>CM053147.1:23784228-25256728 GCA_028571685.1 Heterohyrax brucei
TGACAATGTTAAAAGATTCTTGAGTAAAATAATCCTATAGAAAGAGTATATTACTGGTTGGAAGGGCCATATGAATGAGAAAATATAGACACATGAGGGAAATGATCTTGGCTTCTTAAATTAAAAAGCCCAACATATGTTCCACTGATTGTGCCATATATGCTACTTTCATGAAGAAAAATAACACATTGACATAATTTGTGAACTGCTTTAATATTTTAAATACTGCTTTTAGTAACATTCACATAATACCCAAATGCTTTCCTGAGTTTGGTTATATATTTTAAATAACTTGTATAATACCCTAAAATCCTGCCCCAACTGCCCATACATAAAGACTAAGAGAAAAACTTACCTACCCAACATGGCCAAAAGGGGCTGGTTTGACTTAAACTGTTTTGTATCAACAGCACACTTTTCTCAGGGTTACATTTTACGTTATCAATAAACTATATTTTTTTTTTCCAGATTTCAGCTTTGTTTTCAAGTTAAGGATTCCTACTTATACAGGCTGAATGAAACATACCACAATTCATATAAAGCCCTAGAATATTACAGTAGGATTTCTGTGGATGTGGTTCACTTGCCAAGAAAAAGAAAGGAAATGAAGTGCTAGTGTGAAAATTTGAGTAAGATTTGTACTTATGAGAGAAACAACTTTTGAAATGGTCACAAAAATCTCTTTGTTTCAGCAGAAGACTAAAACATGAATGGAAAAGATAAACAACATCAATCTCTTGGTTAAAAGGTAAGGCTTGATGGAATTTGTGATCAACACTTCTTACTGTTTGTACCCCTTGCTTTTAAATTATCTCATGGCCTTCTTCTCTATTTATAATTGTGTATCTATGTAATCACTACTTGAAATAGTTCTACTGAGTGCCTCTTCCAGTTTTAAGGGGCATCAACTTAAAATTACACTCTAACAGTGAACTATCTGGAATTAGGGGTAACAAACTTGTTTAGTTTGGAAAATATTTTATTTCTTTAGAAAATTATGGGAGGTAGGGCTAAGGTGGCAAAGTAGTCACAGGTATTTTCTGATCCCTCAAGCAACAGAGAATTAGAAAAGCAATTAAATGGATTATATAGGACATTCTAGGAGCCCTGAACATCAAGTGGAAAGCTAAGACACTGGACTGGGTGACAGGGAGTGGAGAGCAGGTCCAGAAACAACTAATTTAGCCAGGTTTAAATCCACACCCCCAAAAAGAGAAATGTTTCTGTAAGACAATTGAAGCATAGCACAGCAGAAAGTGGCCAAACAGGGCAGTCATGGCATTAGCAGAACATCTTTCTCAGTGGGAAAGCTGATCTTCAGATGGCTGCACCTACATAACCAGACGGGACTTTTATGTGATCACAGTAAGCTAAGTGTTTGCGAACTCTTCAGGACTCAGATCTTTCCTGCATGCTGATTTCTCTCCATTACCCCAACACTCTCCACTCAACCTCTTTGCTCTGTACCAGGTACTAAATGCTGAAACAATACCTGGACCAGATATGGGAAACCTTACATGTATGCCTTGAGCTACACTCCAGGACCTGGAGAGGGAAACAAAGACAGAGGAAATGGACAAATTTCTAGAAACACTTTACCTACTAAAATTAATGTAGACAGAAGTAGAGCAACTTAATAAACCCACTACAACAAATTGAAATAGTAATTAAAAAATTTCCAATCAAAAGAAGTCCTGGCTAGGACAGCCTCACTGGAAAATTCTACCAGACTTTTAGAGAACAGTTAATGCCACTATTTCTAAAGGTATTTCACAGCATGGAAAAGGTTGGAATACTCCTAAATTCATTCTATGATGCCAGTATACCAAAACTAAGGAGATATAACATAAAATAGAAAATTACAGACCAGTATCTCTCATGAACGTGGAAGCAAAAAACAACAAAATTATAGACAATACCAAAACCAAGGAAATACCTGATACCAAAACTGAGGAAATATAACATAAAATAGAAAATTACAGATCAGTGTCTCTCATGAACCTGGATGTGAAAAACAACAAAATTATAGACAGTAAAATTCAACAACATATCAAAATAATAGTTTATCATGACCAAGTAGGATTAATACCCAGGCTGCAGAGATGGTTTGTGAAAAAACAATTAACATAGTCAACCAAATAAATAAAACAAAAGACAAGAAGCACTTCAATTTATCAATTGATGCAGAAATGGCATTTGACAAAGTCCTACACCCATTCACGTTATAAACTCTCAGCAAAACAGGAGTAGATAGAAATTCCTTGGCACAGTAAGGGCCATCCATGCAAAGCCAGGAAACCCTGGTGGCATAGTAGTTGAGTGCTACATCTGCTAAACAAAAGGTTGGCAGTTTGAATCCACCAGGTACTTCTTGGAAACTCTATGGAGCAGTTCTACTCTGTCTCACAGAGTTGCTGAGTCAAAATCAACTCTACCACAGTGGGTTTGGTTTTCAGTTTATGCAAAGCCAACAGCCATCATCCTAAATGGAGACTGAAATTATTCTCTTTGAGAATGGTAACTAGGTAAGGATAACCATTGTCACCACTTTTTCCAACATTATGCTGGAGGTTCTAGCCAGAGCAATCAGGCAGGATAAAGAAATAAAGGGCATCCAAAAGGAAGGAAGAAGCAAAAGCATCTCCGTTTACAGATTATATGATCTTACACAAAGAAGCCCTAAAGAATCAAAACAAAACCAAAAAGCGAACCCTACTGGGCATCATAGAAGAGTTCAGCAAAGTATCAGGATATAAGATAAACATAAATAAAACTGTGAAATTCCTATACACCAAAAAAGAGACCATCAAAGAGGAAATCAACAAATCAATACTATTTACAGTAGCCCCCAAGTAGATAAAATACTTAGAAATAAATGTAACCAAAACTGTAAAAGACTTATACAAAGACAATTACAAAGAGACCTAATAAGCAGAGAAACCTACCTTGCTCATGGATAGGAAGACTCAAAATCATCAAAATGTCCATTCTACTCAAAGTGCTCTATAGATGCAATGTAATCCCAATACAAATTCCAATATCATGTTTTAATGAGATGGAGAAACAAATCACCAACATCATATGAAAAGGGAAGAAGTCAAGGATAAGTAAAGCATTACTGAAAAAGAACAAAGCAGGAGGTCGCATATCACCTGATGTTAAAACTTAAGACATTTCCAAGGTAGTCAAAAAAAAACCTGGTACTTGTACAAAAACAGATGCATAGACCAATCAAACAGAACAGATAATCCAAGTATAACACCATCTACCTATGAACAGCTGACATTTGACAAAGGCCCAAAGTCCATGAACTGGGGGAAAAAGCAGTCTCCGACTCGATGGCACTTGACTTGGCTCAACAGATAGAATCAGCAAAACTGGATATCCATCTGCAAAAAAATGAAACAAGATTCATGTCTCACATCATGCGCAGAAAGTAACTCAAAATGGATAAAAGACCTAACTATCAACCCTAAAATGATAAAGTTCATGGAAGAAAAAAATAGAGACAACCTCAGGAGCTCTAATACACGGCATAAACAGACTGCAAAACATTCCTAACAAGTCACAAATACTAGAGGAGAAAATAGATAAATGTGAACTCTTTAAAATCAAACACTTATGCTCATCCGAAGACTTCACCAAAAGAGTAAAAAGACTACTTACAAACTGTGAAAAAAATATTGGCAACCAAGAATATAACTGGTGTCTTACTCCCATAATCTGCAAGATACTGCAAAAACTCAAAAAGAATAAAAAACGCTATTAAAAACGGGCAAGGATAGGAATAGGCAGTTCATCAAAGAAAACATCCAGGCAGCTAACAGATACATGAGGATATTGCTCATTAATCAATGGCCATTAGAGAAATCCAAATTATAACTATCTCACCTCAACAACGCTGGTATTAGTCCAAAAAACACAAAACACTAAATGTCGGAGAGGATGTGGAGAGACTAGATCTCTTCTACACTGCTGGTGGGAACATAAAATGATACAATCACTTTGGAAATTGATCTGGCATTTTTTTAAAGAAATGAGACATAGAAATATCATATAGTCCAGCAATCCCTACTACTTGGAATATATCCGCGAGAAATAAGGACTGTCATGCAAATAGATACATGCACACCAGTGTTTATTTCAGCATTATCCATAATAGGAAAAAAAGATGGAATTACCTTAGGTGCCAATCGACAGATAACTATATAAATGAACTATGATATATTCATACAGTGTAATGCCATAAATGATAATAAAGAACAATCATGATCTTGGAAAACATCTGAAAACATGAAGTCATCTAGAAGACGTTATACTCAGTGAAATTAGTCAGTCACAAAAGAAAAAACATTGTATTATACTGCTATTATAATGACTCAAAAAAAGGCTTAAGCACTGAAGAGAATGATCTTTGATGGTAACAAGGGAGAAGTGGAAGGGAGATGAGTATTCATAGAGTAGACAGTTGATAGGAATTGGGTTAAGTAAAGGAAGGGACAGCACACAGTGGAAGGAAGATTAACACTGTTAGACTACACCACAAGCTAAGAGGTTTGTGAATTACAATACAACATTTCTAAGGTCAGAGCAGAAGGTGCAAGGGTCTAAGGTCTAGAGAACGTGGTTTCAGGAGACATGTAGATCAATTGGCATAATTTTTCTTTTTAAGAAAATATTCTGCATCGCGTTTTGGTGAATGGCATCTGGGGTCTTAAAAGCTAGCAAGCTACTACCTAAATAATATTGATTCATCCTGATCCACTAGGAGTACAGGAGACAGAAAGGGCCAAATGATAGGGAGGCTACATCGGCATGAGACTAGAAGAACTAGATGGCATCTGGCCATCATGAGTGACTGCCCTCACAGGTAACACAACATAGAGTCCCTGACATAGTGGAATAAAAACAGGGATGCAGTTCTAGAACCCTATTAAAAGACCAGACTCCCGGGCCTGACATCCTGGATGGTCCTCTGAGAACAGGGCCCCTGCACGCACTGCTGGCCGAGAGCTGAAATCAGTACTGAAGACAACTTTCTGGACAAAAATTGGACTGGACTGTAAGGCATAGAGTGATGCTGGTGAAGTATGTGCTTCTTGGCTTAAACATATGCAGGAGGCTGTTGGTGCAGCTCCTGTCTAGAGGTGAGAAGGGAGGGTCCCAAGGAGGGGACAAGAGTTGGTTGAATGAGCAAGGAAAGTCTGGGGTGGAAAGATGTGTGCTGTCACAGGCTTGGCAGAGCAGCTGGAGTTGCATAGAGGTATGCATGTGGATTTTTATACGGCAGATTGACTTGAATAGCAAACTATCATTTAAAGCACAGTAAAATATTTTTTAAAAGGAAATTATTATTTTTCTAACCATTATTCAAGTGTAAAGAGTAAACTGTTTTTATCAAAACATACATAAGATGATTAGAATATTGAAAACACCCTCCCCACATAAAAGATATTACCAAAGGGAACATCCAAGAGATATTGCATGTTTTATTTTCATCAAGTTGGTATTTTGTAAGCAACATATGACCTTGATAGTTTACCTGTGACCAAGAAGAAATAAATTGTATATTTTATATAACCTGGTAAGATTACCTCCAGTATACAAATAGATATTCTTCAGAAACTTTTCTGCAATTTTTTGTTGTTGTTGTTTGAAATTCAGAGAGTGATTATTGACTTGGGTTTGTTTGGACTATTGTAGATCTACAATCACAATGTCTTGTCCCAACGGAACAGTGGAGTTAGAGAACTAGTTTGATAGCTATCCATTGCTACTGAGCCAATCCTGACTCACAGTAACCCTATAGGACAGAGTAGAACTGCCCCAGTGAGTTTCCAACAAGCAATGGATGGATTCAAACTGCTGGTTAGCAGCTGTGGCTAATAACTGCTATGCCACCAGTGTTTCCATTTTGCTTTTAGGAAATAATAAATTGAGAGCATATCTTCTTCACCTAGCTGACAGTGGGATGTCCATCTTCAAGCTCAGTCCCACCCAGAGAGCAGTTTGCAGTCAATGGAATTAGTCTTGGTTCTATATGCAAAAAAAAAAAAAAAAAAAAAAAAAAAAACCTGAAATGAATTTAGGAGATCTAGTCTGCGCTAGACTGGACATCTGCTCTTGTTTTATAATTTAGTACTGAAACGTCCCACTGAAAATGTGACTATGGTTCCATATCTATGTAACTATTACCCATCACTCCTTTGGGAATTTGCAATATGTGCCCATGTTCATGTGAGGCCATGAATGGTATAAGTGGTTAAGCTCTCAACTACTAATGAAAGGGTTGGCATTCTGACCCATCCACAGGAGCCTCTGAAAAAAGGGCCTGGTGACGTAATTCTATAAATTCACATCCTTGAAAACCCTCAGGAGTGCATTTCTACTCTGCACACATGAGTTTGCCATCAGTCAGGATCAACTGATTAGCAACTGGTTTGTGTTGTCTTTTTTTGTTGCTGTTAACCCTGTATTCATGAGCATTATCCCTAAATCCTGAATTATACAGACGGATCATTGTACTTGGACTACAACCCAAGATTCTTTGACCGTACTTGTCAGAAAGCATTCCAGTCCTCTCCTGCATTGCCAGCTTTACCTTGTGCCTCTTATTACTTCCTTCTCTGTGTCCAAGCTTACGTAGATTTCTTCCAGGTTTTTGAAGATATCAGGTCTTTAAAATTGCCTTAGGGTCCTCCAGTAAGTTCTTCCCTCTTCTTGGAGTATTCTCTTTATCTTTCATCACTTGAAACTCTCAGATTAAATGTCATTTCATCTGAGAAGACTATCTTATTCCTACAAAATAAATTTCCCCTAATTGTAGTCCCTTATTGTATACTTTACTTCTCTTTCATAGAATTTATCAAAATGTATAAATGTGCATTTATTTGTGTAAATCAGTTTTCTAAAGAGACTCTGTATACCCAAAGACCATGGACCATTGTTTTCTCTCCCTTTTCTCTTTTTAATTCAAGAAATAGGTATTTATTGCATAAAATATTTGCAACAAGGAAAAATAATTGTAACCCTATTGTACTCAACTAAACTCACTTACATCAAGTCAGGTCTAATATGCATGTATTATATTTTTCAGCTTATGGAAACCTCAAAATACACTAGTGAGGTAGGTAATATTATCAACCCAATGTGGTAGACGAGAAAACTGACATAATATTTTCATACTTTTACCAAGATCTTACTGTTTATATATTTGTGGCCTAGGTATGAAATTGAGTATTTGTCTTCCAGAATGTTTACTTTTAACTCCTGTGATGTACATACTATATTTCATAAAGCCTACAGACCGCAATACTTTGATATGATCTCTTGTCCTATTATCAGCCAAGATCAAAGCCTGCTTGAATATCAATGCTAGACAAAATTGAGCATATCTGGGGATATGGCCAAAGAATGAGACTTTTCATTTACCACAACACGCTTTGCACAGTTCCTGATGTCAGTTTTTAACTATCCTTGGCCATCACTCTACTTTTTCTTTGATTTGTAATTTACATACTGATTTTGCTTCATTCTTACTCACACCTACCACTCACCTTGGGTGTCATTATTTACTATTACACACCTCAGTGTACCCCAGTAAAACCTCCTTGATAAGCTCTGCTGCTCATTTATCTTCATGAAACACTTTCCTTCCCAATTTCTGACATTCTTTCTTTGACACTCACTCAGACTCTGGGATAATTAATACTCCAACTCACCAAAGGTATGGAATAGTAAAGAAATAACACTGAACATAAATCAAATGGATACATTAAACCTTTAATTTAACACCATATGGGAGGATTAGGTATTCCCATTAATTATGTTGTCACTTACTGAAATAAAAACATTTTCAAAATGTTGATTACAGAATAGATGTTGCTTTATGACACATTATGCAATTAATTTTGGAATATAACATTTAGACCCCCTAAGAAATATTTCTCACCAAAGTTTGTAGAACAATTTTTACAGATATAAATAGTTCAGTTACTTTTTATCTTTATTTTTTAGTGACCCAGCTTTTACCCATAATTTGTTAATAACCCAAGCCCAGTGATGGCATTCAATTTCAACTCATAGTGACCCTATAGGACAGAGTAGAATTGCCCTATAGGGGTTTCCAAGGAGCAGCTGGTGCACTGAAGCTGCTGGATCTTTGGTTAGCAGCTAAAAGTTTAACAGCTGTGCCACCATGGCTCCAGTTTGTTATACTGCCTTGCATATATGTTCTTACTACCAGCCTTCTCTTATCAAAGTAAATTGCATTTAAAAAAATGTGCTTTTACATGCTATTTTGGCTGGATGAATCACAGTTGTTTCAGATACTGCTTTAGAAAATTTCCTCTATAGGCTTTGTATATTTTCCATTAGATTAAGGAAGGGGGAAAAAAAGAATTTGAATATAAGTAATTTGAAAGCATAAAATATTAAGCATTGAGATTGCTTTTTCATATCAGTTGAGGATATTTTCCTAAGTATTTTTCTACTGCTTTGGCCATTATGGTTTTAAAAGCCCCTTGGATTGGTGTACTTAACACTTTTCTAAGAAACTATCAACTTCTTTAAAAGCTATGAATTCAAGAACTAGTTATTCTTCTGGAAAGATAGATTATAAGCTCTACAGGTCTATTGTAAGATGATTTCAGTTTCTGAAATTCATAATTCATGATATCTCATGTCAGTTAACACATTGTGCCAGCTTTTATTCTCATTCTAGCATTGCTGTATAAGAGTATATATGTATTTTTTACTTGTAAGATGCACCAAAACCAAAAACCAAACTCACTGTCATTGAGTTGATTCTGACTCATAGTGACCCTGTAGCAATGCTACAGGCAGAGTAGAACAACCCCATAGAGTTTCTAAGGAGTGTCTAGTGGATATGAACTGATAGCCTTTTGGTTAACAGATGTAGCACTTAACCACTATACCACCAAGACTTCGTGTAATGTGCACATTTCTCTGAAAGTACAAGAAGCTAGACAAGGAGAGTAAAATGTGCTTCTATGATTAAAAAATAATAATAACAATAATACAATCAACATCAAATCCTTTATTTTTTAACAGGGTAGGTGATTTTAAAGATACAATTTTGTTGATGAATGAAAATCTCCTCAAAAGAAAACAAGAGGATCTTGATGAGGAAAGCATATTTGAGGGACAGCAAATAATCAAAACAAAGGTACATTTGGCAGCAGGGGCTACAGTCAAGAAAGAAGAAAATGTTCACATTTCTAACAATAAAATTTTCTATTACCTTCCCTTCCTAACTGCACCTCTCACCACTAACATCATTTTTTTAAAAGAAATAAGTAATTTGAATAAACAGGATCCTTTGACAGGAAGGCTTTTAGGAGCCTTGAAAGGATTTTTAATAATTTCTTAATGGGATGGCCTATGTTGGGTGGCTATTAGACTTACTAGATTACATCACGGGAGCTCAGATGGAATTAAGTAGATGAAAAAGAGATAGATGGTATATGTGAAAACCAAAAAGGAAGATGAGAGAGCTCGAATAACACGTTTTCCTCTTTGAGCATATTCCTAGCACCTCACCAGAAGATTATAAATGATTCCAATATTTCATCAAGTTCAACTTTGAAGGTACAAGGCATGATAAACTGTTAAAAAACTGAAAGAGAAAAATCAGTTTTGACATTTACAACCATTTTGTTTCTGTTTAGATCATATTTCACCAGCTTTATGAAACATTTTCTGGTGAAGATCAAGGGCCACAAGCTTTGGTATGGATTGCACCTCAACATCAACAAAACAAAAATCCTCACAACTGGACCAGTAAGGAACTTTGTCATAAATGGGAAAGGATTAAGGTTGCCAAGGATTTCATTTTACTTGGTTCCACAATGAGCACCCACGGAAGCAGCAATCAAGAAATCAAAAGGCACATTGCTTTGTGGGAATCCACTGCAAAGGACTTCTTTAAATTACTGTAAAGTAAAGATGTCACCATGAAGTCTGAAGTGTGCTGACCCAAATCATGGTAATTTCAATCACATCTTATACGTGTGAAAGCTGGACAATGAACATAGAAGACAGAGAAGAACTCAGGCCTTTGAATTGTGGTGTTGAAGAAGAATGTTGAATGTACCATGGGCTGCCAAAAGAACAAACACATCTGTTGTGGTAGAAATATGACCAGAGTGCTCCTTGGAAGCAAAGATAGCAAGACTGTGTCTTACGTACTTTGGACACGTTGTCAGGGAGGATCAGTCCCTGGAGAAGGACATCATGCTTGGTAGAGTGGAGGGTCAGTGAAACAGAGGAAGATCCTCAATGAGATAGATTGACACAGTGGCCACAACAATGGGCTTAAGCATAAAAACGATTGTAGGCATGGCACAAGACCGGGCAGTGTTTTGTTCTGTTGCTTGCAGGTTTGCTATGAGTCAGATCCAACCTGACAGCACCTAACAACAACAATGACAGATTACCAGTACAGAGTATTTTAAGGTGGTCTAATCTAGAATTTAAATGAACAAAAATTTTACTAATTGACTGTATCTTTCTCCTGTTTAAAGAAGACTTGAAGAAGAAAGTTCTGTGCATCAAAACGTTAACATCCATGTATCAGACAAGCCAGTATTTAATGAACACGGATGATGTACGCAACTCTGGAAAAGAATCACTGGGAGTCAAAATCAGTCAGAATACCTTACCTGGTTTATCTTAAACCTGAAAAATTATGACAGATATTAATGAAATAATAATAAAGAAAATTAAATTGCCACAGTGGTAAGTGTTCACAAGCTATCATAAGCCTATATGGGGGAAGGAGATTTCTGTTAAAAAAAAAAAAAATCATGGAAAGCTGAAAAATGAGTAGAAGTTAACTTGTCATAATATGAAGAATATTAGAGAGGGCAATGAAAGTGTGTATAGAGTATACTTATGAAAAGATGAACAGAAAGTATAAGAGACTGAAACGATGTCCTTGTGGTGAGCAAACTAGTACAGACTGTATGTGAGACGAAGTTAGCCAAGCTGCAGGAATCAGCTTGAGAAATTCCTTGAAGCAACGATAAAGAATTTTGTTTCATGGTAATTGGAAAAGAGTTATACAATTACATCAATGTTGTAATGAACAGACAGGAAGAAGGCCTAAATGGCTTCACAAAGGTAGAGGGAAGCTCATCTAGCTGCTCAGATAAGAGATGTTGGGGGCTTTTGCCAGAATGGTATTTGTGGAGGTGAGATGGACAGATGACTTTAAAAGATACATAAATTATAGAATAGACATTATTTAATGACAAAAT
Organism: Heterohyrax brucei; assembly: GCA_028571685.1. Classification (NCBI taxonomy): domain Eukaryota; kingdom Metazoa; phylum Chordata; class Mammalia; order Hyracoidea; family Procaviidae; genus Heterohyrax; species Heterohyrax brucei. The sequence continues at coordinate 23,795,508 of CM053147.1, forward strand.
GATTTTAGGAATGGGAAAGAAAGGGAAATGTCAAGGTGATATATAGACTTCCGAACTGTTTAATGGGCTAAGTGATAATACAATTCATTACCAATGGAACAATGGATGAAAAGCAAGTTTGGAAAGGCAGGGAGGGGCAGATCCTACTTGAGTTCTATATGAGATTTACAGTTTGAGGTAAGTTAGTACTGACAAAGAGAAGTTAAGTGGCCAGTCTCAGAAAGGGTCTCCAAGCATAAGGACCACATAGTGAAAAACTGCAGTTTCTACTTTACAGCCAACACAGGACAAAGCCAGCCAATATGGGGAAGTTTGTGAGCTCTTGCCCTAGTTGAGGCTTGAGATGAGAATGTAGCTCCAGTTGACATCTTAACTGCAACTCATTAGAAACTTTGAGCCAGAAGCACCCAGCTAAGCTACTCCTGGATTTGTGACCTACAAGAAATTGTCAGATACCAAATGTCTGGCACAATGATACGTAGCTAATACATAAATATTTGTAGAATGTAAGTTCTATCAGAAGAGCACTTGATTTGTTGATGGCTGCATCCTCAGCACCTAAAGAGGGCCTGTAGTTACATCTTTCTGAAAGATCTGTGAATAGGTAATAACTACATAGATACCTTTGAATCACAGTGTCTAGGAACATAGAATGTGAGGAGAGAGTAAAGACTTTCTTGAACTAAATATTCAGCTATTTTATGGATAGGTAGAGAGGAAAAAGTCTAGAAACAAAACTGAAAAGTTACAGCCAGGGAAGAAGGGGGTAGACTAAAAAAAGCACTACGACATGAGATTGAAGGAGAAAATATTTTAAGCATGAATATACGAGATCTAACAATGAAGTTGGCAAACTTGCCACTGTGCAATTACATTGGCAACAGTGTACCAACAACTCTGTAAGGTTTCATAACCTGGTTATATCAGTGTCTCACAGCTGTATTTGTGTCAACATGTGGTGGTGTCTTGCTGAGTGGCATTCAGTATTGTTGTTGCATGTTTTGGGGCACCATTGGAAGAATATTGGAGCTTGAATTGGAGCAATGAACAAACATTAAATTTCTTGTTAAACTTGGCAGGAATAGAAGGGAAATCAGGTATGTGTTAGCCCAAGATTACGCAGCTAACGTCATGAAGAAAACAGCAGTGTACAGATGAAATGTTTTTCTGAGTTCTGAGCAGAACTCACAAAAACATTGCAAAAATTTATCACATTGTGTGTCAAAATCATCAGCCGACTGTGAGAAGCATAGTAGACCAAGTAAATATTGATAGAGAAACAGGAAAATCTTAACTGAAAATCTTGGCATGAGAAACCTGTGTATAAAAATGGCCCCAAAGAAGCTCATCAATCAGCAAAAGCAAAGGAGAATTGAAGCTTGCCAAGACCTTTTGGAGAGACAAAATAATGTTTGGGGCCCTGTTATCACTAGTGATGAAACACTGATATAACAACATGACACTGAAACAAAGTGTCAAAGTGCACAATGGAGGTCAGCCAATTCCCCATGTCAAAAAATTCCATCAGTCCAAATCAAGAGTCAAAACAATGTTGCTAAGCTTTTTCGATAGCAGAGGTATTGTACATTACGACTTTGTACCAACTGGACAAACAGTTTACCAAGTCTACTATTTGGAAGTGCTAAACAGCCTGTGTGAAAAAGTTGGAAGGAAATAATCTGAACTTTCAACCAGCAACTCTGTGGCTGTTGAATCATGACAATATACCAGCTCACACAGCACTGTCTGTGAGGGAGTTTTTAGCAGTAAACAAATAACTTTATTGGAATACCTCCCTCCTCACTTGACCTGGCTGGCCCCCAGTGACATTTTTCTTTACCCAAGATAAGGAAATACTGAAAGGAAGACATGTTGATGATATTCAGGACATCAAGACCAAAACAATGACAGCTCTGATTGTCCCTTTTAGAAAAAAGTTCCAAAACTGCTTTGAAGGGAGGATTAGGTGCTGATATTGGTGCATAGCTTCCCATGGGGAGGACTTCAAAGGTGACCCTAGAGATATTCAGCAATGAGTTGTGTAGCATTTTTTCCAGGATGAGTTCATGAATGTAATTGTCAGACATCATACTTCCTCCTACACTATCCCAACATTCTAGTTCTCGGTTTGGAGGTTTGAGGCCATGGCTTCAGGGAGCAACTCAGCTAATTGGCATAACAACATTATTTAATGCTCCAGTTTTACTTCCTAGTTTACAGCAAAGTGTCAGGTCTTAAAAAGCTTGCAAGTGGCCATTCAAGATATAACAATTGGTGTATTTTCACCTGGAACAACAGAGGAACAAACAGGAGAGTCATGAATAGGAGGAGGATATGGAACGTATAAGTGATTGCCTCCATGAACAACTGTCTCCATCGCCATGAGACCGGAAAACTGGATTATGCCTGGCTACCATTACTGAACATTTTAATCAAAGATTCCATAGAAGAATCCTGATCAAACCACGGCAATTTAGAACACAATTTCAAAGTCTCATAGAAGTCAGACTGCCTGAAGACATGAAGGTTGTATGAACCCTGAAATTATTGCCTTGAAATAACATTTAAACCTTAAACCAAAAATATTAAAATCAAAAATTAATTTAGTCTAACTAGTAAAAAATCTCTTCCTTGAGTACTATGCTCTTTTAATATCTATCTATATGGGATGAGATGGGCAATAGCAACAAGGAAGATTAAATAGGAACCTTACTTAGAAGTCAGTAAATTTATGTTAATGCAGAGTAACAACTCACTTAAAGACTGTAATCAGTATCACAGAATTGTACATGTAGAAATTGTTGAATTGGTGTATTTCTTTCTGTGTATATTCTCAACAATAGTATCAAAATACTTTAAAAAATTTTTTTTTCTTTTTTTGGGGGGGAAATATAGTTAACTTTAACGACCAAAATTTGCTGTGGCCCATCCTTCAAACAAAAAGCGAAATCTGACTGAATGATGTTCTCAGGTTGGCCCCCCATTCCCTTTCTTGTTCAGAAGCCACTACTGGGCCATCCAAACTGACTGAAACCGGAAAAGCAGCCAGCTCAGTAAACATGTATTTATTGTGCTTTTCACAATTTCTGTTGCTGTTGCTGCGGTGCCCATCCCTTTTTCAGGCCATTCAGAGAGTTCTTCAAGAAAGTAAGGCCATTTGTCGATATTTTCCAAAACACCTTGCTCTACTTGAGTGCACCAAGGACTGCCATTGGGAGCCCCTCGGGGCAGGGGACCGTGCTCTTAGGTGAAATCGAGGACAGTTGGCACAACTAGCATTTTGCTAAGAGGGCTCTCTGCACCCCACATTGGTGAGTGGCATCTGGGGTCTTAAAAGCTGCCAAGCTGCCATCCGCGGGCACAGCAAATGGTCCCAACTCAGCAGGAATGGATGCTCTCTGAGGACCAAAACGACATGGGGGAAAGACAACCCAGAAGATAAAGAGACCCACATGAGTGGGTGCCTACATCAACTTGGGACAGGAAGAACTGGATGCTGCCCGGCCACCACCAGTGATAGCTGCGATGGAGCTCACTAAGTTGAGTCTCACTGGCAACACAAGAATAAAAAGGGATGCATCCTGAGATCTCCACTAAAAGACTTCAATTGATGGTCCAGTGGTTTGGGGGTTCCCCTGGGAACATGGCCCCTGGCCCTGATGCTGCCCTTGCCCATAAATCATAACGAAGTTCCACTCTTTGACACGAATGGATTGGTTTAAAAATTTTTAGAAGTCCAATGCCATGCTTTGGACAGGAATGTACTGGACTTGGCGATGCAGAGTGACCATATATTGGATGCACTTTATGGTTCTGTGCATCTATAGGATGTCATCCTGCTGACTTCTGGCTGGAGGAAGGAGGGTGGGTGAAGAGGAGGGAAAAAAGAGACTGTTGGGAGAATGAGACATGTATGCAGCAGAGAGGAATAGTGTGCTGTCACCGGGCAGGGAGAGCAGTGGAAGCTGCATATAGGTGGGTATGTAAATTTGTACGGCAATGTACATTTTCACTCAGTTACATTAAATAAAAAATTTAAAAAATATTTAAAAGCAACTAAAATAAAAAATACATATATTCTACTTCTTATTTATTTTAAAAAACAGCCGAGAAACAGAGGGAAAAATGCCTTTTCATTTAAATTAAAAGTACTATTATTTCTGTCATTTTGCAGTGTCAAAACATTTTTTTATACACTTAGACACAAAATGAAGTAGCATGAGTATGTGCAGTGATTCTCCCTCAGAAATGCCTTTCATTTAAACACTTGGCTAGCAAATGGGCTTTGAAGTCAAAAGATCTTAACAGACCTAAAATATGATAAATGAATAGTAAGGCAAATATAAGGAGTGATCATTTATTTAGACTTATGCAACTTTAGGGAACCCTGATGGCGTAGTGACAAAGTGCTACATCTGTTAACCAAAAGATCAGCAGTTCAAGTCTATCAGGTACTCACTGGAAACTCTTTGGTGCAGTTCTACTCTTTCTTAAAGGGTTTCTGTTAATTGGAATCAACTTAATGACAATGGGTGTGGCTTATTTTGATTTTATGCAATTTTAGACCTAAAAATGGCTTGGTAAGACTTTATTGTAAATTCCTTATCGGGAATGACTAGGTAGATTAGTATAAATACTTCTGCTGAAAAACGAGGCAAGTAAGCTCTGACATTGGATCTAGTAAGATTCATTTTATGGGTCATGGAAAAATAGGGAACCAGGGTAAACATGTATAAAATTGCCACTTTAATTCTGTAGTTTCTTAAGTTAATTAGTTTTATTTTGTCTCCAAATTACAAGGTCTGATAATTAAGCTGGCAGAATTGGCACTGTGCATTTACATTAGTTGTGCTGTACAGATAACTCAGTAAGGTTTCACAATCTTGGTATATCAGTGTCTAGTAGCTGTGTTTGTGTCAACATTTGGCAGTGTCTTGCTGAATGGTGTTCATTATTGTTGTTGGATGTTTTGTGCAGTCTCAGAAGAATGGTGGAGCTTGAATAGAAGCAATGAACAAACATTAAATTCCTTGTTAAACTTGGCAAGAATGGAATGGAAATCAGGGACATGTTAGTCCAAGTTTGTGCAGATAATGCCATGAGGAAACCGCAGTGTGCAAACAGATTAAACATTTTCCTGAGGGGAAAGAAAGCATCACTGATGAAGAGAGGTAACAGCAGCCAGTACCATGCAAAACTGATGAAAACATTGCAAAAATTCATCAAGTTGTGCATCAAAATTGTCGGCTGATTGTAAGAAGCATAGCAGATCACATAAACATTGATACAGAAACTGGAAAATCTTAACTGAAAATCTTGGCATGAGAAAAATGTACATAAAAATGGCCCCAAAGAAGCTCACCAAGGAGCAAAAGCAGACAGTTGAAGTTTGCCAAGACCATTTGGAGAGACAAGACAATGTTTGGGGGCGTGTTATCACTGGTGATGAAACATGGATGTACAAACATAACCCTGAAAGAATGCATCAAAGTGTACAATGGGAATCATCCAGTTCTCTAAGACCACAAATGTTCCATCAGTCCAAATCAAGAGTCAAAAGAATGTTGCTAACCTTTTTTGATATCAGAGGGATTGTTCACTATGAATTTGTACCAGCTAGAAAACAGTTATCCAAGTTTACTAATTGGAAGTGCTAAAACGGCAGCATGAAAAAGTTACATGAAAATCATTGAACTTTGTGCCAACAACTCATGGCTCTTGCATAGCACAGCACTGACTGTGAGGGAGTTTTTAGCCAGTAAACAAATAACTATATTGGAATACCCACCATACTCACCTGATCTGGCCCTTGATGACTTTTCTTTGTCTGAAAGGAAGTATTTAAAGGAAGACATTTGGATGACACTCAGTACACTACGGGTAAAATGACAACTCTGATGGCCATTCCAGAAAAAGTTCCAAAATTGCTTTGCAGGGTGGACTAGGTGCTGGCATCAGTGCATAGCTTCCCAACAGGAGGACCTCAAAGATGATTGTTGTGATATTCAGCAATGAGGTGTGTAGCACTTCTTCTGGAATGAGTTCTTCTATTTACTTGTCAGATCTTGTAAGAGTCAGGTTATTGCTATTATGCTATTATTACAGTGATTTCACAATCCTGTAAGGGTGATCACTCATTTAGTAGCTAAGATTCCTTAGAACAATTCTCAACATATCCTCAGTTAGTAAAACAGCAATGGTAAAACATGCTGATTGATTTTTGTCAAAGGCTGTGGTTCTCAGAATTTCCAGAACATTAATAATCACTTGGAGAGCATAAAATATTCTCCAGCTCCTGGAGTAGCTGGAGAAGTGAGACTCAAATATTACTGCTTTTTGAAATTCCCTTGATGATTCCATTAATAACTGCATTTGATCATTAGCAATATTTAAGACTACAGACAAAACAAATACTCAGCTCAATCAAGACATGAATTAAATTGTGCAGAGCCACAATCAATCATTTGTCACCTTGCATTGTCACCTATAAATAAACAGAAAACACTTTGCCTAAACACACAGCTAATCCTGCACATCTAAAGGTTACCAAATCACAGAATGTTGTGCTGACGTTAGGTGTAACCTTATTCTCCTTCCTACTGATTATAGTAGACACTGACTGTAAATCCACCTTATTTTTGTAATAAAGAAAATACTGTGTTTTCTATGAAAAGTCTGGACATGATTAAACGATAGAGTTTCTTATTTCCTTTCCCCTCTGTGTCAATCCTTCATTTTTTTGATATTGCATTCATTTCCTGTTCAGATCACTGAAATTACTCTGTTTAGGGCATCATCATCCTTTAGGTCACTATTATTCAAAGAATAACTGTGAACCCATGCCATCGGCACAGCCTAGATTAAAAATCCAGATTCATGAGCAGTACCAAACAACTTTGACTGGCACTCTGAGCGGAACCTTTCATTTTATAACTTGGATCAGAGGTGAGTCTTTTGCACAGGAGAACCGCAACCATAGGCATTTCGCTTGGCCTATGTTTCCCTTTCTCCATTCATCTGTCAGTTTGTCATACTTGATAGCTTGTATATTAGTGTGATGCTGGAAGCTAAGTGCTAGGAAAATCTGCTGCAAAAGCCCTCCTTAAAGTGTTCAAAAGCAAAGATGTTGCTTTAAGGACTAAGGTTCTCCCACCCCAAATCATGATGTTGTCAGTTGCCACACTTGCATGCAAAAGCTGAACAATGAATAAGGAAGACGGAGGCAGAATTGATGACTTTGGCAAAGACTATTGAATATGCTGTGGACTTCCTGAAGAATGAACAAATCTGTCTTGGAAGAAGTACAGCCAGAATGCTCCTTAAAAGAAGGTGAGACTCCATGCAACACATTTTGGACATGCTGGGTTTTGGGGGGAACCAGCCGCTGGAGAGAAGGACATCATGCTTGTTAAAGCAGAGGATCAATGAAAAGAGAGGAAGACCTTTAACAATGCGGACTAACACAGTGGTTGAAACAACTGCCTCAAGCATAACAATGTTTGTGACGATCTCACAGGACTGGTCAGTATCTTGTTCTGTTGTTCACCTGATCATTATGAATTGGAACCACCAACAACAATCTGTCTACCTACCATCGCTCTCTCTTTACCTCACATGTACCAGGCTAAGATAGTAGAACAGAAGTCTCTCAGTTATAAGAGTCTTGCTTTCAAGCTGTTGCTAGATCCATTTTCAGAATTTATTGCCTAGGGGTTGCAGATGGTTGAGAGCTGCTTAGAAGAGACACCCTGTTGGGAAAAACCACATTGCAGTGCAATTAATAACCAGGGGAGTTTCATTTTCCAGACCCTCTTAGTTATCTGTTGAAAAAACTCTTTACTGACTTTAATGAGGTTAACTAAACTTACATATTTGGCAAACTATAAAAGGCATTTATATTTTAAACAGATTTTATTCAAACAACAGATAAATATTTTAGAAACATTTCTTTCAGCAGTAAGTAGTGCAGAAACAGCCTGTTACTCAAATAATCATTTTAGTGATCTGTGGGAAGCATTTTGATACTATGTCAGTTAGGAACAATGAGTTTTCAAAGCAGAAGTTTTATTATTTTTTGTTGACATTCTGTCAAACATATAAGCACTGGTCACAGAAAAAATTTCCAATTGTTTTAATTTTTGTATATTATTACAGCTTTTGTGTATTTGGAAATTCAAATTCTGTTTCTTAGTTATTACCAAAAGAAGTGCAAGGATTTTGAGTGGCTATTTAGATGAGTATTAACAATTATTTAAACCCATGAATTACCACCCCAAACAAGTTGTAGTGTAGTTCTAGAGCCCTGGTTGCGTAGTGGTTAAGTGCTCTGGCTGCTAACCAAAAGGTCAGCAGTTCAAACCCGCCAAGAGCTCCTTGGAACCCTATGGGGCAGTTCTATTCTGTCCTATAGCACTGCTATGAGTCAGAATCCACTTGATGGCAATGGGTTTTGTAGTTCCACAGCCTTCTCATAGAAAGTTCTCCTATGTCTCTTTCTTTTTTTATTATTATGATTCAGTGAAAATGTACACTCCCATATAAATTTCAGTGCCTACCCATGTGCAGCTCCCATAGCTCTCAGAGCCCGGCAACAACACACTCCTCCTCTCCGTTCAGCACAGGCCACATCCTCCCAAAATCTCCCATGCCCCAACTCTCTACCCTCTTCCCGGACCCCAGCAATAGTTCAGCAGGACGACATCCTATGAACACACAGAACCACAAAATACACTCTCTATATAGTCACTCTTTGAAACCAAGTCCAATCTATTCTTGACTGAAGAGTTGACCTCCATTATGATTTATGGACAGGGTCAGGGGCCATGCTTCCAGGGGAATCCGAGGACCCTGGACCATCAACTGTGGTCTTTTAGTGGAGATCTCAGGGTGCACCCCTTTTCAATCTCGTGTTACCAGTTAGACTCAACTTTGTGAGTTCCATCATGGCTATCGCCGGGCACCATGTGGTTCCTCTGGTCACATGTCGATGTAGTCACCCACTCAGGTGAGTTTCTCTGTCTCCTGGGTTCTCTTTTCCCCACGTTGTTTTGTTCATTGGTGATCATCTGTTTCTGCTGAGTTGGGGCCATTTAGTGCACCTCAGATGGCAGCTTGTCTTGTGCCTCTTTTCACTCATTCCATCCATATTCTGTATTTTAATCACCATAGATTAATTTATCTATTTTAAATCTTGTATTAATAAATTCACATGTTATGTCTTTTTATCTCACCATAATTTTTTTAAGGTTCGGATAATGTGTCTATCACTTATCTGAGATTCACCCATGGTCTGTATGTGTGTGCAAGCTTGTGTGACTTCATTTGTATTGGTTCTTTGACTCCATTGCATTGTTGTACCCACTTGTATAGTTGTTGTTATGTATTTTAGTCATCAAGTGTGGCTACAACAGTGTTTAAGAACGAGAAGTTCCTTCTTTCATAGCCAAGAGGGCAAGAAGTCTGAACTCAGGGTGTGGCTCCAAGGGCAGGTATTCTCTCTGTGTTGTCTCTGGAGGAAGGGCCTTCACAAAATATTAGGAATCATGGTCCAGACTAACTGCTATACACATTTTGGTGGGGGACACAGTTCAGTCCATGATAACTAACATCAAGTGAACTGATAAAGAATTAGTTGAAATACCAAATGGAAGAAGACAATGAAGGAAAACAGAAGGAGGAAGGGGTGGAACAGATGTCCCCTGACAACTACCACAGCCAGTGGCACCATCTTGGACAGGGAGTACAAGGAGGCAACTTCATGGAACTCACAGGAGATAGAGCATCTATTGTTGTTGTTAGGTGCCATCAAGTCAGCTCTAACTCACAGCAACCCTATGAACAACAGAATGAAATACTGCTTGGTCTTGCACCATGTCCACATTCGTTTTTATGCTTAAGTCCATTGTTTTGGCCGCTGTGTCAATCCATCTCATCAAGGGTCTTCCCCTTTGTCACCGATCTTCCACTCTCCAGGGACTGATCTTTCCTGACAACATGTTCACAGTGTATAAGACACAGTCTTGCCATTTTTGCTTTCAAGGAGCACTCTGGTTGGACTGCTACCAGAGCAGATCTGTTTGCTCTTTTGGCAGTCCATGGTACATTCAGTGTTCTTCTCCAGAACCACAATTCAAGGGCATCAATTCTTCTTCTGTCATCTTTGTTCATTGTCCAGCTTTCACATGCATGTGAAGCAATTGAAAATATCACGGCTTGGTCAGGTGCATTTTAGTCTTCCAGGTGACATCTGTACTTCTAAATACTTTAAATAGGTCCTCTGCAGCAGATTTTCCCAATGCAATGTGTCTGGTAACAGAGCATCTTGTAACCAGAAAAACATACCTTTGCATCCTTCATCCTTCTGCCCCATATGATACCCACACCCAGATAGGCTATTGTCACGCTCCTTAGCTAGAGAGCTACTGGTCTATGGTCACCCCAGTCTGCCCTACACCATTCACTAGCTCCCGTTTCACTATTTCTCCTTTCTCTTCCTTTTCTTTCTCTCTTTTAACCAGCCCTGTATACCACCCCTACTCTTTTCTGATAGACTACATTGTGCTGCTCAGATAGAATGTGACTAACCTGACCTTAGGCAATATAAGCTCCACCCTCACCCACCAGTATCTGCCCCCCCCTTTTTTTCTTTTTCCTATCTATCTTCCTCTCTTCCGCCTACCCTTGTACCCCAACTCTACAACTTCCAGCCAGGCCATACCATGCTGCCTTGGCTAGAGAACCACCACCCTGCTGCCAGCCAAGGGCCCCTTGCCTCCACCAATTTAGCTCTGTTCATCACCTCGACTCCTTCCCACTGAGCCATACCGCACTGCCTTGGTTAGTGAGCTACCATTGTGACATCATCCTGGGTCTGCCCACCTCTACCGGCTAGCGTCTGCTGTGCCATTTCCTTCCCTTTGTTCCTTTTCTTTCCTCCTCCCACATAGCTCTAGAAACTGATCCTACCATTTCCTTCCAGGCCATGTTATGCCACTGTGGACAGAGAACCACTTTCCCACTGCCACTCACCCACTGACCTGATCATACATGCCAGCTTCTGCTGTAGTATTTTTTTTCTTTTCCTCCTTTTCTTTCTTCCTGTTGTCTAGTTCCTCTACCAATACCCACTGGGCCATACTGACCACCATAAATGAGGGCCACTGGCCAGCATGGCTTTGCCCTGCCCCTACACACCAGCTCCTATTGTGCCATTTTTTTTTTAAATTGCTTCTCTTGCTGCCGCTCATCTAGCCCAATATACCATGCACCCTATTTCTGTCTGCCCTCAGATCCTCCTCATCCCCACCCAGAAATTATGTTTTTGTTTTCTTTTTCTCTTTCTCTCTCTTTTCTTTCATTCACCTACCTAGACCTGCACATTCTCCCTTCCCATCAGCCCTCACTGTGCTGCCAATTCTGAACTGTCTCTGGCTAAAGGCTACCACCATGTTCTCCTTCCACCACTATACCAGCTGCTGAATGGCTATAAAAGAATCATATGCTCAATGACTTGGCAAGGGTCTATGAACATCCCCCCACACCACTGGAGTAATAAGAGAAGGCAGACTGTGCCCATCCAGTCTACCCAGTCACCTCTTCAAAGCAGTGTACAGTGAAGTAGGCTCATCCTGCCTGCTACTGTCCTGCACATTAGCTAATGTTTGAGGTGCTAACATGTCACAGACAAGCAAGTAGCAACCCAAACATATCAACAACAAATCAAAGGAACCAGATGAAATAAGCATATAATTAGTAAATTAAGAAAATAATACTTAAGTGTCTCAGAGACAGCAGGAAATTTAAAAACATATAAAGTAGTAAAAGATGGCTCCAGGAAGTGATTCAAATAGAGAACAAAATGACCCTTCAGTAGAAAAAAGTCAGTGGAACATCCTGATAGGCAACTTAAAAGACTAATGTTAGCATTCTCAAGTTGATTTGGAAAGAGATCAAAGAAAACATAGAAAGAAAAGGAAAAAGAAGGAGTTAAAATCATGGAAAAAAGACAAAACCACCAAATACATAGCCAAAAATCAAGGAAAACAAGATAAAGCAAGAATTCAGGAAAATGATAAAAGAACAAAACATAAAAATAAATAATTAGAAATCATACAAAAGTGGCAACTAGAAACCCAAAAGATAAACAACAAAATTTCAGAAATAACTCAGAAAAGATTTTCAGAATAAATTTGATAAAACAGAAAACAAACTCATTGAGACTGAAAACAAAACTATGGATGCCACTATAAGGAGAAATCAGAAAGAAGAGTGACGGAAAAGACAAAATCTGAAGAACTATGTGATACACAATCAAAAGCAAAAATTTGCACACAATTGGAGCTCCAGAACAAGAGGAGAAAATGGAAAACACAGAGATTGTATAGGATTTTGCTGACAGAAAACTTCCCAAATATCATGAAAGATGGAAAGTTGAGCATCCAAGAAACTCAAGGAAATTCATACAGAATAGACCCCAAAAGAAAGACATGAAGACATATCTTAATCACACTTGCCAAAACCAGACAAAGAAATGATTCTGAGAACAACTGAAGAAAAATGAAGTCACTTGAAACGAGAAAACAATAAGGCTAACTTCCAATTATTAGCCAGAAACTATGAAGGCAAAAAGGCAATGGAATGAAGTACCCAAAACCTTGAAAAGACAAAACAACTGCCACCCATGAATAAGAAAACCTTCAAAACTCTCCAATTTGGTGGTGTAATTAGAACATTTCCAGACAAACAAAAATGAAGGGCATTCATAAAATCCAAAGTGAACTCACAAGAAACACTAAAGATATCCTTTCAGTTAGAGAACAGATGACATCAGACAACCGAAGTCTAGGACAAAGTACAGCATCAGCCAGATACCAGTGTAAGAAAAGAACTCTCAATAATAGACTCAAAATAGAAAAACAGAGATAAAGTCTGTAAATGACAACAATGGCTAAACTTTTAGGGGGAAAACACAGTGTAGATACAAAACTTTCAAACTGAGAGGCAGTATCATGTAATAAGAAAGGCATTATCATGTAATAAAAAACTGATTCAAACTTAGGAAGATAGGGGTAGATTTCAAGGTAACCACAAAGAAAGTTAACAAACATACTCATCAGAATAAAAAAGAAGACCCCAGGAACACAGCTCCTGGGCCTGCTCCTGTCTCTGACGAGAAACCAGTTATGAGCTCCACTCCTCAAACAAGAGCGGGCTGGACTCAGGGAGGACACAGTGGGACCATATGGTGTGAGTACTTTACAGTTACATGCATTTATGGGAGGCTGTCCTACTCATTTCTTTCTAGATGGGAGAGAAGAGGGTAGGGGGAGGTGGGGACAGATGCTTATTTAGAGGATACTAGATATATGGAGTGAAAAGGACGAGCATGCTGTCACCAGATGGAGAGAGTAGAGGTTGCTGTAGATAGGCGGGTGTGCAAAACCAATTTGGATTGTATACTTTCACTTAATCACAATTAAAAAGAAGAAAAAAGAATAAAAACTTAAACTCTCAATAAACACAAAATCTATAATAATGTATAATAATGAAGGGCAAGAAAATCCACAAACAGAGGGAATTCAGTGTAGGAAAGTAAGAGGACAAAGAACACATCAGCATCACACCCCAAAAAAAAGACAACAAAACACAATATGGCATCAATAAACTCACACTTAATGAGAGTCACACAGAATGCAAATGGCTTGAAATATACCTGCAAAGAGACAGAGAGTGGCAGAATGGATAAAAAAGTGTGACCCTTCAATACGTTGTCTACGACAGACATGCTTTAGACTCAAAGATACATTAAAAATCAGTGAATAGAAAAAATATATTAAGCAAACAGTAACCAAACCTAATCAAAAAAGCACAGGAATGGCAACACTAATCTCAGATAAAATAGACTTTAAGACAAAATCAACAATAAAAGACAAAACGGGACATCATATAATGATTAAACGGGCAATCCGCCAAGAAGATGTAACCTCAATAAAGACGTATGCACTCTACAACAGGGATTCTAAGTACATTAAAATAATGTTACTAACACTGCAGTGAGAAACAGACAGCTCCACAATAATAGTAGGAGACTAACAGCACTCTCAGTAAAGGACAGAACATCTAGAAAGAAATTCAATAAAGATATAGAAAATCTAAAAGCTAAGATCAACCACCTTGACATCATAGAAAGATATAGAACACCCAACATCAGCAAAACTTATATTCTTTTACAACACACATGGGACATTCTCTAGAGTAGACCGCATTTTAGGCAACAAAACAACTTAAGTGCCCTCCAACAGACCAATAGTTAAACTAATTACAGCACTTAAAATATTTTTTCATGTTTTAATGTAAAAGTAAAGTTGATCTTTTAAAAAGAATTTCTCATTTCTTTTTTTAATCAACTTGTTCTTAGAAATTTACTTTGAAATGAGGATTTTTCTCTCATTGTCCCTTATGTGCACTTATTTGTGAGTTGTGTAATAAATTAATATAATAAAGATATCAAATGAATTCAGGTATGTCACTCAAAGATGGATTTAGAGTGACAAAAACTTTGTATCATGTATTGGAGCAAAATCAATACAAGGAGAGACACAACTCTAAAAAGGGTTTAAGTCATATACTGCTTCAGTAAAGTGACTAGTAATGAGTACTTGTTGAAAAGTGTGGAAGAAAAAAACGAAACAAAACGAAAACTGTTTTATGTCAATTAATATTCATAGTGACCATATAAGGCAACATAGAATCGCCCCATAACATTTTGAGGTCTGTAATTTTTACAGAAGCAGGCTTCCACGTCTTTCTCCCATGTAGTGACTGGTATGTTCACACCACTTATCTTTCATTTAGCAAGTAAGCACTTAGCCACTGTGCCAAAACACGCAGTAAAAATGCATTTTCAGCAGTCCTTTGAGCAAGAAATGCATTCAAAAAGAAAATATATGATTTGAGGAGAATGAAAATGAGATACTTTTTAAACCTTGATTCTTGATTGTCCTTTATTCACAATATTTAATTTGTTTTGTCATTATCACTTAAACTTGAAGGTAGAATGGCAGCTAACAGCTTCATTTGCATAACCACGAACATGATCATTATTTAAGAAATCATTCCAGCGATGACAAAAATCAGTAAGTATTTAATCAACAGGCAATTGAAAAGTATGGTTAACACACTTACATTTAGGAGCAAGATCTGTAATTATTAAAGACATTTGCCTAGACACCGTATGACTTAGAAATATTCTCTTTCTTTGGAAATAATCTTTCAGACATTTATGGAAAGCATAAATTACAAAATTTCTAGCATCAGAGTCTAGGCTAAAGCCAGGGATACCTATTATGGTGGACTAAGAGAAAGGATCCTTGGGGTGAACAAGGCAACCTGGGTGGCAGGATCTTGTGTAATTATTATTTATTTTATCTGCATAGTTCTGGAAGACTTAATCTGTTAAAATCAATCCACTAAACCACAAATGACAGTTGTTGTTGTTTTTTTATCTCAGTAAATGGACACTTTAATATTTCTGTCGTACATCTTAATATTTTCATAAATGATTAGGAAATACTGATAATAATAAAGAAAATATCCTAATTTTCTTTACTCCCTCTCAGAATTCCTCAAGAGTATCCATTCATATTTCCCCAGAATGCTTAAAATACACAGAAAACACTTGGGTAAAATACTAGTTTCAGTCCAATGAAAGAGGTGAGGATGGAATAAGGGATAAGCATTTTGCTGCTAACCAGAAGGTGAGTGGTTTCAATCCTATCAGCCACTCATCAGAAGAAAATACATGGTGATCTACTCCTGTAAATATTATAGTCTGGGTAACTTTGTAGGGCAGTTCTTCTTTGTTCTACACTTACCCAACCCACTGCCATCAAGTCAGGTCTGACTCATAGCAACTCTAAAGGTCAGAGTAGAACTGCCCTGTGGAGTTTCCAAGGATTTGAATTGCCAACCTTTTGGTTAGCAGACTATTACTTAACCCACTATGCCACCAGGGTTTTTCGGCCTTTGTCCTATAGAAGCACTATAAGTCAGAATCAACTCATGGCACACAAAAACACACATAACTGCCACTAGGCTAGAGATATGATGTGTATAATAGCTCTGAAACCAAAATGAATCTATCTTATTTTGAATTTATAAAAAGATACTGTCATTTAAAGTCATCTTTATAATTAGCAGTATCTATTAGATGGGACGGAAATCCCGGTGTGAAAGTAGTTAGCTCGGCCTGCTAACCAAAAGGTCAGTGGTTCAAATCTGCCAGTTGCTCCTTGGACACTCTATGGAGCATTCTTCTCTGCCCTGTAGGGTCGCTATGAGTTGGAATTGACTTGATGGCACTGGGTGTAATTTTTTGAGCTTATTAGGAAGGAGCTCAGGTGGTGCAGTAGTTATGAGCTCAGCTACTAACAAAACATCCACAGTTGGAACCCTCCAGACAGTCAACCTATATAACGATTACAGTCTTGGAAACTATATGGGGCTGCTTTACTCTGTCCTGCAGTCGTTACTGACTCACAGGCAATGGGTAATAGGTAATTAAACTTGGACATGTTTTCTGTGCTTAATAAAATGTGAGGTTAATTTAAAAAATGTAGATGAAATATTTTAACAGTTTACAATCTAAGATTTTCTTCATAAAACCAAATCCATTGCACTGAGTTGGTTCATATTTGTAGCAAAACTTTAGGACAGATTAGAACCTCCCCAGAGAGTTTCCAAGGCTGTGATCTTTATAGAAGCTGGCTGCCAGCTGTTTCTTCTGAAAAGCTGGTGGGGTCAACCAGCAACCTTCCAATTAGTAGCCAAATGCTTAAACACTGTGCAACTACGGACCCATATTTTCTAGGCATATCTCTTGTTTGAATTTTTATAAAATAAGCAGTTATGTACAAAATTCAGTAATGGTTTATACTGAAAATAAGTTTCTCAGATCAAGTGAAGAGGCTTGAGTTATACATACGGAAAAGTTACACATATCAAAAAGTAATTTATACTGATTATCTGTTTCGTCTGTTTTACTGGAGTTGAGTGGGAGTTTGAGGCACATAAACCATGAATTCAAAATAAATGATCAGTTGGGATAGTGATTACCTAAACTGATTAACTGATTGAATATTAAATTTAACAATTCAACTTTGCATATAAGTGTTAAATTCTGAGCATTTCCTTCACTTGTCTTAAACAAGTGTTTCTTTAAGTTATCAAACTTTTTTTTATTTGAACATGCAATATTAAATATCACCAAGGCATTCACTTTATTTGACATCGAAGTTGCCTTAATAAATGCTTCAAGATTTGTATCTATTTATACTGAATTAAAAGAACTGGATGGTGCTGGGCCACCACCAGTGATAGTCGTGATGGGGCTCCCAAAGTTGAATAAAAATAGAATAAAAAGGGGTGCACCCTGAGACATCCACTAAAGACTGTAATTGATGGTCCAGAAGCCTCAGATTTCCCATGGGAGCATGGCCCCTGATCCCGATGCTGCTCCTGTCCATAAATCATAAAGGAGGTCAACTCTTCAGACAGGAATGGACTGGATTTGGTGACACAGAATGACCATATGTGTGTTCACTTTATGGTTCTATGCATCTATAGGATGTCATCCTCTTACTAGAGGAGGGAGAGATGGTGGAGAGGAGGGGATAGGAGATTGTTAGGAGGATATGACATGTATAGAACGGAGAGGAAGAGTGTGCTGTCCCCGGGCAGGGAGAGCAGTGGGAGCTGCAAGTTGGGCATGCAAATTTATGTGGGAATGTACGTTTTCACTCAATCACAATAAAAAAAAGAGAGAGAGAAAAAAGAAAGAAAAAAAATGCTTTTGTTTTTCTCCAATAACTGTATTTAGTAAAATATTTGGCCAGAAGCTAAGAAATAAAAAATATACACAATTAGAAGAAATTCAATGGTGGGCTGATTTTTAGTCTTATAAAAACAGAAAGGGATGATAATATTATAAACAATAGAAAATTACAGACAATGTGAAATAATATACTTTTAATTATCACTGCTATATATGACAAATTTGGAATACAAAATCCATAAAAATTCCAAATAATTAGTAAAATCTTCAAAACACATTGTTATTACATTTACAGCAAAACTAAGTTAAAACTACAACATTCATGATTAAAGGTAATGAATAGTATAATGGTATACCATAACTTCTAAAATTATCGTAAATTTTTTCACTTTGTTTCCCTACAATGTTTAATGGGTATTATAAATCAATGGTATCATTTCTAGAGATTAATTGGATTATTGTATGCCCTCATATTTCTTTTTCAGTTCTCCTCCTTTGCCATAATTCACTGCAGGGCCAGTGCTTGACCATGTGTCTTGCTTGGAGTGCTGGAATATAGGCAGAAGTAACAGTGTGCTGGTTCTTGAGCACAGATTTTGCATATTTTTATATGGTTAGTTTCAGTTTGGACTCTGAAATCATATCAAAAAATTTTGTTTCATTTTCCATTCTCTAATGTTAAAATTATAAATCCTGTCAATAAGCAAAACTTGGAAAAAGTATGATAGACATATTTCAACAGTGATCAAAAAAAAACCGTATCTGCTGAGGCTGCATGTGTACAACCAAACATCTCATGGTATTTGGTTCCTTGGTTTGGAAGTTTAGAGTCATTGTTTCACGGGACATCCTGCTTAACTAACCTAATAATGTGTTAAGTTCTTCTGTTTTACCTTCTAGTTCATTGTATATCTCCTGCGGTCTTAAAAGATTACACGAAGCCATTGGAGGTGCGACAATTTGTCTCCATTCTCCTTTTATTTGTCTGGAGCAACAGAGGAAAGAGAGTCAGTAACAGGAGGAGGAAATGGAGTGTGTGACTAAGGATGTCCACAGACAACTGCCTCCTTTACCGTGAGACCAGAAGAACTAGGTGATGTCTGGCTACTATTACTGGACATTTTGATCATAGATTAGACAGAAGAATCCTAATCAAGAAAGGGAAAATGCAGAGTGGAATTTGAAATTCTCATAGATTACAGACTTCATGGAGCCATGAAGTTTGGATGAATTCCTAAATCAACTGCCCTGAGATAATCTTTAAACCTTAAATCAAAAGCATCCTCTGAAGTCTTCTTGAAACCAAACAATATTTTAGCTTAACTAGCAAAGACATTCCACCTTGAGCATTATGTTCTTCTAAGAACTATCTGTAAGGGGTCAAACTGACAAGAGCAATTTAAAAGATTAGATAGGAACCTTTAAGTGGGAATTGACTTTACATTAATGGAGAAGGAACAACTGAGAAAAGAAGGATGAAAATGCTGTGAAAACTCAAAAAATGTAATCTGTGTCACTACATGATCCATGTAGACATTGTGGAATTGTTGTATGTTTTGCTGTATATATTCTTAACAAAAACAAAACAAGTAAAATTATATATGCATATGTACACATATACATACATATACATATATACATACACACATATTTGTGTGTGTATACACACCCACATTCCCAAAACCCCGATCAAATCTTTTGCTGTTGAGTGGATCCTGACTCATAGTGACGCTACAGAATACTGTGGCACTGCCCATAGTGGTTCCAATGAGCAACTAGTCACTTGGAAGCGACAATCTTTTGGTTAGGGAGGCACCATCAAATATGAATAGATATTTCTTCCCTGTATACCTTTGTAACACTACATACTGGTTATTGAAAAAAAGATTTCCCTAAATTATTAATTTCCTACAAATACTGACACATCTCAGTATACAATATTAAAAAGGCATGTTCATTTATATCAGCAACTCATTAATAGTCTTTACTGAGACAGTATCTAGGTCATGGCAATAGTGAGTTTTCCAAAATTCTAATTCTGTCTTTAAGATTCAAATACTATTATTAACAATAAATACTGTCTATAGTTTACCTTGAAATAGCAGCAGGCTCACTCAGTTCATTTGCAAGAGAATGTCTGTCAAAATATCCATTGGAAATAACTATTGTTTGTCTCTGAGCAGTTCCTTCACATAAGAACATTGTTCGACGAAAAAAGCAAAACAAATTGTTCAGTTCTCAAGTAACTGAAATATTCACACAACAGCTTTTTCTTGAAACAATCGTTTACTTTGGTTTGTAGCCAGAAGTTGTTTTATGCCTCCTTCTCTTTTCATCACCTAAGATTTTAAAAAACTTGTACTCAAGTCTCAAGAATGGATAAAACCTAATAATTTTTGTTCTTTGATCAAATACATTCTTAAGTGAAATGGGCTTTTTACTTAACTTTTTCTAACAATAAGTACACAGCAAAGAAGAATGCACTGTGTGCTGACATACGAGACATCACTGCCTTGGTTCTTGCTGAGGCTCTAGAAGTTTTATAAGCCTACAAGGTATTTCCACTACATAGATCATCGTGAGTCAGAATCAACTCAATACCAGTGAGTTCTTTGGTACTTTATACATGAATAAAAAAAGTCAACATGTCCACTCAGTGAAAAAAGCAAACATCTTAGTATTATTATGAAAATAGCTCTGATTTCAGTATTTGAAAGATCTGAGGGCTCTCTATACAACCTCTTTTTGAGGGGTGTTGATCTAGGTTTAAAAAAACAAAGCAGACTTAATATACATTATTTCTCTTTGCTCATTCATCCAACTACACTAAATAAAAGAACCATGTTTTGAAAGCATCTGCTAAATTGTCAAAAGGGAGGAGAAAGGAGACAGCATAAGCATGGTTTTTGGAAGCTGCAAATAGAGGCAGGAGTGACAGATGATTCTGCGCATCAGAGAAGACTAAATCTTCCTTAAAAAGTTCAGGAAATACAACACCATGACGAGTTTAGGATAAAACAGGAGAACTGTCTGAATGCATTCCTAAGATTTAGTTAGAATCTCAAAGAGTTTTTCTCACAATATACAGAGGATTGACTGCCCTTCTTACCCAAGCAGATGCCAGATTCAGTTCCAAGAGAGTGTGAAAAGCTATATCCCTAGAAAAGGGGATTTTAGGAGACTAGGTTGAGAATTAATGCACTAAAAACAGGGAATGTGTATATACTTAAATAGCAAATACTGAGATTTCCAAGCTTCTTTGCTTCCCCCCTTCTAGAATACTACAAGCTAGGTCTGTAACCTCCAGGTGGAAAAATTGCCAATAACCAAGTTCTCAAGGAGATGCAACTACAGAGGACAGGCCACCACATGTCTTTAGTGCTTGCACAAACGGACCAGTCAGATTACCCAGCTGTCAGGCTCACAGTGCATAAGCGCAACTCTGATACCCAGAACTTTTAATCAGCTTTTTATGGTTCAAGACTTAAAAGTCTGCCATGAAAAATATTAAAGAGAACAAACAAAAAAATAAAAAGAAAAAAAAGCTTATGATAAATATTGCCTACTAATTAGGTCAAATTGTGAATTACACTGTTCTCATTTTTGCATTATTAATAAAATGCTGCCTGTGTTCAACCATCTCTTGTAGAGGCCAGAGGTGTTACGGCATCCCAAAACGACAGTAGCTTTGACAATGCTTAGGTTTAGTTTTGTTGATTTTTTGCTTCCTTTCTTCTTTTCTTCCTTCCTCCCTTTCTTTTTCTTGTAATCTTTCATTTGAAGCAAAGCATCAGAAAACAAATGGGTTCAAACTATACATCTACAGTCCACTGAATTTTCCCAGACTAAATGCACCCGTTACCGAGTACTCAATAAACAGTACTGTCAGCACTCCAGGAGCTCTTCTTCTTCCTCCTCGTTTTGGTTTTAATGTCTTAACTTTTTCATGGACTAAGGGGTTTATATGCCTGTGTTACATTTTCACATCCCTAAAAGTTTGTTGGCAGGTATTTGAGGCATTTCAGTGTCAGTATCATGGAGGATACTGGTGCCACTGCCTGAAAAAACAAGGCAGTTGATCTGTGCCACACTGGAGTATTGAGAGCCATTCATGTAAAGTGATGCATCTTGGAGAAGTGACTGTACGAGACTTCAGCATCTTTTGGCTTCTATACTGTGAGGCAAGTCTTGCAAGTAGGTTTACTGTGTGTCATTGGGAAGCTATAGTTGCTGGCTTTGGCAAATGAGTTCTTATGATGGTGGGAACAATTCATGATGAACTTTGTGGGAGGTGAGACTGATGTGCCCCTTGTGTGTGGTGTGCTTTATGAAACATGGTACCAATATAGTCCACTCTAAAGCAAACTGATAACAATTCTGTGCAGCAAGTGCACTGCTTGCTTAGTATTTCATGTGCTTTTTTGAAAAGTCGAGTAAGACAGTTTATAGTTCTCATGTAACAAGGAAGTGTGATGTACCATAGAACTACTATGTCTGCTGTGTGTGGTGTGTCATGGAATGTTGGACTCACATGTCCCACTTGCAATTGACATTCCATTTTTTCAAATACTAACTATTAAAAAGCTACCAACAAGGATTCAGCATCCATTACATTAGTGAAAAAACATGCTATCGCTGAAAAATTATACCATAAATAAAAAATCCATGGAAGTGTTAATTGATTGAATGAGACCCACACATATTCCTACCTCCTCAAGGGTCATATGTTTTAATTAGATTGGCTTAGATAGCTGTTAATCACAGCAGCATCTAGACTAGTGTTTGCTGGAACTCGGCACCACCACTGGTAGTTTCCACATTTTTAAACAGCACTGCTGTAAACATACTCCTGTGTATCTTTGAATGAACATATGTTAGATATATTCCAAAAACTGCAACAGCTATACTGTAAGTTGGCTTAGCTTTAGCTGATACCAAAAAATTCAGATCATATTTAGCAAAGATAACATTGGCCTTTTTTGCTCTGGGGTACACCTTACCCCTAGTGTAGTTTAAACCAGAAAAGCCAAACTGATGGCCGTCTAGTAAATTCTGACTTAGCAGTCCTGCAGGACAGAGTTGAACTGCCTTATGAAGACTTCAAGGTTGTAATCTTTACTGAAGGAGATTCCTGTATCTTCTTCCCTTGGAGCAGCTGGTGGTTTTGAACCTCTGATCTTTGGGTTAACAGCTGAGTACGTTAACCACTGTGCTGCCAGGGCTCCTTAGTGGACTCTAGTTACTCAAAATGATTTGATGAGGCATAGTAGAAGCATTGTCCTTCATGTGTAGTGGGTAAGTACTATGTCTGCTGGCCAAAAGGTTGGCGATTCAAATCAGCCAGGCCCTCCTTGGAAACTCTGTGGAGCAGTTCTCCTCTGTTCTACAGGGTCGCTTTGATTCAGAATTGCCTCGATGGCAGTAAGTTTGGTTTTGGTTTCTGAGAAACTTCTCTTGTTAACAAAATAAGATCCACCAGAGAGAAATCATACTTGTACCAAAGGGATATTGGAAAGGCGTCATATGATTTAGCTGAAGAATTATACAGAACAGTTTTCAATTATTTCAGTTTCTTAGAAGGTAGAGGGATGAGGGTGAGACTCCAAATGTTATAATTGAATGGACAAAGGAACACGCAGGGGTTTTAGTGTGAAGATTAGGTTCTGTAAAAACATATTGATACCCAACATAAGCCAGTCCCTGGAGAAGTAGCCAAATTTCTCTCTGATTTCTAGTCTTCATTCTTCTTTCACTGACTGACTTGGAGATAAGGCACAATCTTGCTTGATGACAGAATACAGTCATTTAACCTGAGACATGTTTTACCAAAAGTATAGATACAGTTTTAAAAAGGCAGACTTTGTTGCACAAATACGCCATGGCTAGACTCTCAACTGTTTGTAGGTGGTAATGATATACCTGAGATAACTCTTCTAAAGACAATGAATTGAGATTACACTGTGTAAGAGTGTCAGTGAAATGGAGGTCTAATATTTTCTAGGCAATTTCGCTTTCCAGCTTCACAGACATTATTACTTTTCCAACTCCACTGACTGTAGGGAAAAAGCTAACACAAGCCAAAGTTCACTCCAAGTCAGGAAGGGTTAACGTGTTATCTGTGAATAGATCTGATTGGATTATGGTAGAATTGATCTTGGCAAAATAAAACAACAACAGTAGTCATTTATGAAGAGTTAATCTACAGTCAATCATTAAGTTGATTTTTTTAAGTATAATTTCTGTCTGTAATCTTACAAGTGCTCTCCTACGGTTAGTATCATTATTATACCTATTTAACATATTAGGACACAATTCAAACATGTTAATTAGTTTGCCAAGGCCAATATTCTGTCAAGAATATTGTCTGTAAAGAATAATTGCCCTTAGTTCACTGAAAACAGACCAGTATCACACACAAGGGATTCAAATTATGCTACTTGGCAAACATTATCTGAAATTATATCTATTTTGCTGCTTTAACATCCAATTGATTTAAGAATGATACATTTACTTTAAAAAACTGAGTCCATTTGGTTCTTTCTCCCCTCCTCTCTGCCCTCTTATCCTCTCCCCTTTGTCCTCTCTCTTGCTCCCTCTCTTTGTTCTTTAATTCCAGGTTGACGCCATTATTCTCATAAATTAGTTTCTCCCACATGCCCTGAATCCAATGTATCAGAAAACTCTGGATGTTGTTTGTTGTTCATTGCCAGAAAATCTGCTCCAACTCATAGTAACCTTAAATATAACATAAATCCCACTTCTTTTCCTCTTCATTATCATATCTTCAGTCAAAATCACCACCATTGCTGCATATATTACTGTAATGCTTTCCTAATTGCTCTCAATGCTTAATATATATGTATATATACACATGCATACCCAAGACACACACACTTATAAACCAGAAACTAAGCTGTCATCAAATAGATTCCAACTCACAGTGACCATATAGGGTCGCCAAGGCTGCACACTTCTTTGGAAGCAGACTGCCAAATCTTACTCCTGCAGAGTTGCTAATGATTTCCAACTGCTGACTGCATAATTTAGCAGTCTATCCCTTGAAGCACTGCATCACCAGGGTGCCTTTCACACACACACACACGCATGTACACACGCACATACAAACACACATACATATGCATATAGAGATATATATACATGCACGCATACACATATGTATAATATACATAAACATAAGAGACATACAGATGTCTCTGCCACCAAAACTCTTCAAGCATTTTAAAGGTTTGTTGTGGTTAGAGTGAAACCTAACTCCTCCGCACTTCTCATGAGATTCTTGATATAGTCGTAGTGCCCTCTCCAGACTCTTTAAGTTGGCTGTCTCTTTGTTCACTCCATCACCACTGAACGGGACTTTATTCCACTCTCCTCATTTTCAGGGCTTCTCAAATAGAAGACCCATGTGTAGTCTCCACTCCACATCTAACACACTGCTACACAATTGTTCACTTAATCAACAAACTGATAAATAGACTGATCAATGAACACATCCCTTATATAAATAGCATATATATTATAATAGGGAAGACACTATCAAATAACTCTTTTTGGAGAGTTTTAGAAGACAAAGTTTACTGTAAGAGGCTTTGTTGAATAATACTGATAGCCTGCATTAGTTTTTCTGTTCAACTTTTTTTCCTTTTGAAAAAAATGCTGTTTTGCCCCCTACAGTTTTCATATCATGATAACTTATTTGTTGAGGGAAGAGTAAAACTTTTAGTTTTCTATCCTATTAACACCTGATTTTTAATTCCTAGAGATAATTTAGAAACTCTGGTAGCATAGTGGCTTGGTGCTATGACTGCTAACCAAAAGATCAGTAGTTCAAATCTTGCAGGTGCTCCTGGGCGTCTCTATGGGACAGTTCTACTCTGTCCTATAGGGTCACTATAAGTCAGAATTGACTCAACGGCAGTGGGTTCTTTAGAGATAATTTATTCATGTAATTAGCAAAAATGTATTGAATCCATATCATGTATCAGACATCACCTACGGCAATTTTAAAGATGAAGAAAACATGGTCTCTAAAGGTTTGGAATCTTCATCTAGAGCATGTAAACAATTATGACATTACAATGTATTAAATAATAAGATTAGAAGTATAAATGGACACTGAAGGCCTGTCCAGAGCCATCAGCCAAGTACTTAGAGGACTACTAGAAACTTTCCCAGGAAGGAGACAACTGAGCTAGGTATTGAAAGTTGAGCAGCTTTTCAGGTGTGGAAGATCCAGACATCCAAGGCAGAGGGGATGTAATATGAATGTTGAAGCACGTGTCATCATTTTGTAATAGATATAAGATAGGAATCTCAGACTTACCGGAACCACTAAAAAATGCTGAGGGTGAAATGACATAAATGAAGTAATATTGTGATCTGTCTACACATCATACTTAATAACAGCAGTTGTATCTTCTAAGTAATAAGAGCCCAATTTTAGCTGGGGGAATAAAACTGCCATGAAAGTATTTCTAATACTATCCAAATGTGGGTCACTTAGGTAGGCAAAAAAAAAAAAAAAAAAAAAAAAACACAGAGAAAGCAATTAAGGACTCCCTTTACAGGTCTTTAACATTTGGCCTCTAGCTATGGCTGGAAACCTGATTGTGTATTGGTTAAGTGCTATACCTGCTAGCCAAAAGGTTGGCAGTTCAAATCTGCCAGGTGCTCCTTGGAAATGCTATGGGGCAGTTCTACCCAGCCTATAAGGCCACTATGCATTGGAATCAATGTGATAGCACTGGGTTTGGTTTGATTTTTGATAGCTATGGCTGCTAATTAAAAGATAGGCTGTTCAAATCTGCCAGGTGCTCCTTGGAAACTCTACGAGCACCTCTACTCTGTTCTATAGGGTCATTATGAGTTTGAACTGACTTGTACTGTATTTTCTTTTTTTAAATATAATCAGTATGAGTCAGAATTGACTTGATTGCAGCAGGTTTTGTTTTTAGGGTGTGGTACTGGAAACCCTGGTACTGCACTGTCTGCTTATCAAAAGGTCAGCAGTTTGAATCCACCAGGTGCTCCTTGGGAACCCTATGGGCAGTTTAATCCTGTCCTATAGGGTCACTATGAGTTGGAATGGACTCAACGGCAATAGATTTAACGATTTTCATTTTCATGATGTGGTACCAGTGAAAGCAAGATGGGGAACACTGTCATTACAGGTTTAGGTCTTAAGATTCAACCATTCATTTATTCAACAAATATCTGAGGGCAGAGTCAAGATGGTGTACTAAGCACACATTTCCTTATATCCCTGGAAACAATCCAGGATTATCATGAAAACTATGGTGCCATCATATTAAAAAGAGGGATGTACTACAATCATTACAGTTCTTTCAGAAGGAGAGAAAGTCGACAAAACTGGTAGTAATTAAAATTGGGTTTATATAGAGTTTATTAAGGAGGATCATGGGGCATCCATAAAGCACAACAAAGATGCAACATACCATATCAAGAAATGTAACACAGGAGTCTCAACAACTACAAAACCAGCTCTGAAAAATGTGAAAAATCAACTCACGAAAAGAATGCCCCAGAAAAGACTAATAAGAACAGCAGAGAAAACATCAACATAAAAATAAACACATCACAATGGCAGCAGTGAACACATACCTATCAATAATTACACTGAATGTGAATGGACTGAATGCTGCAGTAAAGAGATGTCGAGTGACATCTTGGATCAAAAGACATGACTCATCCATATGTTGTCTACAAAAAACTCACTTGAGACTTAAAGATAGAAACAAACTGAAAATTAAAGGATGGAAGAATATATATCAAGCTAACAATCAACAAAGAAGAGCAGGGCTGGCAACTGTAATCTCAGACAAAATCAATTTTAATGTAAAATTCACCATCGTGGACTAAGATGGATACTACTTATTTCTGAAAATTTCAGTACACAAGCAAGACTTAACTATATTAAATATTTATGCACCTGATATCAAAGCACCTAAATATGTCGAAGAAATACTGACGACACTCAAAAAAGAGTTAGATTACTCCACAATGATAGTGGGAGATTTCAACACTCTACTCTCAATACTGGACAGATATCTAGAAGAAAGCTCAATAAAGATGCAGAAGATCTTATTGCTACAACTAACCAACTAAACCTAATTGATATATACATAACTTTCTACTCATCAGCGGACAACTACACCTTCTTCTCCAGTGCCCATGGAACATTCTCCAGAGTTGACCATGTGTTAGGACATAATGCAATTCTCAGCAACATCCATACCACTGAATTACTGCAAAGCATCTTCTCAGATCATAAAGCCATAAAAGTTTAAATCAATAGCAGAAAAAACATAGATAGAAAGTGGAACTCTTGGAAACTGAACAACACCTTGCTCGAAAAACCATGGGTTATAGAAGAAATCAAGGATGAAATAAAGAAATTCATGGATTCCAATGAGAATGAAAACACTTCCTACCAGAACCTATGGGATACAGCCAAAGCAGTGCTCAGAGGTCTGTTTATCTCCATAAATGCACACATCTGAAGGAAGAAAGAAATCAAATCAAGGAACTAACTCTACAGCTTGAACAAGCAGAAAGAGAACAACACAGGAACTCCTCAGACACCAGAAAAAACCAGATCATAAAGATTAGAGCAGAACTAAATGAATTAGAGAATACAAAAACAATTGAAAAAAACGAAAAGACCAAAAGCTGATTTTTTGAAAAGATCAATAAAGTTGACAAACCACTGGCTAAACTTACTAAAGAAAACCAGGAAAGAAAACAAATAACCCAAATTAGAAATGAGAAGGAAGTGGTCACAACAGATCCAGCAGAAATAAAAAATATCGTAACAGAATACTATGAAAGACTGTACTCTAACAAATTAGAAAACCTAGAGGAAATGGACAAATTCCTTGACTTATGTCACCTACCCAAGTTATCACAACATGAAACAGAACACCTTAATAAACCCATCGCAAAGGAAGAGATTGAAAATGTCATAAAAAAACTGCTAACCAAAAAAAAGCCCAGGCCCAGACAGCTTCACTGCAGAATTCTACCAAGCTTTTAGAGAAGAGTTATCTCCAATACTACTGAGACTATTTCACAGTATAGAAAGGGATGGATTACTCCCAAATTCATTCTATGAAGCCAGCATAACCCTGATACCAAAGCCAGAGAATGACCAGCAAAAAAGGAGAACTACAGACCAATATCACTGATGAATCTGGATGTAAAAATCTTCAACAATATACTTGCCAGTAGAATATAACAACATATCAAAAAAATAATCCATTATGACCAAGTGGGATTCATACCAGGGGTGCAATGCTAGTTCAACATCAGAAGAATAATTAATGTGATTAACCACGTAAATATCACAAAAGAGAAGAATCACCTGATTTTGTTCATTGATGCTGAAAAGGCATGTGATAAAGTCTGACACCCATTCATGCTAAAAACTCTTAGCAAAATAGGCATAGACGGAAACTTCCTCAGCTCAATAAGGGCCATTTATACAAAGCCAACTGCCTATGTCTTCCTGAATGGAGAGACTGAAGGAATTTCCCTTGAGAACGGGAACTTGACATGGATGCCCACTCTCACCACTCCTATTCAACATTGTACTAGAAGTTCTAGCCAGAGCAATTAGACAAGATCAAGAAATAAAAGGCATCCACATCGGCAAAGAGAAGTAAAAATCTCCCTGTTTGCTGATGATATGATTGTATACACAGAGAATCCCAAAGAATCTATAAGTAAACTACTCAGATAGAAGAGTTCAGCAAAGTCTCAGGATACAAGATAAACATAAGTAAATCAGTAGGATTCCTATATACCAACAATGAGACTTTTAATGAAGAAATCATCAAATCAATGCCATTTACTATAGCCTGTAAGAAGATCTGTAATGTCTTCTTAACTAGGAATTAATCTAACCAGAGAAATAACAGACCTTAACAAAGAGAACTACAAGCACTTACTGCAAAAAACTAAGAGAGACTTTGATAAAAGGAGAAACCTACCCTGCCTGTGGATAGGAAGAGTTAACATTGTGAAAATGTCTATTTTACCCAAAGCAATCTAATTATACAATGCAATCCCAATACAAGTCCCAGTGTAATTTTTCAATGAGATGTAAAAACAAATCACCAATTTTGTTTGGAAAGGGAAGAAGCCCTGGATAAGTAAAGTACTACTAAAGAAGAAGAACACACTGGGAGGCCTCTCATTATCCAACCTCAGAACATACTACACTGCCACAGTGGTCAAAACAGCCTGGTACTGGTATAAGAACAGACAGATCGATCGACGGAACAGAACTGAGACATCAGAGATGACATCCTCTGTTTATGAACAGCTGATATTCGACAAAGGACCTAAGACATTGAACTGGGGTAGAAACAATCTCTTTAACAAATGGCGCTGGCAAAATTGGATATCCACCTGCAATAAATTGAAACAAGACTCATATCTTACACCTTATACAAAAACCAAGTCAAACTAGGGGTAAAAGACCTAAATATCAAACCTAAAACGATAAAGCTCATCCAAGAAAAAGTAGGAACAACAATGAAAGTTTTAATACACAACACTGACAGACTTCAAAATCTGTCAGACAAACCACAACCAACAGAAGAGGAAATAGATAAATGAGAACTATTAAGAATCAAGCACTTTTGCTCATCCAAAGACTTTATTAATAGAATTTAAAGGCCACCTACAGAATGGGAAAAAATACTTGGCACCTCTATGTCAGACCAATGCCTGATCTCCATAGTCTATAAGGTACTACAAAATACCAATAAGAAGAAGATATATCATCCATTTAAGTGATGGGCAAAGGAGGTGGACAGACATTTCTCTAAAGAGGAGACCCAGGCAGTCAAAAAACACATGCAGACATTGTCACAATCTTTAGTTATTAAAAAATTCAAATCAAAACTAGAATGAGATACCATCTTATCCCAACAAGGTTGGCCATGATCCAAAAACACAAAACAACAAATGCTGGAGAGGCTGTGGAGAAAGTGGAACTCTCCTACACTGTTGGTGGGGTTGCAAAATGGTCCAGCCTCTTTGGAAAGCAACCTGGCACTTCCTTAATAAAATGGATATACATATACCATTTGACCCAGTTGTTGCTGCCTAACTGTCCACCCGCGGAAAGAAGACAGGACACACGGATACGAGCCACCTTGCAAGTTACTTGCTTTATTCTTCTTCCCTTATTCTTCTTCTTCCTTAGTCTTCTTCTCTTATTCTTCTTCGCTCTCCTGCTGCGCCGCGTCCCTGAACGCCATGGCGTCCAGGGACGCGGCGGCAGCTGCAGCTCCCAAGGCTGTATCTGCTTCCTATTCTACTTTCTTTGTTCTTCTTTTCCCCACACCCGGTCCCCACACACTTTTATCCCCAAGGTTCCTCCAATCATCCAAGGCCATGTCCTCCCAAAGCGGGGCTCTCAATAGGCTGATCAGCAGCCACTGCTCACAAGCATGCGCTAAGAAAGCCCTAAGTCTGGTAAACAAGGGTGTGGAATAAGGAGGGGCTCCAGCCTTGGGTGCCATCTTGGGCCGGAGGCTCCGCTCCCCACACCCAGTAATTCCACTACTTGGAATATATCCTACAGAATCAAGGCCATTCACACCAATGGATACATGCCCAAGAATGTTCATCACAGCACAGTCCACAATAGTAAATGATGGAATCAACCCAGATGCCCAATAACAGAGGAGTGGATAGGTAAACTGTGGTATATATACTCAATGCAGCACTGTGCAACCATAAAGAACAGTGATGATTCCAGGAAACATCTCCTAATCTGGTTTCAACTGGAAGACATTATGTTGAGTGAAAGTAGTCAGAAACAAAAGGACAAATATTGTATGACACCTCTATGATAAGAAATCAAAAACAGACTTACGCATAGAAGAATAGACTCTTTGATGGCTGGAAGAGAGGGGAGGGAGGGAGGGCAAGGGGGGAAGGGTTTAGATTAGATGGGAGAAATCTGGTTGGGTGAAATTGGCACATTAGAAACAAGAACAATATTAAGTGGATTTCAGCATAACTGAGTACTCCTTCCATCTTAATCCAATATTGCAAGGACAGAGTAGCTGGGGCAGGGGACAGGGGACCATGCTTTTAAGTGAAATAGAGGCCAACTGGCACAACTAGAATTTTGCTAAGAGGGCTCTTTGCAGCCCACATTGGTGAGTGGCATCTGGGGTCTTAAAAACTGCCAGGCTGCCATCCGAGGGCCCAGCAAATGGTCCCAACTCAGCAGGAACGGATGCTCACTGAGGACGAGAACGACATGCGGGAAAGACAACCCAGAAAACAGAGAGACCCACATGAGTGGGTGCCTACATCAACTTGAGACCGGAGAAACCAGAAGGTACCTGGCCACCACCAGTGATAGCCACGATGAAACTCACTAAGTTGTATCTCACTGGCAACACAAGAATAAAAAGGGGTGCACCCTGAGATCTCCACTAAAAGACTGCAACTGATGGTCCAGCAGCTCCGGGGTTCCCCTGGGAGCACGGCCCCTGGCCCCGATGCTGCCCTTGCCCATAAATCATAATGAAGTTCCACTCTTCAGACAGATATGGATTGGACTTGGCAATGCAGAGTGACGTATACTGGATGCACTTTATGGTTCTATGCATCTATAGGATATCATCCTGCTGACCTCTGGCTGGAGGAAGGAGAGTGGGTGGAGAGGAGGGGAAAGGAGACTATTGAGAGGATGAGACATGTATGAAGCAGAGAGGAATAGTATGCTGTCACCAGGCAAGGAGAGCGGTGGAAGCTGCATGTAGGTGGGCATGTAAATTTATATGGGAATGTACATTTTCACTCAATCATAATAAAAAGAGATATAGATAATAAATATATATAGAGATAGAGATAATATAGAGAGCTATAGAGATAATATAAAGATAATATATAGAGAGAGATATTTGATAATTTGTATACCACTTGTCAATATTTTAAGCATTATGGATCCAGCATTTGCCTTTTGGTGAAGGGAGAAATAAATAAATAAACAAACAAATGGATATACACTATAGGTGTGGGTTCTAGCCAAGACAGACAGGAATATAATTGGTGCATAGTAACATTTAAGAGTGAAGAATACAGGATAAACTGACCTTACTCATTCTCACTCCTGCCATTATAATATGAGTACAAATGAATTATTTAACCTCTCTAGACATTATTTTTTTCCAACTTATATAGGGAGGATTTCTGTCCTTATAAGTTCTACTATTGAATGATATGATATTACAGAATATGTGTGGTACATCACAAGTGGTCATGCTATTGTAATATTTATTTATTAAGTATTTGTTGAATAAGCAAATTAGAACAGAAAGGAAGACAATCAGAAAGATATGTGTAAATGAAAACAACCTTGAATAAGTGGAAATTTCATAAAGAAAGAACAATTTAGCAAATTTTCGTCTTTGATGAACTCACACAGAGCCGTAATAATGGACTCAAACATACTACCAATCCGGAAGATGGAACAGGACCTAATAGTGTCTCGTTCTGTTATATGTAAGGTCGTCATGTGTCAGAATCACCTTGATGGAAACTACAACCAACACCACGTCTTACGAGTCACTTTGAAGTTCTGCAATTTATCAATCTATCTTTTAATCTCCTAGTTTTGACGGAGTCTTTTTACTATTTTAAGACAAATGAAATGATACACTTTAAGTATCTTAAAACCAGATTCCCATTAATCAGTTAACCAAAATCCTCTGTCATAGAGTTGATTTTGACTCAGTGATTCTATAGAACAAAGGAAAACTGCCCCAGGATTTCCAAGGAGGGGTTGGTACACTCCAACTTCCAGCCTTTAGGTTAGCAGCTGATCTCCTAAACAGGGCTCCCACCAGGGCTCCAACTAATCAATTAGAAAAAAAAATCCACTGTCATGGAACCTGTTCCAACTACAGTGACTCTCATGACACATTGGTTAAGTGTTTGGTTGCTATTCAAAATGTTGACAGTTCAAATCAACCAGCCACTCCTTGGACTCTCTGTTCTATAGGGCCGCTATAAGTCGCTATGAGAATTAATCAATTAGAAGCATTAAATTTGTTCAATTGACTAAAATTTGTCATTTCATTGTGATATTAAAATACTACTTCTCTTTTCCTCTGTAAAATCACTAAGCAGACTACCCAGAGCAGCATTTCAGCATCAAATGAAATTGTAGTTCACCTACACATATTTAAATAATTGTGATGTCCAACAATATGCTTCATATTTGATCCACTATAACCCAGATCAATAAAGTCATTAACCTATTTCTCTTCTCTAAAGAACAAATGATGAATCAGCCTACTACATGAGAGTACACGAGAGATGGCACAGCCTCTTGTTTTCCTAGCTTATATATATGTGTGTATGTATAATTAAGTACTACATTTAATACATATATTTGTTTTTTCATGACCACTGACTGTAACTTTTTACTTTCTTTCCCTTTCATATTCAATATCTAGAATGGTAACTTGTAAGAAGTAGATACTCAGCAGTTTTTCAATGACTGAGTCTTCAATAATTGATGCAATTATCACATGCTGAAACTCAATTAAGTATTCTACAGTGATAGACATTAAGACACGGGTCTATTATCAACTCGTAGATATTCTGCTCAATGATCTTGTAGAATAGTAGTGAAGGACAGATAAACATACAAATACAATATATAGTAAAAACACATCTATAATAAAATCAATTTTTATAAAAGCCTTCAGGGATTTTGGAAAGATGATACCACATTAGCTGGATGAAGGCAGGGTGGTCACAACATTGCAAAACTTAGGCAAATATACAACACTTGAAAACAGTGATGAAAACATATAATACAGGTTTTGTTAGTATTAAATTACAATATAGAATCTTTCCAAAATGATTTCCTGCATTAGTGATTCATAATTCAACATGCTATGCAAAACTGCATTAAATGGAAAATTAATACAGCATTTCTATCGATCTTAGCACATGCATTTGTGATACATGTCTGATCTTCACTGGAAAAAAAAAGAAAAACCACAAAACACAGCTTCATTTCTAGCAGGCCGTGAAAAACATAATGAAGGGGTACAATCTATAAAGACATCTTGCATGACTTAACTTTACTAGATCGTATGGCTTTGAGTTGGAATCAACTCAAAAGCAATTGGCGTTTTATACATAGATAAAACCATATTCTATTAACTTTTCGACAATGTACAGATGCTTTTGAGATATAATTTTTTCAGTCTAATATTTAATAATTCTCAGTATTCTTTAAACATGTAAAAAGAAACAGATAAAAATATTATCAAAAGGCAATTCCTTAGTTCCATGCCTAAATTTTGAGTCAGCATCTTAGATATCTAGTGCTTCTGTAACAGTAATACAAGTGGACAGATTCAACAAAAATAAAATGTATTTTCTCACAGTCTAGTAGGCTGGAAGTTCAGAGTATCAGCTCTAGGGGAAGGCTTTCTTTCTCTTTTGGCTCTGGGGAAGTTCTTTGTCATCTGTCTTCCTAAAGTCTAGGAACTTCTCAGGTACAGGAACCCCAGGGCCCAAAGGAAGAGCTCTACTCCCTACACTGCATTCTTGGTGGTATGAGGTCCTCATGTCTCTCAGCCTGCTTATTTATCTTACATCTCAAAAGAGATTGATTTCAGACATAACCTAATCTTGCCCATTGAGTCCTGCTTTATTGACATAATTGTCTCTAATTTTGCTTTATTAACATCATGCATAGAGGTAGGACTTACAATACACAGGAAAATCACATCAGATGACAAAAGGCAGACAATCACAAAATACTGGGAATATAGCCTAGCCAAGATGCCACAAATTTTGGGGGGACCAATTCAATCCACAACAGTCAGGCATCGTAAACTTTGGTGAGTGTGCTTACTGGCTAAATAACCTTAGTGAAGTGCTTTATCTTACTAAGCCTTAGTTTTTCAAAATATTAAATGAGGAAAATATATAAGGTACAGGATCATGAATGTGATTAAATAAGACAGTTTATTTAAAGTATGTTACCACCAGTGTTAGCACGTACTCGTTGCTCATTAGGTGGTAATTAAACATCTATTTTAAAAACCAAAGGCTTATAGTCATAACATTCTTTCTTCTATAAGATTATTTTGTTTGTCTCAAAACCATATCCGTTCTGGCTATCACTCAGATGAGCATAATATACAAATATTTTAAAAATTTTTAGAACCCACTCACTGATAGCTGTGTTTGTCATGTTATTCTTCTTTTTAGAATTCTGAAACATGACATGTTAAATTACATTCAATAGCTTAACAGTTTCCTGTCTGTTTGCTTAATTTTGTTAAAATACTTGATTAATATATTTTAGGTTAGGCGAGCGTCCTAGTCTGGAACATGATGCCATGTACTTGTTCTCAGCACCCAATTCAGTTGATTTGTGTAATCAATGTCGTTTACTGCCTGCCTCCTTCTCTAAAACATAAACTTAATAAGTGGCAGTCTGCAAATTTCTTTTGTCCCCTGTTATCCAATTGCTTAGCAGTATCTTCCTCACACAACCAAAGTACTTAGCAATCTTTTTTTTATGACTAATTTGAAAAAAAGCAAGTTTCACCACTGGGAGAACAAACACATGAGCGTATGTCTATTATTGTATGGTAAGGGCTATAAAAAGAGAGTGCCTTTTATCAAGGAAGATTGGGGCTAATGATCCTGCTTCTGTTTGTGATGATCCTTTCAGAACTCCTGGTCAAAGAGTGAGCACAGACTAATGCAAATATAATCTAAGTCACAAATACAAGACATGCATATAATTTACTTTCTATTATTGTATTATAAAAGTGAAAAATAAAGTGGTGGAATTAATTTTAAGGATGACATTTTTGTAATCCAATGCATCCCCAATATTATAATTTTATCATCTAGTCAACATAAAGATGTTAACAAAGTAGTTCACATTTTTTCATACTAATTTTTTTTGCAATGGATGTGTATCATACACTTAGAGTGTGCTCTGGACACACCAGCCACATCAGCAAGCCGCCAGGACAGCTTTAGAATGAAAGATGCTATTGAAGTAATTTTCTTTTTTTTCAGTGGAAAGATCATTGAATATTCATTTAGGTAGATAAACTCATAAAAATGTTTCCAAAAGTTGAATATATATAATCAAAAAATTTATCTTAGTCTTTTGAAGTACAGAGAAAAACTGGGTTGAGGTTGGTTCTTTGAAGAATTAGAACCATTATTTTTTTACTCTTCTGTATTTTTATTTTTTTTTAATTATTTTTTTTAATGTTTCTTCCCTCTGAAATAACTAAATAGAAAGGAAATAAGAGAATCCTGAATTTGGGGGTTTGAGTGATACATTACAGATTTTCTCATCTATAGCCTGGAGTAAAACTGTGTTGAACTGAAGAAAATATTTATTCCTGCAAAACTTCGAGGAAAAGTTTGTTGATGTCGTAAATATTGTTTGACAGACTGTATCCTGAAACATACTTTTAGAACTCTCTTATTCAAGATCCTTCACAGAAGTTGCCCAAATCCATGTCTTCAAACAAGAGGAATGATTTTCTGGTACTGTCTTCTATGATATGTTCTGATTCATCTTTAATTTTTTATAGTTCAACATGTTGGATTGTTTTCAGAGCTCTAATCATGATTCTTCCCAAGAAATAATGGTGTGCAACAATCCCTACTCTTATTTATCTGTGTCCTATAACGATATTTCAGTTATTTTTATGTGTATGTTGTACAGTCATAAATCAAGAAGGACTTTTCCTCAGGGTGCTGGAGCATAGGTTGCCTACATTCGATTTATTTCAGCGGCATCACACAGAGTTTTACAGAATTCTGGCTTAGATGGTCTTTCACTATCTCTACTTGCTCCCTTTACTTTGCATCAAATTAAATTCAGCAAGCTGTGCCAAGTATAGCAATGGGTTATGCATCTTTTTTCAAAACAGTCCAGCTTTCAAAAACATTACAAAAAGACAAAATCCCAGACATTTTAAATGCCCTGTAGTTCAAAGGGATGGTAGCCATTATTTCAGCTGGCCTACTTAATGTAAACAGTGGTTACAGTTCTGTAAACAGTAAATAGGATACCAAATGACTTATATTTTGAAATACTAAAGTTTTGAAAGCTAAATATGAGTTTAGTTTGGCATAAAATCAAAATGGTATTGATTTTGTGGTCATGTTATCTGACTTGATTTCAGCCTTTTCACCTCCTAAATTTCTACTTTATTGCTGGCTTTTCTGGAAAAAAATCACAATTTTACTGTAAATGAAATACATTCTATTTATGTTACGGTGGTGTGAATTTCAAGTAAATTTGACATTCTAAGATACAAATATAAATATTTACTTTGGGCCATGTATAACGAATTCAACATTATCATAACAAAACTATTCAATCTAATAATTACGAACACACCAGAAAAGCTCTAAAATAGACACTATCAAAAACTACTCACAAATAACATTTTTTTACATTTGTTTCTTTTACTCCCCACCTCGAGTCTGTCAATATTTTTCTTCTTATGCACAGATACAGAAGTTCAATTCCATGAAATCTAAATAACTGTATGATGTTTATAATTAAATGCTTAAAATGACTTGAAAACTGCAGTAAGTGGAAACTTGAACTTGGTATTTTAAACATGATGATTCACTGAAATAAGAAGTCCAGGCAGAAGACCCACCCATTTTCATTGTTACTATGAAATTAATAGTCTGCTCAAGAAACATTTTCGCAATAATCATAATTTCTCTAGTCATTTTAGAGGAACAATTTATGTTTTTATGATACCATGTATTTTGCAAGTTGAAAGGAAAAATAAGACTTGTTCTGTCATACAGATATAGGAAGAAATACCCCTGAGCAATAGAATCGCAGCCACAGAAGCTAGCTATACTTGACCATCTGTTCTATGACACAAGACAAGTAAGGATCCAAAAAAAGCAAATGTGTATTTGGGGCAAGATTCTTGTGCTGCATCACTGGCTTGGTAGTGAAGCAGGACATATGGAACTGAGAGTAAAAGGGAATGGAATTTTACTTTAAGGAATACAATGAATATGTTTATATAAACCAAAGGGTTTTCAATGTCACCGTATGACTAATCCTGAAGGAAGATTTGCTTATATTTATAAATGACATTGGTGGAATTCCTCAAGGCCATTTTATTAAGTAAAATGCTATTTCTTAGGAAAATCAGAGATTTTCTAGTAAAAAAATATAGTGTACTACAAATTACTGTCTCAGAAATTAAGTACATTTTAATTTTTACAATACACTTATGGTATCATAGAAAAAAATTGTGGTCTTTACCCATCGCTACCAACTTGGTAATGACTTTTTCCAGGTTGTGATATACATGAAATATAAGAACTCACAGCTTCCTTCTATTTTCATTCTGTTTTGCATACCTGTGGCAATTAAAATAACGTTGCCTTAAAGAGCCTCAGACCAGGTTTTTTCCAGTATGACTCCCTATTGAGAATGCATATTTCCACACCAGATATCCTGAATCAGAATCTATATTTTAAAATGATCCCCAGCTGATTGTCGTGCTTACATACTAATTCACCTAGGAATCTTGTCAAAATGTAGATCTATGGAATTATACCTCAACATAAAGAAGATAAATGTTCCTCACAGCTGGACAAATAAGCAACATCCTGAAAAATGGAAAAAAGATTGAAGTTATCAAGGATTTCTTTTCACTTGGATCTGCCATCAGTGCCAATGGAAGCAGCAGTCAAGAAATTGAAAATTACATTCTGTTGGGTAAATCTGCTCCCAAAGACCTTTTTAAATAAAATACTGAAAAGCAAAGGTGTCAACTTGAGAGCTACAGTGCATCTGGCCCAAGCCACAGTATTTTCCATCAACTGATATGCATGCAAAATCTGGTTGATGAATCAAGACTACTAAAGAAGAATTGATGTCTTTGAATTGTGACACTGACAAAAATATTGAATATACCATGGCCTGTCCAAAGAATGAACACATCTGTTTTGGAAGATGCATAACTAGAATGCTCCTCAGAAGCAAGGATAGCAAGACTACATCGCATACATTTTGGCCATGTTATCAGGAAGGGTCAGTTCCTGGAGAAGGACACCATGCTTGATAGTAGGTCAATGAAAAAAGACTGACACAATGGCTGCAAAAATGGGCTCAAGCAGAACAAGGACTGTGACAGTGATACAGGACTGGACAGTGTTTTGTTCTGATGTATACAGGGTCACTATGAACCAGAACTGATTCGAAGGCATCTAACAACAACAAAAAAAAATGAAGTTGGGCACTGAGACATACACAAATGATATTTTAGGAAAATATGTCCCTCTTCCCTAGGCAGAGTAGATGGTAGATTTTGCAGCCTGACTATGGACATCTAGTGCTGTTGGCTGCAAGGACTGGGAGGCACCAATTATTCTTGGCTAGGTACAGTGAGTGAAGCCACCAGTCCCCAGAAACCTGTTGTGGGTAGATAAGGACCCCCGATTAATAGGCAGAACAGGGTCAGACATCAAGAACTTGCCTCCCCACCTGATAAAGCTGATACAGTGAAATCAGGGTTCAGGCATATACCCTGTTTTACTGTGCTAATGAGGATATATGTGGTTTAAATGGGCCCTCACATGTCTGTGAATGAGTTACTGGCTTTTGGAGTTCATAGACTCCCTGATACTTGTGTCTAGGCAAAGGAACTGTTTCTGCCCTTAGTTCCTGGCTTCTAAACCCACAGATTATTTTTTCCTGTATGGTAATTTGTTCCCTCTCCAAAACTGGCAGAATAGCTCAGGGCTTACAAGGAGTCCTATTTCTGACCCAAGAGACAAGTCACTCTCTAAAATCAGCTCAGATTCAGTACAGAGTGGGCATGAGGAAGAGAAACACTAGAATTTTCCCCCAGAGGGTGTTTTTAGATCCCCATAGTAGGTTAGACACATGTACTTATCTTTTGCTAACTGAGCATGTCTTCTCATTGATTCTGGAGGC
Source organism: Heterohyrax brucei (assembly GCA_028571685.1). Classification (NCBI taxonomy): domain Eukaryota; kingdom Metazoa; phylum Chordata; class Mammalia; order Hyracoidea; family Procaviidae; genus Heterohyrax; species Heterohyrax brucei. Next base: position 23,836,385 of record CM053147.1, read on the forward strand.
CTGGGTCTCTCCCGATGTGGAAAATGTATCCAGAAAACCAACAGTTGCCACACTGCTCTTGCACCAGTAGATCTGCCTACTGTGTGCCAGTTCTCAGTGGGTCAGCTCTGGCAACCCCTTGCTGCTTCTGAGCCATCTTTCCCGCTCCCTCTGTCACTCGGTCAGATCCATCAACTTTACCTTTGATGTTCAGGGCTCCTAGATTGTCACATATAACTAATTCACTTGTTTTTTTCGGGTCTTTGTTAGAAACGCCTAACTACTCTGCCACTTGGCCCTGCCTCCTCAACAAATGCTATTTTAGAGAGCACATGCCAGTAATTGTAAAGGAAAGCCTCAGTGAGATGGGCTGACACAACAATCACAACAATGACTTAAACATATCAACATTCATTAAAATGGCACAGGAACAGCCAGTCTGTCATTCTGTTATACAAAAGATTGCCAAGAGCTGGAGCTAACTCTATGGCAAGAACACATGCACATATTCCCCAAACCCCAATTTTCAGCTGACTATCCAAGAAAATGTATAAAGACAAGTAGTAAAATGGCACATTTCGCTAGTTTGTGAAGTGTATTTGGCTTAAGTTGCAAAGAAAAACTGAGAGAAAAACATACCTGTAATGGTCTGCCTCTGGTTAAACTAGATGAGTTCAGGTTCAGTCTCTTTCCTGAAGAGACTGGTCTCAGGTGGAGAAAAACTTGACTAATTCCAGAGAAGGAGGAACACTTAATGAGCTTCATGCTAAACCTGATCAAAGTATGCACAACACTATAATTGCTATTCACACTGCTGTGAGAAAATAGTGAAGTTGTTTAAAACCTTGTTGCTCAAAGTGTGGTCCCTGGAACAGCAGCATGGGCATCATCTGGGAGCTTGTTAAAAGGGCAGGATCCCTGGCTCCACCCCAGACCTACTATATTTTAACAAGATCCCTAGGTAATTCCTGTTAACAAAAAAAATTTGGAGAAGCATTGGTTAGCAGGAAAAAGGTGGTATAGTAACAATAAGATTAACTAATTTCTTTTGATGGTGTTGTGAGCTCAGAAGGAAATCCCGTCAATCACAGGCCAACAACAGGGGAAAAAAAAAATATATATATATATATATTAAACACAATAAAAACACAAAGTCAAGCTCAAAAACAAGAAATGTATTTGTACAGTAGAACAGAAAATAGACTGTAGCAGACTTATTTGAGGTGTTAGGGGTGTTCATAACAGTTACAAGTTTAGTGAGTCCTAGGAAGTGATCAAGGAGAGCACAGTTCCATATTCAAGTGTGACAAGTCCTCAGCTGTGCACACCTTCAGATTAAAATGGTGCTTGGGCTTTCATGAACAGAGACTGAAAAAAAAAGATGATAAGATATGTTTATATGTTCGAATCAGTATTTTCTGGAGAAAAAGAGACTATGAAAAAACTGTTACATGATTAACCAAAAGATGGAAAGAAAACTAGAGACAATTAAATGGAACATAGATCAAAACCAAACCCAACGTGTTGCTGTGGAATTAATTCCAACTCATAGCAACCCTACAGGAGAACTGCCTGTTAGGGTTTCCCAGGAGCACCTGGAGGATTTGAAATTCCCGCTTTTTGGTTAGCTCAACAGCTATACAGTCAGGTTTTACGCATGGAATATTGGAGGCATTATTTTAGTGAGTAGTTTGAGTGTGCCAAGGTCCTTTTCTTGTTTGTAACGAAGACAGATATTCTTAATTGCTTTAGTTATTTATATAAATGTAGCATTAGATTTTGATGTTTACCCCTAAAAGTAAAATATACCATAACAGTGTTATCAAAAGAAAAATACATTGTGAAATAAATGGAAGGCTGAACAATAAGATGATGTAAAGTTATGAAAATTTATGACAAGTAGAAGATACTTGAATATGGTATAAATCAGCTTAAATATGGTGACAGACAAGTTCGAGAACCCATTCTAGAAATAATGGTACACACTTTGTTGCTGAATATATTGCTGAATATCACGATCGTCACCTTTGAAGTACTCCCCTTGGGAAGCCATGTGCTGACACTAGCCCCTAGTCAACTCTTCAAAGCTATTTTGGAACTCTTTTTGTGGAATGGCCATCAGAGCTGTCATTGTATTACCCTTGATTTCCTGAATGTCATCCAAATGTCTTCCTTTCAATTTTTCCTTTATCTTCAGGTAAAGAAAAAAGTCATTGGTGGCCAGATCCAGTGATTAGTGAGGGTGTTCCAATACAGTTATTTGTTTACTGGCTAAAAACTCCCACACAGACAATTGTACAATTAAGTTTGCAAACTTGCCACCACACCACTCTTGCGCAATGGCCATTCCAGAAAGAGTTCCAAAATTGCTCTGAAGTTTGGACTAGGCACTGGCATTGGTGCATAGCTTCTCAAGGGGAGTGCTTCAAAGGTGGCTATAATGATGTTCAGCAATGAGGTACGTAGGACTCAGAACAATTAAGTTTGTGGACCTAAATGTCAGACCTCATATATCAACTTGCACTATGTGGACTAATTCAGCCAGTGTATTGCTGTAGAGTCAATTCTGACTCATAGTGGCCCTATAGGACAGAATAGAACTGCCCGTAGGGTTTCCAAGGCTGTAAACTTTACAGAAGCAGACTGCTACTACCTTTATCCCATGATGCAGCTGGTGGGTTAAAACTGCCAACATCTTGGTTAGCAGCTGAGTGTTTATCACTGTGCCAAGAGAGTTCTCGTATGGACTAAATTCACCAAAAGTGTATAAAGTTGAATTAGATGACAATGGCAAGTGACACTGTTAAGGTTACATGACTCAAAAAGAATGAGAGAAAGGGAAAAAATATTTCAAGTAAATACTAGCTATAAGACTAATTTGTGAAAGTATGATTACTATAAAAAATAGAAAATCAGGTAAGTGTGTCAGTGTGGGCAACCCTGTAGGATATTACACAATAATAAAAGGAAGACTTTTTCAAAACTAAAGATTAAATTCATACCTTAAAATAGTAACACAATTTTGAAATGTAAAGGAAATAACTATCACAGATTATATTTATATGCATTCAAATATGATGCAAGATAATTTGGGGGAATGTAGTATTCATTTCTTACAATCTGAATAACTGTACCGCCTTGCCTAACCACTGACAATACCCTTACTAAACAAACGCAAGTGTATTCGTCTTCTCTGAAGTAAACATTGGGAAGCAGAAATTTCAATTACATCCCAGTGACATTAAAAAAAGGATTTGACAGCAGCCCTAGAAAGCGGTACAAATATTTTCCCTGAGTTATATGTGGGAATATTCCAGAAAACTAGCAAAAGCAAATGATTTCCATGAAAGAAAAATGTTAGTACTTTCTTTATAAATACGTTTCCCAGAGGGGAGTAACGGGGAGATATTAACTTTGGTTACTAAAGCCAAATTAAATTCTGAACATATAAACAGATGCATAGAAATGAAGAGTCATAAAAAGTTGAAGAGAAAATAAGCGTAAAAACAAACAAAAAAAGAAAAGAGAACAAGTATGGGCTCCAGCCGTCTTTGTAACTCAGTGTGGAAGTCGCTCCTGAGATTTGCGCTCCAAGCAAAGATTAGACAGGGCTGCAGAAGAAAGCGAGACTCAAGGAGCACATCCAGCCAGGCGCCGGGGTGAGAAGGTAGATGGGACAGGGAAACTGGTAACAGGGAACCCAGGTTGAGAAGGGCAAAGTGTAGACACGTCATGGGATTGGCAACCAATGCTACAAAATGATATGTATATTCATTGTTTAACGAGAACCCAATTTGCTCTGTAAATTTCTATCTAAAGCACTATATATATATTTCTTTGTATACCCATCTATGATTTTTTTAAAAAACAAGAGAGCAGCCATTCCTCCAGGCTTCTAGAAGGTATGTGGTATGACAGGATGACAGGTGTAAGGACAATTTAAAATCAGTCAGCACAGCTTCCTGGGGTGTCTGCCATTACGCAAATGTACAGAAACTGTTTTCACAGCGGGTGACCCGAGTACCCACCGACCTTCTCAACAGAGTAAGAAGGAAAATTCAGTAGGAAATAAGTTCAAATACAGATTGATGAGTTTTGCAACCTGCCCATGGTGGGCAAAAGTCATTTTAGCAGACAATTTATCAATAATAAATGCTTTTGACACAGCACATGCAATTACAAGTGTTTGGAGGACAGTCACTTTTAAACAAAGTTGGTTTAAATCTTGGGTATTCCTACGTGCCTTAATAAGTACTTCAAACACTACTGTCCTATTTTGTGGCAAATACATTTATTACATTCATTATTTTTTTCCTAATAAGTTTTTAGCTTATTCACTACATTAGTGCTCTTCATGACACCATGTCAATTACTGTACTTTTCATATTACTGTCCCCAAATTAATACATATTTTTAAATTTTGTCTCATTAAAAACAGTTTGCTTTTTTTTTTTGTAGCACCGAATAAGGTATTTGGCATAACAGGGATAATTAGTCTTAATTATTGATGGTGTTAAAAATACATATAAGAAATTACAGCATTGAAATGTAATGGTTATTCGTAAGTTTCTTCCCAATGATCTTGATGTTAATGGAGATTAAATATCTACTAACAGCCGTGATGAATTTCAAGGTGCTTCTTATATGAAATACAGGTATACATTTGTGTCCTACTCTTTTATGATCATTATTAAAGCGATTCATGTCAACATGAAATTATTACAAAGAAATATGAAGAGTCTATTATCTCTCAGCCCACAATCCTTGTAAAATAGCTGTAGAGGAGTATATTGGAAAATCATTCAAAGCATATACAACTGTAGAGATTTATTGAACCAAAGATACGGGAAACACCTAGGAAGAATGTGGAGGTGGAGCAGAAAAGGAAAGCTATGCAAGGAGGTCACGGAGAATAGTAAGCAACGTAGTGAAACAGAAGTCAGGCAAGTGAAATCTTTAACAGTACACCCGGTTTGGGGGATGTCTCTCATAATTTCCAAATTTTCACCAAGTAATGTGTTAGCCTATCCCCCACAAATTTGAAATTTTCACAAACTAATGCATTGCCATATTACCGGTTCTTTCTCTTTGGTCTTGGTTAGGTATCTACCTTCCAGAGTGGCTTTAGGACATACTTTAGGTGACACATGCGATGCAACAAACAACAATTACACACTTTTATGAACATACGGAAACCCTTTAATTTCCCACAAAATGGTACTTGTTGAAAATGCAAATACATTTTAGATGAATTCATGAATGTTAATGAATGTGCTATAGAATAGGAAATTCAGATTGTCATACACAAGATTTTCTAATACCTTCAAGTGATTTTACTAGACGTAACTATTCTCACCCACTTAACCTCTCATGGTGCCAACAATAAAATCAGAATGTGAGTCTGAATAAACTATTGGCTTGCATGGATTTATATGGATACAATAAAGCTGTTTAATATTAAAAGTGATTAAATATTAAAAATGGATAGGCCTGAAAATTTACAAATTCTCTTCTTCATTCATTTGCTCCTGGTGGAGTAAAACTTAACTTAGTCACAACACTTTGAATTGTTAAGAATCCCTCCAATGAATGTCAGAAGACTTCAAGTATTTTTGCTTCCCTTAGCAGATAAATACCTATCAATGTTTAGATGCCTGGAATAGAGACAGTGCCAGTGTAGCACAGCCTGGGCTCTTCTGAGCTAACACTAAGCTGGCTGCGAAAGACCTAGAATGAAGGGTCCATAGTATTGTGTGCTTCTTTGACATCTGGTGGAACTAGGGGTGTCTTGAATTGCTTAACCGCAAGCTCTCCCTTCCCTACTCAGCTACCATGAATAAGATTTCTTAGCAAAGCAATCCTCCTCTTCAAGGGGACCCGTGCAGCTCCTGTTCATCTTCAAGTAGTGGATTTCAGTTCCCAGACAACCCATATAATTGTTCAAATAAGCCAACTACATTTCTCTATGGAAATCAGGGTACACCCCACCTTCTTGACATTACAAGGTCTGCCACCGACCTCTGCTTGTTCACTCACTTCCAGAATGCAGTCCACACGTGGCCCTGTGTGGCGTGTAGTATTTCTTCTCCCCCAAGCTAGAAGCATATGTGACTAATGAATTGTTGTCAGTCTCATCTGGGAAGTGTTAGGTGTTGCTTTCTTGCTATCTCCAGAACTCTACACTAAAAATCCCTCCCACATCAATGCGGTAAATGTTGTTAGCTGCTGTAGTGTCAGCCCCCAACTCATGATGACGTAGAGAGAACAAACACTATCTGGTCCTGAATTACCCCCAATGATCCATAGAGTTTTCACTGGTCAATTTTGAGAAGTAGATCACCAGGCCTTTCTTCTTAGTCTGTCTTAGTCTGGAAGCCCTACTGAAACTTATTCAGCATTTAAAACAACAGATCTCCACTGATAGACAAGAGGTAGCTGTGCATGAGGAGCATTTTCTGAGAATGAAACTCAAGACTCCCATATGACAGTGAATTTTACCTCTCAACCACCACCGCTCCCCACCTCCATCACACCCATTGCTGTTGAGTAGATTCCAGCTCATAACCACCCTAAAGGACAAGGCAGAACTGCTCCACAGGGTTTTCAAGTATGCCTGGTGGATTTGAATTTTTGGCCTTTTGGCTATCTACTGCACTACCAGGATTTCTACTTCATTCATAGTAAATACTCAGTTCACACAGTGATCTTCAAGATTCAACATCTAGTCTGGCCCTGTCATTTACTATTTTCCTATTTGCTTCCTCTATTTTAGCTTGGGTGGAGCTACAGTGGTGCAGTGATCAAGAATTTGGTTTCTAATAAAAAAGTTGGCCATTCAGATCCACCAGCTACTAGTTGGAAGCCCTATGGGGCATTTATACTCTGTCCTATAGAGCTCCATAAGTCAGAATTGACTCAGCAGCAATGGTGGGTTTTTTTTATTTGTTTGTTTGCTTGTTTTTAATTGTAGCTTTGGATCCCTGAAGGTGCAATGGTTAACGTGATTGGCTGATAGCCATAAGGGTGACAGTTGAAGCCCACCAGTGGTACCATAAGAGAAAGATGTCAGTCCACTTCCATAAAGATTTAAATCCTTGGAAATCCTATGGGGAGTTCTATTCTGTTCAACAAGATCCTTATGAGCTAGAATCAACTTAACAGCAAGAGGTTTGGTTTTGATGGCATGCAGCCATCCTAACCATCTTTCAGTCCTTAAACATGCCAAGAACATTCCTGCATCAGATCATTTGTACTTGTTCCCTCTCCCTGGAGTACTCTCCTTCATGATAACATTACAGAAAAACAGATCGCTACCAAAATTTCACTTTTTAAAGGGAGGCCTTTTATAATTATCTATAAATGCTACTCCAACCACAATCTTTCCTCTCCCTCTTTACTGTTTGATCCCTTTCTTTAGACTTTCCAGCATCTAAGATAAGTGTGTCTAATTGTCTACTTTCTGACTTTTTCTGCTAATTCATGCTTTCTGTGAGGACAGAGAGTCTTCCCTGTTTTATTCACTGTTGGATTCTCAGAAATGTGGTAGTTTTCAAAATTTGTTTGTTAGGTGAATTAGGCATTTAAATGCCTGGGCTAATAGTTAAGAGTATACAATCTTTTACCAGATGCTTATGTTCAAATTCTTGCTCAGGGGCTTTGAAGCTGTTTGATACTGAGAACCATATTTAAATTTTCTGTGGTTCAATTTCTTCATGTATAAAATGAGAAGTATAATAATACCACATGGGGTTACTAGGAAGATCATAGAATATAATACATGCAAAATGCTCTGCACAGTGTCTGACATATAGGAAGCTGTAAAGCTATTCATGATGAAAATAATCTTTGTTGTTTTCATTATATTATTACAAAGACTTAGAAGCATAATTGGAAATATATTCACTAAATGATCAATACTGGCTAATTTGGGGTGCCTTGTAGTAAAAGAATTTCATATTTTACGTTACTATATTTCTGTTTCATTCAACTAAATGACCTGTCAAAAACACCTGTATCTGTTTGCACTAATAGAGTTGTCTGTCTTCTTATTGTCTCCTTTTCCATAGAAACAATTTTCTTTTAACTTTTCTCACTATTTTCTGCTGAGATCTGATTATAGACATCTTTAACATCTTCTATGGAAGCCTGGTGAGGCTGATTTATGATGATTTTACTGCCTCAAAGGTCTGATTCCAACATCTGAGAGCTTCATTTCCTGGGGCTTTCCTTCTCAACTTCCCAGGTGGCCTGACTTTCATTTGCTCCACAACTGTGTGATGGTTCTTCTATTAAGAGTATAGAAGAGCTATAGGTATAAAACCCAGCAATAACCAGGAAAATTTGAAAACTTTCATTGATATCCTTAGCGTCTCTGCCTCAAGATATTCATGGTATTTCACCTCAATCAACATGTAAATTCTTTTTACTAAATTCCTGTTGTGATAGAAAACTGCTTGTTGTATTTCAGCAGTCTCAATAGGTATGAGATTATCACACTGAAAATGTTCCTGAGGGACTTTTCTTCCCTTATTATAAGAAATATATACATTTCATCATTAAAAATTCTGGAGTAGAACAAAAGGTATAAAGACAGAAATAGAAACCAATACCATTTAAAAACTGCATGTATATTCTACAATAAACATTTTTGTGGATTAAGGTTATACATAATCCTGTGTATTATCTTACAATAAGTAATTATATATGTGAAAACCAATGTTGCTGAGTTGACTCTGACCTATAGGACATGTTAGACAGAATAGAACTGCCCCAGAGAGCTTCCAAGGAGTACCTGGTAGATTTGAACTGCTGACTTTTTGGTTGGTAGTCATAGCACTTAATTACTAAGTCATTAAGGTTTCTGCAAAGGGTGTTGGTGAAGAATATTGAATTATCTCCATGGATGGCCAGAACAAACAACTCTGTTTGTGGAAGAAATATAGCCAGAATGGTCCTTAGAAGTAAGGATGGTGAGATTTCATCTCATGTAGTTTGGACATGTCATCAGGAGGGAAGAGTCCTGGAGAAGAATGTCATGCTTAGTAAAATAGTGGTCAGCAAAAAAGAGGAAGGCCCTCAGTGAGTCAGACTGACACAGTGGCTACAATAATGGGCTTAAATATAGTAAAAATTGTAGAGATGATGTAAGACTGGGCGGTGTTTTGTTCTGTTGTACACAGGGTTGCTATAAGGCAGAAATAACTCACTGGTACTTAACAACAGCATATCAATCACTGAAAAAGGATATCCCGGTTGGTGGTGCCATGGTTAATTGCTACATCTGCTAACCAAAAAGTTGGTAGTACAAATCCTCCAGGCACTCCTTAGAAAATCTATGGGCAAGTTTCACTGTGTCCTATAGATCACTATGAATCGGGATTAAATTGATGGCACTGTGTTTGGTTTTCTGGTTTACTTATTAAAGTAGAGGGGCAGTAAAAACCTAGGACACCATCAGTGAGGTATATTAATATGACAGTCCAACAATGAACTCAAACATTCCAAAGGTCATGAAAACAATGCAGGACTGAGCAAAGCTTCATCCATTTATACATAACGCCAGCATGAGATGGAGTTTACTTTATGTAAACTAACAACAAAATCCAGAATACAAAAAAGTACTCTTATACTGCTACAGCAAAAAGGCTAACAACCCAATTAAAAAAAAGAAAAAGTCAAAAGATTTGAATAGACTCTTGTATAAATATACAAATGGCCATTAGGAACATGGAAATGTGCTCAATATCATCAAATCAAAATCAAAACCATAGTGAGTGAGATATCCTTTACACCTACTATGACAGCTATAATTTTAAAGCTGGACAATAATAAGTAAATCTGTGAAGAAATTGGAACCCATGGACACGGCTAGTAAAAAGGTAAGATGGCACAACAGCTATGGCATATCTTCCTCTGTCCTTCATTTAGTGTTTCATTAAGATCTCTTAATGGACACCAAGTACATCCCTTCTCAGGCTTTATAAATACATTCAGCTTCAGTTCTCCTTTTTAAACTGTTATTTTAATTTAATTGTGGTGAAGATACAACACAACTAAATGAATTCAAAATAATTTCTTGAATTTGATTCTTCCCCAAGAAGATACTTTAAACTGTTCATTAAATAAAAATATCCACTTCTTGAATAACTTAAGAAAGCATAAATTCACATGTATCAGACACACTTTGTTAGTTCTTCAAATAATTAACCTAAATCTCTAAAGTTAGTTTTCTCTCAACTACCTTGAACACTGTACCTGTGAATCTTCTCTCCAATGTTATAAAAATTTTGTATTGTTACCCATACAGCTTTACTAAGTTATTTACAGTTTAGTTAACTTTAATAATTTCATTAAAATATTCAAAATATGAGGTTTCCTCTATACATTGTCTTAATATGTCTATAATAGTTAACAGTCAATGCCAATTATGAAATCATATTACACATATAAAAACAAATTTGCAAATTTCCATTGTTTTAGACTGCTTTATGTGAATGTTTACAACTCAAGCTAATTTCTCATTCAAAAATTTATACACAGGAGGTGGAGTCAAGATGGTGGACTAGACACACGTCTCTTTAATTCCCTTTAAAAACAGAGTTTCCTTGACACACAGTAAGCCCTTGGACACAGCATAGGGCTGCCAATTTGGATTACATGTCACTGAATGGGAAACTTCTTCTCTTTTGCTGACTCCCAGCCTTGTTGAATGCTGGCTGTCTCGGACTGAAGGTAACTTGTGACTTTAACTTTTTTTTCACCATCTTAGCCAGCAGGCAGGTCTTGGGCTTAACTCTCAGCAAAGTTCAGCCACAGTGCTGTTGGGATCAGCAAAAAGAATAGCCACATTTTGAGAGCCCAGCTCTGGACTCTGTGCACCTAACCCCCTCCACCTCTCTTTCCTAACCTCCACCATTAAATCAGCTATTCCTCAGCAGTTGGAGAGCTTGTGTGGGACGCCTTCTTGTTCACCTGGGAGGTGGAGTTACCCAAATGAAGGCCTCAGCAGGGGCTAATTCATAGGCTGGGATGCAGTGCCAGCCTTTTTTTTCTTTCTCTGTCTTAACTGGCAGGCGGGCCTTGGGCTTAATAGGCAGCAAAGCTCAGCCTCACTGCTGCTGAGATCACCAGATGGAATAGCCATGTTTTGAGAGCTCAGTTCTGGACTCTGTGCACCTAGGCCCCACCATCCTCTCTTTCCAAACCTCTGCCATTAAATTGGCTATTCCACAGCAGGTGGAGAGCTTGCGCATGGTGTCATCTTGTTTGACTTGTTAAAGAGACTTGACTGGGAGGCAGAGTTACTCAAACAGAGGCCTCAGCAGAGGCTAATTCCCAGGACGGGAGGCAGTGACAGCCCCAGGAGCAAATTTTTCCAGCATAAAAAGCTGTGTCTAGCAGAGTGTGGCCTTGCAGGTGGGGCCTGGAAGCAGAATGCCAGCAGGAAAATTTCCTTTCTGTACTTTGTACTAGTTTACAGCATATAGGATTGGATATAAAGGTTCTTACTTTGCAGCTTGGAAGAGGGGCCTGCATACCTGACAGCCTGACTGATTTGGAAGATGTCAGCTTTTACCTTCCAGTATAAGACTACCTAGAGAATTAACTGTGGTGTATCCTGATGGCATCTCTCCCAGCCTTTACTGACTCACATCATAGGGTCAACTTACAGCCCCCCAGTGATTCTACAAGTAGGGCCATGTCATTGCCAGTTAGGGGTGGAGCAGGCTGCCTCAGAGATTCCACTGGGTCCAGTCACTGGAGTACGTACAGGAGACTGGCGATCACCTTCATTCTCAGACTGTACTTCAGATCCTGTTAAAGTAACACTGGATAAACTAAACAACTTCTAGATGCCCCCAGAGCAACAAAACTTTGGCCAGACACTTAAAGAAAAATTCACATATGGCTCCAGAAAGCCACGAAAAGAAAGAACCAAAGAACTTCCTAGATGAAGATGCCTTTCTGAAAATACCGGAGGTCAAATATAAAAGTGCCATATAGAAAGTCTTCCTAGACATTATACAAAAGATAGCAAAGCAAAATGAAAAATTAAGCAAGCTGTTCAAACTGACGGAAAACCAGTACTCTGAAATCCAACAGATCAATAAGAAAATCAAAGAAATAGAAAACTCAATTCAAAGCCAAGAAAGCAGAATGAACAAATGGAAAACAGACTTTCTGACTTGGAAGACATAGCTACTGACTCCAAAATCTATGAGGGGAAATCATAGAAAAGAAACAAGAAAAATGAAGAAGCATTAAGAAGCATGTGGGACTCTACCAAGAGGAACAATCTATGGTTAATTGGAAGCCCTGAACAGGGAGGGACACCCAGAAACACAGAGTACTGTTGCTGAGCTGCTGACAGAAAACTTCCCAGAAATTATGAAAGAAGATGATATTGATATCCAGTATGCATATCATATGCCACTCAATACAGATCCCAAAAGAAAGACTCCAAGACATGTTATAATGAAGCTTAACAAAATGAAACATAAGCAGAAACTCCAAAAGGGAGTGAAAAAGCAAAGCTAACACTCAGAGGGAAACCCTGTAGGCTTTCATCTGACTTCTCTGCAGAAACGATGCTGGCATGGAGGCAATGGGATGATATATTCAAAGCCTCGAAGGAGAAAAAGTTCCAGCCAAGAATTATGTATCCTGCAAAACTATCTCTCCAATATGAATGAAATTAAGACATTCACAGATAAACAGAAACTCAGAGACTTTGTAAAACCCAAACCAAAGCTACCAGAAATACTGAAAGAAGCTCTTGGCTTAGAATAACAAAACCATTAACTCGATAGTTTAGGAGTTGATACAGGACACATCATCCAGAGACCTACTCAGTTAGGGAAGGCACAAAACTCTATCAAAGCTATAACGTTAAAAGAAGTGATCCAACTATCACTGGATGAAAACTATGATATCATCATACGGAAAAGAGGGATGTACTACAGTAGTTATAGTCTTTCCAGATGGACAGGAATTTAATAGCTCATGCAGAAGTTAAAATTTGGTTTAAACACAGACTATTAAGGGGGATCACAAGACCAGCCACAAAGCACAATAAAGGCACAACATATCAAATCAAGAAACATAATACAAGAGTATCAACAAACACAAAACCAACACTGAAAAGGGGGAAAAGTCAACTCATAAAGAAGAATGTCCTAGAACAGAATAGTAAGAGTAACAGAGAAAACATCAATACAATAAACACATCACAATGACGGCACTAAACACATACCCATCGGTAATTATGTTGAATGTAAATGGACTGAACACTCCAGTAAAGAGACAACAAGTGACATTTTGGGTCAAAGAACACAACCTGTCTATATGTTGCTCAGAAGAAACTTACCTTAGACTTAGAGATGTGAACAAACTGAAAATTAAAGAATTGAAGAATATATACCGAGCTAACAATACACAAATAAGAGCAGGTGTGGCAATGCTAATATCAGAAAAAATGGATTTTAATGTAAAACCCACCATGATGGACAAGAATGGACACTATTTATTGCTGAAAGTTTCAACACAAAAGCGGGACTGAACAACATTAAATATTTATGCATCCAATAATAGATCATCAAAATACATCAAAGAAACACTGACTACATTAAAAAATGAGATGGATCACCCCACAATAATAGTGGGAGACTTCAAAACTACTCTCTCAGTATTGGATAGATCTTCTAGAAAAAAGCTCAATGAAGACACAAATCTTATTGCCTCAATTAACCAGCTAGACCTCATCCACATATACAGAACTTTCTATTCATCAACAGATAACTATACCTTCTTCTCCAGTGCATTTGGAACATTTTCCAGAATAGATCATGTATTAGGACATAAAAGAGTTCTCAACAAAACCCATACCATCAAATTATTGCAAAGCCATAAAGCCATAAAAGTCGAAATCACTAGCAGAAAAATCATAGATAGAAATTGGAACTCATGGAAACTGAAAAACATCTTGCTCAAAAAGCTATAGGTTATAGAAAAAATCAAGGATGAAATAAAGAAATTTATGGATTCAAATGAGAAGGAAAACACTTCCTACCAGAACCTATGGAATACAACTAAAGTAGTACTCAGAGGTCAGTTTATCCCCTTAAAAGCACACTTCTGGAAGGAAGAAACAAACCAAATCAAAGAATTGATCCTACAGCTTGAACAAGTAGAGAGAGAACAACAGCGGAACCCCTCAGGCACCAGAAGAAAATAGATCATAAAGATTAGAGCAGAACTAAATGAATTATAGAATACAAGAACAGTTGAAAAAACTGAGAAGACCAAAAGTTGATTTTTTGAAAAGATCAATAAAACTGACCAACCGTAGGTTAAACTTACGAAAGAAAAACAAGAAAGGAAACAAAAAACCCAAAGAAGAAATGAGATGGGAGATATCACAAAAGATCCAACAGAAATTAAAAATATCGTGACAGAATACTATGGAAGACTGTACTCTAACAAATTTGAAAACCTAGAGAAAATGGAGAAATTCCTTGATTCATCTCACCTACCAAATTATCACAAGGTGAAGCAGAACCGCTTAATAAACCCATCACAAAGGAAGAGATTGAACTAGTCATCCAGAAACTACCAACCAAAAAAAAGCCCTGACCCAGATGACTTCAATGCAGAATTCTACTAAGATTTTAGAGAAGAGTTAACTCCAATAGTACTGAGACTGTTTCACAGCATAGAAATTTGGGAATACTCCCAAATTTATTTCATGAAGCCAACATAACCCTGATACCAAAGCCAGGGAAAGGCCCAACAAAAAAGGAGAACTATAGACCAATATCACTCAGGCACCTAGATGTAAAAATCTTCGACAAAATCCTGGCCAATAGAATTCAACAACATATCAAAAAAATAATTCATCACAACCAAGTTGGATTTATACCCAGGATGTGTGGCTGATTCAGTAGAAAAATAGTTACTGTGATCAACCACATAAATAACACGAAAGACAAGACTCACCTGATTTTGTCAACTGATGCAGAAGAGACATTTGATAAAGTCCAAGACCCATTCATGCTAAACACTCTCAGCAAAATAGGAATAGACAGCTAATTCCTCAATGCAATGAGGGCCATTTATACAAAGATGACTGCCTACATCACCCTGAATGGAGAGAGACTGAAACGATTCCCCTTGAGGACATGAACTAGAAAGGATGCCCACTCTCACCTCTCCTATTCAACATTGTGCTAGACCAAGAAATAAAAGTCATCTGCATTGGCAAAGAAGAAGTAAAAAGGTTCCTATTTGCAGATGATATGGTTGTACACACAGAGAATCCTAAAGAATCCATAAGTAAACCACTCAGACTTATAGAAGAGTTCAGCAAAGTATCAGGATACAAGATAAACATAAGTAAATCAGTAGGATTCCTTTATACCAACAATGAGATTATTAAAGAAGAAATCACCAAAATGCTACCATTTACTATAGCCCCCAAGAAGATAAAATACCTAGGAATCAATCTAACTAGAGAAATAACGGACCTTTACAAAGAGAATTATAAGATCTTACTACAAGAAACCAAGAGAGACTTACGTAAATGGAGAAACCTACCCTGCTCATGGATAGGAAGACCTAACATTGTGAAAATGTCTATTTTACCCAAAGTGATCTACTTATATAATACAATCCCAATACAAATTCTAGTGACAGTTTTTAATGAGATGGAGAAAGAAATTACCAACTTTGTTTGGAAAGGGAAGAAATCCTGGATAAGTAAAGCACTACTGAGAAAGAAGAGCACACTGGGAGGCCTCTTATTACCCAACTTTAGAAATTATTACACTGCCACAGTTGTCAAAATAGTCTGCTACTGGCATAAAAATAAACAGACCAATGGAACAGAGTGAAGACCCCAGAGATGTCACCATCCTCTTATGAACAGTTGGTATTCAACAAAGTCTCTAAGACTTTAAACTGGGGTGTAAACAATCTCTTCAACAAATGGTGCTGGCAAAATTGGATACCCATCTGCAAAAAATTGAAACAAGACCCAGACCTCACACCTTATACAAAAAACAACTCAAACTGGAGAAAAGACTGAAATAGCAAACCTAAAACAATAAAGCTCACCCAAGAAAAAACAGGATCAATAATAGAAGTTTTAACACACAACATAGACAGACTTCAAAATCTGTCAGACAAAGCACAATCAACAGAAGAGAAAATAGCTAAACAGGAACTACTGAGAATCAAACACTTCTGCTCATCCAAAGATTTTATCAAAAGAATTAAAAGACCATCTACAGAATGGGAAAAAATATTTGGTAACTATGTGTCAGATCGACGTCTGATCTCCATAATCTACAAGGTACTACAAAATATCAATAAGAAAAGGAGAAATGATCCAATTAAGTGATAGGCAAAGAAGATGGACAGACACTTCTCTAAAGAAGATATCAAGGCAGCCAAAACACACATGCAGAAATGTTCACAATCATTAGTTATTAAAAAAATTTAGATCAAAACTATGATGGCATATCATTTCACCCTAACAAACACAAAACAACAAATGCTAGAGAGGCTGTGGAGAAATTGGAACTCACCTATGCTGCTGATGGAATTGCAAAATGGTACAATCTCTTTGGAAAGCAATCTGGCACTTTCTTAAAAAGCTGGAAATTGATATACCATGTGACCAAGTAATTCCACTGCTTATAATATATCTTACAGAATCAAGGGCATTCACACCAACAGATGCATGCACACGAATGTGTATTGCAGCACAGTCCACAACAGCAAAAAGTTGGAGTCAACCCAAATGTCCAACAACAGATGAATGGATAATCTATGGTGTACATACTCAATGGAACACTATGCAATGATAAAGAACAAAGGATTTTAGGAAGCATCTCATAACCTGGTGTGAATTAGAAGACACTATGTTGTGTGACAGTAGTCAGCAGCAAATAGACAAATACTATATGAGACTCCTACAATAAGAATTTAAAAACAGACTCATGCATAGAAGAAAAGACCCTCTGATCCTCTAATAGCTGCAAGTGTAGGGAGGGAGGAAGGGTGAGGGTTGGTTATAGATTAGATAATTGATAGAAATGTGGTTGAGTGAAATCAGCGACAGCACACACTAGAAAGAAGATCAGTTTAACTGGACTTCAACATGACATGAATACCCCTCCAATCTTTACCCAATTTTGCAAGGACAGTGTAGCAGGGGCAGGGGTCCAGGGACCTAACTAGTATATTGCTAAGAGACTCTTCTCCACTCCATATTGGTGAATGGTGTTGGGGATCTTAAAACCTAGCAAGCTGTCATCTGAGGCACACCAAATGGTCCCAATACAGCAGGAACAGACAATCACCAAGGACCAAAATGACACGGGGGAAAGAGAACCCAGAAGACAGAAGACGCGAGTGGGTGACTACATCAACATGTGACTGGATGAACCAAATGGTGCCTGGCCTCCACCAGTGATAGCCATATGGGTTTCACAAAGTTGAATCTCACTGGCAACACGAGAATAAAAAGAGGTGCACCCTGAGAACTCCACTAAAAGACTGCAATTGATGGTCCAGGGACCTTGGAATTCCCCTAGAAGCGTGGCCTCTGGTCCTGATGCTGCCCCTGTCCATAAATCATTACTGAGATCAACTCTATGGACAGGAATGCATTGGATTCAATGACACAGAGTGACCACGTCGTGTGTGAACTTTATGGTTCTATGCATCTATAGGATGTCATCCTGCTGGCCTCTTGCTGGGGTGGGGGGAGGCACATAGAGGATGGGACAGGAGATTGTGAGGAGGATATCACATGTATAGAATGGATAGGAGCAGTGTGCTGTCACTGGGCAGGGAGAGCAGTTGGAGCTGCATAAGCAGGCATGCAAATTTATGTTGGATGTACACTTTTACTCAATCATGATAAATAGAAAATAAAATAAAACCTTTACATACATATTGTTTTATGAGACTTGTTGCATTCCTCATAATATGACACTGACCCCCCTACACACACACCTTTCTTTCCTGGGTTCCCTGTGGTCATTCTTCTAGTCCTGTACTTTTCTGCCTTCTTGTCTTACATCTTCTTTTGGATAGAAGTAGTCCATTTAGTCTTGTATACTTCATTGAACTAAGATCACACTCCCCACGTGTGTTATTTTTTTCCATTTTTATGAAAATGCTTTGTTTTTTTGCTTTATTACTATTTATGGTCATATAAAGAAATAATTATATTTTTTCTAAAACATGTAATTGCAAATAAAACAAAACAAATGATTTAATCACATAAAGGCAAAACTACCCTGCACTGTCATATGTCCTGGTCTCTCAATATAAGCAATCTAAACTTCAACTGATTTACTTAATAATGAAAGGGTTAATATTCATTCCAAATTAGGAAATTACTGTTTTTATTGATTCTATAGAATTAAACGGTAGTTTAAGTTGCAGAGAGCCTGAACTTTTGCCACTCTGTACACTGACATGACTCTCAGTCTGTCATACTGTGGGGGCTTGCATGTTGCTCTGATACTGGAAGCTATGCTGCCGGCATTAAGCAGATAGCAGCAGGATAAGCCATCACAGACAGATTTCCCCTGAGCTTCCAGACTAAGATAAACTATGAAGAAAGACACAATGGTCTAGTTCTGAGAAGAATTGCCAGTGAAAATTTTATCAATAATAGTAAAACATTGTCAATATAATGCCAGAAGATGAGCCCTCTGCCCCAAGTCGGAAGGTAATCAAAAGATTATTGGGAAAGAGCGACCTCCTCAAAGTAGAGTCAACTTCAATGATGTAGATGGAGTAAAGCTTTCAAGACTTTTATTTGCTGATGTGGCATGACTTAAAATGAGAACAACTACAAAGATCCATTAATAATCAGACATGGATTGTATGAATTATGAACATGTGAAAATTGGAAATCATCAAAAATAAAATGAAACACAAAAACATCAATATCCTAGACATTAGTGAGCTGTAATAGGCTGCTATTAGCCATTGCGAACTGGATAGTCATTTGATCTACTACACTGAGAATGACAACTTGAAGAGAAATGGTGTTGCACTCAGCATCAAAAAGAACATTGCAAAATCTATCCTGAAGTACAATGGTGTCGGTGATAACACCCATGCATCTCCAAGGAGCCAGCCAAGTGCCAAGTGCCGTCGAGTCAGTCCAAGGAAGGGAAGTTAATAAGACTTACTCAAATTTAAACACCAACTACTAAAGCCAAAGATGAAATTGAAGATTTTTACTGTGGTCTGAAACTGATCAAACATTCAATCAGGATGCATTAATAATTACTGGTGATTGGAATGCAAAAGCTGAAAATAAAAAAGGCAGATCAGTAGTTTGAAAACACAGAATCGATGTGACAGAATCGATGCCAGAGAGCCTATGATAGAATTTTGCAAGAATAATGGCTTTTTCACTGCAAATAACTTTTTTCACCAACATAAACAGTTAACTTACACATGCACCTCACCAGGTGGAATATACAGGAATCGTATTGATTCCATCTGTGTAAGGAGGCATGCAAAAGCTCAATATTATCAGTCAGAAAAAGGCCATGTGCTAATTGCTGCACAGGCCATGAACTGTTCATATGTAAGTACAAATTGAAACAGAAAACAGTAAAGAAGTCCATGAGAGCCGAAGTATGATCTTGAGTATATCCCACCTGAGTTTAGAAAACATCTCAAGAATTGTCTGATGTGGTGGCTGAACACTAATAACCGAAGACTGGAAGAGTTGTGGAATAACATCAAGGACATCACACCCGAAGAAAGGAAGAAGTTATTAAAAAGACAGGACAGAAAGAAAAAAACAAATTGGATGTCAGAAGAAACTCTGAAGCTTGTTCTTAAAAGTCAAGTAGCTGAAGTATAAGGATGATGTAGTAAAAGAACTGAACAGAAGATTTCAAAGGGCAAATCAAGAAGAAAAATTGTTATAATGACATATGCAAAGAGCTGGAGATACAAACCAAAAGGGAGAGAACCGAAAGAAAAATTCAAACCTCAAATTATAATACCAAAGAGAAAATATTAAATGGCCTGGGAAACATGAAAAGAAGATGGAAAGAGTAGACAGAGTCATTATACCAAAAAGAATTGGTTGACATTCACTGATTTCAAGAGGAAGCATATAATCAAGATCCAATGATCCTGAAGGGAGCAGTCAAAGCTGCATTGAAGGCAATGGCTAAGAGCAAGGCTCCAGGAATTGGTAACATATTAACTGAGATATTTCAAGGCAGCACTGGAGATGCTCAGTCCTCTATGCCTAGAAATTTGGAAGACAGCTACCTGTCCAACCAACTGGAAGAGCTCCATATTTATGCCACTTTCCAAAAAATGTGATCCAGTGCAGTGGGGGAAATTACTGAACAATATCATTAATATAATAGACAAATAGAATTTTGATAAAGATCATTCAAAGGTGACTGCAGCAGTACATCAACAGGAATCTGCCAGAAATTGTAGCTGGATTCAGAAGAGGATGTGAAACCAGGGATATCAATGCTGATGTCAGATGGACCTTAGATGAAAGGACAGAATACCAGAAAGATGTTTACTTGTGTTTACCCACTATGCAAAGAGATTCGACTATGTGGATCATAACAAGTTATGAATAACATTGAAGAGAATGGGAATTCCAAAACAATTAACTGTATTCATGAGGAATCTGTACTCAGACCGAGAGGCAGGCATGTGAACTAAGACATGCTTTAAAGTCAGGAAAAGTGTTCATAAGAGTTGTATCCTTTCATCGTGTCTTTTCAATCTGCATGCCAAGTAAATAATCTGAGAAGTTAGACTATGTGAAGAAGAATGGGGCATCAGATGTGGAGGAAGACTCATTAACAAATGACACCTAACAATAACAACAATATGCAGATGACACAACCTTGCTTGATTAAAATGAAGAGGACTTGAAACACTGAAAAAGATCAAAGAACATAGGCTCAGTATAGGTTATACCTTAACATCAAGAAAACAAAAATCCTCACAACTGGATCAATAAGCAACATCATGATAAATGGAGAAGGGATTGAGGTTGTCAAAGATTTCATTTTACCTGGATCCACAACAACACTCAAGAAAGGAGCGATCAAGAATAGAAAGATTCATTGCAGTGGGAAAATATGCTACAAAAGACCTCTCTAAAAGGTGAAAATCAAAGACGTTACCTTGAAAACTAAGGTGCACCTGACTCAAGTAGTGGCATTTTCAATCACATCATATGCATACAAAAGCTAGACAATGAATAATGACAACAGTAGAATTGACAACTTTGAATTGTGGTGTTTGCGAAGAACATTGAATATTCTATGAACTACAAAATGAATGAACAGTTCTGTCTTAGAAAGACAAACAGAGTGGGATCTATCCCTTGAGAAGGACATCAGGCTTGGTAGAGGGTCAGCAAAAATGAGGAGGACGCTCAGCAAGATGGACTGATGCATTGGCTGTAACATTGGGCTCAAGAGTAGTAACAAACGGGGGCACATGGAAGATCAGGTAGTGTTTCATTCTATTGCACATATGGTTGCTATGGTTGGAACTGATTCAATGACACCTAATAACAACCATCTTAGTGTGAAAATTATTAGTGCAATGTTGCCCATACAATATACAAATAAAAGATACTGAGAACAAATAAGGACCTGGTTAACTCAGTGAAGCAATACTTGTTTTTTGTTAGTCTCCAGTTTTATTCTCTTTATGTTCCTTTTTTCCCTGAATCTTTATAACAAGTGATTCTCAAATTTTTGTTTGATAAGTGCAGTGCAGGAAGCCTCAAAACCTCTAGGTTTAACACTCAGAGATTTTGACTTGGTGCCCCATGTTTAAGCGTTCAGTCTGTGCTGAGGTCCAGTAAAAAGCCAGATGCTATTAATAGGAAAGAGGGTAGATATCTGCAGAGAATGCCTTTGCTCTAAAATCCTCAGTGTCTGTGTTGTAGTTCAGCAACAGGGGATAGCCAAGGGCTCCAGATAGCATCTGTATCTGCCACTAATACTTCCAGCACCATCAGATCAGCCAGATTGTATGGCCCAAGTGAAAGAGCTACTTGCACAGAAGCCTGTGTTTTTCTTCTGTTTTGGGCTCCATTGAAAACTAGCAACTTTCTGAGTCATTAGATAAACAGACTGGAGAAGCACACCCTAATAATAGATTTTTTAGCGCATAAATTCAAAGAGGCTCATTAGGCATTGTGCTTCCTTTTTAGTTGAGGAAGCGGCTAGATGCAACAACTTCTCTTTTACTTTAGAAGGATTATATGCTCCACAGCACCGAACCACTAAAAACTACACTGAAGTGGAAGGTGCCTGAATTTTTGTTGGATTAATTTCCCATCTTCCAGCAAGCAAATGTTTTACCAATAATTCCAGAGTTATTGACACTTCTTTCTTACTAGGTTCAACTCAGCATAAAATTATCAATGTAATGGGCCACTGTTATGTCTTATGGAAAGAAATGTGATCAAGTTCCTTGCAGACTAAATTATGACAGACAGCTTGAGAATTGATATACCCCTGAGGCAGGACAATGAAAGTGTATTGATATACCTTTTTCGGGGGAACAAAATTCAGTCTATAACATCCCTTTTTGGCCAAAGGACCACAGTAACATTTTGGGTCTCCTGAAATAAGCACCAGTTCAGAGCCAATATCAGCTAATCCCCCCGTAAATCTGATTATTTATTTTTCCCTAATAAAACATCATCTTTGTGAAAGACTATAGGTCTCTTTGGGGAAGGCTGGGAAAAAAACTAATACTAGACATTTTCTGGCAGTGGTGAGATCCTTCCTCAAGGAGACACAACCTTCCTTTCATTCAAGAGGTTGTGGGTCTTTAAACTTGGTCTGTCCGGGAATTGGCTAAGAGGCCATGATCTCTTCTTGTGATTGAGTTAAACTGCTATTCCCTTGACCTAGAATTTTGTTTGTACAGATCAAGTAAATATTTAGAAGATTTCCTGTCTATTTTACTCCTTGACACACTGTGGCTAAGTAGTCAATGCCATAAGTCCATACAAGTCAGTCTATTCTGATTACTGCCTGACTCTACCCATTACAATAACTTCATCTACCTTGTTTTCATTGATTAAGTGCTATCACTTGACCCCTACCACCACAGAGGACCACATATCATTAGATGTCTTACTTCAGTTCGGGTAGTTCCCACTGTCAAGTCTAATTTACATAAAGCACTAATCACAGTAGTCTTCAAAGGATGCTGGGATTCCCTTCACAAATTTGTTCCTCATAGTTGTGGTAAGGGGTGTGTCCTCTGAGTCTTCTATGTGTGTGTCTGTGGATTTAACCTGATAAAGCCACTCTAGCATGCCAGTTTCCCTAAGACTTTGGCTACCTACTTCTACAGTATACCAAGGCAGGTATGGTACTTCAACTTGATTTAGTGCAGGCCATCTTGTAGTTCATGCTTCAGCAACTCAACCAAATAAACTATTGGATCCTTTCCTAACCTTGAAAGTGGAAACATTTAATGAAGAATCAGTGTCTGCTGAGCTCATACCAACAAACTCAGATTGACATATCTTTATGTATCTTTATGTCCTCTGCACAATTATCCCACACACTCACCAGCCATTCTGACACATATTCCTCAGGTTTCTGTTTATACATGTTAGGAAAGTCAAGCAGTTCTTTTAGATTGTAGTATACCTCCTAATGGATCACACTTTGTACTCTTTTTCAGGCTTGCTGGGACTTCAGCCTACTTGTAGGTCTAGAAGTCAAAAGGTGCGGTGGGGACGTGTTTTGAGAATATTTAGCTTTGTCTTATAAGGCACCTGCCTCAGATGATGTCCCAGGCAATGATTCAAGGACTCATCAGACACAGCTGCATCAATCTTGTCAGGTGAGGGGAGAGGGGTTAATGGTTTTACTGGAGATGACCTAGCAGATAAAGATGAAGCAAGCCTTTCAGATGGGAGAGAGCTGCTTCTGTTTGCAGCAGTGGTTCATCAGAAGTTAGTGGGTCAGTGTCCCCAGCTTCCTGACTATCTGTCTATATGCCCCAACCATTTTTCAGGAACCTATTTATTTCCCTTTAAAGCCCCCACTTTAACATCAGGCTCCATTCAATGTTAGGAATTTAGTTGGCATGGCAATCTAGTCACTCTTATGATAAGACACTAGGTTTGGTTTTCAGCAGTATCAGCTTTGTCAAACTACAAGAAATAAGGCTATCTATCACAGTACAAGTAGGATCTTTATGGTTATTTATGAGGCACTTGAGGTTTAACTCTGAAGCTCTGAGCTCATCTTTTTCACCACTTTGTCAGCAAAAGTAGGACCAATCAGCTTCCTTATACATCTCATTATGACAAATTTGCAGAACATTTGATCATCCAGAGGCTTGTCTCTCACCAGTCACGATATTTTGTACATTTCTATTGCTACCTCATGCCATGGATTAGCAATAATACCTTCATCACTACTGCATGTAGAGTCACTAACATTTTTAAGACTAAACAGATGTGAGAACCAATTTGGAAAATTCATCCTTACAATTTTCTTTGTCTAAAATCATTCTCGGTACAAAATGCCTTAAGTTTCATTTGTTAGAAAAGTAAAAACAGTGTGATGCATATATAAATAAATCATATATATATAAATCAAAACAATCCCTGCTGTGAATTCCAACTCATAGTGACCCATAAGGTTTCCAAGGTTATAAACCTCCATGTCAGCAAACTGTTGCATCTTTCTCTGTTGTTGTTGTTGTTGTTAAGGGCCATCAAGTTGGTTCTGACTCATAGCAGTGCTATGAACAACAGAATAATATATTGTCTGGTCTTGCACAATGTCCACAATCATTTTTATGCTTAAGCCCATTGTTGCAGCCACTGTGTCAATCCGTCTCATCAAGGGTCTTCGTCTTTTTCACTGACCCTCCACTCTACCAAGCATGATGTCCTTCTCCAGAGACTGATCTTTGCTGACAACATGTCCAAAGTATGTCAGATGCAGTCTTGCCATCTTTGCTTCCAAGGAGCACCGTAGTTGTACTTCTTCCAAAATAGATCTGTTTGTTCTCTTGGCGATGCGTGGTACATTCAACATTCTTCTCCAACACCACAATTCAAAGGTATCAATTCTTCTTCTGCCTTCTTTGTTCATGGTCCAGCTTCCTCACGCATATTGAAAATACCATGGTTTGGGTTAGGCACATTTTAGTCTTTGAGATGACATCCTTACTTTTGAATACTTTAAAGAGGTCCTTTGCAGCAGATTTTCCCAACGCAATGTGTCTTTTGATTTCTTGACTGCTGATTCTATGGGCGTTGATTGTGGACCCAAGTAAAGGGAAATCCTTGACAACCTCAATCATTTCTCCATTTATGACAATGTTGATTACTGGTCCAGTTGTGAGGATTTCTGTTTCCCTGATGTTGAAGTGCAATCCAAACTGAAGGCTGTGGTCCTTGATCTTCATCTGTAAATGTCTGGAATCTTCTGCGTTTCCAGCAAGTAAGGTGTTATCATCTATGTAATACAGGTTGTTTGTCAGTCGTCCTCCAATCCTGATGCCTTGTTCTTCTTCACAGAATCCAGCTTCTCAGATTATTTGCTTAGCATACATATTAAGAAGGCATGGTGAAAGTATACAACCTTGATGCACACCTTTCCTGACTTTAAACCATGCAGTGTCCCCCTGTTCTGTTTGCATGACTGCCTCTTGATCCATGTACATATTCCTTAAGAGCACAATTAGGTGTTCTGGAATTCCCAGTTTCCGCAACATTAGCACAATTTAGTACAGTCCACACAGTTAAAAGCTTTTGCATAGTCAATGAAACACAAGTAAACAACATCTTGTTGGTACTCTTTGTTGGTATTCTTTGCTTTTAGCCAACATCCATCTGACATCAGTGATAATATCCCTGGTTATACATCCTCTTCTGAATCCAGCTTGAATTTCTGGAAGTTCCTTGTCAATATGCTGTTGTAGTCACCTTTGAGTGATCTTGAGCGATATTTTACTTGTGTGTGACATCAACGATATTGTTCGGTAATTCCCACATTCAGCTTGATCACCCTCTTTTGGAATGGGCATAAATACAAATTGCTTCCAGTCAGTTGGCCAGGTAGCTGTCCTCCAATTTTTTTAGCATAGATGAGTGTAACTCTGTTGAAATATCTCAACTGATATTTCATCTGTTCGTGGACCCTGGTTTTTTGCCAGTGCCTTCAATGAAGCTTTGACTTCTTCCTTCAGTACCATTGGTTGTTGATCACATGCTACCTCTTCAAATGCCTGAACATCAACCAGTTCTTTCTGGTATAATGACTGTGTATTCCTCCCATCTTGTACTGATGTTCCCTGAGTCATTTTATAGTTCCCCTGTAGAATCCTTCACTACTGTAACTATAGGCTTGGATTTTTTTCTTCAGATCTTTCAGCTTGAGAAATGCAGAACATACTCTTCCCTTCTGGTTTTCCATTTCCAGCTCTTTGCACGTATCATTTCTTTTGTCTTCTCGAGCTGCTCTTTGAAATCTTCTGTTTAAGTCTTTTACTTTGCCATTTCCTTCCTTTTACTTTAGCTGCCTGACATTCAAAAGCAAGTTTCAGAGTTTCTTCTGACATGGGATTTGGTCTTTTCCATCTTTCCTGTCTTTTTAATTACCTCTTGCTCTCTTCATGGGTGATAATCTTGGAGGTAATCCCACAATTCATCTGGTCTTCGGTCATTAGTGATCAGCACATTAAATCTGTTCTTGAGGCAGTCTTTAAACTCAGGAGGGGTATACTCAAGGTCATACTTTGGCTCTCCTGGACTTGTTTTAATTTTCTTCAGTTTCAATTTGAATCTGCATATGAGCAACTGACGATCTGTGCCACAGTCAGCATCTGGTCTTGTTCTGACTTCTGAAATTGAGTTTTCCCACCATCTCTTTCCACAGATGTAGTCAATTTGGTTCCTGTGTATTCTGTCTTGGGAGGTCCATGTGTACAGTCACTATTTGTGTTTAAAAAAAAGGTATTTGCAATAAAAAAAAAAAGTGTTAGTCTTGAAAATTCTATCATGTGATCTCCAACATCATTTCTATGACCAAGGCCGTATTTTCCAACTACTGACCCTTCTTCTTTGTTTCCAACTTTTTCATTCCAGTCACCAGTAATTATCAGTGCATCCTGATTGCATGTTCAATCAATTTCAGACTTCAGAAGCTGGTAAAAATCTTGAATCTCATCATCTTTGGCCTCAGTGGTTGGTGCATAAATATGAATAATAGTTGTATTAACTGGCCTTCCTTGTAGGCATATGGATATTATCCTATCACTAACAGCATTGTACTTCAGGACAGATCTTGAAATGTTCATTTTAATGATGAACGCAATATTGTTCCTCTTCAAGTTTTCGTTTCCAGCATAGTAGACTACACTACTGTGGGATTCTAAATGGCCAAGACCAGTCCATTTCAATTCACTAATGCCTAGGATATCAATGTTTAGGTGTTCTATTTCATTTTTGGCGATCTCTGATTTTCCTAGATGCATGCTTTGTACTTTCCACACCCAGATTATTAGTGTATGTTTGCAGCTGTTTCTTTTTATTTTGAGTCATGCCCCATCAGTGAACAAAGATCCCAGAGGGCTTATTCCATTCACTTCATTAAGGTCGACCCACTTTGAGGAGTCAACTCTTCCCTGGTTGTCTTCCGAGTGCCTTCAAACCTGGGGGCTCACTTTCTAGCACCATACGTGACAGTGTTCGGCTGCTATTTGTAAGGTTTTTCCCTAGCTAATTCCTTTCAGAAGTAGACTGCTGGGTCATTCTTCCTAATCTGTCTTAGTTTGGAAGCTCAGTTGAAACTTGTCTACCATGGTTGACCCATCTAGTACCTAAATACCAGTGGCATATCTTCCTGCATCACAGCAACAAGCAAGTCTCCACTGACAGACAAGTGGGGGCTGTTCAGTCGTAGGATCTAGAGGAAGCAAAAGACAGAGAGCCTTGCCATAAAATCTACTTGTGTTGGATGCAGCCCACACCCCCAAGGAAATTCTCTTTCAACTAATTGACTCTTCACAACAGATCTCACCTTGGAGATGATCACATTAGACATCATTATGGAGGTGATTACATCATAAGAATGCTGCCAAGCTTCATCGTAACTGGCAAAACACTGAAGATCATGCCGCAGCCAAGTTGCCACACAACTGTAACCATCACAATTGGGTGAGACTCCTTAAGCCTTAGGCACATCATTAAATACACCATTTCTACACCTGGACAATATCTCAGGCCAATGTGACAGTATCTCTGGCATGATCAGACATTAGAGCAGTCCTTATGTTTAACATTGAGTGGTCTTAAGCAATAACTGAAACTCATATCCAATGGTCATATCATCTCAACTCAGACCAAAGAAATCTGCAAGGAAAAAATTGGGTACATTCTACTGCTTTCCTGTTTTCATCTTATTTTGACTTTGCCTTCTTTAATCATTACATTGGATGAGGAGACATGGTGGTGCATTGGTTAAAGCTCTCAGATGCCAACAAAAATGCTGGCTGTTTGAACCCACCAGCTGTTCCTCAGGAGAAAGATGTGGCAGTCTGCTTCATAAAGATTTACAGCCTTGGAAACTCTATAGGGGTAACTCTACTGTCCTATAGGGTTACAATGAGTCAGAATCCATTCAACAACAGTGGATTTACACATTCTCCTGATTTCTTCATAGTTGGCTGCTTAATAAGTATTTTAATCAACTAGTGCTGCTACAACTGAAATACCACAGATGGAAGGCTTTAACAAAGAGAAATTTATCTTCTTAGTCTAGTAGGCTAGAAGTTCAAATTCAAGACGCCAGCTTTAGGGGACAGCTTTCTCTCTCTGCAGGCTCTGGAGGAAGGCCCTTCTTAACAATCTTCTCCTGGACTAGGAGCTTCTTAGCACACGAACTCTACTTCCAAATCACATGCTCTGCTCCCAGCACTGATTTCTTGGTGGTACGAAGTCCACTCTCTCTGCTTGCTTCCCTTTTCTTTTATCTCCTATAAGATAACAGTTGGTAGAGGCCACACCTTGGGTAAACTCCCTTTACATAATCCAATCTTATCTCATTAATTACAGGCAGAGACTAGGAATTACAACATATAAAACAATTATAATCACAAAATGGAGGACAACCACACAATACTGGAAATCATAGCTTAGCCAAATTGATATACGTATTTTGGTGGAGCGGGGCACAGTTCAATCCATGACAATAAGGTAAGGGAACAGAGAGGTTTAAAAGAACTTTCAACTGGCTTCAGATTCTCTAGTTCACCCTACAGTGCCTTCCACTGAAGGGGTCTCTTCACTCCAATGGGTAGTTCTCTCCAGAAGGAGCCTTTCCAGGTGGCTGTCACTTTTTGCCTTTACTCACATTTGCTCCAATCCTAGAAGTTCAGGCTATATTCCTACTGTCACTCTATTTACACACACAGCTGTAGCCAGTCTTCCACCTACAGACTTTTTCCAGATAAAATCTATACATGAGCATTTGTACCTTCTAAATCCAGAAGATCTAGAACATTTTATTTCAAGAGCTCTGAAACCCTGGTGGTGTAGTGGTTAAGAGCTACAGCCACTAACCAAAAGATCAGCAGTTCAAATCCACCAGGTACTCCTTGGAAACTCTATAAGGCAATTCTTTCCTCTTTTATAGGGTTGCTATGAGTCAGAATCGACTTGAAGGCAGTGAGTTTTGGTTAGCCATTCCTCTCTTCTTTGGATCCAAGTAAGAAGTCAGCTATTTAAAAAATTAGCAATGATCCTTTCAAATTCTGAGATGTTAGTCTGTACCCCTGGTAGACAGTCATACTTCCAGGAAAATGACTCCCTTGAAGCACCTCACTTCCTTACCCACAGGGGGCTGAGCATTTGTACAGCAGCCCGAAAATTCTTTCACTCCTCCTTCTGCTTCCTCACTGACATAGCATAAATACTGGTGATAGAGGAAGAAATATTAGTAACAGTATCATTGAACTACTTTTGAAACTTCTTAATCCATCTCCCTTTTGGAATGAGAAAAAATTATTTTTTTGTTTCACCTTTAGATGTTCAGCCTCAGTCAAGACTGAGTCAAAGCGAAATGGAATGTTTAACACCCAGGTGTGGAGGATTCCTCTTAATGGTCATGTTAACAAGGTAGACGTCAATGTTTCATGCTGGGCAGATTGTCCAAAA
Organism: Heterohyrax brucei; assembly: GCA_028571685.1. NCBI lineage: Eukaryota > Metazoa > Chordata > Mammalia > Hyracoidea > Procaviidae > Heterohyrax > Heterohyrax brucei. The sequence continues at coordinate 23,866,593 of CM053147.1, forward strand.
TTCCTAGCTATCAATAGTCTGGACTTCCTGTCTTGCCAATGGAGACCAGTGTCAGATCCAATGGCACTTTTTTTTCTCTTAGTTCTATTTACTGCGCATGTATTTAGTAGCCATATGTGGAAAGAGAGCCGAGTGACTAAACCTGAGAATAAGACTATGTGATAGGAAAGGCAGATTATGAAACTGAAAGAGTGACTATGAAATGAGGAATGTTTGAGCCAAGCAGCAGCAGTGTGAGCAAGATGGGAGGAGAAGTGGAACAATTCCAGAGACTCATTACAGCTTTTATTTACTCCCAGGGAGCCCCTGGCACAGAGCTGAGAAGGTCTGGCTGAGGCAGACAAAGAGTCCTGCAAGTTCTTCAAGATTGCCAATTTTTGTGTTTCTGAGCTAAGGCTTATGCGTATTTAATTACTGATTTGTCAAAGGTGTCCACTTAATTTACTGTTTTCTAGTATATGCAATATTTTAAAAGCCTTATCTAAACAATCAAGATATGGACAATCTAAATCGCATTTATTCATTTCAGCTGTGTAACTCTCCATTCTAAGGGTGTAGGATTAACTACTGATTTTTAGTTTCTTTCATACTTTTCAAAGTAGTCTACAATTTTATCTTAGTGTTTTTTGTTTTTTGAAGAAGAAATTCATGATGACATTTTTCTTCATAAACTAGTTTCTTTGGTTTGGCAAATAAAAGAATAGTTACAATTCTCTTCATTTACCAAATTTATTTTAATCTTATGACTTTTGAGACTATTTCATGGTTTGATGACGTCTTGTTTGGTTGAGTTTAATTAGCATATTTTCATTTACATTGTGTATGAAAATCTCCACTGGAATGCCACTTGTTGAATAGTAAATCTAATAATATACACAGGAAGCTTTACATCAAGGAACTAGCTCACCCAGTTGTGGAGGCTGGTAAGTTCCAAGCCTGTATGTGGTTGAGGTGTCAGGCTAGAGGTACCTCTTGACTCATGTGGTTGCAGAGGTGGAAAAACCCAAAATTGACAGTTCAGATGACAGATTGCCAGCTTGCACCAAAGAACCCAGAAGTCAGAAGATGATGAATCACATGCAGATTCAAAAGAAAGCAAACTTAGCCCGAACATCCATATATATACTGAATGCAGACTACACCTCCAAGGAAATGTCCCTTTCAACTGATCGGCTGCTCATAACAGATCACATCACAGATAGTCATTACATTATACCTACCAAAGCACAGACAGTTGTTATCTAGCCAAGCTGACATATAATCTTCATCACCACACTTCTCCCTAATATGGTTTACCTCTAGAAATCAACTGTTTTCTTCAAATGGAAGAGTATAGGTCTACGTGTATTCACTGTGACTAAACCTAAGATGCCATGTTTCTTTCTTTCACTGCTCTACCAAGAGCACCCTACCCTTCAGATACTGTTTTAGTCAGCTAAGGCTGTTCTAACAGAAATACTACAGAGTGGATGGCTTTAAAAAAGGAAGGTTTATTCTTATACAGTCCGGTAGGCTACAATTCCAAATTCAGGATGTCTGCTCCAGGGCAAGGCTTTCCCCCTTGTCGGCTATGGAAGAAATTCCAGCATTTCATCAGTCTTTGTCCAGGGAGCATCTTGGTGCAGGAATCTGAAGTCTGAAGGATGCACTGTTCTCCAGGTGCTGCTTTGTTGATGGTGTGAGGCTCCCAAATCTCTGCTTGCTTGTCTTTCTTTTTACTTCTTGCAGGATGAAAGGATCAAGGGTGGGGCATGCCCTACTCCAGGGAAACTCCCTTTACAGAGGAGCAGGGAGGTGCTCTTATAAAGAGGTTTACAGTCCCAACCTAATCCTTTAACATACAGCATAGGAAAACCACAAAATGGAGGACAGTCACAAGATACTGGGAATCATGGCCCAGCCACATGACCACACATATTTTTGGGGGAACACAATTCAATCCATGATACTAATTTACTGAGAAAGAGACTTTTCTCTCTGCTGCATTTCCTGTAAATCCACATCTGGCCAAGTGCTGGGAAAACATACCACGCTAAGGATGAAAGTGGGTGTTTGGGTCAACTAGTGCTGCTCTAACAAAATTACCATAGAGTGGATGACTTTAACAAAGGAAAGTTTATTCTTACACAGTTCACTAAGCTACAAGTCCAAATTCAGTGTGTCTGCTTCAGGAGAAGGCTTTCACTCAGTCAGCTTTGAAGAAAAGTCCTTGTATTATATCAGTCCTTGGTTAGGGAGCATCTTGGTGCAGGAATCCCAGGTCTGAAGGACATACTATTCTCCCAGAGGAAATTTCTTGATGGTGTGAGGTTCCCAACTCTATGCTTGTTTCCCTTTCCTTCTACTGCTTGTAGGATGAAAGGATAAAGGATGGTACAAGCCACACTCCAGGGAAACTCCCTTTACCATAGAGCCGGGAGGTGATCTGAAGAAGGGATTTACAGTCCCACCTTAATCTTCTCACATACAGCACAGGAAAATCACAAAATGGAGGACAATCATAAAATATTGGGAATCATGACCCAGCCACATGGCTACACACATTTTTGGGGGTACACAGTTCAATTCATGACTTTCCACCCTTTTGATGCCCAAAACCACGTCGTTGAAACATGTAACACAATCATCCCATCGTAACAAAAGTCATAGCAAATACTTATACATCCCGTATGATAGAAGTCTTAAATCTGTTCCAAGTCTAAAATATAAAAACTCTTACCTAGAACACAAGCTATCTACTTCCAAAGTTACAATGACAGAATAGGCGCAAGTTAGTCATTTCCATCACAAACGGGAGCAATTGGAGGGAAAGAAGGCATTAAAAGGCAACAAGCAAGTCGCACAGAATATTACATTAGCCCTGAAAGGTCTGAAAATAACCTTCCATTTTCTGACACATCTTACAAATTAGCCTTTCCCTCCAGACTCTAGGTGTTAGCCACACTCTCTGGATTCTGGGTGGAGACTCCTTGGTCCTGTGCTATAACTCTGCCTTCTAGGCCCACTTGGATAACATCTTTGTCCTCTCAGTTTTAGGGGTGCCCTAAGCCCAAATGAGTGGCAATTCCACCATTACAAAAACAGGAAGCTATGGCTCTACCCTTTCAAACCTCTGAGGTCACAGCCACGCCTCTTGAGACTGAGGCAACTCAGCCTCTCATACTCTTTGTCTTGTCAGTTTCTTCTTTCTATGGCCTCATGGCCCAGGCCTCAGGCCAGCATCTACCCTGTAGCAGCAAGTGTTCTAAAGCTTTGTAGCTTCACTGATTTAAGTCCTGGGAGACACCCCACTCTGCCAGAAAGACTTCTGCACACAGACACTCAGCAATCTCACTCTGTGGGTCAGCAAGCCTAGCTCCACCAATTCAAGTGTCCAGAAGCGCCCCACTCCGCTGGGAAACTTCTGTGCACAGATACTCAGCTTTCTCACTCTGTGGATTGCTTCCAGCACTGTATGGTACTGTTCTACTTCTGCTGCTGCCACAGCTACTGGTTCTCTGCTATTTCTCACCATCTGTGTCTTCTTCGGTGTTAATAGTTCTCCTCAGTTCCTTCTGTGTCTTCTATAGAGTCACAATTTCAAAGCTACTTCCACATTTTAGGTATTTATTAGAGTAGCATCCCAGTCCTGGTACCAAATTCTGTTTTAGTCAGCTACTGCTGTTATAACAGAAATACCTCAAAGTGGATGGCTTTAGCAAAGAAAAGTTTGTCTGGTAGGGTGGGTCTGGTCATGTACATTTGGGGGAAAAAAAAAGCAGACAATAAACTTTTACTGACCATTTTTCCACTTACTGTCAAGTCAACTTTGACTCATGGAAACCTCATGAGTGTGCGTAGAAGTTCATTCCACAGGATTTTCAATGACTGTAATGTTTCAGAAGTAGTTCACCAAGATTTTCTTCCAAGAAACCTCTGGGTGGATTCAATTTGCCAACCTTGCAGTTAGTAGCCAAAGGCTTAACCATTTGCACCATGAAGGATTTCCCTGATGTAGAATAAAAGATTATTTGGATCCTTTTAGACTATTTTCAGATTCAAGGATTTGTTATAATTGTTAAGCATGCATAGTACTTTGTTGTCACCTTGAAGACTAACATGTGCCTGATCCAAGCCATGGCATTATACATGCAAATCTGCACAATAAATAAGAAATACAGAAGAACTGATACATTTGAATTATGATATTAGTGAAGAATACTGAATACAGCATGAACTGCCAGAAAAATAAACAAGACTGTCATAATTATAGCCAGAATATTCCATAGAAGCAGGGATAGCAAGACTTCATTTCATCTTTGGATGTATAATCAACAAGATCAAGTCCCAGGAGAAAAATATTATGCTTGGTAAAGGAAACATTGTTGTTATGTGTCCTTGGGTCAGTTCTGATTAACAGAACCCCACCTGCAACAACAACAACAAAACACTGCCTAGTCTTGTGCCACCCTCAGGATCACTGCTACAAGGTCCGACAATTAAATCTGTGAACCTGATTGTTCTAAGTGCTGCATACCTCATTGCTGAATATCACTACGGTCATCTTCAAAGTACTCCCTGTAGGAAGCTATGTGCCAATGCCAATGCCTAGCCCATCCTGCAAAGCAATTTGGAACTCTTTCTGAAATGACCATGTGCCTGGTGGCATGGTGGCCAGTTTGCAAACTTAATTGTATAGTTTGTCTATGAGGGAGTCTTTAGCCAGTAAACAAATAACTGTACTGGAATACCCTCCCTACTCTCCTTATACGGTCCCCAGTGACTTTTTTCTTTATCCAACAAGACACGAAATATTGAAACAAAGACATTTGGATGATGTTCAGGACAACAAGGGTAATACAATGACAGCCCTGACGACTATCTAGAAAAAGAGTACCAAAATTCTTTTGAAGGGTGCACTAGGTGCTGGCATTGATGTATAGCTTCCCAAGAGGAATATTTCAAAGATGACTGTAATGATAATCAGCAATGACATATGTATCACTTTTCCTAAGATGAATTAGTGAACGTAATTGGCAGTCCTCATATGTTTGAGGCTATTGTTGCAGCCACTGTATCAATCCATCTCACTCCAGGTCTTCTCTTTATTGCTGACCCTCCATTTTACCAAGCATTAGGTCCTTCTCCTGGGACTAGTCCCTCCTAAAACATGTCCAAAGAATATGAGATGAAGTCTTACCATCTTTGCTACCAAGAAACACTCTCCCTGAGCTTCCAAGACAGATTTGTTTGTTCTTCTGGAAATTCATGGCATATTCAATATTCTTCTTCAAAACTGTAATTCAAAGGCATCGGTTCTTCCTTGGTCTTCCTTATTCTTTGTCTAGCTTTCATATATGCATGAGGCAATTAAAAATACTGTGGCTTGGGTCAGATGCATCTTAATCCTCAAAGTGACATCTTTGCTTTTTTAACACTCTAAAGAGATCTTTCACGGAAAACTTGCCTAGTGCAATTTGTCATTTGATTTCTTACTGCTGCTTCTGTGAGCACTGTTTGTGGACCCAAGTAAAATTAAATCCTTGATAGTTTCAACTTTTTCTCCATTTATCATGGTGCTATTTATCAGTCTAGTTGTGAGGATTTTTGTTTTCTTTATGATGAGATGTAACCCATACTGAAGGCTGTGATCTTTGACCTTCATTAGTAAGTACTTCAAGTCTTCAAGCAAGATATTATCTGCATGTTGTATTATCTGCATATTGTGGGCTATTAATGAGTTTCTAATCCAAATGGCAAATTCTTGTTTATATAGTACAGCTTCTAAGATTATTTGCTCAACATACAGATTGAATAAGTACAATGAGACGATACGGCCAAGGAATACAACTTTCCTGACTTTAAATCACACAGTATCCCCTTGTGCAATCTGAGTCACTGTTTCTTCCTCTTCTTCAATACAGGTTCCTCACGAGCACAATTAACTTCTCTGAAATTTCCATCCATTACAGTGTTATCCACAATTTGATACAATCCACATACCAAAATGCCTTTGTGTAGTCAATAAAACATAGAGAAACATCTTTGAGGAATTTTTGACTTCCAGTCATGAACCATCTGACATCAGTAATGATATCCCTCATTCTAAGTCCTCTTCTGTACCTGGCTTGAATTTCTGGCAGTTCCCTGCCCACATATTTCCACAACCACTTTTTAATTATCAATAAAATTTTATCTGTATGTGATGTTAATGATATTTTTGATAATTTCTGCATTCTGTTGGATTACACTTCTTTGGAATGGGTACAAATATGGACCTCTTCCAGTTAGTCAGCCAGAAAACTGTCTTCCAGATTTCCTGGCATAGATGAGTAACTCCAGCCCTGTATCTGTTTGTTGAAATATCTCAGTTGGTATTCTGTTAGTTCCTGAGCCTTGTCACTCACAAATATCTTCAGTGCAGCTTGACCTGCTTCTTTCAATACCATTGATTCTTATCATATGCTACCTCCTGAAAGGGCTGAATGTTGACAAATTCTTTTTGGTACAAGGACCACAAATTCCTCCTATCTTACTTTGATTCTTCCTGCTTTGTTTAATGTTTTATTCATTGAACTGTGTCCATTTTGCCCATATAATCCTTTAAAATTTCAGCTGGAGGCTTGAATATTTTCTTCCATTCTTTCAGCTTAAGAATTGTTTAACATATACTCAATGCAATGATAAAAAACAATGATGATTTTAGGAAATACCTCATAACCTGATTTCAAGTGGGAGATATTATGCCAAGTGAAATCAGTCAGCAGCAAAAGGACAAATATTGTATGAGAACCCTGCTATAAGGACTTAAAAATAGACTTATGTACAAAAGAAAAAGACTCTTTGACAGCTACAAGGTTTGGGAGGTGAGCGAGGCTTGATCGTAGATTAGATAGTTGATAGAAATTTGGTTAGGTGAAAGCAGTGACAATAGAATGTAGAGCAACTTAAATGGACTTTGCCATAAACTGAAAGCTCTTCTAACCTCGACCAAATATTGTAAGGATAGAGTAGCAGGGGCAGGTTCTGGGGACCATGTTCTTGGTGGACATCAGGGTAAATTGGTGTAATTAGCCTATTCCTAGGAGAATCTTCTGCACCACATATCGGTGAGTGGTGTCTGGGGTCTTAAAAGCTAGCAAGCTGCCATCTGATGTACACCAAATGGTTCCAACTCAGCCAGAACAGGTGATCACTGAAAGCACCAAAGACACAAAGAAAAAAGATCCCAGGAGACAGAAAGACCCGTGTAAATGTGAGACCATATCAACATGTGACCAGAAGAACCAGATGGTGCCCAGCCACAAGCAAAGACAGCCATGATGGGGCACACAATGTTGACTTCCTGTGGCAACATGAGACAAAGAGGGGTGCAGCTCAAGAACTCTACTGAAAGACCACAGTTGATGGCCTGACAGCCCAGGAGATCTCCTAGGATCATGGCCCCCAGACCTGCTGTTGCCCATGTCTAGAAAACACTACTGAGGTCAACTCTTTGGGCAACAATGGACTAGACTTGGGGAAACAATATGACCATGTGGTGGGTGTACTTTATGGTTCTTTGCATTTATACAAGGCTGTCCTACTGCTTCTCTATGGGAGAGAAGAGTATAGAGAGGAGGGCACAGGACGTTGTTAAGAGGATACGACAAGCATAAGATGAAAAGGTGGAGTGCACTGTCATGGGTCAAGAAGAGCAGAAGAGCTGCAGATAGGTGGGCCTGCAAAATTGATTTGCGTTGTATATTTTCACTTAATTATAACTGAAAAAAAGAAATATTCAGCTTGTTCTTCTGTTTTGATTTTCTAACTCCAGATCTTCTCAAGGCACCCTTTGAAATGTTTTGTTTAGTGTTACTTCATAATTTCTTCTTTTATTTTTTTATTTAATATGACTGAGTGAAAATGTACATTCCTGTATAAATTTACATGCCCACCTCTATGCATCTTTCACTGCTCTCCCTGTCCAGTGACAGCACACTATTCCTCTCTGCTTTGATTTGCTTTATCTACTCTACATTCAAGAACAAATTTCAAAATCTCTTCTTACACCCACTTTAATCCTTTCTTTCTTGACTTTTTAATAACCTTTTGATGTCCTTGATGCTATCCCACAACCTGTCTGGTCTTTGGTCATTAATGTTTAGTGTGTTGAAACTATTCTCAAAGTCTGGTAGAATTATCTGGTGAAGCCCATCTGGGCCAGGACATTTTTTGGTTGGTAGTTTTATTATTTATTTATTTATTGTGATGGAGTGAAATTGTACAATCCAGTTTAAATGTGCATTCCCACCTATGTGCAGCTCCTACTGCTCTCTTTACCCAGTAACAGCACACTGCTCCTATCTGTTCTGTACATGTCATATCCTCTTAACAATCTCCTGTCTCCTCTTCTCCACCCTCTCCACTCCCCTATAATAAGAGGACAGTAGGACAACATCCTACAGATGCATAGAACCACAAAGTATATACATGATACGGTCACTCTGTGTTGCTGTGTCCAATCCTTTCTTACTGAGTTGACCTCAGTGAGGATTTATGGACAGGGGCAGCATCAGGACTACGACCCATGCTCCCTGGTGAACCCTGAGGCTCCTGGACCATCAACTGTGGTCCTTTAGTGGAGTTTAGTGTGATGATGTCATAGTTTTCACATTAGGATTGCTGGTTCTCTATTTTTAATATTTTACCTTTGATTAAGCTTAGTGACTTCTCTAATTGAGTAGGCCTCTGAATGTTTTGTCCTGCATTGCATCCTTAAGTATACATTTGATGTTATTTGTTTTCTAAACACAGAGCTTCTTTCAGTTTTTCTTCTAGTTTTGGTTTGGTTTTTGCAAAGTCTCTGAGCTTCTGTTTATCTCTGAATGTCTTAATTTCACCATCATATTTGAGAAACAAATTTTCAGGATATGAAATTCTTAGTTGGAAGTTATTTTCCTTCAAGTCTTTGTATGTGTCATCCTACTGTCTTCTTTGCTAACATGGTTTCTGCCAAGAAGTCAGATGAATGCCTACAGAGCTTCCCTTTTGTGTTAGTTTTGCTTTAAGCCTCATTGACTTTTTAGAGCCTCTCTTTATGTTTCATTTTATTAAGCCTGATTATCATATATCTTTGTGTCTTTCTTTGGGAGTCTAGTTTTTGTGGTGTTTGATATGCATCTTGAATATCTATATTCTCTTCTTTCATAATTTCAGGGAACTTTTCTATCAGCAATTCTTCAGCAATTCTCTCTGTATTTTCTGCTCTCCTTCACTATTCATAAACTCCAATTATTCATAGACTATTCCTCTGCATTTTTCTTGTTTCTTTTATCTGATATCTCTTCATAAATGCCAGTGTCAGTTGCTCTATGCTGAAGTTCACTATTTCTATATTCCATTTCTTCTGTCCTGCTATTTTGGGTTTTGATTGAATTGTCTAATTCTGTAATTTTATTATTGATCTGCTGATTTCAGATAATTAATTTTCTAGCAATTCATATACCTTACTTAATTTTTCATTTTGTTCTGCTGTGTTTTATCTCTAGAAGAGCTCCATACATAATTCGTTTGTGTTTTACCTCTGATAATTTTAGAAAGACTTCTTCTGGCTGGCGCTCTTCATTTGGAAGTTTTTTGATTATTTTAGGAGTTTTCTGGAGCCATAGTGGTCTGCTTCTTTAAATGTTTAGATATTGATTATTGTCTTTGAACCATCAAGAAGCTGTTTAGTTTCTCCAGTGTTACACTACTGGGAGTTACGGCATAGCTCTAAAAAGGGAGTGGGTAAGGGCACTGCTATATTTGGTTGCCAGCTGCTGCTGCATTCTCTAGGTACAGCTGACTTATATATAGATTCTCTGGCAACATAGACAGCGTCAAGCCCTGTGATGGTACTCAGCTTAGGGGCTGGCCCTAGCTGGGCCTTCAGTGATGACAGGCCCCCCTCCTAGTTGCTAAAGGTGGCAAGCTTCTTGTGCTGTCATCATGCCTGTTGAGACTATGGTATAATTCAGGGCCAGGAGGAGAGAATGACACCACCACACTTGGCTTCCAGGGACTGCTACATTCTCTAGATAAGTTTGTCTTAAAAACTACTCTTCTGCTGAGAGGGGCACTGTCCAGCAGCCACCGAAAGCAGCCAGACCCTCAGACGTGGCTGACCCCATCTCTCAGCTGGCAAAGGTGGTGCCCTACTTATGGAGTCTATAGTGTACCGTCAGTTGACACTACGATGTGGCTCATTGAAGGATGGTACCACCACACTCAGGCACCAGTCATTGCTGCATTCTCTATATGCTGTTAATATAAAAGCTGCCTTGCCATTGAAAGAAGCATTGACCACCAGCAGCTAAAAGCAGTCAGGGCCTCAGAGGTGGCAGCCTCAGACAGTATGATGTTGCTCAAGGAGGGGAAGATTCAGGGCACTGCTGTACTTGGCCGCCAGTCCCCACTATAATTCCTAGGTGCGATTGTCTTAAAAACTACTTTTGTTCTGGGAGAAGCACTATCCAGACTGGCACTGTTGCTCAGTGTGGGAATTAGTTGCAGGTGAGACCTCAGGCATGGTTAACTCTGCCTCTCAGCTGACCAATATGGTGTCCCACCTGAGCTGTCTTTCCTGCACTGAGACAGCAGTACCTGTGGTATGGCTCTGAGAAGAGAGGGTGGAAGGGCACTGGTGCCCTCAGTTAGCAGCCACTGCTGGGCTCTGTAAATGTGGCTGCCCCAAGGACAGCCTCTCTGCTGTGGGATACACTGTTTACTTAAGCCCTGTATTTCAGTATAATAGCTGACTTGTGCCAGGCTCACAGACTCGGCAGTCCCAGTCCCAGTCTCCCAGTTAACAAAGAAAGCATTCATACTTGTAATCCTCTCGAACAATGAGCCAGCAGAAGCAGGAATCAGTGTGCCTCTTCCTCACCTCTGACAGAGGTAGTTTCCCACTTCCTGTCACCTAGTCCAATCCCTCAACTCTACACCACGTCTTGAGTCTCCCAGAATGTCTACACTGCTTTGTTCAATTATTTTTCTAGGCTTAGTTCTCAGAGGGAATTGAGGAGATATGTTTCTAGTATGTTCATCTTGGCCCCACCTCTCAAATCTATTTTAAATCTACTCTAAATTCAGGTAGGATACACTCAAGATTGTATTTTAGCTCTCATGGGGCCCATTTTGATTTTCTTCAGCTTCAACTTGAACATGCATATGTGCAATCAATTGTCTTCTGCAGTTGGCTGCTGGCAATCAATTGTTGGTCTAGCAAAATTCTGTCATGTGACCTCTGGTGCCACTTATAGTGCCAAGGCCGTATTTTCTAGCTACCAATCTTTACCAATAAAAAAGAGGATCAGAAAGAAAGAGGAAGACCTTTAATGAGATGAATTGACAGTGGCTGCAGCAATGGGCTCAAACACAGCAAGGACTGTGAGGATGGTCCAGGACTGGGTAGTGTTTTGTTTTGTTGTATATAGTGTCACTGGGAGTTGAAACCCACTCAATAGCATCCAACAACAACAGCTGCTTTGTTTAGTTAGCTGTCAATACAGTACAGGATTTATCTTTATCTCTTGTTTATTAATTATACTTCTTTATTCCATATTTTAAATTTCAACATGATAAATATTTAGATAGTTGAGCATATATTTGTTAACAGCTACTACAGAGAGTTAACGTAGTCTGGCAGAAAGTACCTATCCTAGAGTCAGGAGGTAGATTTTCAAGATATTGTGATCACCACATAACTACAAATGAAAGCCTAGCTGAAGCATTGGCCTGGCCTCAAATTCTTTCATTAACTGAGCCCAGACCACTTATCTTGTTCCATTCCAGGAGAAGTCTGGCTTTGGGTTCTGGATGTTGATGTGAATTTTGCCTTCCACTGAGGATCTGACTTGACGGCACTTGGCTTGGCTTTTGGTTATTCCTATGGGAGAAAACTACCCCAAACTGTACAGGCTATTTAGACAGAGGGATGCAAAAGATGACACTTGTTCACTCTTCTGCATAATTATGAAAGAATTTTAAGAAAGGTGTAAAAAATGTTACTGTTGAGTAGATGTTTCCTCATAGTGACCCTGTAAGACAGAGTGGAACTGCTCTGTAGGATTTCTAAGACTGCCATCTTTATTGAAGCTGATGGCCATATCTTTCTCTTTCAGAGTAACTGGTGAGTTCAAATATTTTTAGTTAGCAGCTGAGTGCTTAACCACTGCACCACCAGAGTACAAAGTGAAAATTACAGGTAATACTCAGCCTCAGTCAGATAATAGGTATTATGCAGGATGTGCAAAAGCCAAAAACTATAAGGAAAATGTCTATTATTTTACCAGGGAAGCGCATGTGTGGTAAAGGGGATAAATATGTCAAGTAGAAAAAAACCCTGAAATAAGGAAGTGAAGCTTTGAAGAAATGATACTTTTTTCCCTCCATACTTGAAATCAATTTTATCACAAAGGACACAAATTAGGATTAACATAAAAAAGAGACATGTAGGGTAAGGTCTGAAAGTAGTTAATAAGAAGACCTCAAATACAGAGTTTTCTGTCCCAAAGACATATTACCCTCTTGTGCAAAAATGTCTTTCACCAACCGAGAATTTCACCTGACTTTCAGTGTCTAGAGTTTGGGGTTTCAGAAAACAGGCATGCTTATGTGAATCATTGCCCATATATTTTAACTCCGTCTGCTGTCATCCTTCTCTCACTGGTGTCAGGCTAATAACAAGGTTGAGTCTTTCTGACGTGGTTACCTCCCAACCAATGTGGCTCACCTCACTAGAATAACCTTATGCATGATTTGCAATTCCTCACTGAATAATAAAGACTCTGATCACGGGGGAAATGCCAAGAGTTTCAAGGTTATCTCCCAGGAACTGGGATAATTCCACATAGATTGTTCATAAGAGTATAAGCCTTAAGGCAGACATTTTTCTTGTATTAGTTAATCTAAACTATTCACTGGTTTTAAGAAGACTTCAGGAAATATTTTTGGTATAAGGTTTGATTTTTTTTTAAATTGTGATTAAATGGAAGTGTACAATCCAAATCAATTTTGTATGCCTATCTACAGCTCCTTCTGCTCTCTTTGTCCAGCGATAGCACACTCCTCCTTTTCATTCTATACTTGTAGTATCCTCTTAACAAGCTCCTGTCCCCCACCCCTTTACCCTCTTCTCTCCCATCTATAAAGAGACCAGTAGCACAGCATCCTATAAGTGCATAAAAGTATGAAGTACACGATATGATCACACTGTGTCCCCAAGTCCAGTCCATTTTTGTCAAGAGTTGACCTCAGTAAGTAGTGTTTTCTGGTCAGTGGCAGCTGCAGGTCTAGAAGGCACGCTCCTAGGGGAAACATCAGGCTGTTGGACCATTAGTTGTGGTCCTTTAGTAGAGTTCTTGAGCTGCACTCCTCTTTCTCTTGTGTTGCTTCAGGGACTCTATATTGTGTGCCCCATAACAGCTGTCTTTGGTGATGGCCCAGCACCATCTGGTTCATTCGGTCACACCTTAATACAGTCTCCCATTCACAGGGGTCCTTCTGTCTCTTGAATTCTGTTTTCCTCGTGTCTTTGTTGTGGTTTAAGGTTTCAGTTATCTCAGTATAATAGCTTTAGGGGTTTATTCACTCTTTGTGGATCCAGGAAGTCTAGAGTCCATGAGAACTTGCAATTCTGTGCTGCATTTTCTGCCTTTTAATCAGGATTCTTCCATAGAATCTTTGATCAATGCTCAGTAACAGCAGCTGAGGATGATCCAGTTCATCAGGCAAATGACTCTGGGGCTGTAAGTGTGAATCTTTGTATAATAAATGCGCTAGTCAAGATGGTATCTGTGATTCCACATGTTCAAGCCCAAGAACAACCCTTGGTGATCCAATTATTTTCTCCTTTGAATTTATTTTTTCATGCCATATGTTTTCACTAATGGAAAGTATGCTGATTAAAGGGCCAACTAAGAAATTTTATTATGGATTATAGATTTTGATTCCCATTATCTGGGACTTCGTATGTCCCATCAAATGTAAATCCCACCAATATGAGTCAATGAAGGTGTGGCAGAAATAACTTACAGGAGTTGGATTCTCTATGAAAATTACCATTACAATGCATTATTCCTAATTGGAAAGGCACTGTTTACTGTTCATAAGCTGGGAAAAAAGGAACCAGGAACACTGGGAAAAAATGAATGGCATAGATGAGAAAATAGCCACTATGTCTGAATGAGAACATTCTCCTATTGCCATTGAATCAATTCTGATTTCTAGCAACCATGTAGGACAGGGTAGAACTGCCCTGCAGATTTTCCAAGGAGCACCTGGTGGATTCAAACCATCGACCCTTTGGTTTGCAGTTTTTGCATGTAAACGCTACACTATGACGATTTCCTGTGGAAATACAGTAATTGGGAAACAAAGTAAGATTACCTCACAGAAATAAAGGCAAAACTCAAAAATTTAGAAAATTTACGTATCTTAGGGGTATCAGCTAAGACAATGCTCAATTTATCCAAAAATGAGGCTCCCAATTAGGATCTCTGAATATCAAACACCTCAAAAGGCTCCAGCTTTGAAGCTAAATGTGTTAAAATCAGGCTACTTCCTTCCAGAAGAACACCTGAGGCACTCAGAATGGTTGGGATACCTTACCTCCTAAGAGTCACCAAAGAGATAAGGGAGACTGGAGATAATCTTCACCCATAGATGTTAAGAAGGAAAAAGGATTGGGTTACAGGATGAAATTGGTTTTGAGCTCCAAAATGCCCGGAAGGCAATCGTTTTGCAGAGTCAGCTCAGGTGAAGTTAGTTTCCATAAGAGTTAGTTTCTCTTGTAAGCATGCAAGTACAAAAGCTCTTTAGTTAGGAGGGCACTTGGCTTTGGCCAAGGGCCAATTTTCTTATTTTACTAACGTTTATTAACATTAAATAAAAGAAATAAGTGAGTCATTCCTCAGTTATTGTATTGAACTATATCTGTTAATATAATAGAACTGATTATCACCGCAGATGTCTTTTATTACAGAATTGTTAAAATAAAGGGAAATGCCATTAGCAATGTTACTAAACGTGAGTTATTTTCCTGCTTTATTTGCTGGTTGAAATACTGGGGATGCCACACCACTAGCTGCACAGGAAACAGAAGGTGGAAAAGTGCACAAACAAGCAGCGAGCTGGCGCCTAGCTGCAGGAAGACCAAGCGCCCAGTCCCCCAGGGATTGGTGGCAAAAATCCTCTCATGTCTCAGCTAGGTGCTGAGTGAAAACCCTGGTGATGCAGTGGTTAACTGCTATCGCAGCTAACCAAAGCGTCAGCAGTTTGAATCTGCCAGATGCTCCACGGAACTCTCAGTTCTACTCTCTTCTATAAGGTCACAACCAGCAGGAATTGACCGGAGGGCAGTGTGGTTTTGTTTGTTTGTTTTTAGCTGCTGAATTACCTGGAAAGAAAGGGAAAGTTCACTCCTTAAAGTGGTTGAGGCGCAGCTGTGAATTGGAAAAACCCCTTCCTGTCAGATGAAGTTTAGTTCTGAGGTTGCGCTCCTCTGGTAAGATCTCTTTCTGAGGATGTGCAGGCGTTTCGGCGCCAAGTTTAAACCGCGATTGGGATCCAGGGTGCCATAAAGTGGGGGAAACTAAAGAAGGGGCCAGGAGCTTCAGGGCTCTTTTCAGCAAAGATTGTTGGGTTTGTTCTCAGATATGGGTTAAAGATCAATCTGTTCAATAACAATACCAGTCAGATTTAAGGAGAAAATATATAACAGAAAGCCTAAGAAGAGGTGGATTGATTGCCAGCAAAGAAAAAAAAAATGACGTTTATTGACAGCTTTGCTTTAAACGTGTATATATAAACACATTCGTGTGTATGCAAAAATTAAACGAATTGGGGTAAATGAAGAATTTAAGTTGTTTTTAGTATCATCACACAAATTTAAAAGCAATGATATTAAGAAAAATAAAAACATATTGAGGCAAGTTATTTACATTGAGGACATAGTTACTACCTTACAAATTATCCCATTGAAACACCTCACATTTTCAGGAATATATATGGAAGATGAAAGGGAAAATGACTTTGATTACCTGTAGAAGGCACAACTCAATATAAGCATTATCACTAATGATACAATATCAAAAGGTTATATTATCAATAAAGTATATCTAATTAGATACAATAGTGTATAATTTTAGGTACATAAGGTTATAACTAGATTTAAGGCAAAAATATAAGGATTTGAAATATAGAAATATTTTAGATATAACTCAGGGAAAAGTTCTTTGTTCTTGCTGTAACCAAACCTGCGGTGATCAAATCAATTCTGACTCATAGTGACCCTGCAGAACAAGGTAGAACTCCCCACACAGTTTCCAAGGAACACCTGGTGGATTTGAACTGCCAATCCTTCCACTAGAAGCTGTAGCACTTAATTACTATGCCACCGGAGTTTCCATTGTTCCCAACACAGAAGCATTAAAACCCAAATTGCCAAGCCCTGGTTGATGCCGACCCACAGTGACCCTACAGATCAGAGTAGAACCACCCCATAGAATTTCCAAGGAGTACTTGGTGGTTCAGATAGCTGACTGAATTGAAATTTGTTGACTGAATTAATAAAAGAATAAAATAATGTCTATTTTATGTTTGGTATATGAATTTGAGGTACCATATTTCAGAACAGGTTTAGTTTATACATTTGGTGCTTGGCACACAGTAGGACATAGATCAGTGACAATTGTCTATTTTTTTTTTCCTGAACACAAGGGGCTAGCTTGATTACACATTTGAATTTATCATTACCTGAGTATATATTAACAGGTGTATCAGAAATGTTTTACTGTCTCACACTTAAAATAACACTTCAGTTTTGTAGTATGTATACGAATACATATCACTGTGTATATTATTTATATTGTAAATGTATGCGTAAAACACACATTAGCAAAGCATGTCATTCTGTCAGTTTGGTACAGCTAAACTGATTCTACTAGAGCCAAGGAGGTTGTTATCAGTATAATGACTGAAAATAATGTCATCCAGAGTTTACCTACTGCTGTCGAGGCAGGTCTGACTCATAGTGACCCTAGAGGTCAGAGCAGAACTGTCCCATAGAGTTTCCAAGGAGCACCTGGAGGACTTGAACTGCCGAACTTTTTTGGTTAGCAGATGTAGCACTTAACCCACTACACCATCAGGGTTTCCCATTAGAGTTTAGGCATGTCAAATTAACTTGAGCATCAAACTACCACACTGAATATAGGTTTTCTAATATATGCAAGTTTAAATATAAGCCTTCATGTCAAGTTAGTGCTTCGTTTTTTGTTTTTTTTTTAAAATTTATATAGACCCAAGACCACTTCTCCCAGATAATTTTAATCATCATATGTGGGTGACAGTACGTCTCAATTGGTCCATCAAATAATAAGAGATTAAGACATATATCTTGCACTTGGCTTCCCATAGGAAGCTGCTTATTAGGAATAGCTAGTCTTCTCTGTGTGTTATCTCAAAAATATTTTACTTATTTTCTTGACTGAAATTGGTTGTTGTTAGGTGCCTTGGAATGGATTCCAACTCATAACAACCCTATGTCCAACCCAATGAAACACTGTCCAATTTAGAGCCATCCTCACACTCATGGCAGTCTCATAAGGTTTCCAAGGCTATGAATCTCTATGGAAATAGCTCGCCACTTCTTTCTGCCCAAGACCGGATGATCGTATCCAACCGCCAGACTTCCGGATAGTAGTGGATTGGTTAAACCACTGCACCGTTGGGGATCCTTCATTGAAATTTAGCCATGGCGATTTCAAAAATAATTCGTATCATATGACATATTGTACTGTAAGCTATGTCGTGTAGATGTCCATACATTTTCTCAGAAGCTCTAGTTGCATAGTGGTTAAGTGCTCAACTGCTAACCGAAAGGTCAGCGGTTCGAACCCACCAATCTGCTTCTGGTAAATGTTTATGGCCTTGGAAGCTCTGTGAGAGAAGCAGTCCTATTCTGTCCAATAGGGTTGCTATGAGTTGGAATTCAGTTGACAGCAGTGGGCTTGGTTTGGATTATGTGCTTTTTCTCACTGCATATTAAATACAAAGGTAAAATTTGGGGATCCTTATACAGAATACCTGATGTATTATCTACTATAATCTACCACAGTTTAGGTAAAAATTTGAAATTACTGTATTCCAAATGTGAATTAAATCTTTTTTTTTCACTCTTTGCCGTCTGCCTCTCTGACAGTGATATGGTTTCATTTCCGTATCAGTTTATTTGACAGTGTTTACTGAGACAAAAGTTGTTTTTAGTGCTTGTCTTCTCATTTAATGTATCCCTATAACACAGTGGGGATCAGTAACAGCCATAAACTCAAATGATTATGTGGTTTCTAAAACGAAGGAAAGCTAATGGAACTGATGGAGCACGGTTTGTTAAATGAAAAGTTAAAATGTTAGGGAAGGTTGGTGGTTCTCCCTTAGCTTTCGGTCAATCTTTGCGCATTTCCACCTGCCCCCATAAAATTAGCCAGTTGAGTGTAATTCAATTGCCATGTTTAAAGACAGGCACTCTCTCAGGAGGCTGTGAGAGGCATTTGTTGTAAATGTGTTTTATGATGTGTGAAACAGTTTGTATTTTTTGCAGCATGTCTAGGAAGTAAATACTTTTACATTTGGTAGATGAACCAAAAAGCTTAGTCAGAAGAGTGTGAAGAAAAATAATAGGAGTCAGATTTCAATGCAATTTTCCACATTCTTCAGTTTATTTTCCCCTGGGGTGTGTGTGTCTGTCTGTGTGTGTGTGATAGAAACAAAATATTGTCTTTGGCATGAGTCTTTATTATCTAGATTATAGTGCTTAGTTTGTACGCTTAATTTTTAGAAGTCGTACTGTTCATTTTTAGCCCTTAAAGCTGTAAGTTAATTTTTGGAATAGTACTGTAAGACAGAAAAATGCATGCTGAGACGTAGAATATATTTGACATTGATATACTACGATGCCTACATTTAATCCTGAATTAAATTATACAATTGTAAAAAAACTCACTTCATAGATGTAGATGGTAGAGGCTCCCTTCTCTGAGTAAAGGTGGTATGGATAGCAGCTTGCACACACAAAAGAAACTAAAAACACCACACACAAAATAAAAACATCAAACTGAATTTTGGTCTCAGAATATTAGAGCATGTTTCAGAGTGCTTTATTTTAATATCTAGGTAGCTTAAAATTCAGTGGTTATAGACAGCACAAGCAGTATACCCAGGGCGAATGATGCTGCCTCCTGTTTATGAAAATATTGCTTTGAGCAATAAACACCATTTAGTCTTGCTCTGTTCTTACTAGAACAAATCCCTCAAGGAAGGAAATTTCAGCTGAATTTTCTCATTTATCATGAAATGACAGCTTGCTTTCAGTTTCTATAAATCAGCCTGGTTCTTTAATATCTGCCCACTTTATTATCTAACCGGTGTAAGGACCTAAACATACACACTCACTCACACACACACAGATACACAGAATTGGATAGGGGGGATAAAAACCAGACACACACACACACACACGAAATCTAAAAAGCCAATACTCTGCCCACTTTATTATCTAACTGCTGTAAGGACCTAAACACACGCACTCACTCACACACACACACATAAAATCTAAAAAGCTAATACATTTCTGCCAGCTGTGATCTGTACTAATGTAAAGTGAATACATTGCATATGGGTTGACACCTCCCCCTAAGCTGTACACATTCAAGGTTGCTCTCACAAATACATGGAGATTTGCTTTCACAAATTATGTTATTAGAGATAGCCTGACTTTTTTCTTTTTGCAAACATTTAAAGTAAAACATCTTAAAAGATATTCAATGGGAAGAAAACACTAACCATTATCAATAGATAAATTAGATGAAACTTATCAATATCAAGCAAATCCCATATTTTAGACTACTGTGTTTTAAATATGGAAGCCCCTGTGGCATAGTGGTTAAAGGCTGCTAATCAGAAGGTCGGCAGTTCAAATCCACCAGGTGCTCCTTGGAAGCTCTGTGGAGCAGTTCTAGCCTGTCTATAGGTTTGCTGTAAGTTGGAATCAGTGGCAGTGGGTTTAGTTCTTCTGGTTGGTGTTTAAAATATATATATATATATTGGCACTTGGCATATATATATATCTGAGATAGTTTTTCTTCCAAGCTCAGATCATTGCCTTAACATTTCCTTCCACGTATACTGAAGAGAGAATTGGATAGGGGGGATAAAAACCAACACACCAGGTAGAGCTGTGGCAAGATAGTGACCTCATGGCCCTGAAATACTGTTTTTGGCTGTCTCTCTGGATTACAGGATCAACTGAAGTCTAATGTTCACACACACAGCCCACAACACGCTTTATGGTCATGAATTCACTCAAAGTTCTTAGAAGAGAGTGTAAATGAAGGAATTCATCCTCTGGACATTAGGTAAGAGATGACAGAATATTATCAGAACTGCTATTATTATTTTTCTTGTCAATCTTAGTCTGAAAGCTCAGCTGAAGTCTGCTCAGCATCACAGTAACTCACAAGTCTCCGCTGGCTAACAAATGATGGCTGCACATTGTGAGTGAGGGGCGATGGCCAGAGAGGGAACAGAGTTCTCCACCAGGGGAAGGGAGAACTTGACCAGTGAACCACCATTGCCCCGCCACATCAGTGCAGAAGGCCACGTATTCTAGCCTCAACTCCAAAAGTGAGAGAGATTCTCTCTATATTTCCCCCCAACTCTCAAGTAATTTTTTACCTGCTGGTTTTATGTTAGCGTGGCCTCTACTAGCTAATGGTGTGCCTAAACTATCCACATGCCCATCTTGTACAGCAAGTAAGAAAACACACATTTCTGTGTAACTAAGAAAAGTATAGAGAATCAATATGAATGAAGGAGAAGCAGTAACCACAGGGATGAAGATCCAGCTGAAAATATAAAACTAATGCCTCCTAATGAATTACAACCAATTAAAAGAAAAAGGAAACTCTGATGGCGTGGTGGTTGAGTGCTATGGCTGCTAATCCAAAAGTTAGCAGTTTCAATCTACCAGCTGCCTCTTGGAAACTCTATGTGTCAGTTCTATGTCTGATAGAATCACCATGAATTGAAATTGACTCAATGGAATTTTGTTTTTTGTTTGTTTGTTTGTTTGTTTGTTTTTTTTTTGGTTTAATGAATGACAACTAATTTTTTAAAAATTTTTAAACAAAAATATAATAAGAACTCTCACTGACACAAAATTAGAATACAAAATCATTCCAGAATTATGAAAAGAAAAAAAAAATCATTGCCATCAAGTCAATTTTGACTCATAGCAGTCCTGTGGAACAGAGTAGAATGGCCCCATATGGTCTCCAACATGTGGCTGGTAAATTCAAATTGCCAACCTCTTTGTTAACAGTTGAGTTCTTAAGCAAACTAAAAAATAGAATGTCACTGCTAAAATCTGAATTAATATTTTTGAAAGGTCCCATGGAAGAACTATGAACCCATAACAAGGATGTCCAAGACTCATCTGTAAGTTTATCATACTGCAGAGTCTTGCATGTTGCTGTGATGGTGGAAGGTAGGCCACCAGTATTTCAAACATCACCAGGTTTACCCAGAGGGGACATTTTTCCAGGAGCTTCCATACTAAGACTGGGAAGAAAGGCATAAGAATCTACTTCCAAAAATTAGCCAGGGAAAATCCTATGGATCATGACAGTCATGTCGCGTATTGCACTACAAAACAAGATCCTTTTGGTTGAAAGGGTACTCAAAATGCACAGTGTCACCACAACGGACTTGAGCCTACTGACTATTGTGAAAATGGTACAGGACAGGCAGCGTGTCCTTTTGTTGTACTTGGAGGGACCATGATGGGACTCACTCTGCGCAACTAATAAAAACAACCAGAATGCAGCTTTCAAGACAGCAAGTACCTATCCACTTATTTTTCTCCACTGTCAGCACCTAAAGAATAGAAACCAGCATGTAGAAGGGGCCCAGTAAATACTCGTTAAGTAAAAGGCATCATCAGCACGTGACGAGTGAGTAATCAATTAAGAGTGAGAAAAATGAAGGAAACAAAAAAGACTAGTGAAAACAAAGTTAAAGGGACTAAATATGAAAATAGGACACCAGGAGGAGAAAAATATCAGTTTATGACACCATAAAAGCAGCAATAGTGGAAAAAATTTCCAGGGCAGGAAGTTCAACTATATATCTTTTCCACTGGGTCCTCCCTGTTCAGGTTACTGATCCTTCTTCAGTGTTCATTCAGTATGATTATTCTTAATTACACACATAAATGTGGCTTTTTTCATCTACAGTACAAAACAGGCTTATGATACAGCTTCTGCAATGGCAAACCAGTGTAGAAATGCATGTTTGGTTGGCACAAAAAGTTTGCACTCAACTATTTACCAAAAGGTGATGGTTCAGACCTACCCAGTGGTGCCACAGAAGAAAGGGCTGGTGATCTGCTTTCCTAAAGATTAAAACTGAGAAAACCCTGTGAAGTTCAGTTCTAGTTTATAACACATGTAGTCACCATGAGTCAGAATTGACTCCCTGTCAATGGGTTGGATTTGATGTAGCTTCATACGTGTACTGAAAAAGACAAATGGCAGGATAGTGTGTATAATGTAATCCTAGTTTTCGTTTTTGCTTTTCTAAGCACAACAACACAATCATCTATATTTAGGTAATTCAAAATCCTTTTAAATAGACAAATCAATGTGTACACATGCTTAGAGAACAAGTTGTGAGCATAACACAGCAGGCATTTCTTAATCTCTGAATCAGAATGGTTGGAAGGGCAATAAAAGCTCCAAGTTTAATTTGTCTTTATGCATTCTAGAGCATTTTATATTTTTAATTTGTAATTTAAAATTCTAATAAAGATCAATTCAGACTGATCTGTTGTCTAAGAATGTGTTCTGCACCCCATATTGGTGAGTGGTATCTGAGATCTTAAAAGCCAGCAAGCTGCCATCTGAGGAACATCCACCTGAAACAGATGAAAACTGAGAACATCAAAGACATGAAGAAAAATGAGCCCAGGAGACAGAAAGACCCATGTGACTGGGAGACAATAGCAGCAGAATAGAAGAACTAGACAGTGACCAGCCACCACCAAAGACAGCCCTGACAGGGAGCCCAGTGTAGAGCCCCTGATGTAGCACAAGATAATGGGCTGTGCAGATCAACAATTCCATTAAAGGACCAGAGCTGATGGTCTGACAACCTGCAGAATACCATGAGAACATAGCCCTTAGCCTCGCTGCTAGCCCAGAGCCGAACCCAGTACTGAAGCCAACACTTCAGACAATGAAAGCACAGGACTTGGGATACAGAGTGATGAAGGTGGTGTGTTCACTTTATGGCTTTTTAAAAAAGAAGTTTTTAAACAAAAATATAATAAGAACTCCCAGTGACACAAAATTAGAATACAAACATACGAGGCTTTTATACTGATTTCTTCTTAGAGGAAAGAGGAGTGGTTGGAGAGAAGCAGCTAAGTGCTGGCTGAATAGGTGGATAGTGGAAGTATGGGACAGAAGGGAAGAGTGCTGTCACAGGTATGGAAAGGAGACAGAGTTGCAGAGAGGCGGATACTCGGGGTTTTATATGGTAAATTGACTTGGATTGTAAACTTCCACTTAATCACAATAAGATACCTAAAAAAATTAATAAAGATCAATTCAAAAGGAATATTCTCAGAAAGCAAATACGGCCAAGGAATCTGTAAGGTTGGCTATGCCATGAACTGTGAGTCTGAAAGGCAGTTACCACAGTGTTTGAGGGTGCAGACTCTTGGGTCAAGCTGTTTCGTTGAAATTCTGATTCTGGCATACAAAGTCACAGGCAATTCATTGCTGTCTCTCTAGTTTTCTCATCTGTACAAGGGGAATGAATGTTGTAATACTGGCTTCACAGAGTTGTTGTGAAAGTTTCATGACTTAAACTTTGCAAAGAATTTAGAAAAGTAAAAAGAAACATTAGAAGATATCTGCAGAAGTTAGCATTATAGTCTAGCCTGAAAAAAGGGTGAATAAACTGAGGAGACCACAGTGCACTTAGACACATCTATATCCTGAAGGATGCCTGCAAATTTGAAAGTCAGGTAAGTTAATCCAATTTTAGAAAATAACCCACTTTCACAACTTTCCCCAGTTACTCTGGAGTTGGAAGGCAAACTGAACTCTCTTCTATCGTCCCCAGACTGATGGGATAATTTGAAAATGACTTTTTGCTCAAGGCCTATAAACAGTTCCGGCTACTTCCTGAGATATCATTTCATGCCAGGGCCCCAGCAGAGAGCACAGATAGAGGAAGAAACCACTAACCGTGGGTGTTTTGGCAGAGAAAGAGATTTCCTAACACTTCTCCTCAGGCTACCTAAATCCTCAAATCTTACTGTAGATAATTCTAAAGGTGAAGCACAAATATTCCTGGGTCAGGATACAATTTATACATTGCTGCTAATGGATTCTAAAATTTTTCTTGAAAGCTGCTTTTCAAAGTCACAAAATGCGACTGAAATGAGAATAAAGGTTCGTAACTTGTAAGTTGATGACAACCATTTGGCCATTTGGCACAGGACAATACTGTCCATACCGATAAAATACTTGTAGGGATTATTCATCAACATCTTCCCTCTTCCATTTGGTCATCTATTATATATATTATGGGCCACAATGTTTTGTTTGTCTCACAGGTTTTCTTTTTCTTAAAGGTGATAGAATTTGATGACAGTTTTAATTCAAGAGAAGGTAGACAAGAGATATGTTTTCTGAATCTTTGTTCCAAGTCTTAAAATAGTAATAAGAAATGTACATTTTGTATTGTTCATAATTTTAAAGTTAGGGCTATTTAAGTGTACTTATTGACTGTCAGTCTTTTTCTGAAATTTAATATAGAGTATATTTTGTTTACAAATTTGTGTGTGTGTATAATAGTTTAACATGGATGCACATCCATACGTCTCTTTCAATCTGTTTGCTTATTGACCTATCCACCTATCTTTTTCAAATAACTGTCTTCAGTTTTTTTGTAGGAATACACCATAATTTATTTAATAATATATGTTGTTTAAATAAATCCCAATGAGTGGCTGTTTATATAGTTGAAAATATTGCTGTTCTAAACAATATTGTAAACACTACTGTAGTATTTGAGAATTCATCTGATACTTACCTTAGGATTAGTGTAATTGATGAATACATAATGACATAAATCTGCAGTGTTTCACATGCCAAACCAAACCAAACCAAACCCACTGCTGCAGAGTTGGATGTGACTCACAATGACCCTAGAGGTCAGAGTAGAACTGCCCCATAGAGCTTCCAAGGACTGCCTGGCAGATTTGAGCTGCCAACCTCGTTGTACTTAACCACTACACCACCAGGGTTTCCAGTGTTTCACATAGTGTCATAAAATAGCTCCTTTGATCATTCTAAACTTTGTGAAGTAAAATGTTGAATAATCAGATTGTTGTTTGGCTTAAGCCAGCCAAGTGCTGTTGAGTCGGATCCGACTCATGGTTGTTTGGCTTAGTGTTCCTTTAATTGCTAGCATGCTGGCATATGTTTTCTATATAACAAATGACATCTATTTATTTTTCAATTTTTTTGCATGAATTTTCATTATAAGTTGTTTTTTCAGTAACAGTTTTGGGGTTTGCCTACTTATTTTAATGAGAGTTCCAGATGATTCTTATGTATATGAGTCTGATATATGTAAGAATCACCTGAGGATCATGTTAAAATGTAGATTCTGATTCAGTATACTTGGGACAGAAATGCAACCTTTCAGAAGAAGATTTAACTAGAAAGAACCAATATGAACTCCTGACTAAACATTACAGAATGTTTCTCTCACTGTATATCCTCCAACTTTGCCATTTCTCTTTATTTTAATGAATTTTCTTTTAGTTACAAGACAGAGTACATTTTGTGTAGCATGTGCCTTAGCGTCTTAGGAAGAAATTCCTCACCCAAATATCGCACAGAACATTAAGTAGTGTTAACTTAACGGCATCTCCTTTATACTGGGAATGCAGAACGTCTATTTAATTCAGCATTCTAACAGTTAACTGACATTAGAACCACAGTGGAAACCATTAAAATCATGACAAGCCATAATCCACCTATCTTAATGATTCTGGGTTTCAAAGTTGTAAGGAAAACAAACTCCTGGTACTCACACCTTGAGCTTGCATCAGATGTTCTCCAGGTGGCTTGAAG
Source organism: Heterohyrax brucei (assembly GCA_028571685.1). Taxonomy (NCBI): domain Eukaryota; kingdom Metazoa; phylum Chordata; class Mammalia; order Hyracoidea; family Procaviidae; genus Heterohyrax; species Heterohyrax brucei. The sequence continues at coordinate 23,892,803 of CM053147.1, forward strand.
AACTTTACATTCATCTAATTAATCACTGCCACATTTTTTCAGAGGCGAAGAGGGCAGGATTTTTAACCTTCTGTGTTGAGGAAGAAACTGCCACACAGAGCTATTTGGCTGAATGACCCTTGCCATTCCACAGGCAGTAGCAGAGGAAATATTTTTCAGTCTCTGCTCCTCAAGCCCAGTGCATGCCTCTAACTCACCCAGTGTCTCATCTGTCCTTACTTACTGGCAGCTAGGATTTCACTTCTCTCTCAGCTCCTTAGATTCTGAAGGTCAACAGCATGAAGCGCAGCAGATTTGCAATATTCCAAATCCTGTGAAGACTGAAAACAGGGCCCAAATGACCCCAGGAAGTAGGAGGTAAAGTAAAATAATTACAAAATGCTGGGATGTGTGCCATCCCTCAGTATGAACATGAATAAAATTCTTAGCATTATCAAGAACCCAAGTGTGAAAATTGTGAGATAGGGGTCAGAATAAACACTGGGTGCTGCTCCAGAGTGAGGGGACAGTCAGCTGCATCAAATGCAATCTTTGGTTTCAAGTTACTCCCATTAATAAAAAATTACCTACTGAGTACTTAATTGTAGCCAAGGTTGTAATAGAAGCAATTCTCTTTGCAGCACTGAATGTTTCACAAAAATCAAACATACAAGCTAATGTGAACAAGAAAAAACAAGACTGCCTAATTGAATCTCTGTAAATCTGATGCCAACTGCCTCCTTAGCAGGTATGAAGGACTAGCTGTAGGGCTATTACAATCAAACCCCCTAAAACATGGCTATCGCACAAGCCTGAAACAAAGAATTAACGTTAAATTATGATTTTTAGAAAGTATCCTTTCTTCATTTCAGCTGTATAACAACTGATGATCAAGCATTCCCTTCTATTAAATTAACCTTTTTGTTTTCTGAGCATTAGAGTTGTTCTGCTACTTCTCTTTCTTACCTAGAAGTACAAGTGGGCAAGCTCCACAGTAGGAGCCTAAATTATCCTGAGAGATGCCTGGTCACTCATGGAGGTTCATGAGATGACAGTTGGCATACTTTCTAAAACTCTTTACAATAAACGTACAAGAAATTAAAATTAAACATAGTTCTCATTTGTCACATAGGTCAATGCATCAAGAGGAGGCCAGCTGTGCCTGCTATGACGGAAAACTGGTACCTTCTAATGTGTGGCAGCCGCAGTAAAGCTAGTGGGAGGGGAGGATCCCTGCTGGAAGTACAATGTCATAGAGTTTTAGATAATTCCATATGCACCTCTTGTTTTCTGCTATATATATATATATATACATACATATATACATATATATATATACACACATATATATGTATATAAAGCAACTGGGAATTAAATGGAAAAAGTTTTCCTGTGCCCAAAACACTGATCTTAACCCCAGTCCTTACATTGTTTTTTGAGTCAGCATCTTCGCTGTTTTGCTTTTTCCCAATTCATTTTAGCACAATTATTCGCACCTAGTGTCTAAGCCTCTCTCTCCCTTTCACTTACATAAGCCATCTATTGTCCACCCCATTTACACAGAGACAAAAAGTCATTAAGAGAGGTACATGCTTATCTCCTGAAATTTGCAGCATGCCAACCGAATGATATTGAGAAAACTGGTTAACTGCTGTAGTCTACCATTATCTGTAATACTCATGAGAGTTTTCAGAGATTTTAAATGAGAAAATAACATGTAACTCTTACTGAATTCTTACTATAATGGAAGGAATTGTTTTGAGCACTCTCCATATTTGACTCATTCCTTGCTTTTAAAATAATCTTCTGAAAGATAACATTTTCCCCATTTGATAGATGAAGAAATTTTTTTGTACAACAGTTAAAATTTTCCTGGTGTTGCTTAACCGTTTATTGGTGAAGTTTGGTTTCAAATATAAACAACATCTCCCCACAGCCCATTCTTTTAACTGCTACATTGTGCCGGCATAAAGAAGGTCTCAATAATTGTCGGTCTCCTTCCTAACACCTCCAATCCTAAATGTAGAAGAGAAAACATTGGAAAAAGAAAGAAAGCAAAAGTGTAAATGACAAAGGAATGCTCCATCCAAACAGACAATTTAGAAAATGTTTGTTCTGTAGGCAGTCCTCAAGTTACAAACACCCAGTCTACAAACAACCTGTAATTATCCTTTAATAGTAGGTCTATGTGGCCCCTAGGGTCGCCATGAGTCAGATCTGACTCGATGGCACTTGGCTTGGCTGGCATTTGCCCCCACTTTGAAAGGATTAAGCCAAAAAAGAAAGAAAGAAAGCTGTTGTTGTGGAGTCAATTCCAATTGACATTGACCCAACTGGACAGTCCAGAGTCACTCCAGACAGTTCCCAAGACTGGTGGATTCTCACTGCTGACCTTTCTGGTTTGCAGGAGCAGTAACATGTAACCATGGTGTCACTAGAGCTCAACACCTACTCGGCACAAAATAGTCATCACAATCACCTTCACTGGCTGCACTTGCACTCTTTGAAAAGGCTTCTTTGATCCCTTCTTGCAGTAAATTAAGGCTAAATAAGAACCAACGACATTTACTTGTTCCAACTTACCTACGAATTTGAGTTAAAGACTTAAAAACACAGTTAGGAACAAATCTTTTCATAACCTGAGGACTGCTGGTATTGATTTTTATATTCCAGATGATCTTTCTGGCATCTTGGCTGGCTATCAGAAATTAAAAGAAGCAAAGCAGGATCACAGATACCAGTCACTCTTACTTCCCATGGGACATGATCATCCTTCTCTTCCGGGCTCCATTCCCTGCTCTCTCACCCCAGTGAAGAGCTGTCTTTCTGGTACAGCTTGTTACATCAAAGTTAAGCCACTGCTCAGACACGAATCATTTCCTCACTTCTTCAGGTACCTGGCATATTTCTAATGGAATAACTCCTACACAATGTGTTTAAAAGTCTGGTATGCAGGATACTTAGTTGCTCGGCTTTTGATCCACTAAGACTTGGTAAGAGTGAGGAAAAGTGCAAAGCAGTCACTGAAGCTCCTGTTATATCATCTACCAAACACCCATCCAGAAATTTCTTCATATGTCTTTGTTGGATGGTATATTTGCTTAAAATTAAAGTAATGTTGTTTTTATGAATCAGCGTCAGAACACAGGTATTCAAGGCCAGGAATATAGATTGTCAATTCAGGCCAGGTCAGCAGTGGAGATACAGCAGATATAGTCGTACCAGCTTTATTGATACAAAGCGAGAGAGGCAGGGTAGCATTTGGCCAGCAGCATTTTACACAAAGCTAACTAGTAGCCGATACAGTGACTTCAAGTTTATAAACAAGTTATATAACTACTGCTGAATCAGCTGAATTGTTTCCATGTGGAAGTTCTACTCCCAGCCAGAAGGCCTTAGCTGCTGAGTTACTACTATCCTAAAGACCTGTGAGCAAGACAACTTCCATGTTGTCCCCACAATCAAATTTTTGTGTTGCTTGTGTGTGTGAGTGGGAAAACCTGATGCCATAGTGTTAACTGCTACAACTGGTAACCAAAAGGTCAGCAGTTCCAATCCACCAGGCACTCCTTGGAAACTGTACGGTACAGTTCTACTCTGTCCTCCACGGTTGCTATGAGTCAAAATCGACTCAGTGGCAATGGGTTCTTGTGTGTTACTGGAAACTCGGGTGGCATAGTAGTTAAGAGCTACATCTGCTATCCAAAAAGTCAGCAGTTTTAATCCACCAGATACCTTTTAGAATCCCTATGGGGCAGTTTTACCCTGTCTGTAGGGTCACTGTGAGTTGTAATTGACTTAACAGGAAGTTTTTTTTGTGTGTGTATTAGTGCATATGGTTGATACTACTAAACACAAGAATAAACCTTTAATAGAATTCTCTGATTACATCACCACAGACCTTCAGTATCAACTAGTCAAGCTAATGCCATGTAACAAACCAGCCCATAATCTCAGCAGCTGACAACAGCATCATTAGCATCTTACTCATGTTAACTGTCAGCAATGGCTCGTCTGTGACCCTGTTATTGCACATCCTCCTCACTATGGAGTGCAGTCTGAAGACACAGCCCATACATGGGACATTACTGGAGTGTTGGAGGGGAAAAAGTGCAAGAGCAGAATAAAAAAAAAAAGTAGTGAGATGTCATCAGCCTCCTATGAACAGCTGACATTTGACAAAGGCCCCAAGATTTTAAACTGGGGTAGCAACAGTCTCTTTAACAAATGGTGCTTGTAAAATTGGATATCCATCTGCAAAAAATTGAAACAAGACCCATATCTCACACCTTATACAAAAACCAACTCAAACTGGATAAAAGACCTAAATATAAAATCTAAAACAATGAAGCTCATCCAAGACAAAATAGGATCAACAATGGAAGTTTTAATACACAACATAGACAGACTGCAAAATCTGCCAAACAAAGCACAGTCAACAGAAGAGAAAACAGATAAAAGGGAACTACTGAGAATCAAACACTTTTGCTCATCCAAAGTCTTCATCAAAAGAATTAAAGACCACCTACAGAATGAGAAAAAGTATTTGGCAACTGTATGTCAGACTGATGTCTGATCTCTATAATCTACAACGTACTACAAAATATCAATCAGAAAAGGATAAATAATCCAATTCAGCAATGGGCAAAGGAGATGGACAAATACTTCTCTAAAGAGGATATCCATACAGCCAAAAGACGGCAGAAATGCTCACAATCATTAGCTATTAAAAAAATTCAAATCAGAACTATGATAAAATATCATCTCACTCCAACAAGGTTGACCATGATCCAAAAATTACAAAACAACAAATTCTGGAAAGGCTGTGGAGAAATTGGAACTCTCCTACACTGTTGGTGGGATTGCAAAATGGTACAACCTCTTTGGAAAGCAATCTGGCATTTCCTTAAAAAGCTGGAAATAGACATACCATTTGATCCAGTAATCCCATTACTTGGAATATATCCTTCAGATGCAAGGGCAGTCACATGAACAGATACATGCACACAAATGTTTATTGCAGCACAGTCCACAACAGCAAAAAGATGGAATCAACCCAGACGCCCAACAACAGATGAATGGATAAGTAAACTATAGTACATATACTCAATGGAACACTATGCAATGCTAAAGAACAATGATGATTTTAGGAAGCATCTGATAACTTGGTTTCAATTAGAAGATATTACGTTGAGTGAAATGAGTCAACGACACAAGGACAAATACTGTATGAGATCCCTACCATAAGGACTTAAAAACAGACTCATGTACAGAAGAAAAGACTCTTTGATGGCTGCAAGGAAGAGGAGGGAGGAAAAGAGAGGGCTGGTTATAGATTAGATAGTTGATAGTCTGGTGGGGTGAAATCAGTGACGGCATACATTAGAAGGAAGATAGATTTAACTGGACTTCAACATAACCTGAAAACTCTTCCAATGTTAACCCAATGTGGCAAAACAGAGTAGCAGGGGCACAGGTCTGGAGACCATGCTCTTAGGGGACATCAAGGCCAATTGGCATAACTGGCCTATTGCTAACAGAGTCTTCTGCACCCCATATTGGTGAGTGGCATATGGGGTCTTAAAAGCTAGCAAGCTGCCATCTGAGGTACACCAAACGATCCCAACTCAGCAGGAACAGATGATCACCAAGGACAAAAATGACATGAGCAAAAGAACCCAAGACTGAAAGACTCATGTGAATGGGTGATTACATCAACATGAGACCAGAGAACCGGATGGTGCCCAGCCCACCAGTGACAGCCATGATGGGGCTCACAAAGTTGAGTCCCAATGGCAATATGAGAATAAAAAGGAGTGAACCCAGAGAACTCCACTAGAAGACTGCAACTGATGGTCCAAAGGCCTGGGGGTTCCCCTGGAAGTGTGGCCCCTAGACCTGATGCTGCCTCTATTCATAAATCATTACTGAAGTCAACTCCTCAAACAGGAATGGATTGCAGTGAGCAACACAGAGTGACTATATCGTGTGTGCACGTTATGGTTGTATGCATCTATAGTATGTTGTCCTACTGGTCTCTTACTAGAGGGGAGTGGAGAGGGTGGAGAAGAGGGGACGGGAGATTGTTAAGAGGATATGACATGTACAGAACAGAAAGGAGGAATGTGCTGTCACTAGGCAAGGACAGCAGTAGGAGCTGCACATAGGTGGGCATGAGAATTTAAACTGGATTGTAAGCTTTCACTCAATTACAATAAATAAATAAAATATATTTTTTAAATGGCTATTTTATTACCCTATTGCCAAAAATTATAAAGCAAAGATGTAACTTTGATGACTAGGGTAGACCTGACCCAAGCCATGACTTTTCAGTTGCCACATGTACATGGGACACTGAAAAACGAGGGAAGAAGAAGATTTGATGCATGTACAGAATATTTGATGTGTGTATGAACCGTGGTGTTGGTACGTAATGCTGAATATATTGTGTACTTCCAGACAATGAAAAGAATCAGTCTTAGAAGAAATGCAACCAGAATACTCCTTAGAAGCAAGGATGGTAAGGATTTAGCTTGCTTACTTTGGTTGTGTCATCAGGAAAGACCAATTACCAGAAGTCTCACATTTGGTGGAGTAGAGGGCCAATGAAGGCAAGGGAGTCCCAGTGTGGGATGGATTCACAAAAGAGCCACAACCGTGAACCCACACATAGAAGCAATCATGAAAATGATGAGGACCAGGACAACATTTTGTTCTATTGTATATAAGGTCACCATGAGTCAGAACTATTTGACGTCAACCAGTAACGACAACATTGTCAAAATATAGACCAGTTTATTTCACTTGACAATACTTTCCAGGATTTTCCACTGCTTACTGGCTTCTGCTTTTCAACCTCTTTTTTGCTGGCTCTTACTTCTCTACCCTTGCTTTAAATGCTGACCTATCCAGGGCTTAGCCATGGGCTCACTTGTTTATTCTCTAGAACAGTGATTACATCCAGACCTATTGTCGTTGTTGTCAGATGAGGCTGAGTCAGTTCCGACTTGTAGTGACACTATGCACAACAGAATGACACATTGCCTAGTCTTGCACCATGTCCATAGTCATTTTCACACTTTAGCCCATTGGTTGCACCAATGTTGCAACAGTAATCCATCTCATTGAGGGTCTTCCTCTTTTTTGTTGATCCTCTACTCTACCAAGCACGACGTCCATCTCCAGGAACTGATCTTTACTGACAACATGTCCATAGTACGCAAGATGCAGTCTTACCATCTTTGCTTGCAAGGAGTACTCTGGTTGTACTTCTTCCACAACAGATCTGTTTGTCTTTTGGCAGCCTGCAGTACATTCAACATTCTTCTCCAACACCACAATTCAAAGGCATCAATTCTTCCATTTTCCCTTTTCATTGTCCAGCTTTCTACATGTATATGATGTCATTGAAAATATCATGGCTTGGGTCAGGCACACCTTAGCTTTCAAGGTGATGCCCTTAGTTTTCAATACTTTAAAGGAGGTCCTTTGCAGCAGATTTTCCCAATGCAATGTGTCTTTTGATTTCTTGACTGTCGATTTCCTGGGCATTGATTGTGAAACCAGAGGAAAGTGAAAACCTCGACAACCTCAATCTTTTCACCTTTACCACCATGTTGCTTACTGGTCCAGTTTTGAGGATTTTAGTTTCCTTGAGGTTGAGGTGCAACCCATTCTGCAGGCTGTGTTCCTTGATCTTCATCAGTAAGTATTTCAAATCTTCGCTTCCAGCAAGCAAGGTTGCTACTGCGTAATGCAGGTCATTAACGAGACTTTCTCCAATTCTGATGCCTTGTTCTTCTTCATACATTCTAGGTTCTCAGATAATTTGGTCGTTATACACAGTGAAAATGTATGTTGAGAGGATACAACCCTGACACACACCTTTCCTGACTTTAAACCACACAGTGTCCCCTTGTTCTGTTCACACAACTGCATCTCGATCCACATACAGATTTCTTAAAACTGCAATTAAGTGTTCTGGAATTCCCATTCTCCACAATGTTAGCCATAATTTTTTATGATCTACCCAGTCAAATGCTCTTGCAAGGTCAATGAAACACAGATAACATCTTAGCAGTATTCTCTGCTTTCAGCCAAGATCCATCTGATATCAGCAGTGATATCCCTAGTTCCATGTCCTCTTCTGAATCTGGCTTGAATTTCTGGCAGAATTCAGCTTGCTTACTTTGGCTGTGTCATCAGGAAAGACCAAAGCACTGTTGCAGTTGCTTTTGAATGATCTTGAGCAAAATTTTACTTGCATGTGGTATTAATGATACTGTTTCATAATATCTGTATTCAATTTGATCACCTTTCTAGCATATGGGCATAAATATGGATCTCTTCTAGTTGGTTGGCCAGGTAGCTGCCCTCCAAATTTCTTGGCATAGATGAATGAATACTTGTAGCTCTGCATTCATTTGTTGAAATAAATTTCAAATATATAACCCTAGATATGAAAGTACTGTTGAAGTCCAAACTTGTATATTTAACCACTTATTTGAAATCCAAATGTGTATAATATACATGTGAAAATTAACAAGCCAAAAGACAATAGATTCCATCTCCCAAACATGTGCCAGGTTGGTATGCTCCATCACTACCCATCCAAATTCTCAAGCTATAATGATTTTTTTCTCCATCTTTGTGGCTACTTTCACACACACTCACAATAGTGTTACAAAAGAAACTCTTTGGTAAAAGGTGTTCTCTTACATATGGATGCACAGAAATTGTAGGTTCAGAGATTGCCCAGGGCCCACTAAATCTATTTTCCCATAAACGATTAAGGAATCATAGAAGAGATACACACAACCATTTATTGTAGGTGTTAGTTGCCACTGACTTGATTCTGATGGTCGGCAACTCCATGCATTCAGAGTAGAACTATTCCATAGGGTTTTCAAGGCTGTGACAGTTTAGAAGATTGTCAGGCCTGTCTTCTGAAAGCCTCTAGATAGGTTAAAACCACCTGCTAGTAAATAACTTTTTCCCTGAGCATGTAATAAATAGTATTATCCCCTCTTTTTCCCTGCTGCTCAGTCTCTCTCTCTCTGTCTCACACACACACACACACACACACACCTCCACACAAACACAGCACCCTTCTCTTCTGTTATCATCTTGGCCAAAGAAAAACCAAGACTGAGTTTCACTGACTCCCAGTTGAATGCAGTCTATTCAACCCACTGACTTTTTAAGCTGATTTGAATATTCTTTATTTGATGATTGGCTTTATCTTTTAAGTTCCAGAAAACTTAAATAATAAAATTATTTTAAAAATTTGGATTTTCATGATGAAAATATTTTATCTGGAATGTATTAACTTCAGTGCAGGACTTAATGCATGTAATTCAATCGAATTTGTACAGAGAACCTATGCTGAGAAATAGGCACCATTGAGCAGGTATTATCTTAACTGCTATTTATTTCTAATAAAAAGAAAATCCTATGGGCTTAATAAATACAGAAATTATTATTGAATCATAAAGTGGCTGATTAGTTCTGTGAATTTAAAGTGCTGTGTTTGCACATGAAAACTAATTACTGATTATATGTAGCCTTGAATCAATTTTTTTCTCTACTTATTATTTGGATAGTTGTAAATCTAAATTCACTAGAGATTGGAGGCATTTCCCTGGCATCCAGATCATAAGCTTTCAGTTAGTAAATAGTCTTATTATTTATCATGTAGTAACTTTTTTTCCCTCAAGTAAAATCACACACAAATATAATCTCAAGTCTTTAAGAAACACCTTATGTTCATCCTTGGCCAGAATTACACAGTATGGAGTCTAATCTAACTTTGATGTATGATACTTAAGCTGCAGTGCTTTAATTAACACTAGCATACTTCTGGCTATTATGCCTCCCAGCATTCAGCTGAGTTCGGATTATATACTCAGGTCCTGGATCCGTGACAAATAGAAGCATAGGCACTTGAATACAGTATGAAAGAAATTATATACTTGTATATTAATTCTTCTAGCAGTGGAAGAAATCTGGAACAAAATATAAAATTAACTGAACACACAAATATGCCCAGTTCACCAAAAACCAAATCCAGGCAAAAGAACCTTTACAGGACAGGCATCAGTTCATGCAATAGATCTCAGTCTGCAATAGCTGGAGTTGCTCTGCTTTACAGTCACATTCCTTTTTTTTTTTTTTTTTTACAGTCACATTCTTTCCAGGTTCACATCTGATGAAAATATGTCACTATGGCTTCAGTATCTTGTCCATTATTTGTCCAGGATGTAAAAAGCAAAGATAACAATTTTCACTGCCCCTGCCTTCCTTTCTCTATGCCCTGTGTGATCTGCCAGAATGGAAAATTTACAATAGTTTTTCGATATTCATGTTACCACCTTGGAGTGTAAGGTTACCTCAGACAAATATGTCCAAAAGCCAAACATGTCTGTGGAACTTTTGGAATCTTCTTTCCCACCTTATGCTGTGGAACTTTTGGAATCTTCTTTCCCACCTTATGTGACAACTTCTCACATAAGGTACATCTTTAATTACCTGACACTCTAAACAATCACTTTCTCTGGATCTTCTATTTAATTTCACACCCAGAAAAAAAAATTCTATAATAATATATTCATTTATTTATCACTCTCAAAATGAAGTCATCAATGAAGATTAATAGAATGCAAAGTGTATCTTTTAGCATTTACATTGATAAGGGGCAGATGCTGAAATTTTATGTACTAGACTCCTACAGGAATAGGGATATTTATTTGATATTATCAGTAGATCAGACATCATAGAAGTTTCCTCTGTGACTCTATTTCAATTTTATCGTCTTTTATCTGCTCAACAATATTCTTTCTACGATCTCCACTTCTTTTTTTCTACTTTCACCTGCAATTTAGAAGAGTTTAGAGAGTTGTGTTGCTATTTCTACTCAAGATAAACCAAATAATTGGCATAAATGATTTAGATAAAAATGGAATTTCATAATACTCAGTCTACTGTTAGGTCCCAACTCGTCATTCCTGTTTCAATGTCCTCACAAATCTTATACGTAAGATGACAACAATTTACATTATCCAAAAACTAAATTGAAATCTGTCAAGTTCAACTTAGGGTACTACATTCTATACATTTTCAGTGGCTGTGATCTTTCAGAAATACCACCAGGACTTTCTTCCAAGGTGTCTCAGGGTAGTTTGGATCTCCAAACGTTTCTGATTTGTTGTCATTTGAGTCAACTTACGCTCATGGCAGTCTCATGTGTTACAGAGTAGAATTGCTTCATAGGATTTTCTTGTGCAATCTTCACAGAAGCAGATTGCCAGGCCTTGCTTCCACAGCAGCAGTAGGTGGGTTTAGACTCCCAGATGTAGAGGCTAGGAGCTGAATACTTAACTGTTTGTGTCACCCTAGGACTCCAACCATATGTTAGCAGCTAGTTAAAAAGAAAAAAAAATGATACCCAAATACTAGACTAGCCAAGCCAAGTGCCGTCAAGTCAGATCCGACTCATGACTAAGGAGTTCTAAATATTCACTTCCATGCTAAAAGATTTTTCATATGTGAGAAAAGACACATTTAACAAAAATGTTTACTGTAGTCCTGTTTGGGAATAAACAAAATGTCTGTGTAGGTGAATGCTAAATTGCAAAAACTGAAAGAAAACCTGTATCACGGTTAAATGTAGTGAATTAATTAAGATTTTGTGTATCTAATGTGATAGAACACAGAAATATATTGCTGGCAAAAACAGTTATCAATATATAAGGAATTTAATTATAAAATTTTATAGTTAGAAATAAAGTTTTATTTTGCTCATGAATCATACATGTGGACATAGAATAAAACTATAAACATAAATGGCTTGGCAGGGAGTCCTGGTCAAAAACGTCTACTACTCTATTTAGTCTGGTTTACTGGAACAATGATGTGTCTAAGATTATTATTTTCAAGTCTACATTCCCCAATGTTTCTGTTATTTGTTACGCCTAACACGTATTTCGTTCTTACTATCATATCACTAGATAACCCACTAACCTACTGCTGTCAAGTCAGGTCCGACTCATGGTGACCTGAGTGGTCAGGGTACAACTGCCCCATAGTGTTTCCAAGGAACACTTAGCAGATTTGAACTGCCAAACTTTCGGTTAGCAGGCATAGCTCTTAACCCATCATGCCACCAGGGTTTCTGATATCACTATATAGAAGCAATAAACTATTCTGTGGTACAAGGATTTTATAATTTAAAGAATAAGGAATGCCTACAGTTCTATAAACAATAAGTGAAATTCAGTTCAATTATTTTGAGCTCATTTTCTTATTTGTTATTTTTAGAGAAACGAAGTCCAAAACTAGTGCTGTGGAGTTGATTTAAATTCATGCGATCCCATTTGCATCAGAGTAGAACTGGTCTCCCTCGTGTTTTCAAGGGCTGGGATCATTTGGAAGCAGATTACCAGTCCTTGATTGCACAGCACCTCTGGTTGGGTTTGAACCTCCAACCTTTGGGTTAATAGCATGGTGTTTAGCTATCTGTACCACCCATGGCCTCCACTTTTTGGGACAAAAAGTCTCTCATCTTGATCATGCCTTATTGAAAAATACTAGGTACTATATTTTTAGACACGATTTTTAAGATTCAATTTACACATGTGTGCATGAATATATGCATGTGTGTATATGCGGTGGAGGTGGTTATTGGGCCTATATTATACATTGTGTCCTGATCTCTTTGTGTTATAGAGTCTTGATCTCTTTGGGCCATAATCCATCTACCCATTAACCCTATTCGTGTGTATTTTGGATAAGAAAAAAATTGATGAAGTAAAACTAATCTATATATTCTTTAGAACTACACTAATTTTTTTGTTTTCTAGTCAAAATCTGTCATTTCTAAATGAATAATACTTCTAAAACCATAATGTCAGTGTTCTCAATTGATTCATGTTTCCAGAGACAATTATCTCTGACTCTAATTCCATTGGTATAGAAGTTGGATACGGAGTCAGAGTGTGTCAACGTAGTCTAGACACAGACCCTCAGCAGTATAGCTGATTTAATGGAATTTACTGCTCACTTCATTCTTCACTCAATGAAGGAAGAGCAAGTGGCTACTAAAACTGGTTTCCTATAGCTTTTTATTTGCCTTTTCTTATACCAAATGATTTAAGAGTTGCAAGCAAAGTAACAGAACAATAAAAATGTAAGTCATTAAAAATGTCATAAATAAATATTTTCCTTCCCATCTAACCATTGGACTCATTTATTTTTAGTATAGTGTTCCCACTTCACCCAGCCTCTCTGCAAATTTTTCAAAGCTCTCATTACTATCAGTAGCAGTTCTTCATATTTGTCTTTGAAATTTTGACCTTTCTGGTCAAATACCAATGTGACCCTTGAATTTCAGATGGAAGGCATAAACTGCACAATTGACTGCACATGGAAAATACAGTTAGAGTGGTCCTAACAAAATTTATCTTCCCAAACCCTGGTGGTGTAGTGATTAAGTGCTATCTATGGCTGCTAACCAAAAGGTTGGCAGTTCAAATCTACCGGGTGCTCCTTGGAAACTCTATGGAGCATTTCTACTCAGTTCTATAAGGTCACTACGAGTGGGAAACTAACTCGATGGCAGTGGGTTGGTATTGGTTTGCTATAGCTAAATTGCAAACCCTGGTGATGAAGTGGTTAAGTGCTACGGCTGCTCAACAAAATATTGGCAGCTCAAATATACCAGGCACTCTTTGGGAACTCTAGGGGGCCATTCTGCACAAGAATTGACTTGAAGGCATTGGGTTTGGTTTAGGTTTGTAGCTAGATTATGGGTAATTTGAAAGCTCTTGTCTTTCAAATACAATTTTGTCACAACTGAAATGTAGATAGAAAAAAGACTGGCCATCACTGATTCCTCCTTAATAGCTCTCCTGTTTCCTTAATTTAACAGAGAACTAGCTATGTAATAAACTTAATTGACTTTATGATACATTCCAGCAAGCATCATCGTTGACTGTAATACAAAGCACCACATCCACCATACGGGAGTAATCCTTTTAAAAGTCTGGCTAATTAAAGTAGCTCATCAAGTAGGAATACATTTCCCCATCAACTTACAGTTTATCCACTTTTCAATCACCATCATATTTCACATTCTGCAGTTATGTAATAGGATTCTTTATAAAGAGAGAATAAAAAAGATTTTGCTGTTTCTCTTTTGGAATCATCTATCACTGTCTTACCCTTTTGGTGGACAGCTGTCATTCATGCATTAGTCTTGAAAATTTAGAGATGGATTGAATCCTCTTCAAATTTTGGCATCAGTGGTAGAATTTTTATCCAAAAATATCTTTCCCCAAACCCAGAATCCAAGCATCATAGATAAATTGAATGCAAGAATTACATAAATCATTTGTGGAGAGACAAATAAAACTGTCCAATGAAACTACTGCAAATGGCTCTCCCTGGTTGCCAGGCAACAAACAAGTTGGAATCAGAGACTTCTTCTCAATCCAGTTGGAAGGACAGCTATAATCTCAGTTTTCTGTAGTTACTTAGATGTTTGCAGCTAGCAGACCAGGGGTTAGAATACAACTTTACTAAGCATGAAGCACCCAAACTCAGGTTTCTTCCCTACCTTGCAAGATTGCTTTTATGAGAATCCTGTATAAAGGAAGAATGGCAGAGAGTGAGATTGCTCTCCTGTGTAACCAACCCATGGTGTTCCCACTATACCCTGCACCAGGTGTCTCTTTCTGTAAGGTGCTGAGGGTGCTGGGAATTATACACTTCCTGCAACTACAGAGTATCTACTCTACTACTATAACCTATGCTTGTTGAGTCTTGCATGCTGTTTGCTAAAGCGAATGTAGTCAACGGTGGCCTCAGGCATGGTCAGCTGCTTGGGAAGCAAACTGGGTAAAAGATAAATTCTCTCAATTTTAACTCCAATCCCCAAAGCAGTCTGCCAAAACCATTGTGAGACAAAAGGACTACTGAGATCTTTCAGCTGAAATTAAAGATATATATGAAGTTAGAAATACAAGTGTGTTCAGGAAAACAAAGGTACAATGTATGGAAAACAAATTCAGTTTCAAATTCCCACAGAAACAATATTCAGATTTATTCACGCCAGTGATATTTCAGATCTCTATTTTAATCCTTTCCCAAAGCAATCCTGATAGATTTTAAAGTCAGAAAATTCTGTATTTATATACCGACTCTGCCATTATGTAATATTTTAGCTTTGTTAAAATAACTTAAGGTCTCTGAGTCACTGAATAGTCAGCAGCAAAATAAGGATGAAAATGTCTACCTCACAGGTCTATTTTCAGGGCTAAATGAGATCAGGTATTTGGTGTCCCTGTATATAGTAAGAAGTTCACAAGGGCTGGTAATCTTCCTTCTACACATTGGAATTAATTAGTACTGGTAAAATTTTTTGCCATGTCATTTCCTATGGTACCTAAAAAAATGCAAATCAAATAGGATTTCTCTGCCCCATTTATTTTTTTCCATACACATATGACTTGCCATTTCTGCCAAGGGCACTTTCCTTTTGATGATCTGAATTACTGACCACACAGAAAAAAACTCAGAATAACACTCAGGGCCAAATTCTGCCATCTGATATCCACTGAAGCTTAGCCCTGAAACGCAGAATAAGTTAAACTTTGCAGGGACCGAGAACAGCATTTGTACAAGATTTATGATCTGCCAATACCCTATCATCCATAAACGTGTTTTCTTACAGCTATATATACCAAGGATTTCTGATAGTAGTTACCAGAAGCAAATTTCTCTTTAATTCTTTTTCCTAAAGTGTAAGTACTCCTTTATTTTATTTGTATAACTAATGCAGAAGTGTAAAATAAGAAAATATTTTTATATAGCTGAATTTTCAATATATTTTTGTACTGATAATCAAGTAGTACAAAAATATATTGATTCCTTCTACCTCATCAATCTCTTCATCTGAAATAATAAAATCAGCTCTGACCACAACTTGACTTTGTTTCAGCTCTGCTACTTAGCTTCTCCCAATACGTGAATTGCTTAGTTTCACAGACCAAAAGGCTCACCCCAGCTCTCAGTCCCGCAGAGGGTAATTTCTTTTCCCTCTAACCTAGTTTCCGTGATGTCGTTAGCTGCCTTTGGTTAGGGCCCCGACTCATGACAGCCTCATGTACAATGGGATCCTGTACAGTTTCCAAGATTCGTTGCAGACAGGGCCATTGTGACCCACAGGGCTTTCACTGGCTGATTTTCAGAAGCAGATCGATGGACCTTTCTTCTCAGTCTGGGAGTGCTGTGGAAAAGTGTCCAGCATCAGGGCAACGTGCAAGCCTCTACTGACGGGTGGCTGGTAACTGTGTGTGAGCTGCCTTGTCCAGACACCCAACTCAAGTCTCAAGTCTCCAGCACTAAAGGCAAGAACTCTGTCACTGAACCATCAGTGTCAGGTTTCCTAATAGATTACTCCTTAGACAACTGTCAAGAACTGGAGGTTTGATTGACTCCCACAGTCAACCTTCCCAAATTTGGAGTCAGATGGAGGAAAGACATTCCATAACCATGGCAGCCACACTCTTCAGGCTTCAGTGGTGCCCAGGGTCCATTGATGCTTCCCTGTCTAATTCCCCGAATAATTAACTTAAACACGTATCTTGGAGATTTTCAAACATATAAGTTTACAGTGTAAACCTAATACTCTTGAGGAACACAGTCTAGCCCTCACCTTTAGTGGTGATCATCTGCCATTCTTGTTTTATTTTTATTTAAATCTACCTACTTAGTAGCGCCTCCATGCTTTTTGAGGTGAAATTACTGTACATTGAGAGGCACAAATCTCAATCATCAATTTTTATAAATGGATACACCCATGCAATCCACATATATATAAACATATGGGACATTTTCACTATTCCAGAAAGTTCTCTGTGTCTCTTCCCAGTCAATTCCATTTACACAAAGGTACTAGTGGTCTTATTTATTTATTTATCACAGATTAGCCTGTTGTAGAAGTTCACTTAAATGGACTCATACAGTATGTACTCTTTTGTGTCCAGCTTCTTTCATTCAGCATTGTGTCTGTGAGATTAATCCTTGTTACTGGGAGTGCCTTCATTCCCTTTTATGGGTACTGTCTCATTTAATAAGTTGCTAATTTTTTTATTATTATTATGACTGAGTGAAAATGTACATTCCCATATAAATTTGCATGCCCACCTATATGCAGCTTCCACTGCTCTTCATGCCTGGTGACAGCACACTATTCCTCTCTGCTCCATATGTGACTCATCCTCCCAGTAGTCTCCTTTCCCCTCCTCTCCACCCACTCCCCTTCCTCCAGCCAGAGGTCAGCAGGATGATATCCTATAGATGCATATAACAATAAATGCATCCAATATATGGTCACTCTGTGTCACCAAGTCCATTCCATTCCCGTCCAAAGAGTGGACCTTCATTAATATTTATGGACAAGGGTAGCATCAGTGCCAGGGGCCATGCTCTCAGGGGAACCCCAAGCCACTGGACCATCAATTGTAGTCCTTTAGTGGAGATCTCAGGGTGCACCTCTTTTTATTCTTGTGTTGCCAGTGAGACTCGACTTTGTGAGCTCCATCACGACTATCACTGGTGATGACTGGGCACCATCTGGTTCTTCCAGTCCCAAGTTGTAGGCACCCACTCCTGTGGGTTACTCTGTCTTCTGGGTTCTTTCCCCCATGTCATTTTGGTCCTTGGAGAGCATCCGTTCCTGCTGAGTTGGGACCATTTGCTGTGCCCTCGGATGGCAGCTTGGCAGCTTTTAAGACTCCAGATGCCACTCACCAGTGTGGGGTGCAGAGAGCCCTCTTAGCAAAATGCTAGTTGTGACAATTGGCCTCTATTTTGCCTAAGAGCATGGGCCCCTGCCCCCTGCCCCAGCTACTCTGTCCTTGCAATATTGGGTTAAGATGGAGGGAGTACTCAAGTTATATTGAAGTCCACTTAATATTGTTCTTGTTTCTAATGGGTGCTATCACCGACTTCACCCAACCAAATTTCTAACAACTATCTAATCTAAGCCCTCCCCCCTGCCCTCCCTCCCTCACCTCCCTTGCAGCTGTCAAAGAGTCTTTTCTTCCATGCCTAAGTCTCTTTTGAGTTCTTATCATAGGGATCTCATACAATATTTGTCCTTTTGTCACTGACTACTTTCACTCAACATAATGTCTTCCAGTTTAAACCAGGTTATAAGATGTTTCCAAGTCTCTTTTGAGTTCTTACCATAGGGATCTCATACAATATTTGTCCTTTTGTCACTGACTGCTTTCACTCAACACAATGTCTTCCAGTTGAAACCAGGTTATGAGATGTTTCCTAGAATCATCATTGTTCTCTATCATTGCATAGTGCTCCATTGAGTATATATACCATAGTTTACCTATCCATTCTTCTGTTCTTGGGTATCTGGGTTGATTTCAACTTTTTGCTATCATGGACTGTGCTGCAATGAACATTTGTGTGCATGTGTCAGTTGGTGTGAATGGCCTTGATTCTGCAGGACATATTCCAAGTAGTGGAATTACTGGGTCAAATGGTATACCTAGATCCAGCTTTTTCAGGAAGCCCCAGACTACTTTCCAAAGAGGCTGGATCATTTTGCAAGCCCACCAAGAGTATAGGAGAATTCCACTTTCTCCACAGCCTCTCCAGCATTTGTTGTTTTTTGTTTTTTGAATCACGGCCAACTTTGTTGGGAAGAGATGGTATCTCATTGTAGTTTTGATTTGAATTTAATAAATTACTAAAATGTATTTATCTGTTCTGTGGTATTTGAGTTGTTTGGAGTTTTATAAATAAGTGTTATAAATAATGCTGCCACAAAGTTCTTATTCAAATCTTTTATGGACATGGGCACTTTACATGGACAATTATGTAAGTAGAACAGCAGAGTCAAACATTAGATACATGTTTAATTTTGTAAGAGACTGACAAAAATATTTACTTATACTACCCTGTATTACTACCAGTAGTGTATATGAGTTCCTCAGCAATATGTGGTGTTTTAAGCCATTCTAGGGGGCAGGGGATGGTTTTACTTGCATTACCTTGGTGATTGATAATGCTGACAACTTTTTCATGTGCCACTGGCCAACTGTATATCCTACTTTTTGAAGCATCAGATCAAGTTCTTTGTCCAATTTTTATAGGATGGTTTGCCTTTTCTTATTGAGTTCTAAGAGTTCTTTATTTATCTCAGATGCATTTCCTTGTCAAATATATATATATGTATATATATATATATATTTCCAGTATTTTTCACAGTCTGTGACTGGCCTGGTTCATTTTTTAATTTCAGAATCCATTCAATGACTCCATAGCAAGAAGTTTCAGTTTTACTTATTTTATTCATTGATTTCTTTATCTATTTATCTGTTACTTTAATTAAAAAATTTAAAAATTGATTAAAGTCTACTTTTTCAATTTGTTTTTAATTTTAAAATTGATTAAAGTCTAATTTTTCAACTTATTTTTAATTTTATGGTATTGGATCTATACTGTTGAAGAGATCTTACTCTGCTTAGTCTTGAAGGCTTTGCTTTTCCCATTGAGTCACTTTGGAACATTTTTCAAAAATCAAATAAATGTATAAATGTGGAGCTAGTTCTGGTTTCTCTTTTCCGTTATACTGATAGGCTATTTATATTTCTATTCCAACATTGCACTATTGTTTTTACTGTTGATTTATACATATTATTGTTAGGGACATCTATTTGGTTCCAACTCATAGCTACCCTATATACAACAGAACACAACACTGTCTGCTCCTACACTGTCCTTATAATTATTGTTATACTTGAGCATGTTTGTAGCCACTGTGACAATCCATCTCATGGAGGGTCTTCAACCTTTTCTCTGACCCTCTACTCTACCAAGTAGGATTTCCTTCTCCAAGAATTCATTGCTGATAACATGTCCAAAGTATACAAGATGCATTCTCATCATCCTTGCCTCTAAGGAGAATTCTGGTTATAACTCTTCCAAGACAGATGTGTTTGTTCTTTTGAAGTCCATGGTAAATTCAATATTCTTTGCCAACACTATAATTCAAAGATATCACTACCTCTGTTTATCTTACTCATTGTTCATCTTGTGCCCACATATGAAGTGACGAAAACAGCATGACTTGGGTCAGGCATACCTTAGTCATCAAGGTGACGTCTTTGCTTTTTGACACTTTAAAGAAATCTTTTGCAGCAGATTTCCCCAGTGCAATATGTCTTTTGATTTCTTGACCTCTGTTTCAACGGCCCAGTAAAGTGAACTCCTTTACAAGTTCATTCATTTCTCCCTTTATCATGATGTTGCTTATTTGTCCACTGTGAGCATTTTTATTGTCTTTATGTCAAGGTGTAATTCAAACTGAAAGTTGTGGTCTTTGATCTTTATCAGTAAGTGCTTTAAGTTCTTTTCATGGTCAGCAAACAAGGTTGTGTCGTTTCCATAATGCAGGTTGTTAATGAGTCTTTCTCCAGTCCTGATGACCTGTTCTACATAAAGTCCATATTCTAAGAATATTTGCTGGACATATAGACTGAATAAGTATGATGAAAGAATACAATCCTGATGCACACGTTTGTTGACTTAAAACCACACAACGTCCCCACTGTTCTGTTTGAATGATTGCCTCTTGATCTACATACAGGTTCTGCAGAAACACAAGTAGGTGTTCTGAAGTTACCATTCTTCACAGTGTTGGCCATAATTTGTTATGATCCTCATAGTCAACTGCCTTTGCATAATCATTGAAATGCAGGTAAACATTTTTCTGGTATTTTCTACTTTCAGCTAGAATCCAGCAGACATCAGCAATGATATCTCTTTTTCCAGGTCCTCTTCTAATTCCAGATTTAATTCATCAGGTCTGTAATGGTGTACTGTTGCATCCACTTTTGAATGATCTTCAGGAAATATTACTTGGCTGTGATATCAATGATATTGTTTGATAATTTCTACATTTTGTTGGATCATCTGTCTTGGGAATCAGCATAAATAGGGATTTCTTCCAGTTAAATGGCCAGGTAGCTCTTTTCCAAATTTCTTGGCGTAGTTGAGTGTGCAATTTGAATACCGCATCCTTGTGTTGAAACACCTCAATTTGTATTCTGTCAATTCCTGGAAACTTGATTTCAACAATGCCTTCAGTATAGCTGGGATCTCTTCTTTTAGTACCATTGGTTACTGACCATATGGTACCTCTTGAAATGATTGAATGTTAAGCATCTTTTTTTGGTATAGTTACACTGTATTCTTTCAATGTTCTTTTTGATGCTTCCTCCCTCATTTAACATTTTCCCAATAAAATTCTTCATATTGCAACTTGATGCTTGAATTTTTTTCTTTAGTGTTTTAGCCTGAGAAATACCAAACACATTCTTTCTCATTGGTAATAGTTTTATTAAATAAGGTAGCACAGTTCTCTAACATTGATATTCTTTTTCAAAATCCTGTTGGCTCTTCTAAGTCCTTGAGTTCCAAACAAATTTTAGAATCAGTTTGTCAATTTCTACCAAGAAAAAAAAACCTGGTGTGATTATAATTTACATCAAATTAAATCTATACTAAAATTTGGGCACAGTTGGCATCTTAGATACATTGATTCATCCGTTCTATAATATAACTGCCTGTTATATCTTCTTTAATTTGTCTCAGAAAGGTTTCATAGTTTTAAATGTAGGTGACTGGTATGAGTTTTATTTAATTTATTTTCTGTTTTCAGTTGCTCTAGTGTTTTATTTTTATTTTCTTCAAACATTGTAAATTATTTGCTCTAGTATTTTAAAATGACAACAAAGGTTTGCGTTTTGCGAGCTGTTTAGTTCTTGGGATTGATTTTTCAGAATATCTTAGTATTCTCTATTAAACAATGATGTCATCTTGAACTAGAGGTATTTTTATTTCTTCTTTTTTGTGTCTTTTATTTCCTTTTCTGGTCCTATTACAGTGGTCAGTACTTTCAATACAATGTTGAATAGAAATGATGAGAGTGGGCAATCTTGGCTGTTTCCGACCTTGGAGTTAAAATATTCCATTTTATAACATTTAGGATGGCAAAACATTTGTTTAGAGCATCTTTGGTTATTCTAAAACTCTCACAGATCCACCTATTATTGTTAACAAGTGATCACACATTCCCCTTACTGAAAAACAGAATCCTACAGTAGTAAATTCTGTATCCTCTGCCTTCAGAACTACAAAGAAAACTACATTTCATCTGTCTTTTCCCCCCAGTCCATTACAATGAAGAGGTTATCATCACACAGTATAATCTCTGTGCTGTGTAATCCATACCTTTCCCTTCTCAAGACAGAGTTTTCCGATACATACATTCTATTTTGATTGTTTCTTTCAATTTGTGGCCTCTTCACATTTCCAAACCTTCAATCATCCCTATATTGAAAAACAATAACTATTTCAACTTTTTTCCCTACCTAGATGTATTCTGTATCTTCTCAATAGCATTCAACCTTCCTCAAAGTGATGTCTGTGCTCATATCATCCTTTCACCACTTAGATCTCTCTTTAGACCTGAATTGTTAATTATTTGTTAAACATCTGCTATTAGTTCCAAGGTAGCACAATTATAATCACAGTTAAATGGAAATAATCACATTTATCCATACTAGCCACCACCAATACACCCTGACTCCAATATAAAAAATGGAAACTTAGGAAATATGCTGTCATCCCATTTTTTACTTTCCCATCCCATATATTTGAGTAACCACTAAGCAACCTAATTGTACTTCATTTTATATTTTTCACATCCCTTCTGATTGTTTCAGTCTGGCCTTTATTTTCTAGTCCATATTATAAAAACACTTTTTAACCAGCCAAGATTCCTACTTTAAAATATTTTTTGCTTGTCCTTCTTTATGCCAAATCTTCATTATTTTCAAGATAATAATATGTCCATTCTCCCACGAGGCTTGAGAGGTAATATGACAAATTTCTCTCGTACATGAGAAAAGAAAATGTTGTGTGAAAATTCTTCTCCTTTCATGCCATAGAAGGAGGATCTCATAGCTAGAATTCTAGCTATTGCTGTCATTAGGGGCTAAGTCATAGCAGCTGTATGTGCCACAAAATGAAACAGTGCACAGTCCTGTACTACCCTCATGTATCTGAGCCTATTGTTGCAGCTACTGTGCAATTATTCTTGTTGAGAGTATTCTTCTTTATTCACTGAATTTTTGCTTTGCCAAGCATGATGTACTTCTTTAAGGGCTGGTCCATCCTGCTTTACCAAGCATGAGATACTCTTCCAGGGGCTGTCTATCCTGATAACATGTCCAAAGTAGGTGAGACAAAGCCTTCCCATCCTCACTTTTCAGGACTATTCTGGCTATACTTCTTCCATGATGGATTGTTCATTCTCCCGGCAGTCCATGGTATAGTCAACATTTCTCATCAGCATCATAATTTTGCTGTTTTTACTATAACATATTAAGTGATGCAATAAGTGTTAAGAATCCCAGCACCCATCTTGAATTAAGAAATCAAAAAGTATATTACACGAGGTCTGACAATTAAGTTCATGAACTCATCCTAGAAATAGTACTATATACCTCATTGCTGAATATCACTACGGTCACCTTCAAATTACTCCCCTTGGGAAGCTATGCACCAATGCTAGTGCTCTTCAAAGCAATCTTGGAACGCCTCCTGAATGTCATCAAAATGTCTTCCTTTCCATATTTCCTTTATCTTTAGGTAAAGAAAGAAGTCACGGGGGGCCAGATCAGGTGAGTGGGGAGGCTATTCGAATACAATTATTTGTTTGCTGGCTAAAAGCTGCCTCACAGACAATGCCATGTGAGCTTGTGCTTTGTCATGATACAAGAACCATGAGTTAGTTGCTGGTGAAAAGTTCAAGTTATTTTCATTTAACTTTTTCAAGTAGTCTTTTTAGCATTTCCAAGAAGAAGTAAACTTAGTTGACAGTTTTTCCAGTTGATGTAAATTCATAATGAACAATCCCCCTGATATCAAAAAGGGTTAGTAACATCATTTTAACTCTTGGACTTACAGAACTTTTGGAGTTTCATCACCAGTGATTACACAACCCAAAACATCATCTTGCCTATCCAAAATGTCTTGGCCAACTTCACCTCTCCTTTGCTATTGTTCATTGGTGGGCTCCTTTGGGACCATTTTTGCACATACCTTTCTCATGCCAAGATTTACGGTTAAGATACTCCTGTTTCTCTATCAGTGTTTCCTTGGTCTGCTATGCTTCTCACAGTCAGCCGACAATTTTGATGCCCAATTTGATACATTTTTGCAATGTTTGGGTCAGTTCTGTGCGTTCCATGGCACCTTGAACTCTTTTCATCAGTAATACTTCCTCTCCCCTAAATCCATTTGTACACTGACATTTTCTGCATGGCGTTATCCTCATAAACTTGGACTAACATGTCCCCGAGTTCATGTCCACTCTTCCCATGTTTAACAAGAAATTTAATGTTTGTTCATTCCTCTAATTCAAGCTCTGACATTCTTACAATGGCACACAAAAACACTCAACAAGAATGAATGCCACTCAGCAAGATACTGCCACATGTCGACACAAACACAGCTGTGAGACATTGATATACCAAGGTTATACATACCTTACCGAGTTGTTTGTGTATGGTGGCAAGTTTGTGAACTTAATTGTCAGACCATGCACCAGAAGTCTGCAGAAGCCTGGATCTTTGCTGTCTTAAAAAGGTTTTCACATAAACTTTGGAATGTCTGTATTTGTATTTCTTTTATAAGCAATAGCAGACCTTTCAAATTTCAGCCACTATCTCAGGATCTCCTTTATATATAACTATACCAGGTACTAATCACTACAGCCCTCAATTCCATTCACCATACTCTATACCACAATAATTTGATCATGTCATTCTTATTTTTAAACCCTTTAAGGGGATTTGTATTACCATAAAATATTACTTCATCTATGGACCACCTCTTCCCAGAACCCTCAAGATTGTATGAAGTGTTCTTCCTGTATAGTATCAAATGCCAAGTCTTTATCCTTATCATAATTATTATAACCCTGAATTAAAGTTTTCTGTTTGTCTCTTCAGGAAACCCTCATGGCTTAGCGGGTTAAGTGCTGCATCTGCTAAACAAAAAGTCAGTAGTTCAAATTTGCCAGGTGCTCCTTGGAAACTCTATGGGGCAGTTCTACTCTGACCTCAAGGGTCACGAAGAGTAGGACCTGACTCAGCTGCAGTAGGTTTGCTTTGGTTTGCTTTACTTATCTCTTGATCTCTCAGAGACATCTCTTTGAAAGTTACTTTAAGTAAGAGACTGTGTCTGATCTATCATCCTCTCCACATTTATAGTATAGGGCGTTTTACATACTGACTGCATATTTGTTGAATTGTTGCGAGAAACATCAAATACTCCACTTTATAATATTTTAACTGGAAATTACAACATCATCAAGTCTTTAAATCACAAAAGAAATTTACTATAAAAGGATAAATATATGTTTGAATATGTAACCATTTTATATGCATTTAATAGTATACGTATTTGTGTATATCAGTATATAACAGATACTCCAGAACAGAATATTTTAACTTTCAGATGTTTCAATGCAGACAGCATTGCGTTGTCCTTCAGCAGGATATTCTCATTGCATATGTATCTACCTTAACATCTGTGCCATTTTGTTTTGAATCTTTGGTTGAGAAATTATTCAACAGGTACCCTAGCTGTCAAAGCACGCCATTTGAGATGCTTCGACAAGCAGCACAGACACTTCAAACTCTGTTGCACCTGAGCAGGGGAGAACTTCCCCTGAGGGCTGCCACCTTAAATGTTTGAAGGCAGACACAGGACACTTACACTTCTTAACATCAGGTCTCCTTATCCCTGCAAAATTGGATCAACTCCTTATTTTTCACCTGGAGTGACAGCCGTATGATTGATATTGTTTACTGAAGTCTCCACCAGTCCTTCACATACTGTCTTCTCTTTGACATCTCACTTATCTCTGGTGACTCGCTTGCCAGTTATTTATTTCATGTGCTAATTCTTTCATTATTTAATGATGACCTTGCTCTGAGAGGCTGATGCACATTTCTGTAATATCATAAAAAGCATGACTAATAGAGAGATAGGAGAGAGAGACAACAGGAAATGATACAAGAAGAAATTGAAACTACTTCTGAGAAGCACAACTAAACTTGGTGATATGGAGAATACTTTTGCATGAGCATCCTTGTCTTATTTTATGTAAAAACATTATTGTAAAGAATGTTGTACTATTTAAGATATTTGATGGGAATATCACTCAGTTTCGGTTTCTCCAAACTTAATTTTACTACTTGCCCTCATTGGTATTTCCTTAGTCTATCTTCTATGCCAGAAATCTTTTTTTATTTTTATTTTTTCTTTCAGTTGTGACAAAGGGAAAGTTCACAACCGAAGTCGATTTGCCATGTAAAACCTCAAGCACCTGCCTCTCTGCAGCCCTCTCTGCTCCCCTCACCCTCGGATAGCACGCTCTTCTTTTCCACTCTTCACTTCTGGTCTCTACTCTGCCGCCACTGTGCCCTGCTCTTCACCTCCTCCTTTCTCCTCTAAAAAGAAACCAGTAGGACAGCCTCATATATATGTATACTAAACATATATATATATATATATATTAAACCATGAATACTCTGGGGGCAGTTCTACTCTGGCCTCTAGAATCACCATGAATCGGATCCGACTCGATGGCGCTGGGTATATTAAACCATGAAGTTCACATACCACCTGCATCACTCTGTATCCCCAGGTCCAGTCCACTCTTTGAAGTGATGGCTTCAGTTCTGGTTTCAGGTCTAGGCTAGCAGCAAGTCTAGGGGCCATGTTCTCAGAGGATGTTTGAGATTGTTGGACCATCAGGTTTGGTCTTTTCACAGAGTTGTCAATCTGCACACTCTTTCTCTCATGCTGTTTCAGGGACTCTACATTGCAGTCCTGCTCAGAGCTGTCTTTGGTGGTATCCAGGCACAATCTACTTCTGTTCTCCTGCTGATGTCACCTCCCATTTATATGAGTCCTTCTGTCTCCTGGGCTCATTTTTTCTCAGGTCTTTGATGTTCTCAGTTTTCATCTGTTCCAGGTGGGTTGGGACCAACTAAAGTTCTTTAGATGGCAGTTTGCTGGCCCTTACAACCCCAGGTGCCACTCACCAATATGGGGTGTAGAACACTCTCTTAAAAGAAGGCTAGTTATGCTAATTGGCTTTAATGTCCCTGAAAACATGGATCCTATACCCCTGTCCCTGCTACTCTGTCCTATGCCATGTTGGGTTGACTTTTGAAAATCTTTTTGCTTATGGTGTAATCCAGTTATGCTGACCTCGTTCTACTGCATGCTGTCTCTCCCTTCACCTAACTGACTTCCCATTAACTCTCTAATCTATGAATATGCCTGAACTCTCGTGTCAACAGCCTTCAAAATCACCTTCTCACACTCATACATTCAATAAGTACTGTTAAATCTATTGTATTTACTAATTTGGGCAGTAGTTATTTAACCCTTGCCACATACATAGACACTGATATATGCTGGGATGAAATGAAAAGTTAAATTCTTGACACCATGGATTTATGGACGGGTATGAGAGATAGGCATTAATCAAATTACATCCCAAACAAGTCCAGTTACCACAGATAAATGAAAGAGAGGCCTTTCATGCACTCAATACTTAAAACTTTCCCCCCAAAATTATGCACTGTGCTAAAATCTGACAGAATTGTAGACTTTAAACACATAAAGGAGGTTTAGAACTTCTCACACAAAAGGAATAATATGTAAAAAAGCTCAGTGGGAGGAGCCTATTATGTTTGGTAAACTAATAAAAGACTGAGTAGTGAAGGTGTGAAATACAATAAAGGAAATTATTCCAAAGTGAATCTGGATAAACCGAATGGGAGCATTCTTCTGCCAAACTTGTAAGACAATGGCCCTTCCTATAAGCCGTTTGAAGACATTGTTTTACCTCACATAGAGGATTAAAAAAGTGAGATTGATAAGATCAAATCTGAGTGTTCATAGCAGCACCAGTCATCATAGCCCCAAACTGAAAACCTCCTATCCAAGAGCTAGTCAGTAGTTAAATATGTTACAGAATACTGTTATTGTTGCCGTTAGGTATCACTGCATCAGTTCTGACTCATAATGAGCCCATGTACAACAGAACCAGACACTGTCAGGTTCTGTGCCACCCTCACAGTTATTTCTATGCTTGAGCCTGTCAGTGCAGCCACTGTGTTAATCCATCTCCTTGAGGGTAATCCCCTCTTTCACTGACCTTCTACTTTACCAAGCATTATAGCCCTCGCCAGGAACTGGTTTCTTCTGATAACGTGTCCAAAGTACGTGAAACCAAGTCTCATCATCCTTGCTTCTAAGGAGCATTCTGGCTGCACTTCCAAGGTTTGTTCATTCTTCTGAAAGTCTATGATGTATCAACATTCTTCACCAACACCATAAGTAATGGTATCGTTTCTATTTCAATTTTCCTTTTTCATTGTCCAGTTTTCACACACACATGAGGTAATTGAAGACATCATGGCTTGGTTCAAGTGTTCTTAGTCCTCAAAGTGACATCTTTGCTTTTCAACACTTTAAAGAAGTCTTTGGCAGCTAATTTGCCCTTGTTCGATCTCTTGCCTGTTGCTTCTGTGGGTGTTAATTGTGGATGGATGTAAAATGTAGTCTTTGACAATTTCAAATTTTTGTCCATGATGTTGTTCATTAGTGCAGTTGTGCAGATTTTTATTTTCTTCATGTTAAGGTGTTATCCGTATTGAAGCACATGGTCTTCATCAGTAAGTGCTTAAAGTCCTCCTCATCTTGAGCAAGCAAGTTTGTGGAATTTGCGTATCACAGGTTGTTAATAAACTTTCCTCCAATTCTGGTTCCTTATTATTTTTCAGATAGTCTGGCTTCTGTAATTATTCACTCAAAATGGATCTTGAATAAGTATAGTGAAAGGATGCAACCCTGACACATAACTTTTCTCATTGTAAACCATGCATTATCCCTGTGTTCTGTTCAAACCACTGATAAAAAATCCAACCCGCTGTCAACAAGTCAATTCTGACTCACAGTGACCCTATAGACAAAGTAGAACTGCCTCATAGAGTGTCCAAGGGGTGCCTGGAAGATTTGAACTGCTAACCTTTTAGTTACAGCCATAGCTTTTAACCACTACAACCCCCAGGGATCCCCCTGATAGTGAGACAAAATTCACTAGTGTTTCCCTGAGTCTGGAGGTCAGGGGAGAATATGGATTTCAAAGAAGTATGAGGGAACATATTGAGAAACATTACATATCCTGAATGTTGTGGAAGTTAAAAAAGACTGTATGTGTTTTTTTTTTTAAAGATCATAGAACTGTAATTAAGCTGTTAAATTTGATTTGATACAAACCAGACTTCATTAAGGAAATTTTGGTGGTATGGTGGTTAAGTGCTACATCTGCTAACTAATAGATCAGCAGTTCAAACCCCACCCGGCACCCCTTGGGAACTCTGTGGGACCAGTTCTACTCTGACCTATAGGGCTACTGTGAGTTGGAATGGACTTGATGGCAGTGGCTTTGGGTTTTTTTGGTTTAGACATCATTAAATCTAGGCAATCAAAGGAGTGGTGGGTCAGCAGCAGCAAATGCTACTGAGAGTTCGGGTGTGATTAGCTCTGAAAAATATCCTTGAGTTCAACATTATGTGTTCGTTGGGAGTTGGCTCAAGAGGGAGACTTAAACAGTTGATAATCCCCCAAAATACCTGATGAAAGAACCCAAAGTCATTGTTACCTCATAGAGTTCACTTAAAGAAGTCAGTTGCCACATCTTTCTCTTTTGGAACTCCATATAGTTTCCAACCGTCAACCATTTGGTTAGCAGTTGATTGTTCTAACCACTTGGCAACCAGGGCTCCTTAAGTAGTTAACAGGTACTGAACTAATAATTCATTACCTTACATTTTAGAAAAGTTGTTGATTTTTGTGTCAAATTATTTCAGTCATTATAAATAATTTTTCACCACAATCCTTCTAATAAAAAACACCTGTATGGAATCATTCCAAACTAATTAACAATTAGACTATTCTAAATAATATTACAGCTATAACTTTATTTAGGTATCTTTTGATATCTTGAAATATTTAACTGAAGATTTAGACCAAATATCTAAAGTTGTTTAGTGTGTAAACATATTGCAAACTCATGAGTGGCTTTAAATCTCAAATATTTATTTGAAATTTAAGTGTCCACATCAGAACATCTGAAATGATTTTGTAGTACTTGAAAATGCATCATTGTCCCATCTTTCTAAATCTAAAATTCATTGTGGGGGGGTCAATTTTAGAAAGCTGTTTTCTTCGTCCTTTGCCTCCATCAATGAAGAAAATGACATATATATATATATATAAAAGAATGAAATAGTACTAATCTGCATGATTGATATTGAATAATCTATAACTTCATAACCTAAGTGAATTTCATTAGGTAAGCTTATAATTTGGTGATTGAGGCAGTCAAGAAAGTATTTAAGGTTGTAATTAGCTCACAGATTATTCACAGACAGAAACAGACAATCACGTTTGGAGATAATGCTCACCATCATGCAACCAGGACTTACCTAGTGAAGACATCAAACTCTAGGCTCTAGAAACCAGACACTGGAGCTCATACCATCAATACCCTTAACACTGGTCACTTCACTCTGTTCCTAGAAAAAGTGTTACCATTGGTTCTAGAAACTGGTACAGGTGTCACAACCTATCAACAAAATACTGCATGACTTAGCCTTTCTCTAATTATTAGATCCAGCTACTTCATCTAAAGCAATTTAATCCAGCTAGTGGAACATAAATTGGATTCTCAGGCTATGATTTCAGGAGAAACTGGGAAACACAAATGTGAAGAAGGTGGTATGGGTAGGTCAGTGATAGAGTCCTCACTTTCCATGGGGAACACGTGGGTTCACTTCCTGGCCAATGTAACCCATGTACACCCATCACCTCTCTGTCTTTCTGTGAAGGCTTTCAGGGGAAGGTGTATGTTAAGATGGTTGGGAGAGATATATTTCAGAAAATAAGCAAATGAAAATCCTATGGATAACAATAGCATCCAACCACGGGGATAGCACAGAGTGGTCTGTGTTTCTTTCATTGTGCATGGACTTGACATGAGTCAGAAGCCAGTAACAGCCTCTAACAACAAAAGGGAGGGGATGACAGCCATGTGAGGTGTGGAATTATTGTAAAATGTTAAAGTTTTATGTGTTGGGAGGACCAAACCAAAAAAAGGCAAAAAAAGGGGGGAGGGAAATAAAACAACACAAATAAATGCAAGGAAAGAATTATTGCAGACATCAGCAATGATTTTCTAGAAGTAAAAGACTAACATATTATCTATACTCACTGGTGATTCCTTCTATTTGCTCTAAGGTTTTGCTGGTGTAACACACAAAGATTAATTAATGCTCATGGGTTGTAACCAACTTGATACTCTTTAATTATGAGACAACACTCCATATCTTAGGACTATGTTACTTAAAATTTGTGAGAGTCTAAATCTCACTAGTTTGGCAGTTTGGCAGAGAGATATTTATTTCAAATTAGAACTTTAGTATGTTCAGCCAAGGACAAAAATTAAATAAAAATCTTAAGTACATGTTTCATAAAAACCTTCAGGTTAATATCTAAAAATATATGAGACTGTCAACATATTCTAACAAGGTTTGCTCTCCAGTGTCAA
This sequence comes from Heterohyrax brucei, assembly GCA_028571685.1. Classification (NCBI taxonomy): domain Eukaryota; kingdom Metazoa; phylum Chordata; class Mammalia; order Hyracoidea; family Procaviidae; genus Heterohyrax; species Heterohyrax brucei. The sequence continues at coordinate 23,924,565 of CM053147.1, forward strand.
ACACTGGTAGAGGATGCATGGACCATTTGAAAGATTATTTTTATGCATAGTCTTGGAGTCAGAGATTGGTTTGAACACTGGGCATTCTATTTAAATAGGTAACTCTCTGGAACTCTGCATTTTCTTACTGACTGGGGACAATACTAACAAATCTGAAGATTTGTACTAAGACTACCCACAAACCATCTGTCAGTTTGTCATATTGGGGTGGCTGTCATGGTGTTGTGATGCTGGAAGGTACGCCTTGATATTTCAAATACTAGAGGGATCACCTCTATTGGACAGGTTTCAGTGGACCTTTTGGATTATGACAGACTAGGAGAAAAGCTTGGCGATTTACTTATCAAAATTAGCCAATGAAACCTTATGGATCACAACAGAACACTGTCCAACTTACTCGCTTTGAACAAGTCATTAACAAGAATCAACTGCTAAGGAGTTTATGTTTGGTGAAGTATAGAGGAGGAGATAGAGAGAGAGACCCTCACTGAGATGTACTGGAAGGAAGGCAGCAATGATGGGCTTGGAAGTGGTGGCAAATGTTTGGATGACACAGGACCACACAAAATTTCTTTCTGTTGTCCATAAGGTCTCTGTAAGGCTGGTCCAACTCTATGACAACTAATGACAACTAAGAGTATGATGATGATGATTAGTGATGAAGATGATATTGGTGATGAAAGAACCAATTTACTAAGAATTCCTAAAAAAAAAAAAAAAAGATAAACATCATATGAAGAGCATTTTTTTAATTTAATATGCCTGAGTGAAAATGTACATTCCCGTATAAATTTACATGCCTGCCTATATGCAGCTTCCACTGCTCTCCCTGTCCAGTGACAGCACACTATTCCTCTCTGCTCCATACTAGTCTCCTTTTCCCTCCTCTCCACCCACTCTCCTTCCTCCAGCCAGAGGTCAGCAGGATGATATCTTATAGATATATAGAACCATAAAGTGCATCCAGTGTATGGTCACTCTGCATCGCCAAGTCCAATCCATTCGTGTCCGAAGAGTGGACCTTCATTATGGTTTATGGGCAAGGGCAGCATCAGAGCCAGGGGCCATGCTTCCAGGGGAACCCTGAAACCGCTGGACCATCAGTTGAGGTCTTTTAGTGGAGATCTCAGGGTGCACCCCTTTTTATTCTTGTGTTGCCAGTGAGACTCAACTTAGTGAGCTCCATCGCGGCTATCACTGGTGGTGGCCTGGCACCATCCGGTTCTTCCGGTCCCAAGTTGATGTAGGCACCCACTCATGTGGGTTTCTCTACCTTCTGGGTAGTGTTTACCCCATGTCATTTTGGTCCTCAGTGAGCATCTGTTCCTGTTGAGTTGAAACCATTTTCTGTGCCCTCAGATGGCAGCTTGGCAGCTTTTAAGACCCCAGACGCCACTCACCAATGTAGGGTGAAGAGAGCCCTCTTAGCAAAACGCTAGTTGTGTCAATTGGCGTCGATTTCACCTAAGAGCATAGTCCTCTGTCCCCTGCCCCAGCTACTCTATCCTTGCAATATTGGGTTAAGATGGAAGGAGTACTCAGGTTATGCTGAAGTCCACTTAATGTTGTTCTTGTTTCTAATGTGTGTTATCACCGATTTCACCCAACCAGATTTCTAGCAACTATCTAATCTAAATCCTTCCCCCCCGCCCTCCCTCCCTCCCCTCCCTTGCAGCCGTCAAAGAGTCTTTTCTTCTATTCACAAGTCTGTTTTTGAGATCTTATCATAGAGTTCTCATACAATATTTGTCCTTTTGTCACTGAGTACTTACTTTAAGTCAACATAATGTCTTACAGGTGAAACCAGGTTAGGAGATGTTTCCTGGAATCATCATTATTCTTTATGATCGCATAGTGCTCCATTGAGTGTACATACCATAGTTTACCTACCCATTCTTCTGTTGTTGGGCATCTGGGTTGATTCCATCTTTTTGCTATTGTGGACTGTGCTGCGGTAAACATTCTTGTGCATGTGTCCATTGGTGTGAAAGGCCTTGGTTCTGTAGGATATATTCCAAGTAGTGGAATTACTGGGTCAAATGGTATATCAATATCTTTTTTTTTAAGGAAGCGCCAGATTGCTTTCCAAAGAGGCTGGACCATTTTGTACCCCACCAACAGTGTAGGAGGGTTCCACTTTCTCCACAGCCTCTCCAGCATTTGTTGTTTTTTGTTTTTCGGATCATAGCCAACCTTGTTGGGGTGAGATGGTATCTCATTGTAGTCTTGATTTGAATTTCTTTAATAACTAAAGATCATGAACATGTCCATATGTGTTTTTTGGCTGCCTGGATCTCCTCTTTAGTGAAATGTCTGTCCATCTCCTTTACCCATTGCTTAATTGGATGATGTATCTACTTCTTATTGATATTTTGTAGTATCTTATAGATTGTGGAGATCAGGTGTCAGTCTGACATAAAAAAAAGTTGCCAAATATTTTTTCCCATTCTGTGGGTGTTCTTTTGATTCTATTAATCAAGTCTTTGGATGAGCAAAAGTGTTTGATTCTTAATAGTTCCCATTTATCTAATTTCTCTTCTGTTGATTGTGGTTTGAAGAAATCATCAAATCAATACCATTTACTATAGCCCCTACAAAGATAAAGTACCTAGGAATTAATCTAGCCAGAAAAATAACAGGCCTTTACAAAGAGAACTACAAGCCCTTACTACAAGAAACTAAGAGAGACTTAGATAAATGGAAAAACCTAACCTGCTCATGGATAGGAAGACTTAACATTGTGAAAATGTCTATTTTACCCGAAGCTATCTACTTATATAATGCAATCCCAATACAAGTTCCAGCATCATTTTTTAATGAGATGGAGAAACAAATCACCAATTTTGTTTGGAAAAGGAAGAAGCCCTGGATGAGTAAGGTACTATTAAAGAAGAAGAACACACTGGGAGGCCTCTCATTACCCAACCTTAGAACATACTACACTGCCACAGTGGTCAAAACAGCCTGGTACTGGTACAAGAACAGACAGATCGATCAATGGAACAGAACTGAGACCCCAGAGATGACACCCTCTGCCTATGAACAGTTGATATTCGGCAAAGGCCCTAAGACATTAAACTAGGGTAAAAACAGTATCTTCAACAAATGGCGCTGGCAAAATTGGATATCCATCTGCAATAAACTGAAATAAGATCCATATCTTACACCTTATACAGAAACCAACTCCAAGTGTATAAAAGACCTAAATATCAAACCTAAAACGATAAAGCTCATCCAAGAAAAGATAGGAAAAACAATGGAAGTTTTAATACACAATGTGGATAGACTTGATCAGCATGTTTTGTTTTGAATTTCCCTGTCCTTTCTCCTTACATGTCAGGTATAGTCTATAAATTTCTAGACCAATTTCAATTTACATCACATCTCTTTTGTTGTTCTTTTCTCTCTTTCTTTCTTTCTGTTTTGTTTTTAGCTTCTTCTCATTCAGTCCACATGTACCCAGACCCAAATGTTTGGCATACAGAAACAGGAGACTATAGGTATGGACTGCCTTTGAGACACTGTCCCCCAGGATGTGTGATGTGCAGGGAGAAGGGAAAGCAGTGTGCAATCATTTACATGGTCATGAATATTGACCGTTCTCTGTTGGGTGTCTCTGTGTCCCGAGTAACAATTTTTGTACATTGATGCCAGCGTTTTGGGGAATACATCCCACTAGGAGGCTACATGAAGCTGTGCAAGCTATGAACTCACAGACTATACAAAGACAAAGGGTAACACGGATTTTCCCCCCCTGGACTCTGTTCATCATGTTGGGGGCTGTGGTGAGCTTTTCTAGTTTGTTCAAAGCTTCCCCTGTGGACTACCAGAGGTCTCGGGCATATATAAGTATTTGGAAGCTTTAGTAAGGCCTCTCCACTATCTTTGTTCCTGAGAAAACTGCTATATCTCTACGTCTTCGATACCTCTCTCTGCTGCTTGCCTGGAAAGACACCTTGAAACTTTTGGCTGCTGAGATCTTCTTACTTACTCCTCTTGAGCATGATAAACAGCAAGAAAGTTTAAATTCATTTCTTCTTCCTTTTGTTCATTTGATCCAGGAAATCCACTCCCCTTGCCACTGTAAACAGTGAAGTGTAAGCTAAGCAATGACAGAACCTCTTTCACTATTTGCACATCTTGAATTATCTCTTGACCACCTCTGATGGCCATAGCCATACCTCAGCCAGTCTGCGACTTAAGCACGTCTCTGAGAAGGGCACTGAATTTCAGACTCCTTGTAACAAACGGTGAAACGCTCAGGTGCTAAGTGAAATAGTGGTGATTTGAGTCCTTCCAGAGAAATGTGGAGAAGTCTGGGAATCTACTTCCGGTTGCGGGTGGGATGGGGAATTAGCAACAGAAAACCCTGTGGAGCAGAGTTCTATACTCATACATATAGGGTTGCCATGAGTCAGGATGGGCTCCAGGGTAACTTCCCTGCTCCCCTTATGGAATCCTGTAGTCTTAAAAAAAAGTTGTTGTTTTTAACTTCCTCCCTCCCCTGTTCTCTGGGACAACAGGTAAGAGAGGAAAATAAGCTGTTTCCTTTCTTCCCCAAAGGAAATGGAGAAAAAAAGGACTGGTTTCTCATCTGAGAATGGTACTCTGCCCACAGCCAAAGGCTTCCATGAATCTTGTCACTCTCCTCCTCCAACATTTGCTCTGTAGACTGAGCGATAACATCGAGTTACGTGACCACAGGTTTTACTATCACTAGTTCCGCTGTCTCTCAGAATATTGGAGGGAGGGAGTCTGTAACTAGTGGTTGGTTTTCTTCATACTTAGACTTCAATTTTAAGACAATAGGAAAAGGATTGAACCAACAGGAAAAACCCTTATCCAATAAATAAGTACATAGCAAGTACTCAGTGTTCATAACAACTGAATCTCTTTGTTTTAGAGAATCTAGTTATTATATATTTTTTATGATGGAGACTCAGTATTTCATTCCTATGTCAAAAGGATATACAACAAATGGCACAGGTTTATATACAATGTTATCCTTATGTTTAAATGAAAACCTGAAATCATTTCCTTTAGTGGCTAAAGGTTACTCAAAAAATCACCTAGTCCAACCTCTTACTCTAAACGCCCTGAACTTAATGACTTTTAGGTAGTGTGAAGGAAGAATGCTATTCTTCAAGTTGTTAAACATTAGTTACCTTGATTAGTTTAGAGCACAGCCTGGAGTCAGACAAATAACTCTTGTTGTGACCGTGTGGTGCAAACAGGTAGGCACTGGGTTGCTAATCAAAATGTTGGTGGTTCGAACACAATGAAAGTCACCTCTGAAACTGCATCTGCTGGTTTACTTCTGAAAAATCAGCCATTGAAAAGCCTAGGAAAGAAGTTCTACTCTGAAACATATCAGACTGCTGTGAATCAAAACTGCTTCAATGGCAACTGGACTGGTTTTACTTTTATGAGCTTCACACATAGCCATGTGACTTCTGAAAACATCTTTTACTCTTTCAGAAAAAAAGGAATTAGTAAATTGCTTTTATACTGTAAACCATTCCTCAAATTTTTTACTCATGCTGAATAAAGATCTTTGTATCTTTGCTAGAATTTTTAATGTCTAATTCTTTATCTCTGCTGCACATTTAGCATTTATTATACCTTATATTCTACTCACATTACTTTATATGATTATATCTGAATATTTAAGTTTATTATAAGTCCCTGTGGGCAGAGATGCTAAAAAATAGTATAGAGTAGAATACCATATGTTAGCACAGAGATATAATTGGAATAAGAGCCAGAAGGCCTGAGAGCTAGGGTGGGTGCACTTAGTTAGTATCTTCATGGTCCCCAATTATTTCTGCAATCTGTAGTTTTGCTAGATTTGCTCATCAGTGCTGCTGTGTCTTTGCATGTCTAATACCGAGGTTTCTCATCTTTCTGTTTCTCAGTTGATTCATCTATAATGTGAGGATAATATCTTACAGACAAGAACATAAATATGGAAAGTAACAGAATGTAAGATGTCTAAAACGGTGACAATCATGAGAAAGTTCTTGGGTGATTTTGTTTTTCATTTATCTCACCCTTTTGAATCTCCCCCGATACCTAGGCACACAGATAAAAGCTTCCTACATTAATTTGATCAATACTAACACTTACCTTGTAAAGGTATTATCAAGAAACACTGTAAAATATCAAAAGGTTACATATAGATTTTGGTGAAACAAACATTGCCCTTAGTTATGAAAAGTAAATATAATTACTTAGCCATATTTTACAAACAGTGTTTGATATGCTTCCTGCGTCCAGAAGAAGGGAGTGTCTACTAATGAAACAAATAGCTCATTGGTTGGACAGCAATTCGACGACTCCTGCACAAGCCATTACTTTTTGACCAGCCTTCCAGAAATCAACCACAACATGCAATGAACTAGGCAGCAAACTGGGGCTACTGTCTTGAAGAACAGCGTATCATCTGAGGACAGCAGAGGAAATGCTATTCATATTACTTAACTGAATTGTAATAACATCAGCTCTAAATGCTATCAACTGTATGACTTAAGAATGCAGGTGTCACGAGAGAACTACTGAAATGAAAAATTTAATGAACATAAATTTAAAATTCTTCTTATGTCTGTACTGTTAAAATCACCCAGCGTACCTAGAAGCGTCCAAGAGTCTGAGACTGGTAGTTTTGCTTGACCTGTCCTGTCATGCTTTCGTATTCTTATACGTCTGACACTTGGATTCGTTGGCTGACGTTATCTAACTTTTCTCCCATTGACTAATGAAACTGCATTGAGAATGGATTGAGAAAAAGAGAGAACACAGTAAGGAAGAAAAAGAGAGCAAGGAAGAGAGAAATCTCTGTAGCCATTGGCACTGTTTTATAATACAACACAATAACCATTTATAGAGCAGATATCCTTAGGAACTTCACAGTAAAATCAATATGCCAGCTGTGAAATACAGTTCTGCTACAGGCATTTTTTTTTTTTTGAGAAAAAAAAAATCTTAACAGATTTAAACGAAAAATAGAAACCATGTGAGTGAATTTATCCCCAGGGATTGATTGGTTCCTAGGAACAGAAAGCCCAGAGAAAATCACTAGCTGCCCATTTCTCCACACTTGAAGCACAGAAAGACGGCTGACAGGAGGCACAAAGAGAAGCGACACCTCCTCCAGGGCAGTCTGGTGTCATTAGTAAGAACCCCTCTACTCTGATCTCCTCCGACTGAGTACTACAGAACTTTTCACCCTCCGCACCAAACACGCAGATACGCTTCAGAGCGTTTATATTAAAGGAGCTTTTAGATTTTACAATCTTTCCCTAACTCTAAAATGACCAGGAACTTGGTTGGTTTACTTTAGATAGAGGAAATTCTGTGTTTCTTTATATCTTTGTAAGGTTGACTGTGTGGGTGCATTTTCTCCATCTGGCTTCGGTTAGGGATGGTGCTGCCTTTCAGAAGCACTTGGATGTGCTATAGTGATAAGACAGAGGCATCACACATCACTGACAGGAGTATAACTAATGGCCCTCTCCTAGAACTTTTGACTTTGGGTCTTGGTAGATGTGAGACAGGAGGACGGGCAAGAGTTAGCAAATTCCTTACAGCAATACCAACCAGGCTTCCAGTACCTCAAACAGGGGAGATGAAGCCCTTCTGAAACTGTATGCTTATTATGCTTTTGTAAATAGACTTGGTAAGGATAATACCGACGGTCACGAGGATAACTAACAATTGTTGACTCAGAGTACATGTTAGGTACTTCTCTAAGCCCCTTGCTTAGGTTCTTTTTTCTTTTTTCTTTTTTTTATTATGATTGAATGAAAATGTGCATTCCCAAATAAATTTGCACGCTGACCTACATGCAGCTTCCACTGCTCTCCCTGCATGGTGACAGCACATTCTTCCTCTCTGTTCCATACATCTCTTACCTTCCCAACAGTCTCCAATCTTTTCCTCTCTACCCATTCACCTTCCTCCAGTATGAGGTCAACAAGATGACCTCCTATAGATGTCTAGAACCATAAAGTGCCCATACAATATGGTCACTCTGCATCACCAACTACAATCCATTGCTGTCTGAAAAGTTGGCCTTCTTTATTATTTACACACAGGGGCAGCATCAGGGCCAGAAGCCCTGCTCCCAGAAGAACTTCGAGGCCCCTGGACCATCAATTGCAGTCTTCTAGTGGAGATCTTAGGGTGCACCCCTACTTATACTTGTGTTGCCAGTGAGACTCAACTTTGTGAGCTCCATTGTGGCTATCACTGGTGGTAGCTAGGTACCATCTGGTTCTTCAGGTCACAATTTGATGTAGACTTCCACTCACGTGGGTCTCTCTGTCTTCTGGATTCTCTTTCTCCCATGTCATTATGGATCTTGGTGATCATCTGTTCCTGCTATGTTGGGACCATTTGCTGTACTCTCAGATGGCAACTTGGCAGCTTTTAAGACCCCAGACGCCACTCACCAATGTGGGGTGCAGAAAGACCTCATTAGCAAAACGCTAGTTGTGCCAATTGGCCTCGATTTCCCCTGAGAGCACAGTCCCCAGCCCCCTGCCCCAGCTGTTCTGTCCTTGCAATATTGGGTTAACATGCAAGGAGTACACAAGTTGTGTTGAAGTCCCATTAATATTGATCTTCTTACTAACATGTGCTGTCACCAATTTCACCCAACCAAATTTTTAACAACTATCTGATCTTAACCCTCCCCCTTTACCCTCCCGCCCTCCCCACCCTTGCAGCCAGAGTCTTTTCTGTTATACATGAGTCTGCTTTTCGGTTCTTATCGTAGGGGTCTCATACATGATTTGTCCTTCTGTCGTTGACTACTTTCACTCAACATAATGTCTTCCAAGTGAAATCAGTTTAAGACATGTTTCCTGCTATCATCATTGTTCTTTATCATTGCATAGTGTTCCTCTGACTATATATACCATAGTTTACCTATCCATTCTTCTGTCGTTGGGCATCTGGGTTGATTCTGTCTTTTTACTGTTGTGGACTGTGCTGTGATGAACATTTGTGTGTATGTATCAGTTGGTGTGAATGGCCTTGATTCTATAGGATATATTCCAAGCAGTGGAAATAGTGGGTCAAATGGTATATCTATATCCATTATTTTAAGGTAGCATCAGATTGCTTGCCAAAGAGGTTGCACCATTTTGCAATCCCACCAACAGTGTAGGACAGTTTCAATCTCTCCACAGCCTCTCCAGTATTTAGTGTTTTGCAGTTTTTGGATCATGGCCAACCTTGTTGGGGTGAAATGGTATGTCATTGTCGTTTTGATTTGAATTTCTTGAATAGCTAATGATTGTGAGCATGTCCGCATGTGTTTTTTGGCTGCCTGGATGTCCTCTTTAGAGAAGTGTCTATCTCCTTTGCTCATCGCTTAATTGGATGATTTATCTTTTTCTTATTGATATTTTGTAGTACCTTATAGATTATGGAGATCAGGCATTGGTCTGACATATAGTTGCCAAATAATTTTTTCCCATTCTGTAGATGGCCTTTAAATTCTATCAATAATGTCTTTGGATGAGCAAAAGTGATTGATTCTTAGTAGTTCCCATTTATCTGTTTTCTATTCTATTGTTTGTGGTTTGTTTGACAGATTTTGAAGTCTGTCTATGTTGTGTATTAAACCTTCCATTGTTGTTCTTACTTTTTCTTGGATGAGCTTTATCATTTTAGATTTGATATTTAAGTCTTATCCAGTTGGAGTTGGTTTTTGTATAAGGTGTAAGATATGGGTATTGTTTTAATTTAGTGCAGATGGATATCAAATTTTGCCAGCAGCATTTGTTGAAGATACATTTATACACCAGTTTAATGTCTTAGGGTGTTTGTCAAATACCAACTGTTCATAGGCAGATAATGTCATCTCTGGGGTCTCAATTCTGTTCCACTGATCTATCTGTCTGTTTTGTACCAGGTACCAGGCTGTTTTGACTACTGTGGCAGTGTAATAAGTTCTAAGGTCAGGTAATGAGAGGCCTCCCAGTGTGTTCTTTCTCTTTAGTAATGCTTTATTTATCTGGGGCTTTTTCCCTTTCCAGACAAAGTTGGTAATTTGTTCCTCCATCTCATTAATAAATGTCACTGGAACTGGTACTGGGATTGTATTATATAAGCAGATTGCTTTGGGTAAAATAGACATTTTCACAATGTTAAGTCTTCCTATCCACGAGCAGGGTAGTTTTCTCCATTTATGTTAACTCTCTCTTAGTTTCTTGTAGTAAGGGTTTGTAGTTCTCTTTGTAAAGGTCTGTTATTTCTCTGGTTAGATTTATTCCTAGGTACCTTATCTTCTTAGGGGCTGTAGTAAATGGTATTGACTTGGTAGATTTCTTGGGTTATTTCTTTAAATATAATTTAATCCTATGAGATAAGTGCTATGATATCAATCTCTTCATATGGGCTAGGAAATTCAGGTATAATATTTAATAAAGTGGAAGTAAATATATCTTATTCCACTGAGAAGACTTGAGGCTAAAAAACAGTATAAACAAGGCTGGAGAAGGCATGTACAGGGAAAGAAATTTAAAAAGTAGAAGAGGAATTGAAATAAAATATTTGAAAATTTCTTCTATATATAAAACTGAATGAAAAATAAAAACATTATTTTACAACAGAACATAAATATATGAAATTATTATTGTCATCTACCTACTTATTAAGGAAAAAATACAGAAATCAGAGAGATTTCTGGATGAAGGCTTGGGTCAAGATTTATTTCCTAAACTATTAGTGTGTAATTACAGGTATAATATTTTCATACAATATGACCACTTGATATTCTCATGAACACGTTACTCAACTGGATAAACTTTATTCCTGACTCGTTACAGTAGAACTTGGGAAAAAAGTTTCTGTCATATACAGTCTCAATTTTCCAAACATCACAGAATTTTTCCTTAACGATATAATCATTACAGTCAGTTAAAAAAGAGTTTCTAACAATTGACCCTGGGGCAATAGTATCCTGGTGCAGGTTAATTTTCTTTCTTTCTTTTTTTTTTTTTTTAGCTTTTCTAGTGAACAACAAAACAACAACAGGATTTGAGTGTTTTAGTTGATGCATTCACTTTCCAGCCTGCAACAAAATTAGCCACTCCCCAAGATTTACACATGTGAGCTTTATGCATTCATATTACAAATCTGTTGTTGTCAGGTGTCACTGAATCTGTTCTGACTCATAGCAATCCTCACAATCACTATTAGAGTTGAGCCCCTGTTGCAGCCACTGTGTCAGTCCAACTCACTGAAGGTTTTCTTCTGTTTCACTGCCTGAAAGCTTGGTGGTATAATGGCTAAGAGCTAAGATTGTCAATCAAACTATTAGTAGCTTGAATCTACTAGGCACTCTTGGAAACCAAATGGTGCAGTTCTGCTCTGGTTGAAATCGACTCAACAGCAACAGGCTTTTTGGTGGGAGTAGGGGTGAGGGCTGGGTTTCTGCTTTACTAAGCATGATATCCTTCTCCAGAGGCAGGTACCTCCTGATAACATGTCCAAAGGACATGAGATAAAGTCTTAACTATCCTTGCTTCTAACCAGCATTCAGGCTGTACTTCTTTGAAGACAGATTTGTTCATTCTCCTGGCATTCTGTGGTATATTCAAAAAGCCTGTTTTGACTTGACTACAGCTAACAACAACTCATGCTTCTTGGACAGTGGATGACGCCCACAATGATAGGTACTATTTTGAAAGTATGCAATTAAGCTTTTAGTCACGGATCACATGATACCCTTGTCTTTTTTTTTTTTTTTTTTTGGTCTGTGTAAACATGCCCTGCTTAAGACTGATAATAAAGAAGGGTACTTTATCTCCAAGGAGATTTCAGTTGCCAGAGGAGCCAGTGGTCCACCTTACTTCAAGTTGTGACTAAACCTCTGCCTTAGCTTTCTGCCTCCTCAGGGATTCCACAAAATATCTTAGCACCTAGCCCTCCTCTAAAATGCTCTTCTGTGCCTTTGTTTCAGTTTTCCTAAGCCTGTTACTCTTATTTAGACTTTCCTCTTGGTTCTCTGGTTTCCGCCCTGCTTCTTTTGACTCTGACTTGGTCATCATCTTACCTTACCTTCACAAAAAGTCCTCCTCTCAGGCACTCCACTGGACATATTTCTTCATTTATGAAATTAGCTATTGTGACTCCAGCACCTATATATGAGGTCTGACAATTACATTCAAGAACTCATCCTAGAAGAAGCACTACAGATCTTATTGCTGAAAATCACTGCAGTTACCTTTGAAGTACTCCCCTTGGGAAGATATGCACCAATGCCAGTGCCTAGTCCAGCCTTCAAAGCAGTTTGGTACTTTTTCTGGAATCGCTGTCAGAGATGTCTTCATGTTACCCCTGATGTCCTGAATGCCATCAAAATATCTTCCTGTCAATATTCCCTTCATATTTGGGTAAAGAAAAAAGTTATTAGGGACCAAATCAAGTGAGTAAGGAGGGCATTTCAACACAGTTATTTGTTTACTGGCTTTAAACTCCCTCACAGACAACTAGACAATTAAATTCATGAGCTTGCCACCTTGCCACCGTGCTCAATGACCATTTCAGAAAGAGTTCCAAAACTGCTTTGAAGGGTGGACTAGGCATTGGCATCAATGCATAGGTTTGCAAGGGGAGTACTTCAAAGGTGACTGTAGTGATATTCAGCAATGAGGTGTGTAGCAGTTACAACGATTCAGTTGGCAGACTCATTGTTTGGCCACTTATGTAGACAACAATTATTTTCCTGTGTGTTAACAACTAAACATGAACACTTAAAAGAGGACATCAAAAATAATATAATTAGTTCTCAAAATATACTATAACAGATAAATCTGAAGAATATTGTGTGAGTGACATAAGTCAATCCCCAAAAGAAAAATACTGTATGATCTCATCATTATAAAAAGATGAGGATAGGTATCCTTACAGAAAGCAACATTCTTTGGTGATTACCAGATGTCAGAGAAAGAGGGAGAATGGATATCTTCCTAGATACTAGACACGTGTTAATTTGGGTGATGGGTAAGACAATATCAAATAAGAATGAAGTCAGCCCAACTTGACAAAGGTAAAAGAAGATAAGAAGAATACAAGAATAAGTGACAACTTTGGTAAAAAACACAGCATAAGTGTTTTTGCAATAACAGTGAGAAGAATAAAAAAATGTGTGTGGTTCCATAGGTAAATATATCTGCTTATATACCTATAGGTAAGTGCACATGAATATTTTGGTACACATACATAAGTGTGTCTGTAGGCAAATGTGTATCCATGCTTGTGTGTGTTGTACATGTATTCATGTATAAAACAAAGCACATAAGGGACATACTTATGGATACTTCCTAGACATAACCAAAGATTTCATGAGACTGGCTTACTAAGTTTGAGGTTTTAGGACCATAGTCTCAGGAGGCAACATAGTCAATTGCAACAACATAGCTCCTGCAGGTAATTTTCTGTGTTCTGTTTTGGTCAACAGTGTCTTGGGTTTTAAAAGTCTACAAGCAGCCACCTAAGATACAGCTATCGGTATCCATGCATCTGGAATAAAAGAGAAAGAAATAAACCAAAGTGTCAAAGAAGAAACTAGTCTACAGGACTAATAATCTACACAAACTACGATTTCCCTACTTTGAGACGAGAAGAACTAAGTGGTGTCTGGCTGCCACAGATGATCTTTCTAAACAGGGGCACAAGAGATGGTCCCCTATAAAATGGGGAAAAGTGCAGAATGAAACTCAAATTCTTAGATAAGGCCAGACTTACTAACAAGTAGAGACTAGAAGAACCTCAAGAGTATTGTTCTAGGATTCCCTTTAAACTTGAAGTTCAAACCACTCCCAGAGATCACTTCACAGCTAAGAGTGTCACAAAAAATAAATACCACCCATGAATACCATGTACCTCTAAAAAATCATCTTAGTGAGATGTAAAGATCACTTATCCTAGACCAAAGATAAAAGTGGAGAGGCAAACTAGATTAATAGAAGCAGGACAACTAGACTGAAAAATGTACTCAAAATAGCTGAATAATATGTATAGAAATTGTTAAATGAGAATCTAATTTTCTGTGTAAGTTTTCTCCAAAAATGAAGTAAAACAGTTTATTCTTTTTAAATGGTCATGAAAAAGCAATGAGAACTCAACTATGCAAAGAAAATGCTGACATATTTATAGCTGCATCCATACTATGCCAAGGAAGGAGAAGATATTTCCTGAAGTTATTGGAAATGGGACACCCAGTGCAGTGATAGATTTTCTTTATTCTACCTCAACTGTTGGTAGCATAGACAGAGTAAAAGTATCTAAAGCTATGGCTAACGCCAAATCTTAAATACTTTCTGTTTATTTTATTTTATGGTAAGGTTATCCACAACTTCATATTCATTAATATTACTTCCTTTTTGAGGGATCCTTTTTGCCCTGACAATGCATACCTATGCAATACATTGTATATCTTTTACACTATATCTTTGTCTGGTTGAATTTTTCTGAAAAAATTGTAAGTTGTTTCAAAAATGAAAATAATGATTTTCATTCAACACACCACTCATTTAGTGTCATCATTGGCTACTGACTTGCCACAGTAGACCTTGTTCTTTCTTAAACCATTTAACTTTAGACTGAAATTTATTGTTCGTTTGTAAATCAACTCCAGTGCCACAGCTACACAAGCTAAAGCACTGCAAACATCTTTAAATTCAATAAAGATTATTTAGGGCAATTAAAAATCATCTGAGACCAGAATACTTGAAATATATTATGGAAACAGAACAATCTGACAAGGTGAAAGTATCTTAAAGTATCCTGAAGCATACTAATTTAAACAGATGTTGCTGTTTTCTTTGTGATGCAGAATGAACTATGAAAAAATGTCCAGCAAGTCTTAAAAAAGAAAAAAATTGTAAATTTTGAAAAAGAAATACACCAAACACTGATATGTATTATAGCCTTGCAAGAAATGATGGCGCCCTAATGGCATGGTAGTTAACACTCTGACTCCTCACTAAAAGGTCAGCAGTTCAAATCCACCAGCTGCTCCTTGGAAACTCTATGGGATAGTTCCAATTTGTCCTATAGAGAATGAGTCAAAATAGATTTGATGGCAATGGATAAGAAGTAATAATATTAAAGTAATATAGAGGAGGAAAAAGTGAAATAAATTTGAAAACTTAGAAGGCTGACAAATGCATAAAAGTTAAAAAAAAAAAAAGTTTCATCAATAACAAGAACTCTAAAATGAACCAGAATAGTACAATCTGAAAATCAAGTTTTCATAAAAGAAACAGAAACTAAAGTGTAAATATTTGGGGAAAGGGGAAGAAGACAAAAGAAAAGAAGTGGGATGAAGAAATCCAAAAATAGACAAACAGTGGGGAAAAAAGTAAACTTTATAAAGTTTTTTCAACAGGACAATACATTTATCCTGAGAACACTTGTCTGTAGACACTGTTTGAAGCCTTCAAAATAACAAGGCTTTAAGTCTTTCTGAGTAACAGAACTTAGTATTATGGGTTAGGGTCAAAGTCTTTAACAGATAAAAATTTCAAGCTGAAATAAAAGCATATTTTCACTTTTTCCCAAGAGAAATTCTAAAATGGTTATTTTCCATATTTTTTTTTTACATACATAACAGCTTACTCATCTGGCTCTACCACAATATCATGGAGGTAGTTGATCAATTTACCTCATATGTATTTGAAAATGGACAACGAAAAAGGAATTATGGAGAATCGACATTTGAATGCATGGTGTTGAATTTATGTGAAGAATACTGAGTGAACTGCCAGAAGAACAAACAAATCTGGGTTAGAGGAAGTATAACCAGAATCCTTCTTAGAAGCAAGAGTGGTCAGACTTCATTTGGCTTACTTTGAACATGTTATCAGGTGGCAATAATCCATGGAAGAAAACACTATTCTTGGTATAGCAGAGTGTCAGCGAAAAACAGGAAGAACTTCAGTGAGATTAACTGACACAGTGGCTGCAACATGGGCTCAAACATAGCAACAATAAGAGGGTGGCGTGGAGTAGGGCAACATTTTATTCTGTTATAAAAGGTTGCTGTACGTTCAAACTGACTCAGTGGCACCTACCTCCAAAATTCATCGCTATTCTGTAGAACGATAAGACAGTCTAGATCAGCTATTTGCAAGGTTTTTCCTAAAGAGTCAGACTGAATATTTGGAAGCTAAGAGGCAAAACTGAGCAAAGATTTTTGTCTAAAACCTAAGAGTTTTTAATTACATATTTTGCATTTAAAAATAGACAAACAACTGACTGTCTTACCTGATCAGAGTAGAAAGAAGACATTTCCTGACAGTACTTCTCTGGCAAAGATACCACACCTGGCATTGCAGCAGTAAGTAGGCAAGACAGTCTACTTTCATTTTCTAGGATCTGATTTCTGGAATGATGTATTAAACGGAGATGTAATTGGAGATATAATTGGGACTACCATACCTGTGTCCTTTATATCTTTAATGATGGAACTAATAGTCTTCGTATCCCTCCATGCAGTATTTGTTTCCATTTATTATCTTGGTCTGGCAAGGGAGTGTCAGAGGTTTCCACTTGGCCCTCCCTACAATAATAACCCATACTTTACAACAAACCAGAAGTTGCCCCAAATATCAATCATATTAATTCCAGTTATACAATCTGAGATTGAGTAAATTCCACTATACGGGTTTAAAGAACTGGTAGACATTCTGTAAAACAAACCAGGGCAAGATTCCATCTAGTACCAAGATTCCCCATGCTCTGCTTTAACACGCAGGCCATGAGAACAATTTCGGTTCTTTGGGTATTAGTTATAACTAGTGCTGCTGTAACAAAAATACCACAAGTAGATGAGTTTAAAAAACACAAACTTATTCTCTCAGAGGCTTAGAGGCTAGAAATCTAAATCTATTATGCTAGCTATAGGGGAAGCCTTCCTCTCTCTGTTGACTCTAGGGGGAGATTCTTGTCATCAGTGTGTTCCTGGACCGGAAGCTCATTGCAGGAACCCAGTGTCCAAAGGTCATACTCGTGCTCTCCTTTCCTGATGGCATGAGGTCTCCATGTCTGTCTGCTCCCCTCTCTCTCTTATGTCTCAAAACAGATTGGCTTAAGGCAAAACCTAATCTTTTACGTTGAGATCTGCCTCATTAACATAACTGCCTCTAATTTTGCCTTACTAGCATCATAGAGGTAGGATTTACAACATAAAGGAAATTCACATCAGATGACAAAATGGAGCATAATCACACAATATTGGTAATCACGGCCTCACCAACTTGACAGACATTTTGGGGGAGACACAATTCAATCCATAGCACATATCAATATCAACTTAGAAATGCTGGCCAGTGGTCCTCGAAGTGTTTGAGTGTTTCTATTTTCCCCAGTGTTCAGTTACCAAAGCTGTTATTCGGCACCATCTAGTTGGTTCTGATTCATATCTACTCTGTGTACAACAGAATGAAATAACGCCTGGTCCTGAGCCATCCTAGCAATCACTGTTTTGCTTGAGCCCATTGTTGCAGCCACTGTGTCAATCTATTTCACTGAAGGCCTTCCTAGTATTCACTGGCCCTCTACTTGACTAAGTGTGATGTCTTCTCCAGGGACTGATCCCTCCTGAGAAAATATCCAAAGTATATGAAACACAATCTCATTGTCTGTGCTCTGGCTGCACTTTTTCAAAGATAGATTTGTTTGTTCTTTTAGCAGTCCATGATACATTCAATACTCTACATCAACACCACAAGCCAAAGACATCAATTCTTCAGCCTTCTTTATTCATTGTCCAGCTTTCATACATATGAGACACTTGAAAACACTATATCTTGGGTCAGGCACACATTAGTCCTTAAAGTAACATCTTTGCTTTTCAATACTTTAAAGAGATCTTTGAGGCAGATTTGTTCAATCCAAAACATTTGATTTCTTGACTGCTGCATTGATTGTGGATCCAAGTAAAGGAAAATCCTTTACAACTTCAATATTTTCTCCATTTATCGTGATGTTGTGTAGTGGTCCAGCTGAAGGATTTTTGTTTTCTTTACATTGAGGTATAATCCATACTAAAGGCTGACATTTTTTATTTTCATCAATAAGTGCTTCAAGTCGTCTTCATGTTCAATAAGCTAGGTTGGGTCATCTCCATATTGGGTGTTATTAATGAGTTTTCCTCCTATCTTGATGTACTGTTCTTCTTCACGTAGTCCAGTTTCTCAGATTATTTGCTCAGCATGACACTGAATAAGTGTGGTAAAAGACATAACTCTCATGTACTTTCTTGACTTTAAATCAAACAGTACCCCCTTATTCTGTTCAAACAGTTGTTTCTTGGTTTAAGTACAGGTTCCTATGAACACAATAAAGTGTTCAGGGATTCTCATTCTTTGCAATGCTTCCCATTGTCTGTTGTGATCCACACAGCCAAATGCCTTTGCATAGTCCGTAAAACACAGGTAAACATCCTTCTGATATTCTTTGCTTTCAGCCAAAGTCCATCTGACATCAGCAATGACATCATGTTCCAAGTCCTCTTCTGAACTGAATTTCTACCAGTTCCCTATGGATATGCTACTGCCACCGCTTTTGAATGACCTTCAGCAATATTTTACTTTGGTGTGATATTAATAATATTATTTGCTAGTTTCCTCATTTGGTGGGATCACCTTTTTTTGGAATGGGTACAAATATGGATCTCTTCCAGACAGTTGGCCAGGTAGTTGTCTTCCAAATTTCTAACAGTGCTACATCCATCTGCTGAAATGTCTCAGTTGGTATTTTTTCACTTCCTGGAGACTTGTGTTTCACCAGGGTGACTTGAACTTATTCTTTCACTACTATCAGTTTCTGATCATATGCTACCTCCTGAAATGGTTGGTATGGTGACTCTGTACATTCTACCATCTTCTCTCTCGTGCTCTCTAAATTGTACTTTATGTGAAGGTTTCCAGAGCACATTTTTCCATTAAACAATTAATACATATATCTTTCCGTGATATTGACTGCCAACTTTACAACATGTCAAAATACTCTCACCTTCTCAGTCTTGTCTCTTCCTGTCTTCTCTTCCTTACCCCTGGGTTGGTGTGCCCATTTAGTGTTTTGTTTTATGAACCTATCTAACCTTTGGCTGAAAAAATTAAGTCATTCCTGAATTTTAGTCTTTACTCTACCATCATCTTTTGATGCTTCCTGAATTGTTCAGTATTTTGCCCTTAAATCTCTTCATTTTTCCAACTCAAGTTTGAATTTTTCCTTTGGCTTTTTCAGCTAAAGAAAAGCCAAGAGTACTCTTCTTCCCTATTGTTTTTGGTTAACTTCAGGTCTTTGCACATTTCATTAGAATGCTTTACTTTGTCTTCTCAAGTCTACCTTTGGAATCTTCTGTTTAGCTCTTTTATTTCATCAGTTCCTCCTTTCACTTTAGCTACTCAACACTTAAGAATAAGTTAACAGCCACAAATACTTTGCGGTGAAAAACAGGTCTGAGATAGTACCTGGTTTCTTGACTTTTCTTGCTAGTAAGAACTGCTTCATTAGAGCCTAGCTGAGAAAACAGAACTCAGTGTGTATTTCTGATCTAGGGAGTTGGTTGTATACATTAGGGAAGCACTGAGAGATCAAACAGGGACTATATGAATGTACCCATCAATACATCTAATTGTCTCAACAAACATTTTCAGGAACATTCCTACTTACTAGAAGGAAAAACTAAACAAACAGACTTGATGATAATATCAAGGGTTTAAAGATTTTCATACTATATCTAGTAAAGTGCTAGCTAAAAATGGCTTGATTTTTAAGGTATTCTATAGGAAAATAGATCTGCTTTTAATATCAGTTATCCTCTTCATATATAGTCAGTTCCTGATCTACCCATTTTTCTATCATCTGTCTGTCTGTCGTCTGTCTGTCCTCGTCTGTCTTCTGTCTGTCGTCTATCTGTCTGTCTGTCATCTGTCATCTGTCTGTCTGTCTGTCGTCTGTCGTCTGTCTGTCGTCTGTCCTTGTCTGTCATCTGTCTGTCTGTCGTCTGTCTGTCTGTCGTCTGTCTGTCGTCTGTCTGTCTGTCTGTCTATATATCTATCTATCTATCAATCATCTATCTATCTAGTCTGAACAAATTTCTGAAATGACAGCTTGACTTTCTTTGACCAAATCAGTCTTGTCAATGTGTCAACTGACTAATGGAAAAAAATAAAGTGGAAAGTTTTCACTTCAAACAGCGACTTTATGTCTCTCAGAGGCTTGCATATCACTTTAAATTCCAATCTAGCATCCCATTTGCAAAATCAGCTATTTGGATCTTTTACATTCAAACCTGTTGTAAGCTATTATTAATGCATTTTTAACATACCAGCTAGCAATGGCACCTTGATAAATTGCAATCGGCATTAGCTAATTTTCTTTTGCAAGAGTTGTAGCTTCTACAAACCTACAGATATTGATCATTAGCACAATGATCCGTGTCACAAGCATCTCCATTTATCATGGCCTCATTTTCATTAACGGCATTAGTAAACACTTTAATTCACTTCCTTGACTCAAAAGAATGGTATGATAGAGCTTTATAAATAAATCTGGTTTAGGGGAAAAGTTGGAAAGTATTTTATCCATTGCCATCAAGTCAATTCTGACTCGTACGTAGCAGCATCAATATCTACTCTAATCACTACCCGAAAGCTTGCATATCATATGAAGTATCATTCAGATACATCGCAATGTATGCCAGCGATTTATATAAATGATTTTGACTTTTCAAATTGATGGCTCCCCTTTAGTTTTACCTCCGAATATGTTATGTATACAGTATACCTTTCTTCAACCTAAAGTAAATTGATTGTAAAGTGGACATGTCACATGGGTCAGATCCGACTCGATGGCACTTGGCTTGGCTGACACAACTCTTCCTCATCCAGAGGGTGCAAGAGTTCACACGTAAAAAAAAAAAATTAATAGATAGTGATTTTTTTCATGGTCACTGCAAGTATGTTGTTTTATATCATTTCATTATGTATTCCAAGTTCTGTAGAGAAAGGAAGTCTCTGTTAAGATGATCAGAACAGGGATTTGGCTTTCACCACTGGAAGGAAGTAGGATAAAAGAGAATTTTCTTCATGTCATAAAATAAATTAGAGCTCATATTTAGGTACACTTCAGAGCCATTATTTGTATTCCTACGAGAATGCTTATCACTGTATGTAGCATGCTATGTCTGTTGGTATAAATACTATGTTATAATACCCTGCTAGCCAAAAGGTAGCCAACTTAAATAGATAGGTTTTAAAATGAATGTATTCACATGCATTCACTGTGTAAATGTCTTTATTTTACCTATCTTCCATCTAGAACATTTATGAAAATACAGTTCACAGTTCAGTACACTTTGAAATAGCTTAAAATGCCACAACTGACCTGACAGCATCCAAGCAAGGCAAAGCAGAAATACAAAGAAGAAATGTGTGATATATAAAACAATACGAATCTGAATGCCTAGAAAACTCTATATAGCTTCCCTATTAAAATAACATTAGAAAAGATAGTGCTGATTATTATATTATGTCATTTATGTACCTCATGTACATTAGATAATTCACTTTTCTTCAACATTTTCTTAAATTTTGTATAGAAGTAGCTATAATTATATTTTAAACTAAAATAATAATAAAAATAACAACAAGTACCCAGTAAAAAGTTTCTACTGGTTTTCAATCATGCAGACATATGCTATATTAGATAGGCTATGTAAACAAGATAGCTCCTGGAAGCAAACAGCTTGAGTGGCTTTAGAGCAACTACTGTTTATATGACCTTGACCATATTACTTATATTGACATTATTTTTATCATGTGTAAAAATGAGGATAATGTTATAGCTAACTTACAAGTTTGCCAATATTATGCAAATGAATATTTGTTAAAGCTTTAAAGCAATGCCTAAAAAAACAAACAAAACCTGTTGCTGTCAAGTTGATTCTGACTCATAGCGACCCTGTGAGTAACACTGTCCCACAGGGTTTCCAAGCTGCAGCTGGTGGGCTGGAACTGCTGATGTCTGGTTTGCAGCTGAGCTCTTAACCCCAGTGTCACCAGCAATGCCTAGAATGCAATAATAACTTCGAGTGCTACATAGACATTATTACTTCCTCTTCCATTAATGTCTTAGGAAAACTGTATAACAGAAGCTTGCTTATGTTGAAGAGAAGGAAGCAATACCTTTCATATGTACAGTTCAGCTTATGGCACTAAATCCTAATGTGAGTCACTACTTTGGTAAGTTTTGCTGCCATTTTTTAAATTTAATTTTATATCACTTATTAGGGGTATTATGATACATGTGTTCTAGGGAAATACTATATACTAGGTTTTCATGTAACTTGCAGTTCTACTCTGAGGGTCACCATGAGTGAGAATCAACTCAGTGACACACAAAAACAACTTAATAATAATAATATAATGATGATAAATACAGAGCACATGTCATGACAGTGCTTTTTCTACACTCCTTCATTTTATACCGATACTTTGAGACAGTACTACTAGTGACTTAGTTTCACAGAAGAAGCAACAAAACCACAAATACATTAAGCAACTTGATCAAAGCCAAAAAAAAAAAAAACTTAAATTTTGAGTGTCCTTGCTATTTTGATAAAAACTCAATTTATCAATATGGTTATGGGCTCATTTACTATACTTCTAAAAGACTATTTGTATATCTAATCCTCAACCAATACTAAACCCTATTAATTTAAGATTACCATTTTTTAAAGTAACGGGTTAAGAGTATTTAACTCATCTCCACAGTTATTATGGAGCCCTGGTTGCCCAGTGGTTAAAAGCCACTGACCAAAAAAGGTCAGCAGTTCCAATCTGCCACCCGCTCCTTGGAAACCACATGTGGCAGTTCTATTCTGCCCTACAGGGTTGCCATCAATAAGTATCAACTCTATAGCAATGAGTTTCAAGTTTTATACAGCATTTGCCTTTTCTGACTTTCTTTTTCAGTCCTAGTGACAACCCTTCTTTTCAATTTAACAATATATATAGAAGGCTCTTTGTTGCCAATAACTGACATTAAACAGGATGTGAAAAAGATGGAATTGACACAGCCAGTGGACAAGGGGAGGTAAACAAATTATTTAAGTACAATTCTCCTTAAGCAAGAAAAATTGAAAAGCTGAACATTTTATTTGGAGAAAAGTTTTATTTGACTCACAGTTAGCTTGCAAAAAGTGCACAGTCATGACTGAGGAGAAATACATCAGAATACAATAAGAGTGGAAATCCACAGCAAAGTATCGCCTCACCTCCTGCAGGCTCCCATTCTGCCTGGCTGTTCATCCACATTACCTCTAACGGCTGCCAAGTAAGCACCTGTCCACAGAGAATTTGCCATCTGCTTTCGTTAGTCTTTTGCCTACTGCTTGTCCTGGGCTGGCAACTACACTGGACAAGGGCTTTCAGGTATTTATTTTTTTAATTTTAATGACAGCTGAAAAAAAGTTGTAAGCTATCAGCTCTCACCAGTCACTATACTGTCATTCCTCTGAACGCTATATGGCAATTTGGTTGCTTTAATTATTTTATGATGTTAAAAGAAAACTCCAAATTTACCACCATCAAGTCGATTCTGACCCTTAGTGACCCTATAAGGCAGAGTGGAACTGCCCTATAGAGTTTTCAAGGAGAACCAGATGGGTTTGAACTCTGTACCTTTCAGTTAGCCGCTGCAGCACTTAATCCACTATGTCATCAGTATCTTTTTGATGTTAGCAAATATTTATTATGTGTAATGGCTTTTAGTGATGATAAAAACAGGTAAGATGAGAAAGATACAATACACACACACCCAAAAGAGGTAATTAGATCCATTGCGAAACCAGTTATGTTTATTCTGCTGTTTACACGCATATATACATGTTATAAGGCTAGAAAACATTATGCTTCATCATTCTGTTGTTGTTAAGTGTCGTTGAGTCAGTTACGATTCACAGTGACTCTATACACAACAGAAGGGAACACCACCTGGTCCTGCGCCACACCCACAGTCGTTTATATGCCTACGCCCATTGTTACAGCCACTGTGTCAATTCATCTCATTGAGCGTCTTCCTCTTCTTCACTGTCCCTCCACTCTACCGAGCATGATTTCCTTCTACAGGGACTAATCCCTCCTGACAACGTGTCCAAAGTATGTGAGACACAGTCTCATTATCTTTGCTTCCACGGAATACTCTGGCTCTTCTCCAGCACAATTCGAAGGCATTAGTTCTTCTTCTGTCTTCCTTATTCAGCTCTTGCCCAGCTCTCACATGCAAACAGTGAGGCTGAAAATATCATGACTTGGGTCAGGTGCACCTTAGTCTTCAAAGTGACACTGTTACTCCTCCATACTTGAAAGCAGTCCTTTGTGGCAGATTTTCCCAATGCAATGTGTCTTTTTCTTTCTCATAGATATTTTACTTTTGCAAATAGTGCACCTGTGTAAATAATGTACATAGGTACAACATGAGGAGATGATGAGATTATGGGGGAAAAAAGCTCTGGAATAGCATGGTCGTGCATATACTATGCATGTCTTGTGACATTTCCAGAAGTGAATTTCAGCCTCATTCACCCTCATTTATTAGTCTGAAAATGTTACTTTTAATCACATATGTATAATAAATACATAAATCATGGTCAAGAAGTCATGGATCAAGTTTGGTAGTACCTCAGTAATCAGAAAATCAACAGTTGAAACTGTATTGGTTCTGAGGCAGTTCAAGGCCGGGCCTGAGAATGGCAGAGTCCCTTGGAACTCATCTGTGTCCAGGTACATCAAGCCTGAGACAGGTGTAGAGTCAGGCAGAGGGCTGTGCATGGAGCTGCCACAGCTTCAGCACATATTGGCCTCAAGTTGCTGGTCTCAAACAAATCCAACAAGACTGTTCAGGTGTCAGTGCATACTGGCCCAGCCCCTTGAAGACTACAGGTGACCAGTTGGACCTGTCTTGTCTGAGCTAGGGACACATGACCCTTCTGTGCCTGCAGCTCTTATGTCCACCCCTGTGGCATCCATGTAGTCAGGAGATTTCAACAGTCCAAGTGTAGTGGCCTGTCAACTGGACAGTGTCGGAAAGTGCATGTCTACAGCAATCTGGTGTCCAGCACAAGTGGCCTCCTGTGTAGACCAGTGCACCTTCTGGACTAGAGTTGGCTACCCTGGTGCGAGCTATTACTGAGGCAGAAAAAAATGACTTTTTCCTGCATTGGAGAAAGTGGTTTACAGAGCAGAGAAGAAATCCTGCCAGGACAGGAGCTGCTTCAGAAACTTGAGAGTAGGCTGTTGTCTTAGGCTGGGTTTTTGAGAGAAGCATAAGAATATAACATATGAATATATATAGATATATATAGAAAGAGATTTATATCAAGGAAATGGCTCACATGACTGTAGAAGCTGCAGTGTGACAAGTCAGGGTAAAAGCTTATCTTGATTGATGTAGCCTCAGGGGCTGGCAAACAGGAGAATCAGCAGGTCGGAAAGCAGGGCTCTTGCCCATAGACTGCAAAAACTGATGAATCCAAGACTGGCAGGCAAGACCACGATTAAGCTGCTAGCTCAAGTCCCAAGAGCCAGAGGTCAGATGAACAGGAGCCAGGACAAGCAAAATCCTCCCAGGCTTTGCCAGAATGTTCCCTTATATTGGACTCAGATCACACATCCAAGTAAACTCCCTTTTGACTGACTGGCTCCTCATAACAGATACCATCATGGGGGCAGTCACATATCCAATTTCAACAGAGTAGTGATCACAAATTTATATGACTGCCAAAACATTGAGAATCAGGGCCCAGCCAAGTTGACATATAATCTTAATCATAATAGTTAGTGAAGGTTATGATGAAAGGAACCAAACCTCTGGGTCAACAGGCATGAAGACAAAGATTTAACACTAAGTTCACAGAGAAAAAAAAATGGAATTGACGTCAGTAACACATAAAAAAATACCAGCATAACACGCTTACGAATATAGCACTCAAGGCTTTGTGCAGTGTTTTAGTCAGCTAGTACTGTTCTACCAGGGATACTACGAATAGATGGCTTTAGCAAAGAAAAGTTAATTATTACATAATCCTGTAAGTTACAAGTCTGAATTCAGGGTATCTGCTCCAGGAGGAAGGACTTTCCTTCTGCGAGCTCTCAAGGAAAGCCCTTGTCTTGCCTCAGATCAGGGAGCATTTTAGAGGAGGAACCTTAGGTCTGAAGGATATGCTCTATTTCCAGTTCTGCTTTCTTGAAGACGTGAGGTTCCCAATTATCTGTTGGCTTCCCACTCCTTTCCCATATGATGAAAGAATAAAAAGTGGTGCAAGCCGTACTCCAGGGAAACTCCCTTAGCAAGGATGCTGCGGTCCCACCGTAATCCTCTTTTAACACAATCATCCTATGTATAAGCCATAGGAAGAGATTAGGATGCACAGCATAGGAAAACCATAAAATATTCGGAATGATGGCCCAGTCAAATGGCTACACCCATTTTGGGGGAACATAGTTCAATTCATAAATTGCAGTATGCACAATGTGTAACACACGCATTATTTGCATAAAAATATGGCAGCTGGAAAAGAAATGGTGGCTAAGTCTTAGTTTCCAAAGCCAAACGTCACACAGGTTCACATATAATTGGGACAGGTACAACATGATATAATTTACCTCCGGTTTCCATTAAAATAGATAAGATTTTAATCATACTATAGTTTCACCTTTAAACAAAAAGTACTACCAGTGTCCTAATTCGTTGTTACTAAGTCCTTATTCCTATAAGCACTCACTAACCATGTATTTGACTTAGCAGTTGCTGGAATTATGCTGCAACAGCAATGCATAGCATTAAGATGTGCTTGGGGGGCGCAAGCAGTTAATAAATTGCACATGGTGGCAGGGTGGCAAGTTCACAGATTTAATTGTACTGTCATCTGTGAAGGAGTTTTTAACTAGTAAGCAAATAACTGTATTGGAACACCCTCTGTAGTCACTCTTCTGGCCCCCAGTGACTTTTTTCTTGACCTGAAGAGAAAGGAAATATTGAAAGGAAGATCTTTTGATGACATTCAGGACATCAAGGATAATATGACAACGGCTCTCACGGCCACTCCAGAAAGAGTTCCGAAATTACTTTGAAGGGTGGGCTAGGCACTATCATTGGTGCATACCTTCACAATGGGACTACTTTGAAGGTGACCACAGTGGTACTCAGCAATGAGGTATGTAGCACTTTTTCTAGGATGAATTCACAAACTGAATTGGCAGTCCTCATTTACAGTTGCCATGAAGTCAAAATTGCCTTGATGGTATGTTTTTTTGTTGTTGTTTTCCGTTTTTCAATGTGGTCAAACTCCCTGTAGTAGACAGCCTATACTGGACCCAATTCTACTACTATCCCTTTACTATATCCTGTCTCAAGTCAATTTGGAAAACCTGGTGGTGCAGTGGTTAAGTACTATGTCTAGTCAGCAGTTCAGACCTGCCAGGTGCTCCTTGGAAACTCTAAAGGACAGTTCTACACTGTCCTTTAGGGTCTCTATGAGTTGAAGTTGACTTGACAGAAATGTTCTGTTTTTTTTTTTCTTTTTCATGTAAGTTTACTCCCACTCAACAAATAGAAATGTATTTCCCAATTCCTTAAAGTAGGTTTTAATAGTACAACCTGCTTTTACACACAGAATATTAGAAGGCATCAAAGCAAATGTGCAGTTTGACTCTGTTGCTACTCTGGCATCTTCATGAGAAGGACTTTCCCACAGATCCCTGCTCCTCAGTCAGTGCCACAGACTAAGCACCTGAAGAGCATACATCAGTCCCAAATTCAGAGAAGAGTCCAGCTAGACCCATCCTTTAAGCAGAGCCAATTAGCCATGTCCCGCTACCTCTGCTGTTCCAAAACATCTTCAGTCAAAAGAATTAATGTGATTGAGAGTCTGCAGTTTGCATTGCAATTTTATTGTGGCAATGGGTAACTGTACACTAGTGAGATAATTTTTTAATTTTGTATCTATAATTTTAATACCTAGGAATATATCTTAGACATAGTTCACACTAAGTATTTGTCAGGAGAGATAATTAGTTAACTATTATAGAAAATTCTAGAGTACCAGAGCTTGTGTTCCTCTAGAAAAACATGTGTAATAATAACTTAGCAGAAATATCACTAGACTGGTTGCCATAGGTCCATTTCAACTCATGGTGACCCCATGTGTGTCGATGTAGAACTGTGCTCCATAGAGTTTTTAATGGCTGACTTTCCAGGAGTGGACTGACATACCTTCTGAGAGGCTGCTTGGTTGACTCAAATCACCAACTTTTTGGTTAACAGCTGAATGTGTTTACCAGGTAGCATTTCCTATCGTCCTCAAGCGGATTCCAACTTTCAACCCTATAGGACAGAGTAGCACCGCTCCATAGCACTCCCAAGGGGAGCCTAGTGGATTTGAACTCTTGACTTTGTAGTTAGCAGCCATAGTTCTTAACCACTCAGGTACCTGGGTTTAACTTGGTTAATTTTTATCTGACTAATTCAGTAACAAAGACAGTTTTTATCTACTTTTTCTTTTCTTTAACTTGGATATAATGCTACATAGTCGGGATACTATTCTTAAAATTTACTTGAAGAAATTCTTTTTTGTTGTTTAGATTTGTTATATATTTAATTTACAATTAATTTCAATCGATTCTTTGGAATTGAACTTCAGAATTGGTTTTTGGATTCTGTTTAAGAGTTTTTCTTCAAAGAAATTCTTCATTATCTTCTAGAAGATATATTGTTGTACTTTCACAATTTGATCAACAGTGTTCTTGAAGTTAATAATTGATCTTGGTTTTAAGTAGGAGGCAAATTTAATGTCTGCTTTCAAATAACCTCAACACAAATTATTTAAAAGAACACGGTGTCCACTGCTCAGAAATGCCACATGTATTGTAAACACTTCCCACATAGGCAAGAATTTACTTTGGGTTTGTCAGTTTTGTTCCTTTAATATTATTTTAAAATTTGAGGCAGAGGAACTCTTCTTAATTACGTTTCATTTATGATTTGTCTTTCCATCAGGATCCAGTTCTGACAGAAGTCATACCAGTATTTGAAACAAGACAAATTTATTACAAAAAATTATTAACAAGTTGTTGTTGGGTTCCATCAAGTTGATTTTGATACACAGTGACCCATGTGATAGAGTAGGACTAACTTACAGAGTTTTCATGGCTATACTGTGAAAACAGATTGCTAGGTCTTTCATTCCAGCACCCTCTGTATGGGTTTGAATTCACAACCTTTGGTTAGTGGTCAAGTGCTTAAATTGCACCATCAGGGGAAGATGATTAAGAAATATGAATGAACATGACTCTACGCGGTGGATGCATAGCAAAATGCAGAAAGTAGCTACGATTTCTAGCTATAGGAACATGTGATAAAGAAGGTAGTGAAGAAATAGGGTTGGGCATGAAAGACCTGTGCTGCGCTGAGACAGCTGCTTTGGTGACTGTTGATACTAAACAGAACTTCTGAGCTTTTGGTGATTAGCAGCTGTTCTGGGATTAGAAGTAGGGGCAGCAGGGTGGTTACAGAACAGGTCATTGCAGCCTCTTCCTGTGGCTCTGGCCACGTGCCGTCGTAACATTCTCTATCATCAAATTCTAACATGAAGACAGCAGGAAAGTTAAAATATGTGCGGGTTCCAGTTCTACTAAAACCAATAATTAAAAAGAAGGGTAGATTTGCTGCTGGGAGGCAATAAATTGATAACATTGTTTTGATATCTTAGTAGAGTAATTCCTCCCAACTTGTTCTCATTTAAAGGTGTTTTGAATGTATTTGAATTTTCACATTTTCATAGGCATTTTTAAATCTGGTTGTTAATTTCCATATTAAAATAAATGAGAGATTTTAACTAGAAACATATTGAAAATATTGCTGTTGTTGGTGCTGTCAACTGGTTTTAAGTCTTCATGACCCTACAGAACATTGCCTGGTCCTGTGCCATTCTCATGATACTTATTAAGCTTGAGTCCATTGTTGCAGCCGCTGTGTCAGTACAACTCATTGAGGATCTTCTTTTTCACTGACTCGGTGCTTTACTAAAGATGTTATCCTTTGCCAGGAAATGGTCCCTTCTGACAAGATGTCCAAATGATGTGTGACAAGTTTCACCATCTCTGTTTCTCGGGCACATTCTGGTTGCACTTCTTCCAAGGCTGATTTGTTAGTTTTTTTGGCAGTCCATGCTGTATTCATTATTCTTCAGCACCATAAATGAATGGCATCAATTCTTGTCTGGTTTTCCTTATTCATCACCCAGCTTTCTTAAACATATGAGGTGACTGAAAATACCATGGTTTGGGTCAAGGCCACCTTAGTCTTCAAAGTGACATCTTTGTGTTTCAAGCAAAAAAGACCTTTTGTAGTACATTCACCCAATGCTGTACATCGTTTGATTCCTTGAATGCCACTTCCATTGGTGTAGATTGAGAATCCACCTAAAATAAAGTCCTGAATATCAGTCTTTTCTCTATTTATCCTGATGCTTATTGGTCCAGTTGTGAACATTTTTTTTTATGTTGAAATATAATCCATACCAAAGCTTTGCTCTTCTTCAGTAAGTGCTTCAAGTCCACTTTCAGCAAGCAAGGTTGTGTCTTCTATATAACCAAATTGCTGATGAGTTTTCTTTCAATCCTGATGCCCCATTTTTCTCCATCTTCTCAGATTATGTGTTCATCATTACAAATTGATAGGTATGGTGAAAGGATACAATTCTGACACACACCTTTCCTGACTTTAAATTGTTCAGTGTTCCCTTGTTCAGTTTCAATGACTGCCTCTTGATCTGTGTACAGGTTCCTCATGAGTACAACTAAGAATTTCCATTTTTCACAATTTCCATTCTACCCATAACTGGTTACAATCCACACAGTTGAGTGCCTTTGCATAGGCAATAAAACACAGGTAAATATCTTTTTGGTATTCTCTGCTTTCAGCCAGAGTCCATCTGACATCAGCAATGATATCCCTCATTCTGCATTCCCTTCTGAATCCAGCTTGAGTTTCTGGCAGTTCTCTGTGGACGTACTGGTACCACTGCTTTTGAATTACCTTCAACAAAATTTTACTTGCATATGATATTAATGATATTGTTGGATAATTTCACATTCAGTTGGATTACTTTTCTTTGGAATAGGAGTAAATATGGAGCTAGGCAGTTGGGTAAGTAACTGTTGTCCAGATTTTTTGGTACTGATGAATGAACACTTCCAGTACTACATCTACTTGTTGAAACATCTCAGTTGGCATTCCATCAGCTATTAAAGTCTTATTTTTCACCAATTTCTTCAGTTTAGCTTGGATTTCTTGCATCAGTGCCAACAGTTCTTGATCAAATCCTGCTTTTGAAATGGTTGAAAGTTGACGATTTCTTTTTGGTGCAGTGAATTTGTATATTCTTTCCATCTTCTTTTGACACTTTCTGTGTTGTTCTGCATTTTGCTCAGAGAATCCTCCACTACTGCAGCTTGAGGCTTAATGTTTTTTATTTGGGTTCTTTCAGCCTGAGCAGTGCTAAGCATGTTCTTCCCTCTTGGTTTCCTAACTCCAGGTCTTTGCACATTTCATGATAGTACTTTACTTTGTCTTCTTGAGCTGCCCTTTGAAATCTTCTGTTCATTGTTTCTTCCATTTACTTTAGCTACTCTATGTTCAAGAATGAGTCTGAGAGCCCATTCTGATATCATTCCAGTCTTTTCTTTCTTTCATGTCTCCCTAATGATCTCTTTCCTTCTTCATGTATGGTGTCCTTGATGTCATTCTATAATCTGTCTAGTCTTTAGTCATTAGTGTTCAATGATACTTATTAAGTATGGGCAGAACTGTCACCTATACAAATATGAGTTTTATAACTAATGAACATTACATTTCTTCCTTTACTGAAGTGACCGTTGATTTTTCTCAAAATTGTGTTATTTAGTAAATAGGTACCTTTTATGTTGGCAGTTCAAATCCACCAGGCACTCCTTGAATACTCTAGAGGGCAGTTCTACTCTGGCCTCTGGGGTCTCCATAAGTTGGATCCAACTCGACGGCACTTGGCTGGCTGGCTGACTTATGCATTTCACTAGATTTCTAGTGATTTTAATTATAACTTTTTATAACTAAAATTCTAATTTATTACACAAAAGGATTTAATTTTGCAAATTTGTGGAATTTATGAAACTATTTTAATAGTTTATCTGCAGATTTCTTTGTACTTTTCCATCTGGGAATGCTGGCAGGTCTGTGTTTCCTTTTCTATTTATTAATTGTTATTACATGTTTTTCTTCATTTATTTCATTGAGTAGACAATGCAGTATCCTTTGACCTAACTCCATTTTATTAGATGTTTCCTTCTACCCTCTTTGCAATTTTTCTGTTTTCTTTTATTCTTTTTAAGCTAATTTTGTATATTTTACAATACTGTAAGTATATTCAAGTAAATATATTCAATAGAAATGAATTTCATGAGCATTTGACATTTTTTCATTACTATTATATTGTCATCTGACTCGATGGCACTTGGCTTGGCAATGTCTACATAAATATAAATTTTATTATATATTCACCGTTAAATCTCCTATGTGGAAGTATATTAATGTAAACTAATTCAATTCATCCTTACACTTAGGAAACATGTATTGAAGGTTTACCTACCACATATTGGAATTCTTTAACTGTAAATTTAAATTCCTAATTTAAATATTTAGTTTTGACTTAATATTTTGTAGCGGAAATAAATTATTTTTCAAAAACAATAGCATCAGAGGAAATTTTCAATATTGAAAGAGTACTTAGATAATTTCCATTAATAGTCACTGAATTCACATTTCAATTAATAAGTTGAGGCTTAGTATTTAGAAATATATACTGGAGGAAGTATGTGTACTTTGTAAAAGAATAAGAAAACATTTTTCCTGTTTCAACTCTAAAAAAGATGCATAACTTAGTGCTTCTTACACACACAAATACTTAAAGTTTTGCTATTGGAAAGAAAGACAACAAAAAACAAGAAATACAGGCTACAGCTAAAGAACTAGAAGAGATCTTGAACTGCATCTTGGCAGTCTTTCCTGTAGGATATTAAAAAGGGAGGCAGCAGGATGACATAGCTTACACAAAATGAAGAGAAAAGCTGGCTGAGAAAACAAAGCTCACAGCAGAAAGAGTGACGACTGAGGCAGCTGAGAACCTTTTGATCACAGAGATGTCCAGTGCTTCAGAATCAAGATATTCTGATTCCTAGGGTGAGGTATGATTGATAATTTTAAAAGATAACTTTCTCATAATTTGGGAGTAAAATTAACATTGTATTGGTTAATTAAAGAAAACAAACTTTGAAATATTGTGCCAAGTTCTACCCGACTTCAGCTTAAAATTTTATTTTATTTTTTTAATACATTCTCTGGGTTTTGAATGCTATATTGATCATTTAAACTATCAATATCAACCTCCTTCCTTTGTATTTTCTCTCTTTAAAAACAAATAAAAAGGCAATATTTTTCTTTATTAACATTGAAAGACATACAGACTTAGAGAATACTAATTCTCCCTTTCTATTAGGAACACCAACAATTATTTATACTGTCATTCTTTTATCTATACCATCTTTGCTGTTTTTTCTAAATATTTCAAAACAAATCTCAGACATCTTATTTTACCTATAAATATTTAATGTGCCATTTTAACAGGGGAAGTCTTTAAAATACCATCATCAAGTGTCTTATAATAGTACCAGTTTCTTAATATCATCTGATGTCCAATTCATGCTCAATTTCTCTAATTGTCTTGAAAATGTCATTTTCTCCCCAGTAACTTCTTTTGAATTACAGTAAAACAATTTTTTACTCATACTATATTTGGTTGCTAAATTAAATGCTTCGGGTGTTTTATCTAATTCTTTTTTTTTGTTAAGAAACTAGAGCATTTTTCTGGTAGATTCTCCTTCCTTCTAGAATCAACTAACCAAAACCTGGAGGCTCATTTAACAAAGTGTTAGCTAGATCTCAATATTAGTCTTAACATTGTTCTTATGATTGTCCTTCTCTCAGCAGGAGAATCATAATGTCTTGTTATCCTAATTTTAATGAGGTTAAGAATAGCTAATGACTTGAGTTGTAACAATTATTATATTAATCTTTTCTTGTTTGCAATGAACCACTGACTCGCTAACCTCTGCTGTCAAGATTTCACTATTGGGAAAGTAACAAATAATAGCAAAAAATTATCAGAATTTTTATATAAATTAAAACAGTGTCATAGTAACTTCTTTAACAAACCACATTTTTCTAGAAAAGGACTAAATATTGTCATCTGGTACAAAACTTTCACACTGTATCATCAAAGACACTAAAACTACCAAAAATATAGGACCAGCAGCAATTGAAAGTCTTACAAAATCATGGACAGATCTGACTATTGTCTAAACTCCACTTGAGTTACACACAGTTGTTGTGCGCCCCTGAGTCAATTCCAACTTGTAACTGTCCTATAAGAGGAGAAAACCACGAGGTTTCCTAGGCTGGAATCTTGATGGAAGATCACAGGTTTTTTTTTCTCCTATAGGGTTGCTGATGGGCTTAAACCAGCTAACAGATGAGAGCTTAAATTATCATGCAACCAGAAGTCCTTAAAACTCCTTGTTAAAAAAAAAAACCTGCCATCGAGTCAATTCTGATTCATAGTTACCCTGTAGGACAGAGTAGAACCGCTCCATAAAGTTTCCGAGGGGCAGATTCCAGGGAACACCTGGCAGATTCAAACTGCCAACCTTTTGATTAGCAGATATGGCAATTAACCATTATGCCACCAAGGTTTCCAAAACTAAGTCTATGTAGTGAAACTTGTTAGTCTCAGCAGGAACATTTAAGCTACATTGTGTTTTCAAATCAAGCAATGCAGCTGGATAGCAAATAATATTAACATAACTCAACAAACATATTTTCTTACCAAGAATATTATAATTAATTTTGTAAGCAATACCTGAGAGGCAGAGTATTAATCAACACTTCAAATGTATAGAACATGTATGAAGGAAAAATTTTTGACACTTTTCTGTACTGCTATAGAATGGTAAATGAAGGTCTTTTTTACATGTATGTGGAAAAACAGGATTATAAGCCAGAGATAGAAAATATAAAGAGAAGGAAAACAAACAAAATGTATACATACAAATAATGTATTAAAAAAAATTGTCACCAAGTCAATTCTGACTCACTGTGACCCTATAGGACAGAGTAGAACTGCCCCATAAGGTTTCCAAGGGGTAGCTGTTGAAATTGGTTATCAGCCTGAGTTCTTAAACACCATGCCATTAGTACTTCCCAAATATAATACAGAGAGGTTTAATTCAAGGAAAATGGGTCACGTAGTTGCGGGGACTGGCAAGTTCCAAAACAATGGGTCAGGCTTCAAGCTTAAGCTTCTGTTAACTCACTTGGTTGCAGGTAAGATGTCAGGCTGTTGGCTCACACCCCAAGAACTGAAGGTCAGATGATTATGAGTGGGATGCATGATCCGGAGCAAGAATATGCCCTGCCGGAACATCATTTATATATCAGAGGCAGGCCACACTCCCCCAAGGAAATTCTCTTTTCACTTTGATTGTTCACATCAAATCTCATCATAAAGGTGAGTACATACTTCAGATCTTATCATGGAAATGATTACATTGTATTACAATGTGGAAGAGCAATCAGCCCAATAACTGCCAAACCACTGAGGATTATAGTCTGACCAATTTTGACATGTAACGTAAACCATCACAGAAAACAATGCCATAGTTTATTCCTATACTATAGGAATAGGAGAAAGAAAAACAGTATGCAGAATTAAATGCCATAGAGAGTGTTTTAGCGTCTCACTGGAATCACTTAAACATTCCAGCTTTCCAAGGATGTGTTTTCACACTGGCCATTACAGGTCAGTTTTCTATGTTGCATTGTAAGCCCTTTCAATTTGATACTATAGGTTTTGTTTCTTTCTGGAGAATCTTCTTGGGTATATTTTTAATATTAATGTAATTTCATTGTTTTATTTTTCATTTACAGGGACTTAAATTATATGCAGGGATTCTCCTTCCCTGTTTCTTTGTTTATCATTTAGTCTCTAATGTTTATTTTGGTGTCTTCATAGTTTTTCTCTTCACCAAATGACCCTTACTATGTATGTTAATTATCTAGCACTGATATAATGACTAAAATACTACAAGCGGGTGGTTGTATAAACAGAAATTTGTTTTCTCACAAATTTAGAGGCTAGAAGTCTGAATTCAGGGTGTCAGGTTGAGGGGAAGATTCCTCGTCTCTTTCAGCACCTGGTGGTTACTGGTCATTGTTGACTTGTAGACGCATCGACTTCCGTCATCACATGGCGCTTGTGTTTCTCCTGCGTGTGCTCATCTGCTATTTCCATATGTGTTTTTATAAACACCACTCAGAAGGAATTAGGCTCAGCCAGGCTACCCCAGTAGGATCCTACTAACACAATGAAAGAAAATCTCTTGTTTCCAAACAGGGTGACATTCCCAGGCATCAAGTAAAAACCAAAACAAATCCTTTGCCATCTACTTAAATCACCCAAAATAAGACAAAGTAGAACTGCCTTGTGAGGTTTCTAAGACTGTCATCCTTAAGGAAGCAGAACGTTACACTTTTTCCCCTTGGAGTGGCTGCTGGTAGGTTTGAACAGCTGACCTTTCAGTAACCTGCCACGCCCTTAACCAGTGTGCCCAGGGCTGGTGTCTTAGTGATCTAGTGCTGCTGTAACAGAGATCCCACAAGCAGATGGCTTTAACAGAGAGGAGTGTGTTCTCTCACAGTCCAAGAGGTTCAAAGTGTGAATTCAGGGCACCAGCTCCAGTGGAAGGCTTTCTCTCTGTCGGGTCTGGAGGAAGGTCTTAGTCGTAAGACATCCCTCGGTCTAGGACAGTGTAGAAACTTCACGTCCAAAAGATATGTTCTGCTCCTGGCACTGCTTTCTTAGTGATATAAGATCCCCATGTATCTCTGCTCACCTCTCTGCTTTGTATCTCAGAGATACTGGCTTAAGATACTATCTAACGCTATATATCTCATCAATATAACTGCCACTAATCCATCTCATCT
The DNA here is from genome assembly GCA_028571685.1 of Heterohyrax brucei. Classification (NCBI taxonomy): domain Eukaryota; kingdom Metazoa; phylum Chordata; class Mammalia; order Hyracoidea; family Procaviidae; genus Heterohyrax; species Heterohyrax brucei. The sequence goes on from CM053147.1 coordinate 23,961,723, forward strand.
AATTCACCTTATACAGATCAAAAGGCAGTCGTGCAAACAGAACAAGGGGACACTGCATGGTTTAAAGTCAGGAAAGGCTGTGCATCAGGGTTGTATGCTTTCACCGTATGTTTTCACTCTGTACGCCAAGCAAATAATCCACTAAACAGGATTATATGAAGAAGAATGAGACATCAGAATTGGAGGATGACTTATTAACAACATATGTTACACAGACGGCACCACCTTACTTGCTGGAAGTGAAGATTTGAGACACTTACTGCTGAAGGTCAAGGACCACAGTGTGTAGTATGAATTGCACCTCAACATCAGGAAAACAAAAATCCTGACAACTGGACCAGTAAGCAACATTGTCATAAATAGAGACAGGATTGAGGTTGTCAAGGATTTCATTTTACTTGGGTCCATGACCAACACCCATGGAAATAGCAGTCAAGAAATCAAAAGATACATTGAATCTGCTGCAAAAGATCTCTTTAAAGTATTGGAAAGTAAAGATGTCACCTTGAAGAATAAAGTGTGTTTGACCCAAGCTGTGGTATTTTCAATTGCATCATATGCATGTGAAATCTGGACAACAAACAAAGAAGACAGAAGAATTGATGCCTTTGAATTGTGGTGCTGGAGAAGAAGGTTGAATGTACCATGGAACGCCAAAACAACAAAGAGATCTGTTCTGGAAGAAGTACAGCCATAGTGTTCCCTGGAAGCAAAGATGGCAAAACTGTGTTTTACATACTTCGGACATGTCAGGGAGGAACAGGAGAAAGACCTCATCCTTGGTAGAGTGGAGGGTCAGTGAAAAAGAGGAAGACCCTCAAAGAGATGGACTGACACAGTGGCTGTGACAGTGGGTGTAAGCATAAAAACAATTGTGGACACGGCACAAGACTGGGCAGTGTTTCGTTCTGTTGCTCATAGGGTCGCAATGAGTCAGAACCAACTCAATGGCACCTGACAACAGCAACAATCCATCCCATTTCATTAGAAGGATAGAACTTACAGCACATAGGGAAATCACATACAATGGTGGACAATAACACAATACTGAGACTTACAGACCAGCATAGGTGATAGATGTTTTGAGGAGACACAACTCAGTCCATGATAATTGGTTAAGATTTCTAACATACATTTTTGCCGAGTTCAATTCTATAACTATATGCTTTCATCCAACTCTATTCTTCTTTTGTGTGCCTTGTAGTTTAGTCTTTAACTGTGAAACAATTTTTTCTCCAATATCTTTCTAAAGTTTGAAAACTCATATTTAATATTTTACCATTTATTGTCCATTTTTCTTCTGAATTTTTTAATGCTCCTTTTTAACCACACAGCTTTTACATATACCTTCAAATTCTTGACTATGGATTTTTAAAATGGATTGATGTACATTTTGAATTTGTTTTGGGAGGAGTGTTTCCTCAGCTAAAATCTTGTGACTCTCACTTTTTGTTTTCTTCATGTCAGAGCTGAATGCGTTTGACAGGCAGTTTTCAATTCATCTTGGAGTATTTCATGAATTACTGTATTCACAGTAATATCAAGAAGATGCGGGGGGTGAGGTGGCTTAAATATTTAGTTCAAGTTCGCCCTCTTCTGTTGCGATAGGGAAGCACAGAGGCTGCAGGTGCCACCTTTATGTAATTATTTACTCTTTGCTGGTAGGGGTATGATTTTACGTCTTCCAGTTTTGCACTAGATTTTTGCCTAGAAATCTTATCTGCCTCTTGTTTCCTTCTTTTATATTCACAAACAAGCCTCTGAAGGATGCTACTCCTTCTTAGACTCCCCTCCTCTCTTCCCACAATTAATACATTTCTAAGCTTGCCATGGAAACCCTGGTGGTATAGTAATTAAGCGCTACAGCTGCTGTGCAAGAGGTCAGTAGTTCCAATGCACCAGGCGCTCCTTGGAAACTCTTTGGGCTAGGTCTACTCTGTCCTATAGGGTCACCATGAATGGGAATCGACTTGCCAGGCAAAGTTTTTGTTGTTGTTCGTTAGTTTTTTAAGCTTGCCATCTCTTTCACTGGTCTTTTTTGGTGTGAGAAACGAGACCCATTTTTATATTCTCTACTTGAGGTAGGATTCACTCTTTCTAGTGGACAGTTTATCTCCGTCCCACCAACGCTAATCTCCCACAGTGCTTTCCCAAGAGTAAGTTTTTGTGGTTTGGGATACTTACTTCTCAGTGCAGGTGTAAGCTAAAGTGGTGCAGGGTGGAGAGGAGGGTGCGCACTCACACGCGAGCGCATTCATGTCAGCTTTTCTTGGAGCCCTAGTGGCACGATAGTTAAGCAGTCAGCTGCTAGCTGAAAGGCTGGCAGTTTGAATCCACCCAGTATCTCCACAGGAGAAAGACCTCGGGATCTGCTACCATAAACCCTACAGCCTAGAAAACCCTATGGGGCAGGTCTACTCTGTCACACGAAATCTTTGTGACTCGATGGTGCCTAACAACAAGCCTGATTTATTTTGGGTTTTACTTGCTCCATTGGTTCATCCACATAGCTTTTGAAACAGATGTAAAGACTTAGATTTAGGGACCAAACATTTTCCTTCACAAGCAGAATCTTCCATAACTTACTTAAACATGAAATAAAACAGAGTGGAACCGAACAGTAGAACCCGTTGAATTATACTCGTATATAAAAGAGATAGTACTTGCATGTGCTTGTATGTGAGCAAATGTATTTATTAAATTTTGATGTGAAACATGTTCCCAATGCGGGTTGGATTAATGAACAGACAACAAACTCGATGTACAACTCCCAGAATGCAGTCGATGTCACTGAATGGTACATGTTGAATTGGTATCTGTTGTGCTGTTTATATACTTATAAAAAGCAACAACAAAATAAAAATAAATAAATAACTTTGGGACATGGTTCGAATTTTTGAAAGAATTTGTTTCTAATGAAGAGCAGTGAGCCAGAAACAGAAACATTTAAATAAGTTTGGGTATACAGCCTAGAGCAGCATTACGTGCTGTCAGTGGAAAGCTGTGCTGAAGGCAGCATAACAGACAAACACGCTAGGGATCACCCTTCTTTCCACAGAGTGTCAAGATCAAGCCACACTACAAGTGGTCTTTACAAAACTCTAGAGACAGCAAGCTCAGCAAATCACAGTGACAGGCTTAGATTCAGTGTTCAAGTTACAGTCGTCTGTTTTGATAACCTTATTTTACTTCTGGGTTATGTTAAAATCTGATTTACTTCCATCAAAGCAACCTGCTTCTCTCTATAAACTAGATATTTTTTTAAAACATATTATGAAACGTTCTTCTGTGGAAAGCTTTGCTTTAGGTGCCTCATTGTATTTTTCTCACTTGTTCATTTTCTTTGGCTCAATGGCCATAAATAAAAGTAATTAACTTTCAGGATGTGCGAAGACATTTAAATTATACAAGCATACATAAAAAGTGGAAATTTGTACAGCTCAGAGTCATAGAAAATGTTCTCACTGTAGAATTTTATCCTTTAGACTCTAAAGAGCAGTGTGTAAATAGAAGACCAAAGAGTCAGGCTTTTCATTAGACCTATTGGACAGTTAATCTATAGTTAAATGTTTTCTGGTGTTGCTTATTATCACCTGCCATATTATGAAAGTTAAAATATAGGCATAAACCCAAAACCAAAGTTGCTGAGAAGTCACTCCTGACTATAACAACCCCCCAGGACAGAGTAGGGCTACCTCTACAGGATTTTGAAAAAGCAACTAGTGAATTCACACTGTCAACCTTTTGGTTAGCAGTCAAGCTCTTAACCACTGTGCCAAAAGTTACTAGCAGACAAAATTATGTCACTACTGTGTCACATAGTTTTGGGGATCTATGGGATTCTGGTACAAACAGTGAGCATAACTACAGAGAGATACAATTTTAACCCATTAGAATGGCAATGATTAAAAAAATAATAATACAATAGGTTTTGATGAAGTTGTGGAGAAATCAGAAACTTCATTCATTGCTGGCCAGAATATAAAATGGTAGAGTCACTGCAGAAAACAGTTTAAAAGTTCCCTAAAAAATGGTGAGCATAGCATTACGATAAAAACAAACAAAAACTTCTATTGAATTGATTGCAATGCACAGAATTACCATATGACTCAGCACCTCCAGTCCTAATGTTACACCCAAGAGATGTAAAAGCAGGAACACAAACAATAACCAGTACAGCAATGTTCATTGCAGCACTTTCTACAGTAAACAAAATGTAGTAATAACAGACATGTCCATCAACAGATAAATGGATAAATAAACTGTAACATACACCTACAATTTAATATTACTTAGCCATAAAGAGAAATTAAGACTGGATGTACACCACAGCGTAGATGAATCTTGAAAGTATTATGTCAAGCAAAATCAGTAGCAAAGGGACAAATACTAACCTAGCTGTCTTAGTCATCTGGTACTGCTCTAATAGAAATACCACAAGTGGACAGCTTTAACCAAGACAAGTTTATTCTTTCACAGTCCAGTAGGCTACAAGTCCAAATTCAAGGTGAGCACTCCAGGAAAAGGCCTTCCTTTTTTGTCAACTCTGAAGGAAAGTCTTTGTATTCCATCAGTTTTTCTTTGGTCTGACAGTATCTTGGCGCAGGCACCACATGTCTAAAGGATGTGCTCTGCTCTCTGTGCTGCCCTCTTCACAGATGAGGTCCCCAACTCTTTGCTTACTTGCCTTTCTTTCTATCTCTTGTAGGATAAAAGAATAAAAGGTGGTGCAAGCCACACTCCAGGGAAACTGCTGGAGTGGAGCAGGGAGGTGATCTTAGGAACGGTTTTACAGTTCCACCCTAATCCTCTTTAACATAATCCAGTCTATTAACCACAGGAAGACATTAGGGTTTATGGCATAGGAAAATCACAACATAGAGAGGAATCTCAAAATACTGGGAATCATGGTCCCGCCAAATTGCTATACACATTTTTGAGGGATACAATTCAAATGATTATACTACCGCACTTACATGAAATAAGCAAACATATAGAAACTAAAATGTATTAAGGGTTTAGTGTGCTGTCACTGGGCAGGGAGAGCAGTGCAAGCTGCATATAGGTGGGCATGTAAATTTATACAGGAATGTACATTTTCATTCAGTCATAATAAAAAAATATTAAAGGTTGCTAGTAGTGGATGTAATTACAATAACTGCAACTTCTTCAACTTACTGCATCATGTACTAAGTTACATATTAGAAATGAATTCTCACTTAATTTCTGTAACAAAATATGGAGGTATTATTGTCATGTTTTATAAGAAACTTCAAGTATTAAATATTTTGTCCAAAGCTGCACAGCTTGAGAAGTGGAGATGGTGACAAGCTCTCAGTCTCAGCCTTCTGAATCCTTTGTTTTTGCAGGTTCATACTCATTCAATTCATCTCACTCCCAAACTGTGGCCTTAATTGTTTGCCATAGGTAGTGGGTCCCGCTTCACACGCTCCACCCCCCTGACAGTAATTTTTCCAGTACGAATACCCTTCAAAGGATAATGGCAAATGGTGTGATTTATGTATCTTCCTTACCTTCAATGAAGGTCGGGACTTGTCAATTAAGATCCATATTTATTAAGCCTAAGTTCAAGCATTCTGTGAGAAACTGATTTTCTGGGTTAAAAGCAGTAACTATGCCAGATTACTGTTTAAGAAGTCATTTGTGCCACCTAAAGGATCTGTAGCTTCTTGATGGCTATTCCTATCTGGTACCTAATTCTACCTACCACCAGGGCAGGGGGAACGTGTTCAAAATAAAATGAAGAGCCTTAACTGAGAAGAAATATTAAAAAATGGAAAGTCAATGTATTCTTGAAATAGCTAAGAAGAAAAGCCTGGTTGTCTACTGCTAAAAATTAGCCTGTGGAAATCCTATGCATCACAACAGACCAATCATGGGGATGGTGCAGGATCAGGCAATATTTTGTTTGGCTCTCTCAATTTTATTGGGGTCACCTTGAGTCAAGGACTGTCTCAATCAGAGCTAATAATTCTTAAAATAGAGGATTCTGAGTTTTGTGTCCATATTCCTGCAGATGGTATTACAACACATATTGATTGAAGACCCTAAAGGCTCCGTCACCCTGTCTTAGTCATCTAGTGCTGCCGTAACAGTAATACCACAGGTGAATGTTATGGCTAACATTGCAGAGAACGGGAATTCCAAAATATCTAATTGTGCTGTTAAAGAAACTGTGTGTAGATCAAAAGGCAGTTGTGCAAACAGAACAAGGGTACCCTGCATGGTTTAAAGTCTGGAAAGGCATGCGTCAGGATTGTATCCTTTCAGCACACGTTTTCAATTTGCATGCTGAGCAAATAATCTGAGAAGCTGGACAATATGTAGAAGAATGAGGCATCAGGACTCATCAAAAGCCTACATTACACAGATGGCACTACCTTACTTGCTGGAAATGAAGAAGGTTTGAGACACTTGCTGATGAAGCTCAAAGACCACAGCCTTCAGTATGGATTGAACCTCATCACTAAGAAAACAAAAATCCTCACAACTAGACTAGTAAGCAACATCGTCATAAATAGAGAAAGGATTGAAGTTGTCAAGGATTTCATTTGACTTGAGTCCACAGTCAATGCCCTTGGAGGCAGCAGTCAAGAAATCAAAAGATGCATTGGCTTGGGAAAATCTCATGCAAAGGACCACTTCAAAGTATTCAAAAGTAGGGATGTCACCTTGAAGACTAAAATGTGCCTGACCCAAGCCATGGTATTGTCAATCACATCATATGCATGCAAAAGCTGGACCATAAAAAAGAAGACAGAAGAAGAATTGATGCCATTGAATTGTGGTGCTGGAGAAGGATGCTGAATGTGTGATGGACTGCCAAAAGAACAAACAGATCTGTTCTGGAAGAAGTACAACCAGAGTGCTCCTTGCAAGCAAAAATGGCAAGACAGTGTCTTACGTATTTTGGACATGTTGTCAGGAAAGATCAGTCCCTGGAAGAACAACATCATGCTCGTAGAGTGGAGGGTCAGCAAGAAAGAGGAAGACTTTTGACGACACTGATTGACACAGTGGCCACAACAATAAGCTTAAGCATGAAAATGATTATGGAAATGGTGCAAGACCAGCCAGTGTTTCATTCTGTTGTTCACAGGGTTGCTATGAGTTAGAACTGACTTGACGACATTTAATAACAACAAGTGAATGACTTTGTCAAGAGAAATATTATCCTGTCACAGTCCAGTAGGCTACACGTCCACATTTAGGGCATCAGCTCTGGGGAAGTCTTTCTCCCGTGACTCTAGACTCTTCCCCCTGGACTTCTGAGGCTTCTGAGGTGTAGGGACTCCGAGTCCGAAGGATGCACTCTGCTTCTGGCACAGTTTTCGTGGCGGTATGAGGTCCCCAGCTGTCTGCTTGCATCCCTTTTCTTTATAGCCCAAGAGACTGCCTTAAGGCACAATATAGTCTTACAGATTGAACCCCACCTCAGCAACACAACCACTGCCCATCCTGCCTCATTTAACATCATAGAGGGAGGGTTTACAACACAGAAAAATCACACAGTACTGGGAATGGTGGCTCAGCCAAACTAATACACACATTTTGGTAGGGCCATAATCAATCAGAAAACCCTGGCAGTGTAATGGTTAAGTACTACAGCTGCTAACCAAAACACTGGCAGTTCAAATCCACCAGGCACTCCTTGGAAACTCTACTCTGTCCCATAGGGTCGTTGTGAGTCAGAATTGACTCGACGGCAATGGGTTTATAATTCAACCCCTGACAAACCGCCACATAGAAAATACAAATCAGACATATTAAGATATCATATAAACAAATTGTTGAAAACCACGATAAAGAGAAACTCGTAAAAGGGAGAATCATTAAATACAGAGGAACAAAGATAAGAATTAATGCTTATTTCTCATCTAAACCACTTCAAACTAGAAAATAAAGAGATAATATGTTTATTGATGCAAGTTGATGTCCTCTAGTAGCTAAAACGCTTCCCATAAACAGTGACTTTTTATGATTCATTTCCCTTGCCAATGTCTAGCACAGAAATTTCGGATATTCTTGGTAAATGTTATTTGAATTAATAAATGGCATTGTGAGAACTGAACTCATAGTTATAGCCTCTATACTATGATCTAACCAAGTAAGTAAATCAGTCCCAGACCATTTTCCCTCAAATATCTCTATTTATCCTATAGTTGCCTGATTCAGCTCTCGTAGGGCAAAATTAAAGATATAACTCTGAAATTAAATATGTTATCTAGAAGAGGGAAAGAAATAGTTTTCTCAGTGGATCTGAAAGTAATTTTTTTCATCATTTCTGTTTGTATCATACTTGTTTCTTGTAAGAGTATAATAAGAGATGTGTTATTATCTTTGCTTTAATAATAGAGAAACTAACAGCTACAAGAAGGCAACAAAACTTACACCTATCATTAATGAGGATAAACAGAAAAGACTGAAAATACAAAACACTTGGAACTGGAAATGAGCAGGGTAGAATATTTAGAAGACGCCAAAGAATCTAAAGAGACATTATTTAAAATGTTCTGTTCTATTACCCAGAAGTAACTACCATTATCACTTCTTGCCTGTTTTCTTCCAGTCTGCTTTGGAAAAGTAGTTGAACTGAATCTGAATTTATGTATCTGCAAACTAGTGGAAACCGTGGTGGTGTCATGGTTAAGTGCTATAGCTGCTTACCTAAAGTTCAGCAGCTCAAATCCATCAGGTGCTCTTTGGAGACTTATAGGGCAGTTCTATCCAGAATCAATTCATGGTAATAGGTTTAGGTTTAAACTAATGCAATCTAACATTTATAACAGTAATCCAAGTTCATCCTACCTACTATATGTTTTATGCAAATAATACACACTTTCTACATTGGTTTTTGAACCACACCCAACTCCTGCAAGGTATTTTCATAAGCATTGTTAGGTCAACTTTTTCATATGCTGCTGTAAGAAAATTAGTATAGTAAATTTACGAAAATACCCTGTGGGGAGAGAGGGTATGGTGGGCAAACAGATAGAGGAGGAATCCATTGTTTCCATTCAAATACAATATTCAAAGCACATGCTGTTCATACAACAGATTTTCTTTTAATTTTCCAAAGCAAAACCATCCATCTATAACCAAGTCTATTGTTTAATGTTTCATCTATTTATTAAACATTCATTGCAATAAAGGATTTTTGAAATGAAAGAGACTACATACCTTATAATTGAAGACAGAAAGTAAACCCAAATTTCTTAGGTTCTAAACCCTATCATCATAATTATTATGCCATACTTTCCTCTTACAAATTTGTATCTGAAAATTATCATTAATGATTCTCAGAATAGCAGCAAATAAGACTAAAATTACCAACGGTATAAGTGGCAGGGGTGGCCAAAAGCAACAGGATGTAGTTTGCGATACACATATGCATTTTTTCACGTCTCCATCATTTATTTTTCTGTGTCTCAGCTATTACTTTCAAGCATACGGACACTGTAACCTCTGGACAATTAAGGATTTGTTTTTAATTAGCAATGTAAAAAGTATGTGATGCTACAGGAGTTGGTGACTTAGTGACTGAACAAATGGGTTGTTGTGGTTGTTAGGTGCTGTTGAGTTTGTTCTGACTCACAGTGATCCTATGTACAACAAAATGAAAGGCTACCTAGTCCTGTGTTACCCTTAAGGCCACTGTTATGCTTCAGCCCATTGTGTCAATCCATTTGGGCAAGGATCTTCCTCTTTTTCACTGATAATCTACTTTACCAAGCATGAAGTCCTTCTCCAGGAACCATTCCCTCCTGATACTGTGTCCAAAGTATGTGAAACGTAGTCTAGCCATCTTTGCTTCTGAGAAGAATTCTGGCTGTTCTTCCAAAACAAGCTTGTTTGTTTTGGGCAGTCAGTGGTATATTCAGTATTTCCCAACACCATCACTGGAAGACACCAGTTCTTCTTTGGTCTTCTTTATACATTGCCCAGCTTTCACATGCATATGAGGCAACTGAAAACACCATGACTTGGGCCAGGCATATTTTAATCTTCAAGGTGCCTGATTTTCAACATTTGAAGAAGTCTTTTGCAGCAAAACAAAGGTTAAAGCATATTGGTCCTTTCTCTTTTTCTGTTACCATGTAAACAGTTTTTGTAGTAAATCAGTTAGTGTAAACTCTGGATAACAAATAAAGTTAAATAATTATGATGTCAGCATTTCTCCTCCCCTGACAAAAAAAGGGAGAGAAGTTTTATTTTACTCTTTGACTTTTTTCTATAGTAGAAAGCACAGTTATCTCAGGTAAGCTTTTACAGATGTGGAGATGGTTGACCTAGAATGATACTTGTTCCAATTTTAACATGAATCCGATACATTCTAAAATTTACTTCCATTGGTTTGTTCTTATACACTTTTGAAGTAGATAATTTGTTCTAATTTTCTTAGCATATTTTCGAATTCATATGCAGAGTTTCTTTTGTGAAGTCATTTACAGGACATAGGCTGGAACAATGTGCTGAACTGAACAATATTATCTCCACTTCGCAGATGACAGAGCTGACACAGAACTGTAGAACAACAGGCTCAGTACTGCAGAATGAGAAACTGGCAAAATTGGGGTTAGAACTCACTCTCTGTGATTTCCAGGCCTGAATGTTGGCAGAAGTTCTTCACTACTTGGCTACACGTTAGAGTTACAAATTCCAACACAAACAAAAACTTATTTGTAACACTGGTATGGAAATAAGGCTAAACTCACTATTTAGAAATAAATACATTCATAGGGATTTATTATAATAGAAATATATATGGATGCAACATGTGATCCATGGTGCACCCAATTTTGCATGAAAGTGATGTGTACTGTAAGTAAAAGTATATCTTTATTAGATGTTCATCTTTATATTTCATTAAAGCAGAGTATTGGCTATACACTACTTTGAGCCATATTCCTAACAACTAGCTCAGTGCTTATAACCTAAAAGTGATAATTTCATGTGATTTCATCTAATATATGAATAGATAGAAATATAATTAATACTTTATTTTCTCCTGAGAATAAAGTTTTAAATCCATAGCTTTTGCATTAGTATCTAACTTTGAATCTCCAAATATTAATAATTATGCATCTCATTTACCAATATTTCATGTTCTCAGTTTAAGAGAGTATGGGGGAGATCACATTTCTATATTGCAAAGACCGGAAATTCCGGAACCTTTAATTGTGCTCATGAGGAAACTATATAAACAAAGAAGCAGACATTCAAATAGAATAAGCTGATGCTGTATGGTTTAAAGTTACAAAAGTGTGCATCAGAGTTGTACCCTTTCCCCATACTCACTCAGTCTCCATTGTTGTGTTGTTGTTAGGTGCCATCTAATTAGTTCTAGCTCAGAGAGACAATATATGAAAAAAAAAACATGTCTGGGTCCTGTTCCATTGTCATGGTCTTTTTATGCTTGAGTCCATTGTTGTACCCACTGTGTCAGTCCATCTCATTGAGGGATTTCCTCTATATTGCTAACTCTGTACTTTACCAAGGATGACCTCCTTCTACAGGGATTGGTATCTCCCGATAACATGTCCAAATTATGTGAGACAAAGTCTTGCCATGCTCACTTCTAATGAGCATTCCAGCTGTACTTCTTCCAATACATTCAATCTGTATGATGAGAGAATAATCCAAGAAGTTGGACTATATGAAGAAGAATGGGGTATGTGAATTGGAGAAGGACTTGTTAACAGCCCACTATATGCAGATGACACAACTTTGCTTCTGCAAATGAAGAGGACTTGAAGTACTTACTGATGAAGCTCAAAGACCATAGCACTCTGTATGGATTACACCCTCAACATAAAGAAAATGAAAGTCGTCACAATTGGATCAAGAAGCAACATCACGATAAACAGAGAAAAGATTAAAGTTGTCATGGATTTCATTTTACTTAGATTCCCCATCAACATCCATGGAAGCAGCAGTCAAGAAATCAAGTGATGCACTGAGCTGGGGAAATTGGCTGCAAAAACCTCTTTAAGATATTAAAAAACAAAGATGTCACCTTGAAGACTAACGCACGCCTGCCCCAAGCCATGATGTTTTTCATCTCCTCATAGGCATGTGAAAGCTTGACAATGAATAAGGAAGACTGAAGAATTGACACCTTTGAATTATGGCGTTGATGAACAATATTGAGTATACTATGGACTGTCAAAATGATGAACAATTTTGTCTTGGAGGAAGTTCAACCAGAACTTTCATTAGAAGCATGGATGATGAGACATTGTCACAAACACTTTGGACATGTTATCAGGAGAGACTAGTCCCTAGAGATGGAAACCATGCTTGGTAGAGTACAAGGTCAGTGAAAAAGAGGAAGATTCTTGACAAAATAAATTGATACAGTGGCTGCAGCAATGAGTTCAAGAGCAGCAATGATTGTGGACATGGCACAGGAGCAGGCAGTGTTTCATTCTCTTATATTGTGGTTACTATGAGTCAGAACCAACTCAGAGGCACCTAACAACAGCAAGGAGTTGCAACTGAATCAAAGGGCTTAGTTTCTGATTTATCCATTTGTAGCCTGGATATTTGTGAAGTTTTAAATCAGGAGGTAGTGGTTTGACAACTATCCTTTTCTAATAGAATAGGACAAATTTACACTGCTCTACAGTATTTTATAGCAGGCTACTTATGGTTAATATTTATTTTCCTGGATACACAAAACTTTAAAATCAAAGTAAGATAATCTTTTTTTAATTTTATTATTCAACAATACTCAACTTGTCATACTATGGGGGCTTGCATGTTGCTGTAATGTTGGAAGCCATGCCATCAGTACTGAGATACCAGCAGGGTCACCCATGGCAGACAGGATTCAGCTGAGCTTCCTGACTAAGACAGACTAGGAAGAAGGACCTGGCAGCTCACTTTTAAAAAGAATTAGCCTCTGAGAACATGAATAGCAGTTGAACATTGTCAGATACAATACTGGAAAATGAGCACCCCGCAGGTTGGAAGCAAAACACAACTAGAGAAGAACTGCCTCTTCAAAGTAGAGTCAACCTTAATGATGTGGATAGAGTAAAGCCTTTAGGACCTTCATTTGCTGATACAGTACTACTCAAAATAAGAAGAAACAGCTGTAAACATCCAGCAGTAATCAGAATGTGGAAGTTACAAAGTATGAATCTAGGAAAGTTGGAAACCATCAAAAATGAGATGGAACACACAAACATCAACATACTGGGCATTAGTGAGCTGAAATGGACCACTATTGGCCATTTTCAATTGGACAATCATATGGTCTACTAAGCCTGGAATGAAAACCTGGAGAGGAACAGTGTTGCATTCATTGCCAAAAAGAATATTTCAGGATCTGTGAAGTACAGAGCACAATGCTGTCAGTGATAGGATAATATCTATACGCCCACAAGGAAGGCAAGTTGATACGACCATTATTCAAATTTACACACTAAGGCCAAAGATGAAGAAATGGAAGATTTTTACCAGTTTCTGCAGTCTGAAATTGATTGAACATGAAATCAGGATGCATAGATAATTACCGGGGATTGGAATGCAAAAGTTGGAAACAAACAAGAAGGATAAGTAGTTGGAAAATATGATCCTGATGACAGACATGATGCTGGAGATTGAATGATAGAATTTTGTAACACCAACGACTACACTGCACATACATTTTTTCACTAGCACAAATGGCAACGATACACATGTGGAAAGAGGTGTTGTAAAAGTTCAATATCAGTAGTCAGAACAAGACTACATGCTAACTGTGACACAACATCAGTTGCTCATAACCCATTGCCATTGCTCTTAGGCAACTTTAAATTGAAACTGAAGAAAATCAGAACAAGCTCACAAGAGCCAGAATACGACCTTGAGTATATCCCACCTGAATCTAGAGACCATCTCAAGAACAGATTTGATGCGTGAAGACTAGATGAGTTGTCAAATGACATCAAAGACATCATTCATTAAGAAAGCAAGAGGTCATTAAAAATACAGTACAGACAGAAAAGACCAAAATGGATGTCAGAAGAGGCTGTGGAACTTGTTCTTGAACGTTGAGTAGCTAAAGCAAAAGGAAGGAATGACAAGGTAAAAGAACTGAAGATTTCAAAATGCAGTTCAAGAAAACAAAGTATTATAATGATGTGTGCAAGGAGCTGGAGATAGAAAACCTAAAGGCAAGAACACACTCTGCATTTCTCAAGCTGAAAGAACTGAAGAAAGAATTCAAGGCTTGAGTTGAAATAGTGAAAGATTCTACAGGGAAAATATTAAATGACTCAGGAAGCATCAAAAGAAGATAGAAAGAATACACAGAGTCATTATACCAGAAAGAACCGGTTGAAGTTTAGCTATTTTGAGAAATAGCATAAGACTAGGATCCGATGGTACTAAAGGAAAAAGTTGAAGCTACATTGAAGGCATTGGCAAAACACAACATGCAAGGAATTGATGAAATATCAATTCAGCTGTTTCAATAAAAAGATGCAGTACTGGAAGTGTTCACTAATCTATGCCAAGACATTTGGAGGACAGCTATCTGGTCAATTGACTGTAAGAGACCCATATTTACATCTATTTCCAAGAAAGCTGATCCAACCAAATGCAGAAATTATCAAACAACATCATTAACATCACATGAAAGTAAAATTTTGTTCAAGATCTTTCAAAAGCAACTGTAACAGTATATTAACAGGGAACTTTCAGAAATTCAAGTTGGATTCAGAAGACGACATGGTGCCAAGGATATCATTGTGGATGTCCGATGAATCTTGGCTGAAAGCAGGCAATACCACAAAGATACCTGTGTTTCACTGAATATGCAAAGGCATTTGACTGTGAATCATAACAAATTACGGATAACACTGTGTAGAAGGAGAATTCCAGAACATTAATTGTGCTCGTGAGGAATCTGTGTATGGATCATGAAGCAGTCATGTGAACAGAAAAAATGAGACATTGCATGTTGTATAATCAGGAAAGGTATGCATTAAGGTTGTAACCTTTCACCACAACTTTTTAATCTGTATGCTGAGCAAATAATCCAAGAAGTTGGACAAAGCATCAGGATTGGAGGAAGACTCACTAACAACCTCCATTATTCAGATGACAGAACCCTCCTTCTTGGAAGTGAAGAGGATTTGAAACACTCATAATGATCAAAGACCACAACCTTTCCAGCTGTACTGCACCTCAACATCAAGAAAACAAAAGTCGTCACAACTAGGCCAGTAAACAAAATCATGATAAATGGAGGAAAGATAAATGTTGTCAAGGATGTCATCTTACTTGGTTCCACAGTCAATGCCCACGGAAGCACCAGTCAAGTAATCAAAATATACATTGCAGAGGGAAAATCTACTGCCAAGGACCTCTTTAAAGTATTGAAAAATAAAGATGTCACCTTCAAGACTATGGTGTGCCTGATCCAAGCCATGGTATTGTCAGTCTCAACATATTCATGTGAAAGTTGTACAGTCAATAAGGAAGATGGAAGAAGACTTGATACCTTTGAATTGCGGTACTGGAGAAGGATACTGAATATACCATGGACCTCTGAAAGAAAAAACAGATCTGTCCTGGAAGAAGTACGCCCAGAGAACTCCTTTGTAGCACAGATAGCAAGACTGAGTCTCACATACTTTGGCCATGTTGTCAGGAGTGATCAGTCCCTGGAGAAGGGCATCAAGCTTGGCTGAGTTGACGTTCAGTGAAAAAGAGAAAGACCCTCAACAAGATGGATTGACACAGTGACTGCAACAATGGATTTAGGCATAAAAACAATTGTTGGCATAGCGCAACATTGGGCATTGTTTTGCTCTGTTGTGCATAGTGTTGCTGTGAATTGGAACCAACTCCATGGCACCTAACAAAACAACAATATAACAACATCATGCATAGAATTCAGTGCAGGGACCAAGGAAGTGGAACTAATACTTAAGGAAACTAAGGAACGTTTCTAAAAGGAAGAAATATTCAACTTTCCTCATTTTGGCTACTGAGGGTATCTGATCACTAGCCTAAAGGGACATTATGGTGATGTGATGAGGGCTGGTGTGGAATTTGCAGCCCCAGAGGTGACATGTTGATGTGGCCATTTCCTGATTGTAGTGGCTTTCTAGTTATCATGACAGCAACAGAATTGAGACAGAGTTTATAAAAGCTTCCTAATACTGAAGCCAGTTTCCTACTTTTAGAAGAGCAAACAGCTCCCTGGTGACTCATTTCTGAGGTCTAGCTTTGGGAGTTGTTACGGAAAATGCCTTTAGTACATATGTTCTTCTTGTTAGGTGTCTTCTAGTTGACTCCAACTCATAGGAACTCTATTATTGCTGGAAAAATCCTGATTGTAGACTCATGCTACCTGTCCCTTCTAAGTCAATTATGCTGAGACAGGGATTGAATCTTTTTTTTCCTTCTTTTTTTTTATTTTTTATTTTTATTTAACATAACTGAGTGAAAATGTACATTCACATATAAATTTACATGCCCACCTATATGCAGCTTCCACTACTCTCCCTGTCCGGTAACTGCACACTATTCCTCTCTGCTCCATACATGTCTCATCCACCCAATAGCCTCCTTTCCCCTCCTCTCCATCTACTCCCCTTCCTCCAGCCAGAGGTCAGCAAGATGACATCCTATAGATGTATAGAACCACAAAGTGCTTCCAATAGACATCCTATAGATTTATAGAACCACAAAGTACTTCCAATATATGGTCCCTCTGCATTGCCAAGTCCAATCCACTCCTGTCCAAAGAGTGGACCTTTGTTATAATCCATGGGAAAAGGCAGCATCAGGGCCGGGGGCCATGCTCTCAGAGGAACCCCAAAACCGCTGGACCATCAACTAAGGTCTTTTAGTGGAGATCTCAGGATGCACCCCTTTTTATTCTTGTGTTGCCAGTGAAACTCCTATCTGTGAGCTCCATCGTGGCTATCACTGGTAGTGGCCGGGCACCATCCGGTTCTTCCGGTCCCAAGTTGATGTAGGCACCCACTCTTGTGGGTCTCTCTGTCTTCTTGATTGCCTTTACTGCATGTCATTTTGGTCCTCGGTGAGCATCCGTTCCTGCTGAGTTGGGACCATTTTCTGTGTCCTTGGATGGCAGCTTGGCAACTTTTAAGACCGCAGACACCACTCACCAATGTGGGGTGCAGAGAGCTCTCTTAGGAAAACGCTAGTTGTGCCAACTGGCCTGGAATTGGCCTAAGAGCATGGTCCCCCGCCCCCCGTCCCAGCTACTCTATCCCTGCAGTATTGAGTTAAGATGGAAGGAGTACTCAAGTTATGCTGAAGTCCACTTAATGTTGTTCCTGTTTCTAATGTGTGCTATCACTGCTTTCTAGCAACTAGATTTCTAGTAACTATCTAAACTAAACCCTCCCCCCCCACCCTCCCTCCTTCCTTTCCCTTGCAGCTGTCAAAGAGTCTTGTCTTCTATACACAAGTCTGTTTTTGAGATCTTATCGTAGAGATCTCATACAGTACTTGTCCCTTTGTTGCTGACTACTTTCACTCAACATAACGTCTTCCAGTTCAAACCAGGTTAGGAGATGTTTCCTGGAATCATCGTTATTCTTTATCATTGCGTAGTGCTCCATTGAGTATATGTACTATAGTTTACCAATCCATTCTTCTACTGTTGGGCATCTGGGTTGATCCCATCTTTTTGCTATCGTGGACTGTGCTGTGGTAAACATTCTGGTGCATGTGTCCGTTGGTGTGAAAGGCCTTGATTCTGTAGGATATATTCCAAGTAGTGGAATTACTGCGTCAAATGGTATATCGATATCCATTTTTTCAAGGAAGTGCCAGATTGCCTTCCAAAGAGGCTGGACCATTTTGAAACCCCACCAACAGTGTAGGAGGGTTCCACTTTCTCCACAGCCTCTCCAGCATTTGTTGTTTTGTGTTTTCTGGATCATGGCCAATCTTGTTGGGGTGAGATGGTATCTCATTGTTGTCTTGATTTGAATTTCTTTAATAACTAAAGATCGTGAACATGTCCGCATGTGTTTTTTGGCTGCCTGGATCTCCTCTTTAGTGAAGTGTCTGTCCATCTCCTTTGCCCATTGCTTAATTGGATGGTCTATCTTCTTCTTATTGATATTTTGTAGTATCTTACAGATTATGGAGATCAGGCATTGGTCTGACACAGAGTTGCCAAATATTTTTTTCCATTCTGTGGGTGTTCTTTCAATTCTATTAATAAAGTCTTTGGATGAGCAAAAGTGTTTGATTCTTAATAGTTCCCATTCATCTATTTTCTCTTCTGTTGACTGAGGTTTCTTTGACAGATTTTGGAGTCTGTCCTCATTGTGTATTAAAACTTCCATTGTTGTTCCTACCTTTTCTTGGATGAGCTTTATCGTTTTAGGTTTGATATTTAGGTCTTTTATCCAGTTGGAGTTGGTTTTTTTATAAGGTCTAAGATATGGATCTTGATTCAGTTTATTGCAGATGGATCACCAATTTTGCCAGCACCATTTGTTGAAGAGACTGTTTTTACCCCAGTTTAATGTCTTAGGGCCTTTGTCAAATATCAACTGTTCATAGGCAGATGGTGTCATCTCTGGGGTCTTAATTCTGTTCCATTGATCCATCTGCCTGTTCTTGTACCAGTACCAGGCTGTTTTGACCACTGTGGCAGTGTAGTATGTTCGAAGGTCAGGTAATGAGGGGCCTCCCAGTGTGTTCTTCTTCTTTAGTAGTACCTTAATTATCCAGGGCTTCTTCCCTTTCCAAACAAAATTGGTGATTTGTTTCTCCATCTCATTAAAAAATGATGCTGGAACTTGTATTGGGATTGCATTATATAAATAAATTGCTTTGGG
This sequence comes from Heterohyrax brucei, assembly GCA_028571685.1. Classification (NCBI taxonomy): domain Eukaryota; kingdom Metazoa; phylum Chordata; class Mammalia; order Hyracoidea; family Procaviidae; genus Heterohyrax; species Heterohyrax brucei. The sequence continues at coordinate 23,980,568 of CM053147.1, forward strand.
TAAAATAGACATTTTCACAATGTTAAGTCTTTCTATCCATGAGCAGGGTAGGTTTTTCCATTTATCTAAGTCTCTCTTAGTTTCTTGTAGTAAAGGCTTGTAGTTCTCTTTGTAAAGGTCTGTTTCTCTGGTTAGATTAATTCCTAGGTACTTTATCTTCTTAGGGGCTATCGTAAACGGTATTGATTTGATAATTTCCTCCTTAACAGTCTCATTGTTGGTATAAAGGAATCCTACTGATTTACTTATGTTTATCTTGTATCCTGAGACTTTGCTGAACTCTTCTATCAGTTTGAGTAACTTACTTATAGATTCCTTGGGGTTCTCTGCATATACAATCATATCATTTGCGAACAGGGAGATTTTAAATTCCTCTTTGCCGATGCAGATGCCCTTTATTACTTCGTCTTGTCTAATTGCTCTGGCTAGAACTTCCAGCACAATGTTGAATAGGAGAGGTGACAGTGGGCATCCTTGTCTAGTTCCTGATCTCAAGGGAAAGTTTTTCAGTCTCTCTCCATTCAAGATGATGTGGACAATTGGCTTTGTATACATGGCCCTTATTGTGTTGAGGAATTTGCCATCTATGCCCATTTAGCTAAGAGTTTTTAGCATGAATGGTTGTTGGACTTTATCAAATGCCTTTTCCGCATCAATGGACAAAATCAGGTGATCCTTGTTTTTTGTGTTATTTATGTGGTTAATCACATTAATTCTTTTTCTGATGTTGAACCAGCCTTGCATCCCTGGTATGAATCCCACTTGGTCAGGATGGATTATTTTCTTGATATGTTGTTGTATTCTGTTAGCAAGAATTTTCTTGAAGATTTTTGCATCTAGGTTCGTAGTTCTCTGTCTTTGTTGGATCTTTCCCTGTCATAGGTATCAGGGTTATGTTGGCCTCATAGAATGAGTTTGGGAGTACTCTATCCCTTTCTATACTGTGAAATAGTCTCTCTAGTATTGGGGATAACTCTTCTCTAAATGTGTGGTAGAATTCTGCCGTGAAGCCATTTGGGCCCAGATTTTTTTTGGTTGGCAGTGTTTTCATGACATTTTCAATCTCTTCCTTTGTGATGGGTTTATTAAGTTGTTCTGCTTCACGTTGTGATAATTTGGGTAGGTGGTATGAGTCAAGGAATAGGTCCATTTCCCCTAGGTTTTCAAATTTGTTAGAGTATAGTCTTTCATAGTATTCTGTTATGATATTTTTTATTTCTGTTGCATCTGTGGTGACAACTCCCCTCTCACTTCTAATTTGGGTTATTTGTTTCCTTTCCTGCTTTTCTTTAGTAAGTTTAGCCAGTGGTTTATCAATTTTGTTGATCTTTTCAAAACACCAGCTTTTGGTCTTTTCAATTTTTTCAATTGTTTTTCTATTCTCTAATTTATTTAGCTCTACTCTAATCTTTATAATCTCATTTCTTCTGGTGCCCAAGGGGTTCCTCTGTTGTTCTCTTTCTACTTGTTCAAGCTGTAGAGTTAGTTCCTCAATTTGGTTTCTTTCTTCCTTCCAGATGTGTACATTTATGGAGATAAACAGACCTCTGAGCACTGCTTTGGCTGTATCCCATAGGTTCTCGTAGGAAGTGTTTTCGTTCTCATTGGAATCCATGAATTTCTTTAACTCATCCTTGATTTCCTCTATAACCCATGTGTTTTTGAGCAAGATGTTGTTCAGTTTCCAAGAGTTCCACTTTCTATCTGTGTTTTTTCTGCTACTGATTTCAACTTTTATGGCTTTATGATCTGAGAAGATGCTTTGCAGTAATTCAATGGTATGGATTTTGTTGAGCATTGCATTATGGCCTGTCACATGGTCAATTCTGGAGAATGTTCCATGTGCACTGGAGAAGAAGGTGTAGTTGTCTGCTGATGGGTGGAAAGTTCTGTATATATCATTGAGATTTAGTTGGTTAATTGTGTCAATGAGGTCTTCTGTATCTTTACTGAGCTTTTTTCTAGATGATCTGTCTAGTGAGGAGAGTGGAGTGTTAAAGTCTCCCACTATTATTGTAGAGTCATCTAACTCTCTTTTGAGCATAGTCAGTGTTTCTTTGACATATTTAGGTGCTCTGACATTAGGTGCATAAATATTTAATATAGTTAAGTCTTGCTTGTGTACTGAAACTTTCAGCAATAAATAGTGTCTGTCTTTGTCCACGATGGTGGATTTGACATTAAAATTGATTTTGTCTGAGATTAGAATTGCCACCCTTGCTCTTCTTTGTTCATTGTTAACTTGATATATATTCTTCCATCCTTCAGTTTTCAGTTTGTTCCTGTCTTTAGGTCTCAAGTGAGTTTCTTGTAGATAACATATGGATGGGTTGTGTCTTTTGATCCAAGATGTCACTTGGTGTCTCGTTACTGGAGCATTCAGTCCATTCACATTCAATGTAATTATTGATAGGTATGTGTTCACTGCTGCCATTGTGATATGTTTATTTTTATGTTGATGTTTTCTCTGCTGTTCTTATTAGTCTGTTCTGGGACACTCTTTTTTGTGAGTTGATTTTTCACCTTTTTCAGAGCTGGTTTTATAGTTGTTGAGACTCGTGTGTTAGATTTCTTGAAATGGTATGATATATCTTTGATGTGCTTTACAGCTGCCCCTATGAACCCCATTAATAAACTATTTATAAACCCAATTTTAATTACTACCAGTCTTGTCATCTTTCTCTTCATCTGGAAGGACTATAACGACTGTAGTACATCCCTCTTTTTATTATGATGACACCATAGTTTTCATGATGATCACTGGATTGCTTCTTTCCATATCAAAGCTGTGATTTACTTTGGAGCCTTCCCTAAATGAGTAGAGTATTGAGTAGTGTGTCGTTCTAATACATAAAGTTAGTGGTTTTGTTCCTCTAAGCCAAAGCCAAGAACTTCTGTCAGTATTTCTTGTAGTTTGGGTTTGGTTTTTACAAAGTCTCTGAGTTTCTGTTTATCTGGGAATGTCTTAATTTCATTTTCGTATTTGAAAGATAGTTTTGCAGGATATATAATTCTTGGTTGGAAGTTCTTCTCCTTCAAGACTTTGAATGTGTCGTGCCACTGTCTCCGTGCCAGCATGGTTTCTGCTGAGAAATCTGAAGAGAGCCTACAGGGTTTCCCTCTGAATGTTAGCTTTGCCTTGAGTCTTGCTGCCTTTAAAAGTTGCTGCTTGTGTTTCATTTTGTTAAGCTTGATTATAATATGTCTTGGAGTCTTTCTTTTGAGATTTATATTGGGTGGCATACAATATGCATCTGAGATGTCTATATTTTCTTTCTTCATGATTTCTGGGAAGCTTTCTTTCAGCATCTCAGCAAAAAATACTCTCTGTGTTCTCAGATGTCTCACCCTGTTCAGGGACTCCAATTATTCAAAGGTTGTTCCTCTTAATAGAGTCTCACATGCTTCTTAATGTTTCTTCATTTTTCTTGTTTCTTTTTTCTGATTTCTGCTCATAGACGCTGGCATCAGTAGCTCTGTTTTCCAAGTCAGAAATTCTTTTTTCCATTTGTTCCATTCTGTTTTCTTGGGTTTGCATGGAAGTTTCTATGTCTTTGATTTTCTTCTTGATCTGTTGGTTTTCAGACTACTGGTGTTCCATCAGATCGAACAACTTGCTTAATTTTTCATTTTGTTCTGCTGCATTTTGTATAAGGTCTAGAAGGTCTCTGTATATAATCAATTTGTATTCACTTCCTGATGCTTTCATAAAAGTTTCTTCATCTGGAAAACTCCTTGGTTGCTTTGTTTGGGAGCCTTCTGAAGCCATGAGTGATTGCTTGTATGCCAGAATTGTCTGTTGCTTTTTGGGTTCCATGTGAGTATATAGAGACTGGAAGAGGTACTGTGAGGATGGATTGCAAGTGTTTCTCTAGGCTGTCTTCAAATGTAAAGCAAAAGGTATCTGACCAGTTCACAAGTCAGTTAGGTTTTCAGGTGTAGAGGTCCCTCTTCTCATCTGACAAAGTAAGCGCCACTATATCCAACTCCAGATGATAACAAACTAGTTCAGAATACAGCAATGCTACCGCCCTGTTGGCCTCTGCTGACATTGCCTAGCCTTAGCCAACACTGTGTCAAGTACTGGTTTTGTGATAGAAAAGCGCTCTCCTGTGGGCAGGCTCTGGTTCCCAAGCTAAGAATTAGGTCCAGCTGCGGCCACCATATCCAAGATGGCGTCGTCCACACAGGCAGCAGACAGAGGGGCTAAAGGTGCCTAGAGGTAGTGATTCCTCTGCTTCTGTTGCAGGGCCCCCAACGTAGGCAGCACTGTGCAAAATCACTACTTTTCTGTCGGAGAAGCGCTGTCCCATTTGTAGGCGTTGTCTCCCAGGCTAAGAACGAGGTCCCGCTAAAATCTCGGTACCAACATGGCGTCCTGCACACTGACCACGAAGCTCCGCACAAACCCTGCTGCATCAGCTACAAAACGAAAGGCTCAAAGTGGCTGGATTAACCGAGTCCCGAGCCTGGCTCTCAGAGTATGGGAATTTCGCCTGCCTGTCCCCCCAGCAGCGTGTCTGAGTCCAGCCACCAGGCAAGACCCAGCTCGGCCCGCCAGCCAAGACAGAGGTAAAGAAAAGTCAAACTGGTGCGTTTACCTTCCGTCCGTGAGAGCTGGGGCTAGCCAGGAGTGAGAGTCAGCGAAAGAGAGGAGGTTTTTGGCTGAGTGGTATGAAGTCCCAGTTAACAGCTCTGTGCTGTGTCCTGAGGCTGATTAGGTGATCAGAAGGCTCTGTTTGATTGTCAATTCAGGTCTTGGTTTCCAGAGGGATACAAGGAGACGTGTGCTTAGTCCGCCAGCTTGACTCCCTCCCCCCCACCCCCAGGATTGAATCTTTTAAAAGCACTGTATTCAGATTGCCGGCAACCTGAGAAGATGGTGAATTAATACAGTAAAAACCATGGTAACATCTCAGTCCAGGTTGGCAAGTTTTATTAAAGAAGGGTTTAGAGAAGGTAATGAGTTTAGGAGAGAGGTGAAGTCAAGCAGGTGTTCAGAGGAGGCAAGGGTGAATAATACACAACTTCTTTGTCTCAAGGCCAGCTGTCTCTGACATCTGCAGCCTGGCTACTTTTCTCAGAGACAGTAGGCTGCAAGTTGGCAGTACTCTGCCCCACTCTCAGTTAAGAATAGCCTAAGAAAGTAAACTCAAAGTCTTAGTGAGTACTGGTCAGAAGGAAGTGTTACAGTTTTCTTTTAGTGTTAGGATTCCAAAGGGAGAAAGCAGTTTTAGTATTAAGAAAGAAGATATCTAAGAATTTTTGTATGGAAATTAACCTTCTTACTGTGTGCAAAGCAAAAAAATACCACCCCAGTCCAGTGCCATCCTCGTGATCATGGTTGTGCCAATCATTGCAGCCACTTAGGTTTATACAGATTTCCAAAGAAGTCTGAAAGACAAGCATTACCCTGAATAACTTCATTAACTAGATATTACCTGTAGGGTTTTTAAATACACTTTATCAAATTGAGGAAATTCCTCCCCATTCCTAGTTTGGTGAGCATTTCTAATCCTGAAGGTGTGCTGAATTTCTCTAAAGCTTCTTTTGAGTATCTTGATAAGAACATAAGATTTTTCTCTTTTAACTGTTTGATGCAGCAAATTTCACCGATTCTTTTAATTTTTTTATTATTGTAATTAAGCGAAAGTATACAATATAAATCAATTTTGCATGTCCACCTATCTAGAAGTCTTCTGCTCTCCTTGCCCCGTGACAGCACACTCCTCCTTTTCATTTTATACTTGTTATATCCTCTTAATAAGCTCCTGCTCCCTCTTCTCTATCCTCTTCTCTCGCATCTAGAAAGAGATCAGTAGGGCAGCACAGAACCATAAAGTACACCTACCATATAGTCATAATGTGCCCCCGAGTATAATCCATTTTGTCTGAAGAGTTGGCCTCCGTAGTGTTTTCTAGACAGGGGCAGCAGCAGGTCTAGGGGCCATGCTCCCAGGGAACCCCCGGGCCATTGGACCATCAATTGTGGGCTTTTAGTAGATTTCTTGAGCCACACCCCTCTTTTTCTCATGTTGCCACAGGGACTCAACATTGTGTGCCCCATCACAGCTGTCTTTGGTGGTAGCCGGGCACCATCTGGTTCTTCTGGTCACATGTTGATACAGTATCCCATTACATGGGCCCCTCTCTTTAGTGGAGTGACTCTCCATCTCCTTTGCCCATCACTTTATTGGGTTATTTAACCTTTTTCTTGTTGGTATTTTGCAGTACCTTGAGGATTATGGAGATCAGACATCAGTCTGACTTGTAGTTGCCAAATATATTTTCCCATTCTGTAGGTGGTATGTTAACTCTTGATAAAGTCTTTGGATGAGCAGAAGTGTTTGATTCTTAGTAGTTTTCTCTTATCTATTTTCCCTTCTGTTGATGGCGCTTTGTCAGATTTTGAAGTCTGTCTAAACTGTGTATTTGAACTGTCATCATTGACCGTATTTTTTCTTGCATGATCTTTATCATTTTAGGTTTGATATTTAGGTCTTTGATCCATTTTGAGCTAGTTTTTGTGTAAGGCATGATATGTAGTGCTTGTTTCAGTTTTTGCAGAAGGATATCCAATTTTGCCAACACTGCTAAGGAGACTGTTTTTACCCCAGGTTACAATCTTAGGGCCTTTGTCAAATATCAACTATTTATAAGAGGATGGTGGCATCTATGGGGTCTCCACTCTGTTCCATTGGTCGATGTGTCCCTTTTTCTACCAGTACCAGGCTGTTTTGACTTCTGTGGTGGTGTAATAGGTTCTAAAGTCAGGTAGTGTAAGGTCTCCCACTGTGTTCCTCTTCTTCAGTAGTGCTTTACTAGGGGGTTCTTCCCTTTCTAGACAAAGTAGAGTGATCTGTTTCTACATTTCATGAAAAATGTCACTGGAATTTGTATTGGGATTGCATTGTATATGTAATCACTTCGAGTAGAATAGGCATTTTCACAATGTTAACTCTTTCTATCTATGAGCAGGGTAGGTTTCTTCATTTATGTAAGTCTCTTTTAGTTTCTCGCAGAAAGGTCTTGTAGTTTTCTCTGCATAGGTCTCATTTCTCTAGTTAGATTTATTCCTAGGTATTTTCTCTTCTTGGGGCTATAGTAAATGTTACTGATTTGGTGACTCCTTTGATGATCTCTTTGTTGACATAATGGGATCCTACTGATTTATTTATTTTTATCTCATATCCTGATACTTTGGGGAATTCCTCTATTAGTTTGAGTAGTTACTTATGGATTCTTTAGGATTCTCTGTTTATACAATCATATCATCTGGAGATAGGGAGATTTTTTACTTCATCTTTGCCAATGTGGATGCCTTTTATTTCTTTGTCTTGTCTAACTGCTATGGCTAGAACCTCTACTACAGTGTTGAATAGAAGTGGTGAGAGTGAGCATCCTTGTCTAGTTCCCATTCTCAAGGGAAATTCTTTCAGTCTCTTGTCATTCAGGATGATGTAGGTTGTTGGCTTTGCATAAACACCCCTTATTGTGTTGCAGAATTTCCCCTCTACTCCCATTTTGCTGAGAGTTTTTAGCATGAACGGGTATTGGACTTTGTCAAATGCCTTTTCCGCATCAATTGACAAAATCAAGTGATTCTTATCTTTTGTGTTATTTATGTGGGTGATCACATTAATTGTATTTCTGATACTGAACCAGCCTTGAACCCTGGAATGAATCCAACTGGGTCATGATGAATTATTCTTTTGATATGTTGTTGAATTCTGTTGACTAGGATTTTGTTGAATATTTTTGCATCTAGGTTCATGAGTGATATTAGTAATTTTCTTTTTGTGGGATCTTTCCCTGGCTTTGGTATCAGGCTTATGCTGGCTTCATACTATGAAACTGGGAGTATTTCATTCCTATGCTGTGAAATATCCTCGCTAGCATTGGAGTTAACTTTTCTCTGACAGTTTGGTAGAATTCTATGGTGAAGCCACAGAATTTTCTTGGTTGGTAGTTTTTTGATGACTTTTTCATTCTCTTCCTTTGTTATGGGTTTATTAAGTTGTTCTACTCCTCGTGATAAGTTTGGTGGGTGATATGAATCTAGAAATTTGTGCACTTCCTCTAGGTTTCCAAATCTGTTAAAGTACAGCCTTTCACAGTATTCTGTTATGACACTTGATTTTAGCTGGGTCTGTTGTGACATCTCCCATTTCATTTCTTAGTTGGGTTATTTGTGTCTTCTGTTTTTCTTTCATAAGTTTAGCCAATGGTTTATCAATTTTGTTGATTTTTTCAAAGAACCATATTTTAGTTTTGTTAATTTTTCTTTACTGTTCTACTATTCTCTAATTGATTTAGCTCTGCTCTAATCTTTACGATCTGTTTTTTTCTGGTGTCTGAGGAGTTCCTCTGTTGCTCTCTTTCTACTTATTCAAGCTGTAAGGTTAATTCCTTAGTTTAGGCCTTTTCTTCATTCTGGATGTATGCATTTGTAGAGATAAAATGACTCCTGAGCACTGCTTTAGCTGTATCCCATAGGTTCTGGTAGGAAATGTTTTCATTCTCATTTGAATCCACAAATTTCTTTATTTCATCCTGAATGTCTTTTATAACCCATGGATTTTTGAATGAGGTGTTGTTCAGTTTCCATGAGTTCCTATTTCTATGTTTTTTTCTGCTATTGATTTCAACTTCTGTGGCTTTATGATCTGAGAAGATGCTTTGCAATAATTCAGTGGTTTGGATTTTGTTGAGTCTTGTTTTATGTCCTAACCCATGGTCTATTCTGAAGAATGTTCCATGTACATTGGAGAAGGTGTATTTATCTGTCCATGGGTGAATAGTTCTGTATATGCTGATAAGGTCTAGTTGGTTGATTGTTACAGTAAGATCTTCTGTATCTTTACTGAAGTTTTTTCTGGATGATCTGTCCAATACTGAAAGTGGAGTGTTGAATCTCCAGCTGTTATTGTGGAGTGCTCTATCTCATTTTTCAATGTTGTCAGTGTTTGTTCAATGTATTTAGATGCTCTCGTGTTGGGTACAAAAATATTTAACCTTTCACTAGTGAATAGTGACCATCCTTGTCCATGATGGTAGATCTTACATTAAAGTCTATTTTATCTGAGGTTAGTGTTGCCACTCCTGTTCTTCTTTGTATGTTGTTGGCTTGGTATATATTTTTCTATCCTTTGATTTTCAGTTTGTTTATTTCTTTGAGTCTAAGGTATGTTTCTTGTAAGCAAGATATAGACTGGACATGTCTTTTGATTCACAATGTCACTTCAGTCTGTTCACTTCAGCATTCAGTCTGTTTACATGCAGTGAAATTATTAATAGGTATGTATTTAGTATTGTCATTTTGATGCATTCATTTTCGTGTTGATGTTTTCTGTGTTTTTCTTAATATTCTGTTCTGGCTCATCCTTCTTCATGGGTTGATTTATCATCTTTTTCAGTGTTACTTTTGTGTTTGTTGAGAATCTTATGTTGTGCTTCTTGTTTTGATGTGTTACACTGTTATTTTGCTTGTGGCTACCGCTAAGATCTCCCTTCCTATTTTAAGTTTAAACCAGACTTTAATATCTACATATCTTTTTAATTTCCTCTCCATCTGAAAGAGTTATACTTACTGTAATATATCCTTCTTTTTAGTGTGGTGATATCATAGTTTTTGTGTTATGATCACTGGTTCCCTTCTTTTAATAATGTAGTTTTGATTCAGCTTATTGACTTCTCTAAGTGAGTAAGATTCTGGATGCTGTATTGTACATTGCCTCCCTAAGTATACACTTAATGTTTTTGTTTTTCTAAGCAAAGAGCTTCTTTCAGTATTTCTTGTAGTTTTGGTTTGGTTTTTACAAAGTATTTAAGCTTTTGTTTATCAGTGAATGTCTTTGGATTGAACTGTCTAATTATGTAATTTTGTTATCAATCTGCTGGATTTCAGATTGTTGATGTTCCATCAGTTAAAATAGGTTACTTAATCTTTCATTTAGTTTGGATGCATTTTGTTTAATCTCTAGGAAGGCTCTGTATATAATTATTTTGTACTTGACCTCCGATAGTTTCAGAAAGGTTTCTTCATCTGGGAAATTTTTCAATTCTTTATTTTGGGAGTTTTCTGGAGCTGTGGTGGACTCCTTCTTTAAATGGCTTGCTGTGGTCTTTTATCTGCATGCCATCTAGAAGCATTTTATTTCTTCGGTAGTACATCAACAGGAGCTGAGATGTAGTTCTAAGAGGGAAGTTGGTCACCAGCCATCTCTGTGTACTCTAGTGACTGGCCCCAGTTGTACTCTCCAGGGTGATAATCTCTGCCTCTTGGCTGGCAAATATGGCACCCTACTTACAGAGTCACTTGGGGGCCGTCAGCCAACCCTACAATATGGGTCAAGTGAAGGGTGAGGGAGAAGCTGCCAGAACCCTCAAGAGTCAGATATCCAGGTCTTATTTAAAAGGGTACTTTACTTTTGTGAGGGGAGCTGTCCAACTACTGCCAAAAAGAGTCATGCCCTCAGGTGTGGCAGACCCTACCTTCCAACTGACAATGAAAGTAACTCATAGGCCATCCTCAGATGCCATGATGCGGTACAGAGTAGGTAAAGTTTAGGGCCTTCCAGTCATCCTCTGCCAGGCCCTACCCATGAATCTAGACATGAACTGTCTCAAACACCACTTTTCTGCTGGAGAAGCACTTGCCAGATGGGCTGCTGTTCTGCTAGAGAATCAGCCACAGCTAAGGCCCTCTCTGGATGGCTCTGCCTCCCGGCTCACCAAGAAGGCATCCCCTGTCCTTCCTGCCACGAAACAGCAGTCTATGACACAGCTCAGAACAGAAAGTGTGGATGGTCAGTGGTGGTCTCAGTCAGCAGCCAGGCTTTTAATATATGACCATCCCACAGACTAGCTCTCTCCTGCATGATACACTGTGTACTTAAGCTGTGCAGTTCAGTGTATTTGTTGGCTCCTGCCCAGTCCCGACTCCTAGATGACAAAGAAGGTGTCAGTAACTGCAGTTCTCCGATACAGTGAGTCAGCAGGAGCAGAGGTCAGTGGCTACTGGCTTGTCTTTGAGAGGGGTAGTTTAGTCCATTACTGATGCCTAGTCAAACCTGAGAACACTATACCAGGTCCTAGGGCTCCCTGAATGTCAACTGCTCCATTATCTTTCCAGGCCTTAGTTCTCAGAGGGAATTGAGGAGATATGTGCCTAGTGTATCATCTTGGCCTCATCTACTGTTAATTGATTTTTGAATTTTGAGCTAGGCTTGCATACCTGGAACAAAAGGCATAGAGTCACAAGAGTGGAAATCAACTCGAAGGCAGTGGGTTTGATTTTTCTGGTTTAATTCTTGTTTTATATGTTGTCAGACTTGATTTGCTATTATTTGCCTGTTGCTATTTTTATGCAATATTATTGTAATAAATGACAGGATTATGTTATACTTTTATTGGTTTTCTTAAATCTTATTTTAAGTTACTGTTTTTAATTAATGCTGGTTTATAAATAAAATTGGCATTTCTAATATTGATACTATATCTAGCCAAGTTGCTAACCTTCTCAGGATTTGTTGTGCTTGTATACGAAGACAAACATATATCACCTGTGAATAAGGATTGGTTTTCTTCTTCTTTTTGAATCACTTTAATTCTTACACATTTGTCTTACTGTATTGCACTATATAAAAGGGCTGTGTCTAATCATTATATTCAGTAGAAATAATGGTAATGAACATTCTTATCTTGCTCTTAATTATACAGGAATTAATTTCAGTAACTAAAGAGTTGAAGCTTTAATTTTTTTTATTTGAGTTTTTATTATGCAAAGATTGAGCCCTGATGGTGCATTGGTTAAGAGCTATGGTGAGCTATGGCTGTGTTTTAATCATCTAGTACTGCTGTAAGAGAAATAGCATAAGTGGATGGCTTTAACAAAGAGAAATTCTGTTCTGTCTCAGGCCAGAAGGCTGCAAGTCCAAATTCGGGTCAGTGCCAGGTAAAGGCTTTCTCTCCCGCCTTTGGAAGAAGATCCTTGTTATTAATCATCCCCTGGACTAGATGCTTCTGATGCACAGACTCCAGGCCCAAAGAATGAGGTTTCCTCCTAGTGCTGCTTTTTTGGTGGCATGAAGTCCCCAACTGTCTGCTTTTTTCAATTATATTCCAAGAGATTGCCTCCAGGCACAGTACAATCTTACAAAATGAGTCCTTCCCCACCAACACAACTGCCATCCAATCTCCCTCACTGACATCATAGGGGCAGCATTTATAAAATACATGTATGTTACACAGTACCAGGAATCATGGAACAAACAAAGTGCTTCACATTTTGGACGGCAACAGTTCAATTCATGACAGACTGCTAGCTAAAAGGTTGGCAATTTGAATCCACTAGCTACTGCTTGAAAACCCTATAGAGTAATTCCACGCTGTCCTATAGGGTCTGATGAGTCAGAATCCACTTGAAGGTAATGAGTTTGGGTTAGTTCTGCACATATAAGGCAGAGTGGAAGGAAATTTGTATTGGCTACTTCCAGCCATCAGAAACAACACTAACCTTGAATCACGTTAAGTTTTGGGCTTGAGTTTTTTCTTTCAAGAAAATATGCCACCAAACCCTTTAAGAACAGTTCTCTGTTTAGAGATTCTTGAGGATCCTGTTATTGTTGTTTTTCTTGAGTAAAAGAAGAAGCAGATATATTTCCTTACTGGGATCTTTATAGGAAGGTATACTTTTTCACATACATTCTCTTATTGATAGTATAGTACCTGTGCATGTCCCAAATACAGAAAAGTGATTCTATTTAGTCCAAACTTGCCTAATATTCTAATTCCTAATGGCTATCATTCTCTCAAGGGATGATTTAGCAAGACCAGCCTCTCATTGCCATATTTTATGCTTCAATCAAGCTTTAAATAGAGCTTTCCTGTACTCTCTGATTGAACTATAATCAGTGTTCCCTCCGAATCTAAGTAAAAAACAAATGTTTATTGAATAAGACTATGTGTACAATATGATACCAGGTGAACTGGAATGAAACACAGAATATCGAAGATTCAGAGTCCTTTTCGTAGCTTATAATCCATTCAGTGCTATAAGCTTCTAATCAAAAGAGATATTTCAAAGTCACATGTAAAAAGAGGATGCAGTTGAAAATAAATGTACCCACTGGGCACATGCAAGTACAACAGGAAACAGTGAAATTATAATCAAAGGGGAATAAAATTAATTAGGAACACTAAAATAAAGAGGCAAAACTGATTTTGAAAGGAGTTAAGAATAACTTATCTTTCTTAAAGAAAAATCCATGGTTTTCAAGATCCTAACCTATAATATGAGGCTAAAATGTCATTTCCCCATAAATTATAGCAAGTAGAAAGATGCTCAGCAGCTTCCAGAAGGAATGTTATTTCTTTCTTTACCTTCTTTGCTGTATTTGTTTTACTACTGTATCTCATTTGTTGAGCCCCCTGATTATTTACTTCTGAAATTACTTCAAACATATGAACACACACAAATTAATTAAAAACATGGACTTTGACAAGTGATTATACATAATGTGCTGTAATTACTTGTACTGGAGTTTTTTTCTTATGAATTTTTCATAAGGATAAAAAGTGAGTAGTAAGTAATTATTTAATTGAAGTCTTATTATTTTTCATTCAAATGATGAACATGTTTATAACTTATGTACTAAAACAATCATTCTGGCTGACTGAGATCATAATAGATTTTCTAATGTTAATACATTTTTAAAACTGTTGCCTTGTAAGCAAATCATGAAAATTTATTTCAAACAACCATAATTATTTTTATTAATAGACTGATAAAAATCCTAATGAGATTTGAAATTTCATATCTTATACCCACTTATTATAAATTTCCTTAAAAACTTACATACTTTTAAGAAAAATATGAGATTATCAACAGTAGTCAACTGATACTGACGATTGCTTTACTCCAGGAATTTAACTCTTCTTTGTCATCTCAAGCATTAAAAGAGGCTTTAAATACTTTGTAAATACTTCTGAAGATATTTTTGTGGTAACTATTGATCTGTTAGAGATATTCAATTGGTAGGAATTGAAGGAGAAGAAAAATGAGGAAGGACAAGAGTGTTGTATCACGTTAAAGGGGAAAAATATTGAAGTAGTCAAGGATTTCATTTTACCTGAATCCTCAATCAGTGCCCGATGGAAGCACCAGTGGAAAAGCAAATGACACACTGCATTGGGCAAATCTGATGCAAAAAGACCTCTTTAGAGTATTAAAAAGCAAATGTCATTTTGAAGACTAAGGTAAGCCTGACCCAACCCATGATATTTTCAGTTGTCTTATAGGCATGTAAAAGCTGGATGATGAATAAGAAGAAGTAAGAAATATTGATATCTCCGGTGCTAGTAAAGAAGATTTGGATGTACCACAGACTGCCAGAGAGCTAATAAGCTTGTCTTCAAAGAAGTACAGCCACAGTGTTCCTTGGAAGTAGGATGGCATAATTTTGTCTCATGTGCTCTAGACATGTTATCAGGAAGAAGCAGACCCCACTGGGGAAAACATATCACACATGGTAAAATAAAGAGTCAGTAGAAAAAAGGTAAGACCCTTGACAGGATAGAGGGACACAGTGCCTGCATCAATGAGTTCAAACATAGCACTGACTGTGAGGATGGGGCAGGACACAGCAGTGTTTCTTTCTGCTATACACACAGTTGCTAAGACTTGGAAACTATTCAACGGCATCTCCCAGCAACAACAACTATTCTCTTAAGCTGAAAATCCCCAGTAGTGTTTATGCTATAAAACCCCCAAACGTTCAATAATCGTCACCAGATTCTTTATGGCTAAAGCTAGAAGTGTCTTTTATGTTGAACTCCACTATCTCCTCTCCAGAGACTCTTAATTCATCTTTGTGTTCTCTTTCCTTTTGATTCTCTGACATGTTAGCCTCTTCAGTCATTTTAGTATTGGCTTCATCTTCTTAGATTACTCTGAAGCCTGAAATTCACTAAAAACCCTACACAGTTATTGTGAAACAAAGAAACACAAAATGGTTGGCAAAACTGTAGTTTCTTTTTTCATATTAATGTTATTATTTTTTCTTTTCATCTTCTTTTCTTTATCATGGAAGCATATTCCCTGATTCTGAAATGCCATTCCTTAGTTAATAAAACAAATGTCTTCTAGGAAAAAGTGATGTTAAACATTACTTTGTCACTGCCAATCTGCCTTCTGGAAAAGATTCCTTCATGTCCCATCTCTGCTCTACTTAACATATTTTTTGTTCTGTTAATATATCTACAAAGCAATGATTACTTTGATGAGATCTATTATTCCTTATTATTCTTCTACTTATATAAGCAATATATTAATAAGTGACGGTCTACTACTTGGATGGAATGAACTACACTGACAAAATCAGCAATTTAAAAAATGTGTTTCTAAGTTCCATGAGGAAACACTAGTGGTACAGCAGTTAAGTGCTAAGGCTGCTAACCAAAAGGTCAGCAGTTTGAATCTACCACGCATTCCTTCAAAACTCAATTGGCCAATTCTACTCTGTCCAACAGGGTCACTATAAGGTGGAATTGACTTGATGGCAGTGTGTTAAGTGTTTAATCATTTGGCTCGTAACCCAAAAGTCAGCTGTTCAAACCCACCAGCTGCTTGGAAATCTTAACAGAACAGTTCTCCTTTGCCTTATAGAGTCACTGTGAGTTGGAATCAACTGAGTGGCAACAGTTCAAGTTCAAAGTAATGGAAAGTACTATTCTTGAGATTTATAAGCATACCTGTAACTTTTCCCATCAGAGTTTAATATGCATATTTTGTGTATATTTATATTTTAGTTTTAGTCATTAAATATAATTTTTTTAATATTTATATTGTTTTCCTACACCAGTCAACAGTAAGAATCATGATGATGTAACCTAAAAGATACTCATTAATTTTGAATGCTCAAAATCCTGACTGGTTTAAAAAAAGACATTTTTAAGGAAAGAATAAATATGTAAAACAGATATCAGAGAATTAATCAGGATAGAAAACAAAGAAATCTAAAAAATAGATAAAGATGTTAAATGGAAAGTTTAAACATGAAAAAGAAGAGAAGCTGTAGTAGTTGAAATGAACGGCGAGGGCCATCAGGATGGTCAGGGAAGTGATACGTTGGAGAATGTGATGGTTAAGATTTTGTGTCGACTTACCGAGCCACGACTCTCAACGCTTATCAATCCCATGATGGTGTCTGCTGTGAGTAGCTAATCAGCTGAAGGGGAGTTTCCTTGGGCATATGGCCCATATCCAAATATGCCAAGCCAGCCAACTGCCATCGAGTCATAAGTGGATGTTTTGGCATTTGCCTGCTCTGAATCCTGCAGCCACCTCCTGTTTGTCTGACTTTCAGTTCTTGAGAGTTGGGACAGATAGTAGTGGCTCTGTCAGTCTTGGGATTTGTTGATTTTTCACAGCCTGTGAGCAAGAACCCTGTTCTCTGATCTGATAATCTTAGGTTTACCAGCCCCTACAGCTGTGTGAATCAGGAGAAACCTTGACCCTGATCCACAGACTTGGAACATTCCAGCCTCTACAATTATGTAAGCCATTTCCTTGCTGTAAGTATCACTGTATGTTTGTATACTTTACTAGTTTTATTTCTCTAGAGATCCCAGCCTGTGACAGATAAAATTAGTTATTAGTAGATCCTATTGAGTGAAAAATATCAGAAATGTTAGGAAAGCAACAGTCAACATAATAAAAAAAAGAGTAGAATATTGAATTGCATGATATGAGTGGACAGGGTAGCAGCTAAATTTGTGGGAGAATAAGTTAACAGGGGACAATAAGAGGGTATTAATGGAAACTTGCAAGGAAGAAATACAAAATAAGTGAGCCAAAAGAATAAGATATTGAAAGTCTCCTAAGTCTGTAGTGTTTACATAGGCATCAGTATAAAATGTTTTAAGCAGCAGCCCCCACGGAGATTCATATGACCAAATGGTCCATTTGTAATCCCTGTTAAAAGGGCCAGTTCTAAATGCAGCATATGAAGAAAAAAAAAAAAGTGTGTGTGTTAGTTATCTAGTGTTGCTCAAGTCAAGCCAAGCCAAGATGGCCTCAAAAAGAGAAATTTCACTTTGTCACAGTCCTCTAGGCTGAAAGTCCAAATTCAAGGTGTCAGCTCCAGGGGAAGGCTTTCTCTGCTTAACTCTGGAGGAAGGTCCCTGTCATCAGTCCTCCCCTGTACTGGGAGCTTCTGAGGCACAGGAACCAGAGTTGTTTTCAAAGGATGAGCTCTGCTCCTGGCACTGCTTCATTCTTTATTTCCCAAGAGATTGCCTGAAGGCACAGTATAATCTTATGCACTGAGTCCTACCTTGCACCAACCCAACCACCACCCACCCTCCCCCACTGACACCATAGAGGAGGGATTTACAACATGGTGGAACATCACACAGTAACAGGAATTATGGCCTAGCCAAACTGCTGCACACATTTTTAGGGGAACACAGTTCAATCCATGACTGTGTACTTTCAGAGGGGAGTCTGACAGAGGTTTCTTATTGAATCATATAGTGACATATTGAACATTATTGTCCAATGAAATGTAAAGAAAATGTATCTTTAATCATTAAGCCAGTTATTGCTATTAAGGAACAATTCTCCCTGGCATGCCCTGTTGCTGCACATCTTGCAAGCAGAGGCACTGACTGGCTTTGATGCAAACTATCCTTTTAAGTTGTAACATATTTACAAATCCCTGGTGGCATAATGGTTAAGCAGTTGGCTTCAAATGTTGGCTAGAATGTTCATAGTTCAAAATCACCCAGCAAGTCTGAGGGAGAAAGGCTTAGCTATTTGCTCCCAGAAAGCAAACAGCCTAGAAATCCCTATAGGACAGTTTTACTTTGTCACACAACTTGGAATCAACTCAGTGGCACCTAACAATACAGGATATTTATATTGCTACAATTCTAGGAGCATGCCACCAGTATTTCAAATACCCTCAGGCTCACCCATGGTGTAAAGGTTTCCATGGAGCTCCTAGACTCAGACAGATTAGGAAGAAAGGCCTAGTGATGTACTTACAAAAATCGGCCAATGAAAACCCTAGGGATGACAACAGAGCATTGTCTGGTGAAATGCTGGAAGATGAGCTCCCTGGCTTAGAAGGCACTCAAAATACACGGTGAAGACAGTACAGAACTGGGCAACACATACTTCTGCTGTACATGGAGTCATCATGAGTGGAACCTAACAATATCAACTAGCAATGACATCTAGCAAATATCCTTAAAAAGTAGAGACGGTCTCTGTTTTGAAGGAAGAACAAACACGCTTACTGTCCATTATAAAAGATTTGCATTCCCTAAGTCAAGCGCTCTCCTTCGTGATGTACCCTGCTGTGCACGCAGGCCTTCCTTGACCCTCTGCCACGCCTGTAGGAATTCACTCCTGAGGGAAACGGTGTTTGGAAAGCCAGTACAAAAATTAGGACAGTTGGGCTATAGCTATTATCATGAATAACAAAATCCTTCATCTTTGGCCTAAGAGCTGTGCATCTTGTATCAATATCCACGAAGATGAGACAGTCAATTTGACAGCTTGCAAGCTGTTAATGTTTCAGACTTTTCCCCGTTCTTGAAAATTGTGTTAGATGCTCAATAGTGAACACTAAGACTCACTAGCATGATTCTTTCATTTTACTCTGCCTAACCTACTCTGTTTTAATAGTTAATGTGTCCTGCTATGGATATGTCCCCGTTTCATAATAGATGAATATGTGTATCACATCCAGGTCAGTAAGACACATTAGTAACTTTAGCTGAGTCATTTTTTCATCTCTGGAACTTCTTTTTCAAATAAATTGACATTTCACTTGATGATCACGAAGTAAAAAGCAATGAATATTTTCCACTAATGGTGCATGTCTCTTTGAGTTAGGTGATGAAGTTCTTTACTTTGGCAGCAAAATTAGTCTCTTGTTGGCAAGCAGTGATAGTATTTTTTTTTTTTTTTCATGAAGTGGAACTATTTCTTCTAAATCCTGTTGCCGGTTGCCAATGTGTCAATTCTGACTCATAGTGACCTTATAGGACAGAGTAGAATTGCCCTGGTGGTTTCCAAGAGCAGCTGGTAGGTTCAAATTGCTAGCCTTTGGGTGAGCAACTGTAACTCTCACTGGACTCTATAGATTATTAAGTAAGATTCCTACTGTTTTAGACACTGCATAAAAATATTCTGTTCAAAATGAAATTACCCTGTAACTGCAAGAAATGTCATCAATGAAAACAATCTGAGACATCTAAGAAAATTTTCAAAATAGAAGACAAATAGAGTGAGTTTACCTTTTTACACCTAATTTGAAATTTCTTTTTGTAACTTTTTACAAAGATATTCTTTTAATTATAACAAAGGAAATACATATTTTATATGTTGGCAAAATTGTTCAGAAGAACAAAAATAGCCCTGTAAAGTTATTGTAATCTTTGGAGTGCTTTCTTTATTACATGTTTTCCTTTCTATATCAGGAATTCGGAGAGCTTTGTCTGGAAGAAATAACTCTGCAAATAAATTGCTAGGCTTCAGTGGGGCTTTCTAAAGGGGGGCTTTCTAAAGTGTGGTTCTGGAGAATTTAGGCCTGAGGCAATCCGCACCTCTGGGTGCAATCAGATTTGACTGCAGATTCCTGGGAATAGATCAGGAAGCCCCAAACAGTCAGTGGCAAAAATGGGTCTAGAAGCAGCAGGAAGGGGAAAGAGCTGTTGAAATGCCTGGAGGCTGAAGGCTTTACAGATTTCATTATCAGAGAATATTTTGAGCTAAAATTTTCATAAGTGTACTATAATGATCTGGAACAACAATGCTTAAGCATTAAAACGATTGTGCGCAAGGTGCAGGACCAGGCAGTGTTCCCTCTGTTGTGGGTAGGGTTGCTATGAGTCAGAACCGACTCCACAGTACCTAACAACAATAGCATTAAAATGACCGCATTTTCTTACTTTCCTTTCTCATGTTCTTAATCTGTATCCCAGAGGCAATAATAAATAATTCTTAGAGTTTGTGAGGAAATCTGTTAGGAGCTTCTTTGTACATCATCTAAGCATTGTTTCCCTTGGCATAAAATATGCAAGAATCATTCTGCAGGGCAAATGATTAAGAACTTATATATATTCTCTTACCATTGCTCACTCTGACTGTTAGACTACTCACTATTATATTCTCTACAATGTATTTACTATGCCTAATTCAAACATTTGCCACTTCTCACTCTAATGCATTAATTTCACTGGGTGCAGAGACCAGTACGTAGCAAGTATTATAAATCTTTCTCCCTTCAGACATACTGGGAGCTTAGTATATGTCAGGACTCCAGTTCTCCTAAACATAGTTATCCACGCATAATTCACAAACTTAGACCATCATTTTGCACAGGTGAATAATATTTATGTTACTATCCTAAGAAGAGAAAGCTCCTATTTTGAGATCTTTTATGATGCTGGGTATGCTACAGAAAAAGTCTTAACAGTACTTAGAGAAGGGCATTGTGGGCAAATCTTTACATGTGTTTTGAAGTTGATACCAAATTATCAGAAGTTCTGATACCAGCTTTGAATAATTTGTTCTTTTCTTGGACCATAACAGGGAACCTGGAAGACTTCAGTAACAAGGAAATGTCTGCTTTATTCCTATATTCTTACTGTAATAAAAAAGACATATAGATGCCTAAGTAATTGGGTCCCCAATATCAGGCATACCCAGACTAACGAAGGTTAGGTCTTTATATACCTAGAACAATAGTTTATGATGATTTAGGAGATAAAGTTGGAGATGTTATTCTCTGTCATTGAGCATAAAGAATGTGACCTAAGCTGGAACCAAACTAACAAGGACTCACAAGGGCATGGCAGCTGGGCCCTGAGGTATAGGAACAATACTTAGGACAGTCTTGGAAAACATCTTTTAGGGAATCTTTCATAGAAGCAGATCAAACACAGAGCACAAAAGAGAAGCCTACCTTCCCCTCTTTATTTTAGTGATTGGTAAAATTCATTGAACCAATGAAGGGTATTCTGACCATCCTGACTGAAACCTGCACAAATAATTATTAATAAAGACAATTCAAAATGCAGAATAATGGTAATACAGCAGCTGGCAGCCAATCTGTGAAAAGAAGCAGCTTTCAGTGATGTTATCCAGTTGTGATGTGAATATATTCTGATGATTCTATAACACTTCTTGGACTGGGGCAGACATAGCTCCGGTAACATACTTGTCTGTTTTCTCACTTCTGCTTATTCCGTACTATTCCATAGACTTTGACAGACATTCCTCTGGCAGCACGATTATCCATTCCCCAATTTTGCATCTTTGAACATAAGCCAAATAAAACCTTATCTTTTGGTTTACTATAAATTTTTGGTAATTTTACGCTAGGACAAGGACATGAATCTAGAAATTCAGGGTCACCATCATCAGGGATGACATCTTATGAAAAGAAATACTTAGTAATAAAATCAAACAATAAATTTTAATTTATTCATTTACTTGTTCACAATAATTTAATATCTACATAAACAAAGCTATATTCTAGGTATTACAGATGTAGACTAAAACAGAAAAACTCTGCTTTAATAAGAGGAGATACACTATATATCAGGTGCTGCCTAAGTGGTAGGAAGAAATCTAAGACAAGTACATGAGATAGAGGAGTTCTAGCAATGAACGAGATGTGTTACTGCACAGAGGGGTTTAGATAAAGTCTGTCTGATGAAATGGTATGTGAGGGAAACATTAAAAGGAAAAGAGTGAGCTCAATGGAAATCTGAAGAGTCTGTGTATCTTCTAGGCAGAGAGAAAAGAAATCATAAAGACTTGGATTCGTAGAACAGTTGCTCAGCTACAGTATGGTGAGGAGGTGACTGTGGCTGGGATGGAGGCCCTAACAATATGAGACACACGTGGTAAAAGAGGTGAGCTGAGAGGTAGCAGAAGTATTGGCCCACAAATTTAAGAGAACTCCATAGGTGTACACAAAATAGAACAACACCGCCATGAGTCGGATCTGACTCGACGGCACTTGGCTTTGGCTTAAGCCAGTGTGGGAAGCTGTTTTGATTAATTTGGCCAATAATCTTTTAAATAATTAAGGTTAAAGAGATGACTGTTTTTACCATGCATTTTATTTGATGGTTAATTATTTCTATCCCTTCCCCAGAACGTACTTCAGCACAGCAGCAGACACTTGGTATGTGACTTGTTTAGTAAGCAGTAGAAGACATGACTTCTCAGAAGGAATACTTTACTTAAAAGCTACCTTTTGATAGGTTGGCTGAGACTCTGTATCCTGCCATATCCTTATTCTATATGGGAATTGACAATTATTTACTATTTGTTGAAATGACAACTGGAAATTCCCTTGAGAAGCAGATGGCAAACATTGGCTCATCAGGTATAATTACTTGAAATTGCTGTATAGTTCTAGAATGGTTCTGTATCTTAAAAGGACACAACTTAGACACACATACACTTGTGTACATGTGTGCAGATACCAACAGTTCTATGACTTTCTACTCATAGATTTGCATGAAGAAAATATCATATTAGACACAGCTATGGAGTGGGTAAAAACTTAGAAAGTATTTGACCACTGAGTTCAAAAACTTTCAAGTACTCTGGGAGAATTACAGGATTTAGGACATCTAACCAAACCAAAGCACACCTGTTGCCATCGAGTCACTTCCAGCCTCATAGCAAACCTATAGAACAGAGTAGAAATGTCCTGTAGAGTTTCCAAGGAGCGCCTGGTGGATTCAAGCTGCTAACTTCTTGATTAGTAAAACAGTACAGTTCATATTTGTTGGGCATATGATCCTATGGTATAATTGTAGTTCAAAGTACAGTGAGAAGAATGATTCAGAAGCCTTCTTAGAACTTCAGTCTAACTCAAACTGAAATCCTGGTATATGCATAGTTCAGTTTAGTTTCAGAAAGTAAGAATTACAGCCACAAATACTTAACAATCCAGTGAGACAATTTTATTTCATTTGGGTTTGGGTTCTGCTTGCACGATATGACCTAGGTTATGCCTCAGATTGGGTGAGACAGCAAAACCACAGACAAAACTGTAAAGTTCACATTGAGTCCCCTCTTTTGTGGTCTCTCCTGAACCGTTGTCTACTCAGCAGCCACATACAATTTCCTGAGTAAATCTCAATCTAAAATCTTTCTCTTCTTCTTACATTATTTCAGATTTTCATTTTATTAGGCCATTGTGTATATATTTAGTATTTGCTACCCCCATAGCAACGACCTCTAAACTTGTACTCCAGTTCCCTGTAGTGCACAAGTTTCTACTACAAAAATTAATGATGTAAGGCAAAGACTGTTATTCATAGGTCTTTGAAGCCTAAGAGTTTAGTTAATAACAAATTTCCTGGAACATACTATATACCAACAGTTGGTGATTCCGATTTGCCACTGACATTTGGTTAGCAGCCAAACTCCTAACCACTGCACCACCAGGCCTCCTCCAAGAATAAGATGATAGACATTAATGTGTATTAAAATATTATATACAAATATTGAAATCTTTAATTTCCTGTGGAGATAAAATATTTCATACTAACGTGAAACAACAACAACCAAAAACACTTCTCAGGGAGCTGTTGGAATTGAGGAGTTTGGATGATGGCATTCACAGCTACAGCCCAAAGATGTGACCATGGGGCTTGCAAACCGATTCTTAAGACTATTTGAGAACTTGAAGGGTTTTGATTCCCTATGTGACTCTGTGTAAATAGTCTCCTCTGCTTTCTAAGGACAATAAATCTCTTGTTCTGTACTCTTTTGAAGAGAGGAGGCCTGGTGCAAACTGGTCAAGTGTTACAAATGTTAACCAAAAGGATGGCTGTTCAAATCCACCATCCACTTGTTGGAAACCCTGCAGGGCAGTTCTACTCTGTCCTGTAGGGTCCCTGTGAGTCACAACCAATTAAAGGCAATGTTTTTTTTTTTTTCTCTTATCTTTTAGTTCGGTTTGAGGGAAGCTAGTTTTTTATAATATACCATTCTCTTGTTTGCGATTAGTTTATAAATCTGCAGGGTTGTTTGCTAATGGCACTGCTTCCTTCTTTTCCTTTTCTCTGCCTTTAGACACTGCCTCCATAACCTGGTCTAATACTTTGCACTCCAGGATAAGAAAGTGAGAGGGTAAGAGAGATTCAATATCTGAAGAGGCAATATCTTTCTTTCAATTCCAAGGCACTGTTAAAATGTAAGAAACATTGATAAAATTGCTTTGGGGGAAGAGTTTTTTCTTAAAATTCAAGTCTTCTCTGGGATGGGAGAAAGCTATAAATCTCTAGTTTACTCCAGGAAAAAATAAAAAGTTAAAATAATAAAATAAATAACACACTTATTTTTATCTTGACCTCCAAAGAAAGTGTTTTTCAATTTTGTTGAAATTCACTTTCTCTGAAACAATTGTGTAAAAATAATAACAAAACTAGGAATCGATGTTTCCAATCTATACAATAGTAAAATAATGGAAGCCTGAACATTTGCATCACTTTATGTAAGAACTATATTCACAAAGTATAATAAATAAATTATAAAGGATATTTTAATGATGAAAACTTTTCCATTCTATCAAGTAATATGATAGAGGAGCTGATTACTATTTTATATGGCAGGGATGAGCGATATCTGCATTATGCTATTTCAAAGAGAAAGATTTGGGCCATGGAGCTCATTATTAAAAGCATTCAGATTTCTCTTATTTTTTTTCTGATCAATAAGTTATCATATAATACTGATGTTCAGCCACTGTCATTGAGTGAACCCCAACTCACAGCAACTCAATAGCGTAGAGTAGAACTGCACATGAGAGTTTCTAAGGAGTGCCTGATAGATTCAAAACAGCTACCTTCTGGTTCACAGCTAGCACTCAGCAACTATGCCGTCAAGGCCCTTAACATTGTTGAAAGCCCCGAAAAGTGATGAACAGACACATAGATGGATGTCCTTACACAAATGCAGTGACTCTGGCACTGTGTTCCAATACTCTGACACTACATAGTGCGTATGAAACACTTTGAAGTCTGGCAGAGGGGACCTGGATATCACCAGATTATGAAAAATAAACCTGGTTTCTTTAAATCATATCTCATAGGATTATACCCATCTTGTGTGCAGTGGAAATAGGCCAGCATAGCAGAAGATCACTGCTCTGAGTGTACGGTGACCTCCCTGTAGTCCCAGCCTATCAATAATGAGTGCCCTATAGCCAGTTAGTCATTCCCTCAGAGATTCAGTGTTTGCTTTCAGAAGACAAAAAAAACCCACAAAAACTGAGACCCGGTACCATCGAGTCAATTTTGACTCACAGTGACCCTGTAGAAGAGTGTAGAACTGCTCTATAGAGAGGAGAGCCTGGCAGATGTGAACTGCCAACCTCTTGGTTAGTAGACCTAGAACTTACCACTATGCCACCAGGGTTTTCCTCAGGAGGTAAAAACCATGGTTACTCTATGTGAAAAGTCATATAATTGTAAAGCAGAATTACATGAATTACATATAACCATTTAGTCCAAGATTCTCCTTTGAGAATGGTGATTCAATATATGAGACTATTAAAACAAACAAAAACTGTCACCATTGAGTCGACTTCAACTCATCACTATGGGTCACTTATAGGACAGAATAGAACTGCCCCATAGTTTCTAAGAAGCAACTGGTGGATTTGAACTGCCACCCTTTTCATTAACAGCTACTGTAGCACTTAACCACTAGGTGATCAGAGTTTATGGGAACTTTATTAAGAGCTAAGGCTGCTAACCAAACGGACAGCAGTTTGAATCTACCAGCCACTGCTTGGAAACCATGTGGGGCAGTTCTACTCTGTCCTGTAGGGTAGCTATGAGTCAGAATCCACTCCACAGAAACAGGTTTGGTTTTGGTTTTATATGGGAACCTTATATGGATCTTATATGGGAACTATATATGGAAACATGTACGGGAACCTTAACACAAGAATTACTTTCAGATGAAAAATGTTTTGAAACCAACGTAAAAATGTTAATGTTCATTACAGATTAGTAAATCAACACAACTAATCCATGCTATTTTTCTCATTGGATAATCCACTCCTGCCTGGTGGTGCAGTGGTTAAGTACTTCGTGGCTAACTGAAAGTTGGGCAGTTGAAACACACCAGCCACTGCATGAGAATGATGTGGCAGCCAGTACCCACAAACACTATCATCTTGGAAACCCTACGGGAGAGTTCTACTCTTTTGTATAGGATTGCTGTGAATTGTAGTTTATTCAGCAGCAGTGGATTTGGTTTGGGTTTGGGATAAACCCAACACATGTACCAGTGTGAAAGCTGCACACGATTAAAAATTCTCCTGTGCTCAGATCTGGCCTTTTAACATGTTTTTTTCTCCAAAGCAAATACATATACACACAGTTTACCCCTAGATTCTAAAGGAATTGCTTCTCCATAGCATATGGGAGGCCTGGCAGAGAATCAGTTGTTTCTCCTTTAAAGACAGAAATGAGAACTCTCTACTTGACATTCTATTTAACGTATCTCTGAAAATCATAGGATCCCAGCTTGACTACATGCCCTTTTACAGGCAGGAATAGCGCAAGGCCTACAAAAGGCATTAAGATAAAACTAATACTGTGGCCAAGCTAGGAAGAGTTCAGATTCTCATCACCTAGCTTATCACTTCAACTACTAGTGACAAATACTTTCTTGACAATAGTTTTGGAAATCTGTGTGTAATTTTGCTCCAGAGAGAAATCTGATTATTTTTCCTTCATTATACTCATTGTTGTTACTGCTGTTAGGTACCCTCAAGTTGTTTCTGACTTATAGCGACCCTATGCACAACAGAACAAATTACTGCCCAGTCTTGCACCATATCCACAATCATTTTTATGCTTAAGCCCGTCGTTGCAGCCACTGTGTGACTCTATCTCATCAAGAATCTTCCTCTTTTTTGCTGGTCCTCTATTCTACCAAACATGATGTCATTCTCCAGTGACTGAACCCTCCTGACAACATCTCCAAAGTATGTAAGACAGTCTTGCTATCTTTGCTTCCAAGGAGCACTGCTTGTACTTCCACCAGAACAGATCTGTTTGTTCTTCTGGTGGTCCATGGTACATTCAACATTCTTCTCCAACACCACTATTCAAAGGCATCAATTCTTCTTCTGTCTTCTTTGTTCATTGTCCAGTGTTCATATGCATGTGATGCAAATGAAAATACCATGGCTTGGGTCAGGTTCACTTTAATCTTTAAGGTGACATCTTTACTTTTCAATACTTTAAAGAGGTCTTTGCTGCATATTTTCCCAATGCAATGCATCTTTTGATTTCTTGACTGCTGCTTCCATGGGCATTGATTGTGTATCCAAGTACAATGAAATCTTTGGAAACCTGAATCCTTTCTCTATTTACGGTGTTGCTGCTCAAAGGTCCAGTTGTGAATATTTTTGTTTTTCTGATGTTGAGGTGCAATCTATAGTGAAGGTGTGGTCTTTGATCTTCATCAGTAAGTGTTTCAAATCATTTTCACTTCCAGCAAGTGAGGTGGTGTTGTCTGTATAACACAGGTTGTTAATGAGTCGTCATCCAATCCTGATGCCTCCTTCTTCGTGTGATCCAGTTTTTCAGGTTATTTGCTCGGCATACTGATTGAAAAGGTATGGTGACAGGATACAACCCTGACACACAACTTTCGTGACTTTAAACCATGTGGTGTTTCTTTGTTCTTTTCGCAAGACTTCTTCTGGATTTAAGTACAGATTCCTTAAGAGCATAATTAATTGTTCTGGAATTCCCATTTTACACAATGTTAGCCATAATTTATTATGATCCACACTTCGAATGCCTTTGTGTAGTCAATGAAACACAAGCAAACATCTTTCTGGTATTTTCTGCTTTCTGCCAAGATCCATCCAGCAGCAACAATGATGTCCCTGGCTCCAGCTTGAATTTCTGGCAGTTTCCTGTCAATATACTGTTGCAGTCACTTTTGAATGATCTTGAGCAAAATTTTACTTTCATGTGATATCAATGATATAGTTTGGTAATTTCTGCATTCGGTTGGATCACCTTTCTTTGGAAGGGGCATCAATACAGATCTCTTCCAGTCAATTGGCCAGAAAGGTTTCCTCCAAATTTCTTGACATAGGCAGTTCAAATACTCCCAGAAGCAACTTGGAAAAGAGGTCTGGTAATCTACTTCCAAAAGATCACAGGCATTGAAAACTATGATGCACAATTCTCTGACATACATGGGGTAACCATAAATTGGATCAACTTGAGAGCAATTTTTTTAAAGGAGGTGTGGGTTTCTTTGTTTTCTTTCATACATGCAAGTTCACTTTATATGGGAACTACTTTCAGATGAAAAAAGGCCCACACATGGTCATATAGAATAAAGTAACATCTGTGGCACTGAGATTAGAATGGGATAACACAAAAACATAAGCAGGCTAATTTCAATAAGACTGCAGGAAGCAGGATGTGAGAAGACTCACACTGTGCAAAGCCCATCTTCTTTTCCCATAATGCCTCACCGAAAGATTCCTTTGAATTCATGAAAGTAAGATCAACATCAAAATTATCCTTCCACTTCTCTCATTAGGGGAGAAAAATGGCTAGTTTTGTTTCTGATTATGCTCCAAATTTGACAAGTAAAATGATGATTTGGATTTTCTTTATGAGCACTGATTTTCCTTCTAGGCCTAAAGTAGAAAGCATCAAGATTAGCAAAGTAAGAACAATTCACCTCTTAAAAGGCATCATGCCCTGATGTTCAGCTGCAGAAAATATACAATGGCAGTGTCATTATCTACTTTGGAGATTCTTTTTTTAAAAAAAGAAAACAGCCAATTAATTTGGCCATTGTTCTGTCTACCTTTTCTACTAAAGAAGATGCAGTAAGGTCTCTTCTAGACAGGTAATTTCTACAGGAGCTGGGCAAAGACTGATCTACTGTCTTCTTGTCCCTCATAAGTCTTTGTATTTTGTTTTCTTGTTTTATTTTATTTTTTCTGGCAGCAGGTTTTAAAAAATGTCAAAGGTAAGTTGTTAAAATTTTATATTCCTGTGACATTCTTCTCCAAAACATCCAGAAGTCTGTCTTAGTGAATGTTCCTCCTAGACCAAGCATCTGATTATGTTATAAATATTTCTGAGACAAAGGCCAGAGGCAGAACACCAACAGAGACTTTTATTTTAATTTATTAATTTATTATTATTATTAGAAGAAAAGCCAGGGGTTTGTGTAGACTATGTGTCTTAGCCAGTGTGGACCAGATAGTTATTTGTTGAATTACAAGTTGAATCTATACATCCTTTGTTTCAGCATATCGTCAAACTTACTTAATTTACTTTGTCTGATTAATAAGAAGACTATTTACACCCTTGTAACTGTAGGTGCAAATTGAGAAAGAAAGATTCAAGATCTCATAATTTCCCAGAGAAATTGGCAATTATTTTGCACCATAAATTAAATTCCGATCAACCCATAATTCTCCTAAGACATAAAGCAATTATTGAATAATCACAACAAACAAGTAATTAAAAAATTAGCTGAGAAATATGTGCTAATAAATAGAATTTGTAAGGGAATGGATGACAAGTCTGGAATATTTTGCAAGCCATGATTCACTGTATTAACCAAGTGTTCTTCAATAATAAAAATAGAACTAAAGAAAAATATCTACAAGGAGTTCCAGTTGTAGAAACCAATAAAACATGCATTGAAATGTTTTTATGTAGTCATAATTGCCATTGTTTCATAACTGGAATATATATAACAATTATGGTAGTTTAAATCATAATTTTAAAAAAAATATAAATTTCTTCTACATTTTGAAAGGACATACATATTCTAATTTATAATTGGTTGATTTTTTTAAGAAGACAGATGCTATATATATGTGTAAACGTTTGTGTATTTGTGTGTGTATCAGAAGAGAACATGGGGAATATCGCTGCTGACACCAGATGGATCTCAGCTGAAAGCAGGGAATACCTGAAAGATGTTTTCCTGTGTTTTACTGACTATGCAAACACATTCAACTCTGGATGACAACCAATCATGGATAACATTTCAGAGAATGGGAATTCCAGAACACTTAATTGTGTTTATGAGGAATCCATATACGGATCAAGAGGCAGTCATGCAAACAGAACACGGTGACACTGTGTTATTTAAAGTCAGGAAAGGTGTGTGTCAGGGTTGTATCCTTTCACCACAACTTTTCAATCTGTATGCTGGGCAAATATCCAAGAAGCTAGGTCATCTGAAGAAGCATGAGACATCAGGATTAGAGGAAACTGCATTAACAACCTGTGTTATGCAGACGACACAACCTTGTTTGCTGAAAGTGAAGATAATTTGAAACACTGATGATCAAAGACCACAGCCTGCAGTGTGGATTGCACCTCAACATCAAGAAAACAAAAACCTTTGCAACTACCAGAAATCAACATCAAGATAAATGGAGAAAAGATTGAGATGGTCAAGGATTTCATTCCATTTACTTGGTTATGCAATCAATGTTCATGAGAGCAGCAGTCAAGAAGTCAAAAGATGAACTGCATTAGGAAAATCTGCTACAAAAGACCTCTTTAAAGCATTAAAAAAGTAAAGATGTCACCTTGAAGACTGACATGCACCTGACCCAAGCCATGGTATTTTCAATCTTATATGCATGCAAAAGCTGGACAATGAATAAAGAAGACAGAAGAAGAATTGCTGCCTTTGAATTGTG
Source organism: Heterohyrax brucei (assembly GCA_028571685.1). NCBI lineage: Eukaryota > Metazoa > Chordata > Mammalia > Hyracoidea > Procaviidae > Heterohyrax > Heterohyrax brucei. Next base: position 24,011,329 of record CM053147.1, read on the forward strand.
GTGCGAGAGAGGATATTGAATACACCATGGACTGTCAAAACAGCAAACAGATCTGTTCTGCAAGAAGTGTAACCAGAATGCTCCTTGGAATCAAAGATTTTGAGACTGTGTCTTACATACTTTGAACATGTGAAGATGCTGTCAGGAAGGATCAATCCCTGAAGAAGGACATTACGCTAGGTAAAGTAGAGGGTCAGTGACAAAGAAGAAAACTCTCAATGAGATGGACTGACACAGTGGCTGCAACAATGTGCTTAAATATAAGAACGATTGTGTTCATGGAGCAGGACTGGGCAGTGTTTCATTCTGTTGTTCACAGGGTTGCTAAGAGTCAGAACTCACTCAAGAGCACCTAACAACAACATATATATATGCCTATTATGATAAGTATATATTCAAAAAGCTTATATTGATAGGCAGTATTAGTATGTACATACAGACATACATACACACTCAGACACAGTCACACACATGTACACATACCGATACACATACATACACTATTTGAGGTCATGATGGTAGAAATATGTTTTTGAAACTCACGCTGTCTAACACAATAGAAACCCTAACCACATGGTGGTTTAGGACTTCATTTGTTAACCAGAAAGTCAGCAGCTCAAATTTTCCAAGTGCTCCTGGGAAACTCCATGGGGCATTTCTATTATGAAAACCCTGGTGGAATAGTGGTAAGTGATACAGCTGCTAACCAAAAGGTCAGCAGTTCAAATCTGCCAGACACTCCTTTGAAACTCTATGGGGCAGTTCTACTCTGTCCTGTAAAGTTGCTATGAGTTGGAATTGACTCAACAGTAACACATTACTAGGCATTGTTAATCCAAATAAAATTTACCACAGTTGAAGCAATCAAAATGATGGTTTTGCATAGATTGTGTTCTTCCAAGAGTAGCACAACTGGACATTGAAATACAGTGGATATTTTAGTTTAATGAAGGAAGTTAAAATGCATTCTTAAGATACCTGTTAGAGTTACTTAAATCAGCATAGAAAATAAAACCGTGATAAGTTCGATACACAGTAGCCTCATTGAAACTTTAACTGTTATATTCCTAAATATATATGCTAGTAATAAATATGTGGATCAGAAAAAAATAAATTGAATTTAGAACTTTACAAAAAGAATCACATGATATGGAGAATACTTACTACATGAAGAAAACATCAGGGACTAAGACAAGTAATTATATAAGAGTATGAATTATATCAGAGTGTCCTCTAAAATTCTTAGAAAATACAAATGGAAAGGAGTGAATAAAATATTAATGGGAGAATTTTTTGATACTGTGGACTTTCTAAGGAATGTATCAAACTGGAAATTTTAAAAAAGTATGGTTATAATTAGACTTAAAAATACAGAGGTCTAAAATTACGTGGCTTTTAATCAAAATTGATAATAGATTTTAGCAGGTTTTTCAATTAAAATGAAGAAACAATAAAGAAGTAAAGCCACCTAAATCCAGATCAACTGATTTTTTTGAGAAGATATAAGAAAATGAGACTCTCAAAAAGAAACTATCACATTTAGAATGGCAATTAGCTGCTCATTTTTCTTACTCATTCCTATCTGCATCAGAAAGAGACTACCTATTATTGACTAGCCCATCTTACAGATTCCTTATAGGACCTTTGTTATGAGAAATTTCTGTCATTTTGATTCAGTTCAGTGTGTACAAAGGCACATTGTCTGATACCCAGAATACTGGTGCTTGAGGTGGCACTGAGGCAGAAAGATAGAAAGTCTGGAAGGCCTCTTTTGAATTCCTTTCAAATTCCTTGGAAGTAAAACAAAGCCCAGAACCAGTCCTCTTAAATATCTTTTTATGAAGATAGATTTAAGTAGACACTGCAGAAAACTATGGCCAGGTGGTGAAGGGATCAAAGACCCAAAGGTTTTAGCCATATCTAGGACTTGGGGAGAAATCATTCATGATTGTGTAAAATTCCTCAGAGTGGTTTTTCAGAAGAAACCAGGTAAAATCAGTTCTGGGGATATGTACAGGAAGTCCAGATTTGGCCAGAAGACTACCATCAGTACTGGGGAATCCAAGTTCTCCTCCAATTCTTGGAAGTCTTCCCTGGAAAGGCTATTATGAAATTGACTTGAGCGGCACAATTGATGACCCTGGCTCTATATTTCCCTTCCCTTGCTATATTACCAATAAATCATAATTACCTCTTCCTGACTCCTGACTCGACGGCACTTGTCTGGCTTGGCTGACTCCAAACCTTTAAAAGGCCCTGACAAGCCTCTGTTCAGCGAGTTGGAGGCTGGTCTCACCACCAGGCCCTCTCCATCTCCACCTGCAGATTTCTTTTCTCAACAGACCTTCCTCATTGGGAAAGATTTTCTGCGTGTCTTTCCTGTGGAAAGGGAAGAACTGAATGGCACTCGGCCACCCAACATCCCTCGTTATGTCTCCAGAGGTCATCGATTTTAAGAGCTCTTAGAATTTCTGGGCTCTAGAATGAGGGGCCAGTCTTACCTGGGAGGTTGTTCCTGACCTTCAGAGTCAGGATACTAGTTCTCAAGTCTAGGTACAGTAAGTTCTTCTCCTGGAGACTGGCCTCAGCACCACTGTGACTACAAACATTAAAATGCAAAACCATGTGTCCTTGAACTTTTAAATTTGACCTAGAGCATTTAAATTTCCAATTCAAAGCAACATTTCTTTTCTTTTGTTTTTTAATTTCTTCTTTCTGGGTTATGACCCAATTTTTAATTTCTTTAGTTAGAATAATAATGAGTGAAACTTATTTGTTTACTTTCATGTATGATGAAAATGTTTGCCCCATCAGGGAAGAGCTACTCTTATTAGGAGTTGTTTTCTTTCAATAGGACTATAGAGATCTCTGAAATTAAAAACAAAAAACAAAGCTTATATATTTTCTGTAATACAATAAAAACATTTCCCATTCCTTCCTAATGAGTTAACTTTCCTCTCTCAGAAAGACAGAAGAGGAGATCTCTGGTTGCTTGAGTAAAAAAGAAAGCAAAATTAAAAATCCATAAATGGAGTTCTGAGAAATCACCAAACAGGTAATTACTATTTTTTGCTCCAGATTGATCAGTCAACCCAAAATAAAGAATGTAGTAAAATGGAAGAGTATTCTAAAATGGAAAGTATTCTAGTGAGTTGATAAAATTTAGAATCAATATTTGGTTACTTAAATCAGTCAAAATAGATTAAATATTCAAAAAATTATCTAAATTTTAATTTAATAAAAATCCATACAGAAAAATAAAACTGGCTGTCACGCAAACACACTGCCAAGCATTACAGATCCAAAAGCATACATAAGAAAGACACTGGGATTAGCTTCAATTAAAGTCATTTGTTATTATGAATCAGAAGAAACAAGCTTTTTCTAAAGAAAAATGCCATGGGGGAAAGAAAATCCAGTAATTGAAAAAGGAAGATAGGACATTCAGTTTCATCAGTACTGAAAGTAAAGGAGGTTATGAATTGGGCTTTTAACTCACAGAGAAAGCAATTTTACTAGCTAAAGCATCTTGAAAGACAAAGCAAAATGATCTATGTGGAAGTCTAAGAGAAAACAAATACAGAAGTTATTTAAGCAGTGCTAGTGAAAACAAGGCAAACTGCGATATGTGAACCTGTAAACTAGATTTGGGTAATAGAGAAACTGCCATGACATTCATCACAAGATTTAGAATATACCAAAAGGAAAACCTTTTGATGAAAGGTAAATGCACTTTCAGTCACTTCTAGTTTCAACTCTTTGTAAATCTCATCTGAAGAGAAAACTTTCTTCCTTACCTTTTCATTCTTCTCTGCTCATGCTTTTTTTAAAATAAATAAACAAATAAATATTTTTCTTATTTTCATACTAAAAACTATTTAATTCCATAAAAGATTGCCAAGCCAAGTGCTGTCGAGTCAGCTCCAACTCATGGTGACCCTAAAAGATTAGTGATTTTTTTTTAATACAAAAAAAATGGGATCAATGTGAATAATCAGTAAGCTTCTACTTTGATTAGTTTTTAGTCAATAAAGTAGATTTACCAAAAGTCAATTAACATTTGGAATCCATTGGACAAATAGCAGGTTATGACTTCTTTTGAACTCATGAGAAAACTGAGGCTGCAGGGCAACCAAGAACTCTGAAATCTATAGAGCGATGGACCCCTGCAGGAAAAAACAAAATAAAAGCACCTGCTAACAATAGGCAGACTGAATTTACAAGATGAGTTTGTGAATTGGTGGAAGTTCAAGGTAGGCTGGTAAGAGAGTGTGGAGTCTCAGAAATAAGGTCCTAGAAATACCACGGATTTGTACCATTGCGTAGGCTCTTCTCAACCATCCCCACCATAAAGATTGGCAAGAGTACTAAGAAAGTATCTAATTAATGCAAGCTTGCGACAGGGGAAGAGTAGCATAACAAGAGTGACATGAAACTTCAGAATATTATTTTTCCTATCTCTACTACAGTGTAAAAGCCTTAAAGGGGGAAAGGACAATGAACACTGCCATCCTAAGGACAATAGCATCACCTACTGCAGATGGGGCACTGAACAATGAAAAGCACGTTAACCATTTGCTCTGAATGTGCCTAACAAAACATGTGCAAGATCTACATGAAAATAGTCAAAACTCTGATGAAAGAAATACAAGATCTGAATAAACGGAGAGATTTTTCCATGTATGTGGGTAGGAAGAGTCAATACTATTTAAACTGTCAATCTTTCCCGAACTGATCCACAGATTCCATGCAACCCCATTCAAAATCTCAGAAAGACGTTTTGTGGATATTGGCAAGTGATTCTAAAGTTTTCTAGAGATAAGCAAAAGACCCAGAGTAGCAAACTAAACACTGAAAACTAAGAACAAAGTTGGAAGGCTCACACTACACAATTTGAAGAGTAACACACAATAATTAACCAGTTTGTATGCAAACTAAAAATATATTTAGAAGGTAGTGGAAATCTCAGAATGTAACAAATGTATGACACAATCTCCCTGAGGTAAATCTCACTGAGGTAATAGATACAGGTGATAATGTAACTAACCATGAAAGTGTGTGCATATCTGTGACTAGAGGTAAATAAACTATGTATAAGCACTGTACTTCATTGGCAAAGCTGTTTCCCATGGAGGTATGAGTTAACAGTTTGATATAAGTATACATGTATACTAGAATTTAATAAACACATAAATGGATGATTGTGGAAATCAAATTCCATATTGTCAGAATGGGAAATTATAGACAAGCAATTAAAAGGGTTAGAATGATATATGTGGTAATACATTAGAACTGAAAACGTTAATTTGAATTCATATTTATCTGAATATAGATATCAATGATTACTTAGATACAGACATAGACACAAACAGTAATATAGATTTATGTACATCCCCAAAAACTCAAACCCAGTGCTGTCAAGTCAATTCCAACTCATAGTGACCCTACAGGTCAGAGTAGAACTGCTCCATAGAGTTTCCAGGGAGGGCCTGGTGGATTTGAACTGCCAATCTTTTGGTCAGCAGCTGCAGCATACATGGCTAATTATACACACATTTATTTCCTTTCTCTGTCATGTGAGTAGACTTAGAAGGAACGATGCCTCGGTAGCACTGAGCAAAGCAAGCATCCAGAACTTGGTTTCTAATATGCTTGTGAATGAAAAGAATCAGTGCTCCCCTAAGACATGTCTGGTTCCACGACTGGAGGAAAATATGCAAAATGAGCCTGAAACATCTTGAAATGTCAAAAAGTGAGAGATGAAAATAAATAAAACTGTACACAAAACCATTCATCTGAATTTCTATAACTAGAGAAACGTATTTTTTTTTCAAATTAGAGCTTTTGGGTCTTATGAAAATGGAATGATCACTCTATCCTAGCTTTAGATCTTAGTCTGATTACCACTAGAAACTTTAGAAATAATTAAGAAGCTATCAGTAAACTGTGAAAAGTACATAATGGCAGTGGGTTTGAAGAGACATTTAAAAGCCCTAAAATGTGGCTGATGTGGGACTGAGATCTTTTTGTTTGTTTGTTTGTTCCCTTCCATGCATTCAGGTTTAGACCCTTTGACAGCTAGAATCCCAGAAGTATGCAGAACACAGAAGGCATTTCAAGAGAAAGCCCATCTTTCTTTCTTGACAGAAGTCCAGCAAGGCATATTGTGGGAGAACTCTTCTCTATTTTAAAATTTTTGTCTCTTTTCACTCTCCTTTGTTGCCCCTAGTGGTGTAGTGGTTAAGTGCTACAGCTGCTAACCAGCAGGTCTGCAGTTCAAATTACCAGGTGCTCCTTGGAAACTCTATGGGGCAGTTCCACCCCATCCCATAGGGTTGCTGTAAGTTGGAATTGACCCAAAAGCAGTGGCTTTGTTTTTGGATTTGGGGTTGCCCCTGGGCATGTCACAGCCTTGAGGCATCACTCTTGGAACAGCAGAAGCCCAACAGCACCAAGACCTGTGAAAGGAAATTCTTCTGTTTGACCAGAGGAACTAGAAATGGGGCCATTTTGTTCTGAAGTGTTTGTAGGTTATGACACTTTTTTTTTCCCCCTCTCTGCCTGGCTCTGAAGTTAGGCCCATGGGAGACAGTCATATAACTGCCCAGGGAGGTTAAAACACCACACATTTTGCCCGGACTTCCACTAAAAGAGAGCCCAGTAGACATACAACCTGAGGAAAGCTAAAAGGATGAGGGAGATAGAATAAGAGATCTCCTAAGTTTATGTACAAAGTCCTGGGCTCAGCTCTGAGCTACACATTTATGAAAATGAGTTAGGTCTTACAGTGTCACCATAAAGAGGCTGATCGATTGCTAAAGGAAATGACAACTAAAAATAAATATTTTCCACAGGATTTAACAGGAGCCAAATGCAAAACTTAACAGTGGACAAAACAACACACACAAAAAATGTTTAAGATGTGATGGAAAATCACTTGATGCACAACAAACTAGGAGAATTTCTACAATTTATTAATTACAAAAATTAACACAGTAATTTATAGTAGTGAAAAATGGTTAATTTTAATTATCTGATAAAAGTGAGTATTATCACTCTTGATCCAACGCTTTAGTTATTTTAGTTTAAAACTTAGCCAAGTGTAACTCACTAACTTAATTTCAGGGCTGCACAGGCTAAGTTTGCTTGTTATAACCAGGAGCTACTTGTACTAGTCGTATGGTCGACTATACAGGGAATGAAAACTTGAAGAAGAATGGTGTTGCATTCATTCTCAAAAAGAACATTTCAAGATCTGTGCTGAATTACAATGCTGTTGGTGATAGGATAACACCCATACATCTACAAGGAAGGCCAGTGAATACAACTACTATTCAGATTTATGCAACAACCACTAAGGCTAAAGATGAATAGACTGCAGATTTTTACCAGCTTCTGTAGTTCAAAATTAATCAAACATGCAATCAGGATGCAGTGATAATTACTGGTGACTGGAATGCAAAGGCTGGAAACAAAGAAGAGGGATCAGTAGTTGGAAAACACGGCCTTGGTTATTGAAATAATGCTGGAGATGGCAGGACAGAATTTTGCAAGAGCAATGACTTCTTCATTGCAGATCTCTTTTCTAACCAACACAAGTGGTGACTGTACACATGGACCTCACCAGATGGAACACACAGGAACCAAATTGACCACATCTGTGGAAAAACACAATGGAAAAGCTACATATCAGCAGTCAGAAAGAGATCAGGTGCTGACTATGGCACAGATCATCAACTATATGTAAATTCAAACTGAAACTGAAGAAACTCAGAACAAGTCCACGAGAACCTTGAGTATATCCCTCCTGAGTTTAAAGACCATCTCGAGAACAGATTTGATGTGTTGATCCCTAGTGACCAAAAACCAGACGAACTGTGGAATGACATCAAAGACATCACCCACGAAGAGAGCAAGAGGTCATTAAAAAGATAGGCAAGAAAGAAAAGACCAAATTGGGTGTCAGAAGAGACTCTGAAACTTGCTCTCTAACACTGAGCAGCTAAAGCAAAAGGAAGGATTGGCAAAGTAAAAACCCTAAACAGATTTCAAAGAGGAGCCCGAGAAGACAAAAAAAAAAAAAAAAAAAAAAAGAAAAGAAATACTATAATGACATGTGAAAGAGCTGGAAGTAGAAAACCAGGAGAGAGAAACACATTCTGTGTTTCTCAAGCTGAAAGAACTAAAGCCTAAAATCATGCCTCAAATTGCAACAGTGAAGGATTCTACAGGGAAACTATTCAATGATTAAGTGAGCTTCAAAAGAAGATGGAAGGGACACACAGTCATTATACCAGAAAGAACTGGTTAATGTTCAGCCAATGTGAGGAGGCAGCATATGATCAAGAACCAACAGTACTGAAGGACAAAGTCAGAGCTGCAATGAGGCACTGGCAAAAAACAAGGCTCCGGGAATTGAGGGATTATCAACTGAGACCTTTCAACAAAAACATGCACCTCTGGAAGTGCTCACTCATCTATGCCAAGAAATTGGGAGGGCAGCCACTTGGACAACTGACTGGAAAAGATCCATATTTATGCCCATTACAAAGAAAGGTGATCCAACCAAATGCAGAAATTACCAAACAATGTCATTAATATCACATGCAAATAAAATTTTGCTCAAGATTATTCAAAAGCAACTGCAACAGTATACTGACAAGGAATTGCCAGCAATTCAAGCTGGATTTAGAAGAGGACATGGAACCAGGGATATCACTGCTGATGTCAGAGGGATCTTGACTGAAAGCAGAGAGACCCAGAAAGATGTTTACTTGTGTTTCATCAGCTATACAAAGGCATTCAACTGTGAGGATCATAATACATAATTGCTTACACTGTGGAGAATGGGAATTTCAGAACACCTAATTGTGCTCTTAAGGAATCTGTACATAGATCAAGAGGCAGTCGTATGAATAGAACAAGTTGCATGTCAGGGTTGTATCTTTTCACTGTGCATTTTTAACTTGTATGCTAAGCAAATAATCCAAGAAGCTGGATTCTACAAAGAGGAATAAGGCATCAAGATTGGAGGACAACTCATTAACAACCTGCACTACACAGATGACACCACCTTACTTGCTGGCAGTGGAGATTTGAAACACTTACTGATGAAGATCAAAGACCACAGCCTTCGGTATGGATTGCACCTCAACATCAGGAAAACAGAAATCCTCACAACTGGACCAGTAGGCAACATTGTCATAAATGGAGAAAAGATTGGGGATGTGAAGGACTTCATTTTACTTGGGTCCACAGCAACAACTCGTACTGGAGAGGTATGCAACTTTCAGGCTTAATCTTTCTCTGCACTGCTTTTATGGTGTTTACTTGTGCTTGTTCTACTGATTGTGGTGAGCAGTGAAGGGATGGTTCACTTCTAAAACTCACTAAAAATTCTACTGAACTAATCTCTCTTGAAAGAAGTACAACCAGAATGTTCTTTAGAAGCAAGAAAAATGAGATTATGTCCTACATACTTTGGGCAGGTTATCAGGAGGGATCAGTCTATGGAAAGAGACATCATGCACGGTAAAGTAGAGGATCAGTGGAAAAGAGGAAGAACCTCAACAAGATAGATTGACACAGAGGTCACAATGATGGGTTCTAATAACAATTTTAAGATTGGCACAGGACCTGGCAGTGTAGTTCTGTTGTCCATAGGGTCACTATCAGTCAGAACCAAATCAACGGCTCCTGACAACTACAACATGTGTTTGTCTGCTAGTGTTCTTAATTAGTCTGGTTTCAGGCATTCATGGTTAATCAGCAGTCAGCGTTTCCACGACAAACAGTAGCCTGTTGTGTCTCTCACTCAACAGCTATAATTTTGATCCGGTGTTACTGCTCTCTCTACTAAATGTACCCAAGGGAAACTTAAAAATCCCCACCGTGCCCAAAGAGTGGAAATAATTTTTGACCTCTACTAACTTTTTAGGTCTCTAATCAGGTCTCTTTTCCTTCTGGTGGCATCAACATGAAGAAACAGATAGCTCAACCCACCAAACACTCAACTGCAGATCAGAATTCCATACATGTTTTACTGAAGTTCTGTCTTGCAGGACAGCACATGTTCTTTGAATTTGGAAACTGAGGCATAAAGCACTATTTTGTTTAGCTATGAAGAATTTTCTATAAGGTCTGAATATTTGGAAAACCTACAAAAAGGATACATTTCCACACGTAGTGTCTCTTTGACATCCTTTATTTATAACAATATAAGTTTGAGCCTCAAAAATGCTCTAAATCAGCATTTGTCAAACTGTTAGGAAAGATAAAGAGATGTATAGTTGTAAAAATATTCCCTGATGATTCTAATTCTAACCTAGACTCCACATTGAAAATCATTTTTCTTGGTCCTTGTTTACTTCCTAGTGTTTAGAATGGAGAAACATGGATTCATTTACTCTTCCCAGTACATACTCTCAGTCACAGGGGGGAAATGACTCTCTTTAAGCAAGGATGTCTGAAAACTGTGTGAGTATAAAAGAAATGTTGGAATTTAAAAGACAAGCAAATATTCACTTGATGATAGCAAATATAATGAACCAGACAAAGGGAAAAGGAGGGAGATCACCTACCAGTCTTCTTCAGTCTTTTCTTCCTTATTTAATCCCTCCTTCTTTCTTTTCCCTCTTTATCCTCCTTCCCTTGCACCCTTCCTTCCTCTGTGCCTACTTGCCTGCCTCAAACAGATATTTACCAAACCACAAAGCTAAAATTCCTTTCAATCATTTTTGCACAATAGGTTCCTATATTATTGATAGATCTCTATAGTAACAATTTTACTGAAAACTAAATCAATAACACATAGTACTGAGTGTCATCACTTGAATCACAGCCATTAAAACCAAGAAATGTATATAAATTTTGTGTTTGTGATGACTGTTGAAATATGTCTAAGTATGTTTAGGCTCATTATAAAATCTCTCTCATATGTTAACTTTTACAATATTGATACATTTGTTATTACTCTAGAAGATCAAATTTCAGAAAGCCATCCAAGCTGATCCATGAAATTGCGTATCAGTAAGAACATGAAACAGCATCTAATGATGGTTTCACTAAGGTTTGGGAGACCTGGGAAAGATCTTGGGTTTTATCATTCTAAAGATAACTAATATTCCCCAGTGAATGTGGAAGCCATGGTGACTGAGTGACTATCCAGTTGTTACCTGTACATTTTAGAAGTGTTTGTAAAGATACTAATAGAAGAAAATGCTGTCTGCACACCTGACCAATGTACAGAAAGGAAACTACCTCTTCAATTCCACTGTAACACAGAAACCCCTTATGAGCTTCAGGAGAAAGTTGCTAGCATATTCTACCTTGCTACACAGGTCATTTGAGATAAAAGCCCTCACTTCCTACTTTTCTGTGAAAGCTATCTCATACTGCATTATTAAAAAAAATATTACAAAGGTGTCTAAAATTTGAGCATTTGGATTTACAGTTCATGTATTGATTGATACTATGAAAATGTAAAAGTAAATATATAAGATGACTGCATAGAATAAAATGCTGCATAGAATAAAATGCTGCATAGAATTCTGTGTTATTGTCATTGTTAGGTGCCTCTGAGTGAGTTTCAATTCATATGGCACTACTTACAACAAAACACTGCTAGGTCCTGTGCCACCTTCACAATTTTTGCTATATTTGAGCCCAATGTTGCAGCCACTGTGTCAGTGAATGTCACAAGAGTTCTCACTTTAGAGTTATAGACAACACAACACACAAGGAGCACAGTCATGCAAATATCTTAGACATAACAAAACACTTGGCAGTATGAAGGACCATAACTTGGGGAACATCTATGTGAATTAGTACAACATAGTTCATGAACAGTTTTTGGTGAAGAGCATCTGAGGTCTTACCTTTTGAGCAGATATCTAAGACACAAGTATTTGTCATCTAAGATACAACTATTGGTCTCTTCTTGTCCAGAGCAAAGGGGAGTGGAGAAAATCAAAGACTCAAGGAAACAATTAATCTAAAGGGCAAGTGGGCCACATGAATCACAGCCTACATGACCCTGAGACCAGAAGAGCTAGATGCTCCCAGGCTATCACTACCAATTGTTCTAACACAGACCAAAACAGAAGTTCCTGAACAAAGTGGGGAAAAAAGTGTAGAACAAACAACAAATTCACAAAAACACAATACTCATTGTAGACTTGAGGAATCTCTGAATCTTGAGATATGCTTCCGATCTAGAAATGAAGTCATTCCCACTACCTTTCAGTCAAATAGTCAAGGCCCACAGAATAAATTATAACACCTTAGAGGGCGTAAAGGTAGACTGAGCAGCCCTCACTTTGTCAGCAGAGGCTTGCTTGTTGCTGTGATGCTGGAAGCTAGGCCACTGGTATCCAATCACAGATCAAAAGGACAACATTTGTCCAAAAGCAAATACGAGAAAGGCAGAAAAGGGTAGAAAATCTGGATGAAAGAAAATTGGGGATCCAGGGCAGGAATGGGGAAAGTGCTGACACATTGTGGGAAATGCAACCAATGTTACAGAATACTTTACGTGAAAACTATCAAATGAGAAAGTAATTTGTTCTGTAAACTTTAACCTAAAGTGGATTTTTTTAATTCAAAGAATTGATCAAAGAATTTAAATTCTTAAATATTAAAAAATTCAATGTGAAGTTATTAATTCTTACATTTAGCAGCAAACACACATTAGCACATCACGTTTGAAAGATAAGGGGAAGACTTCAGAGTTACAGAACGTAACAGGAGACTCATAGTTTAGCACCTTGGTATATGTAAATATATTCAGTCTATCCAAAATTAAATTCAATGTCTTTAACATTTTGCCTCTCCTTCAACATACTCACACCCACACACATACATCCTCATAATAAAAAGAATGCATTTTCATTTTCATTTGCTTGTTTTGTTTTATGATCAATAGGTGACTACCAGTTCCTAGGTTAGAAGCCTGAGAGTTTATTCAAACCTGCCTTTTCCCTCTGTCAATAACCATTTTTCACCAAAGTACATTATCTTACACTTTTCTGTCTCTCTAAACTATACCCTTTTCTTTCCTTTTTCACTTTCTTCATTTCATATTCTCATTATTTCTTGGTTTAGATAACTACTGTAAAATTGCCACTAATCACTCTCCATCTCTGTCCATTGTAATCTCTTCAATCATTTTGCCACATTTCTGCCAGAATAATCCTTTTTTTAAATTATGATTGAATGAAAGTGCACATCCCCATATAAATTTGCATGCCCACCTACATACAGCAACCACTGCTCGCCCTGCCCGGTGACAGCACACTCTTCCTCTCTGCTCCATGCATGTCTTATCCTTCAAACAATCTCCTATCCCCTCTTCTACACCGACTCCCCCGCCTCCAGTAAGAAGTCAGCACGATGACATCCTATAGATGCATAGAACCATAAAGTACACAGATGATATGGTCACTCTGTGTCACCAAGTCCAATCCATTCCTGTCCAAAAAGTTGACCTCCATTATGATTTATGGACAGGGGCAGCATCAGGGCCAGGGTCCATGCTCCCAGGGGAACTCCGAGGCCGGCGGACCATCAATTGCAGTCTTTTAGTGGAGATCTCAGGGCGCACTCCTTTTTATTCTTGTGTTGCTAGTGAGACTCAACTTTGTGAGCTCCATCATGGCTATCACTGGTGGTGGCCCAGCACCATCTGGTTCCTCAGGTCACAAGTCGATGTAGTCACTCACTCAAGTGGGTCTCTCTGTCTTCTGGGTTCTCCTTCCCCCATGTCATTTTGGTCCTTGGTGATCATCCATTCCTGGTGAGTTGGGACCATTTGCTGTTCCCTCAGATGGCAGCTTGGCAGCTTTTAAGTACCCAGACACCACTCACCAATGTGGGGTGAATAAGGCTCTCTTAAGAAAATGCTGTAGTGCCAATTGGCCTCGATTTCTCCTGAAAGCATGGTCCCTGGCCCCCTGCCCCAGCTACTCTGTCCTTGCAGTATTGGGTTAACATGGGAAGCGTAATCATGTTATGTTGAGGTTAATACTGATCTTCTTTCTAATGCATGCTATTACACCAAATTTCTATCAACTATCTAATGTGTACCACACTCTCTTCCTCCCTCCCTCCCCACCCTTGCAGCCATCAAAGAGTTTTTTCTTTTAGGCATGCGTCTGTTTTTAAGTTCTTATCGTAGGGGTCTCATATAATATTTGTCTTTTTGTCACTGACTACTTTCACTCAGCATGATGTCCTCCAGTTGAAACCAGGTTACGAGATGTTTCCTAAAATCATCATTGTTCTTTATCATTGCATAGTGTTCCATTGAGTATATATACCATAGCTTAGCTATCCAGTCCTCTATTGTTGGGCACTGGGGTTGATTCCATCTTTTTGCTATTGTTGACTGTGCTGCGATAAACATTCATGTGCATGTATCAGTTGGTGTGAATGGTCTTGATTCTGTAGGATATGTTCCAAGCTGTGGAATTACCAGGTCAAATGGTAGACATATATCCAGCTTTTTAAGGAAGTACCAGATTGCTTTCCAAAGACATTGCACCATTTTGTAATCCCACCAATGGTGTAGGAGAGTTCCAGTTTCTCCACAACCTCTCCAGCATTTGTTGTTTTGCATTTTTTGGATCATGTCCAACCTTGTTGGGGTGAGATGGTATCTCACTGTTGTTTTGATTTGAATTTCTTTAATAGCTAATGATTATGAGCATGTCTGCGTGTGATTTTTGGCTGCCTGGATCTCCTCTTTAGAGAAGTGTCTGTCCATCTCCTTTGCCCAATGCCTAATTGAGTGATTTATATTTTTCTTATTGATATTTTGTAGTACCTTACAGATTATAGAGATCAGACTTCGGTCTGACATATAGCTGTCAAATATTATTTCCCATTCTGTAGGTGGCCTTTTAATTCTATTAATAAAGTCTTTGGATGAGCAAATGTGCTTGATTATTAATAGTTCCCATTTATCTGTTTTCTCTTCTGTTGTTTGTGGTTTGTTTGACAGATTTTGAAGTCTGTCTCTGCTGTGTATTAAAACTTCCATTGTTGTTTCTATCTCTTCTTGGATGAGTTTTATCATTTTAGATTTAATATTTAGGTCTTTTGTCCAGTTTGAGTTGGCTTTTGTATAAGGTGTAAGATACAGGTGTTGTTTCAGTTTATTGCAGATGAATATCCAATTTTGCCAGCATCATTTGTTGGAGAGATTGTTTCTACCCCAATTTCATGTCTTAGGGTCTTTGTAGAATATCAACTGTTCATAGGAAGATGGTGTCACCTCGGGTCTCAATTCTGTTCTGATCTACTTGTCTCTTTTTGTGCCAGTACCAGGCTGTTTTGACTACTGGGGCAATTGTAATAGGTTCTAAAGTCAGGTAGTGAGAGGCCTCTCAATGTGTTCTTCTTCAGTAGTACTTTACTTATCCAGGGCTTCTTCCCTTTCCAAAGCTGGTAATTTGTTTTTCCATCTCATTAAAAAATGTCACTGGAATTGGAATTGGAATTGCATTATGTAAGTAGATTGCTTTGGGCAAAACAGACATTTTCACAATGTTAAGTCTTCCTGTCCGGGAGCAGGGTAGGTTTCTCCATTCATGTAAGTGTCTCTTAGTTTCTTGCAGTAAGGACTTGTAGCTCTCTTCGTAGAGGTCTGTTATTTCTCTGGTTAGATTTATTCCTAAGTACTTTATCTTCTTAGGGGCTATAGTAAATGGTATTCAGTTGGTGATTTCTTCCTAAATAATCTCATTATTGGTATAAATGAATCCTACCAATTTACTTATGTTTATCTTGTATCCTGAGACTTTACTGAACTCTTCTAACAGTTTGAGTAGTTTACTTATGGATTCTTCATGATTCTCTGCATATACAATCATATTATCTGCAAATAGGGAGATTTTGACTTCTTTGCTGAAGCAGATGCCCTTTATTTCTTGGTCTTGTCTAACTGTTCTGGCTAGAACTTCTAGTACAATGTTGAATAGGAGAGGTGAGAGTGGGCATCCTTGTCTAGTCCTCGTTCTCAAGGGAAATTGCTTCAGTCTCTCTCCATTCAGGATGACATAGGCTGTTGGCTTTGTATAAATGGCCTTTATTGCATTGAGGAACTGGCCATCTATGCTTATTTTGCTGAGAGTTTTTAGCCTGAATGGGTGTTGGACTTTATCAAATGCCTTTTCTGTATCAGTAGACAAAATGAGGTGATTCTTGCCTTTTGTGTTTGATCACATTGTTTTTGTGATGTTGAACCAGCCTTGCATCACTGGTATGAATCCAACTTGGTCATGATGGATTATTTTTGGATATACTGTTGTATTCTATTGGCAAGAATTTTGTTGAAGATTTTTGCATCTAGATTCATGAGTGATATCAGTCTATAGTTCCCCTTTTTAGTTGGGTCATTCCCTGGCTTTGGTACCAGGGTTATGCTGGCTTCACAGAATGAATTAGGTAGAATTCCATCCCTTTCTAAACCATGAAATAGTCTCAGTAGTATTGGAGATAACTCTTCTCTAAAAGACTGGTAGAATTCTGCGGTGACACCATCTGGGCCTGGGCTTTTTCTTCGTTGGTACATTTTGGATGACTTTTTTCAATCTCTTCCTTTGTGATGGGTTTATTAAGTTGTTCTGCTTCACTTTGGGATAATTTTGTTAGGTGATATGAATTAAGGAATTTGTCCATTTCCTCTAGGTTTTCAAATTTGTTAGAGTGCAGTCTTTCATAGTATTCTGTTATGATATTTTTGATTTGTGTTACATCTGTGGTGACAACTCTCCTCTCATTTCTTATTTGGGTTATTTGTTTCCTTTCCTGTTTTTCTTTAGTAAGTTCAGCCAATGGTTTGTCAGTTTTGTGGATCTTTTCAAAAAAACAGCTTTTAGTCTTTTCAATTTTTTGTTCTTCTGTTTTCTAATTAGTTTAGTTCAGCTCTAATCTTTATGATCTGTTTTGTTCTGGTGCTGAGTGATTCCTCTGTTGTTCTCTCTCTACTTGTTCAAGCTGTAGGTTAGTTCTTTGATTTGGTTACTTTCTTCCTTCCAGATGTGTGTGTTTATGGAGATAAACAGACCTCTGAGCACTGCTTTGGCTGTATCCCATAGGTTCTGACAGGAAGTGTTTTCATTCTCATTGGAATCTATAAATTTCTTCATTTCATTCTTGATTTCATCCACAGTCAGTAGTTCTGTCTTCCAAGTCAGAAAGTCTCTTTTCCATTAGTTCCATTCTGTTTCCTTTGCTTTGAATTGAAGTTTGTATGTCTTTGATTTTGCTCTTGATCTGTTGGATTTCAGAGTAGTGGTGTTCCACCAGATCGAATGGCTTGTTTCATTTTTTATTTTCCTATGCTGCATTTTGTATAAGGTCTAGGAGGGCTCTATATGTAATTTTTTTATATTCACCTTCTGATAGTTTCAGAAATGTTTCTTTTTCTGGGATTTTTTTTGGTTATTTCTTTTGGGGCCCTCTGAAGCCACGAGTAATTTCTTGCTTATGGTTTTCTCCAGAGTTTGTTGCTTTGGGGGCATCATGTGAGTCAATAGAGGCTTGGAGAGATGCTGTGAGAATGGACTGCAGTTGTTTTCTAGGCCATCTTAAAACAAAAGGTGAAATGTATCTGACAACTTCCAAAGTCAGACTTTCAGGTGTACAGATCACTCTTCCCAGCGGGCAAAGTAAGCACCTGTATATCCAACCCCAGATGTTATAGACTAGTTCAAAATATGGAAAGGCTACTGCCCTGCTAGCCTTTGCTGTCTAGCCACAATCATAGATGGCACTGTTTGGAATACTGCTTTACTGCCAGCAAAGCACTCTCCTCCGGGCAGGCACTGCCTCTCAGTCTAGGAATTAGGTCCTGCTGTAGCCTCTGTATGGGTATTTCTGTCTCACAGTGGAAAAAAGTGGCATCCCACACAAGTTCCCCACCTGCCTTGGCACATGGCAGTCAATGTTGGAGCCGGAAAGAGGCCAAAGGTTCCAAGATGCACAGAGTCCAAAGCCAGGATCTCAAAACATGGCAACGTCACCTGCCAATCCCACCAGCAGTGCATCTGAGACCAGCCGCCTGTCAAGTCTCAACTCTGTCTGTCAGCCAAGACAGAGGTAAAGAAGTTAAAATGGTGAGCTACCCTCAGTTTGTAAAAGCCAGCACTCACCAAGAGCGGGGGTCAGCAAAAAGAGGAAGCTTTTGGCTCAGGGGTATGAAGTCCAAATTAACAGCCCTATGTCATCTCCTAGGGCTCACTAGGTGTCCAGATGGCTCTATTTAATTATCAATTCAGGTCTTAGTTTCCACAGGGATTTAGGGAGATGTGTGTTTAGTCTGCCATCTTGACTGCAAGCCCTAGAATAACCTTTTTGAAAGGTCAAATAGATTATGCCACTTCCTGTTTGTTACTTATTGCTCTTAGGATAAAATGAAACTTCTTATTATAGTATCAAATAACCTCCCAAAAGTGCCATTCTCCTGTCAAGATTAAGTGTGCCCTATGTTTCATACATGCTAAATTACTTAGTTTCTCAAATTTATTATATTCCTATATACATCCATGGAAACCCTGGTGGCTTAAAGGATAAGTGCTACATCAGCTATCTAAAAGGTCAGTAGTTCAAATCCTCCACATGCTCTTAGAAACTCTAAGGGGTAGTTCTACTGTGACCTCTAGGTCACTATGAGTCAGACCAGCGTCAACAGCACTAGGTTTTTATATACATCCATAACTTTCCTCGATCTGGAATCATATCATCCCTTCTTTCATCTGGCTTACCTCTTCAACAGAAGGAAATGTGTGACTAATATCATCTATCGACTGGAATAAGTGTGCCTATATCACCTGGTACAAGACATTTATTGAACTTGTTACAAATGTTTATTTCATTGCCCATGCCCCTATTACATACAGAATAGAAAGGTAAAAATCAAATTCCTAATTTCGAGGAGGTTGTATTCTCTGCAGAATGTTAAAATATCTGTAAAGCTAGTAAGTATAAGGATGCATAGTATCCTTTTATGCCTACATAGCACTGTAGATGGTGTCTGCCAATTTTTATATAACTTCTAAATCACTTAAAATCAATTTTCCCTTCTACAAGTCTATGTCAATCCTTTCCAGTGATCACCCAATCTCATATCCCATTAATGCATTATCAACAATATCGGCAGACTGATGTTTGTAAAATATAGATTGGATTCTGTTACTTCCCAATTTGAAAGTTTTCAGCAGCACCGCAACATCTATGGTACTGCAACATTTAAACTTCGTGGCTCAGCCTTCATGGCCTATTAAAATCTGACTCTAAATTATCTTTTATGCTTTATCTCCAACAGTTTCAGCTCTGGCAACAATAGCCTACACAATTCTTTGAACTGACCATGACTTTTAACACCTTCTGCCTTTGCATATATTCCCTGTATCTTGAATACTATTTCCAGTTGGAGAATCAATATCAACAGTCATATATTTTCCTCCAAAGTTTCCCTGAACTTACTTTTTCCCCAGTAGTGTTACTATTCACTTCTCTATTATAAAATCCCAAACAAGCCAAGTGCTTTTGTATTGATTCCAACTCATAGCAACCCTATATCGCAGAGTAGAACTGTGCCATAGAGTTTCCAAGGAGTGCCTGGTGGATTTGAATCACTGACCTTTTGGTTAGCAGATATACACTTAATTACTATACCATTAGAGTTTCACTTCTCTATAGCCAGAAATTTTGGCAGTAAAATGTGGTAGAACAGTGACCAGAGCAAACTTCCTTGCTTTGTTAATAATATTAGATGGAAGCATCCAGCCTTTCAACACTGTTAGCTGTAAGATCTTTGTTGTTATCTGTCATCACTTTTGATGTATAATCACCTCACACATGCAGAGTAGAGGTCTTATATTTAGCAGAGAACACATATGAGCACATCACATTCGGAAAATAAGGGGAAGATTTCAAAGAGTTACAGAATGTAACTGGACACTCATACATTAGCACTTCAGTATATGTAAATATATTCAATATATCCAAAATTAAATTCAGTGTGTTTAATATCCTGCCTTCCCTTCAACAGACACATACCTACACATGTACATCCTCATAATAAAAATAGTATATCTTCATTTGTCTTTGGCTTGGCTCATTTGTCTTTGTCTGCTTTGTTTATAACCAATGGGTTACTACCATTTCCTAGTCTAGAAGCCTGAGAGTTCTATTCAAACCTGCCTTTTCCCTCTGTCAATATCCATTTTTTGCCAAGATACAGTATCTCACACTTTTCAATCTCTCTGAAACATACTCCTTTCTTTGCTCTTTCACTTTTTTCATTTCAGAGTTTTCAAGTCTGTGGCTTTTCAGCAACTGATCACCAGGCCTGTTTTCAATGGTATCTTCGTGTAAGTTCAAACTGCCAACCTTCAGGCCAATATTCAAGAGCTAGATCTTTGTAGATGTCCTAAAGCTAGCTGAAGGAGCACCTTTCTGGTCCTCACTGGCTGGAAGTTTTTATTATGATCAAGTGTTGAATTTTAGCAAATCTTGGGATGATCACATTGTTATCTGTTTTGTTTTCAACTGTATCATCATAATAAATAACACTGATCAAATTTTAGATGTTCATCTAAATTTGCTTTTCAGGAAAAACAAACAAAACGCTTGGTCATGTTATGTTGTCATTGTTACATATTATTTAAAAGTTTTGCCAGTATTCTAATTTTTGTAGCCATTTCATCAACACTCTTGGTTTGCTTTATTTTTTAGTGTCCAGATTTGCAATCAGGATAAATACTGCCTTATAGAGTGAATTTGAAAGTCTCCATTTCCACCAGCCTTTGGAGCTAAGAAAAGACTGAGTAGAGGACTACAAGCCGGTGGAATCTTTCAAAGAGAAAAAAATGCTTGCTTTTGATTAAATTACTTTCTAATCAGCAAGTTGTTTGAACACAGAACTTTCTTTCCCAAAAAATAAGTTTGATTTCTTGGAAAGCTCAGTTATATTGATAAGCATGTGGCAAGACAGGAAATGGAGACTGGGATAAGAGGACAGGCACTCTGATGGCCATGAAGCCTCATTGGGGTGTGCTTTTAAAATATGCATTAAAACAATTACGTACAACATTTTATACTAAGAATTTATTTTAGTGCCAATTTTCTAAATTTGGAGTCAAATTTTTAACATTCACATCAAATCTCTTAACTATATTCTTCAAACCTAAAATTGAACATCAGGATCCCATACAAAATTCTAGGATACAGAAGCACAACGAAGGGTCTCCATATAGAGAAATCCAACTGAGTAAGTATTCTTACAGTGGAGTTCACAGCTTAGAACTCTAGGACCACGCTTAGGGACTCAGCCATGTGCTTGTTCATGTCATCAGTTAAATACTATGGTACTTTGAAGATGAGTGCTGAACTCAGAAGTACTCAACTGTTATTTTTTTACCCATTGATTTTTTTAATCTCAAGGTGACCCAGTCTGATGTATGCCTATAACCACTACACCAAGCTCCCAATATATCCTAGGAGGTGATACTAAAGGTAATAAAAGTTGCAAGTCATCTATCTAAAACCACCTGGCTAATGAAAGCTCATTTCAGGGAGCCGAAGAGATAAGATATTGATTCTGGTGAAAGACAATGTATGCTCAACTCATGGTCTTGTAATAGAGTGAACGGAATTAGAGGGGCTAGCTGTCACCACAAATAACCTGAATCTCCTCATGAACTAAAGTGGATTCTAAATGTGTAAAACATCGAACCTGGAGAAACTTAAAAAAAAAAAAATACAGCACTGCCAAGTAAAGCTGAATTAATATAAAGTAGGATTTTAGCATTTAATTAGTATCCAGATACTTGAAACATTTCTTCAACTGAGATTAGCCCCAGTTACTATTCAGATCCCATATTAAGCCCAGGAAATTTTCCTTCCCCATTATTTTGCTGAGAAGCAGTTTTCTTATTTGGTTTCATTTTACTTTGTTTTGTTGTTAGTGCTTTATGTCTCCATGTCCTGTCTAAGCATTAGGGACTCAATATTGAATAATAAATGAGACAGAAAAAACACCTAAGTTTATAGAATTTATACTCTACTGGGAGAGACGGAAAAAAATTAAAGGCTAAATGTACAATATGATATTTTGCAGTAAAAGTACTATAACAGAAAATGAATAGAGATAGTTTTGGGAAAGTGGGGATACTTTTTTCAAAAGAGTCTTCTGGGAAAGCCTATTTGAAGGTGGTGATATTTGAACAAAGAATTAAGGAATTAAGTGAAGCAAAGATATGGTCATGAGTATCTGGGGATGAGCTTTCTAACTTGTGGGAAAATTCAGGGCAAATCCTAGCAAGAAAAGGAGACAGGACTAATTGGGGGTGCAGAGTGGTGAGGTCCAGAATGTTTTAACAAAATTATGAATAGTGACACAAATCCAGGCACTAGTTTCAGGTAAGTTGCGTGGACATTATCTCACCACATGGCAGAGATTTCAAATAAGTGAGTAACAACAGTTTTTCAAAAAGAATAATCTGGCTTTTAGAAAGAATTTCCAAAAAGAAACAGAAGAGCATTGGACTAGTCTGTAGTTGTTTTGCTAGGTGTCCTTGAGTCAGTTCTGACTTAGAGCCACTTATGAAACACTGTCCAGTCCTGAGTCACCATCCCACTCCTTGTTATGCTTGAGTCCATTGCTGAAGCCACTGTGTCAGTCCATCTCATTAAGGGTCTTCCTCATTTTTGCTGACCCTCGACTTTATCAGGGATTAATCCCTCCTGATAGCATGTCCAAAATAATGTGAGACAAAGTCTCACCATCCTTGCCTCTAAGCAGCTTTCTGGCTGTACTTCTTCCAAGACATATTTGTTCATTATTGCAGAAATCCATAGTATATTTAATATTCTTTGCCAACACCATAATTCAAAGGCATCATGTCTTCTTCTGTCTTCCTTATTCATTGTTGAGCTTTCACATGTATAAGAGGAAAACACCAGGGTTAGGGGAAAGCACATCTTACTTAGTCTTGAAGGTTATACTTTGCTTTTGAACACCTGAAAGCAGTCTTTGGCATCAGATTTGCCCAGTGAAATGTGTCTTTTGATTTCTTAACAACTGCTTCCACTGGTGTTTTAGATAACTAGTGCCACTATAACAAAAATACCACAGATGTTTGACTTCAACAAAGAGAAATTTACTTCTTTACAGTATAGTAGACTTAAAGTCCAAGTTCAGGGATTGAGCGTCAAGGAAAGGCTTTCTCAGTCAGCCTTCTTCCCCTAGACTAGGAGCTTCTTTGTACAAGGACTCACAGTTCAAAGGATGTGCTCTGCTCCCAGCACTGCTTCCTTGGTGGTATGGTGTCCCCAACTCCCTGCTGACTTCTCCTTCATCTCTCAAGAGATTGCCTCAACATGATCCAAGTTTGTACACTGAATCCCACCTCACTAACACAACTTCCACCTATCCTATCTCATTATCTTAGAGGTGGTAATCACAACATATGGGAAAGAAATCACACAACACTGGGAGTCATGACCCAGCCAAATTGATACATGCATTTTTGGGGGGACACAATACAGTCCATGACATGTTGATTATCAAGACAAATAAAATGAAATCCTGGACAACTTCAGTTGTTTCTTCATTTACCGTGATGTTGCTAATGAGTCCAGTTGTGAAGATTTTTGTTTTCTTTATTTTGAGGTATAAACCATACTGCGGTCTTTGATCTTCATCAGTAAGTTCTTCAAATTCACTTCGCTTTCAGCCAGCAAGGTTGTGTCATCCACACAGCAAATGTTATTAATCAGCTTTCTCTAAAGTTGACACCCTGTTCTTTTTCACATACTCTGAATTTTCTGATTACTTGCTCAACATACAAATTGAATAAGCATGATAAAAGGATACATCTTGAGACATATACCTCTCCTCACTTAGAGCTAAGCAGTATCCACTAGTTCTGTTCAAAGCATTGCCTCTTGATTCATGAACAGATTCCTCATGACACAACTTAGTGTTCTGGAATTCTCATTCTCTGCAATGGATTGATAATTTGTTATGGTCCACACAGTAGAATGTCTTTGCACATTCAATAAAACACAGGTAAACATCTTTCTGGTATTGTCTGCTTTTAGCCAGGGTCCATCTGACATAAACAATGATATCTCTGGTTCTGAGACCTGGACTAGTACAGAAAACAGATAATGATGACTTGTATTAGAATAATAATCACTGGAATCAAGTAAATACTTTGGAAATTTATTGAATAATTACAATGAAAAGCATAAAGATACACTGATGCTTTGGATATGTTTTTGAGAGAAACAGAAGAATCAAAATAATCACAAAATTTTGAATCTGAGCAACTTTATATAGATGGAAGCCCTGAGACTCTGAGTGATCAGAAAGTTGGATCAGGAAAAGATAGGATTCAAGAGTTTGGGTTTGGATGTATTAAGTCTTAAATGCTTGTTAGATCTCCAGAAAATACACCAAATATACCACGTGTCTGGCAATTAAAGAAAAAAGTGGCAAGATCATGGAAAGAAACAATGGATTTCTAAATAGAAATTTGTCATCAGTATATAAAGGATTTTTAAAGCCAGGGTGTGAACAAAATTGCTGAAAGAAGCAAAAAAGTAGCACACAGGATCTTAGGTTATCATGGCATCCGCAGGCAGAAAAGGGACAGAAGAAGCAGCAAAGAAATATTTCATCACTAGCAGTAACTGCTACCAGGATTGGAAGGGGCGGGGTGGGCAGGACTGTTTTAAGAACAAGAGTGTGATCAATAGTGTCAATTACTTTGAAAATTCAATTAAACAGGAACTGAGTTTCCATAGACAAACTGTTATAACATACCACCCCGAATCACAGTGAGACAACACAAATGTTTTTCTCTCTCTCTGAGAGACACCACATGCCAAATAGTAGAAGCAGAGTCAGTGGAGGTTTGCTCTGTGCAGACATTTGGATGACAGACTTCCTCCATCTGGTGGTTTCAGAGAGAGTAATTGTAGTCATAGGAATAGGTCATCCTGTGGTATAGGAAAAAAGCCAAGCTATGGTAACTTGGCAAGAAATTACCCAGGAATATATATCTCTCCCTGGGTAATGCAAACATTTAATGTGCTGGGAAGATGCCCGAAAGGTTGGAGTTGAAAATCTACCCACAAGTGCCTCTGAAGAAATGTCTGGTGATCTATTTCTGAAAACACAGTCATTGAAAACCACATGGAGCAGAGTTCTACTCTGACACACATGAAATTACCATGAATTGGAACACGTTCAAGTAAAACTGGTGCTATCTTGCTCTCTACATTCCTTCTTAGCTCCTGATGGTCTCTTCCACTGATTAAATTAAAATTGAATATAAGAGTCCACAGAGGGCTCAACGGCACTTGGCTAGAGGCACTGATGCATTGCATAAATTTAAGCAATGTGGAGAGGTAAGTGAATTGGAAAGGTCAAGATATCAGTACATCTTTGTTAAAATTGTTAGATGTCTTTTATAATAAATACTGAAATGTGATCATTTCCTTTTGCAGAACTGTCTTCAGTATTTTTCTTTTAATAAAAAATATTTTCTTGCGCTTTAAGTGAGTTTACAATCCAAGACAATTTGTCATACAAAAACTTATATATGCATTGTTATATAACTCTAGCTGATTTTCCCACCCTGTGACAGCATACTCTTTTCCACGCTTATTTTCTTGTCCATTCAACAGATCCTGTCCATCTCTGACACCTCATCTTGCCTCTTAACAACAGCTGCCCAGTTAGACAGCCTTGTGTACTTACTTAAGCCAAGAAGCACACTCTTCACCAGTATCATTTTGTGTCTCATAGTCCAGTCTAATCTTTGTTTGAGGATTTGGCTTCAGAAATGGTTTCAGTTCTGGGCCAACAGAGAGGCGGGAGGGGTCATTTTTTCTGGGGACCCTCTAGTCTATTGGGCCATCAAGTCTAGTCTTTTTAACAGAGTTCAAGTTCTGTACAACCATTTTTCTCCCACTGTATTACGGACTTTGTGTTGTATTCTCTGTCAGGACAGTCATTGGGTGTCTGGCACCATCTAGTTCTTCAAGTCACATGATATAGTCAATGGATTATGTGGCCCTTTATGTCTCTTGAGCTCCTTTTTCCTTATGTCCTTGATGTCCTTCATTCTGATCTGCTCCAGGTGGGTTGTGACCAGTTAATGATACTTAGATGGCTGGTGGTATCTTTTAAGACCCCAGATGCTTCTCACAAAAGTAGGATGCAGAATATTTTCTTAAAAACTTTGTTATGTCAGTGGACCTGAATATTCCTTGACATACAGACTCCTGCCCTTGCTACTCTGTCCTTTGAAGTACTGAGTTACATTTAGGAAATTTCTTAGTTTTTGGTTTATCCATTTGTGCTGACTTCTCCTATATTGTATATTGTCCCTCCCTTCATCTAACTTAATTCTTCTCTGCTATCTAATTAATGAATACACCTCTCCCTTCCTCCTGGTTCTTGTAACCATCTATTTTAGTTCACTAGTGCTGCTCTAACATAATTACCATCAGTGGACATCTTTAACAAACGAAAGTTTATTGTGACACACCTCAATAGGCTAAGAGTCCAAATTCAGGATGTTCCCTCTAGGGGAATGATTTTCCCTCTTTGTCAGCTCTGGAGAAAAGTCCTTGTGTTGCATCAGTATTTGGTCACAGAACATCTTGGCACAGGAACTTCAAGTCTGAAGCACTCTACCTCTGGTGCTATTTCCTTGTTGTGTGAGGTTCCCAATGCTCTGCTTGTTTCCCTTTCCTTTTATCTCTTGTAGGATAAAAGGTGGTGCAAGTCACACTCTAGGGAAACTCTCTTTACAACAGAGCAGGTCAATGACCTTAGGAAGGGGTTAAAAGTCCCACCCTAATCCTGTTATCATATAGCAAAAAAAATCACAAAGTGGACAACAATCATAAAATACTGGGAATCATGGCCCAGCCAAATGGCTACACACATTTTTCCTGGAACACAGTTCAATCCTTGATAGCCCACCCTTTGTCTCCCAGAATCACATCTTTTAAACACATAACACATTTATCCCATGACAGCAAAAGTCACAGCAAAAACATATCCATCCCATGCAAGTCTTAAATAAGTTCCAAGTCCAAAAGTAAAAACTCCTCTACAACTGTGAAACCTAGAATGTAAGCTATCTGCTTCAAAAGGCACAATGACAGAACAGGCACAAGTTAGAAATTTGCATTACAAGTAGAGAAGGAAGGCAAAGCAGGCAACAAAACAGTCAGCAAAACATGTTAAGTTAGTCGTTAATGCTTTGAAAATAATCCTCTGTTCCCTGAGAAAATTTACACATTAGTCTTGCCTTCCAGACTTTAGATGTTGGCCACACTCTCTAGATTCTGAGTAAGACCCCAACCCTGTGCTACAACTCTGCCTTCTATGCCCACTGGGACAGCAATTCTGCCCCCTTGACTTTAGTTTCATCCTAAGCTCAACTGAGTGGAATTCCTCCCTTACAAATACAGGAATCCATGGCTCCATGCTTTCAAGCTCCTGAGGTCATGGCTATACCTTTTGAGACTGATGCAGGTCAGCTTCTCATGCTCTTTGTCTCTTAAGTTTCTGCTTCCTATGGTCTCATGGCCTGGG
Source organism: Heterohyrax brucei (assembly GCA_028571685.1). NCBI lineage: Eukaryota > Metazoa > Chordata > Mammalia > Hyracoidea > Procaviidae > Heterohyrax > Heterohyrax brucei. Next base: position 24,038,954 of record CM053147.1, read on the forward strand.
TCTCAGGCCCACATTTGTCCTGCTGGGGCAATTGTTCTAAAGCTCCGTAACTCCACTAATTCAAGTTCCCAGAGACATCAAACTCTTGTCAGGAACCTCCTGCACATAGACACTCACTCTCTTCTTCCAGGGATCAGCAAGCCTACCTCCATCAATTCAAGTGCCCAGAGGCACCCTACTCCACCAGGAAATCTCTCTGCACAGGCACTCGGCTCTCTCATTCCACGGGTCAGCTCCAGCACTGTCTCATGCTGCTCTGGTTCTGCTACTGTTGTTTCTTACCATCTGCATCTTTTTCAGTGTTAATAGTTCTGAGTCTTCTGTCCATTTATAGTTTCAAAGCAACATCCACATTTTGGCTATTTGTTAGAGTAGTACCCTACTCCCATGATATCAAATTCTGTTTCACTCATCTGGTACTGCTGTAACAGAAATATCATTAGTGGATGACTTTAACAAAGGAAAGTTTATTTTTACACAGTCTAATAGGCTGCAAATATGAATCCAGGGTGTCCACTCCAGAGGAATGGCTGTTGCTCTTTGTCAGCACTGGAGGAAGATCCTTGTTCATCAGGGAGCATCTTGGCACAGGAACCTTAGGTCTGAAGGACATGCTCTACTCCTGGTGCTGCTTTCTTGATCATGGGAGGTTCCCAACTCTCTACTTGCTTTCCTTTCCTTTTATCCCTTGTAGGATAAAGGTTAATAGCTGGTGCAAGCCACACTTTAGGGAAGCTTCCTTTAAAATGGAACAGGGAGGTGACTGTAGGGAGGAATTATAGTCCCACCCTAATCCTCTTTAACGTACAACATAGGAAAATCACAAAATGAAGGACAATCATAAAATATTGGGAATCAGGACTCAGCCAAACGGCTACGCACAGTTTTGAGGGGACAAAGTTCAATCCATGATACCATTGAAGACTGTTTTCATCTGTTTTTAAACTTTTTCATGAGTCCTTATAACAGGGGTCTCAGACATTATTTATCCTTTTGAAACTGACTAACTTCATTCACTATGTCTTTCTGATTCCTCCATGTCATGCAACGTTTCCCACAATCATCATTGTGCTTTATCATTGCATTGCATTCCATTCATTGTGTGACTCATATACCACAGTTTATCCATTCGTCTGGTCTGGGGACTTAGGTTGAGTCCATCTTTTTACTATTGTGGACAATGTTGCAGTAAACATTGGTGTACACATATCTACTTGTGTGACAGATCTCATTTCTCAAGAATATGTTCCAAGAAGTGGAATTGGTGGACTGTCTAGTGTTTTTAAAAGGTGCCAAATCAAATTTCAATGTGGTTCTACCATTTACATTCCCAGAAGCAGTGTAGAAGTGTTTCCAGTGTGCAGAAAATGTTGGTAAGCAGGTATCTACTTGTGTGATAGTCCTCATTTCTTAAGGACATATTCCAAGAAGTGGGATTGCTGGATTGCCTAGTATTTTCAGGAAGTACAAAATTGAATTTCAAAGTGGTTGTATCATTTTACATTCCCAACAGAAGTGTAGAAGCTTTGCAGTCCCTCCACAGCATCTCCAACATTTATTATTTTGTACTTTTGGTTTAATGTCAGTCTTGTTGAGTTGACATGGTATCTTATCACAGTTTTTATTTGGATTTCTTTAATGACTAATGATTATGAGAATTTCCTCATGTATTTCTTAGCTGCCTGATTGTCTTCCTCAGAGAAGAACCTGCTCATATATTTTGCCTGTTTTTCAAATGGATTGTCTGTTTCTTGTTGAAGTTTTACACTATCTGGTAGATGTTGGAGACTTGATGCTAATCAGCTTTGTGGTAGCCAATACTTTTCCTCCCAGTCTGTAGGTTGTCATTTCACTTTTCTATTGAAGTCTTTGGGTGACTGTGTTTGATTTTTAGGAGTTTTTTAGGGTCTTTCTTATCAGAGGGATAACAGGAAGAATCTGATTACTCTGTCATCTTAGCCCTGCCTCTTGAGTATTCTTAGACTTAATGCACACTATATGAATTTGAAGGCACTTTTTAATTTACACTCACAAAGAATGTGTTACAATTTTAATTCAAATTGGATTGAATTTATAGATTAATTCACCAATCATTGACATTTTTATTACATTGAAATCTTACATATATGAATGTAGCATACTTAATTTTATTTTGCAATTATTAAGAAAAAACACAGTAGAATGTACACCAATTCAACGGTTTCTGCATGTATAATTCAGTGACACTGATTATATCTTTTAAGTTGTGCAACTCTTTTCATCCACTGTCTCTGAGTTCCTCCCTCCTATTAACAGACTCACTGCACTCTAAGTTCCCTGTACAATCTTTCAAGTTGCTGTTGTCGCTTTGATCCCAAATAGATAGATCTTAAAAGAGCACAATGCTCAAGGGAGGCACTCTTTACTGATTAAACTAAACTCTTGTTTGGTTTTAAGAAGACTTTAGGGTGTACTTTTGGTTTAAGGTCTAATGATTACCAGGGCAATAGTTTCAGGGGTTCATCCAGTTCCTTCAGCTCTAGAAAGTCTGGAGTCTGTGAAAATGAACTTCTTTTCTACATTTTCCCCCTTTTGATAAGGATTCTTCAACAGAATCTTTGATCAAAATATTTAATAATGGAGCCTGGCACCATCTGGTTCTTCCTGCCTCACAGCAATAGAGGCATTTGTTTATGGAGGTAATCAGCCACACATTCCATATTCTCCTCCTATGCCTGACTCTCCTTCTTCCTCTGTTACTCCAGACAAGAGGTACATTTACTTAAAACAATGACAAAAAGAAAAGCAGCTGGTGAAGTTGCTCATGTACAACCAAAAATCTCATGGGATTTGCTTCCTTGGTTTGCATTTTAGGGCCATGAATTCATGGGACATCTCAGTTAATGGGCCTAATAACATGTTTAGTGCTTCTGTTCTACCTCCTATTTATTTACATAGTGCCTGGAGTCTTAAAAACCTGCAAATGGACATCTAAGGCAAAACTGGTCTCTATATTGTGCCATTTACTAGGTTTTCTTTTATGACATTCAATAATATTTTGTAATTTTCTGTACTGAGATACTGTGCATTTTTCTTAGTTTATTTTATGTATCCTGTAAATATGCTAAATTAAAAAGAATCTTTTTCAAAACTGCATCCTCTTATTGGTATTGCTGATGAATAATCTCTCATGTCTGACAGAATTATATCATCAGAAACTCCATTCAGGTATTTTATCTCTTCTCCCCAAATAATTTTGCTAGAAATAGATACCTGCCATTTGTAAGACGTTTTGTTACTTTTCTTCTGTTTTCTACTGTTTGATTTGAGCAAGATTTCTGTGTCCCACTTTTACTCACATTTCTCTGTCTTTCTGACCTCAAGCTAGAGATTTTTGTTACCTTTTATCAGGTTGAGCAAGCTTTAATTTATTACTTGCTTACTAAGGTCTTCTTTTGCTTGCTTTAATGAGAGAATGTTGACCCTTAAAGTATGAATAGTACTTTATTAAGATTATTATATTATTTTCCTCTTTTACTGTGTGATGTGGTAAATGTCCTTTCATTTGTTTATTTAATTTACATTCTTTGGCTTAGTTGTCAAAATGACGTTATTCTTATGAAATAGGTTATGTATTTCTTCCTATTTAAAAAATACTTTTTGAAGCTCTAGTGTTTTAGTCATTCTTGAATTGCTGAAGAACAGTCCTTGCATGAATGTCTGAGCTTTGTCTATATATATTTTAGAAAGGAAAATAAAATGGGGGACAGGTTTGAATTACTATTTCAACTCTGTTAGTGCAGACTGTTTTACTTGGGTATAATATTTAACCTTTACAGAAGTGAAAAAGAAGAAATATTTCATTTCTCCTTGTTTCCTCTTTTATTTGAATTAGTAAAGTTTATATGTCCTACTCCTTCACACCACATTTTTTTAAAAATCATATTGTTTTAAAAAAGATAGCTTCTCTTATTTTCCTTTGGAAGTTTCTCTCAAATATAAAGACATAGATAAAAATATACATCCTTACATATATAAAAAACATGTATACACACAGGTAGTTTTATATTTTTTATTAATGTTTGAAGAGCACTGCATTTTTACAAAAATAATACAACATCATACTTTTTTGCCAGCTATACCCAGTTCCCTATGTCCTTCCTGGAAGTATTTTCACCAGCAAGCATGATATGCTAATTTTTTTACAGCAACACATAAAAAATTAGCATAGTGCATTTAAGATAATATCTTGTGGGGGAAGATGTGGTTGCCATTTAACATGGGCTGTCTGCATAAAAATACAATGTTTATTATCAGTTTTCCTCCTGAAGAACATAAGAACCTGGCTACATTTCTCATCTTCAACATATCCTATTACAATTTCTTCCATAACTGTTAAATAAGATGTATTTTTCTTAATTTATCAGATAAAATATCCATAAAATAAAGTATGCATACTGCATGCAACATTCAGTATAGAACATTATTTTTTTAAACAAACATATATACACCTATATATCTAATACCAGATTAAGACAACAAATATTTCCAACACGGCACAAATATCCTCATGTTCCTTCCCAGACAGTATCTGTCTTTTTTTCAAAGTAAACACTGTTACGACTTTTTACTGTCAACTAGGCTGCATTTTTTTGGTATAAAATAAGTCATGTAAATACAAATATACTCTTATTTATATTGATTTTCCACACACTGTGAGATTAATTCATATTGTTACATATGAGGTCTGACAAGTCTGTGAACTTAATTGTTCTAAGTGCTACATACCTAATTGCTGAATATCCCTAAGGTCCACCTTTGGGAAGCTATGCACCAGTGCCAGTACCTAGTCACCCATCAAAGCAATTTGGGAACTCTTTCTGGAATGGCTATTGTGCACAGTGGGACAGTAGTAAGCTGGTGAACTTAATTGTATAGTTGTCTGTGACGGAGTTTTTAGGCAGTAAAGAAAAACTGTACTAGAATACCCTCCCTACTCACCTGATCTGGCCGCCAATGACTTTTTTCTTTACCCACAGATAAAGGAAATATTGAAGGAAGACAATTTTGATGACATTCAGGACATCCAGGGTAGAACAAAAGAAATATGTACTTAGGAAGGCGTCACCAACCTCTTTAGGAAGCATAGAGACAAACGAGCTAAATACCAAATACTAGTAAAATACCAAATACGGTTTCAAGAAAAAAAAAAATGTATTGAATGCCAGTCTTTAAGGACGAAGAAAGAAGACTTCTACTACAAGAGAAGCTGAATTCTGTGCTTCTACTAAAACAGAAAGAATTCACTGAAGAGAGGAGCCATGAAGACAGTGTACCCTTCTGCCTGGGAAGATTTAGACAGACAGATGGGCTAGTAATTGATGTGTAACACCCTTTTGATGAAAAGAAGGCAAGAACAATGCAAATGTAACATTAGCCAATTAAGCCTAAAATTATCTTAAGGGTCAAACTCATGTAAGGAAATTAGAAATAAAACTAGCCAGCTTTAGAGTGGTGAAAGACTTTGAACTTCCATCATCTAACAAGAATGGTTATTAAATCCACCTAGTTTGTAAAACTCAGAGGTTTGAGGTTTGGTTCAACTTGAAGGTCAAAGTTTCAGGCAGCAGGGTTTCTAGGATGTAGAGGTTGGCTATAGATCATTCTTCGTCCAGAAAGTTTACCTCAAAAGGTGGAACACTTTTAAATTCAAATTAAGTCAGTGGTTGGACAAAGTAATAGTTAGAAACATTAATTGACTGTTGTTTTTTTTCATCTGTATGTAGCTTTACCAAGGATGTTGCAGGTAACGTGACATGTATGTGACTTCTCCAAGTCTGTTCCAAAGCTGGACACATTGTGTTCCTTAGAGCAATCCATTAAGATTGCCATACTGAACTAAAAAACTCAATCCAAAATAATTTTGCAATCTTGTATCTGTAAATTTAATTGTTCTGGGTGCTACATATCTCATTGCTGACTACCACTACTGTCACCAACGAAGTACTCCACTTACGAAGCTATGCACTGACACCAGTACCTAGTCTGCCCTTCAAAGCAATTTTGACACTCTTTCTACAATGGCCACTGTGTGTGGTGGCACAGTGGCAAGCTCACAAACTTAAGTGTCTAGTTGTCGCTGAGAGAGTTTTTAGCCAGAAAACAAATAACTGTATTGGAACACCCTCCCTACTCACCTGATCTGGGCCCCAATGACTTTTTCCTTTACTGAAGATAAAGGGAATATTGAAAGGAAGACATTCTGATGACACTCAGGACATCAGAAGTAACACAAGGCCAGCTCAGATGGCCATTCCAGCAAAGAGTTCCAAAATGGCTTTGAAGGGTGGACTAAGCGCTGGCGTTGGTGCATAGCTTCCCAAGGGGAGTACTTGGAAGCTGACCTTGGTGATATTCAGCAATAAGACATGCAGTATTTTTTCTAGGATGTGTTTGTGAACTTAATTGTCATGCCTCAGTAGTTGTTACAGGAGCTATGGAAATCCTGGCAGCATAGTGGTTAAGAGCGACAGCTATTAACCCCAAAGTCAGCAATTTGAATCCACCAAGTATCCTGTGGAGACTCTATGGGGAAATTCTACTCTGTCCTTTAGGGTTGCTATGTGATGGAATCAATCTGACAACAATAATTTTGTTTCTTTTGAATTTTTTATAAAGCTCAGCAGTTCATATTCTCCATGTGTTCCTTGGAAACTCTAAGGGGCAGTTCTAATCTGACTTCTACGGTCCCTTTGAGTCAGAGCCGACTAGGCAGCACCAGGTTATTAAGAAGTAACCAGTACAGTTCACTTAAACAAAACAGTAGAAAAATGAAGCTGTCTATGACTTCATGTATTTGTTTATATTTCCTCCCATTAAGAATTTGAAGGCACTGCATAAATAACTATGTCAACTAGTTGACTAGCTTTTGCATCTCAACTACAGTATGATTATAGGCTTTGAGCCCGTACAGCAAATAAAAAATATTGAGAAAAAAAAGGAATTCAAACAAAAATACTAGGTAAAAATATAAGTTTAAAATAATTTAGCTTGTTACTATTTAGATTTTCTATTTAGAAGATTCTGGGGTAATTAAATTTTTGAATATTTTAAATTTCTGTGAGCTATTTAGAAAATTGAATGTTAGTATGATTAATTTTTCTCTGAAATTGATGCATGGTTATACTGTCATATTAACATGGAAGAAAATCTAATTTGTTTTTCAACACTCTCCAATCCTTTTTAAATATATAGAATAATACCCTATAGAATTCCAGTGTGCTGTTTAAGAGACATCAGGAAATGGCTAAAAAATATCAATTAAAACCAAACCAAACTCAATGCCATCAAGTTGAGTCTGACTCATAGTGACCCTCTGAGACAGAGCAGAATTCTACCATAAAGTTTCCAAGGAGTTCCTGGTAGATTTCAGCTGCCAACCTTTTGGTCAGCAGTGGTAGCAGACAACCATTATGCTACCAGGATTTCACTACCAATTAGAATACCTCAATTAAGAATGAATTAGGCTTCCTAACAAACTTAAAAAGGAAAATAAATATTAGAAAACAACTGGAACACTGTGAATAAGATTTAAATCAAAAATTGGTATTTTATTTTATTGTTTGTGTAGTACAATAAAGCCTTCCAAAGTACAACAGAAGAAATCGCTTTCACTATAATTCTATGAGTGGAGAGATGTAGAGATCACAGAAAGTGTATTTCTCTCAATTTTACAGGGACTAAACCACACATCAACATTTCGGTTTGAACTGAATTACAATTATTTCCATCTGTCATATAAAAGAATACATTTTATTTGAATCATTTGGCAGGGTAGATTTATTTGGAAATTTTATACTGACCAAATTTGGAATACATACTGGTAAATTTTCCTCACTGATGTGATATTTAACTTGTCTGATTACATTAGCTGTATTGGGCAGAAAATAATGTAAGAAGCCTGAAGAGTAGTTTAAACTGTTTACCTTTGAATAGAGGACATAATCCTTCATATATCTACAAAATAAACCTCTAAACTCCATTCATTATGTAATCCAAGGTGTTCATCTCATGACAGACTGGATAAAATATAACCCCCCAAAAATTCAAAATGCATGGTTTAGCAATGTAGTCTTTTAATGAATTTAACCTCATACATAGTAAAAGAATGGTTTTACTTATTATAAATACTTCCTTTAATGTACAGAACTAACTACATAAAATACTGCTATCTTTTTCTAATCACTGAAACAATCTTTGCCAGTTTAATTTTTATCAAAAGCTAAAAAAGCTGTATTACAAATATATTTAAGAAGCAGAATTTTCATATATAAGCCATTCAGCAGTCTAATTTGTATCGTGAAATTCATGCAATCATTTCTATAATTTAGCATTTATCGATAGAATCTATGAGGTCATCAAAAATGTACATACTTCAACCTCATTATTTTTGCTTTAATTATGTTTTAACTTTATGTTCTCAGCACAAGAAAGCTATTTAGAGTAGAAACTCATTATAGGGTTGCAGCAAAGATATTACAGCTAAATTCATTTTCCCTCTTAGATAAGAGCTAAATATTTAGCCATATTTGATAACTATGTAGCTGGAAACACTGGTGGTGTAGTAGGTTAAATGCTGTATCTGCTAACTAAAAGATTAGCAGTTCAAATCCATCAGGCGCTCCTTGGAAATTCTATGGGGCAATTCCACTATGACCTCTAGGGTCACTATGACTTGGACCAAACTTGACAGCAGTGAATTTTATATTTATGTATTATCTGGAAACCCTTGTGGTGTAGTGGTTAACTGCTGTTTGCTAACCAAAAGGTCCACAGTTCAAATGTACCAGGCTGTCCTTGGAAACTCTATTGTGCAGTTCTACTCTGTCTTATGGTCACCATAAGTTGAATTTGACCCCAAAGCAGTGAGTTTGGTCTGATTATTGGAGCCCATCATTTTTATTTCCTACTTTACATAAATGTTGTTAAGTTTAGACAAAAGTCTTTTGGAATTACGCGATACATAAGTCAAAATGTGGATATGTGTAGCTATTATTTTTTTATATCAAAAACACCAATCTGTCTGGAATCCTGCACATGTAATTAGTACCAAATTTAAGATCAGATACATTCAACCCACCACATTCTTTGGTCAGCTACCTTGATACTTCTGTCTCTCTGTAAACCAAATATCCCATATCTATTTCTCCTGAGGCAACAACAGAGCAGTGATATTTTATTTGATCCTGCTTTTTCAACAATACAAATACCATTCTGCTACTTTAATACTCTGATGACAATAAGAAAAAGCAACAGATAACCCAGCCTCCCCGTTGAGACACAATGAGTTGAGATGATAGGAAAAGGGAAGAAAACAAGTAACAGTGAGGAATGTTTCACAGAAACAAAACGTTCTTCTGGAATCTAATAGTATAACACTATGAAGAGTAATTAAATCATTACCCGCCTGTGTAACCTGAAAATGAAGACAAGTGTTCAATGTTAGATGACATCTCGCTCCTCCATTTTTGCTTTAAGACTTTTTTTGTTTGTTTGTCTTGCCTCCTACCTATTTCAAAAAGCCCAGGTCTTTGAAAGTGTTGCTTTTTTAAAATCAATACATCTCTTTTACCTCTACTTTTGCCCTTCTTTTCTGTTATAGCTGTATTTATGTAAATATACATTCAAAATTCTGGACTATACGTTTTTTGGTTTCCTTAATATTAGAGATCGACTCCCCCTCCTCAAAAAAAAAGATATTCCTAACAGCTGATATCTATAAGGAAATGCTGGTGGTCTAGTGGTCAAGTGCTCTGTCTGCTAACAAAAGGTTGGCAGTTCAGTTCCACCAAGCACCCCTTGGAAATTCTATGGGGCAGTTCTACTCTGTCCTATAAGGTTGTTACAAGCTAGAATTGACTTGACAGCATTCTTGTTTTTTTCTTTTTTTTTGATTTGACATCTGCAAGTATAAATCATTTGGAAACATCTTTGCAGATGTGTTTAAGTAAACATGAAACAACATTGGACTAAGGTGGCCTTAATCTAGTGTAAGTGGTGTCATTATAGAAAGAGGAAAGGAAATACAGAGATAGACACTTATAGCAAACCGAAGGTGGAAGAAGCAAGGAAGTATTCTCCCCTAGAAACTTTGGACGGAGCATAGCCCAGTGGATATCTTGATTTCAGACTTCTAGCCTCCCAAATTGTGATGGAGTAGATTTCCTTTGTCTTAAGCCATCCCAGTTTGTGGCATTTTGTTACAGCTACCCTAGGAAATGCATAAACTTGTTATTGTTAGATGCTATCAAGTTAATTCTGACTCACGGTAACCCTGTATACAACTTAACAAATGACTGCCTAGCCCCTGTCATCCTCACCATTGTTTGCTTCAGCCCTGTCCTAGTCACCGGGTACTGCTCCAACAGAAAGTATCACAAGTGGAAGATGTCATGAGGAGAAGCTTTATTGACACAGTCCGGTAAGCCACAAATCCATTCATAAATTGTAAGTCCATTCAGAATGAGAGATCATCACAGTCTGGTAGGCTGAGTCCAAATCCAGTGAGAGCATCTCGGCACAGGAACCTCGGGTCCAAAGGACGTGCTCTGCTCTCGGTGCTTCTCTCTTGGTGGTATGAGGCTCCCAACTTCCTCAGCTCACTTTTCTCCCTCGTATTACACAAGCTCGAGTCCTGCCTCACTAACACAACTGAAACCATTCTCCATCATCAATATCACAGAGGCAGGATTCACAACACATGGGAGGAAGGGCACCATACCGGAACTCCAAACCAAGTCAAATCAACTCATACAGTTTTGGGGGGACACAATTCAATCCACGACAAGCTCATTGTTGCGAACACTGTGTCAATCTATTTCATTGAGGGTCTTCTTTTACTTTATTGATCCTCTACTTTACCAAGCATGATGTCCTTCTCCAGGGACTGATCCCTCCTCATAGTGTGTCCAGAGTACTTGAGAGCCATTATTGCTTCCAAGGAGCATTCTGGCTGTACTTCTTTCAAGACAGACTTGTTTGTTCTTCTGGAAGCCTATGGCATATTCAATATTCTTTGCCACTACCAAAATTCAAAGGCATCCATTCTTCAGTTTTCCTTATTCACTGTCCAGCTTTCATGCACACTAAGGTCACTGAAAAGAGCATGTCTCAGGTCATGCAGACTTTAGTTCTCAAAGTGATATCTCTGTTTTTGAAAAAGTTCAAGATTTTTTTGCACCAAATTCTCCCAGTGTAATACATTGTTTGATATACTGACTGTTGCTTCCATAGGTGTTGATTATGGTTCCAAGTAAAATGAAATCTCTGACAACTCCCACCAATGGTCTGTCAGTTGGTTGTACTGTGGTGGCTTGTGTGTTACTATGATGCTGTAAGCTGTGCCACTGGTATTGCAAATGCTAGCAGAGTCAATTATAGTGGAGAAGGTTCAGTAGAGTTTCTACACTAAGACCAACTAGGAAGAAGGACCTCGCAGTCTACTTTTGAAAAAAAAAATTAGCCACTGAAAACAACATGACTAGCAGCAGAACATTATCTGATACAATGCTGGAGGATGAGCCCTTTAGGTTGGAAATGCACTAAACAGAGTTGGGGAAGAACTGCCACCTCCAAGTAGAGTTGACTTTAATGATATGAATGGAATAAAGCTTTGGGACCTTTATTTGCTGATGTGGCATGACTCAAAATGAAAAGAAACAGCTGCAAACATTTAATAGTAATCAGAATGTGGATTACACGAAGTATGAACTTAAAAATTGGAAGTCATCAAAAATGAAATGGCATGCATACATACCAATATCATAGGTATTAATAAATGGAAATTGACTGCTATCTGCCATTTTGAATTAAATAATCATATGGTCTACTGCATCAGGAATGACAAATTAAAGATTGGAATCTCATCCACCCAGCATTTCAAGATCCATCCTGAAGTGCAATACTGTCAGTGACAGGATGATATCTACATGCCTACAAGGAAGGTCAGTTAACACAATTATTATACAAGTTCAAGCAATCACTAAGGCCACAGATGAAGAAACTGAACATTGTTACCAATTTTGGCAGGCTGAAACTGATCAAATATGCCATAAAAATGTACTGATAATTACTGGTAATTGTAATTCAAAGGTTGGAAACAAGAGGATTTGCATTTGAAAAATATGACCTTGGTGATAGAAACAATACTGGAGATCACAAGATAGAATTTTGCATGACCAAAGGCTTTTCAATTTCAAATCCCTTTTTCTAACAACGTAAACAGTGACTACACATGTTGACCTTGCTGGAATCAACTCGACTACATCTGTGACAAGAAACAATGGGGAAGCTCAGTATCATTAGTCAGAACAGGAAGAGGTGCTGACTACAGAAAAGAACATCAAGTGATCATGGGCAAGTTCAATTTGAAGCTGAAGAAAATTAAAGCAAGTCTATGAGATCATCACAAAAACAGATTCGATGAATAGAACAGTAATGGCTGGACATCATATGTGAAGAAAGAGAACAAAAACAAAGGCAAACTCTTTGCTGTTGAGTCAATTCTGACTCATAGGGACTCTATAGGACACAACTGAACTGCCCCATAGAGTTTCCAAGGAGCGCCTGCTTGGATCTGAACTGCCGGCCTTTGGGTTAGCTGACAATACTTAACCACTATGCCACCAGGGTTTCCATATATGAAGAAAACAGAAAAAAATTAAAAAGACAGGAAAGAAAGAAAAGACTAAAACAGATGTCAGAGGAACTCTGAAACTGGCTCTTGAATGTAGAGTAGCTAAAGTGAATGGAAGAAATGTTGAAGTAAAAGAATTAGAAAATTTCAAAGGATCATTCAAAAACACAACGTGTTATAAAGAAATGTGCAAAGACCAGAAATTAGAAAGTCAAAAGGGCAGAATACTTCCCAAGTTGGAAGAACTGAATTAAAAGCTCAACTCTTGAGTTGCCATGTTGAAGTATTCTATGTGGTAAAATATTGAACAGTGCAGGAAGTATTAATAGGTGATCAGAGGAATTGAGAGTCACTGGACCAAAAAGAGTTGGTTGATGTCCAACCATTTCAAGAGGTGGAATTTCATCGAGAAACAATGGTAATGAAGGAAGAAGTCCAAGTTGCTCTATGACACTGGCAAAAAAACAAGACTCTAGGAAATGAGAAATACCAATTGAGATGTTCCAACAAATGGATGCAGAGTTGAAGGTAATCACTTGTCTTGAATAAATTTTTCCTGAGTCTAATTTCAGTGACTCACCCAGATTTTCATTGTTAAATTTTTACCTTCCTTGGTAGCAGAAACTTCCCACAAATCTGTTTCTGACCTGTCTCTTTCTGATCACCATTTCTTAGTCTTTCAGACTGCATATTCCAGTGTGCCCAGGCCAGTTCTCCTATCTCCTGGAGATTGCTAATCCATTACCACTCATAATCAACCTCAAGTGCATGACCCAGCATGGTAACTTTATACTTACTGACATCTGTAACTTACTTGCCTCTTTCTCCTCTATAGTGCTTATTGGCAAAAATGTCAAAGCTGCTCAATCCTGACTGCAGACTTAACTGGGGTTTATAGTTAAGTTGCTGAATATCACTAGAGATATCTTTCAAATTTTACTTCAAATCAAATCTATCACAAAGTTTTTCCCCCAGATTAAATTAAATATGTTAAAAAAATTAGATAAATATATTCCAGGCACAGAGAATATTTTCAGGAATGCATTTCCTTTACCCTTGAGTAAGTACATTTGTGTTGGGGATGAGTAAGTAGCAGGAGGCTGAATTTATCTCAGTCAGTAACTCTGACATAGGAGGACTACATCCAGTACTCTGAGTTCAATTGTGTGTCATTTCTGTGCATTTTCCTCAAATAGACCAGCCCTCTTTATATGCATGCCTACCATTGTGAACATAGAAGACACAGTTTAAGTCCTGGAAATAGTAAATTTAGGTGCATATATTGATTTTTTTTTGTTACCTCTTACAAATTGTTGAACTTGGAACAAATCACTTAAATTATCTTAACATGTTCAATATTTATGAATTGAAGGCAGTCATTATTATGACCATCACCTAAATATCTCTTAGATGTATCTGACTAGATTGTTATCAAGCTTATATGAAATCAACTATATAATATGTAATTGCACATTTTTCGTATTGCTGTTATTTATTAATAATACTAACAAATAATTTACTAGCCAGAAATGACCTTTTTTCCTGTGTTCTACTCCACACTCAATTTTGAGGTAATCAATAATATCTAAAGACATTTTCTGGTGATCATAAAGCTTATTTTTTTTCATAATTGACCAGGTTGTGTTTACTTCTAATGAAGATAGTGAAGTGTGTGTTTCCCTATTGAAATATCTAGTTCATCTTGGTTCTGAATTACATTTTTTGTATATATATATATATATATATATATATATATACACACACATGTATACACACATACACGTACACATAGAATACGTATCTATACATACACATCAATACTAGCTTAGGTAAGGTATATTATAAAATAGTAACTAAAAAATCAAACCCTGGTGGTGTAATGGGTTAAGTGCTACCACTGCTAACCAAAAGGTCAGCAGTTCAAATCCACCATGCGCTCCTTAGATACTCTATGGGGCAGTTCTACTCTGGTCTCTAGGGCTACCATGAGTTGGATGTGACTCAATGGCACTGAGTTAATTAAAAAATCATTTTAGAAGGATAGATTAAATATGAGGAGTGTTAGTCTTTGACTGCCGTAGATACTGTATGACCAGACTACAGAATATGTTTTCACAAAATTAATTGCTTGTAGGCTTGACTGCCATTTTCTATAGTTATCAGATCATATATTAAAACCCCAAAACCCAAATCCTCTGCTGTGGAGCCAATTCTGACTCATTGTGACCCACAGGACTGAGTAGAGCTGCTCCATAGTTTCCAGGGAGCCTGTAGTGGATTCAAACTTTTGGTTAGCAGATGTAGCATTTAAGGACTGTGTCACTAGGGTTTTTGTTTGTATATAAGTAAAATATTTACCCTTTACGATAATATTTTGCATAGTTACAGCACTTGGCTTGGCTCTGTTGTAGAAATCTTGTTGTCATATTGGTTAAGTACCATGTCAGCTAACCAAAAGATCCACACTTTACATCCACCAGATGCTCCCTGAAAACTCCATGGAGCAGTCCTACTCTGTCCCATGGGAATGCTAAGAGTTGGAATGGACTTGATGGCACTGTTTTTGTTTGTTTGTTTTTCATTTTTTCTGTTGTAGGATGGTTCATGTTAATACATCTACCAACAAGTATAATTGGAATAAACATTAATCTGCTAGCTCATAGTTTGATTGGCATACTGAATACATCCCTGAGACATAGAACATATTTTCTTTCATATTAATTGTGATCAAGCTATTGATCAAACTGACTTGAATGATTCATGTGGTTTGTTATAGCTATTGTTAACTAATGACAGTTCTACCTAAAAAAAAAAAAAATGTAGATTAAATAACATGTTGCTGTTGCTGTTAGGTGCTGCAGAATCAGTTCTGACTCAAAGCAATACCATGTACGACAGAATGAAACATTGCCTGGTCCTGGACCATCCTCACAATGGTTACTATGTGCCTTAGTCATCTAGTGCTGCCATAACAGAGATACCAGTGGATGGCTTTAAAAAGAGAAATATTGTTTTGTCACAGTCCAGTAGGTTGGAAGTCAAATTCAGAGTGTCAGCTCCAGGCTAAGGCTTTCTTTGCTGGCTCTGGAGGCAGGGCTTTGTGGTCAATCTTACCCTGCACCAGGAGCTTCTGAGGTGCAGGGACCTGAGTCTTTTCCAGAAAACACGCTCTGCTCCCCACACTGTATCTTGGTGATATGAGGTCCCCAAATGTCTCTGCTAGCTTCTTTGCTTTATATCTCAAGAAATTACACCAAAGCACAGAACAAGCTCACACACTGAGTTCTTCCCCATCAACATAACTGTTGCCTATTCTCCTTCATTAATATCATAGGAGCAAGGTTTACAGTAAAGGAACAGCACACAATGCAGAGAATCATGGCTTGGCCGAACAGACAGATATATTTTGGGGGGGCAATACAATTCAATCCATGACACTATGTTTGATCCTATTGTTGTAGCCACTGTATAAACCTATCACACTGAGGATCTTTCTGTTTTCACGGACGCTCTACTTTATCAAGTCTGATGCCCATCTCCAGGGAGTGTTCCTTCTTGCTAACCAGTACAAAGTGAGACGAAATCTCACTGTCCTCACGTCTAAGGAGAATTCCAGCTGTATAAGTAATTTGTATTTAGTTTGCTAAAGTCTCATTTACCTCAGCTTGCTTAGATATGGGCCATTTGATAACGGACTGCAAGCAAGTGTGTTGGTAATGTTTCCAGAAACTGTTCACTAAGTTAGAGTTAATTGAATCTAGGGGCCCTGGCTGTAATATGGTTAAACACTTGGTGCTAACCAAAAGTTTGGCAGTTTCAATCTACCAGCTGCTCTTTGGAAACCCTATGGGACATTTCTACTTTGTCCTATAGGGTTGCGATGAGTAAGAATCAACTGCACAGAATAGATTTGGTTAGGACAACATCCCAAGTCAAATACAGATTTCTTTCAATGACATAATATATTCAGAAGGAAATCTGACATGCAAAAACATAGTGACTTCTGTTTTCAAAAGAACTGTAAATTATCTAAAATAACCATCAAAATATATTCTTTTGTATATTTCTGCACAAAAATCATGTAACAAAATTCAAACAAAATACTTTATGCTAAAGATAGTTTTAGATGTTCTTTATAAAGAGAAAAGATCTAGAACATTGTTTATTTTTGTAGCTAATGAAATAAAGGCTCCTTTGTGCCACTATTTGCTCACATCTTGACATTTTCTCAAAAAGTGAATTTCTATGCTAAATGCAAGTAATCATGTTTAAGCTTGGTTTGTGGAAAATATTATCTGGGCAAAGAACCAAGTCATCAAGCAAAGTTAAAATGGGATAGAATGCAATGGATTCTCTAATACCTTCTTCTACAAGTCAGCATTGCCCAAGAAATACAGAGCATCCTTTTGACACTAAAATTTGACCAAGTGACTTTCAAAGTCAGGCTCCATTCACTTAATTCCTACCAACTTCTTATCTCTTGTCTGTGTGTCTATGTGTATGTGTTTTCTCTAACATTATGGAAACTGGAAGACAGAAAATACAAAATAAGGTTGGCCTCTGCCTTACCATTTCCAAAGCAAAATACAACAAATCAGTGCTCCAAAGATGTCTAAATTTTTCACCTGGGCTTACATATTGCTACTTAATCATAACACTTTTATCTGAAAATCTGATTTTCAACATGAAAGAGAAAGAATGAGTGTTGTTAGAAATAAGATTGATATAAATTCAGACAAAGCACAGATGGGAAAAAGTAACAAAAGTTCAAGGCAAAGATAGCTTTTCTGTGATGAGGCAGGCAGATTGAAACCATTAAATGACCTGCTATGGAAACCCTTTCAATGGCAGTTGACACATAATCACCAGACTTTGGCATCATGCATTAGGTAGAAAGACACATTCAGAGTTAACACATCTAAAAGAAGATTCACTGATAAGCAACAAGCACTGTTCTGGCAGATTGACACCTTATATAAGATCACAGCCTCCTTATTGCTCACATTAGGGTTGCATGTATGCGGTTATTAGGGTTGGTTCTGGCAACAGGAAACCAAGTCAAGGCAGATGAATTTAGGAACAGGTTATAAGTCTCCCTTTGCATGAGGAATATAAGTAGTAAATAAAAAGAAAACAAAGTTTCAAAATACATTTACATACTCTCTTTTGCAGTTAAAGATGTTGAAAGTCAGAAGGACATTTCTAACCTACCAAAAGGAAAAAATGAGGGTGGAACAGGAAGGGAGATAGCATGAGTGTTTGGGATTGGTTCATAGGATGGTAAGTTCTTTTTAAAAGACAAACTAGAAGTACCCACATAAATGGTGAGACAAATAAGAGTAAATTCACTATTATTTTGTGTGTTTTTTCCCCATTGATCACTGGATCTATTGATCTACAAGAAAGAGGCTTATAAAACTGCATCTTTCAGACATATCCTCTATCCTCCAATAAATGGCAATCAACCCACCCCAGCACAAAGGGAAATGTAATTAAATTATATTATGATCATTGTTAATGAACATACACAGAAGCATCCAGAAGGATGAAGCCAGCATAAGGGAAAAAGTAAACTGGCTCTGTTTAAGAGCTCGGAACTGAGAAAAGTCTTCACAGTGTAGAGATGATTGAGCATGGCCACGTGATTATTTCATAAATAGAGAAAATCCCTAATACCTGAAAAGTAACTTCTTAATATTTTGTCTCTTATTCCCTATGTTTGTGCAACTATTAGTGGACAAAACTCTGGATTGTTGTTACCTGCCCAAGAAATCTAATCTCTGAGACAGGTATCAGGTTGAGTGATCAAAAAGAAGTTTATTACCGTGCGCAGGCAGACACAGGAAACAAGGAAGATTCTCTCTTTCAAGAATCTGCTCAAAAATCATCAGGTGGGGTTGTGTATATATGAGACAGTGGGGTTACACCGAAATATAAATATAGGTATTGGTATTGTTGTTGGTGCCACAGAAACAATGTGATAGATTGGGGTGAAAACAGAGATCCATTCAGAGACCTCTGGGGTCCTTTGAAAATAAGCATCAGGAGGAGGGACTTGGACTACTTTCGATTGTCATCTGAAGCAGAGAGTCCTGACTGGTGCCTGGGTCTTCCGCTGACTCCTTATCTGTTTTGATATTTCTAAAAAAGCTGTGAAAACTGCAAAGACATTATTTCCATGATTCCTGTCAGTTAATTGTGTGACTTCCTGCCAGGGCTAGGAATTTTTAAGACAGGAGAAAAGACAAGTCAATTTTTCAAAGATAATTAAATCTTTACTGTCTATTTTAACTTCCATTTTTACAATTGGGGTGTCTAAAGCTTTCCTCCTGTTTCACAACCACCACCCAAAGAAGTTTCTAAACGAGAAATCTTGGCACCATTCTAGACTCAATTCCTTTCTCTAGTCCTAGACATCCATGAAACAGGCCACTGTAACCCTGGAATTTCTGCCTCTTAGCTTTAACTTCTCTTTTGTTTCTCCTTTCCACTGCCACTGCCTCATTTTAGGGCTTCATTACTTTTTGAATGAAATGTATTAGTGCTTACTTAATGGAGAGCTCTTTTCCCAGTCTTGCCTTGTTACAGTCCATCCCTCCACTTAATCACCAAAGTTGTCTCTTTAAACGTAAGGCCAGTTACATTAGTCCTCTGCTAATAAAATGCACAGACTAATCAGGCCTTAGCCCTTTTCAATATTTGGTTACTGCGTACCCTCCTTCCCAGTTCCTGAACGTTTTCCTCATACAAGTTGTGTAAATCAGTAACATTAAATCTCTTATCATTTTCTAAATACACTGGACCAGTTCACTTATGACCATCCGGACATACTATCCTGCCTGAGGTGCCCCAAGCCCATTCCTCTCTGTTTTCTATTGCTTTTTAATTTTAATTTAACCTATGTATACTTCTTAATCCAAAAAAATGTCCTTGTCTCCAATCCTTGACTTATTCAGATAATTCACTGTTGTCTCCTCTGAGCTACATTTCTATCTTAAAATCAAACATTAATTATCGAATTACCAATCACCAAATTATCATACTGTTAGTGATGCTGGATATCATTTGCTTGACAATGAGCAAGTATCTCAATATAAATTTGATTCTAAAATGTATGCATTCTAAGCACTTTATACCTTCATCATGGTTAATTGAATTTTACTAATTCAGTTGTCACCTTTAAAAAAAGTTATTTTTCAAATCTGTGCATGTTCTTTCAGAGGTCATCAGAAGGTACAAACATATTCAAATTTTAGGACTGAACTTTTTTTGTTAGAGAACATTTTATTTTTAAAGTGTGAGCAAATAGGTTTTCCTAACCCAGCAATATCTTTTTTTAGCCTCAGCCCTGATACTCACCAAATGTGTAAACTCTTCTAAGTCACCTCATTGACTTAATCTCACTTCAGCCCCAGAAGTGCTGGGCACTACAAAAACCAAAGAATCTTGCTGCTAATTGTTTACAGCTCTGAAAGGGTTGACAAGTATGCAAGACCATGATGATACGCAATAACACGTCAGGGTTAGCAAGTGTGTTCTGGCTACCGGTGGTTGCATAGCAAAATGCAAGTGGCTTAAAACAATCATTTTTTTTTTTTTTTGCTGAAAAATTAATAGGTTCAGAATTTTGGGAGAGCTTAGCTAGTGATTTGATTACTGATCCATGTGGTACCTTCTGGAGTGGCTGGAGCTGTCATACCACTTTGGGGTTGGCTTCTTCAGTCACATATCTGCCACCTCAAACATTCTTGGCCTCTCACTTTGCGTCTCTGTCTCCCTTTGTAATGCTTTATCGTTCATGACATTTCCACATGCCTTAACTGCTCAAGCGTAAAGTTTTCAGTCTGTTAAATGGTTGTTAGCTTTCTTGTGAACAAATGTTCCAAAAAACTCATATGTAAGGATTTTTTGTGATCCAGCTTCAGAAATCTCATAACATCACATCTTCTCCATCTTCTTGGTCAAGCTGATCACTAAGG
The DNA here is from genome assembly GCA_028571685.1 of Heterohyrax brucei. Lineage (NCBI taxonomy): Eukaryota > Metazoa > Chordata > Mammalia > Hyracoidea > Procaviidae > Heterohyrax > Heterohyrax brucei. The sequence continues at coordinate 24,059,606 of CM053147.1, forward strand.
CCAAGTCAGATGTGAAGGGAAGGGAAGAAAACTCCACTCCTCCTTGGGAAGAGTCACAAAGAAAGTAAGCCACCTTTCATTTTTCCATAAGGCAAACTACAATAGTGTCATTCTCTACCTCTTGTATTTTTCACATACTCTTCTCAGGAAACTGAGGTTTCTGATGGTAAAATCACTTATTTTACCTCAAGAATGACATGCAAAACAACAAAAATAATTACCAAATAATATGAGATAGAATGATATTAATTGCCATATTTTTAATTACATCATATCCTTTTGGCTGCTTTCTACAAGAAACATGTGCACACTCACAGCGAGCTATGAAACACGTGCACACTCACAGCGAGCTATGAAACACGTGCACACTCACAGCGAGCTATGAAACACGTGCACACTCACAGCGAGCTACGAAACATGTGGACACTCACAGCGAGCTATGAAACATGTGCACACTCACAGCAAGCTGTGAAACATGTGTACACTCACAGCGAGCTGTTGATACCCTCAGTATCAGTGAACATGAACTTTCTTTGGGAGTATTTGTCAAAACTGACAATATTTCAAAACACACTTCACTGAATCTAACATAAGTAGCTTTGCTGGAAAAGTGAAAGAAGAGAGAAGTGCATCAAGTATCAAGACCATGCTTTTTAAAATGATACTATTGCTTTTAGTCACTGTTAAGCTTTAAGAATGTAGCTGAATTGCGAAAGATTTCTTTCTTTTTCTTTTTTTTTTTTAAATGGGTGTCTTTCTAAGGCCATAGCAAAATGTGATTATTTACCAAAGATACTTTCTAGCCATCTGGAGTTGTTAACTATTTACATGATTGGTGCTTCAGAACTGACTGCAGAGATTGAGGAGCAGATTGATAATTAGGACTCTGGGTAGCACTAATGGTTTACACTTGAGTACTAACCTGAAGATTGGAGGTTCCAAATCACACAGCACTGTCATGAGGGAAAGGTCTGGTGATCTGCTTCCATGAAGATTGCGTCAATAAAATCTTAGAGAGCAGTTCTTCTTTAACACATAGGGGGAACCATAAGTTAGAATAGACTGAAAGGCAGCGGGTTTGGTTTTCAGTTTTTGTGTACTGTTGTTGTTTTTTCTATTTCACTATTTTCTACATAGTCACTATGAATCACAGTCCATTCTCACTCATGATGACTGCATGAGACACAGTAAAAGTGTCCCAGGTGGAAACTCTGGTGGTGTAATGGTTAAGTGCTATGTCTGCTAAACAAAAGGCTGGCAGTTCAAATCCACCGGACACTCCTCAGAAATTCTTTCAGGGCAGTTCTACTCTGTCCTGTAGGATTGCTATGAATCAGAATTGACTCAGTGGCAGCAGGTTTGGTTTTGGTTTCAATTTTTACAGGTGTAGATCACAAGTCTTTTCTGCCATGGAGCCACTGGCCGGATTCAGATTATTGGTCTTTCCAGTTAGCAACTGAGAGCTTAACAACTGTGACATCAGGGCTCCCTTTTGGCATATTAGTGTTGCAGTTTTGCAAAAACAATTCATCTGATCATTCTCTGGGTAGAGGATACAGAGTTGATTCTGTCAATATGCTGTTTTTAAAAAAGGGAAAAAGAAACCCTGTTGTTGCTGAGTTGATTCTGACTCATAGTAACTCTATGAGTAGGACTAAGGACAGAGTAGAATTGCCCCTAAAGTTTCCAAGGAACACCCAGTGAATTCAAACTGCTGACCCTTTGGTTGGCAGTCATACCTTTTAACCACTATGCCAGCAGGGTTTCCCCTTAATTTTTAAAGGGCTGCAAATATATAAGCACAATTAAAAGAAATGGCAAAGACCTGAGAACTTCAAATTACAAACATTTCACCATGCTTAAGAGATGGAGATGGAGAGTTGGTGATTGAGAATGCAATCTATTGTTCTATTAAACATTTGTATAGCATTTTTTATCATAATGCTTTAAAAATTACAGCAATCTCTAAATGCCTTTTGCCACAGGTCAGGATAAATAAAGTCTGATGTAAAAATCACTTGCCTTAAAGTCAGAAAAAGTAGAGAAATCTAAGTTTGCTTGATAAATCAAATATACACCAAGCATAATTTTCCTCATTTATAAAATTTGGATAAAAATTACTTCCTAAAATACTTGGGTGAAGACCATGATTTTTGACAAAATAAATATACACACATATATACGCATGAAAATACACACACACACGCACACACACACACATATATACATGCATAAATATATACCCATATACATATCCAAAACTCATTGGTGTCAAGTCAATTCGGACTCATAGACACCCTGCAGAACAGAGTGGTACTGCCATGTCAGGTATCTAAGCAACACCTGGTGGATTGGAACTGCCAACTTTTTGGTTAGCAGCCATAGCACTTAACTACTACACCACCAGAGTTTCTGTGTAGGTACGTATGTCTGTGTAAATCTGAATATTCGTGAATACATATAAAGAGAAAAAATGTTGACATATTTTTTATTTTATGAAAAATACATCATACCTATCAGTTATCATCAATGTTTTCATAAAATAGAGGCTGTTAAAACACAAACATCATAAAATAAACATCAGTATCTCTTGAATTCATGAAAATTGTATGATATTGTTCCCACGGCTTTCAGTGTATGGTGAATTTGGGAAAATTTCAAAAGGGACAGTGATAATTGGCATTTTAGAGTTTGTGGGTTTACGAAATTGTATAACACCAGAGACAAATTTAGAACAAGTCTTACTTTTTTACTTGTTTGTTTTTAACTGGAGCATTATCATAACAGCTAGCATTAAGTATATATTCCATGAACAATAGAAAGCTCAGTGGTTAGAGCTCAGCTGCTAACCAAAATATCAGCAATTCAAATCCACCAGCCACTACATCGAAACTGTGTGGGGCAGTTCTATTTAGTTCTACAGGGTCACTATAGGTCAAAATCTACTCAATAGCAATGGTTTCTTGGTTTTATATCAAATTACACAAAGATCAGTGAAAGAGAAGGAAGAGTAAGATCAAGTCATGAAGCTGTCCATCATAGAACTGAACATAAAGATTTATACTGCTGGATTTTGTTTTGGCATCTACTTGATTCATACTGTGACATGTACTAATTCTACTTTGTTACTTCCGTACTTTCTTGCTGCTTAGTGTGGAGGTGGATGGCTATACAAATTAAAATTAGCTGCAAGAGAAGGGCTTGTTGGTGTTTTGTCTGTGTTTTCCTAAGTGTTGGAATGCAGACGTGATCAAAACTCCAACAATTAGGGGAGCAGTTCACAGAAGGAGGAAAGCTCATAGAGCTGGGAAAGGGAAAATACCATGTTTTGTCCTTGATTTCTAACTTGAAAGAAATTCAAAGAGGTCATGTGTCTTGTCCTCACACTATGGTCATTTTCCTGCAGCATGCTCTGTTTTCCACTCCCTCAACTCTCTCTTTCCTCTGCTACCTTCCTGATTACTAAATTCCACTTTTTAAAATTACGATTTGTAGTTGAATTAAACTTCTAATGAGAGAAAGAAGCAGAATTATTACTTGCGTTTCTTATCTCCAGCTCTATCCCAGAACAATGTATCAAATTACCCAGTCCTTGGCTTGTCTGTCTTTGAGGCTTTATACATTACACGTGATAATACTTTACACTTAGATAATATATATTTAAATGTTTATATACATTGTCTGTATCATGTAGAAACATAATTTATATTTTAATTTGAGCTACCTCAAACTTTTTCCAGTCAAATGCTTTTTTTAAAAATACTACACAGAAAAATGACTTTGGATCACAAGTTTATGGGATTCTGCTATTCTGTATCACAATTCTGAGGCTACTAATTCCTAAGTACGATTTACTCTCTGTACTTGCATGCTGGGTATCTGGCAGCTACCAGTTATACAGGAGCTCTGGTAGCACAGTGGTTAAGCACTCAGCTGCTAAAAGAAGAGTTGGGAGTTTGAAGCCAACAGTAGTTTCATGTAAAAGACATCGCATTCTGGTTCCAAAAAGATTGTTGCCTTGGAAACTCTATAGAGCAGTTTCACTCTGTCCTGTGGGGTTAACATGAGTCAGAATCTTCTCAACAGCAAGGAATTACCAATTATGATCAAAATAAAATGTGACTGCATCCAACCTGGAGGGGCTCACACATGTAAAAATTAAAGTCCAGGGAAAGAGAACACTTTGGCTGTCTCAAAACACTTTGTCAGTCTGTTTAAAAAGAAAAGTTGTTCTAGTATAATATAGCACAATACAGCACTTGCCTTTAGTAGATATTCTATTCACTGTGGCTTCCTGTGTATTTGCAGACATGTGGAATTGGGAGGTATGCAGAGTCTACAAAAATTTTGCAAGGCCTCAATTTAGAGAAGACTGACACTAAATCCAAACTAAACCCATGCAAACCAGTGAATTAACTAACAGCAAACTTACAGGACGGAACAAAAACAGCTCATAGAGTTTTCAAGTCTGTAATCTCTACAAAAGCAAAATGCGACATCTTTTGCCTGCATAATGGTTAGTGGGTTCAAACTACCAACCTCTTGGTTAGAGGGAGTGATTTACTTCTTCTGGGCTGATTAGGTGGATACTACTTGGGATGAAAACTGAAATATCAATTGTGATTTCTTCCTGCCCCAAACTTGTAAGAATTCAGTTTTGTGCTGACACCCTCAAAGATGGCTTTAACATCCTCTTACTATACATGCACATATGGCCAAGTGCCGTCGAGTCGGATCCAACTCACGGCGACCCATGAGTCGACATGCACATACAGAAGTTCATAAAAGATTAAGATGCTTTGTTTATACAGTTGGGGTTTCAGTTTATAAGTTTATATAGTTGAGAGGATCAACACACACACACACAAGCTGAAGAAATGAGTAGGTTCCTCATAACAACCTTGTGATAGTTAAGATTGTGTGTCAACTTAGCTGTGCCATGATTTTCAGTGTTTTGGTAGTTGTATAATGTTGTGATCACCCCAAGATGGAATCTGTTGAGTGGTACCCGTGGGAGGGGGCCTATGGTGGCTCACCACCCTCTCAGTCTTCATCTCTTCATCTTCAGCCACTTACTTCTTATTAAGCTTGCCAAGGGTTTTGGCTTGTTGTGGATACAGCAATTGCCTCTTTCTTGTCTTCTGATCTCTGGTTCTTGAGAGATGAGCTTACCTGTTGATCTTGGGGTTTGCTGATCTTCACAGCCTATGAGTAAGAGTTTTGTTCCCTGACTTGTTGATCTTGGGTTTGTCAGCCTCTGCAGCTACATCAATCAGGACAAACCTTGCTGTTTTGCCTGCCATCTTGGGACTCATTGAGCTTCACAGCCTGTGAACACAAATCCTGCTCTTCAACCTGCTGACCTCGGGTACGCCAGCTTCCAGGGCTTAGTGAGACCTCTATCCTGGACTGGTGATGTTTCAGCCTTGACAATTGTGTGAGCTATTTCCTTGATATAAATCTCTCTCCATATATACATGTATATGCTTTACTGATTTTGCCTCTATTGAGAACACAGCCTATGATGAATCTTTTATTCTAACAGCATTTGACTATTGCAAACTTCCTAGTACATGCCTTTAAAATATGGAGTCAAAAGTGAAAATGTCAAAATATTATGGTGTTGATTATTTTCAAGAGTGATTTGCTCTCTAGGTAGCATTCATCTTAATACAAATTAGGATATAGGACTTCATTCTAATGCTGAACCCAAAGTAAAAGTTAACTTTTGAAGCTAGCATTTTTTCCACTAAGCACTACTGAATACTTACCAAACTTGAAATTGCTATGAAATATCTAACACTCATCTCAAAACTCGTATTCACATAATCACTTAAAGAGGGGGAAAAAAAAGACTTTGGTGTTCTTTCTTTATGCTGACTTATTCTCAGACAGAGTTTTATTAGTCTTTCCCTCAATAGCTTGTCCTAGATAGTGCTGACTTACTGTAGCTGGGGGCACTGATAGCCTCTAAATCCTACGTGCTACTTGCCTATTAGTACTTCTTAGAAGCATTGATTTGGGGTTGTAACACATAACTCTCAGAATGACTGATTAGAACTTTTGCTGTAGGTGCAGGTGGATGGTGGAAAAGACTCCATCATTTATAACTATTCAAATGTTCTAACTCAAAGTCAAATTAAAATGTAAACAGTTTTCATTGTATCTTTTAAATTGTTTTCAAGGTAGCTCTCATTCTTAGGGAAAATAGATTATAAAAAATTTCATAATCTTTATAGGTTATATAGTGATGATCATAAAAAAAAACATTTAATTAAAAAGAAAACAAATTTGACTAAGGTAACACTGTCAATGGAAAGTCCCGGAGCAGACTTATGGAGGACTGAGTTTAGATTATGGCCCTAACAAACAGAAAGAATATGACTTTTGGAATAATATGCTTTTTAATCCTCAGTTTTCTCATCTTGAAAGGGAGATAATTAACAATAGTTACAGATTTTCCTGAAACTTAAAAATAAGGTAGGTAAAATAATGCCACATATAAAATTCATGTCACAAATAGTATAACTTTTAGTAATTACTGAGGCAGACAAATTTGTCCTTTTTCTTCTAGATTTAAACACACTTTACTAGTGGCTCCTCAGGTCAATAGATAAATTGTTAATCTAATACATTTTAATCATATCAGAAAAATCTATATTTGATAATTATCTGACAATTAATTTTACCTTTCTATTATGATGTAAGCTCCTTGTTCTTCCTCTAGTACTCGACATCTCAATATTCTCTTTGCTACTCAGGATTTTAGATTGAGAGTGAGCAGCTTTAGACAGCAAGTGAGATCTTTAGGACTTACAGTTGTTTCTCTGGTTCTGGAGGTATGGTGCTGGCTCACTTGATGCACTCCTTAATGAGGAGTGAGGTAAACCAGCTGACTTTTAATCCTTTGCACACAGATTGCCAGAGGTTGGAGTGGAGACATTAAAGAACATTAGACTTTACCTGATTCTCTTGGTAAATTCTGTAGTTAAAAACACTGTAGAGTCTAGGTCTTTGATTTTGACTACCTCAGCCTTTGGCATGTGATTCATCTGCTCTATCTGAAGTCTCCTGGATTAGTCTCTTGCCAGTTACTTGGATATTCTAGTGATCTTGTCATAGCCCACTCTCTGGGTCTTCCATCATGCCACCCTGGCCAGCAAAATTAGTTAATATATTAACAGGCAAGGGAGACAGGGAAACATTCTACTCAAGTTCACATGCTATGTGTACTTTTACTGCAACATAGATCTTAAATTCCTATTATCTTAATTGATGTTTTTTAAAAAAGAAATCTGTTGTGCCATACACTATTTGTAAACTCTCACCTGGTAATTTTCTTTCTAAAATCAGTAACCAATTCAACCTTTTTTTTTTTTTCCTCAGAGGACAATTATTTCTTATTGATCTTTAAAAAACTGACACTGACTTTGTTACCTACTTTTCTGTTTTGTAAATGACATAATGCAATTTTAAATTAAGTCATATAGAAAAGTGTATTTTTATATTTTTCTCATTTAGGAAAAAAATATAATAATTAATACCAAATCACATGTAACTTAACTATGATGGCTTGTTAATGACATCTTATTCCTCTAATCACTTTGTGTATGAAATATACACTCCAAATTATTAAGTTATGCATGAAAGCTTTAACATTTGTTTTAAGTTTAATTTCTGGAGTCACACGAAATAGGTGTAAATACATTCCATTCACGTATTTCTATTTCAGCTCCCCCAAAGTAAGCTGCTTAAAACAAAAGATAAGTCACTCACATAGAGACAAATCTCCGATAAATGAAACAAAAAGATGTGTCTTGAGAATAGCATAATCTTCTAATATCTGTACCAGAAAAATCCTGTACACCCTGCACTCATTGGAAATCATTGCATTTTAAACCCTTGGAGAAATGGGACTGAGGACTTTCAATTTGTGCCTTAATGTGGACTGAATACTGAACAAGTCATGTCTCTTATATGTGCTTCATCTGGTTTCAAAAGATACTGGATTTTTCTAATCTATGATCTTCTTCAGTCAGAGAGATATGCTGCGGTCCTCTTGGAACTATCATTTGTTAGATTCCATCAAAGTTCTGGTTGACATACTTCAGATTATCAAATAGGTGATGTAGTAAGTCTAGCTAGATTTTGGATAGACTCACAGAACCAAGTGTTGGTGAAAAAGATGCTGGACCATCAGCATATTCCTGTGTTATATGCAAGAATTGTCTCGCAACTAGATCATTCAAGCTCAGAGAATTTTGAAAGATAAAGGATCAAAACAAAATCCAGTAAAAGAAATTATTGTTCATGTTTTAAATATAAACATTGTCCCAGAAGTATGTTTAAACATGTGGGGTGGGGAATGAAGCATCTTATTAATTTACACTATAAGTAAAGAACGAAGATGTGAGGATAAGGACCTGTGGTGGGGAAAGATGGTATTCTCAACGGAAGTAGGCTTGTTGATAAGGCCAGTCACCATGAAAGTTGTAAAGTGAAGAAGAATTAAAAATAGAGTTGGTCCAATACATAATTTTTTACTAAAGAAAAAAAAGAGCAACAATCTAAAGTCAGAAGGCTATGGAAAAATTTTACAAAGGAGAATAAGGGGGCAAAATGCAATGAGAAAAAAACTTGATTCAATATATTGAACACAGCCCCCAAATCAGGAGAGATGGCTTCAGCTACACATTGTGATAAAGAGAAGGCAGACAGAAAACAAATAGTGTTTTCTGATGGAGACATTTTATCCATCTGACAAAAAAACATGGCTTTCTGTTTGTCTTCATGGAAACTGATAATAACAGTAACACTAATTCGATTAACACAAACATTCACTAAAAGCCTACAGTGTGTCAAAATTATATGAATCAACATAAATAAATAAACTCAATTATTCCTTTCATAATGAAGTAGGTGTATATACTATCATTTTGTATTCAAGGACACTGCAGTTCAAGGACAAAAGGCAGACTTCAATTGACCCTCACAAGTAAGTGATAGGGTTAGGATTCTAATCAATCTAGGTTTTAATTTTGATTTTTTCCTTTTTTGCATCTACATTGAAATGATTGCTTTTATATGACAATAATCATCTAACAGAAAAACAACAACAAAAAATACTTTCAACATGAAAGATACATGAGTAGGGTCTTAAAGATCAGTCTGACTTTTTTCCAGACAAAAATGGGATAAAACAAGAAAAGTCTCATCATGCGTTGCCTCCCCTCAAAATCTACCTGGGCAGAGATGATGGCTCTTCCTTGCAGATCATGGTTTGTGCCATCGGTGAGGGGCTTGAATGGGACCCTACCTACTGCTGGTCTCCCCTTGACAGGGTTGGCCCATTTAGGTGGACTGCAAGCTTACACTTTATGTGCCATGCCTGCACCACAGCTGAGAAGACTAAGAAATTTTTCTCTCCCTGCTATTAGCCTCATTGTATCTTTTAAACCCTTCTAACTACTAACTAACATCCTACTGCATCATGCTTCCACAGCCTACAAGTATTAAAGTTCCCAAGTATCAAAGGTTCTTCCACTAAAGGCCATGACCCAGCATCAGCAGGGAAACGACTACGCTCCTAGAGGGTCTTTCAGGCTGAATTGCTCCAGAAAGCAAATTATCTGACCTAAATGTGAAAGATTGATTCAGCCCTCAGTTTGTGGCAAGTATTTTGACACAAAGTTTGAAGAAAAGATTGGAGGTGATGGCTACCAAAATTAGAAGGAGATAATGGAAGAAGAGACGTGATTAACTTTTCATCATCCTTAGTATTCTTTGTTCATTTTCCTTGTAAATGGTTTGCTCACAATTTAACAAAGTCGACTACAACTTATGAACACACGGAACAAACACTATGTTCAGACTTTATAGAAAATGTTATGAGTAAGCAACAGGTATAACATCTGAGAAGTACGAAAAGAGTTTTCCAACTCAAGATGCCATGTCAAGTTTGTGTTCAGAAATAAGTACAGCTGGAAAATCACCAGGAATATAATAACAAAACATGAAACTTCTGGAAAATTAAAAATAAATAAGACTTGTGTATACCACCAGTAGCCCCTTTCTGACAGTTAAGGAAATAAAAATCAATAGCATGTGCTTGGTTTTAGAGTAGTTTCAACTGTCTGACTTAGTATTGTGAAAGTAGTCCATAGAGGTCAAGATGGTCAAAGCATTAAAGAAAAAAATTTCAAAAGTCTAGAACTTTTTATCCATACTTTCTATTTACCAATTTTGCCTTCCTGTTCAGGGATAGGGAAGATGGGAAGCAAAATCTAAAGACATAAGAACTGCGAGTTTCATAAAAGTGAGTAGTCACTGACCCTGAACTTGCTGGCCACCAAATAACAATATAACAATTATGACTTTTCATTTGTAAAATTCATCTGTCTTTGGTCAATCAGTCTATTTAGGTCAATGTCTATTTTTCTATGTTTTTCCTTATAATGTTTAGTATTTCAGTTAAGTTAGTATTTTTACCTCCTTTTTCAAATAACTTAGAAAATTATTAACATGTAAGAGAAACAGTTAATCAAAAATACTTACAAAGCAGCTGTGACTTCCAGCAAACATGGCACCATAGACAGCTATACCACACTGTCTTTCCACAGTAAAGACCTGAAAAACTAAGTAAAACAGACTCAAATGATAATCTTGGAATCTAATGTGACACAAGAAGGGATAAACATTTAAGTGAAACATCAAATGAAATAAGAAACTGAAAGAGAACAGAGCTAGATGAGATATGACAGGAAGTCTGTTCTCTATTAGCTAACCCAGCACAGACTGACCATCTTGGACTGCTCTTGGAGACAGGCCAACAGGGTGCATGTGAAAGCAGACCCACAGAAATCTTAGCAGAAGGCAAAGCACCTGGTAACCAGCGATACATGCTCTTCCCTCCCCAACCCCTCCTCCTCACTGATCTACTTCCAATACCTCCTGGCTAGGTGCAGTGTCTCAGCCAGCTGGGAAGCGCAGCATCTCTGCTAACTCGATTCACCTCATCCACTTCGGAAATCAGCATATTGGCAGTACACAAAAACACCTTCAGGAGCTCCCAGTAGGACACAGATCTCCTGGTTAGCAGTGATATACACATTTTCATAACCTCACTGCACACCATCCTCAACCTCCACCTTGGTGTCCTCTGCTTCCTGCAGGCTGCAGTCTCTTGGCCAGGAGGACTTCTTCAGCCCCAGTCACTTGGATTTGTCACTACCATCCTCCAAGTGGCCAGCTGCCGAGTGCCATTTGTCTGTATCTGGTGTTGCTTTTTTTTCCTTTTTTTGGTTTCCTCAGTGTTTTCCAGCACTTCCTCCTCCTGTCTCCACACTTGGTGCAGCATGCTCTCTTTGCCTTTTTGTAAAAGGCTGTGAAGTATCACTTAACTGGGGAACCACTCTCCTGGACGGTGAGTGACACCCTGCTGGTGAAATCCTTGGAGCTTTTTTCCTTCTGCTTTGTTTTCTTTTGTTTTGCCTAGTTGTGTTTTTTCTGTTCGTTTTCTTCTTGTTTCCAGAGGTAGGGAGTTCCTTCTAGCTAGGCTATCCTGCATGGCTTAGGATCCAAGTCCCCAGTCAAGGCATCCAATTCAGTGGCATCCCTAGTTGCATTTCATTTTGTCCTTTTTGGCTTCCTGTCTTTTTTCCTTTCCCGCTTCTGGTTTCTCTATATTTATGTCCTTTTCTGTCTCCTGAATACCTGATACTGTGTGATACCTGTATCCCTTTTAGCCAGGCTATCCCGGACAGCATGGGAGACACTTCCCCACTCTTTATAATAGTACTAGAGAGGACTGTATTTTCTTTTCCTTTGTTTTCCAAATTTTTAACTAGTTGCTTTTTTAATTTTTCTTTTTCTTTTGTTTATTTCTTTTAAAAATATTTTTGTTTTTGTATATTTTTTGGTTTCTTCTCTCTCCAATCCAATGGCAAGCTCCTTTAGCACTGTTTTTTTATTCCTTGTTTGTTTTTGGCTCCTGTTTCTCTTTCTTCCCTCTCTTCTTTGCCATATCTACTTTAGATCCTTACATCATAACCTGCTTACCTGCACTGTGAACTGAACATCACCTCCTTGAGAAGCACAGCCATGATATTCTGGAACCTGCCTAGCACTATTTTCTGAACCCCCTATAGGCTATAGCATGTGCCACAAACAACCCATCTCAGGCCCTCCCCCCTTCAACTGGACCTTCCCCGCTGCACTATACAACTATAGTGATTGGCCTTGCCCATTGGACAAGTAGGTGAACAATATCACAAACACAGCTTTGCACAAACAATAAAGTGTACAGTGCCCACTGCTCTGACATAACCACATAAAACAAAAAAGCAGGACAGACCTACAATCAATAAAATACCTACAGTCAATAAAAGAAATAACCACTCAGTTAACCAAAGATAGAAAGCAATATCAAAGCATAAAATTAATCAGAACAGGATGATTTCAGAAGGTTTTCAAAATAAAACATCAGATAACTTTCCAGTAAAGAGGAAGAACTACAATTACCTGACAGAGAATTCAAATATCTAACAGGAGCTATCCAAGAGTTGAGGCAAAAAAATAGACAAAATTGAGGAAAAAATAGATAACTTCATGGAAGAATTCATGAAAATAATATAGGAACAAAATGGCAAAACAAATTCACAGCTAAAAATCATAGAAAAACAACAATTAGAAATTCAGAAGATAAACAAAGAGCTTTCAAAAATGTACAACATCATGGAAGGGCTGAGGAACAAGTGTGAAATGATGGAGCATGAAATCAGTGAAATGGAAAGCAACACCTGGATACAATTCTATTTGAGGAATAAAAACAAAGAATAATGAAGAAAAGCTGAAAATTATGTGGGATACAAAAAAAAAAAAAGACAAGAAAAAAAACTCACCAGTGATTGGAGTTCCACAACAGGGGGAGAAAATGGAAAATACCTAGAGGATCATTGAAGAACTGCTGAAAGAAAAGTTCCCTAATATCATAAAAGGTGAAAAACTGGCCATCCAAGAAGGTCAGTGAACCCCACATAGGGCAGATCCTAAGAGTAAATCACCAAGGCGTATCATAATCACACTCACTAAAAAAGAAAAGGAAAGAAAAAAGACAAAATTCTGAGAGCAGCTTGAGAAAAACAAAAAGTCACATACAGAGGAGAATGGACAAGACTAACCTCAGCAGAAACCATGAAGACAAGGATTCAACGGTTGATATACATAAAACCTGGAAAGAAAAAAATTGCTAACCAAGAATAAATACTGAAAGTCTCAATAAAAGTAAAATCTACAAAACAAAAGAAATGAGAGAAATCCACAAACCAAAGGAATTCAGCACAAAAAAAACAAAGAAAACATCAGCACCACAAATGAAAGCACTACACTAAGACAGCAATGAACTTGTAGCTATCAATAATTACACTCAATGTAAATGGCCTAAATGCAGTCATAAAGAGACAGACAATGACAGAATAGATTAAAAATCAGGACCTATTAACATGCTGTTTACATGACACACATCTTAGAAACCAAGACACCTGGTACTGGTACAATGACAGAATTGAGAACTCATATATAAATCTACCTACGGTCACTTGTTCTTTGACAAGGGCCCACAGTTCATCAAACGGTGAAATGACAGCCTTTTTAACTAATGGTGCTGGCAAAACAAAATGTTGTCTCATAACATGGAGGAAACTGGAGAGCATTATACGGAGGGAAATAAGTCAATCACAAAAGGATTAATATCATGTTAGATCACTACTGTAAAAACTCATGAAAAGGTTTACACATAAAAAAAAAAAATCTTTGATGGCGACCAGTTGGGGATGGGTGGAGATGGAAGAATACTAAATAGACAATAGATAAGAGGTAACTTTGATGAAGGGTAGGACAGTATACATTGCTGAGGCAGCCAGCAAACTTGTACATGGCAAGGTCATAGAAGCTCCATAGACACATACAAACTTCCTGAGGGGTTGCTTTGCTGGCCTGAGGGCTATGGGACCATGGTCTTGGAGAACACCTAGCTCAACTGACATAACATAGTTTACAAAGAAAATGTTCCCGAGTCTAATTTAGTGAGTGGCTTCTGAGCTCTTAGAAGCCTGAGAGAGGCCATGTAGGATGCTCCACTGGTCTTCGGGAGCAAGGAAGAAGGAAGAAAACAAAAAAGTCAAGGGCAAGATAAGTCCAAAGGACTAATGGGCCACATCTACAACAGCCTTGAGCAGACTAAATCCAGTATAACTAGGTAATATCCAGTTATCACAACAGAGGGTCCTGGACAGAGCTGCAGAAAAATGTAGAACAAAATTCCAACTCAAAACAAGGCTGACAGAGCCTGACTGGAGAAACCCCGAGAGAATGGTCCCTGGACATCCTTTAAGCTTGGTAATAAAGTCACCCTGGAGGCTGACACTTCAATCAAAGACTCAACAGGCCCATAAAACAAAACAAGACCAAATGGTCATGCCAGCCCAGGGGCAAGGAGAAGCAGGCAGAAAGAAAGGACAGGAAAGCTGCTAATAGGGAACTCAAGGTTGAGAGGGCAGAACGTTGAAGTACTGTGGGATGGTTAATCATTGGCATAAAACAATATATGTACTACATATTTAATGAGAAACTAGTTTGTTCTGTAAACCTTCAACTAAGTACAATCTTAAAAAAAGGAAAAAAAAATAAGAAGCAAAGAAGTTCAATTACTACCAGACGCAAATTGGACATAAATGGGAGTATTTTTAAATGAAGCACATAAAAAATTGCTATTTGAACAATTAAATGCAAAATTCCTTTAGATGGATAGTTCTCTCAACTTAATAAGACTATGGTTATAAAACATAGTGAAACTACTACTGAATAAATAATAAATACATCACAAATTGTATTTTCTTTTCCTTTTTTAATTTCACTTCTTAAAGAGAAGACAGACAGTTGTAGAATTCCTTTTGTAGCTACTACTTTTGTGGCATCCCCACGGGCAAACTTTTTATAGCATCTTATCAAATACACAATTTCATTCAAATAGAATCACATAGGATGAGATATTGAGTGTTTAGGTCAGCATTCAGGGTCTGTCTGTGCGATTTACTCTATTTCTCAATCTCAGGGAAACACTGGACTGTGTGAAGTAAATGTTAGACACTGCTCCAGATACACCTGAAAGATGCCTTAGGCAACACATTGTAGTTCATAGGAAGGTTTCTGTTCATTTATTTCTCTCCAAGTTTTGTAAATATAGTTTTAAATAAAAGAAAACCAGATTAAACCAGGCACTGAAGTAATCGAAGCTATCATTTTACTTGACCCAACTCCTGAGTTATTTTGAAATATATCTAGCACAATGTATAGCACTCCTGGAAAAGAAGATCAGGCACAGTAATTACATCAGTGCAAGAGCACAGAGATAAACTAAAATTTTATTTCTATGCTACACTGAGCTCATACTGACTGCACCATAAAACAAACTGTTTATATATTTTTAGTTTCTTAAGATTTAACACTGTTAAGGAAAAAGAGTCAACACTTGCTCAACGCAAGTCCTACTTAAGCTTCTTTTATTACTATTAGAGCAAATGTAATTCTAGATACTTTGCAACAAACATGTAATTTAATGTGCTGCATTTAGTTTACATGTGTGCATACATACATGCAAAACTTCCCTAGCTTGGTCCATTGAAAGGGCTTAGAAGAAGCTACACTAAATTGTCATGTTAACATCAGATCTCAGCTTTTATTAACACTTTCCCCTAATGGAACCAAAACTCTTAAACCCCAGGTTGATAGAGTACAAGATGAGTCTAGAAATCCTCTTGTTCCAGAAAGCAAGGAGAATAAATCAACTAGAAGCACAAAAGTGCCAGGAGAAAACTTAAGCTTTCAATTGAGATGTAGTAATTCCCTTACTTAAAATGACCAAGAAAGGAACAACAAAGTATATGAAACGATGGCTTTGAAGTCACTGGATATTAGATAGCCGAGGATGGGAAACTCTTTGACTGGCGCTGATTAGAGCCAGAGAGTGTGCCGCAGGGAGTGTGACCCAAGACAGAGCCCAGCTGATGTTCTCGGCTGGGGAGAGGTAGTTCTGAGTCCCAGCCAATCAAAGTGACTGTAATCCACAGGACACAGTATTGGAAACTGGGGAGATGCACAGAAAGAAATGGAAGTATGCAGAAGGTACTGAGTGAGGAGACTACTTGGGGTGAGAAGAAACAACCTACTAAGCATTAGTGTCACTGTTTAGTGTCCATGTAAGTTCAGAAACAGTGCTTGTTCCCACCAGGCAGACTGGAAAGCTGCATGATTTGTAAGGAACTGGGTCGAGAACTAGAAGAGTTTTGCTTCAGTAGTTGCAAATAATTAACCCTAGACAGGACACAGCTCTGATCTTGTTCAACAGAGACTAAAAAACAAGATCCAAAAGTATCCATCCATTGTCCAGTACCTGAGTTATGTCCCAAAATAAAGTCAAAGACACTTGCAGAATACAAAAAATACCAGTAACCAACAGAGTGCAATTCACATCTTTGTCATCCAGGTAAAGATGATCTGACATACAAATAAGCAGGAAAAAACAACTCATAACCCCAAACCCACTGCTGTTGAGTTGATTCTGACTCATAACGACTCTATGGGTCAGGGTAGAACTGTTCCATAGAAAACAACTCATAATGAGGGTAAAATTAATAAACAAAAACTAGCTCAGAGCTGAAACAGTTGTAAGAAACAGGAGCCAAGCCAAGTGCCGTCGAGTTGGATCTGACTCATGGCGACCTTAGGACATTAAAATAGTTGTTATGACTGTATTTCATATGACAAAAGTAAGTATAAATATGGAGGATATAAAAAAAGACAAATTATTTTCTGGGGGGTGGCGGTGGGGAACCTATAAGAACCTAAGGAGCTAAATAAACCGTATGAATTTAACAGCCTATTTTGCAAGTCAGAAGAAAAGATTCGTGAACTTGAAGGCATAGCAATGGAAACACAAATTAAAAAAAGAGAGAGAGAAAGAAAGAAAGAAGCATTGGTGATCTGTGGGGCAACCTGAAACAGCCCGAATAAGGAGAAGGAAACTGGGTAGAAAAATCTGAAGAAATAATAGTTGAAAAGTGTCCTAATTTTACAGAAACAAGTAACTCACAGATCCTAGAACTGGTGGGTATATCGTGTGGGATAAAGGAAGTGAATAATTAAGGCTTGTCTTGATTTTAACAATCTCCATGTCACTAAGCATCAAGACTTTCAGGATTAAAAAAGATACTAGAGAACCACATATACTAGGTAAATTAGAATCCCAAACCAAAACCTGTTTGGGTGGAGTCATATCTGACTCATAGTGACCTCCTAGGACAGATTAGAACTTCCCTGTAGAGTTTTCAAACAGTGACTGGTAGATTCAAACTGCAGAGCTTTAGGTTAGCAGTGGAGCTCTTAACCAGTGAAAAGCCCTTCAGAACTAAATTGGAATTTGAAAGTTAAGATAAATATCAATAGCTATTTTATCTTTAAAAACCAAAACCACAAATCATCTCTGAGGTCAACTTTTTGGACAGGTATGAATTGGATTCGGAGATACAGAGTGATCATATCATGTGTGCACTTTATGGTTCTATGCATCTATAGGATATCATCCTACTGGCCTCTTACTAGAGGGGAGGGAGAAGGTGAAGAAGAGGCAACAGGAGACTGTTAGGAGGATGTATCACGTATAGAACAGGTAAGAGAAGCGTGCTGTCACTGAGCAAGGAGATCAGTAGGAGCTGCACATAGGTGGGCATGCAAATTTAAACTGGATTGTACACTGTCAATCACACTAGGAAATAATAATAAAAAGAAACCCCTGTTGTACTGTCTTGCCATTTCACAGATTTTCAGTCTCTCTTGGAAATCCTGGAGGCATAGTGTTTAAGAGCTACTGCTGCTAACCAAAAGGCTGGCAGTTCAAATCTACCAGATGCTCTTTGGAAACCCTGTGGGGCAGTTCTGCTCTGTCCTATAGAGTCACTATGGAGTTGGAATCAACTCAGCAGCAATGGGCAATGGTTCTCTTCTCTTTCCAGTACTGGTGATTTGAACCTCGTCCACCTCAGGACTTGTTATTCCTTAAACAATACACACCATATAACTATGTACATAGCATCTACATTGTATTAGGTATTATAAGTAATCTAGAGATGATTTAAAGTATTATGAAAAGATATGCATGGTTTATATGTAAACACTACACTATTTTATATAAGGGACCTGGGCATATGTGGAATTTGAAATCTGAGAGAGGGTCTTTGCACCAATAATCCCCTTTGGATACCAAGGGATTGTACTGAACTGCTTCCATGGCTGGTAATCAGCAATATTCGGCTTTTGGGAAACCAAGTTAGATAAATAATAATGAAAAGAGCTGTAAAAATACTTGCTTTTTAGTTTTAAATATTAAAAACGTGAATGTCCGGGAATGGATATTTTGCTGATGAAACTTTAATGAAACAACAAGTAGTTATTAAAGTCCATATATTTAGCTTTGGGGAGATTATACAGTTTATGTTTGGGTCAGGTACTTTGAGAGCATCTGACAGGTAAAATGAAGTTCTATTTCTTCACCTAAAAGATAGTTACAAGCTATAAAGATGTTTACCTTATAATAATTCACTGTTATACATTCTTTTTAAAATATCTGTTTTATAATTTAAAGGAAAGTTAAAAAGATACTAGTGGATATGGAAGTATTTGGCATATCCTCCGATTTTCTCAAATATTGATAATAGGTAAATAAAGAAAGTAGAGGAGAGACTACTAAAATTAGACAGGCTGTTACAATCCTGGCAATGTAATGGTTAAGTGCTACAGCTGCTAACAAAACGGTAGGCAGCTCAAATCTGCCAGGCATTCCTTGAAAAACTATGATGCAGTTCTACTCTGTTCATTAGAGTTGCTGTGGGTCAGCAGCGGGTAGCAGGGAGTTAATGCAACTAATGTCTATTCTTCACTACTGTTGAGGAATCTTGAGAGTTCTGGAGAGTCGGTGCCAATTAAGGTCTTTATTCACCTAAATCAGTACATAATAAAGGTGCTGTCTATGTCAGTTATGCTGATAAATACATTTTAAAATAAAACAAAATAACAACCCTATCGGAACTGAGTCAATTCTGACTCACAGTGGTCCTACAGGATGGGATAGAACTGCCTCATAGGGTTTCCAAAAAGCACCTGGTAGATAGGAATTGCCCACCCTTTTGTTAGCAGCCGTAGCACTTAACCACTAACACCACTAGGGTTTCCAAATACATTTTAAAAATAGAGAATTCCACTAAGTAAGAAAACTGGTCTAGTCCCATTTGTAATTACTGCCAAATTAAGCCTTAAGAAAGTTTGCTATTTGATACCAGTGAGTTACTCACTTGTCAGATACATTATAGAATAATAACCCGTTGTGTTAAATCCATTCTGACTCATAGTGACCCTATAGGACAGAGTAGAATGCCTCATCAAGCTCCCAATGGCTGCCTAGTGGGGTCAAACGGCCAATGTTTTGGTTAACAGTCATGGCACTTAACTAGTACACCATCAGGGTCTCCCAGATACAGTACAGGGGTCAAATTTTGACTCCTAAGTAGGTCTATCTGCCTCCTACCCTGTTAAACATGCATTAGGGCAATTGTGGGATGTGGCTACCCTGGGTCATCAGCCTGCTGTATAGCAGTAAAACCATAAGACTAGAGATGGGATTGATGGATATCATTACTCCAGATAGCCAAAAGCAGGTGAAAGGGTCCATCATTGTTCACTTTCATTAACTTATCAAAGGACTGAGTACATGCAAAGAAGATAATTTTTTGGAAAGAAAAAAACATCCTCGGGGGGAGGAAAAGTTATGAATTAAAAAAAAAATTCTCACCAAATGATTTTGACATCACTACATTCACTGACATGGTTTCTGTAGAATCAAATCACCTGCTCCACCCATGAGCTGTGCTTAAAGAAATGGAACCTTGCTTGTTGGCTGGCCTATGCTTCCAATCAAGCGACATCAGTGCTCAGATAAAATCATCTCAGGTAGCACAGTTTATGCTGGACCACTGACCTAAACCCAACAACACCATGGGAAAAAGTTCTACTTCCATAAAAATTGTAGCCAAGCAAACACTACTGCACAGTTGTACTCTGAAAGATGTGGAGTCTCCAAGAGCTGGAATCAAGGGCAATGGATTTGGGGTATGTCAGCATTAAGTTGGCTGTAAGTTGAAATAATTGGTTTCATACCTCTGTTCATCTATGACTATCTCTTAAAACAGTTATGTTTTTATTCTATGCACTCCATGCCTTATTCTTTGGAATTTCTGGGTGAACTTCATGAAATCTGGTATTTTACAGTGATCTGCCTGTTCCTCTTGACAATGATGAACAAAGAACAAAGAAAAAAGAAAACCTTCCACTTTCATGAATGACATTGAACCTAAGATTTGGAGAGTTACAGAGACATGTTTTGATTTTAAAATTCAACAGAATATGAGATGAGAGAAAATGAGAATACACATATGTCAAAATGTCATTTTCATAAAATACCTGTTTGAAAGATACTTCATTTTAAGTAGGAGATTAAGTAAAGGATATAAAGGAATAACTAGGGCAAGCTTAAAACACTCAAGGTTTCTCTTTGTGTGGATTTATCTTGAGGATCACCACAGAGGTCATTATCAACCCTGTGTCAGGAAAACTTGGTGTTTGTGACACAGAAAGACTGAACAGAGGTCAGTAAAATGCATCATAGAAAACGTCATCACCATGTTTATTTATCACAGAGACTTAAACCCAAGTTACAAAAAGCATGGATGTCAATGAATGGATGATCACATGAACTGTGTTCAAGTTCAGATGCACTTTTACAACTTCTGAAAACAAAGTACAAGTAGGGGTCTGAGAGGAGAACAAGTATGAGTCATCTCTTATTAAGCTAAATTCAATAGAACATTGACCACTACCATTTTATGTCCTTGTCCATCAGTGAGGAAAGTCTGATTTTAAAAAAAAAAGATGTCTTGATAGAAGAGTTCAGCAAAGTCTCAGGATACAAGATAAACATAAGTAAATCAGTAGGATTCCTTTATACCAACAATGAGACTGTGAAGGAGGAAATTATCAAATTATCAAATTATCAAATCAATACCATAACAATAACATAAAGTACCTAGGAATTAATCTAACCAGAGAAACAACAGACCTTTACAAAGACAACTACAAGCCCTTACTACAAGAAACTAAGAGAGACTTAGATAAATGGAAAAACCTACCCTGCTCATGGATAGGAAGAATTAACATTGTGAAAATGTCTATTTTACCCAAAGCAATTTATTTATATAATGCAATCCCAATACAAGTTCCAGCATCATTTCTTAATGACATGGAGAAACAAATCACCAATTTTGTTTGAAAAGGGAAGAAGCCCCGGATAAGTAAGGTACTACTAAAGAAGAACACACTGGGAGGCCTCTCATTACCCGACCTTAGAACATACTACACTGCCACAGTGGTCAAAACAGCCTGGTACTGGTACAAGAACAGACAGATGGATCAATGGAACAGAATTGAGACCCCAGAGATGACATTCTCTCCCTATGAACAGTTGAAATTCGACAAAGGCCCTAAGACATTAAACTGGGGTAAAAACAGTCTCTTCAACAAATGGTGCTGGCAAAATTGGTGATCCATCTGCAATAAACTGAATCAAGATCCATATCTTACACCTTATACAAAAACCAACTCCAGCTGGATAAAAGACCTAAATATCAAACCTAAAACGATAGAGCTCATCCAAGAAAAGGTAGGAACAACAATGGAAATTTTAATGCACAATGAGGACAGACTCCAAAATCTGTCAAAGAAACCTCAGTCAGCAGAAGAGAAAGTAGATAAATGGGAACTATTAAGAATCAAACACTTTTGCTCATCCAAAGACTTTATTAATAGAAGTAAAAGAACACCCACAGAATGGGAAAAAATATTTGGCAACTCTATGTCAGACCGACACCTGATCTCCATAATCTATAAGATACTACAAAATATCAATAAGCCAAGCCAAAGCCATATCAATAAGAAGAAGATAAACCATCCAATTAAGCGATGGGCAAAGGAGGTGGACAGACACTCCACTAAAGAGGAGATCCAGGCAGCCAAAAAACACATGTGGACATGTTCACAATCTTTAGTTATTAAAGAAATTCAAATCAAGACAACAATGAGATATCATCTCACCCCAACAAGATTGGCCATGATCCAGAAAACACAAAACAACAAATGCTGGAGAGGCTGTGGAGAAAGTGGAACCCTCCTACACTGTTGGTGGGGTTTCAAAATGGTCCAGCCTCTTTGGAAGGCAATCTGGCACTTCCTTAAAAAAATGGATATCGATATACCATTTGACCCAGTAATTCCACTACTTGGAATATATTCTACAGATTCAAGGCCTTTCACACCAACGGACACATGCACCAGAATATTTACCGCAGCACAGTCCACGATAGCAAAAAGATGGAATCAACCCAGATGCCCAACAATAGAAGAATGGATAGGTAAACTGTGGTACATATACTCAGTGGAGCACTACGCAATGATAAAGAATAACGATGATTCCAGGAAACATCTCCTAACCTGGTTTCAACTGGAAGACATTATGTTGAGTGAAAGTAGTCAGCGACAAAGGGACAAATACTGTATGAGACCTCTACAATAAGACCTCAAAAACAGACTTGTGTATAGAAGAAAAGACTCTTTGACAGCTGCAAGGGAGGGGAGGGAGGGAGGGCGAGGGGGAGAGGGTTTAGTTTAGATAATTACTAGAAATCTAGTTGGGAGACAGCGGTGATAGCACAAATTAGAAACAAGAACATTAAGTGGACTTCAGCATAACTCAAGTACTCCTTCCATCTTGACTCAATACTGCAAGGATAGAGTAGCTGGGGCAGGGGGCGGGGTACCATGCTCTTAGGTGAATTCCAGGCCAATTGGCACAACTAGCGTTTTGCTAAGAGAGCTCTCTGCACCCCACATTGGTGAGTGGCATCTGGAGTCTTAAAAGCTGCCAAGCTGCCATCCGAGGACACAGCAAATGGTCCCAACTCAGCAGGAACGGATGCTCACCGAGCACCAAAATGACATGCGGTAAAGACAAGTGACAAGACAGAGAGAACCATAAGAGTGAGTGTCTAATTTGACTTGGGACCGGAAGAACCAGATGGTGCCCGGCCCCCACCAGTGATAGCCACGATGGAGCTCACAGAAACGAGTCTCACTGGCAACACAAGAATAAAAAGGGGTGCATCATGAGATCTCCACTAAAAGACCTCAATTGATGGTCCAGCGGTTTTGGGGTTCCTCTGAGAGCATGGCCCCTGGCCCTGATGCTGCCCTTCCCCATAAATTATAACAAAGTTCCACTCTTTGGACAGGAATGGATTGGACTTGGCAATGCAGAGGGACCATATATTGGAAGCACTTTGTGGTTCTATACATCTATAGGATATCATCTTGCTGACCTCTGTCTGGAGGAAGGGGAGTGGATGGAGAGGAGGGCAAAGGAGGTTGTTGGGAGGATGAGACATATATGCAGCAGAGAGGAACAGTGTGCAGTCACCGGACAGGGAGAGCAGTGGAAGCTGCATATAGGTGGGCATGTAAATTTATATGTGAATGTACATTTTTACTCAGTTATGTTAAATAAAAAAAAAATTACACACATAGGGATGCCAACATTAAATCATCTCAGTAGCATTTAACAACAAAATACTACTCAAAATTAAAATAAAAATTGTACAGTATCAATTTTCATTTATAGGTATTTCCACAGATATTTGTGATTTATTTTCACAAACTTTCATTCAGAAATATCAAAGCGAATTACCCTGTAATCCATCCTTCCTTATTTTAACTGGATCTGTCTACTTAAGAAAACCCTGGTGATGCAGTGGTTAAGTGCTATGTCTGCTGACCAGAAGACTGGCAGTTCAAATCCACCAAGTGCTCCTTGGAAACTCTGTGGAGCAATTCTGCTCTGTCCTATACAGTCAATATGAGTTTGAATTGACTCGATGGCCTTTTTTTTTTTTTTTTTACCCCACTTAGAAAAACCCTGATGGTACAGTGGTTAAGAGCTCAGCTGCTAATCAAAAGGTCAATGACTGGTCCTTGGAAACTCCGTGGGGCAGTTCTACATTGAACTACAGGGTCTCTATGAATAGTTAGAATCAACTTGACAAAATTAGTTTCGTTTTGGATCTACTTAAAGATGGAGAAACTATATACACACTATCAGGATAATTACCTTAGGTGTCTATTTCATTTTGCCTTGGTAAAACTAATTCATATTTGCTTACTTAAAGGATATAATTTCTTGAGATGTTGATATTCCAAGCTTTTCAACTCTGGTTTGAGCTGTAGTTATATTTGTTATTTCATATAAGTTTCCTAAATTGTTCAGATGAAGCGGAAGTATTTGATGTTGTATTTGATTTGTAATCCAGCCACCCAGCAGAATTTTGTTCTGGCATCCTCTACAAATATGTAACTAAAGTAAATGTCTTTTAAACTTATTACCAACAAAAGTGTCCTCCTCTAATGCATTAGCAATAATAATAAAAGCAAAACACACTCAAGCTGAAGGGATGAACCCACCAAAGTCCCCTAGAAGCTCTTTTGATGAATCAATTCAAATCTCTTTACTATGGAATATCCAATTAACTATAAATAAAACTTCAGAGATGCTTAAAATTGTTTTTTTTTTTTCCCAAAGAAATGACAGTTAGAAATAGCTTTCTGATAGCTATCATAACTGGCTTTTACCACTTAATAAAAAGGCCAGACCATGGTAAAAAGTTTAATTTTTACGTTTCAATGGTCACAAAGCCAAAAAACATGGATTTATCTATAATGGTAAAGATAGCTATAAATTCTATGACTGGTGACAGCAATTTTCTTTCAAATACCCTGGGCTGAATGTAACTTTATTGCTACTTCCAGTAGTGACTCAGAGGCAATTTCCATTTTACAGTCAACATGAGTTAAACTCACAATTCCAAACAGCAGCCATCCTAGATTGGTGCATAATTTATTTAAAAAAAAAAAGAAGAAGAAGAAGAAGTAATGCTTGGATTGTATTATACACCTGGACTTGGCTTTGTGTCCCAGTTGCTTAGTCTTCTGCCAACACCAGCCAGTCAATATGTCTTGCTGGCAGGGTGAGATTGACAAGGAGCTTGCTGTGGTAATTTTTATTTTAAATTCACTATTACCTTCACATACAGTTTTTCCATTTTGCTGGTGGGGAGACTGTCAATGTCAAAATGCAGCTGAAGTCAATTGTCTGCATAGAACTACTCTGTAAATAAGAAACCATTAATTAGAGCCCCTGTTATCACAGTTGGAGCCCTGGTGGTACAGTGTCTAAGTGTTTCTTGGCAAAAGGCTGCTGCCTTAGTCACGCAGTGCTGCTGTAACAGAAATGCCATAAGTGGATGACTTTAACAAACAGAAATTTTATAGTGTCATAGTCCTGTAGGCTAAAAGTCCAAATTCAGGGTGTTAGCTCCAAGAGAAGTTTTTTCTGTTGGCTTGTGAAGGAAGGTCTTTATTGTAAGTCTTCTCCTGGACTGGGAGCTTCTGAGGCACAGAGACTTGAGCATTTCCAGAGGACACGCTCAGCTCCCGGCACTGCTTCTTGGTGGTACAAGGTCTCCAACTTTCTACTTGCATCCTTTTCTTTTGTATCCTAAGAGGCTAAATCAATTCACAGTAAAATCCCACACATTAAGTCCTGTCCCACCAACACAACAGCCACACACCTTCCTCATTAATATCATAGAGGCAGAGTTTACAACACAAAGTAGTGTCACACAATACTATGAATGAGACCCTAGCCAAATTAATACACATTTTGGGGGGGCGGGGAGGACATAATTCAATCCACAATAGCTTCTGATCAAAATGTCAGCAGTTTGAGTTCACCATCTGCTCCTTGGAAACCCTCTGGGGCAGTACTACTGTGTCCTGTAGGGTCAATATGAATCAGAATCATTTTGACAGCAACAGGTCTAGCATACTTGACACATTTTTAACAGATTTATTCCCTTCTCATGAAACATAAGCTTTCAAAAACAATTCAAAGAATTGTGTTTTGAAATATTAGATAATGAAATTAATATGTTTGGATATGTTTAATAAAACACATTTTATCAACATAATGAATTTAGTTTCCAAATTCACTTTTAAGAGCATTATTATAGAAAATACACTTACATGCCTGTCTTCATTTCGAACATCAGTATGTGACAGTATCAGTGGAGCACAAGTCCTGAATGAAAGGTTTTGAGATATATGAATAGTTACAATTATGTTAGTATTCCTATGGGAAAATGTCCCCTACAAACACTTAATTTTATAGTTAGTAAAGAATTTTTATGTCGTGGATTTAACAATGGGAAACAGTGGATAACATATTCTCATATTGCATGAGAGTATGATGAAATTCAGAATATTTCAGAGATTTAGTCAGAATTACATTGCCAGTAAGATTATAACCAACGTTACCTTCAATACTACTAAATATTAAAAGTGCAACCGTTAAAAGATGGCAGAGTAGACACAGGTCTCCTGATTTTCCTCTGAGTACTGAGGTATGGATGATATTTGTATGGAGGACTGAACATTTGGGGAGCCCTAGGACCTAGCATATTTGACTAGGCACCAGTATCAGACTAATCTACCCCCCTAAAAGGTGAGCCAGCAGCCGTCTGACCTCTGTTTCTTCTCTTTCATGGTATCAGAGAACTGCAGCTTCCATGAATGGATGGTAATGTACTTTCATTATCACCTGGAAGGCAGAGTGTGCTGCCCCTGACTGCTTATTTTGGTCAGCATGTTGGACAGCTTCTACTTCAACACCTGCACAGATTGCTGCATAGAAATGAAGTTTACTTTTAAGGCCGAGAGGTCTATGTATTTGCCTGGAGATCTGTCTGTTGAGAGGCCTGGCATCTTTTCCTACCACTTTTCTCTGACCCACATTGTAGGGTTGGCTGACAGCTGCAAGTATCTCCATAAGTAGAGTGGCCTCTTTGCCACTCAACAAGCAGAGATTTCCACCTCAGAGAGTCCACCTGGGTCAATTCACTAGAATATTAGAGACAGCTGGTGACCAACAATTCCCTTAGATTCAATACCAGAGAAATCAAACAGTGTCTAGATGGCACACAGGCAGCAGACCGTAGTTAATCATTTAAAGAAGCAGCCTTCAAATGCTCTGGAAAATTGCCAAAATAAAGACTCAAAAAATTCCCAGATGAAGAAGTCTTTCTGAATCAATTGGAGGTCAAGTACAAAAGAATAATATATAGAACCCTCCTAGAGATTAAACAAAATATAGTAGAACAAAATGAAAAATTTAGTAAGCTATTTGAACTGATCGAACATCAATGATCTGAAATACATCAGATCAATAACAAAATTACAGAGTTAGATAATTCAATCCAAAGCCAAAGAGTAGGATTGAACAGATAGAAGTTAGACTCAGTGACCCTGAAGACAGAGCAACTGACACCAGCATTTATGAGAAGAAATCAGGGAAAAGAAATAAGAAAAATGAAGAAGCATTAAGAATCATGTGGGACTCAATTAAGAGGAATAATTTACTTTTAACTGAAGTTCCTGAACAAGGGGGGATTACTGACAATATAGAGTATTGCTGCAGAGATGCTGACAGAAAACTTTCCTGAGATTATGAGCAAAGAGAACATAGGTATCCAAGATGTTTATTAAACACCACACAAGCTAGACCCCCAAAGACATCAACACATATTATAATCAAGCTTAGTAAGGTGAAACATAAACAGATGCTTCTAAAGGCAGCAAGGCTCAAAGCAAAGCTACCACTCTGAGGGAAACCCTGTAGGCTTTCGTCTGACTTCTCTGCAGAAACCATGCTGGCTAGAAAACAGTGGGCAGACACATTTAAAGCCCTGAAGGTGATAAACTTCCATTCAAGAATTATTTATCCTGCAAAATTGTCTGTCAAATATAATGGTGAAATTAAGACTTTTGAAGATAAAGAGAAGTTTAGAGACTTCATAAAAACTAAACCAAAATTACATGAAATATTGAAAGAAGCTCTTCCCTTAGAAAAGCAGAACCATTAAATGCAAATTTAAGGTGACAATTCAGGACACATCATCCAAAACTCATCAGTCAGGGAAACCACAAAACTTAAAGCTACAGTATTAACATGAAGGAATCTGTGATTATATCATAACAACTATAATATCATCACATTAAAGGGGGATAGACTACAGAAGTTACAGCTGTTTCAGATGCAGAGGAAGTTTAAGAGTTATGCAACAACTTAGTAATAACTAATCTTAGTATGTTAAGGGGGATGATACATGTAGCCATAAAGCAAATTAACAATGCATTGTATCAAAATAAGAAATGCAATACAGGAGTCACAACAAACACAAAACCAACACTGAAACAGCAACTGATAAATAAGAATGGCCCAGAACACAACATTAAGAGCAATGTAGAAAACATCAACATAAAAGTCATTACATCAAAATGATGGCACTAAGCACATACCTACCAATAATTACACTGAATGTGAATGGACTGAATGCTCCAGTAAAGAGACAGTGAGTGACATTCTGGATCAGAAGACACAACCGGTCTATACGTTGCTTGTAAGAAACACACCTTAGACTTAAAGATATGAACAAACTGAAAATTACGGGATGGAATAATATATACCAAGCTAATAATATACAAAGTAGAGCAGGTGTGGCAACACTAATACCAGATAAAATAGATTTTAATGTAAAATCCACTTTTGTGGACAAGGATGGACACTATTTATTGCTGAAAGTTCAATACTCAAGCAAGACTTAATAATATTAAACATTTATGCACCCAATATCAGAGCACCTAAATACACTGAACAAATACTGACAACACTGAAAAATGAGATGGATCATTCTATAATAACAGTTGGAGACTTCAACACTCTCAGTTATGGATAGATCATCCAGAAAAAAGCTCAGAAAAGATGCAGAACTTATTGCAACAATCAACCAACTTGACCTTATCAACACATACAGATGTTTTCAATCATCATCTTCTCCAACGCACATGGAACATTCTCCAGAATAGACCATGTGTTAGGTCATAAAGCAATTCTCTATAAAATGCAAACCACTGATTTACTGCAAAGTATCTTCTTGGACTATAGAGCTATAAAAGTTGAAATCAATAACAGAAAATTCAAACTTACAGAAACTTAAAAAAAAAAGCCTTGGGTTATAGAAGAAATCAAGAACAAAATAAAGAAATTTATGGAATCAAATGAGAATGAGAACACATCCTACCAGAATCTATGGGATACAGCAAAAGCGGTGCTGAGAGGTCAGTTTATTTCTATAACTTCACACATCTGGAAAGAAGTGCCCAAATTAAAGAATTAACCTTACAGCTTGAATAAGTAGGAAGAGAGCAACAGAAGAACACCTCAGGCACCAGAAGAAAACAGATTATAAGGATTAGAGCAGAACTAAATGAATTAGAGAATAGAAAAACAATAAAAAAACTTAACAAAACCAAAAGATGGTTCTTTGAAAAGATCAACCAAATTGATGAACCATTGGCTAAACTTACACAAGAAAAACAGCACAAGATACAAATAACTTCATTAAGAAATGAGATGGGAATTGTTACAACAGATCCAGCTGACATCAAAAATATCATAACAGAATACTATGAAAGGCTGTACTCTAACAGGTTTGAAAACCGAGAGGAATGGACAAATTTCTAGATTCATAAGACTCACCAAGATTATCACAAGAAGAAGTAGATTAACTTAATAAATCCATCACAAAGGAATAGATTGAAAAAGTCATAAAAATTTACCAACCAAAAAAGTCCTGGCCCAGGTGGCTTCATTGAAGAATTCTATCAAACTTTTAACAGAGAAGTGTTAACTCCGATACTATTGAGGCTATTCCACACCATAGAAAGGTATGGATTACTCCCAAATTCATTTTATGAAGAAAGCATAATCCTGATACCAAAGCCAGGGATAGAGCCCCCCAAAAGGAAAGTTACAGACCAATATCGTTCTTGAACCCAGATGAAAAATCTTCAGTAAATTTCTAGCCAATAGAATTCAACAGCATATAAAAAAAATAATAATTCATCATGATCAAGTTGGTTTCATTCCAAGGTTGCAAGGCGGGTTCAGCATCACAAAAACAATTAATGTAATCCACCACACTAATGATACAAAAGATAAGAATCACCTGATTTTGTCAATTGATACAGTAAAGGCATTTAACAAAGTTCAACACCCATTCATGCTTAAAACTCTCATAAAAATAAGAATAGAGGGGAAATTCCTCAAAGCAATCAGCCAACTGTCTTCATCATACTGAATGGTGAAAGACTGAAAGAATTTCCTTTGAGAACGAAAACTAGACAAGGTTGCCCAATCTCACCATTTCTATTCAACATTGGGCTAGAAGTTCTAGCCAGAGTAATTAGACAAGAGAAAGAAATAAAGTGCATCTGTTATCAGCAATGAAGAAGTAAAAAAATCTCCCTATTTGCAGATGATATGATTGTTTATATAAATAATCCAAAGGAATCTATAAGTAAATCATTGGAACTAATAGAGGAGTTCAGTAAAGTAACGGGATACAACATAAACATAAGTAAGTCAGTAGAATTCCTTTATACCGACAGTGAGATTATTAAAGAAGAAATCAGCAAATCAATTCCATTTACTATAGCCACCAAGAAGATAAAATACCTAGGAATAAATCTAACTAGAGAAATAAGAGATCTTTACAAAGAGAACTACAAGACCTTACTGCAAGATACTAAGATAGAATTACATAAAAGGTGTAATCTACCCTGCTCATGGATAGGAAGAGTCAACATTGTGAAAATGTCTATTTTACCCAAAACAATCTACTTACATAATGCAATCCCAATACAAATTCCAACGACATTTTTTAATGAGATGGAGAAACAAATTGCCAACTTTGTTAGGAAAGGGAAGAAACCTTGGATAAGTAAAGCACTACTGAAGAAGAAGAACATACTGTGAAGCCTCTCACTACCTGACTTTAGAACTTATTACACTGCCACAGTTGTCAAAACAGCCTGGTACTGATACGAAAACAGACCCATAGACCAATGGAGCAGAGTTGAGATCCCAGAGATGACACCATCCTCCTACGAACAGTTGATATTTGACAAAGGCCCCAAGATTTTAAACTAGGGTAAGAATGGTCTCTTTAACAAATGGTGCTAGTAGAATTGGATATCCATCTGCATAAAATTGAAACAAGACACATAACTCACATCTTATATAAAAAGCAACTCAAATTGGATAAAAACCTGAGTATAAAATCTTAAACAATAAAGTTCATCCAAGATAAAATAGGATGAACAATGGAAATTTTAATATACAGTGTAGACAGACTTCAAAATCTGACCAACGAAGCATGATCAACAGAAAATAGATTAATGAGAACTACTAACAATCAAACACTTTTGCTCATCCAAAGACTTCATCAAAAGAACCAAAAGACCACCTACAGAATGGGAAAAAATATTTGGCAACTATGTCAGACCGATATCTGATCTACCTAATCTATAAGGTATTACAAAGTATGAACAAGAAAAGGATAAATAATCCAATTAGGCAATGGGCGAAGGAGATGGACAGACATTTCTCTAAAGAGGATATCCAGGCAGCTGAAAGACACATACAGAATTGCTCACAATCATCAGCTATTAAAGAAATTCAAATCAAAACTACAGTGAGATACCATCTCATGCCAACAAGGTTGGCCAAGGCCCAAAAAGCACAAAACAACAAATGCTGGAGAGGCTGTGGAGAAACTGGAAGTCTCCTACATTGTTGGTGGGATGCAAAATGATACAATCTCTTTGGAAAGTAGTCTGGCACTTCCTTAAAAAGCTGGAAATAGATATACAATTTGATCCTGTAATTCCACTGCTTGGAATTCATCCTTCAGAAACAAAGGTTGTCATAGAAACAGACACATGTGCATGAATATTTGTTGCAGCATGGTCCACAATAGCAAAAAGTTGGAATCAACTCTGATGCCTATCAACAGATGAATGGATAAACAAACTATGGTACATATACTCAATGGAACACGATGCTATGATAAAAAACAATGACAGTGTTAAAAAACATCTCATAACATGGTCTCATTTGGAAGAAATCATGCTGAGTGAAATCAAGCAATTTAAAAAGGCCAAAATTTGTATGAGACCCCGGTTATAAGGACATAACAAGAAAATTATCCACAGAAGAAAATGACTCTGTTGGCTACACGGGGGGGGGGGGGGGTGGCTGACATTTTATTATAGATCAGATAATTGATAGATGTTCGAAATTTTATTCTTTCACTGTAATTAATAAAAAAATAAAATAAAAAAATGGGATCAAAGCCAGATGCAAGTATCTGACAGAGAATTAGCATTCAATAAACTTTTATGGATTGAGTGAAGAATATTTTCAATATATGATATGAGTTGTAGAAGTAATTCTTCATGTAACTCTAGTTAATTATCCTTTGATTTTAGTCATAGTGTCTAGATCAGTTGAAATGATTTATGAAAACATAGCATTGTGACGGTCAATGTTATATGTCAGCTTGACTAGGTTATGGAATCCAATTGTTTGGTCAAGCGCTAATCCAGATTTTACTATGAAATATTTGCATATTATTAGCATTTAAATCAGTTCATCTTAAGTACAGTACATTACCCTCCATGACATGGCTGGACTTCATTCAACAAGTTGAAAGTGTCAAGAGCAAAACCAGAGGTTTTCCAAGGAAAGTTTCTACTTCTACATTACAGACATCTGACAGAATTCTTCTCCATATCTTCCTCCACCCCAAACCCATCAACTACCTGACCTATATAGACCTGGGATACAACACTGCAAGAATTTCCAGCCTGTTAAGTAACTTCCAGATTTTGGACTTGCCAGTCCTTCCAGTTATGTGACCAAATTCCTTAAAATACACATAGAGATAGATAGAGAGACAAATGGATAGAAAGACAAATAGGTGATAAATAGATAGGTAGACAGATTTCATGTGATTTGTATTAGTATATATGTACAATACCCTGGTTAAGAGAGATAGTTGCCATCAATAGTTTGCCAGTTTAGAGCCACCAAGCTACCTTTGGAAACCCTGTAGGGTAGTTCCATTCTGTCCTATAGGGTCACTATGAGTCAGAATAGAGTCAATGGCCGTAAGTTAGTTAGCTCTGCCTTATATATATCCTAAGACTAACTCTAGAAAGTAACTGGAGTAAAATAGTTGAATTTCTTGTCTATTAAACATGTTTCTTACCGTTTTTAATATTATGCCCTAGCCAAACACACAGATGCAAGAGACATAGTTTCCTCAACCAGACATTCCTTTACTCCATTTTCTCTGACATTTGGTATAAAAAGCACTTGCAAATGTAATTTAATTCAATATTTGTATTATGTGTGGTCTTAAAAGCTGATAATAAGCAGATGTGCAAACATATGAAAGCTGGGAGAAATACTGAGAAGAAAACATACTTATAAATTCAAATTTTAAAACTGCAAATGTCCAACAGATGCCCCAATCTGTTCACATAGTTTTATTCTTTTTTACTTTTTTCAGAAAGTTCAAAAGTATTAAATTACTTTTGATCAACATGAGATATTTACTTTTTGGCAGATGCAAATTATCTGTGCAGCTATAATTCAAATTACAAATTGAATGCTTCATTCAAAATGCCAAATGTCTCCTCATTTTATTAACTTTTAAGAGTCTTCAAATTCTGGATCCAACTTTCCTTGCCAATTTGTAATTTATCACATCCTATATGTACTCTCCAGTAGATACAATTTTATCTTTAGTTTCACCTAGAAGTAGGTGAAACTTTCCTCACACCCAGACACCTCTGTCCTTCTGTATATTAACTTACTCATTTAACCCATGGCTGAGACTATTTTCTTACACCTCAAAGTGTACATGTCACAACAGACAGCTTGGGTTCAAATCCCAGCTCCATCAACACCCAGTACTACGTTAACCCACTGATATCGAGTCGGGTCTGACTCATAGTGACCCTAGAGGTCAGAGTAGACTGCCACATGGAGTTTCCCAGGAACACCTGGCAGATTTGAACTGCTGACCTTTCAGTTAGCAGACGCAGCACTTCACCCACAATGCCAACAGGGTGACCTTAGGCAAGTTTTTATATCCCCCTATGTTTTCCTCTCTTCACTTAAAACTGGATATCACGTGTGAAGTCTGTACATTATAATACAGAAAACTAAATTGTAAATTTTTACTAAATTGTAGAGACGATTAAATGGGTTATCACAGATAAAGTGTTTGGAGCAGTGCCTATCATTTCATAAATGTTCCATAATGGCTAGCTATTACATTATCACTTTTATGAGTCTGGTATTTTCTTTATATAAATCTTATCACTTGTAGAACTCATGTTTTACCTCTTTTATTCAATTTTTAGTCACATAACTGAATATCTAAATCCTTCTTTCTTGTAAAGTTCTTTAGTATTCAGTTTTCCACTTAACCCTTGTAAATTTATTTAATGTCTGTTACCAGAGTGTAATTAGTTAGAACCCACAGAGAAGATCTGCAGGTAAAAGACCTGGCGATCTGTTCCAATACAGATTGTAGCCTAGGAAATCCATTGGGACAGCTCTGCTCTGTCATGTGTGTATTTACGAGTTGAAAACAGACTCAACAACACACAATGAAAACAACAATGGGCAGCAGTGCTCTGGTCAGGTAGTAGTATAGATTCATAGCCAAGCCAGCCAAGTGCCGTCGAGTTGGATCCGATAGATTCATAAGACAAGTATTTTGTTTCAAGAAGCTTGAAATATGCAAGTAACAACTCCATGATTGTTTTCTGGTGATAAAATTGAAGAGGGGTCAGAGAGTTTCATGAAAATATAAAAGATCAAGTTATTTTGTTAGTTCTGAAGATCAGTTAATATGACTTGTTCAAATCACTTAACAATCACTAATGCCAAAGATGAAGAAACCACAGACTTTTACCAACTTCTGGAATCTGAAATGAGTGCAACACACAATCAATATGCATTGATAAATATTGGTGATTGGAATTAAAAGTTGGAAGCAAAAAAGGACAGGAAGCTAGCAAATGTGGCCTTAGTTACACAAATGATTGGAGGGATCACATGAAAGCATTTTTCAGAAAAATGATGTATTCATTGAAAATACCTCTCTTTAATAACATGAACAGAGACTATACATGTGAACTTCACCAGATATAATATACAAGAATTAAATCAACTTTATCTGTGAAAAGATATCATGGAAAAACTCAGTATTATTAATCAGAGCAAGTCCAGGGGCCAGCGACGGAATAGACCACCAATTGCTCATACACACGTTGAAGCTGTGATTGCCAAAGTATGACCGTGAGTATATCCTGCCTGAATTTAGAGATTATCTCAAGAACATATTTGACACATTGAATGCTAGTGATTGGAGACCAGATGAGTTATGGCATAACAGCAAGGACACAAAACATGAAGAAAACAAAATGTCATTAAGAAGACAGAAAAAAAGAGAAAATCTAAAAGGATGTCAGAAGAGATTGTAAAGTATGATGCTGACTGTAGAGCAGCTGAAGGGAAAGAAAAGATGAAGGAAAAGAGTTGAACACAGGATGTTAAAGGGGAGCTCAAGACAACAAAGGAAAGTATTATAACAACATGAACAAAGATCTGGAGTTAAACAATCAAAAAGGAAGAACACACTTGGCATCTCTCATGCCAAAAGCACTGAACAACAGATCCAAGCCTTGAGTTGCAATACTGAAGGATTCTATGGGAAAAACACTGAATGATGCAGAAAGCACCAAAAGCGAATGGAAAGACTACACAGAGTCATTGTACCAAATAACTGGTTGACATTCGACCATTTCAAGAACTAGTATATGATCAAGAATGGGTGGTACTGAAGGCATATGTCCAAATTGCACTAAAGGCAGTGGTGAAAAACAGAGCTCTGGGAATTGATGGGATACTAATTAAGATGTGTAAACGAATGCAATACTGGTAATGATCACTTTTGTACAACAAGAAATTTGGAAAACAGATACCTGGTCAACCTATTGGAATAGTTTCATATTTGTCCCCATTCAGAAGAAAAGTGATACAATAGAATTTGGAAGTTATCAAACAATATCATGAAATCTCAGGCAACTAAAGTTTTGCTGAAGATAACTCTACAGTCGTTGCAGCTACCCATTAACAGTGAGATTCTACACATTCAGGCTGGATTCAGAAGAGAATTAATTTTGGCTTAAAGCAGAGAATACCAGAAGGGTGTTTAAAAACAAGCAAACCTGTTACCATCTAGTCAATTTGGACTCAGCCACCATTTAGAAAGATGTTTACCTGTGTTTTGTTGACTACACAAAGCCACGCACTGTGTGGATGACATTATGGATGACAATGCAAAGAATGTTAATTCCAGAATACTTAATTGTGCTCATGAGGAACATTTTCATAGACCAAGAGACAGTCATTCAAACAGAAAAAAGAGTGATATTGTCTGGCTTAAAATCAGGAACAGTGTGCATCAGTGTTGTGTCCTTTGAATGTGCTTATTCAGTGTACATGCTAAGCAAACAATGTAAGAGGCTGGACTACATGAAGAAGAACATGGCATTAAGACTGGCAGAAGACTCCAAAACAACCTGAAATATACAGATGTTACAACCTTGCTTGCTGAAAGTGAAAAGGACTTTTAGCATTTACTGATGAACATAAAAAACCACAGCTTTTTAAATATGGATTATACCTCAAAATAAAGGAAAAAAATCCTCACAACTGGACCAGGAAGCAATAAATGGAGACAAGATTTCTGACTGAAGTTGTCAAGTATTTGACTTTCCTTGGATCCACAGTCAACATCCACAGAAGCAGCAGGTGAGACATCAAAGGATGTATTATTGCACTGGGAAAATCTGCTACAAAAGACTTCTTTGAAGTGTTCAAAAGCACGTATGTTACTTTGATGACTACAGTGAGCCTGGCCCAAGCCATGGTATTTTCTTTTTTTTATTATGACTGAGTGAAAATGTACATTTCCATATAAATTTACATGCCCACCTATATGCAGCTTCCACTGCTCTCCTTGCCTAGTGACAGCACGCTATTCCTCTCTGCTCCATACATGTCTCATCCTCCCAACAGTCTCCTATGGTATTTTCAATCACCTCATATGCACATAAAAGCTGAACACTTAATACAGAATAATGAAGAAGAAGCAATTCATTTAAATTATGGTGCTTGGTGAAGAACATTGACTGTACCATGCACCGTCAGATGAATGAACAATTTGTCATGGATTGCATTGTCTCCCGCAAAAAAATGTATGTGTTGATTTGATGTGGCTATGAGTCCCAGTATGGTGCAATTTCTCCCATGTGTTGTGAATCCTGCCTCCGTCATACTGATGACAGAGAATGGGCAGCAGTTGTGCTGGTGAGGCAGGACTCAAGTTACCAGCTGTGGGATATAAGGGAGGAAAGTCAGCATAGAGAGTTGGGAACATCATTCTACCAAGAAGGCAGCAGCAAGAGCAGAGCATGTACTTTGGACCTGACGTTCCTGTGCAGAAATGCTCTCCTTGAATTTGGACTCAACCTACCGGACTATGATAATTTCTCCTATTGAGTGGACTTATAACTCACGAATGGATTTGTGGCTTACTGGACTGTGACAATAAAATTTCTCTTCATGAAACCATCCACTCATGGTATTTTCTGTTAGAACAGTACCAGCTGACGAAAATACAATTTTATCTCGCAAAATGTACAGTCAGAGTGCTCC
This sequence comes from Heterohyrax brucei, assembly GCA_028571685.1. NCBI lineage: Eukaryota > Metazoa > Chordata > Mammalia > Hyracoidea > Procaviidae > Heterohyrax > Heterohyrax brucei. Next base: position 24,097,566 of record CM053147.1, read on the forward strand.
TTAGAAGCAAGGATGTTGAGACTTCACCTCACGTGCTTTACAAACGTTATCAAGAGGGACAAGATCCTGGATGAGGATACTGTGCTTGGTAAAGTAGACAGTAAGTGAAAAAAATGAAGACCCTCAACAAAACGTACTGACACAGTGACTACAAAAGTTGGCTCAAACAGCAACAATTGTGAGGCTGTTGTAGGACCAGGCCATGTTTCCTTCTTTTGTACATACAGAATCACTGTTAGCTGGAACTGACTGGACAGCACTTAGTAACAACAACTACAGTGTAAAAATTTTAAAATGTAGAATGTGTTTTGCTTCAGAATGTCTTCTTAGCCGAGTGTCTGCTCTTTATATATTTTATAAGGTCAAAAGATCATAGAAAGATTACTGTATAATGTATTTGACATCTAGCTTATTCTTAACATCATATACTATGTTTCATACAGAAAGGACCTGGAAGTCTACTTCTGTAGAGAGTTAGCCAGTGAAAACCTTATGAATGGCAGGGGAATATTGTTTGATAAAGTTCCAGAGTATGAGACCTCGAAGTCGGAAGGCACTCAAAATGCAACTGAGGAAGAGCTGCCTCCTCAAAGTAGAATTGACCTTAATGACATGGGTGGAGTCAAGCTTCTGAGACTCTTATATGCTGATACGGCATGACTCAAAAAGAGGAAAAAAAAAAACAGCTGCAAACATTTACTAATATGTACAAAGTACAAATCTAGGAAAATTAGAAATGGTCAAAAATAAAATAGAATGCATGAACACTCATATTCCAGACATTAGTGCACTGAAATTAACTGGCATTGGTTATTTTGAATTGGATGATCATATTGTGTACTATCCCAGGAATAGTAACTTGAAGAGGAATGGCTTTGTGTTTATTATCAAAAAAGAACCTTTCGAAGTCTAACCTGATATCCAACACTGGATATTATAGGATAATATCCATACATCTAAGAGGAAACCCAATTAATATAACTATTATCAAAGATGAGACCCAAAGTATGAACTTGAGTATGTTCCACTGAATTCAGAGACCACCTCAAGAACAGGTTTCATGCACTGTATATTAATGGCCAAAGACCAGATGAATTGTAGAATGACATCAGTGACATTACACATGAAGAAAGCAATATGTCATTGAAAAGACAATAAAGAAACCACCATACTGGATGTCTGAAGAGACTCTGAAACTTCCTCTTGAATGTCAAGTAGCTAAAGTAAAAGGAAGAAATGATGAAGTAAAAGAAATGATAGAAGATTTAAAAGGGTGATTCAAGAGGACAAAGTATTATGATGACATGTACAAAGAGCTGGAAATACTAAATCAAAAGGGAAGAACATGCTCTGCATTTCTCAAGTTGAAAGAACTGAAAAAAATAAATTCAAGCATCAAATTGCAATAGTGAAGGATTCTATAAGGAAAATATTAAATGATGCAGGAAGCAACAAATGCAGATTGACGAAGCACACAGAGTGATTATACCAAAAAGAAGTGGTTAATGTTCAACCATTTCAAGAGGTGGCACGAAGGAAGAAGTTGAAGCAGCATTGAAGGCACTGGCGAAAAACAAGGATCCAAGAATTGATGAAATATCAATTAAGATGTTTCAACAAATTGACACAGCACTGGAAGTGCTCACTTGTCCACACCAAGAAATTTAGAGTACAGCTATCTGGCCAACCAACTGGAAGAGATCCATTATTTATACCTATTCCCAAGAAAGGTGATCCAACTGAACATGGAAATTGTCGAATAATACCATGAATATCACACAAAAGTAAAATTTTGCTAAAGATCATCCAAAAATGATTGCAACAGTACATTGACAGGGAATTTCTAGAAATTTAGACAGATTTAGGACTGGATGTGGAACCAGAGATATCTTTGGTGATGTCACATGAATTGTGGCTGAAAACAGAATACTAAGAAGATTTTGATCTATATTTTATTGACTACACAAAGGCATTCTACAGTGTGGACTGTAACAAATTATGGTTAACATTGTAGAGAATGGGAATTCAAGGACACTTAATTTGTGCTCATGATGAATCTGTACATGGATCAACAGGCAGTCACTTGAACAGAACAAGAAGACATTGCAAAGTTTAAATTCAGGAAAGGTATATTCTAGGGATGTATTCTTTCCTCATACAGAGTCAATCCGTAAACTAAGCAAATAATTGAGAAGCTGTACTATATGAAGAAGATGGAGACATCAGGATTAGAGGAAAACTCATTAACATCTTATGCAGATTATACAACCTTGCTTGCTGGAAACAAACAGGTCTTGAAATATTTACTGAGGAAGCTCAAAGACCACAGCTGTCAGTATTGATTAAAACTTAACATGAAGAAAATAAAACTTTTGGAACTACACCAAAAAGCACCATCATAATAAAGACAGAACAGATTAAGGTTGTCAAGAATTTCATTTTACTTGGATCCACAATCAAAACCATAGAAACAGCAGTCAAGAAATAAAGACTCATTGCATTGGGAGAATCTGCTGCAAAAGACCTTTCTGAAGTGTTGAAAAGCACAGATGTCACCTTAAAGACTAAGGGACACCTGACTCAAACCATCATATTTTCAATTGTATCTTATGCGTGGGAAGGCTGGGCAATGAATAAGGAAGACAGAAGACCTGTGGTGCTGAAGAATATTGAACACAAGGACTGCTAATTAAGCTCAGGAACTCATCCTAGAAAAAATGCCACACACTCTATTGCTCAATATCACCTTCAACGTACTCACCTCGAGAAGCTATGCACCAACACCAACACTAGTGCCTAGTCCACCCTTCAAAACAATTTTGAAACTCTTTTTCTGGCCATCAGAGCTGTTGTATTACCCTTGATGTCCTGAATGTCATCAAAACGTCTTTCTTTGGGGCGTGGGGCAGAGTCAAGATGGCATACTAGACACACGTCTCCTCAATTCCTCTGAAAACTAAGACCTGGACTGATAATTAAACAGAGCCTTCTGGACAACCAGTGAGCCCTAGGACACAGCATAGGGCTGTCAATTTGGACTACATGCCACTGAATGGGAAGCTTCTTCTCTTTCACTGGCCCCCAGCCTCGTTGAATTCCAGTTCTCTCTGACTGAAGGTAAATTTTAACTTTTTTTTTCTCTGTCTTTGCTGGCAGGTGGAGCTCAGGCTTAACTGGCAGCAAAACTTAGCTGCAGAGCTGAAGGGACAAGCAGGCAAAATAGCCTCATTTTGGGACCCCAGCTCTGGACCCTGTGCATTTCAGCTCCTCCATCTTCTCTTTCCAAGCCTCCACCGTTAAATCAGCTATTCCACAGTGAATGGGAAAACTTGTGCAAGACGTCATCTTGCTTGACTTGGAGGCGGAGTTACCCAAACGGAGGCTCAGCAGGGGCTAATTCCCGGGCTGGGAGGCAGTGCTTGCCATTTTTTCTCTGTGTCTTAGATGGCAAGTGGACTTGGGCTTAACTTGCAGCAAGGCTCAGCAACACTGCTGACATTACCAGCAGGTGGAATAGCCACATTTGGAGACCCAGGCTTTGGATTCTGTGCACTTCAGCCCCTCCACCCTCTCTTTCCATCATTGAATTGGCTATTCCACAGCTGGTGGGAGAGCTTGTGAGGGATGCCAACTTGTTTGACTGGCAGGTGAAGGTACTGAAACGGAGGTCTTAACAGTACCAGCTGAGGAGCACTTTTCCAACAGAAAAGCTGTATGTGGCCCAGAGAAACCTTACAGGTGGGGCCTGGCAGCAGATGACAGCAGGGTGGTAGCCTTTCCATACTTTGAACTAGTTTACACCATCTGTGGTTGGATATAGAAGTGCTTCCTTTGCCAGCTGGGAGGAGGAGCACGTACACCTGACAGGCTGACTGATTTTGGAAGCTGTCAGATAGCTTTTACTTTCCAATATAAGAATACCTAGAGAAGTAACTGTGGTGAATCCTGATGGAATCTCTTCCAGCCTTTACTAACCTATATTACAAGGTTAGCTGACAGCCGCCCAGTGACTCCTTAAGTGGGTCTGTGCCTTTGCCAATCAGGAGGCGGAGACTGCTACCCCAGAGATTCCACTGGGCCCAGTCACTGGAGTACATAGATGTGACTGGTGATCACCTTCCTTATCAGACTGTATTTTAGATCAACACCGGAAAAGCTAAACAACCTCTAGATGCCCAAAAAACAACAAACACTGGACACAAACTTAAAGGAAAAATTCACCTATGGCTCCAGACAGCCCTCAAAATAAAAAACCAAAGAACTTTCCTAAAGAAGCCTTTCTGAAACTATCAGAGATTGAGAACAAAAGAATTATATATAGAGCCCCCCTAGACATTATACAAAATACAGCAAAGCAAAATAAAAAATTAACCAAGCTGTCTGAACTGACGGAACACCAGTATTCTAAAATCCAACAGATTAAGAACAAAATAAAAGAAATAGAAAATTCAATGCAAAGGCAAGAAAAAAGAATTGAACAAATCGAAAATAGACTTTCTGATGTGGAAGACAAAGCTACTGACTCCACCATCTGTGAGGAGAAATCAGAGAAAATAAACAAGAAAAATGAAGAAGCATGAAGAAGCATTAAGAAGCATGCGGGATTCTATTAACAGGAACAATCTACGATTAATTGGAGTTCCTGAACAGGGAGGGACACCTGAAAACACAGAGAGTATTGTTGTTGAGCTGGTGACAGAAAACTTCCCTGAAATTACGAAAGAAGAGATATAGATATCTAAGATGTGTATCGAATACCACTCAATGCAGATGCCAAATGAAAGACTCCAAGACATATTATAATCAAGCTCAACAAAATGAAACATAAGCAGAAACTCTTAAAGGCAGCAAGACTCAAAGCAAAGGTAACATTCAGAGGGAAACTCTATAGGCTTTTGTCTGACTTCTCAGCAGAAACAAAGCTGGCAAGGAGGAAATGAGATGACGCATTCAAAGCCTTGAAGGAGAAAAACTTCCAACCAAGAATTATATATCCTGAAAAACTATCTTTCAAATATGAAAATGAAATTAAGACATTCGCAGATAAACAGAAACTCAGAGACTTTGTGAAAACAAAACCAAAGCTATAAAAATGCTAAAAGAGGCTCTTCATTTAGAAGAACAAAATTGTTAACTCTATTTTAGGAAGCAATGCAGGATATAACATCCAGAAACCTCAGTTAGGAAAGGCAAACAGCTATATTATTAAAATAAGTGATCCAGTGATCACATCATGACCACTATGATATCATATTAAAAAGAGAGATATACTACAGTAGTCATAGTCCTTCCAGATGGAGAGAAACTTAGTAAGATTTGTGGAAGTTAAAATTGGGTTTAAACATAGATCATTAACGTGTATTACAGGTGTAGCCACAAAGCACAATAAAGACACAATATATCAAATCAATAAATGTAATACACAAACACAAAACCAACACTGAAAAGGGAGAAATATCAACACATAAAGAGGAATGTCTCAGAAAAGAACAGTAAGGGCAACAGAGAAAACATCAGCACAAAAATAAACATATCACAATGACAGCACTAAGCACATGCCTACTGATAATCACGTTGATTGTAAATGGACTGAATGCCCCAGTAAAGACACAATGAGTGACATCTTGGATCAAAAGGCATGACCCATCTATATGGTGCTTACAAGAAACTCACCTTAGAATTAAAGACAGGAACAAACTGAAAATTAAAGAATGGAAGAACATATACCAAGCTAATAATATACAAAGAAGAGCAGGTGTGGCAATACTAATCTTAGATAAAATAGATTTTCATGGAAAATCCACCATCATCTACAAGGATGGACACTATTGCTGAAAGGTTCAATACACAAGCAGCCAGCCAAGTGCTGTCGAGTCGGATCCAACTCATGGCAGGCCTTAACAATATTAAACATCTATGCACCCAGTATTTGAGCATCTAAATACATTGAAGAAACACTGACTACATTAAAAAATGAGATAGATCACTCCACAATAATAATGAGAGACTTCAACACTCTTGTCTCAGTACTGGACAGATCTTCTAGAAAAAAGCTCAAGAAAAACAGAGATCTTATTGCAACAATTAACGATCTAGGCCTCATCGACATACAGAACTTTCTATCCATCAGCAAATAACTACACCTTTCTACAGTGCACATGGGACATTCTCCAGAATAGACCATGTGCTAGGGCATAAAGCAAATCTCAACAAATTCCATACCAGTGAATTATTGCAAACCATCTTCTCAGACCATAAAGCCATAAAAGTCGAAGTCAATAGCAGGAAAAACATACATAGAAATTGGAACTCATGGAAATTGACCAACATCTTGCTCAAATAGCTATAGGTTATAGAAATCAAGAATAAAATGAAGAAATACATGGATTCAAATGAGAATGAAAATACTTCCTACCAGAACCTATGGGATACAGCCAAAGCAGTGTTCAGGGGTCAGTTTATCTCTATAAATGCACACATCTGGAAGGAAGAAAGAATCCAAATGAAAGAACTAACCCTAAAGCTTGAACAAGTAGAGAGACAGCAACAAAGGAACCCCTCAGGCACCAGCAGAAAACAGATCATAAAGATTAGAGCTGAACTAAATGAACTAGAGAACAGAAAAACCATTGAAAAAATTGAAAAGACCAAAAGCTGGTTTTTTGAAAAGATCAACAAAATTGACAAACCATTGGCTAAACTTACTAAAGAAAAACAGGAGAGGAAACAAATAACCCAAATAAGAAATGTGAGGTGTGATGTCACACAGATCCAACAGAAATAAAAAATATCATAACAGAATACTATAAAAGATTATCCTCTAACAAATTCGAGAACCTAAAGTAAATGGCCAAATTCCTAGATTCATATCATCTATCAGAACTGTCACAAGGAGAAGCAGAACAACTTAATAAACCCATCACAAAGGAAGAGATTGAAAAAGTCATCAAAAAACTGCCAGCCAAAAAAAAAGTCCTGGCCCAGACGGCTTCACCACAGAATTCTACTGAGCTTTCAGAGAAGAGTTAACTCCAATACTACTAAGACTATTTCACAGCATAGAAAGGGATGGGATACTCCCAAATTTATTCTATGAAGCCAGCATAACCCTGATACCAAAGCCAGAGAATGATCCAACAAAAAAGGAGAACTATAGACCAATATCATTCATGAATCTAGATGCAAAAATCTTCAACAAAATACTATCCAATAGAATTCAACAAGATATCAAAAAAAATAATTTATCATGAGCAAGTTGGATTTATATCAGAGATGCAAGGCTAGTTCAACATTAGAAAATCAATGTGATCGACCACGTAAATGACACAAAAGACAAGAATCACTTGATTTTGTCAGTTGATGCATTTGATGAAGTCCAACACTCATTCATGTGAAAACCTCTCAGAAAAATAGAAATAGATGGCCAATTCCTCAATGCACTAAGGGCCATTTATACAAAGACAACTGCCTACATCATTCTGAATGGAGAGAGACTGAAACAATTCCCCTTGAGAACAAGAACTAGAAAAGGATGCCCACTCTCACCTCTACTGTTCAACAATGTGCTAGAATCTCTACCCAGAGCAATTAAACAAGACCAAGAAATAAACGGCATCTGTGTTGCCAAAGAAGAAGTAAAAATCTCCCTATTTGCAGATGATACGATTGCATATACACAGAATCCGTAAGTAAACTACTCAAATTGATTGAAGAGTTCAGCGAAGTCTCAGGATACAAGGTAAACATAATGAGTAGGATTCCTTTATACCAACAATGAGATTATTAAAGAAGAAATCACCAAAACACTACCATATACTATAGACTCCAAGAAGATAAAACACCTAGGAATCAATCTAAATAGAGAAATAATAGACCTTTACAAAGAGAATTATAAGACCTTACTACAAGAAACTAAGAGACTTACACAAATGGAGATATCTACCCTGCTCATGGATAGGAAGATTTAACATTATGAAAATGTCTATTTTACCCAAAGTGATGTACTTATATAATGCAATCCCAATACAAATTCCAATGACAGTTTTTAATGAGATGGAGAAAGAAATCACCAAGTTTGTTTGGATACGGAAGAAATCCTGGATAAATAAAGGACTACTGAGAAAGAAGAGAGCAGTGGGAGGCCTCTCATTACTCAACTGTTTAGAACTTACTACACTGCCACAGTTGTCAAAAGAGTCTGGTACTGGCACAAAAACAAACAGATAGACCAATGGAACAGAGTTAAGACCCCAGAGATGTCACCATCTTGTTATGAACAGTTGGTATTGAACAAAGTCTCTAAGACTTTAAACTGGGGTGAAGACAACCTCTTCAACAAATGGTGCTGGCAAAATTGGATACCCATCTGCAAAAAATTGAAACAAGACCCAGACCTCACATCTTATACAAAAACCAACTCAAACTGGATAGAAGACTAAAACATCAAACCTACAACAATAAAGCTCATCCAAAAAAAATAGGATCAACAATAGAATTTTTAATATATAATGCAGACAGACTTCAAAATCTGTCAAACAAAGCACAATCAACAGAAGAGAAAGTAGATAAACGGGAACTACTAAGAATCAAGCACTTTTGCTCATCCCAAAACTTCATCAAAAGAATTGAAAGACCATCTACAGAATAGGAAAAAATACTTGGCAACAATATGTCAGACTTAAGTCTGATCTTCATGATCTATAAAGTACTATAAAATATCAACAAGAAAATGATAAATAATCCAATTAAGCAATGGGCAAAGGAGATAGACAGGCATTTCTCTAAAGGGCACATCCAGGCAGCCAAAAGACAGATGCAGAAATGCTCATGATCACTAGCTATTAAAGAAATTCAAATCAAAACTATGATGAGTTACTATCTCACCGCAACAAGGTTGAAGATGCTCCAAAACAACAAAACAAGAAATGCTGGAGAGGTTGCAGAGAAATTGGAACTCCCCTACACTGTTGGTGGGATTATAAAATGGTACAACCTCTTTGGAAAGCAATCTGGCACTTCCTTGAAAAGATAGAAACAGATATACCACTTTACCCAGTGATTCCACTGATTGGAATATATCCTGCAGAATCAAGGGCATTCACACCAACAGATACATGCACACAAATGTTTACCGCAGCACAGTCCACAATAGCAAGATGGAATCAAACCAGCTGCCCAACAGCAGACAAATGGATAAATAAGCTATGATATATATACTCAGTGGAACACTATGCAATGATAAAGAACAATGATGATTTCAGGAAGCATCTCATAACTTGGTTTCAATTGGAAGACATCATGTTGAGCAAAATCAGTCAGTAGTACAATGACAAATATTGTATGAGACCCCTACTTTAAGGATTTGAAAACAGACTCCTGTACAGAAGAAAAGACTCTATGAGGGCTGCAAGAGAGGGGAGGGAGAGAGTGACGGAGAGGGCTGGTTATAGATTAGATAGTTGATAGAAATTTGGTTGGGTAAAAGCAGTGATAGCACACATTGGAAAGATCAGTTTAACTGGATGTCAACATAACCTGAACACTTTTCCAATCTTAACCCAAAATGGCAAAGACAGAGAAGTAGGGGCGGGAGCCTGGGGACCATGCTCTTAGGGTACATCGTGGCCAATTGGCATAACTAGCCTATTGCTAAGGGAGTCTTCTCCACTCCATATTGTTGAGTGGGGTCTTGGGTCTTAAAAGCTAGCAAGCTGCCATATGAGGTACCCAACCCAGCAGGAACAGATGATCACCAAGGACAAAACTGACATGCAGGAAAGAGAACCCAGAAGACAGAAAGGCCCATGTGAGTGGGTGACTACATCAACATGCAACTAGAAGAACCAGATTGTGCCTGGCCACCTCCAGTGACAGCCATGATGGGGCTAACAAACTTGATTCCCAGTGGCAATACAAGAATAAAAAGGGATGGACCCTGAAAACTCTACTAAAAGACCACAGCTGATGGTCTGAAGCCCTGAGGGTTCCTCTGTGAGCATGGCCCCTAGATCTGATGCTGGCCCTGATCATAAATCATTACTGAGGTCAACTCCTTGGACAGGAATCAATGGAATGGACAACACAGTGTGACCACATTGTGTATGTGCTTTACTGTTCTATGCATCTATAGGATGTCATCCTACTGGCCTCTTACTAGAGGGGAGTTGACAGGGTGGAGAAGAGGGGACACAGGATTGTAAGGAGGTTATGACTTGTATAGAATAGAAAGGAGGAATGTGCTGTCACTAGGCAAGGAGAGCAGCAGGAGCTGCACATTAGGCAGGCATGCTATATTTAAACCAGATTGTATACTTTCACTCAATCACAATTAAAAAAAAAATCTCCCTTTCAACATTTCCTTTATCTTTGGGTAAAGAAAAAAGCCATTGGGGGCTAGATGAGGTGAGTAGGGAGGGTGTTTCAGTACAGTTATTTGTTTACTAGCTAAAAACACACTCACAGGCAACTATACTATACCATTAAGTTTTCAAATGTCCCACCTTGCCACCATTTGCAATGGCCATTCCGGAAAGAGTTCCAAAATTGCTTTGATGGGAGGACTAGGCACTCGTGTTCATGCATAGCTTCCTAAGGGAAGTACTTTGAAGGTGACTGTAGTGATATTCAGCAATGAGGTGTATAGCACTCAGAACAATTGCATTCACAGAATTAATTCTCAGACCTCAAATACCATGGAGTGGAAAAAGAAGGAAAAGATCTCCCTTGGAAGAAGTACAACCAGACTGGTGCTTAGAAGCAATGATGGCAAGACCATGTCTTAAATACCTTGGACATGTTAGGAGGGATCAATCCTTGGAGAAAGTCATATGCTTGTTAAAGTACAGGGTGAGCAAACAAAAGAGAAAGAACTCTGACAAAACAGAACGGCACAGTGGATCAAGCACAACAGTGTTTGTGGGCATGGCGCCAGACTGGGCAGTGTTTCATTCTATTGTACAGGGAGTCACAATGAGTTAAGAACCAACATGACAGTGCCTAACAACATGTTTCACATTATCAAAAATATTCCTTTAGTAAATACATTTATAGGAAAGACTGTAAGTATCAGTTTATTTTCTGCAGACTAACTGCTCTTGTGATTTTTCTTGGTCTAAGTGCTATGCAAGATTCTAAAATTTGTCATACATTTGTCCACAATTCCTTGAGATAATAACTGTTTAAATTTGTGCTTTTTAGCAACAATTACTGTGACTCTGTTTGTATACTAACACTAGAAATTAACATTTGAGATTTTGCCTATATTATAGAAAAAATGGTATATTGATATCATTTTAAAATTATTTGAATTTTTGAAACGGTAAAACTTTCACAGAATTCCTATTTTTTGTGTAAGAGAGTATTGTTTCAGCTAACATTGCCATGTAGCAAAGCATCTCAGAAGTTAGAAGTTTAAGACAACAAACATCTAGTTTTTCTCATAATCTACCTGATTTCTGAGTAGTCCATTGGTTGATCTTGGACAAATGTGAGTAAGTATTACTGAGCACACCTGTAAGTGTGTGCTCAATCCATGGCATTGGCTACGGGCTGTCTTGTTGCCGATGGGCTTGTCTATGGTGAATCAGATTTCTTTCACTGTCTCTCACATCCCATCAGGTAGTTTTTAATGCAGGTGGCAGAAGGCAAAGACAAAGTGGGGATGTGCAGGTTCTTTTTCAAGCTTTTACTCATGACATAAGTAATACTGTTCCAAGTCATACGAGGACTCCCAGTTAAGTTTGCGAACTCATCCTAGAAAAAGTGCCACGTAGTTTATTGCTGAATATCACTACAGTCACCTTTGAAGTACTCCCCTTAGAAGCTAAGCATTGAAGCCAGAACTTAGTCCACTCTTCAAAGCAATTTTGTGCTTCTTTCTCCGGAAAGGCCATCAAAGCTGTTGTCATATTACCCTTGACGTCATCAAAATATCTTCCTTTCAATATTTCCTTATCTTTGCATAAAGAAAAAACTCACTTGTGGCCAGAACAAGTGAGTAGGTAGGTTGTTCCAATATAGTTTTGTTTACTGACTAAAATGTCCCTCACAAACAACTATACAGTTAAGTTCGTGAACTTGCCACCCTGCCACTGTGTGCAATGGCTACTCCAGAAAGAGCTCCAAAATTACTTTGAAGGGTGGACTAGCTGCTGGCATCAGTGCATAGCTCCACAAGGGGAGTACTTCAAAGGTGGCTGTAGTGATATTCAGCAATGAGATATGTAGCAGCACAGAAAAATTAAGTTCATGGACTTAACTGTCAGTCCTCATATGACCAAACCAGAATCACCTGTAAGGGCAATACCAATGAGTTTAGAGCTGAGATTTGTAGAAATTGGGACAGCTAAGCAATCAGTCTACCACAGGGACATAGCGAAATTCTCTCTTTAACTCTTGTCTTGAAACATTTCTCCTTCCTAAGAGTACCCATACAATCAGTTTTATGTTTCTTTTCATTGATATCAAATAAATATATGGATCCATTCAGGTTTTCATCCAGATGATAGCATTTCCTTTATGTCCTTCTTCACCTTGCCTTTTTCTTTTACTCAAAAATGTTATTTGAGAAGTTGATATCAAATGTTCCTCCAAGGAACTTTTATTGCTATTACATATGTGTCATATCACATCTTATAATGGTCCATACATTACCCAACCAAGAATACTCTTGCATTTGTATTCCATTTAAAAATAGATAGCTTTACGTGGAATAACTAAGTCAAAAGTTTTATAAATTAGGCAATTTCAAGTAAATGCTAAAATATATTCCACACAGACCACACCAGGGTATAAACAAGACCAATGATAGTCCATAAATCAGCTCTGGACAACTTAGAAAATGTTCCCCTCTCTGAAGGAATTCATTAGGAAAAAACTACTTTTTCTAGTCAATTCTTCTTCTTGAAGTTTGGTGACTAGGAAAAACCTTTGTGGAAAAAAAAAGCAACATCCCTTCATTAGGAGTCATCAAGCATTTTCTTATAAAGGACCAGATAGTTAATTTTTGCCTTGAGATCCATATGGTCTGTTGCAAATACTGTCATCACTGAGCAAAACCAGCCATAGACAAAATGTAAGTCAGTTAGTACCCTTGTGTTCAAACACAACTTTATTTACAGAAACAAGGAGAGGACTAGATTTGGCCCATAGGCTACTTTTAGATGAAATAGCTTGTCAGGGATTGAATTATGTCACCCAAAAAACATGTATAGAAATTTGTCTAGGCTGTGATTACCAGCATTGTGTGATTGTCCTGTATTTTGTGATTTTCCTATTCTGTATGTTAAAGAGGATTAGAGTGGGACTGTAAATCCCTTCCTAAGGTCACCTCTCTGCTTGTACCACCTTTTATCCCACAAGGGATAAAAGGAAAGGGATGTAGGCAGAGAGTTGGGAACCTCAAACTGTCAAGTAAGCAGCACTGGGAGTCGAGTGTGTCCTTCAGACCTGAGGTTCCTGAGCCAAGATACTTCTTGACCAAAGACTGATGCAACCCAAGGAGTTCCTTCCAGAGCTGACAAAGAGGGAAATCCTTACCCTGGAGTGGACACCCTGAATTCAGACTTAAAGCCAACTAGACCCTAAGAATAAACTTTTCTTTGTTAAAGCCATCCACTCAGGGCATTTCTGTTAGAGCAGTATCAGATGACTAAAACATAGGTCTTCAACTATGTGAGGTGAAAAGTTTGAAGAGCTCATCACTGGCTGGATTTCAGCCCCTTTTTCACCTGTGACATTTATGCAGGACACAACCGCTGGAAGCTCTGACTTACAAAAAATGCTATTTTCTTGACAAGCTCACCAACCCCAAAGATATCTCACTCTGCATTCTCAATTTTGGTAAGCAAAAATGTTGTTTCAATCTCCCTGTTTAAATTGGTATTTCTTCTATTAAGAAGTTGATGATCTCACATTTTAATATCCATTAGTATTATCTGTTCTGTAAACACTGTCCTTACATTCTTTACCAGTTTTGATATTTTTAAATTTTTTTCTGTTTGATTGTAGTACCTCACTCTAGGTACTAGATATTAGCCATTGGCTGTGAGACCCATTTCTTTTCCTTACATGTCAGCTGTCTTTTGATTTTTGTAGTTTTGTATGCACAAATATTTCTTAAATCATGTCTAACGTCTTAACTATATACACTGTATCATTTCTGCACATTTGCATTGTAATCAGACATGTATGTAAATGATCTTATTATTTCTGTAAATTTTCTGATTGTTTTAGGTTTTCCAGGTAATCAACCACATATTCTTTCAATAAACTTACTGCCATGAGGTTGATTCTGACTCATAGCAACCTTATAGGACAGAGGAAAACTGCTCCACAGTTTCCAAGGAGTGCCTGGTAGATTTGAACTGATGATCTTTTGGTTAGCTGACTTAGCACTATGACATCAGTGTTGCTGTATAACTATAGAAGAGATAGGAATTAAAATTTACTAACGTGGAAAGGAAAAGATAAAATCATCATTACTGACAGAATGGAAACCCTGGTGGCTACTGGTTGAGTGCTGTGTCTGCTAACCAGCAATCCCACGTGATGGAGTAAGATGGTTCCATGGGGTTTTCTTGGCTGTAATCTTTTGGGGAGAAGATTGTCAGGTCTTTCTTCCACAGAACCACTAGGTGAGTTTGAAACATCATCCTTTCAGTTAGCAGCTGAGCACATAACCACTGTGCCACCAGGGCTCCTTGTTGCCTTTACAGGTGAACTAACATTTAGCTGGGTATAAAAATATTGGAGTCACATTTCCTCTATGTGGGAAACACTGGTATTATAGTGGTTCAGCTCTATGACTGCTAACCAGAAGGTCAGCAGTACAAATCTCCCAGGTGCTCCTTGGAAACTCTATGGGCCAGCTCTACTCTGTCCTATATGGTTGCTATGAGTCAGAATCCACTTGATGGCAAAGGATTTGTTTCAGGTTTTGTGGTTATTTTGGCTGAAATTTTCAAGAGTATGCTTCATTCATGGCTTTCATAGAAATATATCTAGTGTTTCCACATTCAGCATGATGCTAGTATTTAGATTCACATTAAGATGGTATCCATCTACCCATATTACATTGAGAAGGTTTTCTAAAATAAAAATTGATAATAAATATCATAAAATCAATTTTGACATCTACAGATTTTGGTTGATGAGGGGGTGGTCTATCAGCCCTGTGTCACAGGACATAGAATTGTATTTCTGTTGGCTTTTATATAGTTGTATTTATTCCTCTTTCTGTAGTGAGGATAGGCTACTGTGGACTTTTTAAATATGTAGTCTCTTTGATCCTCCTCCACTGCTTTCTGCAAATGTGGCTTTCTGTATGATTCTTTGTTTAGCTCTCCTGCTTCTACCTGCAGGAATGAGTTGGCCATGAGAGCTCTTGCCTGCATGTCATGTTCTCCTTGGTGCTACTGAAAAGGAGTTGAGGTTTTATTCCATAGAGTTGTTTTTCACCTCCAAGAAGGTTCATTGGCGGGTTTTTTTCTAAAGCACAATAGAATATCCTCTGTTTCCATCCTTCTACTACTATTTTTTAAATACATATCTATTTCAATTTTTAAAATTTTTAGTATGTATTATAGTAAGTCGATAAGATTTTTAACATCTACCAATTATCTCATCTATGATAAATCCTCACCCCCCCCAGTAGCCAACAAAATTATTTTCTTCTGTAGATAATTCTATTTTTAAGTCCTTATAACAGGGGTCTTGTACAATATTTGTCATTTGACACTGATTGATTTCACTCAGCATATCTTCCAATTGAAATCATGTTATTTTTTTTAAATCTATGTTGTTTTTTATCATGGAATAGTGTTCCATTGAGTATATGTATCCTACTTTGTTTATCCATTCATCTGTTGATGGGCATCTGAGTTAATTCCATCTTTTAGCTATTGTAGACTGTGCTGCAATAAACATCCATGTTCATGTGTCTGTTCATGTGAAGTCTCTGTTTCTGAAGGAAAAATTCCAAGCAGTGGAATTACAGGACCAAATGGTATAGATTCCAGCTTTTTAAGCAAGCGCCAGTACCAACTTGCAATCCCACCAGCAATGTATGAGAGTTCCAATCTCTCCACAGCCTCTCAAGTATTTGTTGTTTTGTGTTTTTGGATCATGATCAACCTTGTGGGGGTGAGATGATATCTCATTGTAGTTTTGATCTGGATATCTCTGATAGCTAATGACGGTAAGCATATTTTCATACGTATTTTGGCTGTCTGGATGTCCTCTCTAGTGAAGTGTCTGCCCATCTCCTTTGCTCATTTCTTAATTGGGTTATTTAATTTTTCTTGTTGATATCTTGTAGAACCTCATAGATTACTGAGATCAGACAATGGTCCAACACGTAGTTGCCAACTGACTTTGCAGTGCAAGTCAATATCTCATTCAGAAATTTATACATAAAATGTTTTGCAACATTGATGATCATCCCCACAATGTGTCACCCTTCTCCCTCTTTCTCTTTCTTCCCTGGTTAACCCTTGTCCATTCTTCCCTCTTCCTTATCCCTTCCTGTCTTCTTATCTTTGCTTTTGGGCACATGTTGCCCATTTGGTTTCATATATTTGACTGGACTAAGAAGCATGTTCCTCACGAGTGTTACTGTTTATTTTATAGACCTGTCTAATCTTTGTCCAAAAGATGGACTTTGGGAGTGGTTTTGGTATTCTTCTGGGCTCAGGCTAGTAGAGGCTGTGGCATTGTGGTTCATTAGTCCTTTGGATAATACTTTTCTTCTGTCTTTGGTTTTCTTTATTCTCTGCAGCTCTGGACTGAATGGGACCAATAGACGTATCTTAGATAGCCACTAGCAAGCTTTTAAGACCCAGACACTGTTCAACAAATTAAGATGGAGGACATTATCTCTATAAACTATATTATGCAATGACCTAGATGTCCATCATGACCATGGTCCCCAATCCACAGGTCCAGAAACTTGGTCCTTCAAGATGTTTGGATGTGTCTAAGAAGCTTTTATGACTTTGTCATGGTCATAGTGTGCTGAATTCCTTGATACTGTATGTTGTCTTTCCCTCCACCAAAGTCCGGCTCGACAGCACTTGGCTTGGCTTTGACTACCTACTTAGTGATTTCTCCTCCCAAGCTGTCCTCTTCCTTGCAACCATGAAAGATTTTTTTCTTCTGTATATAAACCTTTGCTTGGGTTTTTATAATAGTAGTCTCATACAATATCTGTGCTTCTGTGATTAACTTATTTCATTCAGCATAATACCTTCTAGATTCATCCAAGTTGTGAGATATTTCAGGAATTCATCAGTGTTCTTTATTATTATATAGTGTTCCACTGTGTGTATGTAAGAATATTTATCCATTCATCTGCTAATGGGTACTTAGGTTGTTTCCATCATTTTGTCATTGTGAATAATGCTGTAATGAACATGGGCATGCATATTTCTATGTGTGTGATAGCTCATATTTCTTCAGGATGATTTCCTAAGAGGAAGATTGATGAATAATATGGTATTTCTATTTCTAGTTTTAAAGAGAGTGCCATATTGTTTTCATTAGTGGTCATACTATTTTATATTCCCACAAGCAGTGCATATGAATTCCAAACTTCCAGAAGCTTCTCCAATATTTGTTACTTTTTGTTTACTAGTGCTGGTAATGTCTGAATGAGAAAATAGATACATCATTACAATTTTGACTTACATGTCTCTAATGGTTCATGATGCTATAGAGTAGGTCTAGCTGTCTTGTAGCATGGTTATGAGTCAGAATTGAACAGCAGTGGGTTTGGTTTGCAGTTTGCATTGGCAATGATGGTGAGTAGTTCTTTATATGTCTGTTAGCCACCTGAATGTCTTCTTTGGGTAGATTATTTGTCTTTTTGCTGCAGACATGCTAAAGTATTCTACAGATTTTAGAGATCAGATCCTTGTTAGACATGCTGTAGTTCCAAATTTTTTTCCAGTCTGTAGATTCTGTTTTTATTCTTTTGGGGAGGTCTTCTGGTGAGCACAAGTTTTTAATTTTCTGGAACTTCCAGTTATCTAATTTCTCTTCTGGTGTCTTGTAAATTGTTAGTGTGTCTATCTGTCACTGTATCAGTATGTTTTTAAATTAATAAAGTATAATGTCTAAAAATAAATATGAGTTCAAAATATTAATTGTATCTTAGTAATAAACAAAACATTCTTCTTTGGTATATACACTTTAAAAATTAAAATGTCTATTTTTAAAAAAGCATGGTTATAAAAATAGTTGCCATTTAATAAGTATCAATGTATGAATAAGTAGAAACTATTCCTAGTTTCAAAATACTTTTTTCAACTTTGCCTCTTTCAGGGAGTTCTGTATTCCTATTTTAAATTCCTATTTAAAGTACAGCTAAGTTGGTGACATAGTTAGATGCTTTTTTGGATCCCTCTAACTACAAATACCCCCCAAATAAATGAATTGATTACATCTGACATTCTAGGAGCCTTGAACATGAAAAGGAAGCTGAGAAATCAGATTGAGTGACAGAGAAGGGAGAGTAGATCCAGAAGTACCCAGAACTAGCCAAACTTGACTTGGCAGAAATCGACATCCCACAGGTGGATTGGCTCCAGCAAGCATGGTGAGGGGAGCAGTGACATTTGGAAAGCATCACCCAGTTGGAGAAACTAAGCTTCAGAGTGTTCAGTCACACCTTCAGAATTAATGAATAACAGAATTAAACTGTCAAAAGCTTAGTGGCTTCCATCCAATGTACCACAGGTAGATCTAAACATTCTTTGGGATAAACCTCTCTCCCTTTTCCCAGAGCTTCCTCATCCCTTCTCTGTACTGCACCCAGCTCCAGAGACTGAAATGTTCCCAGGGCAGGAAACAGGACCCATTATATGAATTCTGAGCCATTCTCCCAGACAAGAAGAAGGAATAATTTAACCAACAGTGTGTGTGTGTGTGTGTGTGTGTGTGTGTGTGTGTGTGTGTGTGTGTGTAGCTTGGGGGTGGGGAGGAGGACTCTGCTGACTCCACTAAGACAGGAACTCACAGCAGAACAATATTCCTTTGCCTAGTCACAGATATAAGAGGTCCAAAGCACTTGAATTCTTCCTACCTCTACATACAGTATCCAATGTCCAGATTCCTGCAGCAAAATGTATCCACCTACATGCTTTAAGGAATAGGGACATGCCTTCCTCAGGAATGTGTCAGGGATGGCTATCAGAACCTTGCATTTTTCAGGGTGTGCAGCCAGATACCTGTGCCTACACCAGCCCCCACTACCCATTTAGACTGTAGGGGACAGCCTGTAGCACACACTGTGTGACTGAATACCTGGGACCTGAGCTAAACATATACAAGAAAAGTGAACAGATAACTGGGATCACAAGCATAGTAACAGCTGTAATCACCCAGTGACAAGATGTTAGAGCCTGAAAGACACCAGTGATCAAAACAGCACACACAACCAGCATATTTGGGCATTTCTCAACAAAAATGAACAAGCAGCTAAAATACAGTAAGCAAACATAAAATAAATACAACAACATACTGATGACTCAGAGACAACAGTCAACATCAAATCACTTAAAAATGCAAACCACAGTAGATTCTGAAAGCTTCCAAAACAAATAATCGAGAAATTTTCCCAAAGAGAACTTACTCAAATTATAAGAAGTAGAAAAAATATATATCAATATTTAGAACTCTTCAAGAAGTCATCAAGGAGATCAGACAAAAGGCAGAACAGAATAATGACAAATTATTCTGTAAGAAACCACTGAGAGGCTGTAAGAAACCACTGAGAGACAGTATGTGGAAATTCATAAAAATACAGAATTAGGCAACTCAATGTAAAGTTGAATGACCAGAACCGAGGTAATAAAAGCCAGAATTAGTAAGACTGAAGACAAAGCACTAGACACCATCACATATGAACAAAAGTCAAATAAAGAATTTTAAAAAAATCAAGAAACACTACAAATTATGTGGAACTCTATCAAAAATAATAATCTAAGCATGATTAGAGTACCAGAACACGAGGATAAGAGAAAATATATACAGCATGTTGAAGATTGTTGATGGAAAACTTCACTGATATCAACAAAGATGAGAGGATACCTCTTCGAGATGTTCATCAAACTCCACAAAAGTTAGATCCCACAAGAAAGACACCAAGAATATTATACCAGACTTCCCAAAACTGAAAATAAGGAGATAAGGTTTTTAAGTGTCTAGGGATTAATGGGAGAGCTTGGTGACATAGTGGTTAAATATTATTTGGTAGTTCAAATCTGATAGGTGCTCCTGGGAAACTCTATGGGACAGTTATACTGTGACCTAAAGGATCACTATGAGTTGGAATTGACTCAATGGCAGGGATTTTTCTTTGGCTAGCTATAAATGAAAAACAGTCTACAAGGAAGAGTCAATAAAACTAAGCTTTAACTAGTCAGCAGAAAGCACACAAGCCAGAAGGCAATGGGATAACATATAAAGCCTTAAGTCAAGCCAGCCAAGTGCTGTCGAGTCGGACCCGACTCATGGCGACCCTAGGGGCCAGGGTAGAACTGACCCCCAGAGTATTCAAGGAGCGCCTGGTGGATTTGGACTGCCGACCTTGTGGTTAGCAGTGGTGGGACTGGAAAAAAAAACAAACAAACCTGCCAGCCAAGATATATCCAGAAGAACTGTCTCTTAAACATGATGGAGAAATTAGGACATTTCCAGATAAGAAGAGGTTTAGGCAGTTTGCAAAACCTAAACCACAATTATAAGATACACTAAAGGGAGTCTTTCAGTTAGAAAATTATTAACATTAGATGACAACCCAAAAACAAAACACAGGAGAGAGCTACCTATCAACCCATAAAGGGAAACCACAAAAATAAAGTTAAAACACTATAAACAGGGAAACACATGTCAATATGTAAAAGATGAAAGCATTATAATAATAAAAAAAATGTACAAAAAATGTAGTCACGGATCCTTCATATGGAGAGAAAGCCAAGATGATACAAAGAAATTAAAGACTAGTTTAAATTTAGAAAAATAAGGATAAATATTGAGGTAATCATGAAAGAAATTAACAATCCTACACTTCAAAATAAAAAAAAAAACAGGAACTCACAACAAATGTAAAACCATCAACAATGAAAAAGATGAAAACACATAAAGAAAAAATGACTCAGCACCAAAAATTAAGTGCAACAAAGAAAGTGTCAACAATGAACAAAGAAAAGGTATCAAAATGGCAGCACTGAACTCATACCTATCAATAATTACATTGAACATAAATGGATTAAATATACCAAAAAAGAGACAGAAAGTGCAAAATGGAAAAAAACACAGTCCATCTATATGCTGTCTATTAGACTTAAAGACACAAGCAAACTAAAAGTCAAAGAACGGGAAAAAAAATATTTAAAGCAAAGAACATTTAAAAAAGAACAGGAACGGCAATGCTAATTTCTGATAAAATAGACTTTAAAGTAAAATTTATCAAAGTAGAAAAGGAAGGACACTATATAATGATTAAAGGGTCAATACTCCAGGAGGATATAACCACATTAAATATTTATATACTCAATGATAGGGTACTCAAGTCTGTAAAACAAACCCTAAAGGCATGAAAAAGTGATATTGACAACTCTATACAGTAGCAGACTTAAACAGACCACTTTCAGTGAAGGACAAAATATCCAGAAAGCAGCTCAGTAAAGACAGAGAATATCTAAATACCACAATCAAGCAACTTGAGGTCAGACACTTACACAGAACATGCCACTTAACAACAGTCAAATATACTTTCTTTTCCAACACCCATAGAACATTCTCCAGAATAGGTTACATATCGGGGCATAATGCAAGCCTAAAGAAAATCCAAAGCATCAGGATACTGCAAAGGACTTTTTAGACTCTAAAGCCATAAAACTGGAAATGAATAATAGAAAAAGCAAGAGTTAAAAACTCAAACACATGGAAACAGATCATCATCTTGATGAGAAAATACTGAGGTGTAGAAGAAATCAAGGACAGAGTAAATAAATTCATAGAAGCAAATAAGAATGAAAACAACTGTCTTAGTCATCTAGTGCTGCCATAACAGAAATACCACAAATGGATGGCTTAACAAAAAGAAACTTATTTTCTCACAGTAACATAAGATGAGAATACAAATTCAGGGTGTCATCTCCAGGGGAGGGCTTTCTCTTCTGGCTGTGGAAGAAGCTCCTTGTCATCAATCTTCTCCTGCACTGAGAGCTTTGGAGGCTCAGGTATACCTGGTCTTTTCGAAAGGAAATACTCAGCTCCTGGCTCTTCTTCTTGGTAGTACGAAGTCCCCAACACTCTTCTTGCTTCCCTTTCCTTTATATCCCAAGAGATTGCCTCAAGACACAGTACAATTTTACACACTGAATCCTGCACCACCAACACAAGTGCCACCCATCCTCCCACATTAATATCACGGAGGCCAGATTTATGGCATGAAGGAATATCATACAATGCCAGGAATATCATATAATGCCAGCCAAATTGCTATACACATTTTTGGAGGGACATAATTCAATCCGTGACAACATTCCACCAGAACCCATGGGACAGAGAAAAATCAGGTGTCAGAGGTCAATTTATTTCAATAAAAACATCCACGAAGAAGAAAGGGCCCATATCAGAACATTATCCCTACAACTCAAACAAGAAGAAGCAATGTCTCAAGCACCAGAAGAAAACAAATAATAAATATGAGAGCAAAACTAAATGAATTTAAGAATAGAAAAATGATAGTTAATAAACCAAAAGCTAGTTCTTTGAAATGATTACCAAAATTGATAAAACACTGGCCAAACTGACAAAGTCAAAACAGGAGAAGAAGAAAATAACTTGACTAAGACATGAGATGGGTGACAGCAACAAAGACCAAACAGGAAAAAAAACTGACCAAATACTATGAAAAATTGTGTGCAATGGTGGTTAGTGCTCCATCTGCTAATAAAAAGTTGGCAGTACAAATCTACCAGATGGTTCTTGGAAACTCTGTGGAGCAGTTATACTCTGACCTGTAGGGTCAGTATGACTTGGAATTCACTTGACAGCACTGGGTCTTTAACAAATTTGAAAACCTAGAGGAAATGAACAAATTTCAAGACATGCTACCTACCTAAACTAACGCAAACACAGGGAAAACGACTAAATAAACCCATCACAAAACAGGAGACAGAAAGGTAATTAAAAAATTGCCAACCAAAAAAAAGTGCAGGCCCCAAGATCTCTGATGGTCCAGGTGCTTCAGGGTTCCCTGGGAGCATGGCCCCAGGCCCTGAGGTTGCCCCTGTCCATAAATCATAATGAAGGTCCACTCTTCATACAGGAATGGACTCGACTTGGCGACACAGAGTGACCCTACTTGGGTGCAGGTTATGGCTCTATGCATCTGTAGGATGTCATCTTGCTGGCCTCTTACTGGAGGAAGGGGAGTGGGTGGAGAGGAGGGAAAAGAAGACAGTTGGGAGGATGGGATATATATGCAGCAGAGAGGAAGAGTGTGCTGTCACCAAGCACGGAGAGCAGTGAAAGCTGCATATAGGTGGGCATGCAAATGTATATGGGAATGTACATTTTCATTCAATCATAATTTAAAAAAAAAGTCCTGGCCCAATGACTTCACTGGAGAATTCCACCAAACTTCCAGAGAAGAGTTAACATCATCATTGCTACACATCTTTCAGGTATAGAAAAGGTTGGAATACTCCTAAACTCATTTCATGTAGCCAGAACAACCTAATACCTAAATCAAGAGAACACAAAAAGGAAAATCTCAGACCAATATCTCTCATGAACTTATATGCAAAAATCCTCAACAAAATTCTTGTCAATAGAACTCAACAAAAATTCAAAAAAATAACTCACCATGACCAAGTAGAATGCATACCAGAAATACAGGGATGATTTAGTATTAGAAAAACAATCAATATAATCAACCACACAAATAAAAGCCAAGGACTATTTCAATTGATGTAGAAAGAGCACTGGACAAAGTCCAACACCCATTCATGATAAAAAATTTCAGTAATTTAGGAATAGTAGTGAAATTTCTCAACAAAATAAAGGGCATTTATACAAAGTCAACATCAATTTAAATGGAGAGAGTCTGAAAGCATCCCCCTTGAGAATGGGAACCAGACAAAGATGCTCTTTGTCATCACTTTTATTCCTCACTGTGTTGGAGGTTCTAGTCAGAACAATTAGGTTAGAAACAGAAATTAAGGGCATTTGAAAGTAGTAAGCAAACAGCAAAAGTATCTCATTTGTAGTTGATATGATCTTACACACAGAAAACCCTAAAGAATCCACAGAAAAATCACTGGAACTAATAGTAGAGTTCAGCAAAGAGTCAGGATACAAGATAAACATAAAAATCATTTGGATTCCTTTGACCAATAAAGAAAACATCAATCAGGGACTCACTGAATCACTACCATTTAAAATGGCCCCCAGGAAGAGAAGTACTTAGGAATAAATCTAACAGGATATATAAAAGACCTATACAAAGAAAACTACAAGACACTATTGCAAGACCCCAAGAGGCCTACTTAAGTGGATAAACTTATCTTGCTCATGGATAGGAAGACTCAACATTTTGAAAACATCTGTTCTACTCAAAGTGATCTAAAGATACAATGCAATCCCCAAATTCCAATGGTACTATTTCAAGGAAATAGAGAAATGAATCACCAAATTCCTATCGAAAAGGAAGAAACCCTGGCTAAATAAAGCATTACTGAAGAAGAACAAAGAGGGAGGCCTCACACTGCCTAACTTTAGGAAGTATTATACCAATACAGTAGTCAAAACAGCCTGGTAGTGGTACAACAGACACATAGGCCAATGGAACAGATTGAGAATCCAGATATAAAATTATTCACCCTAGAGAAGTTGATATTTGACAAAGGCCCAAAGTATGTAAATTGTGGAAAGGTCAGTCTCTTAAACAAATGGTGTTGAAATAATTGAATATCCATTTACAGAAAAACAACAAGAGCTATATGCACAAAAACTAACTAAAATTTCATTGAACACCTAAATATCAAATCTCAAATGACAAAGCTCATGGGAGAAAAAATAGGCACGACCTGGGGAGCCCTAATACGTGTTATAAATAGAAGTGAAAATAGGTAACTGGAAACTCCTAAAAATTAAACATTCATGCTTATCCAAAGACTTCACCAAAATAATAAAAAAGTCCACTGACCGGCACAAATATTTCGTTATGACAAATCCGATCAGCATCTAATCTTTATAACCTACAAGATACTGTAAAACCTCAACAATAAAACAAACAGAAATAAATAACTCAAACAATGGGCAAATGATATGAACATGTACTTCACCAAGTAATACATCCAGGCAGCTAACAGATAGATACATGATGAAGTATTCATGATCATTAACCATTAAAGAAATTCAACTCAAAACTACCATGAGATACTATCTCTGCCTGACAAGACTGTCATTAATCCAAAAAATGCAAAATAATAAATGTTGGAGAGGCTTTGGAAAGACTGGAAGCCTTCCCCACTGCTGGTAGGGGTGTATCACGGTACAAACACTTATTTAAAAAACATATTTTAGTGTGATTTAAGTGAAATTTTATAATCCAAGACAATTAGTCATACAAAAATTTGCATACATCCTGTCACGTAACTTTATCTGCTCTCTCTGCCCTATGACAGCGCACTTCTCCTTTCCACCCTGTATTTCTGACGGTCTTTCAACCAACTCCTGTCCCCCTTTAACATCTCATCTTACCTCTGGACAGGAGCTGCCCAGAAAGCCTCAATCACATACTTAAGCCAAGAAGCACAGTCTTCACCAGTATAATTGTATGTCTGATAGTCTAGTCAAATCTTTGTCTAAAGACCTGACTTTAGAAATAGTATCAGTTCTGGACTAACAGACAGTCTGGGGGCCATGTCTTCTGGAGATCCTCCAGTCTGTCCCATCATCAAGTCTAGTCTTTTTGAAAGAATTCTAGTTCCATGCATCCACTTTTCTCTCACTACTTCGGAGACTCTATCTTGTATTCCCTGTCATGGCAGTCATTAGTGCTAGCCAGGTACCATTTAGTTTTTCTGGTCTCATGCTGATGTAGTCTTTGAACTATATGGCCATTTCTGTCTCTTTAGCTCCTATTTTCCTTATGTCTTTCATTCCCCTCTGCTCCAGGTGGACTGGGACCAATTGATGCTACTTAGTTTTTAAGACCCTAGATGCCACTCACCAAAGTAAAATGCAAAATATTTTCTTAACAAAAAAAAATTGTCATGTAAAGTGACCTTGATGTCCCCTGAAACCACAGTCCTCAGACCTCTGACCCTGCTACTGTGTCCTTTGAAATGTTGGGTTATATTTAGATCTATTAGCTTTTGTTTTACTCCAGTTGTGCTGAATTCCCTTCTCCTATGTGCAGTCCTTCCCTTCACCTAACCTATTTCAATCTACTTTCTAAACAATGAATAGACTTTCTTCTGTGTTTAAAACTTTTCTGGAATCCATATTATAGTGGTATCATACAATATCGGTGCTTTTGCAACAGACTAATTTCACACAGCTTAATGCCTTCTAGGTTCCTCTAGGTTATGAGATGCTTCCCAAGAGCACGATTGTTCTTTATCATTGCAGAGTATACCATTGTGTGAGTACACCATAGTTTGTTTATCTATTGTCACCTAGATTGATTCCATTGTATTGCTATTTTGTACAGTGCTGCAATAAAGACTGGTGTGCAATGTTACCTATTTATATGACAGCCTTTATTTATCTATGATGTATTCCAAGATATAGGATTGTTGGATCATATGGTATTTCTATTTCTAGTTTTTTTAAAAAAAAATTATTTTCAAAGTGATTGTACCATTTTACATTCCCACCAGTAGTATATAAGTGTTCCAGTCTCTCCACAGCCTCTCCAACATTTATTATTATTATTATTTTTATAAATGCCATCCTTGGAGTGAGATGGCATCTTATTACAGTTTTGATTTGGATTTCCCTAACGGCTAATGATCATGAACATTTCCTCATATATCTGTTAACCACTTGTATGTCTTCTTTGGTGAAGTGCCTATTCATATCTTTTACCTATTTTTTTAATTGGTTTATTTTTCTTTTTGTCATTGAGGTATTATGGTATCTTGAAGATCATGACAGATTAGAAACTGATTGGACTTGTCATAGCCAATTTTTTTTTTTTTTTTTGGTCATTCTATTGGCTGTCTTTGTACTCTTTTGGTAAGGTGTTTGAATAAGGATAAGTGTTTGATTTTTAGGAGTTCCTAGTTATTTATTTTGTCATCAGAAATTTGTACATTATTAGTAATGTTTTGTGTTCTGTTTATACCATGTATTAGGGCTGCCAGAGTTGTCCCTATTTTTTCTTTCATGAACTTTACTATTTTAGATTTGGTATTTAGGTGATTCTTCCATTTTGAGTTAGTTTTTTACACATAGTGTGCACAAAAAAAAATATTTTTTGTATATGTAGCTTATTGGCATACAGATATCCAGTTATGGAAACACCATTTGTTACAAAGACTATTTTATTCCCCAGGTTATGGACTGGAGGCCTTTGTCAAATATCAGCTGTTCATAAGTGAATGATTTTGTGTCTGGATTTTCAATTCTGTTCCATTGGTCTATGTATTTATTGTACCAGTACCAGGCTGTTTGGACTACTGTGGCAGTTTAATAGATTTTAAAGTCAGGCAGTGTGAGGCCTCCTACTTTTGTTCTTCATCTTCATTAATGATTCATTTACCCAGGTCTTCTTCCCTTTCCTTATGAAGTTGGTGATTTGTTTCTTCATCACACACACACACACACACACACAAAATGCCACTGGAATTTGTGTTGGAATTACATTGTACCTATAGATTGCTTTGGGCAGAATAGACATTTTCAAAGTGCTGAGTCTTCATATCCAGGAGCAAGCAAAGTTTCTCCACCTAAGTAGATCTCTTTTCATTTCTTGTAGCAGCGTCATGTAATTTTCCATGTACAGTATTTTACGTCTCTTGTTAGATGTACTCCTAAGTATTTTATCTTTGGGGGGGGCAATTGTAGATGGTATTGATTTGGTGATTTCCTCTTTGATGTTCTCTTTGTTGGTGTTAAGTATCTAACAGAGTTTTGTATGATTATCTTATATCCTGACACTTTGCAGAACTCTTCTATTAGTTCCAGTAGATGTTTGTGGATTCTTTAGGGTTTTCTGTGTATACAATCATATCATCTGCAAATAGAGATACTTTTACTTCTTCCTTACCAATTTTGATGGCTTTTATTTCCTTATATTACCTGATTGCCCTGATCACAATCTCTATCACAATGTTTGATAAAAGTTGTGATGAAAGGCATTCTTGTCTGGTTCTGGTTCTCAAGAGGAATGCTTTCAGACTCTTTCCATTTAGGATGTTGGCTATTGACTTTGTATAAGTGTTCTTTATTATGTTGCAGAATTTCCCCTCTATTCCTATTTTGCTGAGAGTTTTTAACATCTGTGGGTGTTGGACTTTGTCAAATCCCTTTTCTGTATCAATTGTTAAAATCTAATGTTTCTTGATTTTATTTCTGTGGTTGATTACACAGATTGTTTCACTAATGTTGAACCAACTGTGTATCCCCACATGTATCTCATTTTGTCTTACTGAACTACTTTTTTCATACATTGTTGAATCCTATCGGCTAAATTTTTTTTAGGATTTTGCATGTATGTTCATGAGACATAAAAAAACAAACACAAACGTACTGCCATCAAGTCAATTCTGACTCATGGAAACCTTACAGGAAAGAGTAGAACTAACATATAAGGTTTCTAGGAGGCTCCTGCAAAAGATAAACTACTTAAGAATATATCTAATAAGAGACCTAAAAGTTCTATACTAAGAAAATTATAAGAGTCTACTACAAGTTCATTTGAACTGTTGATGTTTTGGTTAGCAGCCATAGCACTTCCCCATTATGTCACCAGAGTTAGTCATGTGAGATCGTGGTCTGTAGTTTTCCTATTTTGTGCTGGTATCACGGTTAGGCTGGCTTCACTGAGTGAATTTAACAGTATTCCATCCTTTTCTGTGCTCTGAAATACCTTTAGTAATATTAATTCTTCTGTAGAAGTTTGGTTGAGTTCTCCAGGAAAGCCCTCAGGGTCAAGGCTTTTTTTAAATTTTAATTTTAATTTCTTTTTTTGGAATTTTAAATTATCTTTCAAATTTCTCCTTTTATGATAAGTTTATTTAGTTGGTCCACTTCTGTTTTAATTTAGGTACGTAGTGTATCATAAATTTTTCCATTTGTTAAAGTTCATAGTACTCTGTTATGATTTTTTTTTTAATTTCAGTTGTGTCTGTTGTGACATCACCCACCACATTTCTTATTCAAGTTACTTGCTTCCTTTTCTCTTCTTTTGTTTTGTCAGTTTGGCCAGTGGTTTATCAATACTGTTGATCTTTTCAAAAAACCAGCTTTCGGTCTTGTTTACTCTTCCTATGGTTTCTCTATTCTCTAATTTATTTTGTTCTACTCTAATTTTATTATTTCCTTCTGTGCCCAAAGACTTCTTTTGCCACTCTCTATTTGTTCAAGCTGTACGGTTAATGCTTTGATTTGGGCCCTTTTTCATTTTTGGATGTGTATATTTATTGTGATTAACTGCTTTTGCTGTGCCCCAAAGACTGGTTGGAACTATTTTCAATCTCATTTGATTCTGTGAGTTTCTTTATTCCACCCTGAATTTCTTCTGTAACCTGGCAGTTTTTGAGCAAGATATTGTTCAGTTGTCATGTGTTTGATTGCTTTTTTCCTTGCTTTTTCTGTTTTTTTCTACACTTATGGCTTTATGTTCTGAAAGGATGGTTTGTAATATTTCAATGATTTGAGTTTTGTTAAGGCTTGCCATATGGCATGGTATGTGGCATATTTTGTAGAATGTTCCATGTGTATTAGAAAAGAAAGTATACTTGGCTGCTGTTGGGTGGAGTATTCAGTACCTGTCTATGAGGTCAACCTGTTTGACTGTGGCATTTAGATCAGCTCAGTAATGTCCTTCACTGAAAGTGGTGTGCTCAAGTGCCCTGCTATTATTGCCAAGCTGTTTATTTTGGTTTCACAGTAGTTAGAGTTTGTTTTATGTATTTTGGAGTCCTGGTGTTTGGGGCATAAATATTTAATATGGTTATGTACTCCTGGCGTATGGCCCTTTAATCATTATATAGTGTACTTCCATCCAGTATGGTAGATTTTATTTTAAAGGGTATTTTACCAGAAATTAACATTGCCATTCACACTCTGAGAGACTGTGAGGATTCTATGTCCCCTTATGTTTGATTCTAGGTGAAGGAACTTCTTCTGCCCTGAATTTCTGGCTCATGGGAGTCAGCAAGATTTTTCCCCCTTCCACCCAGTTTGTTAATTGTTCTCTCTTGAGTCTTGGTGAATGGTTCAGGGTGGGCTTAAGAATCCTACTTCAGCTGAGTTCATGATGTCAAACTCCAGAGCTGGGTACAGTGCAGAGAAGGTAGGTTAAAGCACTGGGAGAAAGGAGACATGCTTATCCCAAAAGATTTAGATCTATGTACAGTAGTTTAGAGCAAACCAATTAGCTTTTGACAATCTAGTACCATTTTTCACTGGTTCTGGAGGTAAAAGTGTGCTCTCCATTCAGTCCATCATGCTGAAGACGGCGTTCTTTAAGTATCACTGCTTTGCTTACCATACTGGCCAAAGCCGATTCTCAAAGGTCAGGTCTGGCCAGTCCTAGGTACTTTTGGACTTACTCTCTCTTTCTCATTGCTCAATCTGATTTCTCAACTCTCTATTAATGTTCACTGCTCCTACAATGTCAAATATAATTGATTTATTTGTTCTTTAGAAGGACCACAGGAATTATCTGACTATTCTAAGATCTGGCTACTTACCCCCCAGCCACCAGACTTTGTTACTACCACTTTTGAAATGGATTTGATGTTTTTTGAAAAAGCTAGAAATAGGAATGCCATAAGACCTAGCAATCCTACTTCTTAGAATATATCCCACAGAAATAACAGCTGCTATACAAATAGATACATGCATACCAATACTTATCACAGTACTGTTCAAAATAGCAAAAAGATGGAATCGACCTGGGCACCCGTCAATAGGTGGATACATAAACTAAGTGTAGTATCTTCATATAATAGAATATTATGCAATGATAAAGAACAATGATGAATTTGGGAAACCTCATAACATGGAGGAAACTGGAAGGCATTATGCTGATGGAAATTAGTTACAAAAGAAAAAATATTAGATGAGACAATTGTAAGAGGAACTCATGAAAAGGTTTAAGCAGAAGAAAACAGCCCTTGATACTTAGAGAGTGGGGTTGGAAGGGCAGAGGTATTCACTAATTAAGTACCAGATGAAAATTACTTTAGCAGAAGGGAGGAACAACACACAGTAGTAGTAAGTCAGCACAACTGGACTAAACCAAAAGCTAAGAAGTTTTCTAAACACATCCCAACACTTCTAGGGACAGATAGTAAGGACTGGAGTCTGAGAGCAATGGTTTCAGGGGACATCTAAACCAATTGGCATAACAAAGTTTATTAAGAAAATGTTCTGTATTCCACTTTAGCGAGTGGCATTGGGGTTCTTACAAGTTCAGAAGTATCCAACTAAGAAGCACCAGTTGGTCCAATCTACCTGGAGAAATGGAGAATGAAGAACATCAAAGACATAAGGAAAACAGGAGCCCAACAAATAGACAGTGCCACATAAACCACAGACTACATCAACATGAGACCAGAACTAGACAGCATCTGGCTAAACCAATGACTGCTTTACAGGGAACTCAAAAATGTGATGTGCAGAACTTGAACTCTAGTAAAAAGAACAGACTTGATGGTTCAACAGACTAGAGGGGGGTTCCTGGAAGACAAGATCCAGAACTCTCTTTTGGCCCAGAAACAACACTATGTTGACACTACTGCTCAAACTAAGATTGAAGTGTTCTATAAGATATAAAATGATACTGGTGAAGGGAGTGCTTCTTGGCTGTAGCAGATACAGGAGTCTGACTGGACAGCTCCTGTTCAGAGGCATGGTAAGGCAGAAGGGAAAAAGAGCAGGTTGAATGGACAAGAGAAATAAAGGGTAGAGAGGAGGAGTATGCTGTCACAGTATAGGGAGACCAGCTAGGGTCACATAAAAAACTTGTGTATATGTTTTTGTATGACACACTGATTCTGACTGTGAACTTTCACTTAAAACCACAATGAAAAAACTAAAGTAACTGTTGACTCATGTAGGATATTTAAGATGCTCCTACATGGGAAATTCAATTGTGTTTCAACCCCTTAGGAAAAATGCTGTAGGATCAAGGTCAGTGAAGTCTCTTTGTTGAACCAAATCCCTAAGCCTCCTATCACTCTCAAGGAGCATTACAAAATGGGCCATAGAAAAAACAGTCTGAATTAACATTCTGGAAGAATGCTTTATGAGGCTTAGCTATTCTATCGTTGATTCCCCTGAAAGATGAAGGAACTGTACATCCACTCTTCTATTCTTCCTAGTCAAAACAAACAAAATGTGTGGAGCCCACTGCAGCACCAAGACTGTTTATAACAATAGTGAGACGTGTCATTTATCAGACACTGTGCTCATGAATAGATATCATTCCAATCAATGAAAATGCTTCTAAACAGTATCTGTGGTTGTGGAGCTATATCAAACACCTAAAGGAAGTATAAAAAAATATAAAAGGATGGTGGTAGAGCACAAGCAGTTTAGAATATATTTGTTCAGCAGACAAAGGCACACGGCTTGAACTTGGCAGGCTCTTTCTATTCAGAACTTCAAGGGCCATTGCCCCAACTATTTCCTAAACACGATAGAAAAAAGCACAGTGAATGAAATCTTAGTTAAAACTTTGCACCTCACATTTCATTTTTTAACATCAGTTATCTCCCTTTTCCACTTCATGAAGGACTTTTAATTAATTGAGATAAATATACGGAAAGAAAATAAAGAATCTCTTCAGGTGTTGATAATATGGATTTATTCCTTGAAGAATTGTTCTTGCAAGGAATTATATGGCATAACTCATCCGTCAAGAATTCACAGCACACACAATAACACTGCTAAATCATGCTGGGAATATCTGCTATAATCCCTTGCATTCATGAAAAATAGAACAATTGTGAACCTCAGTCATATTTCTACATTGATAATCAATTCATCTTTCATGTAATTAAAACTTCTCTCAGATTTAATAGCTATCTTTCTTCATGAGTTTATTATCTTGTTCTCCTGTTAGAATAGCCAAATGGAAAGAAAAAATGATTAAATATTATGCTCCTTAAATTGCTTAAGAGTAGTTTAAGTAAAGTAATAAAGATATCCTCAATATCCATTTTCCTTACTAGTCCACACACCTATACCATATACACACACAGACCACAAATAGACAACTCTCAGGCATATGAACTATTCAGTACTCCATGTCTTTTACTTAAGTAAAAATGCAAGTGATAGAGAACTGACCCAAACAGCCTTATCTACATTGGGTAAAGACACACACTCACAAACACACACACAAACACCTGACAATGAAGTCTGTAAACTTAATTGTTCTGAGTGCTTCATACCTCATTGCTGAATATCACTACAGTGACCTTCAGAGTACTCCCCCTGAGAGGCTATGCACCAATGTCAGCACCTAGTCCACCCTTCACAGCAACTGAAACTTATTTTGGAATGACCATTGCACACGGTGGCAGAGTGGTAAGTTTGTGACCTTAACTGTACAGTTGTTTGTGAGGGAGTTTTTAGCCAGTAAACAGATAACTGTGTTGGAACACCCTACCTACACATCTGATCTGGTCCCCAATGACTTTTTTCTTTACCTGAAGTTATAGGAAATATTGAAGGGAAGACATTTGAATGACATTCAGGATACCAAGCGTAATATGATGACAGCTCCAATAGCCATTTCAGAAAAAGAATTCTCAAATTGCTTTGAAGAGTGGACTAGGCTCTGGCATCAGTGCATAGCTTCCCAAGTGGAGTACTAAGACAGTTACTATAGTGATATTGAACAATGAGGTATGTAAACACTTTTTCTAGGATGAATTTGCAAATGTAATTGTCAGATTTGCTGTGTATGTATCCTATTTCCACACACACACACACACACAACACACACAGCCATATATATGTGTGTGGTGGGGGCATAATATATATATATATATCTGTTCATCCTCTGGATTAAAATAAATTTAAATTTGAATCACAGAAAGCCAGAGAAGACAATAAAAACTAGATGTTGCTCAAAATGCTATCATAAATCATATTAGCTGTAATCAATAGCTTTAACTAATAGCTTAAACTAGTTAACCAGGATAAACCAAAAAACCAAACCCACTGCTTTTGAGTTCCCTTGGACTCATAGCGACCCTATAGGTCAGGATAGAACTACTACATAGGGTTTCCAAGGAACGTCTGGCAGTTTCAAACTGCTGAGCTTTTGGTTAGCAGATGTGGCACTTGAACACTATGCTACCAGGGCTTTCCACAAGTAAGATGGTGGCCACCAAATACTCTGGCAAAGATATGTCAACATTATTTACTTTGTGAGTGACATTCCAATAAAACAGTCTGTATCCCAGTCTCTCAATATATGACCATACTCCATTTCAAGTTTTAGACAATTAAACTCATTTCCCTCTGAGAACTAAATCCTGGATAATATCTGTATGGAGGACTGAACACTTGGTGAGCCCTAGGACCTCGCATATTTGCCTAGGCACCAGTATCAGACTAATCTTCCCCCTTCAAAAATGAGCCAGCAGCCACTTCTGCTGTTTCACAGTATCAGAGAATTACTGCTTCCGCAAACGGCGGGTAATGGACTTTCATTATCAACTGGAAGATGGAGTC
Source organism: Heterohyrax brucei (assembly GCA_028571685.1). Taxonomy (NCBI): domain Eukaryota; kingdom Metazoa; phylum Chordata; class Mammalia; order Hyracoidea; family Procaviidae; genus Heterohyrax; species Heterohyrax brucei. Next base: position 24,132,504 of record CM053147.1, read on the forward strand.
TGCTGCTCCTGACTGCCTGATTTGGTCAGCATGTTGGACAACTCCTATTTGAACACCTGGACAGCTTTCCGCATAGAAGTGAAGTTTACTTGTAAGGCTGAGAGGTCTATATATGTGCCTGGAGATATGTCTGTTGAGATGCCCAACAGCCTTTCCTCCTAGCCTTCTCTGGCCCACATTGTACAGTTGGCTGATAGCCCCAAGTTTCTCCATAAGTAGGGTGGCCTCTTTGCCACCCAATAAGCAGAGACTTCCACCCCAAAGAGTCCACCTGGGGCAAATCACTAGAGTATTAGAGACAGGTGGTGACCAACAATTCTCTTAGATACAATACCAGAGAAATCAAACAGTGTCTAGACGGCATGCAGGCAACAGACCATACTTACTCATTTAAAGAAGCAGCCTTCAAATGCTCCAGAAAACTCCCAAAATAAGATTCAAAAAATTTCCCAGATGAAGAAGTCTTTCTGAATCTATCAGAGGTCGGGTACAAAAGAATTATATTTAGAACCCTCCTAGAAATTAAGCAACAAAATATAGTAGAACAAAATGAAAAAATTTAGTAAGCTATGTGAACTAAAGGAACATCAACCATCTGAAATACATCACATCAATAACAAAATTACAGAGTCAGATAATTCAATCCAAAGCCAAAAGAGTTGGATTGAATAGATAAAAGTTAGTTTCAGTGACCTTGAAGACAGAGCAACTGACACCAGCATTTATGAGGAGAAATCAGGGAAAAGAAATAAGAAAAGTGAAGAAGCATTAAGAATCATGTGGGACTCCATTAAGAGGAATAATTCACGTTTAATTGGAGTTCCTGAGCAAGGGGGGATTACTGACAATATAGAGAGTATTGCTGTAAAGATGCTAACAGAAAGCTTTTTTGAGATTATGAGCAAAGAGAACATAGGTATCCACGATGTTTATCAAACACCACAAAATCTAGACCCCCAAAGAAAGACATCAACATGTATTATAATCAAGCTTCTGACTCGACAACACTTGGCTTGGCATTAAGATGAAATGTAAACAGATGCTTCTCTAGGCAGTAAAGCTCAAAGCAAAGTTTCCAATCTGAGGGAAACTCGGTAGGCTTTTGTCTGACTTCTCTGTAGAAACCATGCTGGCTAGAAAACAGTGGGCAGATACATTCAAAGCCCTGAAAGAGAAAAACTTCCATCCAAAAAATATTTATCCTGCAAAACTGTCCATCAAATATAATGGTGAAATTAAGACTTTTGAAGATAAAGAGAAGGTTAGAGACTTTGTAAAAACAAAACCAAAATTACATGAAATATTGAAAGAAGCTCTTCCCTTAGAAAAACAGAACCATTAAATGCATATTTAAGGTGACAATTCAGGGCATGTCATCCAAAATTCTAAGCAACAAGGTAAGTCACAGAACTTAAAGCTACAGTATTAACATGAGGGAATCTGTGACCATATCACGACAAATATAATGCCATCATATTAAAAGAGGGATACACTACAGTAGTTACAGTCATTTCAGATGCAGAGGAAGTTTAAGAATTGTGCAACAGTTAAAACTGGGTTTAACCTTAGTATGTTATGGGGGATAATGGATGTAGCCATAAAGCAAATTAACAATGCATTGTATCAAAATTAGAAATGCAATACAGGAGTCTCAATGAACACAAAACCAATACTGAAACAACAACCCATAAAGAAGAATGGCCCAGAACAGAATTAAGAGCAATATAGAAAACATCAACATAAAAGTCATTACATCAAAATGATGGCACTAAGCACATACCTATCAATAATTACACTGAATGTAAATGGACTGAACATTCCAGTAAAGAGACAGCAAGTGACATCCTGGATCAAAAGACATGGCCCATCTATATGTTGCTTACAAGAAACACGCCTTAGACTTAAAGATATGAACAAATTGAAAATTAAGGGACAGAATAATATATACCAAGCTAAGAGCAGGTGTGGTGATACTAATCTCAGATAAAATAGATTTTAATGTAACATCTACTACTGCATACAAACATGGTCACTATTTATTGCTGAAAGGTTCAATACTTAAGCAGGACTTAACAATATTAAGCATTTAGACACCCAATACCAGAGCACCTAAATACATTGAACAAATACTGACAACACTAAAAATGAGATAAGATCATTGCACAATAATAGTTGGAGACTTCAACATTCCCCTTTCAGATGTGGATAGATCATCCAGGAGAAAGCTCACTAAAGATGCAGGACATCTTATTGCAACGATCAACCAACTTGACCTTTTTGACATATACAAATCTTTTCATCCATCAGCAGATAAGTACACCCTCTTCTCCAATGCACATGGACAGCCTCCAGAATAGATCACATGTTAGGTCATAAAGCAATTCTCTATGAAATCCAAACCACTGATTTACTGCTAAGTATCTTCTCTGACCATAGAGTTATAAAAGTTGAAATCAATAACAGAAAATTCATATGTAGAAATTCAAACTTATGGATACTGAACTCCACTTTGTTGAAAAAGCCTTTGGTTATAGAAGAAATCAAGGACAAAATAAAGAAATTTATGAAATCAAATGAGAATGAGAACATATTCTACCAGAATCTATGGGATACAACAAAAGCAGTGCTGAGAGGTCAGTGTACTTCTATAACCTCACACATCTGGAAAGAAGAAAGGGCCCAAATTAAAGAATTAACCTTACAGCTTGAACAAGTAGAAAAAGAGCAACAGAAGAACCCTTCAGGCCCCAGAAGAAAACAGATTATAAGCATTAGAGCAGAACTAAATGAATTAGAGAATAGAAAAACCATCAAAAAACTTAACAAAACCCAAAGGTGGTTCTTTGAAAAGATCAACCAAATTGATAAATTATTGTCTAAACTTACACAAGAAAAACAACAAAAGATACAAATAACCTGATTAAGAAATGAGATGGGAGTTGTTACAACAGACAAGCTGACATCAAAAATATCATACCAGAAAAGGCTGTACTTTAACAGGTTTGAAAACCTAGAGGAAATGGACAAATTTTTAGATTCATATTACTCACCAAGATGATCACAAGGAGAAGTAGATCAACTTAATACATCTATCACAAAGGAAAAGATTGAAAAAGTCATAAAAAATCTACCAACCAAAAAGGTCCTGGCTCAGATGGCTTCACTGAAGAATTCTACCAAACTTTTAGAGAAGAGTTAATTCTGATACTGTTGAAGCTATTTCACACCATAGAAAGAGATGGATTACTCCTGAATTCATTCTATGAAGCCAGCATAACCCTGATACCAAAGCCATGGAAAGAGTCCACAAAAAAAGAAAATTACAGACCAATATCACTCATGAACCTAGATGCAAAAATCTTCAACAAAATTCTAGCCTATAGAATTCAACAGCATATAAAAAAATAAATCATTCATCGTAATCAAGTTGGTTTCTTTCCAGGGATTCAAGGCTGGTTCAACACTAGAAAAACAATTAATGTAATCCGCCACATTAATAACACAAAAGAATCATCTGATTTTGTCAATTGATACAGAAAAGGCATTTGACAAAGTTCAACATCCATTCACACTTAGAACTCTCAAAAAAATAGGAACAGAAGGGAAATTCCTCAACAAAATTAGTAGCATCTATGCAAAACCAACTGCCTTCATCATCCTGAAAGGTGAAAGACTGAAAGAATTCCGTTTGAGAATGGGAAGTAGACAAGGATGCCCACTCTCACCACTTCTATTCAACATTGTGCTAGAAGTTCTAGCCAGAGCAATAAGACAAAACAAAGAAATAAAGTGCATCTGTATTGGCAACAAAGAAGTAAAACATCTCCCTATCTGCAGATGATATGATTCTTTATACAGAGAATTCAAAGGAATTCACAAGTAAACTATTGGAACTAACAGAGAAGTTTAGCAAAGTAATGGGATACAAGATAAGCATAAGTAACTCAGTAGGATACTTGTATACCAACAGAGAGATTATTAAAGAAGAAATCACCAAATTAATTCCATTTACTATAGCCCCCAAGGAGATACAATACCTATTAATAAATCTTACTAGAGAAATAAGAGATCTTTACAAAGAGAACTACAAGATGAAACTAAAAGAAACTTACATAAATGGAGTAATCTATCCTGCTCATGGACAGGATGACTCAACATTGTGAAACTGTCTGTTTTACCCAAAGCAATCTACTTATATAATGCAATCCCAATACAAATTCCAGTGACATTTTTTAATGAGATGGAGAAGTAAATCATCAACTTTGTTTGGAAAGGGAATAAACATTGGATAAGTCAAGCACTAATGAAGAAGAAAAACGCACTGGGAGGTTTCTCAATACCTGCCTTAAGAACCTGTTACACTACCACAGTAGTCAAAACAGCATAGTACTGATACAAAAAGAGACATACAGACCAATGGAGCAGAGTTGAGACTCCAGAGATGACACCATCCTCCTATGAAAACCTGATATTTTACCAAGGCCCCAAGATTTTAAACTGGGGTAAGAGTGGTCTCTTTAACAAATGGTGCTGGCAAAATTGGATACCCATTGGCAAAAAACTGAAACAAGACCCATATCTCATACCTTATACAAAAACCAACTCAAATTGGATAAAAGACCTAAATGTAAACTCTAAAACCATAAAGCTCATCCAAGATAAAATACTGTCAACAATTGAAATTTAAATACACAACATAGACAGATTTCAAAATCTGACAAAGCACAATCAACAGAAAATAGATAAATAGGAACTACAAAGAATCAAACACTTTTGCTCATCCAAAGACTTCATCAAAAGAATTAAAAGACGACCTACAGAGTGGGAAAAAATATTCAGCAACTAGATATCAAACTGACATCTGATCTCTCTAATCTATAAGGTATTACAAAATATTAACAAGAAAACGACAAATAACCCAATTAAGCAATGGGTGAAGGAGACAGAAATTTCTCTAAAGAGGATATCCAGGCAGCCGAAAGACACATGTAGAATTGCTCATGATCATTAGCTATTAAATAAATTTAAACCAAAGCTACAGTGAGATACCATCTGACCCCAACAACGTTGGCCAAGGCCCAAAAAACACAAAACAACAAATGCTGGAGAGGCTGTGGAGAAATTGGAACTCTCCCACACTGCTGGTGGGATTGCAAAATGATACAAACAATCTGGTGCTTCCTTAGAAAGCTGGAAATATACCATTTGATCCTGTAATTTTGCTGTTTGGAATTTACCCTTCAGAAACAAAAGTTGTCACAAGAACGGACACATGTACACGAATGTTTGTTGTAGCACAGTCCACAATAGCAAAAAGTTGGAATCAACCCCAATGCCCATCAACAGATGAACGGATAAGCAAACTTCAGTACACATACTCAATAGCACACTATGCTATGATAAAAAAACAATGACATTTTTAGAAAACATCTCATAACATGGTTTCATTGGGAAGAGATCATGCTGAGTGAAATTAATCAGTGCCAAAAGGACAAATTTTGTATGAGACCCCTGCTATAAAGGCTTAACAAGAGAACTATCCACAGAAGAAAATGACTGTGTTGTTACATGGGTGGGAGTAGGGGCTGAGGGTTTAGCATAGATGAGATAATTGATAGATGTTAGAAGTTTTATTCTTTTACTGTAATTAATAAAAAATAAAATTAAAAAAATTAAATACCACTTCATGACATAGATTTATATTTTTTACTTATTTGCTTTCTTGAAATATATTTAATATACAGTAAAATTCAGAGACTTTTGGTTTTACCATATATGCACTTTCATCATAAGACCATTTCTATTATTCATAGAAATTTTACATGATCTCCATTGAAATAAGAAACTCTGGCAGTACAGTGGTTGACTGCTATGTCTGCTAACCAAAATGTTGGCAGTTCAAATCATCCAGGGGCTCCTTGGAAATGCTGAGAGGCAGTTCTACTCCAACCTAGAGGGTAACTATGAGTTGGAATTGCCTCTACAGCGGTAACTTTGACTTTTTTGAGAAAATAAATTCTTACTCCAAACTCCACAGCAACCGTTTAAAATGGTAAAAATCATAAACGTGGGGGGCTGAGTCAAGGTGGCGGACTAAGCACACATCTCCTTATATCCCTCTGGAAACCAAGACCTGAATTGACAATCAAACAGAGCCTTCAGATCACCTAATCAGCCTCAGGACATGGCAGAGAGCTGTTAATTGGGACTTCATACCACTCAGCGAAAAAGCTCCTCTCTTTCGCTGACTCCCGCTCCTGGCTAGCCCTGGCTCTCACGGACGGAAGGTAAATGCACCAGTTTGACTTTTTGTTATCCTCTGTCTCAGCTGGCGGGCAGAGCTAGGCCTTGGCTGGCGGCTGGACTCAGACGCGCTGCTGGGTGTTAGGCCGGTGAAATTCACATATTCTGAGAGCCAGGCTCGGGACTCTGTTAATCTAGATACTTTGAGCCTTTTGTATTGTACCTGCCTCAGTGCGGTTTGTGCGGAACTCCGCGGTCAGTGTGCGGGACGCCATGTTGGTACCGAGATTTTAGCAGGACCTCGTTCTTAGCCTGGGAGCCAGCGCCTGCAAACAGGACAGCGCTTCTCTGACAGAAAAGTAGTGATTTTGCACAGTGCTGCCTGCATTGGGGCCCTGCAACAGAAGCAGAGGAATCACTATCTTTCGGCACCTGTAGTCCCTCTGTCTGCTGCCTGTGTGGAGGACGCCATCTTGGATACGGTGGCCGCAGCTGGACCTAATTCTTAGCTTGGGAGCCAGAGCCTGCCCACAGGAGAGCGCTTTTCTATCACAAAACCAGTACTTGACGCAGTGTTGGCTAAGGCTAGGCCCTGTCAGCAGAGGCCACCAGGGCAGTAGCATTGCTGTATTCTGAACTAGTTTGTTATCATCTGGGGTTGGATATAGTGGAGCTTATTTTGTCAGATGAGAAGAGGGACCTCTACACCTCGAAACCTATTTGACCTGTGAATTGCTCAGATATCTTTTGCTTTACACTTGAAGACAGCCTAGAGAAACATTTGCAATCCATCCTCACAGTACCTCTTCAAGCCTCTATATATTCACATGGGACCCAAAAAGCAACAGACAATTCTGGCATACAAGCAATCACTCATGGCTTCAGAAGGCTCCCAAACAAAGCAACCAAGTTTTCCAGATGAAAAAACTTTTATGAAAGCATCAGGAAGTGAATACAAATTGATTATATACAGAGCGCTACTAGAACTTATACAAAATACAGCAGAACAAAAGGAAAAGTTAAGCAAGTTGTTCAATCTGATGGAACACCAGTAGTCTGAAAACCAACAGATCAAGAAGAAAATCAAAGACATAGAAACTTCCATGCAAAGCCAAGAAAACACAATGGAACAAATGGAAAAAAGAATTTCTGACTTGGAAGACAGAGCTACTGATGCCAGTGTCAATCAGCAGAAATCAGAAAAAAGAAAAATGAAGAAATATTAAGAAGCATGTGGGACTCTATTAAGAGGAACAACCTTTGAATAACTGGAGTCCCTGAACAGGGTGAGACATCTGAGAACACAGAGAGTATTGTTGCTGAGCTGCTGAAAGAAAACTTCCCAGAAATCACGAAGAAAGAGAATATAGACATCTCAGATCCATATCGTACGCCACCCAATATAGATCTCAAAAGAAAGACTCCAAGACATATTATAATCAAGCTTAACAAAATGAAACGCAAGCAGCAACTCTTAAAGGCAGCAAGACTCAAGGCAAAGCTAACATTCAGAGGGAAACCCTGTAGGCTCGCGTCAGATTTCTCACCAGAAACCATGCTGGCATGGAGACAGTGGCATGACACATTCAAAGTCTTGAAGAAGAAGAACTTCCAACCAAGAATTATATATCCTGCAAAACTATCTTTCAAATACGAAAATGAAATTAAGACATTCCCAGATAAACAGAAACTCAGAGACTTTGTAAAAACCAAACCCAAACTACAAGAAATACTGACAGAAGTTCTTGGCTTTGGCTTAGAAGAACAAAACCACTAACTTTATATATTAGAACGGCACACTACTCAGTACTGTACTCATTTAGGGAAGGTCCCAAAGTAATTCACAGCTTTGATATGGAAAGAAGCAATCCAGTGATCATCATGAAAACTATGGTGTCATCATAATAAAAAGAGGGATGTACTACAGTTGTTATAGTCCTTCCAGATAGAGAGGAAGATGACAAGACTGGTAGTAATTAAGACTGGGTTTATAAATAGTTTATTAAGGGGGTTCATAGGGGCAGCTGTAAAGCACAACAAAGATGTATCATACCATTTCAAGAAATCTAACACACAAGTCTCAACAACTATAAAACCAGCTCGGAAAAATCAACTCACAAAAAAGAGTGTCCCAGAACAGACTAATAAGAACAACAGAGAAAACATCAACATAAAAATAAACATATCACAATGGCAGCAGTGAACTCATACCTATCAATAATTACATTGAATGTGAATGGACTGAATGCTCCAGTAAAGAGACACCGAGTGTCATCTTGGATCAAAAGACACGACCCATCCATATGTTGTCTACAGGAAACTCACTTGAGACCTAAAGACAGGAACAAACTGAAAATTAAAGGATGGAAGAATATATATCAAGCTAACAATGAACAAAGAAGAGCAGGAGTGGTGATTCTAATCTCATACAAAATCAATTTTAATGTCAAATCAACCATCGTGGACAAAGATGGACACTATTTATTGCTGAAAGGTTCAATACACAAGCAAGACTTAACTATATTAAATATTTATGCACCTAATGTCAGAGCATCTAAATATGTCGAAGAAACACTGACTACGCTAAAAAGAGAGTTAGATGACTCCACAATAATAGTGGGAGACTTTAACACTCCACTCTCATCACTAGACAGATCATCTAGAAAAAAGCTCAGTAAAGATACAGAAGACCTCATTGACACAATTAACCAACCAAACCTCATTGATACATACAGAACTTTCCACCCATCAGCAGACAACTACACCTTCTTCTCCAGTGCACATGGAACATTCTCCAGAATTGACACGTGATAGGCCAAATGCAATGCTCAACAAAATCCATACCATTGAATTACTGCAAAGCATCTTCTCAGATCATAAAGCCGTAAAAGTTGAAATCAATAGCAGAAAAAACATAGATAGAAAGTGGAACTCTTGGAAACTGAACAACATCTTACTCAATAAAACATGGGTTATAGAGGAAATCAAGGATGAATTAAGGAAATTCATGGATTCCAATGAGAATGAAAACACTTCCTACCAGAACCTACGGGATACAGCCAAAGCAGTGCTCAGAGGCCTGTTTATCTCCATAAATGCACACATCTGGAAGGAAGAAAGAAACCAAATCAAGGAACTAACTCTACAGCTTGAACAAGTAGAAAGAGAACAACAGAGAAACCCCTCGGGCACCAGAAGAAATGAGATTATAAAGATTAGAGCAGAGCTAAATGAATTGGAGAATAGAAAAACAATTGAAAAAATTGAAAAGACCAAAAGCTGGTTTTTTGAAAAGATCAACAAAATTGATAAACCACTGGCTAAACTTACTAAAGAAAAGCAGGAAAGGAAACAAATAACCCAAATTAGAAATGAGAGGGGAGTTGTCACCACAGATGCAACAGAAATCAAAAGTATCATAACAGAATACTATGAAAGACTGTACTCTAACAACTTTGAAAATCTAGGGGAAATGGACCAATTCCTTGACTCATACCACCTACCCAAACTATCACAACATGAAGCAGAACAACTTAATAAACCCATCACAAAGGAAGAGATTGAAAAGGTCATCAAAACACTGCCAAGCAAAAAAGTCCGGTCCCAGATGGCTTCACGGCAGAATTCTACCAAGCATTTAGAGAAGACTTATCCCCAATACTACTGAGACTATTTCACAGCATAGAAAGGGATGGAGTACTCCCAAACTCATTCTATGAAGCCAGCATAACCCTGATACCTAAGCCAGGGAAAGATCCAACAAAGATAGAGAACTACAGACCGATATCACTCATGAACCTAGATGCAAAAATCTTCAACAAAATTCTTGCCAACAGAACACAACAACATATCAAAAAAATAATCCATCTTGACCAAGTGGGATTCATACCAGGGATGCAAGGCTGGTTCAACATCAGGAAAACAATTAATGTGATTAACCACATAAATAACACGAAAGACAAGGATCACCTGATTTTGTCCATTGATGCAGAAAAGGCATTTGATAAAGTCCAACACCCATTCATGCTAAATACTCTTAGCAAAATGGGCATAGATGGCAAATTCCTCAACATAATAAGGGCCATTTATACAAAGCCAGTTGCCCACATCATCCTGAATGGAGAGAGACTGAAAGACTTTCCCTTGAGATCAGGAACTAGACAAGGATACCCACGCTCACCTCTCCTATTCAACATTGTGCTAGAAGTTCTAGCCAGAGCAATTAGACAAAACAAAGAAATAAAGGGCATCTGCATCGGCAAAGAGGAAGTTAAAATCTCCCTGTTTGCAGACGATATGATTGTATATGCAGAGAACACCAAGCAATCTATAAGTAAGCTACTCAAACTGATAGAAGAGTTCAGCAAAGTCTCAGGATACAAGATAAACATAAGTAAATCAGTAGGATTCCTTTATACCAACAACGGGACTGTTAAGGAGGAAATTATCAAATCAATACCATTTATGATAGCCCCTAAGAACATAAAGTACCTAGGAATTAATCTAACCAGAGAAACAACAGACCTTTACAAAGACAACTACAAGCCCTTACTACAAGAAACTAAGAGAGACTTAGATAAATGGAAAAACCTACCCTGCTCATGGATAGGAAGAATTAACATTGTGAAAATGTCTATTTTACCCAAAGTAATTTATTTATATAATGCAATCCCAATACAAGTTCCAGCATCAGTTTTTAATGAGATGGAGAAACAAATCACCAATTTTGTTTGGAAAGGGAAGAAGCCCCGGATAAGTAAGGTACTACTAAAGAAGAAGAACACACCGGAAGGCCTCTCATTACCTGACCTTAGAACATACTACACTGCCACAGTGGTCAAAACAGCCTGGTACTGGTACAAGAGGATCAATGGAACAGAATTGAGACCCCAGAGATGACACCATCTGCCTATGATCAGTTGATATGCGACAAAGGCCCTAAGACATTAAACTGGGGTAAAAACAGTGTCTTCAGTAAATGGTGCTGGCAAAATTCATTATCCATCTGCAATAAACTGAATCAAGATCCATGTCTTACACCTTATACAAAAACCCACTCCAGCTGGATAAAAGACCTAAATGTCAAACCTAAAACGATAAAGCTCATCCAAGAAAAGGTAGGAACAACAATGGAAGTATTAATACACAATGAGGACAGACTCCAAAATCTGTCAAAGAAACCTCAATCAACAGAAGAGAAAATAGATAAATGGGAACTATTAAGAATCAAATACTTTTGCTCATTCAAAGACTTTAGTAATAGAATTAAAAGAACACCCACCGAATGGGAAAAAATATTTGGCAACTCTATGTCAGACCGACGCCTGATCTCCATAATCTATAAGATACTACAAAATATCAATAAGAAGAAGATAATCCATCCAATTAAGCGATGGGCAAAGGAGATGGACAGGCACTTCACTAAAGAGGCAATCCAGGCAGCCAAAAAACACATGCGGACATGTTCACGATCTTTAGTTATTAAAGAAATTCAAATCAAGACAATAATGAGATACCATCTGACCCCAACAAGATTGGCCATGATCCAGAAAACACAAAACAACAAATGCTGGAGAGGCTGTGGAGAAAGTGGAACCCTCGTACACTGTTGGTGGGGTTCCAAAATGGTCCAGCCTCTTTGGAAGGCAATCTGGCACTTCCTTAAAAAAATGGATATCGATATACCATTTGACCCAGTAATTCCACTACTTGGAATATATCCTACAGAATCAAGGCCTTTCACACCAACGGACACATGCACCAGAATGTTTATCGCAGCACAGTCCACGATAGCAAAAAGATGGAATCAACCCAGATGCCCAACAATAGAAGAAGGGATAGGTAAACTATAGTACGTATACTCAATGGAGCCCTACGCAATGGTAAAGAATAATGATGATTCCAGGAAACATCTCCTAACCTGGTTTGAACTGGAAGACATTATGTTGAGTGAAAGTAGTCAGCGAAAAAAGGACAAATACTGTATGAGACCTCTACGATAAGATCTCAAAACAGACTGTGTATAGAAGAAAAGACTCTTTGACAGCTGCAAGGGAGGGGAGAGAGGGAGGGAGGGGAGGGTTTAGTTTAGATAGTTACTAGAAATCTATTTGGGAGAAAGCGGTGATAGCACACATTAGAAACAAGAACAACATTAAGTGGACTTCAGCATAACTTGAGTACTCCTTCCATCTTAACTCATTACTGCAAGGATAGAGTAGCTGGGGCGGGAGGTGTGGGACCATGCTCTTAGGCAAATTCCAGATGAACTGGCACAACAAGTGTTTTGCTAAGAGAGCTCTCTGCACCCCACATTGGTGAGTGGCATCTGGGGTCTTAAAAGCTGCCAAGCTGCCATCCGAGGACACAGCAAATGGTCCCAACTCAGCAGGAACGGATGCTCATCGAGGACCAAAATGACATGCGGTAAAGACAACTGACAAGACAGAGAGAACCACAAGTGTGGGTACCTACATCGACTTGGGACCGGAAGAACCAGATGGTGCCTGGCCACCACCAGCGATAGCCACGATGGAGCTCACAGAGAGGAGTCTCACTGGCAACACAAGAATAAAAAGGGGTGCATCATGAGATCTCCACTAAAAGACCTTAGTTGATGGTCCAGCGGTTTTGGGGTTCCTCTGAGAGCATGGCCCCCGGCCCTGATGCTGTCCTTTCCCATAAATTGTAACAAAGGTCCACTCTTTGGACAGAAATGGATTGGACTTGGCAATGCAGAGTGACTATATATTGGAAGCACTTTATGGTTCTATACATCTATAGGATATCATCTTGCTGACCTCTCGCTGGAGGAAGGGGAGTGGATGGAGAGGAGGGGAAAGGAGGCTGTTGGGAGAATGAGACATGTATGAAGCAGAGAGGAATAGTGTGCAGTCTCCAGACAGGGAGAGCAGCGGAAGCTGCATATAGGTGGGCATGTAAATTTATACATGAATGTATATTTTCACTCAGTCATGTTAAATAAAAATTTAGCAAAAATAAAATAAAATTTTGAAAATAAATAATCATAAATGTATGATTTTTACCATTTTCAATTTGTCTGTCACTAGGCTTTATGTAAATGCTATAAGCATATTTTGTACCTGACTTATTTTGACGTGGCATTTTCCAGGTCCATTCATATTGTTGAACGTATCAGTAGTCTATTCTTTTACTATTGTAAACATATATACATATATATGTGTGTGTGTGTGTGTGTATATATATATATATATATACACCAAAAGTGCTTGTTTTTTTCCATGCTGATGGACACATGCTGTGATTACATTTTTTCGGGGGGAAGTATTTTGTAGGATAATTGCTAAATCATAGGGTAGAAGTATACTTAACTTTGTCAGAAATTGTCAAACAAATCCCTAATGTTGTTACAGCATTATAGATTTCTATTGTAATATATAAGAGTTAAAGTTTCTCTACATCTGTTGGCCTTGATTTATTATTGTACATCTTCTTCATTTTAACACTTTTACTGGTGTAATAGATTGTGATTGTGCTGACATTTTCTCATTTGCTTATTTGCCAATCCTCCTAATTTTAACACATCTACTGGTATAATAGTCTGTGATTCTGCTGACATTTTCTCCTTTGCTTATTTGCTATCCATATATCTTCTTTTGTAAAGTATATGTTCAAATATTTTACCCATTTTTATTTGGTTGTTACAGGATTATTTATATAACCTAGATCATTTTTTTTCCTAGATATATGTGTTAGGGTTCTTATTCTCTCTTTTCTGGCTTGTCTATTTTCTTTATAGTATCTTCTGATGAACAAAAAGTTTTGTTTTATGGAAAACAGTTTATCAATTTTTATGTTTCTTTTCTTTTTTGCAACCTGTCCAAAACAATCTTTAGTAACCCCAAATCACAAAGATAAGCTCCTGTGTTGTTGAAAAGAAGCTTTGTAACTGCCAATTTTTTGCTTACAAATCATGGTGAATTATTTTTGTGCATGAATTGAGAAAAGGGTTGAGGTTCAGTTCTTTTCCATATAAATATCTAATTTTCCAGTATTATTTCTCAAAAAGACTTTACATTGTGTTTTCTTACACTTTGATCATAAGTAAGTTTTCTATACATTTGTGGTTTTAGTTCTTGACTCAGTTCTATTTGCTGGCTCATCTTTCCCAGCATCAGTATCACTTCAAATTAAACCAGAAAAAAAAACAGCTCTTTTTGTGAAGTTGATTCCAACTCACAGGAGTAGAACTTATAAGAGCAGAACTGCTCTATAGAGTTTCCAAGAAGCACCTAGTAGATTTGAACTGTCAGTCTTTTGCAGCACTTAAACACTATACCACCAGGGTTTCTACTTAAAATTGGATAGTGTAAATCTTTTATCTTTTTTTTTCTTTCACAAATTTGTTTTAGATATTCTAGACTATGGATTTCTGTATAAATTTTATAAACAGCTTCAATTTTAGAAGACATCCTGTGTGGTTTTTGACAGAGATTACACTAATTTACAGATAAACATAAAGAGAATAGACATGGATAACAAAGTTTCCTGTCCACGAAAAAAGAGGAAGGCCCTCAACAAAATGAATCAACACAGTATCTGCAACAGTGAGCTTGAACAGCAATGGGTGTTAACGATGGCACAAGACTAGGCAGTGTTTCCTTCTATAGCACATGGAGGGAGTCAGAACTGACTCAGTGGGACCCTAAAACAACAACAGCTTTACGCAAACATGATACACCTTTCTATTTATCAAGATGTAATTTAAATTTTCTCAGCATTATTTTATAATAGCCAGGCTACAGGTCTTGCCTAGGGTTTTTTTAAGATATTTTTTCTAAGTATCTGGCATTTCTGACATAATAATCCACTGTCATAGAGTTGATTCCAATTTATAGTTACCCTATCAGACAGAGTCGAACTGCTCCACAGAATTTCCAAAGAGCACTTGGTGGATTCAAACTGCCCACCTCTTGGTTAGCAGCTACAGCACTTAACCAGTACACCATCAGGCTTTCCACATTAACAACCATGTCTGCTGAAAATAATGACTTTTTTTTCCTAACCTGTGTTGAATCTCTTTTTTTTTCCTTTCCCTCCTTTCTTTTATTCTTACTCTTTCTTTTTTTCTTACTTGCTTTCCATGTACTCAATGTTTTATACAGATGTCACTAATTTTGTTACTTTACAATTTAAGTTTATACAGTAACACTCAAAGGAAACATACATCATATATCACATATTTTCACTAAATGACTGAAACTTAAATTGCTGTTTCCATTTGAAACCATCTCATTCTCCCTATTTTTGTGTGTGTAACTGCTGAGAATTACACACTTGCAACTTGGAAAGTATTCTTATCTATGAATACTTAGGTTTCTCAGTACTGTAGCAATATCTACAGATAATTTTGAAACCATCATGCTGAAATAATGGTTATCAGATCAGAAAAAAATTGCATGACAGGTTTTCTATGTCTGATTATTTTGCAGCATACTCTAAGGCATAAATATGTTTATGATCTTGCTCTCAAAGTGAGTCAATGATTAAAATAAAACACAACAATGTCTGGCTGTTTTGGAAATCTTTCGGATTTGACAAAAGTGCATTATTCTTCACTGGTTGCTATAGGATTTTACTATATTTGATTTGCAAAATAGTATCTTTATATCACTTAAAAATAGGCTCTATTTACTTAATTCAGCACTTGTGTGTCAATTTGTCATACTCTAGTAGACTGAAAGTTGCTGTGATGGGAGAAGCTATACTGGCCGTATTTCAAATACCAGCAGGGTCACCTATGGTGGGCAGGTTTAAGTGGAGCTTCCAAACTAAGACAGACTAGGAAGAAGGATCCAGCAAACTACTTCTGAAAAAAATTAGCCATAAAGCCCTTTTGAATAGCAGTGGGACATTTTCTGGAATAATGACAGGAGATGAGACCCTCAGTTTGGAAGGCACTCAAAATACAGTTGGGAAAGAGCTGCCCCTTCAAAGTAGAGTCAGTCTTAATGACTTGGATGGAGTAAAGCTTTCAGGACCTTCATTTTCTGCTGTGGAATGACTCAACAGCTTAGAACATCCATTAAGAATTGGAATGTGGAGTACGGGAAGCATGAATCAAGGAAAATTGAAAGCTATCAGAAATGAAATGTCATACTTGAAGATTGATATCCTAGGCATTACTGAGTTGAAACTGACTGGTCTGGGCATTTTGAGTTAAGCAACCATGGTATAATATAACAGGAATGCCAAATCAAAGAGTAGATGGCATCACATTGATTGTCAAAAGGAACATTTCAAGACCTGTCCTGAAGTACAGTGCTGTCACTGAGGATAATATACATATGCCTATCAGGAAGTTCAGTCAATAGCACTACTATTCACATTTACGTATCAACCAGTAATGCCAAAGATGAAGGAACTGAAGATTTCCACCAATTTGTGCACTGGGAAATTTATTAAACATGAAGTCAAGATGCACTGATAATTACTAGTGACTGGAATGCAGAAGCTGGCAATCAAGAAGCTCAATAGTTGAAAAATACAAACTTGGTGATAGAAACTAATGTGAGATCTCATGATGGAATTTTGACAAAACGTATTGACAATTACGTATTGACAATGCCTTTTTTAAATAACATAAATGACAATTATACTTGAGGGCCTCACTGGATAGAATACACAGTAATCAAAACAACTGTATCTATGGAAAGAGATGATGAAGAAGTCAGAACATTGCAAGGAGCTGGCTGAGGAACAAATTGTTTGTATTCAAGTTCATGCTGAAGTTGAACAAAAACAAGTCCCTCAAGAATATCATATATGAAGAAAGCAAAATTGTTATTAAAAAGAAAACCAAAATGGGATGCCAAAAGAGACTCTAAAATTTGCTCTTGAACTTCAAGCAGCTAACAGGAAAGGAAGAAATGATGAAGTGAAAGAGCTAAACAGATTTCAAGTTGTGGCTTGAAAAGACAAAGTACAATATTCTAATATGTGCAAAGACTTAGTGTTATAAAATCAAAGGAAAGAACATGCCAAGCATTTTTCAAGATGATAAAAAAAGAAGAAAAGATTCAAGGCTTGAGTTACAACACTAAAGGATTCTACAAGATGGAAACATAAAAGAAGACAAATGGAAGGAATATGAAGTCACGGCACTAAAAACAATCTGTCAACATTCAGACATTTCAGGAGGTACTGTATGATCAAGAACCCAAGATAGTGAAGGAATAAGTCCAAGCATGTAGAAGACATTGGTGAAAGACAAATCTCCAGAAATTGTTAGAATATCAACTGAGGCATTTCAACAAATGGATGCAATGCTGGAAGCACACACTCATCTAGCCAAGAACTTTGCAAGATAGTTTCCTATCCTACTGATGGAAGAGATCCATATTTGTGCTCATTTCAAAGAAAGGTGTTCTATCCAAATCCAAATATTATCCAAGAATGTCACTAATATCACAGGACTGAGCAGCATTTTGTTGTGCTGTTATGTGTAGGAATCAACCTGAGGGCACCTAATAAGAATTTACTCAATATATATAATTATTTGATAATATCATTTATACTATGTATCTGAGATTTGATTTTCTAACACAGTCTATTTGGCTTTAGAATTATACTCATGTAACAAATGAGAAATTCCTGCTATGCTCCACGCACTAGCACACTTCACCTGATGCTAGGAATGCAGTGATGCCAGAAGAAATCAGTATGGCATTTGATTTCAAAAAATGAGAGAGTAGCTTTCTCCCCAAAATTAAATTATGAACTTGAGACACCCTAAACCAAACCTACTGCTGTCCAGTCAAGTCTAACTCATAGCAACCCTGGAGAAAGAGTAGAACTGCTCAATAGAGTTTCCAAGGAGCACCTAGAGGATTTGAACTGCTAACTTTTGGCTAGCAGATGTAGCACTTAACCCAGTATACCAACAGAGTTTCCAAACTTGAGACTGGATGTGAATACAAACTATTTGAGAACAGTGGACATCTATGTACAGTAGGTAAAATATGGAATAGTCAACCACTGAAGGAAGGAACTGCACTGGTTACAATATGTATTTATATCATTTTTTTGCTTGAAGCCATGACTCAATTTGTTTGGTGTGAACATAACCTGGAGAAGTTATACTAGAAAATTGCTAATTAGAAGTTTGACTGAGCCAGGAAAGCGTTATCAGTGTACCATTTTACCTCCAAATCCTATCTTTGCACCCCAAGTGGGTATCATACCACAGGGAAACACTGTTTTTCCAATTCACCTACTTCCTTGTATTTGACCTAAGAAGAGCACTTCAATTTTAACAGATATCATATATTCCAAATAATAAAATTATGCAAAAAAATTCAATTTATTAAGAGACTACTCTTCCAGGCTGTCCCTAAGGGGTTTAGGCAATCCAAATCATGTTGTTAATGTTTCACCTGTTTTCCGTTTCTGAGTAGATGAAGCAAAAATATAAGAGAACATGTTACCAAAAAATGTATTATCATCAAGTTTAATTCACATCTTGTCTCAAGTTCATAATTTTATTTTGGGGAGAAAGTTACTCTCTCATTATTTGAAATCAAATGTGATACTAATTTCTTTTGCCAACACTGAATTCCTAGCATCAAGTTTAATCTGCCACTTGGTGGTTAGGACATTACAAAAATAAAACAAAACAAAACTTGTTACTGACAATTTCAACTCATAGTGACCCTACAGGACAGAAGAGTACTGCTCCACAGAGTTTCCAAGGAGTGCCTGGTGGACATGAACTGCCGAAATTCTTATTTTTATTATTTAATTATTTATTGCGATTGAGTGAAAGTGTACAATCCAGTTGAAATTTTCAAGCCCACCTATCTGCAGCTCCTACTGCTCTCCTTGACCAGTGACAGTATATTCCTCCTTTCTGTTCTATACATGTCATATCCTCCTAATAATTTCCTGTCCCCTCTTCTCCAGCCTCTCCACTCCCCTCTAGTAAGAGGCCAGTAGGACAACATCCTATAGATGCATAGAACCATAAAGTGCACACACGATATGGTCATTCTGTGTCACTGAGTCCAACCTATTCCTGTCTGAGGCAACGACCTCTGTAATGATTTATGGACAGGAGAAGCATCAGGTCTAGGGGCCATGTTCCCAGAGGAACCCCAAGGCCTTCAGACTGTCAATTGTAGTCTTTTAGTGGAGTTCTCAGGGTGCACCCCTTCGGACTTGAACTGCCATACTTTTGGTTAGCAGATGTTAACACTTAACGACTAAGCCACCAGAGTTTCCATTGGTTAACCAAGAAACAAACAAACAAGCAAGCAACCTACTGCCGTGGAGTCAATTCCAGCTCATAGTGACCCTACAGGACTGAGTAGGCTTCCAGAGAGTTTCCAAAGAGTGCTGGTGGACTTGAATTGCTGATCTTTTGGTTAGCAGACATAGCACTTAAACATAAAATCACCAGGATTTCTACTGGTTAACATACAATAAAAAAATAATGGCAGTGAGATTTGATGAAGATAGCATATAAGTATGGGCACAGTGCAGACGTATAGGTGTGTCATGCAATGTTCTGCTGCTAATTCTTTTCAGAAGTAGACTGCCAGGTCCTTCTTCCCAGTCTGTCGGTGACACTGGTGGTATCTGAGTACCAGTGACATAGCTTCCAGCATCACAGCAGCATGAAAGTCCCTAAAGTGTGACAAACTGACATATACATCAGAGCTGTATGTACAGACAGAAATATACATATATATATAATTAAAGTCTTTTTAGTACACATGTATTTACATAAACATGCTTTTCTTAGGCTATACACATATGTATACACATACACAAGTGTGTGTTGAGATTTGGGGGACATGTTTCTATCAAAACTAGTGACTGGGTTTGGCAATGCAGGATGGTTACCTCATCTCCACTTATTCATAGTCATAAAATGAGAAGCTATGGCAATTTAACACTTTATTGATGGTGTATTCCATTTCTTATATTTTATTATTCTTAGAACACTCTGGGGGTCAGTTCTACCTTGGCCCCTAGGGTCACCATAAGTCGGATTCGACTCGACGGCACTTGGATGGCTGGCTAGAGTGTTGGAGTATTCAAATATATATATATATTCTATTATATAAAAAGTGGGAACAAAATATAAAAGGAAGATTAAGTAATTTTAGTGTTTGGGTTTTAGATCATTTATTTCTCCATGCATGAACAGAAGTTGAACAATGCTATTTGAAGAGAATATTATGCTGCAATAAAGCCAGTCAGATATGAAATCAAGGTATGAAGAAATTACAGTTAAAACATGGGCACTCTCGAAGCCACCTTCTGTAATTCTTTTTTTAAGTGTGTGCTGGGGAAGTAGTTAAAAGGGATCACAAGCTTTCATCTATAGTATTTAGGACTTAGAAACTTGGTTCACTACACAACAAGAAACTCAAATGTAGAATATAATTTAGGAGCAAATTATTGTTCTTCCATAGAAGTAATGAAATTGATTGCATTGTTAACTTCAAGTACTTCACTTTTATCTTTAAAAAAACGTTCAAAAAGGTAGTGGCTAGAAGGGTAAATCTTTAATCCAGTTAGAGCACAAAACAATAAACTGCAATATGCTATCAGCATTTCTCAGCTTCTTGAGGATCTTCTCCATAGTCCATTGTTTGAATTAAACTTGCAGAACACAAACACTGAAAACAAACACTTTTAGTCATGGAACATCTGTTGTTTACTCCCTAAATTACAAATATTTCCACATGGTTTTAAAGGCCATCAAAGTATAACTTGGCCTAGGAGAGGTAAAATCCTTTCTGTGTCTTACCTATTAATGTTATTGTTGTTACAGTAAAAGCAATTTTGTTATATGGCCTGCCAATTAGCAAACAAAATTTTGCAAACATCTGATCTGATGTGCTAGGTTGGGGAAAAGAAATGAGGTGGGACGAAGCTATTCTGGTTAAGGAAAATTCTGTTTTCTTGGTCACACATAGTTCGTGTATGTTTCCATGTCTTAATAAGTGAAGTGGATTCAATTTGCCATGCCTGCCTTCCCTCAAGGAGCTGTGACAGACAGTATATGGCCTGTGGGGATTGTTCTTACCCTCTGGTTGGAGATATCTGTCAATGTAGCTTGTTTCTGTCCCCTGGCTTGACAGGAATTCTGCATCAGGGTTGAAAACGGTTGGGAACCTCACCCATTTATGCCTGTCAGCCTTGTTGACAGGTAGAAACTGGAGTTGCCCTTTTAGGTGTCTTCCAGTTCAGCTTCTAGGCAGATGAGAATAGGAGGTTTTTATTTCCAATGAACAAAGATGAGTCTATGACATAGAACCTCAGCTCCTTAAAAACTGCCACTCCATCTGGCTAGTTCTTGTAATAAATAGTCTACTGCTACTGCCACTCCCAGCAAGGTAAACCTGCAACCAGTATGCAAATCTAAAGTCATTCATTTCATTCACAATACTGAATAGTCCACTGTAATTCATAGATATGAATGCCCATGGTCTGAAGAGTCCTCCCAAATTCATTCCATCATTAGAACCCCCAACTAATTTTAAGCCAACCATTATATCCAAGGTTTATTGTAGCTGACTTATACTGTATAAGGATATTAATTACTGGATTATGCCAGTTCAATCCTGTTCATAGAGAATCAGTTATTTGTTTCCTTATTAGGTGTGTTCAGTAACATAATCAGCATTTTTATAACTACTTTAGCTTATGAATGTTGTAGAGAAGTTGGTGGTTCCCTAATTTTTCACATCTTTGCAATTTGTGCACTACAATATGGCATTTGTTATAGTGATTTTCACATTGTTTACACATCAGTTTCTCTCTTACACTGGTAGTCATTTAAAGGCAAGATATTTAATGTCTTCATCTTTGACCATGGTATCTCCCACAATTTCTGGTACACAGTAGATACCCAGCAAGTGTTTGTGGAGTGCTGAGTGAATGAAATATCAAATACATAATGCATGAAAAAAAATAGTATGTGTCATTAAGGAATATGTCCTCCCAAAAATGTCTATAGCAATCTGACTGGGTTATGATTTCCAGTACTGTATGACTGCCCTACATCTTGTGATTTTCCTATGCTGTAAATCCTAATCTCTGCCTGTGGTTAACAGATAGGATCATGTTAAAAGAGGATTAGGGTGAGACTGCAACACCCCTACTAAGAGAGTTTCCCTGGAGTGTGGCTTGCATTATCCTTTCATTCTACAAGAGATAAAAGGAAAGCAAAGCTAGCACAGATTGGGAACCTCATACCATCAAGAAAGCATTACTGGAAGTAGAGTGTGTCCTTCAGATCTGAGATTCCTGCACCAAGATGCTCTCCGACCAAACAAACACTGATGCAACATGAAGACCTTCCTCTAGAGCAAGCAGAGAGAGAGAATGTGTTCCCCTGGAGCTGGCACCCTGAATTTGGACTTCTAGTCTACTGGACTGTGAGAGAATAAACTTTCCTTTGTTAAAGCCACCCTCTCATGGCATTTCTGTTGGAGCAGTACCAGATGACTATGACGGTATGTAACTAGACTCGTAGATAATTAGATAAAACATATATTAGCATTTAGACACAGACTGAAAAGACAGTAGAGTAAATGAGAAAAATGATTTCTTAGAGACAGCAAGAATCTGTTTCTTTTTCTTTTGATTCTCATTCATATTATTTTGGCAACACACAACATAAAAGAGAATGCTAGTTATATCTATTACATGAAATATAATATTTGTCTCTATATCATATGCTTGTTTCTGTTTTTTGAGATTGGTTAGGTATGACTTCCCCAATAACCAATAAACCAAACCACACCTGTTGTGGTCAAATTGACTCATAACAAACCTATAGGACAGAGTAGAACTGCCCCATAGGGTTTCCAAGGGGCAGCTGGTGGATTCAAATTGCTGACCTTTGGGTTAGCAAACAAGATTTTAACCACTGTATCACTGCTAAGGCTCCATGCAGCCAGAGAAGTAATGAATAGGTGTTGTACTGTGCTGGCTTGGTGTGGATGCTGGAAGCTATGCCACCATTTCAAATACCACAGAGTCACTACTGGTGCACAGATTTCAGCTAAGCTTCCAGACTAAGACAGGCTAGGAAAAAGGACCTGGCAATCTACTTGTGAACAAATTGGCCAGTGAAAACCTGGTGAATAGCAATAGGACACTGACTGATACAGTGCCAGAAGATGGGCCTGCCAGCTTGAAAGGCACTCCACATATACAGTGGCTGCAACAGTGGGCTCAAACACAGTAACATCTGTGAGGATGCTGGATCAAGCAGTTATTTGTTCTGCTGTACATAGGTTTGCTATGGATCAGAAAACATTTTAGCTTTTGCTATAATCCAGCAGTTTTCACCTCCCTCCTTTGAGTGCTGTCACTCCCTTCACCCAAGACGATTCTTATCTACTATCTAATCTATGAATACGCCTTTCCTCCCCCGTTCTTGTAACCATCAGAGATTATTTTCTTCTGTGCTTAAAACTTTTCTCAAGTCCTTATAATAGTGATCCCACACAACATTTGTCCTTTTGCGACTAATTTCACTCAGCATAACGTCCTCCAGATGACTCCATGTAATCGGATGTTTCCTAAGATCATTCTTGTGCTTTATCATTGCATAGTATCCATTATGTGAACGCACAACAGTTTTTGTTTTATCCATTCATCTGCTGATAGGCAACTAGTTGATTCCAATCTTTTTGCTATTGTGAACAGTGCTACAATAAACATTGGTATATATCTGTCTGTTTGTGTGACAGCCCTTATTTTTCTAGGATATATTCCAAGAAGTAGGATTCCAGGATCACACGATATTTCTATTTCCAGCTTTCAAAGAATGCACCAAATCACTTTCCAAAGTGGTTGTACCATTTTACACTCCCAGTAGCAGTGCAGAGGAGGTCCAGTCTCTCCACAGCCTCCCCAGCAACTATTATTTTTTGTTTTTTGGATTAATACCAGCTTCGTTGAGGTGAGTTGGTATCTCATTGTACTTTTGATTCAAGTTTCTCTAATGGCTAATAACCGTAAGCATTTCTTCATGTATCTGTTAGGCAGCTGGATGTCTTCATTGGTGAAGTGCCACTTCATATCCTTGAACCATTATTGAATTGGGTTATTTCTCTTTTTCTTGTCGAGGTTTTGAAGTACATTATAGATTATGGAGATTAGATGCCAACTGGATTTCTCGTGGCCAAAAATTCTGTCCCAGTATATAAGAAGTCCTTCTAGTCTTTTGGTGAAGTCTTTGGATGAACATAAGTTTTTGATTTTTAGGTGTTCCCAGTAATGCTTTGTAGTCTGTTTATGCCATATATTAA
The DNA here is from genome assembly GCA_028571685.1 of Heterohyrax brucei. Taxonomy (NCBI): domain Eukaryota; kingdom Metazoa; phylum Chordata; class Mammalia; order Hyracoidea; family Procaviidae; genus Heterohyrax; species Heterohyrax brucei. The sequence continues at coordinate 24,157,061 of CM053147.1, forward strand.
GGCTCCCAGTGTTGTCCCTATTTTTTCTTTAATGATTTTTATTGTTTTAGATTTTATATTTAAGTTTTTGATTCATTATGAGTAAGTCTTTGTACATGGTATAAGACGTGGTCTAGTTTCACTTTTCACAGATGAATATCCAGTTATGCCAACACCATTTGTTAAAGAGACTGTCTTTTCCATAGTTTATAGACTTTGGATCCTTGTCAAATATCAGCTGCTTATAGTAGGTGATGTTATATCTGAATTTTCAATTCTGTTCCATTGTTCTACGAGGCCTAACAACTGAGTTTGTGAACTTACCACCATACACTTACATTGGTAGCAATGTACAAACAATTCAGTAAGTTTTCATAACCTTGGTTTATCAATGTCTCAGAAACCCTAGTAGTGCAGTGGTTAAGTGCCATGGCTATTAAACAGAAGGTCAGCAGTTCAAAGCCACCAGGTACTCCTTGGAAACTCTATGGGGCAGTTACATCCTGTCTCTAGGGTCACTCCAGTCAGCATTGACTGGACAGCAGTGGGTTTTGTTTATTTTGGCATTAGTGTCTTACAGATGTGTTTATGTTTACGTGTCACAGTGTCTAGGTGAGTGGCATTCATTATGGTTGTGGAGTGTTTTGTGTACCATTATCAGAATATCAGAGTTTCAATTAGAGCAATGAACAAACATTAAATTTCTTATTAAACCTGGCAAGAGTGGAAGTAAAATCAGAGACAAGTTAGTTCAAGCTTATGGGGATAATACCATGAAGAAAACAGCAGGGTACAAACAGATTAAATAATTTTCTGAGGGGAAAGAAAATGTCACTGATGAAGAGAGGTCAGGGCAGCCAGTATCAAGCAGAATTGATGAAAATATGTCAAATATTTGCAGAATTGTGTGTCAAAATTGTTGGATAACAGTGAAAAGAATAGGTGACCAAGTAAACATTGATAAAGAGGAAAACCTTAACTGAAAATCTTGGAATGAGAAAAAAGTGTGCAAAAATGACCCCGAAGGAGCTCACTGATGAACAAAAGCAAAGGAAAAATTAAGTTTGCCAAGACCTTTTGAAGAAACAAGATGTTTGGGGCCATGATATCACTGGTGATGAAACATGGGTGTACTGATATGACCCTGAAACAGAGAGTCAAATTGCACAGTGGAAGTCAGCAAATTCTCCATGACCAAAAAGTTTCTGTCAGCCCACAATCAAGAGTCAAAATGATGTTGCTAGCCTTGCTTGATATCAGATGGATTGATCCTTATAAATTTGTTCCAAACTGGACAAACATGTTTACTATTTGGAAGTGCTAAGAAGGGTGTGTGAAACAGATGCAAACAACCTGAACTTTCTGCCAACAACTCATCATCACAATGATGTACCAGCTCACACGGCACTGTCTGTGAGGCAGTTTGTAGACAGTAAACAAATAACTGTGTTGGAACACCCTCCCTACTTACCTGATTGCGCCCCCATGACTCCTTTCTATATGCAAAGATAAAAGAAATATTGAAAAGAAGACAACTGAATGACATTCAGGAAATCAAGGGTAATACAACAACAGTTCTGATGGCCATTCCAGAAAGAGTCCCAAACCTGCTTTGAAGGGTAAACTAGGTGCTGTTGTTGGTGCATAGCTTCCTAAGAGGAGGACCTTGTAGTGGATGTTAGTAACATTTGGCAATGAGGTAAGTAGCACTTTTTCTATGATGTGTTCATGAATTTAATAATCAGATCTCACATATATCTGTTTTTGTACCCATACCAGGCTATTTTGACTACTGTGGCAGTGTAACAGGTTCTAAAGTCAGGCAGTGTGAGGTCTTCTATTTTGTTCTTCTTCAGTAATGCTTTACTTATCTGGGACTTCTTTACTTATCTGGTACTTCTTCCCTTTCCATATGAAGGTGATGATTTGTTTCTCCATCTTATTAAAAAATGTCACTGGAATTAGTATTGGAATTGCACTGTAATTGCAGGTACCTTTGGATACAACATACATTTTCACAATGGTAAATGTCCTATCCATGAGCAAGGTACGTGTCTCCACTTAAGTAAGTCTCATGGTTTCTTGCAGCAGAGTCTTGTAATTGTCCTTGTGTAGGCTTTAATGTCTCTGGTTATATTTACTCTTATGTAGTTTATCTTGTTGCGGAATTTTGAAAATGCTGTCAACTTGGTGATTTTCTCTTTGATGGTCTCTTTGTTGATGTAAAGGAATCCAACTGACTTATGTATGTTATTTCATATCCTGATACTCTGCTGTACTCTGCTACTAGCTCTAGTAGATTTTTGTGTGTGTGTGTGTATTCTTTAGGGTTTTCTGTGTATAATATGTCATCTGCAAATAGAAATACTTTTACTTCTTCCTTACCAATTTACATGCCCTTTACTTCTTTATCTTATTGTTCTAACTAGGACCTACAGAACAATGTTGAATTAAGGCAGTGACAATGGGAACTCTTATCTGCTTCCCACTCTCAAGGGAGATGTTTTCAGACTCTCTCCATTTAGGTTGATGCTGGCTGTTGGCTTTGCATAAATATCTCATTATATAGAGGAATTTTCATTCTATTCTTACTTTGCTAAGAGTTTTTAACATGCATGGGTGTTGGACTTTGCAAATGCCTTTTCTACATCGATTGATAAAATCAAATGTTTCTTGTCTTTTGTTTTATTTATATGGTTGATTACATTAATTGTTTTTCTAATGTTGAAATATCTCTGCATCCTTGGTATGAATGCTACTTGGTCATAGTGAATTATTTTTTTTATATATTACTGAATTCTAGTGGATCAAAGTTTGTTGAGGGCTTTTGCACCTAAGTTCATGAAAGATATTGGTCTGTAATTTTCCTGTTTTGTGCCATCTTTACCTGCTTTTGGTATCAGGATTATGGTTACTTCAGATTACTTCAGAGAATGAGTCTGGGAGTATTTCATCCTCTTCTATGCTCATGAATACCTTTAGTAGTGGTAGTGTTAACTCGTCTCAAAAAGTTTGGTAGAATTCTGCAAGCCATTAGGGTCAGGGTTGTTTTTGGTTTGTTTTTAGTGGAAGTGTTTAAATTACTTTTTCATTCTCTTCTGTGATTGGTTTATGTAGCTGTTCTACTTCTGTCTGTGCTACTTTTGGCAGGTAGTGTGTTTCTAGAAAAATAAATCTGTTCATTTCCTCCATGGTTTTTTTAATTTATTACATTTTTCATAGTATTCTGTTATGACTTCAAAATAAAATCAGCAGTAGTAATTTCTGTTGGGTTTATTGTAATATGGCTCATCTCATTTCTTATTTGACCTATTTACTTCCTCTGCTGTTTTTTTGTTTGTTAATCTGGCCAGTGGTCTATCGATTTTGTTGATCTTTTCAACAAATCAGCTTTTGGTCTTTTCGACTCTTTCAATTGTTTTTCTACTCTTCATTTAGTCATGCTTTAATTTTTATTATTTGTTTCTTCTGATGCCTGAGAGGTTCTTTTGCTGCTCTTTTTCCACTTATTTGAGTTGTAGAGTTAATTCTCTGATTTGAGCTCTTTCTTCTTTTTAGATGTGTGCATTTATTGGGATAAATTAACCTTTGAACACTGTTTTTGCTATATAGGTTCTGATAGGATGTGCATTCTTAGTTGTTTCTATTAATTTATATCATACTTGATTTCTTCTATAACTCAGTTGTTTTTGAGCAAGATGTTGTTCAGTTTCCATGTGTTTGATTTTTTTTCCTTCATCTGTTATTGATTTCTACTTTGGGGGCTTTATGGCCTGAAAAATTGCTTTGTAATATTTCAATAGTTTGAATATTTTTAAAGATTGCTTTGTAACCTAATATGTGGTAAATTCTGTAGAATGTGCTGTGTGAATTAGAAAATAAAGTATACTTAGCAGCTGTTGTGTGGAGTGTTCTGTACGTCTATGAAGTCCAGTTGGTTAACTGTGGCATTTAGATCTTCCACGTCTTTATCAATTTTTTTTCAAGATGTCCACTCCTTCACTGAGAATGGTGTGTTTAAGTCTCCTACTATTATTCTGAAGCTGTCTATTTCTATTTTTAATGCAGTAAGAGTTTCCTTTATGTATTTTGGAGCCCTGATATTGGGTGTATAGATTGTTAATACGGTTATATTCTCCTGGAGTATTGATCCTTTCATTTTTATATAATGTTCTCTATCGTGTAAAACTCTGGTGGCATAGTGGTTAAGTGCTACAGCTGCTAGTCAAAAGGTCAGCAATTCAAACCTGTCAGGTGCTCCTTGGAAACTCTATAGGGCAGTTCTACTATGTCTACAGGGTTGCTGTGACTTGGAATCAACTTCACAGCAGTGGGTTTTTGGTTTTGTTCCTTATGCAACATGGACACCTCAGTAGAGTAGTGGCTAAGTGCTAAATCTGCTAACCAAAAGGTAGACAGTTTGAATCTGCCAGGTACTCCTTAGAAATTCTATGGAACAGTTCTACCCAGTCCTATAGAGTCAGTATGAGTCAGAATTGACTTGATGGCAGTAGGTTTGGTTAAATTTGGTTTTATGCAACATGGTGAATATTATTTTAATGTGTATTTTACCAAAGCTTAATATTTCTATTCCTGTTCTTTTTTGAATGTTATTCACATGACATATATTTTTTCCATCCTTTGAGATTTAGTCTGTTCATGTCTTTGTGTCTAAGGTGTGTCTCCTGTAAGCAGTATATAGATGGGTCATGTTTTTTCAATTCAATCTGCTACTTTCTGTCACTTTATTGGTGCATTTATTCCATTTATATTCAATGTGATTATTGATACGTATGATCTCAGTACTGTCTTTTGATTATTTTTGTGTGTTGTAGACAATTCCTTTGTTCCATTTAATTTTCTGTGCTGAGTCCTATTTTCTTTATGTGTTTTCACCTTTTTCAATGTTAGTGGTTTTGTATTACTGAGACTTCTTTTTTTCCATTTTGATGCACAGGAATAATAGTTTCCTTTGTGGTTACATCTATGTTTCTAAATTTAAACCTGTCTTTAATTTTTTTTTTATATTGCCTTGACTTCCTCTCCATATGAAAGATCTCTGACTACACTTTCTTTTTTGTTCCTCTCTTTTGTTACAAAGTTTATGTAATGACATCTCTGTTTCCTGATTTTCAGCATTTCACCTATGACTATTTTTGTAATTCTGTTATTTGGGTTGATATCCAATTATTTCTTCCGTGTTTTGGTCTTGAGTTATTACCTGGTGTTACTGATTTTCTAATCAAAGGACATACTTTAGTATTTCTCATAATTTTGTTTGTTTTTGCAGATTCCCTAAATTTCTATTTACTTGGAAACCTTCTAATTTAGCTGCCACATCTGAAAGACAGTTTTGCTGGATATATAACCCTTTGTTGCTAGTTTTCCTTCAAGGTTTTCTATATGTCATCCCATTGCCTTTTTGACATCCTTGTTCCCACTGAGTAGTCTGAGCCTAGTTTTACTGATTCTTGTTTGTAAGAAAGCCACTTTTACAAGTATCTCCTTATTTTTAGTTTTGGCAAGTTTGACTTGTAACAGGCTTTTGTGCCTTTCTTTTGGGAGCTACCCTGCTGGCGTTCAATGAGAACCCAGGATAGATATCTTCTCATCTTTGATGGAATCTTCTCATCTCTGATGATATAGGGAAAATTTGATTCTTTCTTTTGGGAGCTTTCTGAAGAAATCACTCTTATTTTTTAAGTTGTTGGAAATTGAATGTTGTCTCTGAGGCATCAGTAAATAGTATTATTTGTTTTGTTTGCCTACTGTGTTCTAGTTTCTTGTTTTGAAATGTCCAGATAGGCTGGTTGTATGTGACAGTTTGGTTTTTGTTGTCTTTGAAGTTCTAATGTACTGTCACCAGATGGCTAGAGCCATTACTAGACATGGAAGCTAAGTGTCCATTTATTTTCTTCTATGGATTCAGCTCAGGTTTCCAGGTAATCATCAAGTGTTCAGTGCAGGCTTTCATCTACTGTCCTAGATGGACAGGGATGATTGGTATAGGCATTGGTGTCTCCTTGCAGCCACTCAGAAAGGCAGGGGGCTAAAAGCTGTCCCTGAATGTCTCTGAGGATGGTATATCACCTTATGTCTGAATCTAGGTGAAGGAATAGTTTGTGCTCTGTTTCTGGCTTAGGTGAGCTGGAAGAATTTCTTTTTCCCTTCTCCTCCAGTTTGTTAAATTTTTCCCCCTCTGAGTCTCAGAGAATGCCTCAGGATAGACTTAAGGAGTCCCGCTTCCTGCTCAGTCAATGGCATCATACCTTCAAGCTGGGGACAGTGCAGATAAGGCATGCGAGATTCCTGGGAGAAGGGAGAGAGGCCTTAGCTGAAGGAAAGGTTTAGTTCTGTGTGAGCAGTAGTTTATATGTGAAGATTTAGCTTTTGGTAATCCAGTGGTGTGTCCCACTGGTTCTGGAGGTATCAATCAACATTACAGGCAATTTCTCTTGCTAAGAAAGATCCTCAGCTTGGCTCACTACGATGACTGCATTCGTTTCCAGACAGCCCAGGTCTGTGGAATCCTATGTACTTCTGGAGCTACTTCTCCTTGTCCATTGCTAAGCCCAATGTGTCATCTTTCCTTTTGTTCTTCACTAGATTCATGTGTTCTGTTGTGTCTTTGTTGTTAGAGGGGTCACAGGGTCCATCTTCTCAGCTATCTTGGTCCTGTACTCCTATACAACATTTTTTTTCATTCATTTAGTTATTTGTAATTTTTTGTGCATGACTAAGTGAAAGTATATAATCCAAATCAATTTTGCATGCCTGCCTATCAGCAGATCCTTCTGTTCTCCTTGACCCATGACAGCACAGTCCTCCTTTTCATATACTTGTTGTGTTCTCTTAAAAAACTCCTGCCTGCTTATTTCCCACCTCTTCTTTCCTATCTAGAAAGAGACCAGTAGGACAGTATCCTATAAATGCATAGAACCATAAAGTACACACAACATATGGTCACACTATGTCCCTAAGTCTAGCCCATTTTTGTCTGAAGAGTTGACCTCAGTAGTGCTTTCTAGACAGGGATGACAGCAGGTCTATGGGCCATGCTCCCAGGGGATCCCCAGGCCATCAGACTATCAGCTGTGGTCTTTTAGTAGAGTTCTTTAGTGGTACCTCTCTTTTTCTCATGTTGTCACAGGGACTCAACATTGTGTGCCCCATCACAGCTGTTTTTGGTGGTCACTGGGCACTATCCGGTTCTTTTGGTCACATGCTGATACAGTCTCCCACTTACATGAATCTTTCTGTCTCCTGGACTTTTTTTCCCCTCATGTGTTTGTTGTTCTCAGTGATCATCTATTCTGGCTGAGCTGGGATCATCTGGTGCACCTCAGATGGAAGATTGATAGCTTTTAAGACCCCTGACACCACTCATCATTATGGAGTACAGAAGACTTTCTTAGTGATAGGCTAGTTACACCAACTGACCTCAGTGTCCCCCAAGAGTATGGTCCCCAGAACCTGTCCCTGCTATTCTACCCTTACAATATTGGGTTGAGATTAGAAGAGCTTTTAGTTTATGGTGAAGTCCAGTAAAGTTGCTCTACTGTTTGCTGTGTTCTGGCACTGCTTTCACCGAACCAAGTTTCTACCAACTATCTAATCTATGACCAGCCCTCACCCTCCCTCCCCTCTGTTGTAGCTGTCAAAGATTCTTTTCTTCTGAACATACACAAGTCTATTTTTAAGTCCTTATAGCAGAATTCTCATACAATATTTGTTCTTTTTCTCCTGACTAATGTGATTCAGCATAATGTCTTCCAATTGAAACCAGGTTATGAGATGGTTCCTAAAAGCATCGATTTTTTTTTTTTATCATTGCATAGTATTCCACTGAGTATATGTGCCATAGTTAATTTATTCATTCATCTGTTGATGGACATCTAGGTTGATTCCACCTTTTTGCTATTGTGGTGTATGCTGCAATAAAAATTTGTGTGCATGTGTCTCTTAGTGTGACAGCCTTTGTTTCTGTAGTATACAATATTTTTAATTAAATTTAGAAATTCCATACTATTTGCCTTAAATATATTAACAGTTTGCAATGTTTGCAATCCTGTAGCTTAAAGTAAAATATATTTATCTTTAAAAATACATGTACTGCACTTTATAGTTTGACCTTAATATAATGTATGCAAAGTACACATACAAAAAAATTGTATTCATTTCTTATAATGGATTATCTTATTTATTTTACACAACCATACAATAAAGAGATGTAAAGCAACACATTGCATTGGATAAATATGCTACAAACCACCTCTTTAAAGTGCTGAAAAGTAAAGGTGTCACCTTGAAGACTAAGGTGTACCTGAGCCAAGCCATGATATTTTCAATTGCTTCACATGAATCTGAAAGCTGGACAATGAATTAGATTGACACTGTTGAATTTTGGTGTTGGAGAAGAACACTGACTATACCACAGACTGCAAGGAGAAAGAACACGAGTGTCTTGGAAGAAATACAACTAGAGTGCTCCATAGAAGCGAGAATGGCAAGACTATGTCTTACACACTTTGAGCACGTTGTCATGAGGGATCAATCACTAGAAAAGGACATCATGCTAAGTAGAGTGTCACCAGAAAAGAGGAACACCTTCAGCAAGATGGATTGACATGGTGGCTGCAACAATGGACTAAAGCACAAAAACAATTGTGAGCATGGCACAGGATCAGGCAGTGTTTCAGTCTACTGTACATAGGATTGTTATGAGTCAGAGCCTACTTGATGGAACCTAACATAATATGTAACATTGCATTGCACAGCAATATATGAGGGTTAAGAATTCAACAAATTAGATAACTATAAAAATGCTATCGTGATTGAAAAATTTCACACAGCTTACTGAGTTTGACAACTTACGTATTTTGAGAGCTGCAGTGAATGGAAAAAAATGAGAAAAAAACAGAGAAAATATAGAAAATTGTAATCCAGCAATGACACATACACCTATGGAACTTAAGATTAAATCACATCCTGTCACAGGTATGTATATGTTGTTGTTTCAAAAGTTCTATTCTTTTTTTAACTCACTATTGTATTTCAAAAGAAAGAAAATGCTAATTTGCTTGTGGGGAAGAATATGAATTAATAATATATGGTAATGTTTTATTAAGTATTAAAATCTAGGAAATGGCATATGTTATTCTAATCCCTTAGCTCTTCTGTAGGTAAATATATTTCTATTATTTTTTCAGCTAGAATTAAGTAAGCAGAACGTTCATTAACTAAAAAATCTCTCTGAAGTAGAATTATGTTTTACGTAGACCTTTTACTCCAGATAAACCACAAAAACCAAACCCACTGCCATCGAGCCGGGTCTGCCTCATAGCAACCCTAGAGATCAGAGTAGACCTGCCCCATAGAGTTTCCAAGGAGTGCCTGGAGGATTTGAACTGCCAACTTTTTGGTTAGCACATGTAGCACTTTAGCCACTATGCAACCAGGGTTTCCTTTTACTCCAGATAGTGATATCTATCTTCTTCCATAAAGATGCAACTTTTTAGACTGACTTTTCATTTGCTATTGGAAGGTAGGTACATCACCAAATATTTTAGCATTAAAAATTTTATCTAAGGGATGCTCTTTTACAGTTCTTTGGTATTCTAATGTAGTCAACTTATTAAATCATCAATTGTGTCAATAAAGGGAATAATATCCTCTTTACTCTTTTCCAAACCCATTAATAATTACAAAATAGAAACTGGTACACTCTCAAGTCTCCTTTATTTCAATATTCAGGAGGTGAACAATTCCATCTGAGGACAATTTCAATCCTCTTAAACGGGTAGGAAGTTACAGTAACTATGGATGCATGTTGACAATTTCTCCAAGCTCCCTGGCTCCTATTTCAGAGAGATGAGAAGACAGCAGCAGGAGTACCACAGGATGTGCTCAGAACAATTTCCTGTCTCTGTTACAATAGATGCTCATGTGCTACAAAAGGATTATGGAGCCACTAAGAGAATTAACAACACATTAAAGTGATTGGCACATTCAGCTCAGAATGAACTTAGGAGGTCTAACACTTTAAGTTTGTGACCTCATCATAGAAAAAGTGCTACATAACTCATTGTTGACTATCACTATGGTCACCCTCGAAGTACTCCTCTTGGAAAGCTATGCACCAAAGCTAGCATCTAGTTCACCCTTCAAGGCAATTTTGGCATTCTTTTTCTGGAAATGGCCATCAGAGCTGTCATCATATTATCTTTGATGTCCTGAATGTCATCAAAATGTCTTCCTTTCAATATTTCCTTTAACTTTAGGTAAAGATAATGTCATGGGGGGCTCAATCAGGTGAGTAGGGAGGGTGTGCCAGTACACTTACTTGTTTTCTGGCTAAAAACACCCTCGCAGGCAGTGCAATGTGAGTTGGTATACTGCTGTGATGCAAGAGCCATGAGTTGCTGATGATGATCATTTTCTTGTAACTTTTTCACACAGGCTTGTCAGCACTTTCAAATAGTAAGCTTGGTGAACTGTTTGTCCAGTTGGTACAAATTGTTGCAAGGCTTTTGTAAGTTCTGCTCATTACTGGTCCTCCTGATCTTTCTTCATCAGTGATGCTTTCTCTCCCTCAGAAAAACATTTAATCCATTTGTACACTGCGTTTTCTTCATGGCATAATCCTGATAAACTTAGATTAATGTGACCCTGACTTCACTTCCACTCTTGCCATATTTAAGAAGAGATATTTAATGTTTGTTTGTTGTTCTAATTCAAGCTCCGACATTCTCAAGCCAGCACATAAAAACACGCAACAACAATGATGAACGCTATTCAGCATGACACCACCCCATGTTGACACAAACATGGCTATGAGACACTGATATACTAAAGTTATAAAATCTTACTGAGTTGTTTGTACAGTGATGCCAGTGTAAGTGCATGGTGGCAAGTTTGTGAGCTTAATTGTCAGACCTCAAAGAAAATTTTCTTTCCATAACAAATCTATAAATTAGACTAAACAGTGGGCAGCACATGGAAATCTCCTAAAACAAAACAAACATTAACTTATTTTTTTCCCTGTGACTTTAGCAGTTTGAGTTTCATGTTGGATTTCTGGATGCAACATAGGTTCATTAATGACTCAACTGATATCAATACTCAGCGCAGCAGTTGGTACCCAAGTATAATGGCACGCCATACTTGCAGTTGGGAGTATAGATTGCATCTTGCCTACAGAGGCCATTCAGCCAAACCCTGCCCACACACAGTACCCCAAATTAGGCAATGTGTAACACAGGACCTGGCAGGAAAGCTAACGTATTTGCACAGAAGAAGAAGAAACTGCTAGTACATTTGTCAAGTAAGTATGGATAAACAAGGAACAGAAGGCATATGAGGAAAATCAATGGAATGAAAGAGAAACAAACAAACAAACATAATCCCTAAAATTTTGTAAAATACTAGAAACAGCAGAAAACTAAGCAAAAAACATGCTTTTTTAATTAACATAATCAGAAGTTAATCAAGATATGCCAAAATTTGGTGTTATGAAAAGGAAAGAATGAGAGACATTCAAGAGCTCTTCAATATTAAAATCTTCAGAACCGCAATTGACGGTCCAGCAGCTTCAGAGTTCCCCTGGGAGCATGGCCCTTGGCCCTGATGCTGCCCTTCCCCATAAATCATAAGGAAGGTCCACTCTTCAGACATGAATGGATTGGACTTGGTGATGCAGAGTGACCATATTGCATGCACTTTATGGTTCTATGAATCTATAGGGTATCACTCTGCTGACCTCTGGCTGGAGGGAGAAGAGTGGGTGGAGAGGAGGGGAAAGGAGACTGTTGGGAGGATGAGACATGTATGGAACAGAGAAGACTAGTGTGCAGGGAGAACAGTGGAAGCTGCATATAGTTGGGCATGTAAATTTATATGGGAATGTACTTTATTTTTCACTCAGTCATAATAAACACACACACACACACACAAATCTGTAGAACAAACAAAAATAAAGAAAACACTAGGAAAGATCTATAATGAAAACATTAGTTTATAAAGAATAGGGAGAAAAGAAGAGATGAAAAGATCAACTAATAAATTTCAATCTATTGGTAAAAGGCATCTCCTAAAGATAGAATAAAGTAACTATAGAAGCAACTGTCAAGGAAATAATAGACAAGAGAATGTTCACAGGTAAAGAAGGGTGAATATTTCTAGAGTGAAATAGTCTCTAGAGTCAAAGATTCTGTTAAGAAATCAGAAGAGTAAACTAAACACACACACACAAACCTACAGAGATATCATGATTAATTTTAGAAGCCAAAAATTAAGGGAAACTTTTAATATCAAAAAGGTAATAACAAACAAAAAGAAAAAAAATTACACAATTTTTAAGGTTGAAAACAGTGATTATTTTCATTTACTTTTAAATAATCTAAATGATTGTTATGTAATTTAAACAGTCATTTAATAGAAACAGTTACTTAAAAACAATTAATTAAAAGTATTTTTAAATAAACTATAATCATACTATCCTGAGATTTGCCATCAGCAACAATATATATAGAACACTAATTCATAAATATTTTGAAGAAAAGATTTTTAGTTAAGGAAAACCATTATTGATATGCAGTAATACAATAGATACAAAGCAGTTTTACATATTCCTGACATCCATTTTTTAGGAATTATTTGAGGAGGTGTTTTGCAGGATTTAGCAACAAGCCAAAAAAAAGGAAAAGTAGAATTCAAGTAGCTGTGGATTCAACTCAGGAAAGTAGTAAATAAAACGTTCAACATTGACTTTGTACACAAGGTCTAGAGAGCAACATGTCCGGAAAATAAATAGTAACTGGCAAGCTCACATAGATATCTTCTCTGAGAAGATCTAAAACAAGATATGATGAAAATGTATTACTTAATAAAATAAAGGAAATTATAAATCCTTTGGGGGTGGGGATAAGGCTAAATAAGAAGCTAAAGGCTAAATAAGAAGCAAATCAAAAAGTGGCCTGTTGTAGCAAGTGATAAAACCTCAAGAAGAATGAGTCTATTTGAAATGAAGCCTATACGAATGCCACTTAGAAAAGCACATGATCAGAGGCATTGATGGCAAAAAAAGAAAGCATACTACTAGCATTATTAATATATGATCATTATAAGAGAAATGCTATTTGTTGGTTTAAAAAAAGAAGTTAAGTCCAAGGTCAGAACTGCTATAGGTCATTACGAGTTGGACTTGACTGGACGGCAATGTGTTTGTTTGTTTCTTTTCTGTTTTTTTTGGAAGATCAAAACAATAAATATCTTGAATATAAATTTGGTTTGAAGGCCTAACCACTGTGCAACGAGGGTTTCTAAATATAAGATACAAGGTTAAAAGTAGATTGGAGTACAAATATAGGACTATGTTACTCTCATTTTTAAGAAACAAAGAGAAAAATAAAATATTAGTACAGTACCTAAAGGTTTACAGGCAACAATAGAAAACCCATGAATAATATTACAATATAATTATTATTCATTGGTAGGAAGGGAAAATGAAAGTGATATTCTTGGAAAGAATTCTTTAAATCTTCAACTTTTGTTTTATATAAAGTCATGGGCAGAAAAATAGAGGTATACAAAATAAACTGGTGTGTCCAAAATACATAATTTAAAGTCCATAGCTAGCAATTCTGTGATAGCCACCAGATGGTCCCCAGCAAATTCTGAAATTCCTTGCACATTAACTATCCAATAAGATGTTGTGGCAACAAACGAACAAAAAAAACTATGCCTCCCAAGTTTAGGGCTTAAAAAGCATCTCAGCTTACATCCCAGTCACTCTGGGGAAGATCTCCACCGTGTCATCAGAACACTCAAGAGGTGATATCCGAGGGGATGTCCGAGACGGAAGAAACTGAAGCCTGCAGCTAGGAGCCACGGTCAACTTGCTATTTCTGGAAAAGGATGTCTCTAATTGGTCCAGATTAGTTAGTTAGCGCCCCTGATACAAAGATACTAGTTTTCCTCCATTTGATTCAATACCCTCACTATTTGCATCTTCTCCTTCTTCCCTAGAGAAGAATAAGGATGACCGAGACAAACCATGATTCAGGTACCCACTAAAAAATTATCCACTGCACTGTTACACTGATTTTTGATATAATGCAGTTTTAAAACTACATCAGGAATTCTTACAGTTTTAAATACAGTTAATTAAGCATCAGTCAATATCCCCCAAATAATTATTTATTACTGGTAGTATTACTTTACATGATATATTAAAATCTATGTGTGAAGTGAGTCTAATCAATATTTGTCATGAAGCCTCCAGAATAACTACTTTTAAGAAGTTCTCATCATAGTTTTTATATTTTAGATGTTTATTACTTAGGAAAGTGGGCATTTCACTTTTAAATTCTAGAATTATTTTTATTTCCGTTATTCAGAACTACACATCAATATTATAAAAAGATATAGGAGTTATTATAAAACAACTGCTATATAAGTGAACATGAAATAAATTCAGAATTCCTTCAAGGTCACTAAATAACGAGCATGGAGCAGCTTACTGTACAGCACTGAGTAAAAACAAAATTTATCAACATTGGTGTCTACAGAAGGTAAATGCTTGATCATAGATTAATTTATAGACAATGCCACCAATTTGCCTTCCATGTTTCCAAGATTTTGCTGAGGATTAGCAGAAAAATAGGATGATTTTCATAGGACCACTAACACAGATTAAGCATAAAAACAATTGTGGACATGGCGCAAGACCAGGCAGTGCTGCGTTCTGTTATAGGGTCACTGTGAGTTGGAACTGATTCAACTGCACCAAGCAACAACTGACACAGAAAAACCCAAACCCCATTCGCATTAAGTCAATCACTACTTACAGTGATATCACAGGACAGAGTAAAATTGCCACATAGAGTTTCTAAGGCTATAAAACTTTATGGAAGCAGACTGTGACATCTTTCTTTGGGAGAAAGATGAGTTCAAACTACTGACCTTTTGACTAGCAGCCAAGCTCCTAAACACTACACCACCAGTGCTCTGTACTAACCCAAAAGCTCAGATAAACCTTTTAATGTAACTTGAGATGTAGGAAAACTATTCTAAAATTTTAATATTTCACCTACATTTCTTCTTAGTAATCATACTTACCTACCATAAATGATAACTCTAAGAAGTTTCTGATTTTTATATGATTCAAATATGAATTTGAAGAGAATAAAGGGAAAAGACAAAACTGTGGTTAAAGAAATTAACAAAACAAATATTTGCATGGAAAATTAAGCTTAGTAAATACAGAGTCTATGGAAGTAATAAGGAAAGTACGTACCTCAAAACATACACAAATATTGCCATAGATGCGGTAATAAATCATAGTGGACTCTCAATATAATTTCACTTAAAATATCCTGAAAAATAATAAACACAACATATTTAACACTATTTATGAAAAGTGTATTGTTGGAGATTACAGTCCTTATTATAACATTATGCTGCTTTCCTTCTTAAGAAATATGCAAGAGAAATGATCAAGAGGACAGGCACTGAAAGCCTACAATCTTTGAATGAATTCTGGTCTAACTTACTTCTGCATTCAAGATCACGGGGTAAGTTCCTTATTGTTTCTCTTATAAATTTAAATGTCTTTATTCTGCGATGGAGACGATAAGAAGAACAGTGACAATGAAATAAAATGGTGTTATAAGCAATTTTTGTACTGTGTGACACAAAGTCTATGAAATGGTAGCAGCAAAAATTATTTTAGATAGATATGCAGATAATGTGTATTTCAAGATAGCTCCCATGTGGTATATGTGTATCTAATTATGCCATATGTAAACACATAAATTATTATCAAGAAATAAAAAAGATGGCTTAGGTAAGCATCAAAAACTTAATTGAAGCTGCATGATATGAACAAAACATGGAAAGCAACAAGAAAAGGTCTGTATTTTAAAAAATGAAATCCAAAGTGCTGGAACAAATTTTCTGGATGCAATGCGAAAACAGGAAATTAAAGAGGAGTCTACTGTCTCTTTCAGGGTATGCATATTAGTGTCTTAAACTCAAAAGAGAAGGCCCAAGTAAAAGAGTAACATTCTAAGAATAGTTCAAAGGAAAATTGCAACAGTCGTCTTTCTCCAAGTTTGTACCTGGACAAATGTCACTTCACTTCATTAAATGTTAATTAAATACTCATTCTGTGTCACAAACTGATGAATAATTCTTGTTAAATGGTTACAAAAATTTGCTGGGAAAAGCAGATGAAGATATATGTTAAAAAAAAAAAAAGGAAAAAGCTTTCTGTTGGCTATTTCAATGACAGAGAACTGAAGACCATTCCTAGCAGGAGATTCAGCCTAGCTGTAAAGTAAGACGTTGGACTCTGAAGTGGTAATTAAGGCACTTGATAAAGAAAGACAGTAGCAGTATATGCAATATAAATTTCTGAAAATCTTTCATTAGCAGGAAGGAGTAAAAGAAAGAAATACCACCCTTTCACAATGTTATTTGTTTTATATATTTTTTTTTTGTTTGTTTAACATGGGAGCAAACAAAAGACATATAAAAAATTAAAGATTTATGAGACTGAAAAATTAGAAATGCAGTAAATAATAAAATTTTAGAAGATATGCAAAATACTGCATGAAAATTTGGTATTAAAGAATGAGACTTTCATTTTTGGGGGACAAATTAAAAGGTAGATTTAGTTTTAGAAGCGGATAGAAGGAATTTTGCCAGAAAACCTCAATTCTCTCAACAAATTTATTAAAAATATAGTTATTAAGGACTAAATATAAAATTGGAGTTATATATGATACTTAGAATATTAGACATATCAGCTGACAATTGCTATGGAAATTTAACATTGATATTTCTTAAAATAATTTCTCACCTTCACACTGTCTTCAAACACATCTCTTTGGTAATTTCTCTCCCTGAGTAATGGAAATAAAAAGAAGTAGAAACTGTAGAAGATTTAATTATTTACCCAACTGCCTAAACTAGAAATCAGACACATCTCCTTCTTTTCCAACATCAATCAACCATATATGTTAATTTTATTTCCTTCGTGTCTTTTAAACAATCCAACTTCTCTATTCCAAGTGCCACTTAAACTTAGTTTAGGCTCGCCATCATCTTTCTTGGATTTAGCTTCCAATCAAGTATTTCTGCATCTAGAACTATCCATCACAGAAGGCATCCCAAAATACCTGTACAGAGAGCTAATATCAGCATGTTGTTCCTCTGATTAAAAGTCTATTTCTGATTGTTGTTGTTGCCATTAAGTTAATTCTGACCCTACAGAACAGGGCAAAACTATCCCCGAGAGTTTCTAGAATCAGCTGTTGGATTGCAACTGCTGAGATTGTGATTTGCCGCCACAGTTTTTAATTACTCTTCGATGGGACTTGGCTGGCTTGGACCACCAGGACTCTGATTAAAACCCTGCAATGGCTGACAACTTTCCAAAGTCTGTTTCTCTTGTGTCCAAGTCCTTAACATTGCTTACAAACTAACCCTAGCTTAGTTTCCCAGGATTTCTCTTTCACATCTAGACACTGGGGTATCTCATCTCAGAGTTCTTACTCATTCTGATTTCTCTCTGTTTGCAATGTAAATGACCTCTCCATCCACCAGACCTGGATAACTTTAACTCTCCTGTAAGGTTGTCTGTGTATGTGTGTGTGTGTGATTAGTGAAAGAAGATCTGAAATTTGAAACGGGGTGGCTTGTTAAATTTTTATGTTTGTTAAGTGTCTGAGTTAAGTAAATCAAGTAAATCTGCTGAGTTTTCAAACTTAAATGTTTTTTCTTGTCAATTGTTTCCTATGCTATGACTTTCCCCCACGTTGTTTCATTTCTGTACATTAAAGCCAGGCTCATTTTTACTTAACTATCTTTGAAGACATTTGTTTTGTGAGGACAAAAGCACTAGCTAAACTAATTTACACTAAATTTATTTTTCAGATGTTTGGAAAACTGCCCCGAGGGGCTTAGTGGTTTTTATAGCGTTTTTGCAAATGGACAAGAATTCAATACCAGTTCAAAAAGATATGTGAACTGTGCAAACGTGAGGTGCAAAATAATTATGTCATTCAAACAGCAATCTGATTAACTTAATAGGAAAAGTTAGAAAATGATGCAAATTGATCATACATTAACTGTGTAACATGTTGTCTTTTACATTAAAGAAACACTATAATATATGATACTCTGTTGCAATGAACCAATTAGCTTTCACTGTGAGAATGTCTCTAACCTTCTCCCAGTGTCAGAAGAGATATAATATAGCACCCTATCTAATTATTTTATTGTCATTATCACTTGTTTTACTTTTTTTCCTGTAAGTTTCATCTTGAATTCATGTCTGCCTCTAATAATATATTATCATAGAGTCATGAATTCAACAACTTTAATTATTACTTGAAATTAATGTCAGAGTTTGCTTGTCATATCTCCTCAGCTAATCTCCCAGCCTACATAAACTCATGAATATGCTATTGCTTGCCCTCTTTCCAGACATCCTTAAATACAGACGTTCATCATCATCATCTCTTGGCTGAGAATTGAAATAGCCTTCTAAGGAATTGATACTTTCTATCCAACAATGGTACTGCAGCAAAGTTAGCATCTCTATTAAAATAGCCTTCCCTTTCTTCATCTATGTTTTTCTTTTGCTTTCTTTGTAGTTCTAAGCACTGTATCATTGTCATGGATTGAACTGTTTCCTCTCAAAAATGTGGTATAGCCATTTGACTGGGCCATGATTCCCAGTGTTTTATGGTTGTCCTCAATTTTGTGATTTTCCTATGATATATGTTAAAGAGGATTAGGGTAGAACTGCAAATCCCCTCCTAAAGTCCTCTCCCTGATCCAGGGTAAAGGGAATTTCCCACAGTGTGGCTTGCACCACCTCCTATCCTTTCATCCTATGATGGATAATAGGAAAGGGAAGCAAGCAGAAAGCTGAGAACCTCACACCATCAAGAAAGCAGAACTGGGAGTTCAGCCCATCCTTCAGAGCCGAGGATCCTGCGCCAAGGTGCTCCCTAACCAAAGACTGATGCTACCCAAGGACTTTCCCCCAGAGCTGACAGAGGGAAGTCTGCTGGAGTGGACACCCTGTACACAGACTTGTAACCTACTGGACTGTGTAAGAATAAACTTGTATTTCTTAAAGCCATCCACTCGTGGTATCTCTGTTAGAGCAGAACTAGCTGACTGAAACAATCGTGGTATACAAAAATCTCTTTACTCTCTATCTCTAGTCAGCTCGTCTAGACCCAGAACCTCTCTCTTTCCACCTTTGTACACCTGATACTGAACTGCACACAAGTATTCATGTGAACAAAAAGCTGATTCGCTGTTGCCCTTTCTCCCCACTCTTCTCTTCTCCCTTGTCCTCCCTTCCCCGCTCTTCTCCCTCACCTGAAAGCTCCCCTGATCAAACAAAAGCTTCAGACTTCCCCACGAGCTCTTTCCCATCTTGGCATCACAAAGTGTACTTAGATAAAATGTAAAACTATTGATTTCATTGACTTGAATGGGAGAAACTGTGCATTGCTTTCTCATTGACACAATGTACTGAGGACATTCTGTCCTTGTTATACACAGTGTATTTTGATTATATGTAAAACCCCATCTGCAGTGGACTCCCACTTAACCCTGTGCTGCTATTGCATTTTTTACAAATCGTTACCTAACACTGAGATATTCTCGTTTGTGATTTTACCATGCTTGACTTTAACAACAGGAATCATGCCTTCAATTCATTCAACCATTCTTTAGTAAATGTGTGCTCTATACCAAACTCTAGAGATACAAAAACGTTTTTAAAACATCACCTTATCCTAAAGAACAAGGTCATCAAAAAATAGACACTGTTCTAAAATATTCAGCTGTATGACAGACAAATGGGCAGCAGTTTACAGGAACACCTTATACTGACTGGGGCATAAAAATAAAACAAAACAGACAAATAAATACATAACACTTTCCACAGAAGATAATATGCAAAAAGATATTTTTGTCCTCACCACAAAGGACAACACCAGAATTAAATTAAAAAAAAATCTGGAGTAAATCAATAAAATTCACAGAACATTTCACCTTTAAGTAGAATGTCTCAGAGAAAAGAACACTATTAACAGTGATGTGCCTAAATGGTGGCTTTGCACTGGTTTACAAACTTCTTTAGGGCATGCAGATTTCTCACTGCTGACATACTCATAGTTAATCTGTCAAAGTTTTATATATATCCTTTGGTAACTAATGTATTATTTTAACACTTAGTTTATATGCTGCTTCCTAAAACACGCACAAAAAAGCGCACAGAAAATATGGACAAAAAAACACTTATTTTTTCTAATATTATATTTTAGGCTGTGTCTATATTGATACTTCCCTTATCTGTCGATTTTTTTAAGAGGATAAATTATTCCACACACCCATGACTAGGAGCCACTAATTAATACTTCGGTCAAATAGATTGATGACCCATTGCAACTCAGTGAAATTATGCTAAGTCTGAGTCTAAACTGTTTTTAGTCACAAAAATACGGACACGATGATTACATTTGACAAGGTAAATTCTAACCCAACTTAAGTCTCTGGCAACATGCCAAACTTAGACACCCTCCACTTATTTAGCTGCAATCATGAATATAAGAGCTGTGTTCAAAATTTTAATGTCATCAATCCCATTTCTAACACTCAAAACATGAGCCCATCAGGTCATGACAAATGGATTACATCACTTATTTATGTATTTATCAATGGAATACACAAACTTTCCCTGCAAAGCTCACTGTAATACTTAACAAACCAAAATTGTATTCTATTCTTCTGTCCATATGACAATTTAAAATAAAAGAATGAAAAACAAACACATTAATGGAGAGTGAAACAGTAAGTGGTCACTAAACTCACTTCTAATATGAAGAACAGTAATAAAATAAATGTGTATGATCATATAAATGACATGTTTTCAGACAGACAAGATCCCTGTCTAAAAAAATTTCACAATGTACTATAGATTCTAAAAACAATGTTAAGGGTGGGACTAAGATGTCAGAGTAGAGGGACACTTCCTATGATTCCTCTAACAATGAAGCCCATCCACCCCCAAAATGATTATATGTGACATTCTAGAAGTCCTGAATATCAAAGAGGAAGCTGACAAATCAGACTGAGCAAAAGGGAAGGGAGAGTAAGTCCAGAAGTACCTAGGACTGGCCAGACCTAACCTGACAGGAATCAGCACCCTGCAAGCACACAGGCAGAAGTGACTGTAGTGAGCTGAACAGTAGCTTTCAAAAAGTGTCTTTTGACAGCACTTGGATTTGGCTGGCATAGCGGAAGAGACCAAGTGGCAGAGAGCCCACTCACAAATCCAGAATGAATGAAAAATGCATTCAATTATCAAAAGCAAAGTAGCTTGCATCTAACCTACCACTGGTGAATCTAAAACTTTCCTTTGGAATAATTATCTTTCTCTTTTCCCAGCACTTCCATCTCCCTTTTCTGTACTGTACTCAGCTCCAGGCACAGACACACTCCTTGGGCATGAAGTAGGATCCTTTATTCACACCCTGAGACATTCTCTCAGACTTGGAGAGGGAACAATTTAACAACTAGGGTGAGGGAATAATCTGTCAGCTCCCCTAAACCAGGAATGCAAGGCAGAAACAGCTCTTTTGACTAGGTACAGGCCTAAGGATTGCACGGACCTTGAAAGCCTCTCATCTCTGCATATAGCACCTGAGCACCCACAGTCTCACACCAAAACCTGTCTACCTATGAGCATTAAGGAATAGTGACACACATTTGTCATGGACAGTTACAGATGGCTGTCACCCCTCTGCCTTTCTTTGCAAGTGCATCCAGAAACCTATACCTGCACTCATCAACCCTGCCCATGTAGGATTATCGGGGAGACTTGATACCACATACTCGGTGACTGACTCCCTAAAGACCTCAGCTAAATACTACAAGAAAGGTAAATAGATGTCTTGGCTCGTATGCCTAGTAATAGTTCAAATCACCTGGTTATAGGATGCTACTGCTTCAAAAGTGCCAATAATCCAACTAAATAATCCAACAAAAGAAAAAAAGAAACAAAACCAAAAAGCAAGAAGCTAGAACACAGTAAACAGACATAATATAAATAATTACAACTTACTGATGGCTGGCACAAACAGTCAATAACATGTCACATAGAGACAGAACATGATGGCTGCAGAAAGTGCCCCACCACAAAAATCAAGAAATTTTTCGGATGAAAAGAAATTCCTGGAATTATCAGAGGTAGAATACAAAATATTAATATTTAAAGCTCTTCAAGATATCAGGAAGGAGATCTGGCAAAACACAACAGAGCACAATGATAAACTGAACAGGCTGCAAGAAAGTACATGGAGACAGAAACTAGAAATTCAGAAAATTAATATAAAATTACAGAATTAGACAACTCAATAAAAACTCAAAATACAGAACCGAGGCAACAGAAGACAGAATTAATGGTACTGATGATAAAGCAATTAATATCAAAATATTTCACGACAAATCAGATGTCTTGATCACTTTGTATTGCTTTAACCAAAACATCACAGGTGGATGGCTTTGACAAAGAAAAGTTTGTTCTCACGCAGTCCAGTAGGCTGGAAGTCCAAATTCAGGGTGCTGGCTCTAGGTGAACCCACTCTTTCTGTATGCTCCAGAGGAAGTTTCTTGTATTGCATTAGTTTTCTTTGATCTGGGAGCATCTTGGCACAAGAACCTCAGGTCCAAAGGATACAATCTGCTCTCAGTGCTGCTTTCTTGGTGCTATGAGGTACCCACTTTCAGCTTGCTTCCTACAAGAGATAAAAGGAAAGGGAAGCAAGCAGAGAGTGGAGATCTCATAGTAGCACAAGACCCTTCCTTCAGAGCCGACAGAGAGAGTGCATTCCCCTGGAGTCAGAACCCTGAGTTCAGAGTGTCAGCTTACTGGAATATGTGACAATGAATTTTTCTTTGTTAAAGCCATCTGCCTGTGGTAGTAGTACCAGATGACTAAGATATCAGATAAAATATTTCAAAAAATGAAGAAATGCTAAGAATTACATGAGGTCACCATGTGGATCCGACTTGATGGCACTTGGCTGGCTGGCTATCAAAAGGAATAAACAGCAAGTGACTGGAGTACCAGAATTGGGGGAAGGAGGCAACAGAAAATACAGAGAGACTTGTTCAAGATTTGTTGACAGAAAACCTCCCTGAAATCATTAAAGGTGAGAAGACACCTCTCCAAGACACACATCAAAATCCAAACAAGGTAGATCCCAAAAGAAAGACACTAAGACATACTATAACCAAACTTGTCAAAACTAAAGATAAGGTGACACATTTAAAAGTGCCTAGGGATAAATGAAAAATAACCCACAAAGGAGAATCAATAAAACTAAGCTCAGAATACTCTGTAGAAACCATGCAGCAAGAAGGCATTGAGATGACATGTATAAAGCATTGACAGAAAATAACTGTCAGCTGAAAATTATATAGCTAGCAAAAGTGTCTTTCAAACTTTATGGTAAAATTAGGATATTTCCAGATAAACAGAGGTTTAGTCAGTTTTCAAAAAACAAACCAAAATTATAAGAAATACTAAAGGGAATTATTGAGAAAATCAGTAACATCAGATAACAACCCATGAATAGAACACAGGACAGAACTAAGAGACATCAATCCAGATAAGAAAACCACGAAAATGAATTAAAGCTAGGGAAACTAATGTCAGTATGTAAAAGATGGCAACAGTGTAACAGAAAAAGAAACTGAAAAAAAACTGCAGTCATATCTTTCGTTTGTAAAGCAAGTCAAGGCAATAAAAATAAATAAAACATTGATTTAAATTTTAAAAAAATATGGGTATATTTTAGGACAACAAAAAGGATATTAAAAATCCTATGCTCTTTCGCTTTGGTTTGAATTGTCTAATTCCATAATTTTATTATTGATCTGGTGGATTTCAGATCATTGATGTTCCATCCGTTCAAATAGCTTGCTTAATTTTTCACTTCATTCTGCTACATTTTGTTTAATCTCTAGGAAGGTTCTACATACAATTCTTTTGTACTAGACCTCTGATAGTTTTCAGTAAGGCTTCTTCATCTGGGAAGATTTTTGCTTATTTTGGGAGATTTCTGGAGCCATGATGGATTGTTTCTTTAAATGGTTAGCTATTGGTTTTTGCCTTTGCACCACTGAGAAGCTGTTCAGTTTCTTAGGTGTTACCCCAACAGGAGTTGAGGTGTAGCTCTAAGAGGGGAGTTGGTTACTAGCTGCCTCTGTATACTGTAGTGACTGGCCCCAGGTGGACTCTCTGGGGCAGGCTCTCCCTCTTGGCTGGCATAGACAGCACCCTACTTATGGAGTCACTAGGAGACCATCAGCTGATACTATGATGTGGATCAGTGAAGGGTGGAGGAGATGCAGCCAGGCTGCTCAGCAGTCAGTTCTCCAGGTTGTCTTATTTTACAAAGATACTTTACTGCTAAGGCAGGAGTTGGCCAACAGCTACAAAAATCAGTCAGGCCTTCAGCTATGGTAGGTTGTAAGCTCTGGCTGACAATGAAAGCTCTTCATAGGCTGTTCCTAGATGCTATGACATGGATCATAGTAGAAAGGTATTACTGTTTTGCTGCCATCCTCTGCCAGGCCCCACCTGTGACTCTAGGCACCATCTTTCTAAACACCACTATTTTTGCTGGAGAAGCAATTTCCAGAGAGAGGCTGCTTCTCTGCAAGAGAATTAGCTCCAGCTAAGACCCTAGGTGAATGACTCTGCCTCTCAGATAACCAAGATCGTTTCTCATCCTAGCTGCCTTGCCTGATGTGAAACAGCAGAATCTATGGTGCAGCTGAGAAACGAGCAGATGGAGGGGCAGTAGCACCTTCAGTCAGCAGCAGGGCTCTCTGTATGTGGCTATTCCAAGTACAGTCTCTCTGCTGCACTATACACTGTTTACTTAAGCACTGCAGTTCAGCGTATTAACCGGCTCATGCCCAGTTCCTACCTCCCAGATAACAAAGAAGGTGTCAGTACCCATAGTCCTCTTCAACAACAAGTCAGCAGAAACAGGATTCAGCATGCTGCTCCCTCATCTTTGAAAGAGGTAGTTACTCTGGTACTGGCATGTACTCCAATATGACAACCCTATGCCAGATCCTAGGGCTCCCTGGATGGCACACTGTCCCATTCAACTATCATTCCAGGCCTTACTTCTCCGGGGGAATTGTGGAGATGTGTGTCTAGTCTGCCACTTGGACCTGCCACCTGTTCTTTAAAAATAAATACAACTGTAATGAAAAGACTCTTCAAGTTTGGAGAATCCAGACAATTACTTAAAGATGAGTGCTTAGCAGTCAATGTGGCACTTTCCAAAAATCTGGTTGTCCGATATTCTCCTGGAGCTTCAGTGGAATATGGAATACTGGGAAACTGTTGGACTGCAGAGAAACAAGTACCACAAGACTAGAAAATGGGGAGACATAGTGGAAGAAATGAAGCCAGAAGTCTACGTTACTTGGTATTCTGCCTGATGCTCTTCAACCAAAGTAGTCTTATTAAAAGAGGGAAAATATGTGGCAGTTCACTTCCATAAAGATTATATCCTTAAAAACCATATGGAAAGTTCTACTCTGTCCTCTAGTGTAACTGTAAGTTAGAATCAACTTAAGGGGAACGTGCAATGGGTTAAATTAATGTAAGAAGCCCTGGTGGTGAAGTGGTTAAGTCTTGGCTACTAGCCAAAGGCTACTAGTTCAAATCTACCACTTACTTCATTGCAGACAAAGATGGCAGCATGTTTCTGTGAAGAAGACAGCCTTGGAAACCACATGGGAGCAGTTCTACTCTATCCTATAGAGTCATTAGGAGTCAGCATTCACCTGACAGCAATGAGGCCTTTTTTTTTTTGTCTTTGATAAAGTTAGAGCTGCAAAAACACATGGAAGATACAAGAAGACAACTCAAATTATGCTAATTGCACTTATCATAGTTTACAGTTGCAGTATTAATCCAGTCAATATCTGGGTTTAAGGACTAAATTTCATGGTGGGTACGGTGAGGAAGAATATAGAACCTGATTCCTCATGGTTTGGTTGAATTCTGTTCTGGTCATAACAATCCTACTAAAAACATTGGGATTAAGTTTGGATGCTGTGCTTCTTTTCTCCCCATGACAAATCATTTTAGATCAATTTACGACGTTGTATAATATTTGTTGTAGATTCCCTTTGTCTTTCAAAGAGGTAGTTATTACAACAGCACTCATCAAAACTAGAATCATCTCAACCTTTAAAAAACCGACACAAAAACATGATAAAGAAGAGGAAAAATGGACAGAGATTCTATAGAATGTGGTTAGATTAGATGTTATGTGTCCTTCCTCAACAATAGATTCCAACTCAGTGACCCTATAGGACAGAGTAGAACTGCTCCATAGAGTTTACAAAGAGTGCTGAGTGGATTCAAACTGCAGATCTTTTGGATAGCAGATATAGCACTTAACCCTTGACCATGTTAATGTAAAAAAGATTTTAATATTGTGACTTGACCAAACAGGAGCTTGATAAGTTTTTTGTATGAGATGAATGGTGACATACACACTTACACATACATATACATATACACATACACACGTTATACACACACACATACATATTACATTGCTGTGTCTAGAATTTCAATAGATTAAAAAATTTACCTTTGAGAATATATGAGGCACCAGGAATGAAATATATTCTGAGAACAGGCAATATATTAATTGGAGAAATTTCTTAAAATTCAAAAATATGATGTTAAACAAATGAACAAAAGATTGAATACTCACACTGCTATACTTCATTATGTCTTAAATAATTTGTCTTTGAAGGGTAGGGGACTTGTCTGGTGCATTTTTTCCCTCATTTTCACAGTCTGGGCAGCAAAGAAAATATAGCCCATGTGTGAGAAGGGTTCCCATTTTCTCAATAAACCCACATTTCAGTGAGCAATCCTAAAGCCTTTTTAGAAACGTTGTTGATAATTTCCTTATATTTTCTACTAGTGAAACTCTACAAAGACACAATTTTTTACACATAATATTAACACATAAAATGCTAGTGATTTAGAAATCTTGAAACATACACTGCCATCTTGATTTTCATAGTTTGATGAAATTGTCATTTTATCACCCTATATATGAGATAAAAAGTTTCTTTTGAACAAAGTATATTTTCTGTCTTTACTTATGATGTTTATATTATCTCATTTTCTAATTTGTTTAAGACTTTAGAAATGTTTCAATTTCATATTAAAATTTTTTTTTTAATTACTAAAATATCTTTAAAATGAGAAAAGCTATCTACTGAAAATTTAAAATTATGGTCAGTCACCTCTGATTTTATATCAAACATAATCAAAATATATATATATTTAAAGTAGTAGTATATTGAAAACCTGGGATATAATTTCATATCTAATCTTTTCTAGCCAAGCCAAGTGCCGTCGAGTCGGATCCGACTCATGGCGACCCTAGGGGCCATTTCGTATTTTTGATTACTAAACAATTTTCATGAACCTTAATTTAATATGAAATAAGACTTTCAACTTAGTTAAACAAGCAAATAAGAGCAACAGAAAATTGTGAAATTTCAATTTCAATGAATGAATTAGTATAGAACACAAAATAAATATCAATCATCATTACTTCCTTGACTGAATATGATTACTCCCTGATTTGGATTTTGAAATTAATGATTTTAAATAAAATAAAGAGAGCTAACCAGCCAGGATGATTTCTAAACTGAAAAGAAATAGTCAAAAGAATCATGAACTCTTATCATAGTAACAGATTATTTCAAACTAAAATAGAGAATGGTGCTCAAAATCTCTGTATTAAAATAAATCTGTAAAGTTACCTTAAGAGCCTCTTATAAAGAGAAGCCTTTGGGGTTAGATAGTTTACAAAACTGAGTATGTAAAGCTGGTGTCATAGACTTTGAAACATGATTTAAAAAATCCTCAAAACTAAGTAATGATCAAGAGGTCTGCATGCAATTTTAAGCTTGTTAAATTCTAAAAATAACTAAACTGCCAAATGACATTTTGTGAAATATTGGTGAAATTACAAACACTGAAATATATTGAAAGTTTGAATAGAGTGTTTGGAGAGACAATTGTCTGACAGTTCCAATTTTAGTTTTTTTCTATTCCTGTACTCTGATGTAATATTTATTGTTTGTAAAGAAATGAATTTGTTTTGAAAAGTGTCACCAAGGACTTCAAGAAGTGGAGGATAACTGGTAAAAAATAAATCCAAAGACAATTTCAGACATCTTTATCATAATGAAACTACTGATGCATCTTCAGCAGAAAACTAATTTGGGATTTAGAGGCCAAAAATCTTTTCAAACTCTCTTACTTGAAGTCCTTGTTATCAGTGGCCATTTATGACTGACTACAGCCCGAACTCCATTGCCACAGAGTCATTTCTAACTCATACCAACACTACAGGACAAAGTAGAAAGAGCCACATAGGGTTTCCAAGGAGTGACTTGTGGATTTGCACCGCCGAACTAACTGGGTTAACAGCCCAGCTCTTACTGACTGCATGACGAGGACCCCCAGCTGATTCTAATTACATGTAATCTCAATTTCTTATAAATATCTGCTTTATTTCTTGTTCCTCACTCCACAAAAACTAACTAGGATCATTTAACATCTTACCTGCTGGTTTAACTTCTGTTTTGTTCTCTGGGATCAAATCTGTCCCCATCCAAGGTAATTTAAAAACACCTATGCTCAATATTCTGGGTGAATTTAGTTGCTAGTTTCTGTTTGGCTGTGCTCCAAAAAATGATTTTTTATTTTTATTTTTTTAGTTACTAAGCTCCTCTCTGATAATATAGCATGAGTATTAGCATCTGTTGCCATAATCTTGCCATAATCCCTGAATTCTTACCTGAATTTAAGCACTCAGAAATCAAAATGCTCTCACTGGAGTCCGTCTTGAAATCTTAGACCCTGTGTTTATATTCCTAATATCTTGTTTTCAGATGTGCTCTGCCCACGACACCAAATCTCAAACTGTCTGGGCCATCTGGCACTTCTACGCTACTTCCTACCTGAAGGCAGTTTTGCTGCCTTTTACTGTGCCAACTCATTCTCTTCTGTTCTCTAGTCCTGGGAACATATTGTATTACCTGATCATTATGATAGGTTTTTCTGATCTACTTTACCTTTTTTCCCAAATGGTCAGGCTCTAGTGAGGTAACTTACAGTCCTTAACATAGATTTTACTTTTTTTTTTTTTTAAGATGGCAAATCTGAAAAAACAGCCTCATGCTCATGGGCACCACCTTCTATCCAGTGTCTCCTATTACATTACTACTATTAATCTAAGCAAATTACTAGAGTGAAGGTAGGACAAAAAAAAAATAGTGGAATTAGGGATGGGCAGTAAGAGGCAGGATGGCCAAGAATGATGGATTTGACATAGAATGCTGATATTTTTCCCCCACCTGTCCATTAGTTTGTCATACTGTGAGGGCTTTTACATTGCTGTGATGTAGGAAGCTATGCCACCAGTATTCAGAAAACAACAGGGTCACCCACAGTGGACAGGTTTTCAGCTGAGCTTCCAGACTAAGACAGACTAGGAAAAAGAATCCAGAAGCTTACTTCTGAAAAGAATTAGCTAGTGAAAACCTTATAAATAGCCGTGGAACATTGTCAAATACATTGCTAGAAAATGAGCCCCCCAGGTTGCAAGACACTCAAAAGACAACTAGGAAAGAGCTGCCTCTTCAAAGTAGTTGACACTAATGATGTAGACAGAGTAAAGCCTTTGGAATCTTCATCTGCTGATGTGGCACAACTCAAAATAAGAAGAAAGAGCTGCAAACATCCATTGATAGTTGGAATGTGGAATGTACAAAATATGAAACTAGGAAAACTGGAAACCATCAAAAATGAAATGGAATGCATAAGCATTGATGTCCACGGTATAACTGAGCTGAAATGGATAGGTATGGGCCATTTTGAATCAGAAAATCATATGGTCTACTATTCTGGGAATGAAAACTTGAAGATAAATAGTGTTGCATTAATCATCAAAATGAACATTTCAAGATCTGTCCTGAAGTACAATGTTGTCAGTGATAAAATAATATCCATATATCTACAAGGAAGGCCAGTTAACATCCTAGTATTCAAATCTACATACCAACCTCTGAGATCAAAGATGAAGAAATTGAATATTTTTACCAGCTTCTGTAGTCTGAAATTGATTAAATATGCAATAAGGATGCATTGATAATTACTGGTGATAAGATGCAAAAGT
This sequence comes from Heterohyrax brucei, assembly GCA_028571685.1. Classification (NCBI taxonomy): domain Eukaryota; kingdom Metazoa; phylum Chordata; class Mammalia; order Hyracoidea; family Procaviidae; genus Heterohyrax; species Heterohyrax brucei. Next base: position 24,187,375 of record CM053147.1, read on the forward strand.
TGGAAACAAAGAAAAAGGATCAGTAGTTGCAAAACATGACACTGGTGATAGAAATGATGCCAGAGACTACATGACAGAATTTTATAAGACCAACAACTTCTTCATTGTGAATACTTTTTTTCACCATGAATGGTGACTATACACATGGAGCTTGCCTGTCGGAATGGGAAAGCTCCATATCAGCAGTCAAAACAAGACTAGGTACTGGTTGCGGTACAACTGCTTGTACACAAGTTCCAATTGAAAATGAAGAAAATTAGAACAAGTCCACAAAAGCCAATACAGTTTTGAGAATATCCCACCTGAGACCATCTCAAGAACAGATTTGATGCATTGAACACTAATGGCTGAAGACCAGGAGAGCTGTGAAATGACATCAAACACATCATCCATGAAGAAAGCAAGAGATCATTAAAAAAACAGGTGAGAGAGACAAGATCAAATTGGATGTCAGACAACTCTGAAACTTGCTCTCAAACATTGAACAGCTAGAGCAAAAGGAAGAAAAGACAAAGTAAACGAACTGGACAGAATATTTCAAACAGTGGCTCAAAAAGACAAGTAAAGTACCATACTGACATGTGCACAGAGCTAGAAATGCAGAATCCAAAGAGAAGAACACACTCTGTATTTCTCAACCTGAAAGAACTGAAAAAAAAATTAAAGCCTCGAGTTGCAATAGTGAAAGATTCTACAAGGAAAATATAAAATGACTCAGAAAGCATCAAAAGAAGATAGAAGGAATACAGAGTCATTATATCAGAGAGAACTGGTTGGCATTGAACCACTTTAAGAGGTGGCATGTGGTCAGGAACTGATGGCAATGAAAAAAGTTGAAGCTTCACTGAAGGCACTGGCAAAAAAACAAGGCTCCAGGAATTGGTGGAATATCAGTTGAGAGATTCAACAAATGGATGTGCCACTTGTTTACACCAAGAAATTTGGAAGATAGCTACCTGGTGAATTGGCTGGAAGAGATTCATTTACGCTTATTCCCAAGAAACGTTATCCAACTGAATGTAGAGACTATTGAACAATATCATTAATGTCACATGCAAGTAAAATTTTGCTGCAGATCATCCAAAGTGACAGCAACAGTACACTAACAGGGTACTGTCAAATTGAAGCCAGACTCAGAAGAGGACCAGGGATAACACTGTTGATGTTGCATGGATCTTGCCTGAAAGCAGACAATACCAGAAAAAAAAATATTTACTTGTGTTTCATTGACTCTGCAAAGGCATTTGACTGTGTGGATCATAATAAATTACAGATAACATTGTGAAGAATGAGAATTCTAGAACACTTAATTGTGCCCATGAGGAATCTATAGATAGATCAAGAGGCAGTTGTGCAAGCAGAAAAAGAGGAAACTGCATGGTTTAAAGTCAGGAAAGGTGTGCATCAGGGACGCGCCTTTTCACCGTACCTTTTCAATCTGTATGCCAAGCAAATAATCTGAGAAGATGGATTATATGAAGAAGAACAAGGCATCAGGATCAGAGGAAGACTCATTAACAACTTGTATTATGCGGATGACATGACCCTGCTTGCTAGAGGTGAAGAGGATTGGAAACATTTACTGATGAAGATCAAAGATCACAACCTTCAGTATGGATTGCACCTCAACCTTAAGAAAACAAAAATCCTCACAACTAGACTAGTAAGCAACATCATGACAAATGGAGAAAGGACTGAGGTTGTCAAGGATTTCATTTTACTTGGTTCCACAATCAACAGCCGTTGAAGCAGCAGCCAAGAAATTAAAAGACAAATTTCACTGGAAAAATCACCTTCAGAGGTCATCTTTAATCTGCTGAAAAGTAAAGATATCTCCTTGAAGACTACGGTGCACCTTACCCAACCCATGGTATTTTCAATCACATCATATGTATATGAAAGCTGGACAATGAATAAGGAGGACCAAAGAATAATTGATGCCTTTGAATTGTTGTGCTGGAGAAGACTATTGGATGTACCATGGACTGCCAAAAGACCAAACAGATCAGTTCTGGAAGAATACAACCAAACTGCTCCTTAGAAGCAAAGATAATGAGCTGCATCTTACATAACTGGGACACGTTGTCAGGAGGGATCAACCCCCAGAGAAGAATGTCATGCTTGGTAAAGTTGACAATCATCAAAACAGAGAAAGACCCTCACATAGATGGACTGAAACAGTGGTTGCAACAATGGTCTTAAGAATTAAAATAATTGTGGGCATACCACAGGACCAGGCCATATTTCATTCTGTTATACATAGGTTGTTATGAATCTGAAGAGATGCAATGATACCTAATAACACAACATGGATATTTTTGGCATATTTAATTAACTCAGTAATGGGCATATTTAATTAACTCATAATGGTCACCATCGGATCTGACTTGACAGCACTTGGCTTTCGGCTGGCTATGGGGATTATTTCAAGAATTTCTGAAACTCAATCTATAGATTGTACAGTTAGGTGAGGCCAGATACAATTAGTTCACCTGTGCATTTCTGCCCTGGCCCCTAGGGTCGCCATGAGTCAACGGCACTTGGCTTGGCTGGCTGGTGCATTTCTCCTACTTCCCACATTATTTAACCCATCAAAGAATGAACAATTAAACACAATTAAGTAGCCCTATGTGATTGACTACACTGTTACCGTTAAGGGCTGTTGAGTTGGTTCTGACTCATAGCAAAGCAGAATAAAACACTGCCTATTCTTGAGTCACCCTCATGACTGCTGTTATGTTTGAATGCATAAATGATCAATTATAGTCACACATAATTAGATAGAAGTGCCTTCCATAATAAAATACAGCTTTACTTTTTCCATGCCAGTAATATGCTGAATTCTATTTTTATTCATATGGTTCCTTGTTTTTCGTAAAAGAAATTAGGGAAGATGAATAATATATGGTTAAATCTTCCACATCCCAAGATAATACTTAATAAGAAAGACAATTTTTTTTAGCTTTTCGAACATGCTTTTTAATCATTTTATAGGATTTAAATTATATAGACAGTTAAGTATGATGTATGTGTTACTAGTTTCAAAAATTAGGTATGAGCTTTGACTTTTTGACAAGCCAGTTTAATGGCAATTGTAGCTAGCTCTTGACACCATATGTGGATGAATATTTTATTATTTGTCTTATTTAATGTCATTACAGTAACTATGAGGAACCATTATAAACTTAGACTTTCTCTGATTATGCCAGATATCAGATTCTTGGATCTGCTGGGGTCCAGACATCACTGGGTTATCTTTTACAGTGATTCAATACACTCTTATATGAGTTTGTTTTGTCTTTTAAATTTAAAATGCATTATTTAGTTTTACAGACAGGTGAAAACAGAAGCAGATTTTTTTAAGTGTGTTATAAAAATTATTGATTTAACTTTTGTCTCAGGTATTAGTTTTTTTAGGTACTTGAAATAATATAGAAGTACCTAATACCAATACAAAATTGTAAAACATTAGATGATCTTCAAAGTAAAAAATCTTTGTGTGTTATACCTTAAGAACTTGAAATGTTCAATAATGCTGGCAATATTTCATAAGCATTTCATGAAAAAGTATAAGACATCTTTTCTTCAGTAAAAACCAACTGGTAGATAGAAATATCTACTTACAAATGCCCATATTTCCCTTTCAATTCCTGTCACTTCTAGATTGCTATAGCAATTCCTTTTTCTGTAACAACTTTCACCCTTCTAATATCCTTAGGCCCCTGGGTGGCACAAACCAGTGATACCTGAATACTAAACTAAATGTTAGTGCTTCAAATCCGCAGGATGGTACCACAGAAGAAAGCCCTGGTGGTCCAATTGCATAGATCACAGCTAAGAAAATCCTATGGAGCAGTTCTACTCTGTAATACATAGGGTGACTTTGATTAAGAATCAACAGCAATAGGCTTGTTTTGTTTGTATTTTATATGCAATTAGAAAAGCATTACACATAAACGCACCTATAAAATAATAAGATGGTGAACTTCTTACCGATATCAATATAAATCATCTATAAGACATGTTTAGTCATACAGTTTTATGAGTCTGTTACATACAAATTTGTAAATCTTATTTGTAAATTTTCAGAATAATTTTTATGTTTTGTGTGTACTTTCAAATAATAGCATATAGACTACTGGAGCTCAGTAATGATTATACTGCTCTTAGGTTAGACAGATACTTGTCAAAATTTGTGTAGCATATTAAGCAATGGGAGGTCTTCCACTGACTATTTCTAGAAACTTGTAACATGTTTGTAAGGCCCAGTAATGATGCTTAACAGTCTTAGTTAAGGTGGTCTCATTAAATCTGGCTTCCAGGAACTGAAGAAAAAGTTAATTCATTTTATTGTTTACATAATCCTAATATTGAATTTTTAAAAAGAAACATCACTACAATTTTTCTTTAAAGTTTTGTGCAAGATGGTGTGGAATACAGAATCACAGTACCTTGTTTCATTTAATTTTAATAACTTAAAATTATATTTTATTTATTCTCTGTTCTAAACTCAATTTAAGTTTTTACTGTGACGGCACTTGGCCTTGGCGCGTACTTTCTTCGACATCATCAAAGAACTTCAAAACCATCAAGCCATAATTACTTAAAATAAATGCAAGAAGTAGACAATAGTAACACTAGTGTATTTACAGTTTCTAGTGTAGTTTGAATTTCATATGAAGAAAAACATTTAAGTTTCAGATGTTGCTTGAGGCAACTGTTTTGGCTAAGGACAAAGCATAGGCCATATAGAAGACTTAACATTTTCCATCATTTTAGGTCTTTTAACTATTAAGAAAAAAGCCCACTGCTATCAAGTTGATTCCAACTCACAGCAACCCTATAGGACAGAGTAGAACTGCCGCATAGAGTTTCCAAGAAGCACCCAGCAGATTTGAACTGCCAACCTTCTGGTTAGCCAACAGAGCACTTAACTACTACAACACAGAATTTTAATTCTCTTTGTGTTGGTGATCACTCATGGATCAAATGGCATTTATACGTTGGTAAGAGGATAGATTATGCTGCAGTAACTAATCACAAAATCTTGTAGCTTAACATGTCAAAATTTAGTTCTGTGTTCATATAAATTCCAATTAATGGGGCAACTCTCCAGGGTAGGTCTTTTACATGTGGTGACTTCATAATTCAGGCTGTTGGAAATACTGATGATTTAATCTCAATATTTTATTTAAAAAATCTATTACCATATCTAGACCTAGATTTTACTATCACCATATGTTAGCAAAATCATTTTGCAACATGCTTTTATTTCTGTGTATTACAATGGTTTTCAGTGGCACACCATGTGTTCCTTATCTTGCTTATCCAATTGAGCAAGCTGGTAAGGAAGGGAGGACCCCCTTCTCTACTATCTCTAAAAACACACTGCAAGAAGTTTTCTTCTTCTCCAAAAGGGCCTTGAGATTGATGTTTTTGGTTTCTGATGTTTAAGGGATGAATGCTTCCACCCAGGACAACAGTCTTTGTACTAGGGAATAAGAAAGAGATAGTCTCTAGCCATGTTAGGACTCTAAGGTCTTTAACTGACCATCATGGATTGAATTGTGCTTCCCCTAAAATACGTGTTGGGGCCATGATTCCTGGTATCCTGTGATAGTCCTCCCTGTTATAAATCCTACTTCTATAGTGTTAATGAATACAGATGGACAGCAGTTGTGTTGGCAGGACAAGACTCAATGTTTCAGATTGTTTTGCGCTCTGAGGCAGTCCCTGAGATGAAAAGAAGCTATCAGAGATTTGGGGACTTCATACCATGAAGAAAGAAAGCAGTGCCAGGAGATGAGTGCGTCCTTCGGGAAGGACCTGGGTCCCTGCACCTCAGATGCTTCCAGTGCAGGGGAAGACGGATGATAAAGACCTCCCTCCAGAACCAGCAGAGAAAGTCTTCCCCTGGAGCTGACACCCTGCATTTGGACTTTTAACTTACTGCACTGTGACAGAATAAATTTTCTATTTTTAAAGCCACCCATCTGTGCTATTTCTGTTACAGCAGCACTAAATGACTAAACCAATAAAAACCAAAACTCAGTGCTGTCAAGTTGATTCTGACTCACAGCCACCTTCTAGATGGAATAGAACTGCCCCATAGGGCATCCAAGGAGAATTTCTGAAGACATTCTCTATTAGTACAGACTCCAGGAACACTTTCTTCTATTGTCTCTTAAGACTCGAGGTATTAACATCTCAGATCCCATAACTACTCTATTTGCTGCACTATTCCTTATGATTCTCCTACATCCATACCTTTGAGAACATTGTCTTTATAAACAATCCTCCCCTGAAGTACTTCTAGAGTACCCACTGTTTCCTGATGGGAATATGATTGATACACATGATGTTAATGGCATGTAACAGTCTGGTGAATAATAGTCTATAATAGTTAGTGGATCCCTGGTGGGGTTAACCTTGGCTGCTAACCCAAAGGTGGCAGTTTGAATCCACCATTAGATCCTTGGAAACCTGTGTGGCGCTTCTACTCTATCCTACAAGGCCACTATGGGTCAGAAACAACTTTACAGCAGTGGATTCTTTTATGTTTAACAGCTAATGGCATATAAAATTTTATTTAAGTACTATACTACTGAAGCATATCTAAGTTTTCCCCTTTTTTCTGTCAGATTGATATTGTTATCAAAATATTGATACACAAAATATATTTATTTGCATTTCCACTTATTTTTAGACATTATACAAAATAAATGAAATTGTTCTGTGTAGAGCGGTGAACTCATTTTTTTTCTTGATAATGATTCTCAAATGAATTTTCAGATATTTTGTGTTAGTTTACGGCACTTGGCTTAATTAGTACGGTAGCTGTACTCTCCCTTTTACCTCTTTGGCATTTCTTGTATTACTAGCACAGGTAAACTCTTTAATATGTAAATAGGACCATTTGTCATTGGCCAGTTTTAATTCTGCCTCCATTAGCTCACAGTCTTGAAAACTCTACTGGAGTACAACATATGAAGTCTCAGTGAGTCAGAAGTGATTCAACAGCAACAGATTTGGAGAAGGTCACTGAGTCAAAATGCCATTGTCATTGCATTACATCAAGGCTACGAACTATCAACATGACATGAACATGTTAACTTCGATCACCTGGCTAAGGTAGTGTTTGTACAGTTTCTCCACTGTAAAAACTCTCCCCCATACTCTCTTGCCTTTTCTACCTTTTGTCTTCAGAAGAAAGTCATTTTGTGCACTCCACATTTAAGAAGACTGTAATTATGCTCACTAATTATCTTCATAATATCAGAAAGCCTTGGTGGTGTAGTGGCTAAGAGCTATGGCTGCTAACCAAAAGGTCAGCGGTTCTAATTTACCAGGTGCTCCTTGGAAACTGTATGGGGCAGTTCTCTTCTGTTCTCTGGGGTTGTTATAAGTTGGAATCAACTTAATGGCCGTGCATTTGGGTCTATAATATCAATTAGATCATCAAAGCTGTTTAAACATGTTGAGATCTCTCTCAGCTGTATATGCATCTACATATATGTATATATACATGCATGGATATGCACATGTACACACACACAGACACTCACACACACATAAATTGAAATCTCCCTTCAGTTTGCCCCCTCTGATCTTTCACAGCCAAACTTCTTGAAAGGTTTGTCAATGCTGCCTCTTTTGAACATGTTCAAAGGCAGTCATCTTCAACAAAAGAAGAAGGATGTGTGAAATGAACCTTTAAATAATTCTGTTACTATAATAAATAAACCACAGTTCAAGCAGAAGATGCTGGTTGTCTCTATCCAGCAAACCGGCACAATCTCCTTGTCAAAAATACTGACCTCAAATCATTGTTGTCATGTCAAAGAAACTGTCTGTTCTGTAAGTGATCAGTCTGTAACAAATGGTATAGACATAGGGAACAGCAATCACAGAAGGTCATACTGAGACAGTATCAGTGTATACTACTCAAGTATTTCTAATAATACTAATACATAAAGAGTAGCAGATATTGAATTTAATAATTATAAACCTTAAAAGACTGGATAATTACAAAATTGCACAAAGCATCCTTATTATGGAAAAGATGAGAGCAAATTTGCACAGCTGGGAGTAGAGGTAAATTGACTTTTGAAGAAGGCTATGGAAGAGTCAGATTAAACATTGAGAGTTCTCAGCAGTGGCATACAGGAAGATTTAAGGGAATGGGACATTTTAAATAGAGCCCATATGCAAAATCAGAGCAAGACCTTCAGACTTAATAGATGAAAACCTTTTTTGTAATTTTTATAGATTTTACAAAACTATATGAATTTTGACAGTTCTGTCAAATTTGCTGCAAAAGACCTCTTTAAAGCATTAAAAGGTAAAGATGTCCCTTTAAAGACTGAAGTACACCTGACCCAAGGCATGGTGTTTTCAGTCACCTCATATGCATGCAAAAGTTGGGCAATGAATAAGGAAGACTGAAGACCTGATACCTTTGAATTACGCTGTTGGAGAAGAATACCAATTGCCAAGAAAAATGAACCAGCCTGTATTGGTGACTGACTGGTGGGTTAGAACTGTCAATTTTTTGGTTAGTAGCTGGGTGCTTAACCACTGTGTCACCAGCGCTGCTCCTGTTCATTGGGCAGTATATTATTGACTTTCTTCCCTACTGAAGTATCTGACTATAGTTCATTTTCTTTGCTTTATAATTTTGTAACACATAAAAAGGCTAAAAGATGTTCATACATTCTCCGCCTCAACAAAAACGTGTTGATTTTGAAATTTTGATATTAAAAAAAATGTCACTATGAACAGTACATCTCCTGTTAAACTGAATCAATGGCTATTTCTAGGAGTCAAATTCTAGAAATACAGGGCATGAACAAATTCAGCTTCCGGATGGCGCCAACTTTTCCAACAATGCTGTGTCAAATTATAAACCTTTTATGAGAAGATTTTATTGTTCACTGTTTAACATTATCACCACCCCTTTGTGGAGTTCATTTGTATTTCTCTGGTTAGTATCGTTACTGAACTTCTGCTTATATATGTTTATTGACAATTCATTCCTATTCTTCTGTGAAACGCCTGTTTATTTGTTTCACCATTTTCTCTTTTAGTTGAACGAACAAGGTGATGCTAACTTTAGAAAAATCAGTAGGTTGTAATTGTTAGAACATTATTTTGTGAGTCTATTTAACGTCTTCTTTTGAGTTATGGAGACCTGGTGTATCAGTGGTTAAGAGCCTGTATGCTAACCAAAAAATCAGCAGTTAAAAGTCACCAGCTGCTCCTTGGAAACACTATGGGGCAATTCTGACCAGTCCTCTGCCACTGCCACTGCCACTGCATTGATTCTGACTCATAGCAACCCTACAGATCAGAGTGAAACTGCTTCATAGAGTTTCCAAGGAATACCTGCTGACCTTTTCGTTAGCTGCTTTAGCCCTTATCTATTATGCCACCTGGGTTTCCAACAGAATGGCTATAAACTGGAATCAGCGTGACAGTAAAGGGTTTGATTTCCTTCTTTGGTTTTCACTGAGTTATTTATATCACTTTTTAAAATGTTTTTATCAGTGTCGATTTCACATCTCACAGCAGCCCACAAACTATTAGCAATTTGTCAAAAACTCCTATATGAATTTTTTAACTGGTTTCCATGACATTGGAATCAGCTTCCAAGGTAAACAAAAAGCCAGTCCTTTTCCTTCTCAAAAGCGCTTATCTCTCCCTCAACTTCAGGTTGGCTGTTTGCCCCACAGCCTCAGCTCTCCAACAGGTTCCGAAAGTCATCACTGTACAATTTGTCCAGTTTTTTTTTGCTTCTCAGGGTCCTAGTGATGCTCTTTCTAGCTCACATAGCATTCAAGAGGAAACTGGAAGCCAACTTCTTGTTCATATATACAGTTTCTATTTTATTGCCAATTTTCCAACATATTCATCCATTATTAGAAAAGTTTCCTTCAGCTCACTGATCCTGGTTATAATGCCATCTTTAAAGTATCCATATCATATCTGGGCCATCTCAGGACTTATATATGTTGAAAGAATTTTCCTTGCAGATTGAGGGAAAAAAATCAAAGTCTTTATATCAAGCAGTTGTTTAATTAAAGCCTGGACAATGTGTACATTATGTTGTGGACAATCTGGACTCTGTTATATTCCTACAAAGAACTACTGATCTTCTCTTCTTTCTCCTTACCTTCTCTTGTTTCTACTCCTTCTTTCTCAGTACTCTTCTACTCTTTATTCTCCTTTTACACTCCTCTAATTCCTCCTCATTATTTAGGAATTTCCCCCCCTCAATATTTTTCTTAATTTAAGTTTACAAGTAAATTTGGTTTGGTTTTGCAGTTATCACAGCTGTAGGTTTACTTGAAGAAAGACATTTTTCTCAATAGATAATCTTTTTTAATGAATGAAGTGAAATCTTTCTACCCAGTATGGAAAAGAAAAACAATCACTTCTAGAACAAAGCACTCCTTATCCTAAAACACATTTTTAGAATAAAATCTCCTTACTTTGAAAATACAATACAATCAGCATGAATTTACAATGTCCTAATGTACAATGACTATTGTTGAACTTTAAATGATTACTTTTTAAATCACTGTATACTAAATTATATCAACATTCATTTCCCCAAGGGTTTTATATGGGTGTTTCTTTTCTTTTTTTTATAACACACTTGTATTTATGACATTTTTCTTTCTTGGATTAAAATAGAAAGACTTTAAAAATCTTTTTTAATGTTTGCATGAACAAATTCCTTTGTTATACTATTTTAGGGTTGTGTTGGAAATATCCAATATTTAGTTTTCAGGATCCTCATTTATAGGTTTTCATAATACATCTGACATTTTCATTTCTGCAACTAGCTACAATCTTTGGAGAACTGACTGCTACAGAGTATCATTTTCAATAGCACTGAGATATTATGTGGGGAATGTGGGTTAAAGCAATATTACTGACACTGAACTGTGATTCTCTGTGGCTTGTCTGTTTGTGAGCATGAGATAGATTTTCTAAGCTTTTTCTATTAAAGCGCCTAAGACCAAGACTTCCGTCTTAGCTATCTGAAGTAAAGAACTGCTAGAGATCACACTACTCAAAAGAAAAAAGAAATTTTTTTTCCTTATTGAGGGTAAAATATTATTAGTTACCTACACGAGTACCCCTGATTACTTTCCTGTCTGCTGCCACGACTGGGCAAGGTGAATACTTTCTAAATGTCCATGTGTGATACATCCAGATCTGAGGGTTTTTGTTGATAGCAACCAAGACAGATTTGAACACACGAAGAATGCTTCTGTTAACAGTAGGATTCAGGTTTTCTTTGCAAAATGAAAAATGCAGTCCTACGAATATAAAGTGAGTTACATGCTCAGCTGCAAACCACAAAGGTAGTGGTGGGAACTCATCAGCTGCTGCACAGGACAAAGATGCGGCAGTCTGCTTCTGTCAAGATCACAGTCTTGGAGACCCTATGGCGACGGTTCCACTTTGCCATATAGGGTTACTATTAAGGGGAAGCGGTGGTTGTGACTGTCATGTTTTATTCAGGGATAGTAAAAACGTTTCCAAAATGGAAAATCTTAATACAAGGTCTAACAATTAAGTTTGCTAACTTCCTTGTTCTAAATACTATACAGACCTCATGGCTGAATATCACAGTGGTCACCATCAAAATACTCCCCTTGGGAAGCTATGTACCAACACCAGCACCTAGTATACCCTTCAGAGAAATTTTGGAACTCTTTCTGGAATGGCCATTGAGCCCACTGGCACAGTGGCACGTTCATGAACTTAATTGTATAGTTGTCTGTGAGGGATTTTTTAGCCAGGAAATAAATAACTGTATTGGAACACCCTCCTTACTCACTTGATCTGGCTGTCAATGACTTTTTTTTTTAATTTACCTGATGATAAAGGAAATATTGAAAGTAATACATTTGGATGACATTCAGGACATCACGAGGAATACAATGACAGCTCTGAAAGCCATTCCAGAAAAAGAGTTCCAAAATTGCTTTGAAGAATGCACTAGGTGCTGGTGTCAATCTATAGCTTCCCAAGGGATGTACTTCGAAGGTGACCTTAGTGATACTCAGCAATGAAGTATGTAACACTTTTTCTGGAATGAGTTTGAAAACTAAATTGTCAGACCTCATACATCTGTAAAACCACTAGAATTGTACTTGGAGTTTGATAACTGAAAATAAATGCTCCAACTGGGAAACATACTTTGTGTGCTTTAGTGAGATAGCATGAATAAATGAAAGCCAGTTTGGAAATACTGTAATCTTATATAAAATACATGTCTGTAATTAAAGTTTCTCTGTCTGACTCATCAGGCATTAAATCATACATTGAGTTTTCCAGTAATCTCTCTTTTTCTCTCTCTCTTCTCCAGCTCTATATGTACATACATATATATCTATTTATATAGATATCTTTTTATAAATGTAATGAATATATGTATATTACACAGAAATATATATATTTGGATATAAATGCATACTTGTTTATAATAGCTAACTTACACAATTCCAGTAAAAATTCAAAGAAAGTTATGGAAACAAATCAAAATAGAATAATGCAAAAGATGTTCTCACATGTGAATATTTACATCTATCCTTTCTAATTTTTTTATTGAATTCTTAATATATGAGTGTACATATATACACAGGTATATTGATATATATATATATACATATCAGCTTGGTCACTTAATCACTGTATGACTTTAGGTTACTTAGGCTGCATAAGCTTTCACTTGCCATCTATAAAATGTTGGGCCAGAAGCACGTATGTTCTAGTTTTCCTGCCAAGCCACCGCCAGCCAAGCGCCGTCAAGTCCTACAAGAGTTAAATACAGTAATATATAGCTCTTAGACCACAGTAAGCCTTGTGATTAAACACTGGTAACTGTTATTGTTGCTTCCTGGGCTGAACGAGACATCACCTGTTGTGTGTCTTGGTTTGAGGCATGGAGTTTCCTCCTGGGAGCTGGGGCATGCTGGCATGGGTATCCAGGCAGAACTCAGGTAACGTGGCGGGTTATCTGGTTAGGACGACCTCACAGAAGTCTATTTCAGAGGGAGCCAAAAAAGCCTCTCAGAAGCAATAGCAAAGTTTAACCATATTAACAAAGCCTCGATTATGGAAATGCAACAAGGATTGTGAGCATCTGGATACTCTCCTGTGCCCTTGGGTCTGAGAGGGCCTAACATTCTGATTCACTGACTTTTAACATAAAGGAACTCAGTCTTCAAGACTGCATTACAGAGAATACCTCTGAGCCCAGTGATGCTCATTAGCTCAGAATCTACTGGCAGAGACATGCTGTGACCAGCAGATCAGGAAGGCAATACACAGTGGTTTCACAGTCACTGCCTGAAGTTTCTCAGAAACAATTAAGGGATCATTCTAAGGCTAGAATTCCTGCCTAAGAAGATTTGAAACCATGCTAATTAATATATTGGGAAAGGTCATATTTTATCTCCAGAATTCTACAACTACTGTAAAGGTACATGCCATAACTATCAAATTGCACAATTATTATTAGTAGTATTTTACCCACCTTTGTCCTGAATTTTCCCTGGAGTTGAAGGCTCATGCATTGTGTGTGAATGTTCCAGTTCCAACAAACATCTGAGAGGTCGCAGAACCACTTGTTAGCCCAGAACTACAACCATTCCAGAAGCTAACTCCTCAAACAACCATTGGAGAGCATGTGGAGAGACTAGAACCCTTCCATACCACCAGTGGGAATGTAAAATGGTATAACCACTCTGGAAAACAGTTTAGCAATTTCACAAAAAAATAGAAATAGATATACCTTATAATCCAGCAATCCCACTGCTTGGAATATATCCTAGAGAACTAAGGGCTGTCACACTAACAGATACATGTACACCAATGTTCACTGCAACACTGTTCACAATAGCAAAAAGATGGAATCAACCTACATGCCAATCAATAGATGAATGCATAAATGAACTATGGTATATTCACACAATGAAACACTATGACGATCTTAGGAAACATCTTTACATGGGGAAATCTGGAAGACATTATGCTCAGTGAAATCAGTCAGTTGCAAAAGGACAAATATTGCATGGAACCATAATTACAAGGAATCAGCAAATCATTTAAACACAGGAGAAAAGTCTTTGACGGTTACAAGGGTGGGCAGGGAGGGAGATGGGTATTCACTGTTTAGATAGTAGATGGGAACTGGGTTAGGTCAAGGGAATGACAGTATGTAATAGAAAGACAGTCAGCAAAGCTGAACTAAACCAAAACCTAAGAGGTTTCTTAGAGATATCCCAACTCTTCAAAAGACAGAGTAGCAGGGGCAGGTGTCAGGGGACTATGGTTGCTGGGAACATCTAGGTCAGCTGGACTAAGAAAGTTTTTTAAGAAAATGTTCTGCATCCCACTTTGGTGAGTGGTATCTTGGGTCTTAAAAATTAGCAAGTAGCCATCTAATTAGCATCAATTTGCCCTAACCTACCTACAGCACAGAAGAGTGAAAGATATCCAAGACATAAGGAAAATATGAGTCTGAGAGACAGAAGAGGCCATACAATCCAAAGATTACATCAATGTGGGACCAGAGGAACTAGACGGTGCCCAGTCATCACCAATGATTGCCCTGCCAGGGACTACAACAGAGTCCCTGACATAGCAGGAGAAAAATGGGTGTGCAGAACTAGAACTCTATTAAAAATATCACACTTGGTCTGAAAGACTAGAGGTTCCCCAGAAGACATGGACCCCAGACTCTGTTAGTCCGGAACTGAAATCATTTCCAAAGCCGATTCTTTTTATTTCCTCTGTTTATTGTGATTAAGCACAAGTAAACAATCTAAATTAAATCTGCATGCCTGCCTATCTGCAGCTCCTTCTGCTCTCCGTGCCCAGTGACAGCACACCCCTCCTTTACATTCTATGTATGTCATATCCTCTTAACAATCTCCTGTCCCCTCCTCTTCACCCTCTTCCCTCCCTTCTAGTCAGAGGCCAGGACGACAGCACCCTGTAGATGCATAGAACCATAAAGCACACACCTCACACTGTGTCCCTGTGTCCAGTCCATTCCTGTCTGAAGAATTAACCTCGGTAAAGTTTTCTGGTCAGAGGCAGCAGCAGGTCTAGGGGCCATGCTCTCAGCGGAAGCCCCAGGCTGCCAGACCATCAGTTCTGATCTTTTAGTGGAGTTCTTGAGGTGCAGGCTTCTTTTTCTCATGTTGCCATCGGGACTCAACATTGTGTCCAAAGCCAACTCTTTCAACAAAGACTGGACCATACCACAAGACATAAAATGATACTGGTGAAGAGGCTGTATCTTGGCTTAAGGAGATACAAGAAGTCAACAGAGCCACTCTTGTCCATAGGTAAGATGAGAGGGTGGAGAGGGAGAGGAGCTGATTGAATGGACTTTGAAAATACAGGTGAGAAAGCAGAAGTGTGCCCTCGACGGGTGGGGAGAAGAGCTAGAGTTACACAGCAGTGTGTGTGCAAGGTTTTCTATCACAAGTTGACTTGGATTGTAACTTTTTACTTAAAGCAATATATATATTATGTATATATATATTTAAAGAATTATTTTAGATGAAGGGATGCACAATACACAGTAGAGGAGAAATCAGCACAATTGGACTCAACCAAACGCTAAGAAGTTTCCCATCTCATAACATGGAAAACTCTGGAAGACATTACGGTGAGTGAAATAAGTCAGTTTTTAAAGGACAAATATTGTATGAGATCACTATTATAAAAACTCAAGAATAGGTTGAAACACAGAAGAAAACATTCTTTGATGGTTACGAGGGGGGGGAGGGAGAGGGGTATTCATTAATCAGATATACAACAGAATTATTTTAAGTGAAGGGAGAGACGACGCATAGTACAGGAGAAGTCAGCACAAACGGACTAAAGCCAAACAACACCAAGGCATGGAGTAGCAGGGCTGGCAGTCTAGATACCACGGTTTTAGGGGACATCTAAATCAACTGGCATAACAAAGTTTATTAAAATGTTCTGTATCCCACTTTGGTGAGTGGCATCTGGGGTCTTAAAAGCAAGCAAGTGGCCATCTAAGATGCATCCGTTGGTCAAAACCCTCCTGGAGCAAAGACACAAGGAAAGTATGATCCTAAGAGACAGAAAGGGCTACATAAACCAAAGACTGCATCAGCATGAGACTGGAAGAACTAGATGGGGCCTGGCTACCACCAATTACTACCCTTACAGGAAACTCAGCAAAGAGTCCTTGGTAGAGAGGGAGAAGTGTGGAATGCAGAACTTACATTCTAGTAAAAAGACCAGGCTTGACAATCTGACAGACAGGAGGGTCCCAGGAAGACATGACCCCTAGACTCTCTGTTAGCCCAGAACTAAAACCATTCCAAAAGCCAACTCCTCTGATCAAGATTGAACTAGCCTATAAGACATAAAAAGATACCAGTGAAGAGTGTGCCTCTCAGCTTAAGCAGATACAGGAGATGAACTGGGCAGCTCCTGTCCAGAGCTGAGATAAGAGGACAGATGGGAACCAGAGCTGGTTGAATGGACATGGGAACTATGGAGTAGAGGGGAGAAGTGTGCTGTCGTAGTCTAGGCAGAGTAGCTATGGTACGTAATGAAGTGTGTGTAAGTTTTGGTACCAGATACAGACTTGAATTGTAAACTTTCACTTAAAAATCCAAAAAACCATTGCCATCGAGTCAGGCTCAACTCATAATGACCCTAGAAGTCAGAGTTGAACTGCCCCATAGAGTTTCCAAGGAGTGCCTAGCTGATTTGAACTGCTAACTTTTGGGTTAGCAGACACCGCACTTAACCCAAAAAGCCACTGGAGTTTCCAAATTTTTGCTTATAAAGCAATAAAAAAAAGTAACTTGATATTGCACTATTAAAATACATATTTAAAGTAAAAAATTCTAGGGTGATTTAGAAGAAATACCCTTCTACAAAATGAGGGAGATCTCTGCTACATTAAACCAAGTTACAAAATAGTTATTTCAGGAGCCTTTAATTGTTTTTCACTTGGTTTAATTTAACAGAGGTCTGCCCTTGTTTCTGGAAACTCTGGTGGGGCAGTGGGTTAAGAGCTATGTCTGCTAACCAAAAGGTCGGCAGTTCAAGTCCCTCAGGCGCTCTTTGGAAACTCTGTGGGGCAGTTCTACTCTGATCTCTAGGGTTGCTATGAGTCAGACCTGACTCGAGGTTCCCCCCACCCCTTGTTTCTTAGTAAGGCGGAGAGCCCTGGTGGCACTGTGGTTAATAGCTTGACCTCTAACCAGAAGGCTTTCATTTCAAATTCGTCAGCTGCTCTTTGGAAACAATGTGGGGCAGTTCTTCTCTGTCATATAAGGTCACTAGGAGTTGGAAGTGACTCAGTGGCAGAGGGCTTTTTTATGCTGCTAAGAAATAGATTACTAAAGTGGGAAACACAACTTGTATTAGAGAATATAGGTTCTAGAGCATCACACCTTACAAAATTCAAATGCCAGTAACTTTTAAAGCGCCAGCCCCTGGTCTGGGTTGTTTACTGTCTGTTTCTTTGAGAAGTAACTATGTTGGGGCTAATAACAAACATTATCATACACAGATATCTATATGCCTTGTTTCCTCACTTTATTCAAATGTTTGCTCACATATCTCCTTAGTGGGGCTTGTTCTGCATTTATTTACATCAGACTTATACACAGCATTGCCGTGAGGAGTCAGAGTCAACTGGGTGACAATGGGTTTGCTTTGGTTTAACAAACTATATAATTGATACAGTATCACTAATTAATAACATAGTTTATCAGTGTGATTGTATAGCTATCTTTTTCTCTACCTCTTTCTACCAGAGTGTATGTTTCTAAGGACAGACTTTTGTCTGTTTTATTTTTTTATTGTTTGGTTCACTGCTTTATCTCTGGAACTCAGCTCCCAGATCAGTTTCTTCATACATCAAATGTGGACACCAATACTTATCCCACAGAGAAAAAGAAAAACACTTCCATCAAGTCGATTCCGACTCATATAGACTAGAACTGTCTTATGAGTCTTCAAGGGGCACCTGGTGGATTTGAACTGCTGACCTTTCGGTAACCAGCTGTAGCACTTAACTACTAAGCCACCAGGGTTTCTTGCCACAGAGATAGAAGAGGCACAATAAATACTATGTATACAGAACTTCGCACAATGACTAGTGCAAAGTAATTAAGAATAAATGGTAGTTATTACTATTTAGGTAATAACACATGAACAACAGCAGATTTGTGTGGGTGGAGAATTATTCACATGGTATAACTTCCAAATAGCAAGTCATATTCTCTTGTTCAAACATGTTTATTTTATGTCAGAAGGTGTAAAATTTCCCTGTGATAAACTATGAGTTTTTTTTCTTGTTTTACATGAAAGAAACCCATACCAGAAAGTGGACTGTTTTGAAGTAGCATAAGAGTTCAGTTAGATAAATGCAACAACACAAACAAGAGAAAAGGAAAATGAAAATGAAAAGAGAAAGCTCAGAAGTCATCTCTAAGAACTGAACAGTTCTCTCTCCCATCATCCCTCCTCCCCCCAAAACACCTGCCTTATACAGTATCTACAAATAATTTCATCCAATAATCTAGCTAAGAATCTCCTTTAAAGTGGTTCTTTAGGATTAAATAAAAATGCAGGGGAAAAAAGAAATCCTTTTTTTTTTTTTTTTTTTTTTGACAGTGGAAGAATGTTTATTTAAGAGGCAATTCAAGAACAAAGAGCATCTGGAACCAATAGTGATGAGCACATCCCAGCTGTGCAAGTACAAGGTGGTTTTTTTTTTTTTTTTATTTGATATGACTGAGTGAAAATTTGAAACCCAACAAATTAATAAATCTTAAATAGACACACAACAGCTCTAGGTTTTATCACCCTTTATAGATATTATTAATATCAGAGACTACTAAAGTCAGAGACTTTAATGTTGTATTTCTGAAGCAAACACATGATGCTGACAATACACACCCCTTTAAATATATTTTTCTGCAGATTTATATTTTGCATTATATTTAGATTTATAGTTTGTATTATGTGGTGAAGAATGGCATTAATTTCAGAAAAAAAAAATCCCAAAGAAATTAGACAACAGTCTCTAAATCCGACTCGACGGCAAGCTTGGCTTGGCTTATGATCCCTTAGGATTTTCACTCCTTTCAAGAATCTTACAGAGCTTGAACATAAATAAGAAGCAAATATGTTTATCTATGTTTTACAGATAGGTCAACTAAGCCATTAAGAGTTATTTGACTAGCTTAAGGTAACAAAAAGGATATCTGAAATCCTTTATGACTTTGCAATTGAACCTCTTGTTTTAGTTATTTATTTTTCCTTCTACTCTGAAAGAAGTGCAACCAGAGCACTCTTTGGAAGCAGTGATGACAAGACTGCTCTTTCATACTTTGGGCATGTTGTCAGGAAAGATCAGTCCCTGGAGAAGGACATCACGCTTGGTAGAGTCAGCGAAAAAGAGGAAGACCCTCTGTGAGATTGGTTGACACAGTGGTGGCAGCAATGTGCTTAAGCATTAAAACAATTGTCGACATGGCGCAAGACCCGGCAGTATTTCGTTCTGTTATTCACGGGGTCACTATGAGTCAGAACCAACTCGACGGCAGCTGACAACAACTCCTGCCTCCTACCTGCACAACTTCCTTTTCTTTGCCCAAATGCTTCCAGGTCTGCTATTCTATGAAGCAAAATCAAAGCAGTTAATGCAGTTTTTCCAGCCCGCAGTTTTTACAAGGCAGTGAAAATACCACAGATTGTGCTTGCATACTCCCAGCTGAAGGTTGCAGGTATATTTTGACAGTCTCCATTTACCCCACGCCCACCAGAATTTTCTAAGCACATTTTCATACAGAATAAAATCTGAAAATGTCCTTCACAGACCTTTGAATAAGCATATGAGTACAATAACAACAAAATATTAAGTCTAGTTGGTACTGCAATACCTTTTATGGAAAGAGATTAAGAAAGTACTTGGGACCAGAAGAACCAGATGGTGCCTGGCCACCCCCAGTGATAGCCATGATGGAGCTGACTAAGTTGAGTCTCACTGGCAACACAAGAAGAAAAAGGGGTGCATCCTGAGATTTCCACAAAAAGACCTCAACTGATGGTCCAGCAGTTTTGGGGTTCCCCTGGGAGCATGGCCCCTGGCCCTGATGCTGCCCTTGCCCATACATCATAATGAAGGTTCACTCTTCAGACATGAATGGATTGGACTTGGCGATGCATAGTGACCATATATTGGATGCACTTTGTGGTTCTGTGCATCTATAGGATATCATCCTGCTGACCTCTGGCTGGAGGAAGGAGAGTGGGTGGAGAGGAGGGGAAAGATTGTTGGGAGGATGAGACATGTGTGGAGCAGAGAGGAATAATGTGCTGTCACCGGGCAGGGATAGCAGTGGAAGCTGCATATAGATGGGCATGTAAATTTATACAGGAATGTACATTCTCACTCAATCATATTAAATAAAAAAATAAGAATAAAATAATAATAATAATAAAAAGAAAGTATCAACAACACTGCTCTAAAGAAGCCAGGGGAACTCAGGTGGGGTTGTGGTTAAGTGCTATGTCTACTAATCAAAAGACCAGCAGTTCATCTCTACCAGGTGCTCCTTGGAAACTCTGTAGAGTAGTTTTACTCTGTCCTATAAGGTTGCTAACAGTCAGAATCAACACAACAACAGTGAGCTTGGTTTCTTTGTTTAATAATAAAGTCAGCCTTAAATCTTCAAAGTGGCTCAATGTATATGCAGACCCTGAAAATTGCTGTGCATGAATCTGGTGCAAAGCAGTAAACAAAATATTTGAAGGGGTGATTTATATAGCCACCTCTTATAAATTCATCCTTTTTTGGTGTGAATATTAATGATAGACTAGCCATCATTTTCACTACTGTGAACAATGATTTTGTGAAGGAACATGACTGAGAAAGTATAAAAGTAAAGGAAGTACAAAGTACTGGGCAATGAAGCAACAGCTGGGTGTTAATAATTTTTATGATTAGCCCCATATGACCTTGGAAATGCTTGTGGTGCAGTGTGTTAAGTGCTACAGCTGCAAAAGGCTGGCAGTTTGAATCCACCAGGTGCTCCCTGGAAACTCTAGCGGGGCAGTTCTACCCCATCCTGTAGGGTTGTTATGAGCTGGAATTGACTTTATGGCAGTGGGTTTGGTGTTGATAATACGATCATTGTAACAGAAATACATCAAAGTGCTTTGGTTAATTCTGTCCAAATCTTTTATGTCTCATTCAGTAAAACAGTATCCTTTACATAAACCAAAAACAAAAAAAAGCCCCACTGCCATACAGTTGATTCTGAGTCATATCAATGGTATAGGATAGGGAAGAACTGTCCCATAGAGTTTCCAAGGAGTGCCTGGTGGATTCGAACTGTCAACTTTTTGTTAGTGCCCATAGTAGTTAACCACCATGCCATCAGTGCCTCCATCTGTCACATAGACTAGGATTATTCACAATTTCTCTTGGTTGTAAGAGCCTAAAGATGGTAATTAGAGGAGCAGTAATAGAGAATATTGATAAAACAAGAACAACAATACATTCTAACAATTCTTGTCCTCATTGTACTAGTATAATCAGAACTTTTTTGACTTACTTTGCCTTTCATGTTCATGTATCAGCTGATTTGTGCTGTACACAGTTTTTCTTTTTTACTCCCAAAGAAGAAATGCATGCATACTGAATCAAATTTGGATAGAATTTTACTATTTTGCATCCATCTTTTACTGAATTATGTCTAAACCATAACAGGAATTAAGTTACAAATACTGAGTCAATAGTAAAAATAAAACATGTAGGTAAGATATATACTGAAATTTGGATTAAACAGGATAAAAGATCCACATATTTGTAGAAAATAAAGATTAGAATAACAGAATTGGCTAAATAGTGGAAATTAGTAAAGTTTATTTAAATTGCTTATAAATGTTTCAGCTATCTATGTATTATCTCAGAGGTAAAAGAATTATATGAATTAATCTAGATATTAATCTAACAGTAATCATAAGTATTAACCTAAACAGACTGTTCTGTACTGTTACATTTAACCAAATTGTCCCATTTAGTTGTTTGGTGACTGCTAAATGTACATCTACAGCAGTTCCTCCCTATTAATAAATGCATATGTCAATTCCAAGTTGTGATATGTATTGGATCAAAACTATCTTATGGACTTTCAGCTTCTGCTTAAGATACAGAAGCCAAGCCAAAGCCAAGTGCTGTCGAGTCGGAGCCGACTCATGCAAAAGCTGGAAAAAATATCACTGGCAAACTAAGCACAGCAAAAAGTCAATAACCCATGCCACGTATTTCTTGAACATATCTTAGCAGTGAGGCAGTAGGGAAACTAACCAAAATCTAAGGAAAAATCAGCATCACTAGGAAGAGATGGGGAAAGGCACTGACTTACTTGAGACGGAGAAACTTCAGTATGGAAATTTTCAAATCCGGTGAATAAATCTCTAGTCAAGCACAATTAGAGAAGACTGAATCACCTTGACTATCCACAGAAATCCATTCTGACAGAGAGAGCCAAAAGCATCTTTCTCCTCTATGCACCTTAGTTAAAAGTAAAGGTAGATTTAGTGCTGCAAATAAGGAGCAGAATGACCACATTGGCAATCAAGTAGCTGACAATGTTGAGAAATTAATATACCTGTAGCATAATGTCAGGCTTTTCTAATTAGCCTGTGACATTTAAAAATATAATTGGAAAAATAAATTAAAAGGTTGATAAAATTTCAGGTGTTATTGTGACATTAACCTTTGCTCTATAAGACCAAGAGTTCCTTCTGACAAATACTGACGTTAATACTTAGCCATGCAGCATTTGTCTAAACTGTACGTTTGTTTAGCTTCTATAAAATTTCAAGACGACTCATTGCACGTTTTCATCAACATCCCTGCAGTTAGTTTCACTTTCCATACTTGTCTTAATCTCTGGTGACCTGACTTCTAAAGGTGCTCACAAGCAATTCATGCGCTATATCTACCACCTATTTATATACCTTCTGTCCCACTTCGTAGACTTCACAGTCTTATTCTTATTTGTCCTGCTGCTGCCACACTGACCTTTTTTACAATTGGTCCAACAGGCCACCACAGATCGTTTGCTTTAAATGTTTCTTCTGGTTAGACTACAACTTCCGCTTAGACATTATCTTGGCTTTGTACCTAAACTGCTTCAATCAGCTCTCACTTTCTAAATAAAATAGATATGACAAACTATTTGGAAACCCTGGTTGCAGTGGTTAAGAGGTATGGCTGCTAACCAAAAGGCTGGCAGTCTGAATCCACCAGACATTCTCTGGATACCCTATGGGGAAGTTCCTCTCTGTCCTGTAGGGTCACTATGAGTTGGATTCTACTTGACAGCAGTAGTTGGTGGCTTTTTGGTTGGGCATCCTATTTAAAACAAAATCTCTTCCCTAGAATACCTAATTCTCTCAGCGTTCATCTGCTTAAACAAAAAAAGACATTGCACTTATCATCTGAATTATCATTCCTTTTATATAGTTATTATCTTTATTGTGTATTGCCTTCTGTTGGCTCCCTCTCAATTCTACATAAGTCTTCAAAGGCTGGGATCTTGGTATATTTTGTGTCTAGTGCATAGTAACATTTTAATACACATTTCACCAAAGAATTAATGAACTGTCTAATGGGATTTGCAGTATCATCACATATGAAATTGCAATGTTTGTTGATTCACCCAGTGTGAGAATTTAACTCTTTATAAACACCTGCAGCCTCCAGGTAAAGCTGATCTATGTGGTTGTGCTGTTGGTATGTGCTGTGGAGTTGGTTCCAACTCACGGCGACCCTATGTACAACAGAACAAAACACTGGCTGGTCCTGTGCCCCCTCATGATCATGTCTGTGCTTGAGCTCATTATTCCAGCCACTGTGTCAATCAGTCTCATTGAGGTATTCCTCTGTTGGGCTGACCCTCCACTTTACCAAGTGTGATGTCCTTCTCCAGTGACTACTAACATGTCAAAAGTATGTGAGACAGAGTCTTGCCATCCTTGTTTCTAAGAAGCCTTCTGGTTGTACTTCTTCCAAGATAGATCTGTTCATTCTTCTGGCAGGCCATGGCATATTCAGTATCTTTCTTCGACATCAAAATTCAAAGATGTCAACTCTTTCTCAGTCTTCCTTACTCATGGTCTAGCTTTTGAATGCATCAGAGGCAATGGAAAACACTATAGCTTGGGTCAAGCACATCTTAGCTTTAAGGTGATGTCTTTGTGACTCCATACTTTAAAGAGATCTTTTGCAGAATTTGACCAAAGCAATCTGTCTTTTGATTTCTAAACTATTGCCTATTTTGGAGATATTATACAAATACTGATGATACAATCATTCAGCAAGAAGAACATAAAAAGCCTATCCAGGAAGCCCAACCCTATACAGCTGAGTTAAAATATTACAGTTTAAGCAAGACAATAAATTTCCTGGTTATAATTGGAAAAGTTTTTTTTTTTTTTTTTTTTTTTTTGTATTTATCTTTTTCCAAAGTCTTTCTGGTGATAATAAGATTGCTACACAAATTTAAGTCTTCCCTTTTACATTGGGGAGCAAAAAGCAAGAGGAAAACAAAAATAATCTTTTGGGTTTTTTTGCACTGGAGTTAAATGACATGAAAAGAATCATTCTATGGATAATAGACATGGTACACTGATTTATGTTAATGATGGTAATAAAACAAATCATGTTTTTATGACATAAAGTGACTCATAGGACTTAGCTACCTCCTCCATGGATATCTATCATTGTAACTTCTTAAATGAGAGTTTTAGTTCCTAGAAAAATGTAAGTCCACTTTCATTAACCTTAGGTGTTGCTCTCTCCAATTCAAAAGTGTGTATTTTAATAACAAAGTAAGTTAAAAATACAGCATCTAAATTTTTCTATCAAATGTGAATGCATGTTCTCTACAACATTGAAAATTCTATATGAACAGGGACCACGCTTGCTTTGTTCTTTTATGTACATGCACAGGTTCTTACAGCCATTACATTTTAAATCACAATCAAAATTAATATGATAAACCTTAGGATTGTTTGTCTCTTGGTCTAGATACTTTGAATTAATGTTTTCTTGAAATGTATCCATAAAGTTTTATTCAGGGGTATTCTGACTCCCAGTGGAGGACATCTTAAGTGCTCAGGCACTAACCAAAAGGATGGGAGTTCCAATATATCAACCATTCCTACAAAATCCTTTGGGGCAGTTCTACTCTGTCCTATAGGGTTTTCATGAGGTAGAATCTACTTGATGGCAATCAGTATGTTTTTTTTTTCTCTTTTGTTAAGTAATGCATTCTGCTCCATAATTCATCAACTGCATTAGGTATACATAGCACTTCACAATACTCATTCGTACACAAAAGTTGGAAACAAGAAGGGTATGTAGTCAGAAAACACAGCCTTCATGTTAAAGACGATGCTGGAGAGCACCTGATGGAATTTTACAAAACCGATGACTTCTTCACTGAAACTACCTGTTTTCAACCAGCATGAACAGTGACTGTATGCATGGACCTCAACAGACGGAATACACAGGAATCAAAGAGACTACATCTGTGGAAAGAGACCACGGAAAGCTCCACATCAGCAGTCAGAACACGACTAGGTACTGACCGTGGCACAGACCGTGGCACAGACCATCAACTGCTCATATGCAAGTGCAAATTGAAACAGAAGAAAATTAGAACAAGCCACTGAGACCCAAAATATGGCTCTGAATATACCCCACCAGAGTTTAGAGACCATCTCAATATATTGATACACTGAACACTAATGAACAAAGACCAGACAAGTTGTGGAATGACATCAAGAACACCACACATGAAGAAAGCAAGATGTCACTAAAAAGACAGGAAGGAAAGGAAAAAAAAAAATACGAATGTCAGAAGAGACTCTAAAACTTGATCTTGAACTCTAAAACTTTTTCTAAAGAAAAAGGAAGAAATGATGACGTGAAAGAACTGAACAGAAGATTTACAAGGGCATCTCAAGAAGACAAAGTATTATAATGGCATTAAGGGAGACAGAGAGGGAAGAACATACTTCGTGTTTCTTAAAGAACTAAAGAAAAAATTCAAGCCTCACGTTTCAATAGTGAAGTTTCTACAAGGAAAATATTAAACAATGCAAGAAGGATCAAAAGAAGGTGGAAGGAACACACAGAGTCATTACAACAAAAAGAGCTGGTTGACACACAGCCATCTCAAGAGGCAGCATATGATCAGGTACTGAAGGAAGAAGACAAGCTGCCTTGAAGGCAGTGATTTAAAAAAAAAAAAAAAAAAAAAAAAAAAAAACAACTCCAGGAACTGATGGAATATCAACTGAAATATTTCAACAAACAGATGCAGCACTGCAAGTGCTCACTTTTCTATGTCAAGAAATTTAGAAGGCAGGTATCAGGCCAACTAACTGGAAGAGATCCATGTCTATGCCTATTCCTAAGAAAGATGATCCAACCAAATGAAGAAAATGTCAAACAATATCATTAATATCACATGCAAATAAAATGCTGTTGAAGATCATTCAAAAGCTGCTGCAGTAGTACATGGACAAGGAACTGACAGAAATTCAGGCCAGAGTCAGAGAAAGATATGGAACCAGGGATACCATTGCCAATGTAAGATGGATCTTGGCTGCAAGCAGAGAATACCAAAAATTTGTTTGCTTGTGTTTTATTGACTATGCAAAGGCATTTGACTGTATGGATCATAACAAATTATGGAGAACACTGTAGGGTATGGGAATTCCAGATCATGTAATGGTGCTCATGAGGAAGCCACACAGGCATCAAGAGGCAGTCATTTGAACACAACAAAGGGATACTGCATGGCTTGAAGTCAGGAGAGGTGTGCATCAGGGTTGTATCCTTTCACTATACCTTTTGAATCTGTATGCCAAGCAAATAATTTGAGAAGCTGGACTACATGAAGAAGAATGGAGTACCAGAATTGTAGGAAGACTTAATAATCTGCGTTATGCAGATGACACAATCTTGCTTGCCAAAAGTGAAGACAACTTGGCATGCTTACTGATTAAGATTGAAGACCACAGCCCTTGGTATGGATTACACTTCAACATCAAGAAAACAAAGCCAAAAGCCAAGCGCCATCGAAAAGTCCTCACAAATTGACCAGTAAGAAATGTCATGCTAAGTGGAGAAAGAATTGAGGTTGTCGAGGATTTCATTTTACTTGTTTCCACAATCAACACCCATGGAAGCAGCAACCAAGAAATCAAAAGACGCATTGCCCTGGTAGACTCAACCACAAAAGACCTCTTTCAAGTGTTGAAAAGCAAAGATCTCATCGTGAAGATTAAGGTGCGCCTGACTCACGTCTTGGTATTTTCAGTTTCATCACATGCATGTGAAAGCTGGACAGTGACCAAAGAAGATAGAAGAAGACTTGATACTTACAAATTGTGGTGTTAGAGAAGAATACTGAATATACAGTGGGCTCCCAAAAGAATGAACTGATCTGTCTTAGAATCAGTACAACCAAGAAGCTCATTAGAAGCAGTGGTGGATACATAACATGTTATATACTGTCATGGACTGAATCGTGTGCCCCCCAGAATTTGTGTAGTAATTTGGCTGGGCCATGATTCCCAATATTGCATGATTGCCTTCCTTTTTGTGATTTTTTTAATGTTGTAAATACTAATCTCTACCTGTGATTAATAGATTCAGTTATGTTAGAGAGGATTAGGGCAGGACTATGAAACCCTTTTTAAGGTAACTTCCCTGCTCCAATGTAAAGTGAGTTTTTCTGGAGTGTAGCTTGCACTACCTTCTATCCTTCAAGAGAGGGAAGCAGGCAGAGTTGGGGACTTCATATCACCAAGAAAGTAGCACCAAGAGCAGAGAGTCTTTCAGACCTGAGGTTTCTGTGACTAGATGCTGTCTGACCCAAGGAAGACTGATGCAACATAAGGAGCTTACTCCAAAGTAAAGAGAGAAATCCTTCTCCTGGAGCTGACACCCTGAATTTGGACTTCTAGCTACTGGTCTACATAAGAATAAACTTTTCTTTGTTAAAGTCATCCACTTGTGGTATTCCTGTTAGAGCAGTACAGATAATTAAGACATATATATTTTAGACATGTTGTCAGGAGGGATCAATCCCTGAATAAAGTTATCATGCTTGGTGAAACAGAGGGCTGGCACCAAAGAGGAAGACCCTCAACAAGATGGACTGACACAGTGGCTGCAACAATGGGCTCACATGTGACAACAATTGTTGACATGGTACAGGGTGTGGCAGTGTTTCATTCTGTTGTACAACAGGGTCACTATGAGTTGAATCCACATAACTGGGATAGTATCACCTCATAGGCATGGTATGAGGATTAAATGGAATAAACTTGGTAAAGAATCCTATATCCAATAAATATCAGCTAGTACTTAAAATTAATATGTATATTTTCATATAAAGTTTAAAATTATACTTTGAGGCCTCATCATAGAGATAAGATCAGAAAAACAATGTGGAACTCCATTTCCCCAGAGTAAATAATCATCTCTCAAGAGAAAAGAAATTAGAAATAATTACACTTGCCAAACTTTCCTAGCCCTGATGGCACAGCGGTTAACAGCTCAACTACTAACCAAAAGGTCGAGAGTTTGAACCCAACAGCTGCTCACTAGAAACAGTATGGGGCACTTTGATTCTCTTTTATAGGGTTACCATGAATTGGAATCAACTTGACAGCAACAGGTTTGGCTTGTGTGTGTGTGTGTGTGTGTGTGTGTGTGTGTGTGTGTGTGTGTGTGTGTGTGTGTGTGTGTGTGTGTGTAGTGTGTGTGTGTGTGTGTGTGTGTGTGTGTACACAGATATAAGGACATATGTACCAAGGAAAATGTTTATATGTAATCCAATAAATATCAGCTAGAGTGATATCAGCCAAGAGTGATCTGTCACACTGACATGATGAGAGGACAGTTTTCTCTGATATTTATTGGATATTTATTGGAGAGAGAGAAGTATATGTTTAGCTCAGAGTTTTCTACAGAATAAATAATTATCTAAGCAGAACTTAGCTCAGCAAATAGAATACTCACAATATAGGCTAGCATCCTGTAATTCTTCCCTATGTCACACTATTTCTTTAAAGAAAACATGCTATAAATTGGTTTTGCCTACTTTAATAATATAAATAAATGGAACTATCAGGTACGCACTTTGGGGTGTCTGATAGGTTTTATTCAACATTGCTCATCAGCTAGGCATATGTGTGATTGTGTGTGGTTGTAATCCATTTTTAATGTGACCTATTTCATAGTATGACTATACCATGTTTTTTTTTCTTTAGGTGTTGATTTGAATTTGGGTTTGTTTTTCATTTGGGGCTATTCTGCAGTGTGACTAGGAATATCTCATTTGCTAAGGGAAATTAAAAGGCAAAACTGTCCTCTCATCATGTCAGTGTGACATATCACTCTTGGCATTAACTTTTATTCTTAGTGCTTTCCCATTTTATGATGCTACAAGATGCTCAGAACTAGCACATTGCTTGCCCCAGTTCTCAGAGTTCGGTGTGCTTCTGGCTACTGTAGTGTTATTGTTTCCAGGACCTCTCAGCTAACAGAGCAAAGTGATACATGTATGTATGTATCTAGTGATACATATATGTATGTATCTAGAAACATTTTATATTTAGCTCTCTATCTCTATGTAACCTCATAGTAGTTTACACTGGTAGCCCCAAATTAAATACATTCTCTCCTGGATCAAGCTGGCCTCCTTCTGGATTATCTGTAGGCTGTCATTCCAAGTGGGGAATCAGACCACCATCACCCACAACCCAATTAATTTACAAACTTCAGTATATATGTATAGTGTTTTACAATCATTAAACCACACTCCAAGTGAAAATCAACTCTATCAACTAGAGTACAGTGCTTTTGTATAGATCCTTTTGCATTTAGTCTACAGATTCTGCTCATCTCCAAATTTATTTAAATTGGCACTTTTTACTCTCATCTAAATGAGTAAAACTGTAACTCTGATAAAAAAAATCAAAGAAGATTAAAATAATTTGAGAGCATTCATGGGTAGGAAGACAATAGTATCAAGATGTCACTTCTCAGCTTGATACATAGATTCAATGCAATCCCAATCAAAATACCAGTAAACTATTTTATGAATATTGACAAACTCACCCTAAAATTTATATGGGATGACAAAAGTCCCAAAAGAGCTAACACAACACTGAAGAATAAACAGAAAGATATGGAGAATTCTTAAGTGGAAACTTCTAAGTAAAAGACATGAGTCTGAAAAAGCTATATAATATATGATTCCAACTATATGACAGTCTGGATAGGCAAAAATATAGGGACAGTGAAAAGATCACTGGCGGCCAGAGGGTGAGGAGAAAGGAAAAAGAAACGAGGAGGTAAAGCACAGAGCAATTTAAGGTTTGTGAAACAACTGTGCATAATACCCTAATGATGGATACATGTTATCATGCATTTGCTAAAAGCCATAGAACTGTACATCACAAGAGGGAACCCTAATGCAAAATAAAGATTTTGGTTAGTAATAATGTGTCAATACTCAGTAATAATGTGTCAATATCAGTTTATCAATTGTCACAAATGTGCCCTGCTAAACAAAGTATTAATGATAGGAAAAACCACCTCACGGGGAGGGGAGACATATGAGCACTCGCTATACTTTCTGTCCATTCTTTTCCTAAAAACTAAAATTTATTAAAAAACACAATATAAACAAATTCCAAAAATACAAGGCAAAATAAAAAAGTGATCAGTTTCACTGGACATTGCAAATTATATGCATACTCATTTGAAATTACTTTATAGAAGACAAACTAAAATGGTAAAGAGCCACATATTGTCTTCTTAATCATCATTAGCATCTACATAAAATAATATTTCTCTAAATTATTTGATTAATAGTCTGGAGAAACTTTCCTGATGCACTATCTTAACCCACTTTATAAACAATATGTTTCTTTTTGTATCTTTCAAGGAAACTTCAGTCTTGACTCTTGGTTTACAAAATGAATTTTTTCCACTTATTTCTCTTGGTATGCTTGATATAATTACAGAAGAGCAACAGAAAAAATTGTCTTCCAGATTTCAAGAAAATGAAAATACATCAGAGAAAAAATATCACTAAATTCAGTTTTATGTAATTGCATTACCTTTGCATACAAGCAGATTGATTTAACTCCAGTGAAATCACAGCATGGTATTACTTTGATGGAACAATATAAACTAGAGAAAGAGTATTCAATGAAACTTTGTAATGTTTCTGAAATAAAATGTGTACTTTAATTGGGATGAGAGAGCAGAAATAAGATATTATCTCAGTTACAGCTTTAAGGAGAAAGATTACTGTGTCCAGAAAGAGGAATGCATGAAATGAAAGGATTCCACTGTAGTTAGATTAGCTTTTCAAAACGTGCCAGAAGACAAAAGAGAAAAAGATTACGTGACATAGTCATGATAAAATTAACTGCGAAAAGCAGTGAAAGAGATACTGATCCCAAAATTGTTGACTAATTTAGCTCCTTTCAATTTCACATTCAATGAGAGAAAGGAAAACTGACAGCCAGTACTGAAAGCAATGTAGACAACTAAGAAGCATTGGAAATCTTATGAAGTTAAGTAAGATTTCATAAAAAAGAAATCCCCTAAAAGGTAGTGGTAGCATCCAGACACAACCTATTTCAAGGGATAGCTAAGTGTATTTACTGAAATCCCAGTACTGCTTGTAATTATTTTGAAAGACCAGAATTACAGAAATGGTGAGTGGTAAAGCTTCATGGTGAACACGGAGTATGCGAAGCAATTTCCAAACTATATTTCACAAAGGAAATAAACTGTGACCAAATAGCACACAAAACTTTTTACAAGTGGTATTTCCAGTCTTTGTGCTTGTTACTGGAGTTTGAGGGTAATTAATTTCACCTATAAATTTTCTCTTATGAGTCAATTACCAGAATACAGTGAGAACAGATTACAGTCAATAAAGCAGAAAGTAAAGAACTAAACACAAAAAGGCAATTCTACTCCAAGAACTTCTTAACTAGCTTTCCTCTACATTTTGCCTATGAAGTTTATCATGACAATCTTCATACCTGGAAATTCTTAAAATTTTCTCATTTCTATTCATTGATGAAAACTGGCATGTTCTGGGAGTATCTTCCTATTATTTAGATGCCAAAAGTTTCCTAAAATTGATTACAGTATATAGTGTACTAATGTATAATCTAAACCATTGAGCCATACTTTAAACTCTTTCCTTTTTAATGCAGATTTAGGATCTATCTATTACAAACATATTCTGATCTAGAACTAGGTTTAATTTTGAGTCCATTAGTGCCAATGGCACATTAGAGATAAATGTTTGTTATATTCATGATACAGGAGTATGTACTTACCATAGTATTCAAGGAAACAAAACTTCAAGGAAATGCATGGGGACAATAGGAATCAAAGATGCTACATGGGAGGAGAACACTTGATTTTTGGTTTCCTGATTCTGTATACTTTATGAAGGACTGCAGTAAAAGAATCCATTGGACAAATGGCTTTTATTCTAAAAAGGATGAAAAGTACATTATAAAAACGGTCATTTATAGTTATTCTCTGAGTCTATAATGACTAAGAGAACTTGAATATTTCAAAATATGAAGCTGCTAAGAAGAAAGATGAGTTATTATGCAAAGTGCACAGAAATAGAATTCCAGTGTGTGGTGTAACCTGCATGTCAGTTTGCTTTTCCATGAAGTATCATATTGGAACCATCATTCTTGTTCATGTGACTTCAGAAATCATCTCATCACTCAAACTGAAATGCCAAAGCATCACTGCAGATAGAGATAATGCTTATTTCTTGGTATTCATTTTTTTTTAAGTGACACATTAAGTTTACTCTAGTTCTCATTGTCTTTAGAGAAAATAAGTAGACTTGAGGATAAAGAAAGAAAGAAAATCTCCTGCTAACTGGCTTTGAAAACCATCAACTGCTCTTCTTCTTCTTCCCTTTCTTGTTACAACAAAATAAAGTTACACTATTCTTAGTCATTATTTTAAGAAGAAATAAGGGATTCATTTGAAATAGGACACAAGATCCTTTAATTGTGCTCCAAAAGAAGATAATAATGATTTATATTTTCTTAGCATAACTACCAAATCTTAAAAATCAGAGTCCTTGATAACATGTTTTTGTTTGATGGGGTCAGAAAATCCTGACTGACATTTGGATCCTTATCTCAAATTACTTATGAGACTTATATTTTTTTTAAATGGCAAAATGCTCACCATTTTTTAACAAAAAGAATGAGGTAACAGTGAAAAGTGGGAAGTTCAAACCATTTTTTAGCTTTATTTGCCGCAATGCAATTTTGTTCAATTGTAACTAATAAATAATTGTAAGTAGCAGCAATAAAGATTTCAGCAACCTGTGTGGTGCAGTGGCTAAGTTAGCAGTTTGAACCCATCAACTGCCCCACCAGTACCAAAACCAAAACGAAACCCACTGCCGTGTAGTCAGGTCTGACTCATTCATAGTGGCCCTGTAAGTCAGAACAGAACTGCGCTAATGGAGTTTCCATGGAGCACCTGGCAGATTTGAACCGCCGACCTTTTGATTAGTAGACATAGCACTTAACCCACTATACCACCAGGGTTTCCAACTGCCCTACAGGGAGAAAAATGTGGCAGTGTGCCTCCTCGCTAAAGATTCTTGGAAATTCTATGGAATGGTTCTATCCTGTCCCAGAAGGTCCCTATGAGTTGGATTCACCTCGCCAGTAACAGGAGTGCATTTTGTTTTGTTTTGACTTGCTGGTGATCTTTCCCTGAACTTTCTAAAAATGAATTTGTTGCATTCCTAGGAATTATGAACAATAATTTTATGTGTATTTAAAGGAACCTTCATCTAGAGGGAAATTGTGTTTTTGTTTTTCACCCAAATCATGGGCTGACACAAGTTTTTCCTTATGGAGACCAATTCATATTACAGAGGTCATTAGGTGCCTTGTAGTTTTGACTTTGACTTGTAGTGATCCCGTGTGATACAGTAAAACTACCCTATAGGGTTTTCTTGGCTATAATCTTAACAAAAGCAGATTGCCAGGACTTCCACTTGCCGAGCCTCTGGGCCTCTAGGAGTGTTCAAAACACCTTGCAATTAGCACGCGAGTGCCTAATTGTTGTGTCACCATCACACCTTGTTACAAAGGCTGCTGTGAGGCAGCATCACTAGATTTTCAACTTACAGAGACTGAATGTGACAGAGTACAATAGCCCTACTGAGTTTCGTAAGCCATGATCACTACTAAAGGAGAGCTCCACATCTCTCTCCCACAGAGCTGGTAGGTGGGTTTGCACCACCAACTTTTCAGTGACCACCTGAGCACTGAATCTTTGGGCCACCAGGATCCAGATTACAGAAATCCAGACCTGTTGCTATGAAGCCATTCCAGCTCACAGTGACAACATAGTAGAACTGACCCATTGGGTTTTTTATGGAAGCAAACTGTCACATCTCTCCCTCTTGCCAAACAGCTTGAACTGCTATCCCTCTAACTAGCAGTACAGCATTTAATCTTGTGCCACTAAACTCGTTGCCAGTGAGTCGATTCCAACTCATGACCCTACAAGACACAGTAGAGCTGCCCCATAGGGTTTCCAAGGGGGCATCTGGTGAATTTGAACCTCTGACCTTTTGGTTAGCAGCCACAACTCTTTACCACTATGCCACCAGGGTTTCCTTGTGCCTCTAGAGCTCCTTAATTACAGAGGTAAAAACCTATTGCCACTGAGTCGATTCTGACTCACAGCGACCCTTAGGAGAAAGTAGTATTGCCCACAGAGCTCCAAGGAGAGGCTCGTGAATTCAAAATACCGATCCTTTGGTTAGCAGCCAAGTACTAGGCAATGAATACCTAAGCACCTAGACTGGGCTTTTCAAAGTATCAGTGGTGAAAAGCTGGTAATTTTATTTCAATCCATGGCAGCTTGATTGTTTTGTTTAAAAGAAAAATTATTAAAAAGTATGGTGAAAAATAGAAATACAGAATACAATTGTTTTTTTAATAACAGGCTCATCAGAAGCACAATTATCCTGTTAACCTGTTATGAATGTCTCTAGACCAATTCCTCGGTTTCTGTACTTACCTTGCTTTGAACTGGTAACAAAAAGCTGGGAGATGGTACCTTGTTTGGAGGATAATGCTTTGAGTGAACACCAACGTGAAAGACATGTCGGAGGCTTGGCCAATGATTTGGTCAGTTGGGCTAAATGAGAAATCAGGAGCTGAAGGTATCTTTGTTCCTTTCATTATCTGAAGAGGAGTGCAGGAAGATTTTTGAAAGAGGGATATCTTGTCACTATCATTATTCAGACTGGACAGTATAGGACAATAAAAGGCAGACCTACTTTGAGTTCTTACTATTGTTAATTTTTTTCTTGTATTACTGTTGTTAAATTTTTCTATAGATAACAAACCTGTAATGTCTGCATCCAAGGCCAACTGATGCATACTTAACCATGTCCCTGGCATGGTATTCCAAATAGTAATGCATTGCCTTGCCTTGCAAATAGTAATGAAATATGTGTCTAAAACTCGGCACTTTGCTGCAAACTTTGTGAATAAAATAATAGCCCCTTTGGACTGAGATGAGACTTAAGGGATATGAAGTGTTTTGTTCCCACAAAGAGGGGGTTAGATATCAGCAAACCAAAAGGAGACAGTGATGTCTTCAGGAAATCTGGTTCCCCCAAACCATTTGCTTGTACATTGCTTTGTTCATATCATTTATATTATCTGCTGGCTGAGATGATTTAGCATAGAATACATTTTTTAAAGGAACAAAATGTAAATTCTAATGCTAAAGCTTCAGACAGGAATGGGAGCAGACCTTGTGGAAGCCTTGAGGTCCACTGTCATTCACTTCAGCTCTTTAGAAACTCCAGCTGTGATTTCTTAATTCTAAGAGACCACTGCCCCAGGCATTTATAGCATCCCTGGGAAACCTCCCCTGAGCCATCTTTTAAATCTATTCCTGCCTGAAGCTGCCAACTGTCTCATTTGAAAGATTCTAGTGTTTTTAAAATTTCCTCTTTTAGAGAGAGAGTAATTGGTTTAAAAAAAAAAAAAAAAAAGCCCTAAGGGTAGTGGTTGGGAAAAACCATCATTGGTAATAGAAGGGAATGACACAAAATGCCAATGAATTTTCTGATTCATGGAACTTAGGTACCACTGAAGTTTAATGCCTAAGGATGCAAGTAACTCGGAGAGGCACATCAAGGAGAAGAAAATATATTAAAAATAAAGTTCTTTTCTAAATTGTAAGTCATGTTAGATAAAGTCCATCTGTTTCTGGCATCAAGTCCACCTCTCTGCAGGACCAGTTACTGTTTTCTAATTTCTTCTATAGTAAAAGGAAGACTCACAATATTTGTCCAGATTTGCAGTGTTAGAATGCTCCCCCTGTGAAGTTCCACTTATGACACTTCTAAAATCACTTATTGGTACCCTTCTTGTTTCTCAATTTGCAGTCCACTCACACTGTCCACCCTGAAATCTAGCACTACCAAGAAAGCAAATCAGGAATTGACAAATGTTGGATATTCACCTTGTATTTCCTACCCCGCTGTCAAGATTATGTGAGGAAAATGAATTCTGAAACCTTTTTAAAATGAACACCTTTCCTAAGGTAAAAACAGTAGAGCAGGCCCTTCAGAATTCTAGTACTACATTTTTTGTACATAATGCCACATCACATTTCTTTCTGATTCCTTATTTCTAATTATTTTACCCACTGGCATCCTCCATTTTCATTTTTCCTTCTTGTGAAAGGTTATGAGGACAAATATATCCACAGGCATGCTATTCTATCAGCCTTCACTGAGCTGACTTGTCACTTCTCAGATGCCTGGGTACCAAGCTGGGAGCCAGAAAACCTAAGTGACTGGCAAGCCTTGTGACTGTGCTGATGCCCCATGATATACACCTAGATAGACTGTCACCCTAAATATGTACATTACAAATGAATATCTGAAGTGGACTGGCAAATGTTAGATCTTTTTTACCCAAACATTTTCTTCTAAGTACATGGATACTGGGAGCATACTATGCTTCTATGAAATACACACTAGCTGAAAATACTACACAGAAATAAAAATGTACAAACTGTAACATTTAAATAGTTTAAACAAACCTTACTAAAATGTTACAGTAAAAAACAAGACTCAGAAGAATAATACTGAATAAATGCATTTCTAGAAAAATAAAAAATAAACTAAAATTAGTCTCTAAATGTTAAAAATGAGGAAATTACTCCTTGGGAGATCATGACTAAAAGAAGTATGATGTAAACTTCTGGAAAGCAGGTGCTATCCTAATTTTTTACCATGATGCTGCTTATATGGATGTTTTCTTTTTCAACAAAGTAACTGGAATAATTATTTAAAAAATATTAGATTATACTCACAGTACATAGAGTCTTTCAGAAAGAGTTTCTTGGAAAAGAATACAGTAAAAGTAAGAGAACAGTCATGGACTAAATTGTGTCCAAAAATATGTGATTCAATTTAGGCAGGCCATGATTCCCACTATTGTATGGTTGTCCACCATTTCACCGTCGGATGTTGTTGAAAACCTATGTTGTTTATCATCTATGTGCTGAAAATCCTGTCTTTATGATGTTAATGAGATGAGACTAGTGCCAGTTACATTAACGAGGCAGGACTCAATTAACAAGATTAGATTATATCGGAAGCCAACCTCTTTTGAAACATAAAAGTTGAGAAGCAAAAAGAGAAACACAGAGGCTTCCTAACACCAAGAAAGTAGGACCTGGAGAAGCATGCATCCTTTCTACCCAGGTACCTATACGGAGCAACTCCTAGTTTAGAGGAAGAATGATGAGAAGCACCTTCCCCCGAGCCCACAGAAAGAGAAAGCATTCACTTGGAGTTGATGCCCAGAATTTAGACTTTCAGCCTACTGTGAGAGAATAAACTTTTGTTTGTTGAAACTATCTAATCTGCTATTTCTATTACAGCAACACTAGATAACTAAGACAGAGCAAAATGAATTTTCGAAAGACAATAGAACTGATAAGCTCTTAAGAAGATCAATTAAGAAAAAATAGCAAGAACAGTGAGAGGTGTATCTCTACGTAACTTCAAATAGTAAATAATCCACCATTTATTTGTCAATTTGTTATACTGCAGGGGCTTGCATGTTGCCCTGATGCTGAAAACCATTCCAACAGCATTTTGAAGCTCAGAAAAGTCACCCATGGTGGACACGTTTCAGCTCAGCTTATAGACTAAAATAAACTAGGAAGAAGGACACGGTAATCTATTTCTTATAAAACCGGCCACTGAAAACCTTATTAGCAGTAGTCGAATATTGTCTGATACAGTGCTAAAAGACTGGGGAAGAGTTGCCTCCTCAAGGTAGTATGACCTACAACGATGGAACGGGGTTAGGACTGTCTTCTGCTGATGCAAGATGAGTGAAAATGAGAACAAACAGCTGCAAATGTTGCCAAATTGAAGTCAGTTCATTCACCGGTCACTGTAACTGAAAATTCAGAGACAGCCTGGGGTTCAAGGAATAACTGATTTTCAGATCTGCAGCAGTCTGGGAGCCAAGCCAGCCAAGTGCCATTGAGTTGGATCTGACTCATGGTGACCTGGGAGACAGTGGCCAATAAACTCTCCTGCTTGGGTTACATTTCTAGTGGTTGTTACAGCCACAATTCAAAGGGGAGGGGACAAGTCAGGAGTCACAAGATTTCATTACATCGTAAGCTTTCACTGCATCTGACAAACAGTGTGAATTGTCTAAAGTTTGCCACAGGATAATCAATCAGAGCAGATCCAAATGTTTGTCACAGGATAATCAAACAAAGCAGAGTAAACCATCCAAAACTTTTTATCTCTCTTGGAGGTCTCAATCAACTCTGTATCTTCAGAGATACAGGGAGAGGAATGCAGACCTATTGGTGTGGTTAGAATGTAGCTTAATAACCTAAGTGACCTTTGGCAGGCTCTCACATCCACCATCACAAAGGTCTGTTAATAATCAGAATGTGGAATGTATGAGGTATGCATCTAGGAAAACTGGAAATGGTCAAAAATGAAATGGAATGCATAAAGATCGATACCCTGGATTAGCTAGGTGGAATGGACTAGTTTTGACCATTTTGAACCAGCCTTATGATCAACAGTGCTATGAGTGACACGTTGAAGAGAAGGGGCATCACCTTCACTGTCAAAAGGAGTATTTCAGATTTACCCTGAAGTACAATGATGTCAGTGATAATATCCATATGTCTACAAGGAAAATGAGATAATATGCCTATTATTCAAATTTATACACCAACTTCTAATGCTGAAAATGAGAAAATTGAAGATTTTTTACCAACTTCTGCAGTCAGAGAGTGATCAAACATGTCATCAGGTGTTCAATGCATTGAATACTTTGTCAACCTACTGACAATCCTGATGACTGGAATGTGAATTGTGGGAACAAAGAAGGATTGGTAGTTGGAAAATATGGCCTTGGTAGCAGAATGATATCACAGATGAAATGACACAATTTTGCACGACCAGTGAATTATTAATTGCAAACACCTTTTTAAACAACATAAGGAGTGACTATACATGTGAACTTTAACAGATGGAATACAGAGGAATCAAACTTACTGCATCCACATAAAGAGATGATTGAGAAGCTCAATATTATCACCAAAACAAGGCCACATGTTGACACTGAAACAGATCATTAATTGCTCATATGCATGTTCATGTTGAAGCTGAAGAAAATTAGAATAAGTCCACAAGAGCCCAAGTACATGAGTATATCCCACCTGAATTTAGAGACCATCTCAAGAACAGATTAGATACAGTGAGCACTAATGACCAAAGGGCAGATGAATTGTGGGATGAAACCAAGGACATCATGTATGAAGAAAGCAAAACATAGTTAAAAAGACAGACAGAAGGAAAAGACTGAAAGAGATGTCAGAAAAGACTCTGAAATTTGCTCTTGAACATAGAAAAGCTAAGACAAATGGAAGAAATAATGAAGTGAAAGAGCTGAACAGAAGATTTCAAAGGGCATCTTGAGAAATCAAAGTAAAGTATTATAATGAAATGTGCAGAGATCTGAAGTTAAAAAAGCCAAGGTGGGGTGAAGGGGGAAGGCAGGACAAAGATGGAAGACTAGTCACATAGCTCCTCAATTTCCTTTGAGAACTAAAGCCTAGAAAAGTAACAGAATGGAGCAATGCAGACATTCTAGGAGCCCCAGGATGAGGTGCAGAGTTGTAAGATTGGACTAGGCAAAAGGAAGGGGAAAACTACCTTTGTCAGAGGCGAAATAGCAGCACAGTGAGTCCTGTTTCTGCTGGTACAGCTGCTGAGACACTTCCAGGTATGGCCACCTTCTTTGTTAATTGGGAGACTAGGACTGGGACTGCCAAGCCTCAGAGTCTGTCAGGGGTCAGTTACTAGGCTGATCTGCAATGCCTAAGTAAACAGTGTCTCCAGCAGCAGAGAGGCTGTGCTTGGGACAGTGCCATCTACAGAACCCAGCAGCAGCTGGTGACTGAGGGTGCCAGTACCTCTCCTCACTCTCTTCTTTCAGCTATGCCATAGATTCTGCCGTCTCAGCACAGGAGAGATGGCTCAGATAGGATGTTATCTTGGTCAGCTGAGAGACAGGGTCAGCCACACTGAAGGGTTCATCTGGGGCTAGCACACACGCTGCGCTGAGTAACAGTGTCTGTTTGGACAGTGCTTCTCCTAGCAGAAAAGCTGTCTTTAAGACAATCATACCTAGAGAACACAGTGGCACCTGGCAGCTGAGTGTGGTGGTGCCCTAACCTTTCTTTCTATGAGCCACATCATAGCATTTGCTGATGGCCCCTGAGAGACTCCATAAGTAGGACACCATCTTTGTCAGCCAGGAGGCAGGGCCTGCCACTCCTAAGGGGCTGGCTGTCACTGGCTACCACTGTACAGCACTCCTCTCAGCAGAAGAGCAGTTTTTAATATGAGTGCATTCAGAGAACACCACAGTCCCTGGCAGCCAATTGTGATGCCATCCTTCTCTCCTTCACTCCCTGAGCTATGCCACAGAGTCAACAGGCATGATGTCAGAGAATTGGCACAAGTAGGTTTCTATCTTTATCAGCCAGGAGGTGGGGCCTGCCACACCTGAGGACCCAGCTGGAGCCAGCCACCAAGCCAAGCAGCATCACAGGGCTTACCAGAGTCTATATTGCCAGAATTGATAGTCCAAACAGCCTGGAGGGTCCCCTGGAAGCATGGCCCCTGGATTTGCTTCTGGCCCTGACCTGAAATCAATACTGAGGTCAACTCTTTAGAGAAGAATGGACTGGACTGTGGGACATAGTGTGAGCATGCAGTATCTGCACTAGTGATTTTACATATTTATAGGAGGCCATCCTACCGGTTTCTTTTTAGATGAGAGAGAAGTGAGTTGAGAAGGTGGGACAGGTGCTCATTAAGAGGATACTAGAAATATACAGTGAAAGGGAGGAATGTGCTGTCATAGAGTGAGGAGAACAGATGGAATTGCAGATAGGTGGGCATGCAAAATTGAACTTGGATTGTATACTTTCACTTAATCATAATTAAAGAGAAAAAAACAAAAGGGAAGACCACATTCAGCATTTCTCAAGCTGAAAGTACGAAAAACAATTTGAAGCCTTCAATGGCAATTTCGATAGATTCTGTGCATAAAATATTAAATGACACAAGGAGCATCAAAAGGAGATGGACGTTATACATAGTTACTGTACAAAAAATAATTGTCAATCATTTCAGGAGGTACAATATGATCAAAAAGACTGAAGAAGAAATGATGCCTTTGAATACGGGGATACCAACTGGGGAATTCTAAGGTACCCTGAACCCACTGATTAAAAATAAGGAACTGATGGAATATTAACTGAACTATTAAAAAAAAAAAGGATGCAAACTGGAAGCATCCATTCATCCATGTCAAGAAATGTTGAAGACTGCTATGCAGACAACCTTCTAGAAGAGATCCACACTTGTGCCTGGTCTAGTGAAAGTTGACCCAACAGAATGCAAAAATTATCCAATAATATCATTAATATCACATGAAGTAAAATGGGCGAAAGATAATTAAAAAATGGTACATTATTACTTTGACAGGGATCTGTCAGACACACTAGCAGGATTCAGAAAAGGATGTAGAACAATGAAAATCACTGCTGATGTGAGGTGATTCTTGGCTGAAAGCAGAGAATACCAGATAGATGTTTCCCTGTGTTTTATGGACTATGCAAAGACTTTTAGTTACGTGGTTCATAACCAAGTGTAGGTAAAATTGTGTAGAATTGGAATTTCAGAGCACTTGATTGGCTCATGAGGAACTCGTACATAGACCAAGAGGATGTTCTTCAGACATAGCAAGGAGATGCTGAGAGGTTTAATATCAGTACAAGAGGATACAGAGTGCATCAGGGATGTATCCTTTCACTGTATTTACTCAAGCTTTATACTGAGCAAATAAACCAAGAAACCATACTATATGAAGAACAACAGACCATCAGAGTTGCAAGAAGACTCAAATTAACAACCTTCAATACGCTAATGGCATTTGCATGTTGAAAATGAAGAGGACTTGAAACACTGATGAATAGCAAAGACTAACAGCCTTCAGTATAGATTACATCTAATATAAAGAAAATAACGATCCTCACCATTGGATCAATAAGCAGTATCTTGATAAATGGAGAAAATACTGAAGTTATTTAGGATTTCATTTAACTTAGATCCACCGTCAATACTCACAGAAGTAGCAGTCAAGAAATTGAATGACACACTGTTGTTGCCAGGTGTCATTGAGTTGGTTCTGACTCATAGCAACCCTACGTATAACAGAACAAAACACTGCCCAGTCTTGGTCATCTCCAAAATCGCTTTGATGCTTAAGCCCATTGTTGCGGCCACTGTGTCGATCCATCTCATTGAGCATCTTCCTCTTTTTTGCTGACCCTCCACTGTACCAAGTATATGTCCTTCTTCAGGGACAAAACACTGCCCAGTCTTGCACCATGCCCACAATGTTTTTCATGCCTCAGCTCATTATTGTAACCATTGTATCAATCCATCGTCTTGAGGATCTTCCTCTTTTTCTCTCTCTACCAACCATTAGGTTCTTCTCCAAGGACTGATCCTTCCTGACAACATGTCCAAAGTACGTAAGGTGCAGTCTTGCCATCTTTGCTTCCAAGGAGCACTCTGGTTGGGCTTCTTCCAGAACACATCTGTTTTTTCTTTTGGCAGTCTATGGTACATTCAACATTCTTCTCCAACACCACAATTCAAAGGCATCAATTCTTCTTCTGTCTTCTTTATTCATGATCCAGCGTTCACATGCAAATGATGTGTTTGAAAATACCATGGCTTGGATCAGGAGCATTTTAGTCTTCAAGGTGACATCTTTACTTTTGAATACTTTGAAGAGATCGTTTGCAACAGATTTTCCCGAGTCAACTGCATCTTTTGATTTCTTGACTGCTGTTTCCATGGGTGTTGATTGTGGACTCAAGTAAAATAAAACCCTTCACGACCTCAATCTTTTCTCCATTTATGACAATGCTGCTTACTGGTCCAGTTGTGAGGATTTTTGTTTTCCTCATGTTAAGGTGCAATCCATTCTGAAGGCTGTGGTCCTTGATCTTCATCAGTAAGTGTCTCACTCAAATCTTCATTTCCACCAAGTAAGGTGGTATCGTGTAAGTAACACAGGTTGCTAATGAGTCTTCCTCCAATTCTGACGCCTCGTTCTTCTTCATAGAATCCAGCTTCTTGGATTCTTTACTCATCATACAGATTAAAAATGTATGGTGAAAGGATGCAACCCTGACACGCACCTTTTCTGACTTTAAACCACGCAGTGTCCCCTTATTCTGTTTGCACAACTGTCTCTTGATCCATATACAGATTCCTTAAGAGCACAATTAGGTGTTCTGGAATTCCCATTCTCCACAACATTAGCCATAATTCAGTATGATCCACACAGTAGAATGCTTTTGCATAGTCAATGAAACACAGGTAAACATCTTGCCAGTATTCTTTGCTTTTAGCCAAGATCCATCTGACATCAGCAATGATATCCCTGGTTCCGTGTCTTCTGAATCCAGCTTGAATTTCTGTCAGTGCCTTGTCAGTATACTGTTGCAGTAGCTTTTAAAAGATCTTGAGCAGAACTTTACTTGCATGTGATATTGATGATATTGTTTGGTAATTTCCACACTCAGTTGGATCATCTTTCTTTGGAATGGGCATAAATATGAATCTCTTCCAGTCAGTCGGCCAGGCAACTGTCCTCCAAATTTCTTGGCACAGACAAGTGAGCACTTCTAGTGCTGCATCTGTTTGTTGAAATATCTCAATTTATATTCCATCAATTCCTGGAGCCTTGTTTTTTGCCAATGTCTTCGATGCAGTTTC
Source organism: Heterohyrax brucei (assembly GCA_028571685.1). Classification (NCBI taxonomy): domain Eukaryota; kingdom Metazoa; phylum Chordata; class Mammalia; order Hyracoidea; family Procaviidae; genus Heterohyrax; species Heterohyrax brucei. The sequence continues at coordinate 24,231,966 of CM053147.1, forward strand.
AACTTCTTCGTTCAGTATCCTTGGTTCCTGATCATATGCTACCTGTTCGAATGGTTGAACATTGACTGGTTCTTTCTGGTATAATGATTCTGTGTATTCCTTCCATCTTTTTTTGATGCTTCCTGAATCGTTTAATAGTTTCTCTATAGAATCATTCATAGAGGCATGAATTTTTCTTCAGTTCTTTCAGCCTGAGAAATGCAGAATGTGTTCTTCCCTTCTGGTTTTTCATTTCCAGCTCTTTGCACATGTCATTGTAATACTTACATTTGTCTTTTCAAGCTGCTCTTTGAAATCTTCTGTTTCCTTCTTTTACTTCACCATTTCTTCCTTTTGCTTTAGCTTCTCAACCTTCAAGAGCAAGTTTCAGATTCTCTTCTGACATCCAATTTGGTATTTTTTTTTTCCTTTTCAGTCTTTTTAATGACCTCTTGCTCTCTTCATGAATATGTCTTTGATGTCATTTCACAATTCGTCTCATCTTTGGTCATTAGTGATGAACACATTAGATCTGTTCTTGTGATAGCCTTTAAATGCAGGAGGGAAATACTCAAGGTCATGTTTTGGCTTTTGTGGACTCATTCTAATTTTCTTCAGTTTCAATTTGAATTTGCATATGAGCAATTGATGGTCTGTGCCACAGTCAGCATCTGATCTTGGTCTGACTGCTGATATGGAGCTTCTCCATTGTCTTTTTCCACAGATGTAGTCAGTTTTGTTCCTGTATATTCCATCTGGTGAGATCCATGTGTACAGTGGCCATCTGTGTTGCTTAAAAAAGGTGTTTGGTTGGTTACAAATGCAATGAAAAAATGACACATTGCATTGAGTAAACCTGCTTCAAAAGATCTCTTTAAAGTGTTAGAAAGTGAAGAATTCACCATTAAGACAAAGATGTACCTGACCCAAGTCATGCTGCTTTCAATAGCTTCATATGCACGTGAAAGCTGGACAATCAATAGAGAAGACTGAAGAAGAATCTGTGCCTTTGAATCATGAAGAATACTGAATACACTATGAACTGCCAAAAGAACAAACAAATTTGTATTGGAAGAAGTAGAGTCAGAATGTTGCCTAGAAAGATCTGTTATTCAGAGGAACCAGTCCTTGAGAAGGACACTGTGCTTGGTAAAGTAGAGGGTCATGGAAAAAGAGGAAGACCCTCAAAGAGATAGATCGACACAGTGTCTAAACAAAGGGTTCAAACATAGCAACAATTGTGACAATGATCCAGAACCGGGAGTATCTCGTTCTGCTGTACATAGTGTCCGTGAGTTGGAATTGACTTCACATACCCAGGAACAGCAACAACAACAACAAAAATAACATAAGGACACAAGGAAAAGCTTTAAATTCATAATTTTAACATTTCAATGTAATTATTCAAAACTTAATAAAGTAATTGAAAATATAAATAGTCTAAGAAACATGACAGTAAATCTGTTACTAAAAATTCATAATGGCAGAGATGTTTTGGCATGACTGTTGAATGAAATGAGACCAAAAGAATGTTCTAAATGCTAGCAGTAACCAATAAATATCCACATAATACATATATTACATACATAATTATGTATAACAAAATACATAAATTTGCACACTAAGAGCTTTGCATGTTAAAGTATGTTAATAATACTTCACAACTAAGTTTTCTCTTAAAAAAGATAGACACAGCTTATAGTCAAGTTGGCTTCTAAGATACGAATCAATGGTCCTCTGTCCAAAAAACCAAAGCACAAACAAAAAAAAGTTTGTCTAGAACAAAATGAATCACAAAATCAAAATGGAAGAGGCAGAGAAGAGGACTCAGACAGGATTCCCATGAGTTGGAAAAATTCAACTGAAACTGTGGAGGGGTACGGAAAGGTGTGGAATAGTGGGAGGTTTGAATAGTTTCACAGATAAATAGAGGTTACAAAAAGACAGATATGTAAATAGAGAAAAGAGGGAGAACAAGACAAGGAGAGAGAGGAAGAAACAAGAGAAAGAAGATGGAATTGGAGAGATGGAGAGATAGGGAAGAGGGAAGGAGAAAAAGGAAGAAGCAGTAGTGGAGAAATATAGTGGAATCAAAGCATATGTCTAGAGAAATAAACACAGTAAGCTAGTATGAAGACAACTAGGGAGAAAAAGACAAAATAAAAACATGTGTTTGAAGCAAGAAAAGAGGGAACTTGTTTAGCCAGATATAATTTTTCATATAGCAGAGAAGGTGAGCGGTTTAAAGTCAGTGAAGTTACAGCAGATGATACAGGAGATCACAGAAGAAACTGTGGAATGTACTGTGAGAGGATTTTACTCAATGTTTCAGGCAAAATGACTGAAATCAAACGATGAAGACTGTCAGAAAATTTCCTAATCATCTCTCAAATGGGGAAATGAGAATTCATTACCATAACAATACCCAGTAACTCAATTTTGTGCTTAAGAGCTTTTTCTTCAAACTCTATAAATATGATATAAATATTTAACAATGTTTTTGAAGAACATTTACTTATGTTATGAAAGAAAGCTTTTTTTAACTCTTGCTTTACAAATGAGAGACTAAAAAAATATTCAGCATGCAAGTAAGTTCTTCAAGAATATGAATTAATTTATTTCTGGGCACAGAGGTGGCTTTTTTTTTAAAAGCACAGCCCAATGACAATTTTTTTTTTTTTTTAATTAGAAACGTCATCCTTTTGAAAAGTTCCCAAATTTCTAAGGTCCAAACGCCCTCATATTCTGCAACATTAGTTTCAACATCTTAAGTTTATATGAAGATAGTGCATTTAGGGGCTGGCAAAAATGCTGTGTCACACAATAAACCATGCATCTCAGGAAAATCAAGCAGAGAAAAGCAATCATGTTTCCTTTGTAGTCAGAGATGTAAGTGCCAAAACCTCCTCTTAGTTTTTGTTGCTTCAGTTATCTTGATGATTTCTGTTCAGTAGCTGAATTGTTAGCTTTTTATGGGGAAAATTATAAATTGAGGCTTTTAAGTTTTCCTTTTTTTAAAAAAAAAAAGTAAATGACAGTCATTTACACATCAATTACAATGGAGTCCAGATTTACAGTAGAGAAATTATCATAGCAGCCACATTTTTTATCAGTGGTGGACAAAAATATTTTTTTGTGTTTAACTACAGTTTTTCTATCATAAGAAAAAGTCAGGAAAATAAGTTTTAATGTTTTCCATTTAACACAAAGTAATATAGATGCTTTATAACTCAATTTTCTGTTCTTTACTGTAGGTGTCATTTCAACACTGTATAAAAGATTACTTGTAACACAGCAAACAGTAGATGATCATTTACTTTTAGCTGAAAGCCAGCAGTGGATACTTTTTGCCATCTCAGCAACGGCAACACGTTTGATCCTTCTTACTTATGCATAAGATCTCTTCAGTGTGTGTGCTGAAGTCTATCCTATTGAATGTAGCTACTACATCTCCACTCTTTCCTCAGGCTAATGAAAGCCCTCAATACAAAAGTGCCCTCCGAGTTCTTCCTTAGTGTATTATCTTGGGCTTTATTTCATAGAACTCCTCAGCTACTGACTCCAGGTTTCAGAGCTTTTCTCCAATATCTTTCTGCTCGAGAAACTGGATCACCTCTCTCTGTTTCCCATGAGGCCTGAACTTTATACTAGGTTTCTGAGCCTGACTTTATACTAGATAACAGTACTTTCTCTTCAAGAAACACCAAACTTGGGATCTCACTTCCGGAATGAGACTATGTGAAGTAGCATGGATACTCTCTCCAACAATACAACCATAGGAGGTGAAAATCATAAAAATCAAATTAAAGTCTCTGGAAATCATTGTAAGAGCCAGCCAAGTGCCATCGAAATAGATCTGACTCTTGGCGACCCTAGAGGCCAGAGTAGAACTGCCCTCTAGAGCATTGAAGGGGCATCTGGTGGATTTGAACTGCCAACCTTGTAAGAACACACAGTAAATAAACATACAGTAAATACAGAAACATTTATTCAATGAAATCTGCTAAATCTCAGTGAGAATGACAAGAGATCTGTGCACCTGAACCACAACCTGCCCCCTTCCCCCAGTTCATTATGCTGGAAGCTCTACTCCAGTTAGAAGCAGTCAGTACTATGGAGCTTCCTCTTTCACCAGCTCTGAGTAAAGGACTCTTTGTGGGGAGTTGGGGGACATCACACCAATATTTCTCACCCCTCTCAGCACCACCTTGCACAAGCTCTATTCTAGGAAGAAAGGCAGAGAGGTGTGAGGCTCTCTTTAGCATGGGTATTCAATATCTTTTTTCACTACAATTTTTCTGGGCATGGTTCTCTTTATGTTGTGTTCATTTTGTGAAATGTTTATTTACTCTTATAGATAGAACTATATACGAATGATGTTTCTATATACACTGTAAATGTGTTAGTATGTACCTCAACTAGATTTTGGTAAGTTATGGTATCTACCATAAGCCTTAGTGTATCTCATAGGAAGATAACTCAAAAACTTGATGAAAAATATCATTAAAGGAATTAAAATATTTCACTAGAAAATGTTCACTAAACATAAAACAAAGCAGTAAAGAAACAGAAGAACACAAGTAATTTAACACATGGAAAACAAAAAGTAAAATAGCAGACATAAATCCAACCATATCAATAATAATGTTAAATGTAAATCAATTAAACAATCCATTTAAAAGGCATAGATTGTAAGACTGGACTGAAAACAAATAACACTTTAGATTCAAAGACACAAATAGGTTGAAAGTAAAGTGCAGGAAAAAGCTATACCATGCAAATAGCAACGATAAGGAAGCTAGAGTGGCAACAATATAATTCAATTTTAAAAACAAACAGAAAATTGATAAGATTTTTAATCTAGTTGTATGATATAAAAAATATATATATATGATCATATATGCACCTAACAAAGAAGCCCAAAATATGTAACAAAAAATTGAAAGGCATCATGGAAGAGAAGTGCAATCAACAAAACAGTTGGGGACTTAAGGATCTCGTTTTTGATAATAGATATAATAAATACACAGACACATGTGAAGCATATAGAAAGCTTAAACAAAACTATAAACCAGAAAGACCTAACAGACATTTATAGAACACTCCACCCAACAAAAGCAGAAAATACATTCTTTTCAATAGCACATATGAGAACATTCCAAGGACAGACAATATACTAGGCCATAAAAGAAGTCTTAATAATTTGAAACATACTGAAATAATATGAAGTATGTTCTCTCATTGCAATTGAATAAACAAGAGAAGGAAATTTGGAAAATACACAAAAGAAAAAAATGGGCAAATTAAATAACATCTTCCTAAATGCCAACTAGGAAACCCTGGTGATGTAGTGGTTAAGTGCTATCACTGCAAACCAAAAGGTGGGCAGTTCAAATCCACCAGGCACTCTTTGGAAACTCTATGGGGCAGTTCTGTTCCGTCTTATAGGGTCACTGTGAGGTTCAATCAACTTGAAGGCAGTGGATTTTTTTTTTTTCTTTAGCAAACGAAAAGGAATTGACAGTAATGGGCTTGGTTTTAAACACCAAATGGGTTTAAAAATACAAGCAAAATTATGTACACAACAAAACACAAGAAAAAATATAATATGTCGGATCCAACTCGACGGCACTTGGCTTGGCATTACACAGATATACTTTGAGATAAATTATAGCCCAAATACAAGAAACTGTAAGAATTACAAGAGAATATTGCCATATATTTTGGTGGAAGATGAACCCTCGAGATTAGATGGCCCTCAAAATACACAGTGACTGCAGTCATGGACTGAACAAAGCAACTCTCATGTAGATGGCAAAGAACCAATGTTTTCTTCTGAATGTGGGGTTGCCATGAGTCATAGGCAATTCAAAGTTAACTAACAATAACAATGAATGGATTAACTCATGAGTACAATGTCTGCCAACTAAGTTTGTGAACTGATCTTAGAAAAAGTGCTCTTTGGTAAATATCACTTAGGTTACCTTCAAAGTTCTCCCCTTAGGAAGCTGTGCATTGATGTTAGCCTCTAGTCCACCTTCAAAGGAATTTTGCGATAGGGGTGGAGTCAAGACAGCAGACTAAGCACGCTTCTCCTTATATCCTTCTGGAAGCCAAGACCTGAAACGATAATCAAACGGAGCCTTCTGATCACTTAATCAGACTCAGGACATGGCACAGGGCTGTTAATTGGGACTTCATACCACTGTGCAAAACACCTCCTCTCTTACACTGACTCCAGCTCCTGGCTAGCCCTGGCTTTCACGGACGGAAGGTAAATGCACCATTTTGACTTTTTTTTTTCTCTGTCTTGGCCAGTGGGCAGAGCTGGGACTTGCCTAGTGGCTAGACTAAGATGCACTGCTGGGGGATAGGCAGGAGAAATTCCCATATTCTGAGAGCTAGGCTTAAGACTCTTAATCTAGCCACTTTGAGCCTTTCGTTTTATATCTGCATCAGTGGGATTTGTATGGAATTCCGCAGTCAGTGTGCGGGACGCCATGTTGGTACCGAGATTTTAGCGAGACCTAATTCTTAGCCTGGGAGCCAGTGCCTGCAAACAAGACAGAGCCTCTCTGACAGAAAAGCAGTAATTTTCCCAGTGCCACCTGCGTTGCAGGCCCTGCAACAGAAGCAGAGGAATCACTACCTCTCAGCACTTTTAGCCCCTCTGTCTGCTGCCTGTGTGGAGGACGCCATCTTGGATATGGTGGCCACAGCTGGACCTAATTCTTAGCTTGGGAGCCAGAGCCTGGCCACAAGAGAGTGCTTTTCTACCACAAAAGCAGTACTCGACGCAGTGTCGCCTAAGGCTAGGCCCTGTCAGCAGAAGCCAACAGGGCAGTAGCATTGCTGTATTCTGAACTAGTTTGTTATCATCTGGGGTTGGATATAGTGGCACTTACTTTGTCAGTTGAGAAGAGGGACCTCTACACCTGAAAACCTAACTGACTTGTGAAGTGGTCAGATGCCTTTTGCTTTACATTTGAAGACAGCCTAGAGAAACATTTGCAATCCATCCTAACAGTACCTCTTCTAGTCTCTATATATCCACATGGGACCCAAAAAGCAACAGACAATTGTGGCATACAAGAAATCATCCATGGCCTCAGAAGGCTCCCAAACAAAGCAACCAATGAGTTTTGCAGAGGAAGAAACTTTTATGAAAGCATCAGGAAATGAATGCAAAATGATTATATACAGAGCTCTTCTAGACCTTATACAAAATGCAGCAGAACAAAATGAAAAATTAGCAAGTTGTTTGATCTGATGGAACACCAGTACTCTGAAATCCAACAGATCAAGAAGAAAATCAAAGACATAGAAACTTCCACCCAAAGCCAAGAAAACACAAAGGAACAAATAGAAAAAGGAATTTCTGACTTGGAAGGCAGAGCTACTGATGCCAGCATCTATGAGCAGAAATCAGAAAAAAGAAACAAGAAAAATGAAGAAACATTAAGAAGCATGTGGGACTCTATTAAGAGGAACAACCTTCGATTAATTGGAGTCCCTGACTAGGGTGAGACATCTGAGAACACAGAGAGCATTGCTGCTGAGCTACTGAAAGAAAACTTCCCAGAAATCATGAAGGAAGAGAATACAGACATCTCAGATGCATATCGTATGCCACCTGATATAGATCTCAAAGGAAAGACTCCAAGACATATTATAATCAAGCTTAACAAAATGAAACATAAGCAGCAACTCTAAAAGGCAGCAAGACTCAAAGAAAAGCTAAGATTCAGAGGGAAACCCTGTAGGCTCTCGTCAGATTTCTCAGCAGAAACCATGCTGACACGGAGACACTGGCACGACACATTCAAAGCTTTGAAGGAGAAGAACTTCCAACCAAGAATTATATATCCTGCAAAACTATTTTTCAAATATGAAAATGAAATTAAGACAATCCCAGATAAATAGAAACTCAGAGGCTTTGTACAAACCAAACCAAAACTACAAGAAATACTGAAAGAAGTTCTTGGCTCTGGCTCAGAAGAACAAAACCACTAACTTTATGTTTTAGAACGACACAGTACTCAATACTCTACTCTTTTAGGCAAGGCTCCAAAGTCAATCACAGCTTTGATATGGAAAGAAGCAATCCAGTGATCATCATGAAAACTATGGTGTCATCATAATAAAAAGACGGATGTACTACAGTTGTTACAGTCCTTCCAGATGGAGAGGAAGATGACATGACTGGTCGTAATTAAAATTGGGTTTATATATAGTTTATTAAGAGGGATCATAGGGGCAGCTGGAAAGCACAACAAAGATGCATCATACTATTTCAAGAAATGTAACACAGGAGTCTCAACAACTACAAAAGCAGCTCTCAAAAAGGTGAAAAATCAACTCACAAAAAAGAATGTCCCAGAACAGACTAATAAGAACAACAGAGAAAGCAACAACATAAAAATAAACATATCACAATGGCAGCAGTGAACACATACCTATCAATTACATTGAATGTGAATGGACTGAATGCTCCAGTAAAGAGACACCGAGTGTCATCTTGGATCAAAAGACATGACTCATCCATATGTTGTCTACAAGAAACTCACTTGAGACCTAAAGATAGGAACAAACTGAAAATTAAAGGATGGAAGAATATATATCAAGCTAACAATGAACAAAGAAGAGCAGGGGTGGCAATTCTAATCTCAGACAAAATCAATTTTAATGTCAAATCCACCATCGTGGATAAAGATGGACACTATTTATTGCTGAAAGGTTCAGTACACAAGCAAGACTTAACTATATTAAATATTTATGTTCCTAATATCAGAGCACCTAAATACGTCAACGAAACACTGACTACGCTCAAAAGAGAGTTGGATGACTCCACAATAATAGTGGGAGACTTTAACACTCCACTCTCGTCACTAGACAGATCATCTAGAAAAAAGCTCAGTAAAGATACAGAAGACCTCATTGCCACAATCAACCAACTAAACTTCATTGATATATACAGAACTTTCCACCTGTCAGCAGACAACTACACCTTCTTCTCCAGTGCGCATGGAACATTCTCCAGGATTGACCATGTGATAGGCCATAATGCAATGCTCAACAAAATCCATACCATTGAATTACCGCAAAGCATCTTCTCAGATCATAAAGCCATCAAAGTTGAAATCAATCGCAGAAAAAACATAGATAGAAAGTGGAACTCTTGGAAACTGAACAACATCATGCTCAAAAAAACATGGGTTATAGAAGAAATCAAGGATGAATTAAAGAAATTCACGGCTTCCAATGAGAACGAAAACACTTCCTACCAGAACCTATGCGATACAGCCAAAGCAGTGCTCAGAGGCCTGTTTATCTCCATAAATGCACAAATCTGGAAGGAAGAAAGAAACCAAATCAAGGAATTAACTCCACAGCTTGAACAAGTAGAAAGAGAACAACAGAGGAACCCCTCGGGCACCAGAAGAAACGAGATCATAAAGATTAGAGCACAGCTAAATGAATTAGAGAATAGAAAAACAACTGAAAAAATTCAAAAGACCAAAAGCTGGTTTTTTGAAAAGATCAAGAAAATTGACAAACCACTGGCTAAACTTACTAAAGAAAAGCAGGAAAGGAAACAAATAACCCAAGTTGGAAATGAGAGGAGAGTTGTCATCACAGATGCAACAGAAATCAAAAACATCATAACAGAATACTATGAAAATCTGTACTGTAACAAATTTGAAAACCTAGGGGAAATGGACCAATTCCTTGACTCATACCACCTACCCAAATAATCACAACGTGAAGCAGAACAATTTAATAAACCCATCACAAAGGAAGAGATTGAAAATGTCATCAAAACACTGCCAACCGAAAAAAGTCCGGGCCTGGATGGCTGCACTGCAGAATTCTACCAAGCATTTAGAGAAGAGTTTTCTAGAATACTACTGAGACTATTTCACAGTATAGAAAGGGATGGAGTACTCCAAAACTCATTCTATGAAGCCAGCATAACCCTGATACCTAAGCCAGGGAAAGATCCAACAAAGACAGAGAACCACAGACCGATATCACTCATGAATCTAGATGCAAAAATCTTCAACAAAATTCTTGCCAACAGAACACAACAACATATCAAAGAAATAATCCATCCTGACCAAGTGGGATTCATACCAGGGATGCAAGGCTGGTTCAACATCAGAAACACAATCAATGTGATTAACCACATAAATAACACAAAAAACAAGGATGACCTGATTTTGTCCATTGATGCTGAAAAGGCATTTGATAAAGTCCAACACCCATTCACGCTAAAAACTCTTAGCAAAATGGGCATAGACGGCAAATTCCTCAACACAGTAAGGGCCATTTACACAAAGCCACTTACCCACATCATCCTGAATGGAGAGAGACTGAAAGACTTTCCTTTGAGATCAGGAATTAGACAAGGATGCCCACTCTTACCTCTCCTTTTCAATATTGTGCTAGAAGTTCTAGCCAGAGCAATTAGATAAGACGAAGAAATAAACGGCATCTGCATCGGTAAAGAGGAAGTTAAAATCTCCCTGTTTGCATATGATATGATTGTATATGCAGAGAACCCCAAGGAATCTATAAGTAAGCTACTCAAACTGATAGAAGAGTTCAGCAAAGTCTCAGGATACAAGATAAACATAAGTAAATCAGTAGGATTCCTTTACACCAACAATGAGACTGTTAAGGAGGAAATTATCAAGTCAATACCATTTACGATAGCCCCTAAGAAGATAAAGTACCTAGGAATCAATCTAACCAGAGAAACAACAGACCTTTACAAAGAGAACAAGAAGCCTTTACTACAAGAAACTAAAAGAGACTTAGATAAATGGAAAAACCTACCCTGCTCATGGATAGGAAGACATAACATTATGAAAATGTCTATTTTACCCAAAGCAATTTATTTATGTAATGCAATCCCAATACAAGTTCCAGCACCATTTTTTAATGAGGTGGAGAAACAAATCACCAATTTTGTTTGGAAAGGGAAGAAGCCCCGAATAAGTAAGGTACTACTAAATAAGAAGAACACACTGGGAGGCCTCTCATTACCTGACCTTAGGACATACTACACTGCCACAGTGGTCAAAACAGCCTGGTACTGGTACAAGAACAGACAGATGGATCAATGGAACAGAATTGAGACCCCAGAGATAACACCATCTGCCTATGAACAGTTGATATTTGACAAAGGCCCTAAGACATTAAACTGGGGTAAGAACAGTATCTTCAACAAATGGTGCTGGCAAAATTGGTGATCCATCTGCAATAAACTGAATCAAGATCCGTATCTTACACCTTATACAAAAAACAACTCCAACTGGATAAAAGACCTAAATATCAAACCTAAAATGATAAAGCTCATCCAAGAAAAGTTAGGAACAACAATGGAAGTTTTAATACACAATGAGGACAGACTCCAAAATCTGTCAAAGAAACCTCAATCAACAGAAGAGAAAGTAGTTAAATGGGAACTATTAAGATAAAACACTTTTGCTCATCCAAAGACTTTATTAATAGAATTAAAAGAACACCCACAGAGTGGGAAAAAATATTTGGCAACTCTATGTCAGATCGACGCCTGATCTCCATAATCTGTAAGACACTACAAAATATCAATAAGAAGAAGATAATCCATCCAATTAAGAGATGGGCAAAGGAGATGGACAGACACTTCACTAAAGAGGAGATCCAGGCAGCCAAAAAACACATGCGGACATGTTCACGATCTTTAGTTATTAAAGAAATTCAAATGAAGACAACAATGAGATACCATCTCACCCCAACAAGATTGGCCATGATCCAGAAAACACAAAACAACAAATGCTGGAGAGGCTGTGGAGAAAGTGGAACCCTCCTACACTGTTGGTGGGGTTGCAAAACGGTCCAGCCTCTTTGGAAGGCAATTTGGCACTTTCTTAAAAAAATGGATATCGATATACCATTTGACCCAGTAATTCCACTACTTGGAATATATCCTACAGATTCAAGGCCTTTCACACCAACGGACACATGCACCAGAATATTTACCGCAGCACAGTCCACGATACCAAAAAGATGGGATCAATCCAGATGCCCAACAATAGAAGAATGGATAGGTAAACTGTGGTACATATACTCAATGGAGCACTATGCAATGATAAAGAATAATGATGATTCCAGGAAACATCTCCTAACCTGGTTTCAACTGGAAGACATTATGTTGAGTGAAAGTAGTCAGCGACAAAAGGACAAATACTGTATGAGACCTCTACGATAAGACCTCAAAAACAGACTTGTATATAGAAGAAAAGACTCTTTGACAGCTGCAAGGGAGAGGAGGGGGGAGGGGGGGAGGGTTTAGTTTAGACAGTTACTAGAAATCAAGTTGGGAGAAGCGGTGATAGCACACATTAGAAACAAGAACAACATTAAGTGGACTTCAGCATAGCTTGAGTACTCCTTCCATCTTAACTCAATATTGCAAGGATAGAGTAGCTGAGGCAGGGGGCGGGGGACTATGCTCTTAGGTGAATTCCAGGCCAATTGGCACAACTAGCATTTTGCTAAAAGAGCTCTCTGCACCCCACATTGGTGAGTGGTGTCTGGGGTCTTAAAAGCTGCCAAGCTGCCATCCAAGGACACAGCAAGTGGTCCCAACTCAGCAGGAACGGATGCTCACCGAACACCAAAATGACATGCGGTAAAGACAACCGAGAAGACAGAGAGACCCACAAAAGTGGGTGCCTACATTGACTTGGGACCGGAAGAACCGGATGGTGCCCAGCCACCACCAGTGATAGCCACGATGGAGCTCACAGAGAGGAGTCTCACTGGCATCACAAGAATAAAAAGGGGTGCATCATGAGATCTCCACTAAAAGACCTCAATTGATGGTCCAGCGGTTTCGGGGTTCCTCTGAGAGCATGTCCCCTGGCCCTGATGCTGCCCTTTCCCATAAATTATAACAAAGGTCCACTCTTTGGACAGGAATGGATTGGACTTGGCAATGCAGAGTGACCACATCTTGGAAGCACTTTATGGTTCTATACATCTATAGGATATCATCCTGCTGACCTCTGACTGGAGGAAGGAGAGTGGGTGGAGAGGAGTGGAAAGGAGGCTGTTGGGAGGATGAGACATGTATGGAGCAGAGAGGAATAGTGTGCTGTCACCAGACAGGGAGAGCAGTGGAAGCTGCATATAGGTGGGCATGTAAATTTATATGGCAATGTACATTTTCACTCAGTTATGTTAAATAAAAAAATAAAAAAAAAAGAAACCACAATAAAAAAAAAAGGAATTTTGCAACTCTTTTTCTGGAATGTCCATCAGAGGTGTTGTGGTACAAGGTCTGCCAATGAAGTTACCCAATTTATGCTAGAAAAAGTGCTCTGAAGGGTGGACTATTTCCTGGCATCAGTGTACAGCTTTCCAAAGGTAGTACTTCGAAGGTAACCATGGTGATCAATGAGATATGTCGCACTTTTTCTAGGAAGAGTTCGTGAACTTAATTGTCAGACATCATATAAATTCTAATTGTGATGCTCCGGGGTCTAAATAATTGATAATCAGCACTCAGTAAGTCTCTCATTGGTATGGGTATTTTTAACACAGTGCTTAATAATCATAAAAAATATTGACTGTTATGCTCAATACTATAACACACAACATCTCAATTTAAGGTATATAGTATTACACAACTTTTATGATGGGTTCATAAAAAAGCCTTAAAGAAATTGAGTGCCTGGTGGTTCATACAGCAACCATGAAATTTTTGTAATGGTTAAGTGTAATGGTTAAGAGCCACATCTGCTAACAAAAAGGTCAGCAGTTCAAATCCACCGGCAGCTTCTTGGAAATTTTGTAGGCAGTTCTATTCTGTCTCACTGGGTCACTATGAGTCGGCATCACCTGGACAGCAATGGGTTTGATTTTGTTTTGGTTAGGGATTTATTGTGAAGCTACTCTACCAATGATAGTGAATGTTGCCACAAGGGTGGGATCTATAACTTCTGAAACCAAAGCATGGATTTGTGTGCCACCAATGACTTCTTAAAGAATACTGTATGAAATGTCTGAATTTTTGGCAGGAAACATTCTAAAAAAATTTATTTGTTACAACCCTTGTGGGAACTCTAAAGTATTATTAGTGGTACTTGATATGCACCACTAAACACTTCGGGTAGGCTTGTGGGAAGAGGAAGACCAAAATTCATATTCTCAAAGTATCAAAACTTGCAAGCCCCAAAATTCAGATACGGCCAATGATTCAACATGCTTCCATGAATGAAAACACGTGGTGTTAACGAAAGATTCAGAGCAGAAAATAACTGGGTCACCAAAGGACTAAACATCATTCTCCTGTTAACACAGCTGGCAGAATCTGAACTAAAAAGGTAGGGACAAAATTAGAAGCAAGGTCTAAGCCCCTGTAAAGCCTTGTGTTTTTTCACCCTAACAACAGCTTTCCATGCCAATAAACAGATAGTGCAAACTTTATTTAGTGGTTCCCTGTCCACAGGTGCTCTTGAAAGTTCAAGAAAAATGATGAAAAATGAGGGACTTCTATTAAACATTCCTGACAATGTTTATAATGAATATGACAATCATTCCTAGAAGAAGAGACTCAACTCCTTCCTCTTTTTTGGTTCCTTTCCATCCCCTTATTTAATGAAGCTTCCTTCTTAAGATGGAATCTTAGAAAAGCTCACTTCCCTTTTCCCAGATGCCATCAAGATGCCTTATAGTGATGTGATATGTATCAGACTAGAACTGTGTTCCGCAGCAAAAATCTGCTTAGAAGACACTTATCCCACTGTTATCAAACTTGTTTTACTAACCCAGTTTCTCCTTTTCCTCTATAGCTACAAACCCAAGCTACTAAATTTGACATACTTATTCACTCTACTCAAACACGAAAGCAAAACCCAGACTGCATCTCTCAACAGACAACCCTGGCTCCTGGTCTTGCCTCAGCCACTAACTAGAGAAAGAAACCCCTATGTTTACTCAGCTTCTGTTGATGTTTAGTGTTTTGTACACTGCTTTCAACTCAAACATCTCTAATATAGTTTAAATTTACTAAATATTTTTCTTATGAATTATTTTGTTAGAAATGAAGAAAACATTTGAAAAGTACTTGGGATAGCACAGAGTGGCACAAAGTGTTATTTCTTTGAATTTATACATTGGAAACTCTAGCAGCACAGTGATTAAGTGCTGTGTCTGGTAACCAGAAAAGGTTGACAGTTTGAATCTGCCAGGTGCTCCCTGGAAATTCCATAGAGCAACTACACTCTGTCCTATAGTGTTGCTATGAGTCAGAATCGACTTGAAGGCAGTAGGTTTGGTTTGGTGATGTTCCTTCTCCCCTCTGCACTCTATCTCGTTTTTTTTTTTTTTTTTTTTTTTTAACACGTGAACATGCGTAGAACCCATAGATAGGAGCACATGTGCACCAGAAGTGACAACAGGTTCACATCTTCCCCAAGCAGCTTCCATAAATCCTTCTGTGTCTAACCAGACAAAATCCGTATTTGACAGCAGTCTACTTATAGGCCCAGAGACAGCAGCCTTAGAAAGAATTGCTATCATTATCTGGGAAAAGGCTATGATGAGCCAGGTTTATGTAGCATCTAGGATTATAGCTAGTGATGATATTTAAGAATTGGTTCAAGTTACACAAATTCTCCCCCATCAGAAATCTTGCCTAGAGGATAATTTCATCTGATTTGCACCTACCACGAGCTAGGAAAAAGGACAAAGAAACTGCAAGAAGCCTTGTCTTTCAGAGTTTTGAAAACGGACATAAAGAACACAACAATTACATCATTATGCAACAGTGTATACCCATTGCATTTGAGCAAATAAAAAAATGAATAGGAACGCAAATCAGATTTCATTTGGAAGCTGGAAAATTCACGTATATTGTAAATGCTAACATTATCTGTCAGCTTGAGTGGGCCATCATTCTTTGTGGGTGATTGGTTACATAATAATGCAACTGGGCAGTTGTATAATGACGCTGTTGTCTTCTGTTTTGTGTTAAAATCATCTCCACGACATGATCAACAAGCCAGTTGTGAGACAATTTTCCTGAGAGGTGTAGCCTGTATCCGATATATATAAGTCAGTCACAGGAAGCTACTGGATTTTGCTTGGTCTGGATCCTGCATGTGGCTTACTATCATCTGACCTTGGTTTCTGGGACTTCAGCGACAGGCCAGTGTATTACCTGCTGATCATGATTTGTCAGCCTGCATGGCCTGTGAGCTAGCAGTGTGCTGTCTGACAAGCCAACCTTATATTCCTCAGGCAATGTGGATATGTGAGGTAGGAGAAGCCTCCAGTTTGGACTTGGGATTTGCCAGCCTCTACAAATGAATGAGTCATTTCCTTGACAGAAATGTCTCTAGCTCATGTAGTTTTAGAAGCTGGAAAATTCCAAGTCCAGACTCTCATATATATATATATAAATTCTAGTGTCATAGTGGTGAATTCCTACATCTGCTAACAAAAAGGTTGGTAGTTCAAATCCACCAGACACTCCTTGGAAACTTTATGGGGCAGTTTTAATGACTAATGTTGTAGTTGCTTTCAGGTACTGTCGAGTTGGTTCCAACCCATAATAACTGTATGTACAACAGAACAAAACAGTGCCTAGTCTTGCGCCATACCCACAATCATTTTTATGCTTATGCCCATTGTTGTGGTCACTGTGTTAGTCTGTCTCCTGGAGCATCTTTCTCTTTTTCACAGAACCTCCATTCTACCAAGCATAATGTCCTTCTCCAGGGACTGATCCCTTCTAACAACATGTCCTCAGTAAGTAAGACACAGTCTTGTCATCTTTGCTTCAAGTAGCACTATGGTAGTACTTCTTCCAGAACAGATCTGTTTGTTCTTTTGGCAGTATATGGTACATTCAACATTCTTCTCCAACATTATAACTAAAGGCATCAATTCTTCTGTCGTTTTTCACAGTTCAGCTTTCACATGCATATGATGCGATTGAAAATACCATGACTTGGGTCAGGCACACCTTAGTCTTCAAGGTGACATCTTTACTTTTATTTTTAATTATGATTGAATGAAAATGTACATTCCCATATAAATTTGCATGCCCATCTATATGCAGCTCCCACTGCTCACCCTGCCCTGTGACAGCACACTCTTCCTCTCTGCTCCTTTCACGTCTTATCCTCCAAACAAACTGCTAAACCCTCTTCTCCACCCAATCCCATTCCTCCAGTAAGAGGTCAGCAGGACAATATCCTATAGATGCACAGAACCATAAAGTGCACACATGATATGATGACTCTGTGTCACCAGGTCCAATCCATTGCCGTCAGAAAAGTTGACCTTCACTATAATTTATGGACAGGGGCAGCATCAGGGCCAGAGGCCATGCTCCCAGGGAAACTCTGAGGCCCATGAACCACCAACTGTGGTCTTTTAGCAGAGATCTCAGAGTGTACCGCTTTTCACTCTTGTGCTGCCAGCGACACTCAACTTTGTGAGCTCCATCACGGCTATCACTGGTGGTGGTCGGGCACCATCTGGTTCTTCCAGTCACAAGTCAATGTAGTCACGCACTCACGTGGGTCTCTCTGTCTTCTAGGTTCTCTATCCCCCGTGTTGTTTTGTTCCTTGGTGATCATCTGTTCCTACTGAGTTGGGACCATTTGCTGTACCCTCAGGAGGCAGCTTGGCAGCTTTTAAGACTCCTGACGTTACTCACCAACGGGGGGGTGCAGAAGGCTCTCTTAGCAAAATGCTAGCTGTGCCAACTGGCCTTGGTTTCCCCCGAGAGCATGGCCTCTGGCCCTCCACCCCAGCTACTCTGTCCTTGTAATATTGGATTAAGATGGTAGGAGAAATCATGTTATGTTGAAGTCTAGTTAATATTGATCTTCTTTCTAATGTGTGCTGTCACAGATTTCACCCAACCAAATTTATATCAACTATCTAATCTAAACCTTCCCCCCTCGCCCTCTCTCCCTCCCCACCTGTGTGGCCATCAAAGAGTCTTTTCTTCTATTCATGAGTCTGTTAAGTTCTTATTGTAGGGGTCTCATACAATACTTCTCCTTTGGTCACTGGCTACTTTCACTCAACATAATGTCCTCCAATTGAAAACAGGTTATGAGATGTTTCCTAAAATCAGCATTGTTTTTTATCATTGCAAAGTGTTCCTTTGAATATATATATCATAGTTTATCTATCATTCCTCCCCAGATGCTGGGCATCTGGGTTGACTCCATCTTTTTGCTATTGTGGATCATGCTGCAATAAACATTCGTATACATTTATCAATTGGTGTGAATGGCCTTGATTCTGTAGGATATATTCCAAGCAGTGGAATTACTAGGTCAAACGGTAGATCTATATCCGTCTTTTTAGGGAAGCAACAGATTGCTTTCCAAAGAGGTTGCACCATTTTGAAATCCTACCAACAGTGTAGCAGCGTTCCAA
The DNA here is from genome assembly GCA_028571685.1 of Heterohyrax brucei. Classification (NCBI taxonomy): domain Eukaryota; kingdom Metazoa; phylum Chordata; class Mammalia; order Hyracoidea; family Procaviidae; genus Heterohyrax; species Heterohyrax brucei. The sequence goes on from CM053147.1 coordinate 24,250,398, forward strand.
TTTCTCCACAGCCCCTCCAGCTTTGTTGTTTTGCATTTTTTGGATAATGGCCAACCTGGTTGGGGTGAGATGGTATCTCATTGTAGTTTTGATTTGAATTTCTTTAATAGCTAATGATCGTATGTCCACATATATTTTTTGATTGCCTGGATCTCTTTAGAGAAGTGTCTGTCCACCTCCTTTGCCCATCATTTAATTGGATGATTTATCTTTTTCTTGTTGATATTTTATAGTACCTTATAGATTATGGGGATCAGGTGTCAATCTGACATATAGTTGCCAAATATTTTTTCCCACTCTGTAAGTGGCCTTTTAATTCCATTAATAAAGTCTTTGGATGAGCAAAAGTGATTGATTCTTAGTAGTTCCCATTTATCTATTTTCTCGGCTGTTGTTTGTGGTTTGTTTGACAGATTTTGAAGTCTGTTTACGTTGTGTATTAAAACTTCCAGTGTTGTTCCTACTTTTTCTTGAATGAGCGTTATGGTTTTAGATTTGATATTTAGGTCTTTTATCTAGTTTGAGTTGGTTTTTGTATAAGGTGTAAGATACGGGTCTTGTTTCAATTTATTGCAGATGGATATCCAATTTTTCCAGCACCATTTGTTGAAGTGATTGTTTTTATCCCAGTTTAATGTCTTAGGGCTTTTGTCAAATATCAACTGCTCATGGGAAGATGGTGTCATCTCTAGTCCATTGATCTATCTCTTTTTATACCAGTACCAGGCTATTTTGACTACTGAGGCAGTGTAATAGGTTCTAAAGTCAGGTAGTGAGAGGCCTCTCAATGTGTTCTTCTTCTTCAGTAGTGCTTTACTTACCTGGGGCTTCTTCCCTTTCTAAACAAAGTTGGTGATTTGTTTCTCCATCTCATTAAAAAATGACGCTGGAATTTGTATTGGGATTGCATTATATAAGTAGACTGCTTTGGGCAAAATAGAGATTTTCACAATGTTAAGTCTTCCTATCCACAGGCAGGGTAGGTAAGTCTCTCGCAGTTTCTTTTAGTATGGACTTGTAGTTCTCTTTGTAAAGGTCTGTTATTTCTCTGGTTAGATTTATTCCTAGGTACTTATCTTCTTAGGGGCTACAGTAAATGGTATTTATTTGGTGATTTCTTTCTTAATAATCTCATTGTTGGCATTAAGGAATCCTACTGATTCACTTATGTTTATCTTGTATCCTGAGACTTTGCTGAACTCTTCTATCACTTTGAGTAGCTTACTTATGGATTGTTTAGGATTCTCTGTGTTTACAATCATATCAACTGCAAATAGGGAGATTTTGACTTTTTCTTTGCTGATGCAGATGCCCTTTATTTCTTGGTTTTGTCTAATTGCTCTGGCTAGAACTTCTAGTACAACGTTGAATAGGAAAGGTAAGAGTGGTCATCCTCAAGGGAAACTGTTTCAGTCTCTCTCAATTCAGGATGACATAGGCAGTGGACTTTGTATAAATGGCACTTATTGCATTGAGGAATTGGCTGTTTAATCCTATTTTGCTGAGCGTTTTTAGCATGAATAGGTGTTGGGCTTTATCAAATGCCTTTGCTGCATCAATAGACGAAATCAGGTGATTCTTGTTTTTGTGTGATTTATGTGGTTGATCACATTAATTGTTTTTCTGATGTTGAATCAGCCTTGCATCCTTGCTATAAATCCAACTTGGTCATGATAGATTATTTTTTGGGTATGTTGGCAAGAATTTTGTGGAAGATTTTTGCATCTAGATCCATGAGTGATATCAGTCTGTAGTTCTCCTTTTTGGTTGGGTCTTTCCCTAGCTTTGGTACCAGGGCTATGCTGGCTTCATAGAATGAATTTGGGAGTATTCTATCCCTTTCTATACTGTGAAATAGTCTCAGTAATGTTGAAGATAACGCTTCTTTAAAAGCTTGGTAGAATTCTGTGGTGAAGCCACCTGGGCCAGAGATTTTTTTCGTTGGTAGTGTTTGGATGACTTTTTCAATCTCTTCCTTTGTGATGGGTTTATTAAGTTGTTCTGCTTCAGCTTGTGATAATTTTGGTAGGTGATATGAATCAAGGAATTTGTCCATTTGCTCTAGTTTTTCAAATTTGTTAGAGTACAGTCTTTTATAGCATTGTTAAGATTTTTTGAATTCTGTTGGATCTGTGGTGACAACTCCCCTCTCATTTCTTATTTGGGTTATTTGCTTTCTTTCCAGTTTTTCTTTAGTAAGTTTAGCCAACAGTTTGGTAATTTGGTTGATCTTTTCAAAAAAACAGCATTTAGTCTTTTAAATTCTTCTATTCTCTAATTCATTTAGTTCTGCTCTAATGTTTATGATCTGTTTCCTTCTGTTGCCTGAGGGGTTCCTCTGTTCTTTCACTGCTTTGGCTGTATCTCATAGGTTCTCGTAGGAAGTGTTTTCATTCTCATTGGAATCCATAAATTTCTTGATTTCATCCTTGATTTTTTCTATAACCCATGGCTTTTTGAGCAAGATGTTGTTCAGTTTCCGTAAGTTCCACTTTCTATCTATGTTTTCTCTGCTACTGATTTTGAATTTTATGGCTTTATGGTCTAAGAAGATGCTTTGCAATCATTCAGTGGTTTGGATTTTGTTGAAATTTGCTTTATGTCCTAACACATGGTCTATTCTGGAAAATGTTCCATGTGCACTAGAGAAAAAGGTGTAATTGTCTACTGATGGATAGAATGTTCTGCATATGTCAGTGTCTAATTGGTTAACTGTGGCAATAAGATCTTCTGTGTCTTTACTGAGCTTTTTTCTAGAAGATCTGTCCAATACTGAAAGTGGAGTGTTGAAGTCTCCCACTATAATTGTAGAGTGATGTATCTCATTTTTGAATGCAATCGATATTTCTTTGACATATTTAGATGCTTTTTTATTGGGTGCATAAATATCTAATATTGTTAGATATTGTTGTGTATTGACCCTTTCAGCAATAAATAGTGATTATTGTTGTCCACGATAGTGAATTTTACATTAAAATATATTTTATCTGAGATTACTATTGCCACAACCACTCTTCTTTGTATATTGTTAGCTTGGTATATATTCTTCCATCCTTTAATTTTCAGTTTGTTCATATCTTTAAGTCTAAGGTGAATTTCTTGTGAGCAACATATAGCCGTGCCATGTCTTTTGATCCCAGATGTCACTCATTGTCTCTTTACTGAAGCATTTAGTACATTTACATCTAACATAATTATTGATATGTATGTGTTTAGTGCCATCATTTTGATGTATTTATTTCTGTGTTGATGTTTCCTCTGTTGTTCTTACTATTCTGTTCTGGGACATTCTTCTTTTATGGGTTGATTTTTCACAATTTTCCATGTTTCTTTTCTGTTTGTTCAGACTCCTGTATTGTGTTTCTTGCTTTGATATATCGCATCTTTATTGTGCTCTGCAGCTACCCATGTGATCCCCTTAATAGTCTATGTTTAAACCCAATTTTAACCTCTACATGTCTTATTAAGTTCTTCTATATCTGGAAGGACTATGGCGACTGTAGTACATTCCTCTGTTTATTGTGATGGTATCATAGTTTTCATGATGTGATCACTGGATCACTTCTCTTAATATTATAGCTTTGGTTGAGTTTTATGCCTTCCTTAACTGAGTAGGCTTCTATATAATGTGTCCCGTGTGCCAGCTTTTCTGCTGGGAAAGCCCTCCCTGGGCTGACATTGCCTCCCAACCTGGAAATTAGCCCCTGCTGAAGCCTCCATTTGGGTAATTCCACCTCCTACTCGAATAAGATAGTATCCCACATGAGTTCTCTCACCTGTTGTGAAATAGCTGAATCAGTGGGGGAAGTTCAGAAAGAGAGGGTCAAGGGGCTGGGGTGCTCAGAGTCCAGTACCAGGATCTGAAAATGTGGCTATTCTGCCCGCTGATCACATCAGCAGTGTGGCTGAGCTTTGCTGCCAGGTAAGTTTACTCACTGCCGCCAGCTAACAAAGAGAAAAAAAAAGTTAAAAATGGCATTTACCTTCAGTTTGCAAGAGCTGGCCATCCAACAAGGGTGGGGGTCAGCAAAAGAGAAGTTTCCTATACAGTGGCATGTAGTTCAAACTGACAGCCCTATGCCACGTCCTAGGGCTCACTGGGTGTCAAGAAGACTCCATTTAATTATCAATCCAGGACTTAGTTTTCAGAGGAATTAAAGAGTTGTGTGTCTAGTCCACAATCTTGACTCCACCCTCCTGCAGTCACTTTTGAATGTTCTTGAGCAAAAGTTTACTTGTGTGTGATATTAATGACACTGTTCAGTAATTTCTTCATTCAGCTGAGTCACCTTTCTTTAGAATGAGGATAAATATGGATTTCTTACAGTCAGTTGGCCAGGTAGCTACTCACCAAATTTCTTGGCACGGACAAGTGAGCATTTCCAGTACTGCATCTGTTTGTTGTAATATGTCAGTTGATATTCCACCAATTTCTGGAGTCTTGCTTTATACCAGTGTCTTCAATACAGCTTTGACTTCTTCCTTCAGTACCATCGGTTCCTGATCATACACTGTCTCTTCAAGCAGCTGCACATTGACCAGTTCTTTCTGGAGTAATGATTCTGTGTGTTCCTTCCATCTTCTTCTGATGCTCCCTAAGTTGTTTAATATTTACCTTGTAGAATTCTTCACTATTGCAACTTGAGGCTTGAGTTTTTTTGTTTGTTTGTTTTTTGTTTTTTTTCATTTCTTTTAAGTTGAGAAATGTAGAATTTGTTCTTCCTTTTTGGTTCTATTTCCAGCTCTTTGCACATGTTCATTATAATACTTTATTTTGTCTTCTCAAGCTGCCCTTTGATATCTTCTGTTTAGGTCTTTTACTTTGTCATTTCCTTCTTTTGCTTTAACTGTTCAACATTCAAAAGCAATTTTCAGAGTATCTTTTGACATTCAATTTGTTCTTTCCTGTCTTTTAAATGGCCTCTTGTTCTCTCCATGTATGATGTCCTTGATATCCCTCCATGATTTGTCTATTCTTCAGTCATTAGTGTTCAACACATCAAATCTGTTTTTGAGATGGTCTTTAAATTCAGGTTGGATATGCTCAAAGTCAATCTTTGGCTCTCATAGACTTGTTCTAAGTTTCTTCAGTTTCAATTTGAAATGTCATATGAGCAATTGATGCTCTGCACCACAGTCAGCACCTGCTCTTGCTCTAACTGCTGATATAGAGCTTTCCTATCATCTCTTTTCACAGATGTAGTCAATTTGATTCCTGTGTATTTCATCTGGTGAGGTCCAAGTGTACAGCTGTCATTTGTGTTGGCTAAAAAAGTTATTTGCATTGAAGAAGTCATTGGCCTTGGAAAACTCTATGATGCAATTTCTGGCATCATTTCTGTCACCACAGTCATATTTTCCAACTTCCAATTCTTCTTGAAATCAAATCACCAGTAATTATCAATGCATCCTGACCTACAGACTTGCTGTATATCAGAATTGACTCAATGGCAGTAGTTTTTGGCTAATAAATATGTGGATATATCTGTATCTATATGTATGTATTGTTGTTGGTAGATGTCATGAAGTTGACTTGGACTTACAGTGACCTATGTACACTGCTAGATCCTATACCATCCTCATGATTGTTGTTATATTTAAGCTCATTGTTACAGCCACTGTGTCAGTTCACCTTATTGAAAGTCTTCCATTTTTTGTTGATGTTGTATTTTCCAAGCATGATGGCCTTCTTTGGAGATTGATGCCTCCTGATAACATGTTCAAAGTATGTGAGAGAAAGACTCACCATCCTCCCTTCTAAAGATCATTTTGGCTGTACTTCTTCCAAGACAGATTTGCTCTTTCTTCTGGCAGCCAATAATTCACAGGTGTCAATTCTTCTTTCCTCGTGTTCATTGCCCAGTTTTTGTACACATATGAGGCCACTGAAAACATCATGGCTTGGATCACATGCACCTTAAGCCCGAAAGGGGCATTTTTGTTTTTTAAAGTACTTTAAAGAGGTCTCTTGCAGCAGATTTTTCCAGTGCAATGTGTTTTTTCACTTCTTGACTGCTGCTTACATGAGAAGTGATATGGATCCAAGTAAAATGAAATCCTCAGTGATTTAATTTTTTTTTTTGGTTATTCTGATATTGCTTTTTGATCTAGTTGTAAGGATTTTTGTTGTCTTTATACTGAGGTGTAATTCATACTGAAAGCCACAGTCTTTGAGCTTCATCACTCTGTGCCTCAAGTCTTCTTCACTTTCAGCAAGCAAGGTCATGTCATCTGTACAATGCAAGTTGTTAACGAGTCTTCCTTCAGTCCTGATGCCCTGTTGTTCTTCATATAAACCAGCTTCTCAGATTATTTGCTAAGTACACAAACTGAATAAGTTTGGTGAAAGCACACAACCCTGACACACAACTTTCCTGACTTTAAACTGTGCAGTGTCCTGTTGTTCTTTTCATACAACTACCCCTGATCTCTGTGCAGTTTCCTCACGGTTCCTCATGAGGACAATTAAGTCTTCTGGGGAGGTGTATATATATATATATATATACATATATACATATATACATATATGCATATATAAAGTCCTTTGGCTGCCAACCAAAAGATTAGCAGTTTGAATCCATGAGCTGCTCCTTGGAAAATTGGGCAGTTTTACTCTGTCCAGTAGGGTTGCTGTTAGTCACCAGTGGATTGAGTTTTATAAACATATATTCAGTCATAGGTTGTATTTCTCTAGAAAGCTTAGCCTAAGACAACTTGTGCCAGGAGTGATTCTAGAGAAACAAAATTGCAAGGATTAGTATTATAAATCGGTTCTCATCTGGTTAGCCTTAAGGATGTTGATGACTCCTCCTCTTCCAATATTAAAGAGTATACTCCTAATCCATGGCATGAGATTTGTAAAATATCATCACCAATTGTCGTGGATTGAACTGTGTCCCTCTAAAATGCGTATAGTCATATGGCTGGGCCATGATTCTCGATATTTTACAATCGTCCTCCATTTTGTGATTTGCCTATGCTGTAGATTAAAGAGAATTAGGGTGGGACTGTAAACCCCTTTCTATAGTCCCCTCCCTCCTCCACTGTAACCAGAGTTTCCCTGGAGTGTGGCTTGCACCACCATTTATCCTTTCATCTTATGAGAGATAAAAGGAAAGGAAGCAAGCAGAGAGTTGGGGACCTCACACCATCAAGAAAGTAGCACCAGGAGTAGAGACCACCCTTCAGACCTGAGGTTCCTGCACCAAGAGGCTCTGTGACAAAGACTGATAGAACACAAAGACTTTCCTCCAGAGTTGACAGAGGGAAAGCCTTCCCCTGAAATGTATACCCTGAATTCAGACTTGTAGCCTGCTGGGACTGTGTAAGAATAAACTTTCCTTTGTCAAAACCATCCACTTGTTGTATCTCTGCTAGAGCAGCACTAGCTGCCTAAAACACCAATAGATCAAGTGTTGCTGAGAGGGGAGGCTCTGTGTGACTGCATGTTTGAATTCTACAATTCTTTTTAGAATGACAACTATAGAAAAGCTGGTTGCTTGATCCTACTTTCACTAGAAAAACTAATAAAACAAAGATTCAGAGCTTCACAGTCACAGACAGCTTAAGTGCCACATAAATGACCTCAAAGCTATCACTTATGGCCTCAAAAAAAGTCTTATTTCTTATAGTAACAGAACTGAAATTACCAAAAAGCAAACCAAAGTCTTATCATAAGAATGGCTGATACAATTGATTCAATTGAATTCCCACCATCAAATGATGTCTGAAGTTAAAGTGAGAGCACTGAAGAAATGGAATCCTGAAACTTTGGATAGGGACATATGGGCATATAATCAGGAAGCTGGCAACACTGAGTCCCTAAATTCTCTCGAAACAGTTCTGTCAACAGAACCAGGCCTCTCACTCCCATCTAAAGAGATTACTTCAATTTCTTTTATTGTATTTTAAGTGAAATATTACAATTCAAGTCAATTTCTGACATGAAAACTTACACACACTTTGTTATGTGACCCTACCTGCTCTCCTCACTCTGTGACAGCATACTCCTCCTCTCCACTCTGTATTTCCAGTATCCATTCAACTGGCCCCCGTCCCCCATGCCTTCTTATTTCACCTCCAGACAAGAGCTGCTTAGTTAGCCTCCTATATATACCTAAGCCAAGAAGCACATTCTTCACCCGTATCACATTGCATCTTACAGACTAGTCTAGTCTTTGTCTAAGTGAGATTACTCCATTTTCATCTGCTAAACCACCTTCGTCAGTAAATCCAGAAGCCCTTACCCCCCTATCTGATAACAGCAACCCAGCTGTGTCCAAACAGTCTTAGTCTATCACCTGGAACAGTATCAGAGTCAGAAGGCTTCTGAATGATTGCCTGGGACATTATCTGAGTCAGATTTCTTACAAGACATTGCTGTATATTCTCAGAATCCGTCCTCATCACTCATTTTTGCATCTGCAGCTAGACTTAAGTCCTAGAATGTCCTCAAAAATTAAGTACAAAGTGGGACCCAGGAGGAAGTACACTACACTTCAAAAGAACTGTTTGTTTTTTCAAACCTGTACAGAAACCTGGAGAATATGTGTGGAGATAGCAATTTAGGGTATGGTATAATTGATAGCATAGTTGCTAAGTGCTACAGCTTCTATACAGCAGTTTGAATCTACCAGGCACTCCTTAGAAACTCTTTGGAACAGTTCTACTCTGTGCAACAAGCTCACAATTAATGGGAATCAACTTGATGACATTAGGTTTGTTTTTCTTTTTTTAATAAATTATAGAAGGAACATAAAGTTACATCAGTCTGAATTTATTGATATGGGCCCACTAAACACAGATTCTTTATTCAGTGTTTGAGCTTGAGAGGTTAAGGAAGGATCCAATAGTTTGTCTGGTTCCCTGAAGTTTAGATTTTGCTGTTATCTGCACTAAACCAACTTGAAGTACCAGATACACTGTAGAAGAAGGTATCCAGAGACTTAGGGTAATTGGCTTACTACAGAGGATTTATCAGGTTAGACCCAGAGACTAATACAAGGAGTACCCAGAGGATATAACCTTTCCTACAACGATGAGGAACAAATTCGAGAAGGAAACACCAGAATTCTTGAAAACTGCTGTAATTGGTATTTTACACAAGTCAAATTTGACAATGCTAATTGTCCTAACTGGTTTAAGATACCTAACCTGGGGCTCACTGGGCTCTACTGTGGTAGGGGCCAAGAAGGAACGCTCAGTCAACAAAGTGAAGGAGAGAGTGGACAGAAGAGTCAAAGCAGTAACTGAAGAATAGTCTGACTTGTTCAGACTTACAGGGTTAGCTACTTGGTCATGGCGCCCCTAGGAGTGAAATAGATCAGAAATCTACTATTTACTTAATCTATACAAATGAATGAATTCTAGGTCAAGTGAATGGCAGTCTAATTCAAATTGCCAGAATACAGTTCAAGAAATCCTAGACTTAAAAAGATTTACAGAGCCACAATCCCTTGAACAAAGGGGAGGCTGGGCCCCCTTGAGGAATGCCTCCATTACACTGACAAAAATTTACAGTGTTAATCTCTCTTCCAGTCTTCCCCAAAGGGATCTAAAGTCTTTTATGAGAGTGACTGTTTACTGGAGAAAAGGAAATAATCCAAGTTTTTAGGGATGACTGGTTCTGATCTTGAACCGACACTAGATCCAAGAGACCCAATGTCACTGCGGCCCACCAGTCACAGTGCAAGTGTGTGGAGATCAGGTTATTAATGGAGTCCAGGCTCAGGTTCATCTCACAATGAGTTCTATGGGTTTCTGAACCCACCCTTTAGTGATTTCCTCAGGTCCAGAATATGTAATTTTAATAGATCCTCTCAGCAACTGGTACAACCCCGCAGTTGAACCCTGACAAGTGAAATAAAGGTTACAATGGAAGGAAAAGAAAGTAGAAGCCTTTAGAATTGGTCCTACCTAGGAAAACAGTAAATGAAAAACAGAACTGCATTCCTGTGGGGATTTTAGAGATTACTACTACCATCAAGAACTTCAAGAATGCACGGGCAATGGTTCCCACCACATACCCATTCAATTTGCATATTTGGCCTGTGCAAAAACAGACAGACCTTGGAGAATGACAGTGGATTATCATAATCTGGTGGTGATTCTAACTGCAGCTGTTGTTCCAAATACAGTTTCTTTGTTAGAGCAAATTAATATATCTCCTGATATGTAGTATGCAGCTATTAATGTAGCTGATGCCTTTTTCTTGATTCTGATTTTAAACTAACATCAGAAGCAGTTTGCCTTCAGCTGGCAAGGTCGGTGATATATCACTGTCCTTTCTTATAGGTATGTCGGTCATCTAGTGATGCTTTATATTGCAAGTGGTTGGCTTATCAGAGAGAAATCTATTTTCTCACCATCTATAGGCTAGAAGTCCAAATTCAGGATGCCAGCTCCAGAGGAAGTCTTTCTCTTTCTACTGGCCCTAGAAAAAGGTCTTTGTTATCAACCTTCCCATGAACTAAGAGCTTCTCTGCACAGACAACCCACGTTTAAATGACACACTCTGCTCCTGGCACTGCTGTCTTGTAGGATAAAAAGTAGGTCAGGCCACAACCCAGGGAAATACCTTTTACATTGGATAAGGGGTTTGACCTGAGCAAGGACATCACTCAAAAAAAAAAAAAAAAAAAAGAACCACTGCCATAAACTCAATTCCAATGCATAGCAACTCTATAAGACACAGTAGAACTACGCCATAGTTTCCAAGGAGTACCTGGTGTATTCATAATGCTGAATGTTTATTCAGGAGATGTAACACTTAACCACTATACCACCAGGATATACCCTAATCTTCTTTAATCATTGGCCAACATAATTTTTAACACATAGGAAAATCACAAAATGGGAAACAACTACACAATACTCTGAATAATGGTCTAACCAAGTTGACACATATTTTGTGGGACACAATTAAATCCATGACAAGGGATCTATCAACTGTTTAACTCTCCAAGGACCTTCATCACTTTTCCCTTCCACAAGATGTAACACTGGTCCATTACATTGATGATAATATGCTAATTGGTTCTATTAAGGTATAAGTGTTATCGAATCTGGACTTAATGGCAAAACATTTGTGTACTAAGAGTGGGAAATTAATCTGACAAATAATTCAGGTGATTTCCAGGTCAGTGAAATTTCTAGGTGTCCACTGATGTGGAGCATGCTGAGATTTTCCTTCTAAAGTAAAGGATAAGTTATCACATCTCGCTGATCCCACAACTAAAAAGGAGGCACAACACCTGGTGGGCGTTTTTGGATTTTGGAGGCAACATACCCTTCATCTGGATGCACTATTCTGGCCTACTTATCAAGTGACTTGAAATGTTGCTAGTTTTGAGTGTGGCCTGGAACAAGAGAAGGTTCTGCAGCAAATCCAGCCTGCCAAGCAAGCCATTCTGCCACTTGGGCTCTATGATCTAACGATCAACTGTGCTTGAAATGTCAGTGGCAGATAGAGATGCTGTTTCGAGACTTTGGCAGGCCCCTATTCATGAACCACAATGTAGACTATTAGGATATTGGAGCAAAGCCTTGTCATAATCCTCAGCAGGTAGCTACTTTCCTTTTGAGAAACAATGTTTGGCTTGTTACTAGAGTCTAAAGGCTTAACCATGGACCAAGAAGTCACTATGCAGCTTATGCTACCGCTCATGAACTAGGTATTTCCTTATATGCAGAACCAGAATGTCAGACTTGTGCAGAAGCCTTCCATCACTAAATGGAAATGGTATATGAGATTGGGACTGAGCAGAACCTGAAGGAACAATTAAGTTGTATAAAGAAGAGGCTCAAATACCCATGGTCTGCACTCCTATTATATTACCTTCCATCTCCCAGTCTGCACCTCACTGAAAATTCCTTAGTATCAACTAAGGAAGAGAAAACTCACGTTTGATTTACAGATGGTTCTGTGTGATACGTACACACCACTTGACAGTGGACAGTGGCAACAACACTGCCTCTTTCTACCAGGGGACCGTGCTGAATGGAAAGCCTCTCAGTGGGCAGAACTTTGAGTAATGCACCTGGTTATTCACTTTGCTTGGAGGAAGAAATGGTCAGATGTGTGACTGTATACTGATTCACGGACTGTGGTCAATGGCTTGGCTGCATGGTCAGGGACTTCAAAGGAACATGATGGGAAAACTAAAGATATGGAGGCATGTGGATGGACTTCTCTGAATGCGCCACAGAAGTAAAGATATGTGTACAGTGCAAATGCTCACCAAAGGGTGGTCTTGGCAGAGGAGGATTTTAGCAGTCAAGTGGATAGGATAACAAGTTCTTTGAAAACCAGTCACCGTCTTTCCAAGCTGTTCTTGTCATTGCCTCATGGTCTCATGAACAAAGTGGCCATGGTGGCAGACATGCAGGTTACACATGCGCTCAGCAACAGGGACTTCTACTTACCAAGGCCAACTTGGCTGTAGCCACTGTTCAGTGCTCAATCTGTTTTAGATATGGCACCATTCCTAGATCTGATCAGCCAACAATTTGGTGGCAGGTTGACTACACTGGACTGCTTCCATCATGGAAAGGGCAGTGTTTTGTTCTTACTGAAATAGAAATTTACTCTGGATACAGATTTGCTTTTACTGCATGCAATCCTTCTGCCAAAACCACCATCCATGGACTTACAGAATGCCCTATCCATCAAGGTGTCACACACAGTATTGCTTGGTAACAAGGGATTCATTTCACAGTAAGTGAAGTGCGGCAACGAGTTCATGCTCACGAAATTCACTGGCCTTACCAGGTTCCCATCATCCTGAAGCAGTCGGCTCAATAGAATGATAGAATGATCTTCTAAAGACACAATTACAGTACTGTCTAGGTGGCAATACCTTGCAAAGTTCGGGCAATGTTCTCCAGGAGGCTATCCATTCTCTAAGCTCTGTAGATCTGATGTATGCTGTTGCTTCTCCTATAACCAGAATTCATGGGTCTAGGAATCAAGGTGTGGAAGTTGGAGTGGCACCACTCACTATTACTCCTAGTGACCTACTTACAAAATTTGTGCTTCTGTCTCCTTAACCCTATGATCTATGGATCTAGAGGTGTAGACAAAATTCTAGGCAGAATTCTACCACCAGGAGACAGAGTACTGATTCTACTGAACTGAAGTTAAGAATGCCACCTGGCCATGGTGGGGCTCCTCACACCTAGGAATCAGCAGGCAAATAAGCAAGTTACTGTATTGGCTATTGTAATTGATTTTGGTTACCAAAAAAAAAAAAAAAAAATTGAATTGATACTACATAATGGAGATAATTGTCAGTTTGTCATACTGTGGGGACTTACATGTTGCTGTGATGCATGAAGACATGCTACCACTGTTTAGACACCAGCAGGGTCACCCATAATGGACAGATTTAATCTGAGCTTTCAGACTAAGACTAGGTAGAAGAATCTGGCAGTCTACTTCTGCAAAGAATTAGCCAGTGAAAACCTTATGAATAGCAGCAGAACACTGTCAGATACAGTGCCAGAAAATGACCTCCCCCAGGTTGGAAGGCACTCAAAAGACTACTGGGGATAGATGAGCTGCCTCCACAAAAGGCAATAGACCTTAATGACATAGATGGAGTACAGCCTTTGGGACCTTCATTTGCTGATGCAACATGACTCAAAATGAGAATAGCTGCAAACATCCATTATTAATCAGAATGAGGAATGTACAAAGTATAAATCTTGGAAAAGTGTAGATCAACAAAACTGAAATGAAACACACAAAAAAATTGATATCCTAGGCACTAGTGAGCTGAAACAGACCAGTACTGACCACTTTGAATTGAACAATCATATGGTTTACCATACTGGGAAGGCTTACTTGAAGGGAAGTGGTGTCAAATTCATAATAAAGAATATTTCAAAATCTGTCCTGAAGTACAATACTGTCTGTGATTGGATAATACCCATATGTCTGCAAGGAAGGCCAGTTGACACAACCATTATCTAAACTTACTCACCAACCACTAAGGCTAAAGAAAAAGAAATTGCTTATTTTTATCAGCTTCTGCAATCTGAAATTGAGCAAACATGTAATCAGGATGCATCAATAACTACTAATGCAGAAGCTGGAAACAGAGAAGGACTAGACAATATGGACTCGCTGACAGAAATGGTGCTGGGGTGCCAATGACAGAATTTTGCAAGACCAAAGACTTCTTCATTCCAAATTCATGTTTTCACCAACATAACAGTGGCTACAAATTTAAGCCTCATCGGATGGAATAATAGGAATGAAATCAACAGTATCTGTGAAAAGAGATGATGGAAAAGCTCGATGTAATCAGTTAGAATAAGACCAGGTGCCGACTGCAGTACAGACCATCAGTGGCTCATATTAAAGTTCAAACTGAAACTGAAGAAATTTAGAACAAGTCCACAAGAGCCAAAGTACAACCTTGAGTATATAACACTGGAGTTTAGAGAACATCTCAAGAACAGATTTGATGTGTCGAACTCTAATGACTTAAAACCAGTTAAGTTGTGAAATGACATCAAAGACATCCATGAAGAAAGCAAGAGATCATAAAAAAAAAGACAGGAAAGAAAGAAAAGATCAAATTGTATGTCAGAAGAGACTGAAACTTGCTCTTGAGCATTGACTAGCTAAGCAAAAGGAATGAATGACAAAGCAAAAGAACTAAATAGAAGATTGCAAAGGGTGGCTCAAGAAGAAAAAGTAAAGTATTATAATCACATGTGCAAAGAGCTAGAAAGAGAAAACCAGAAGAGAAGAACACACTCTGCATTTCTCAAGTTCTTCCCAAGAACTGAAGAAAAAAAAATTCCAGCCTTGAGTTGTAAGAATGAAAGGTTCTACAGCAGAAATAGTTAACAACTCAGGAAGCATCTAAAGAAGGTGGAAGAGTCATTATAACTGAAGGAATTGGATGATGTTCAGCTATTTCAAGAGGCAGCATGTGATCAGGAACCAATGGCACTGAAGGAAGAAGAAGCCACACTGAAGACAGTGGCAAAAAATAATTTTCCAAGAATGATGGAATACCAATTGAAATGTTTGAACAAAAAGATGCAGCACTGGAAGTGCTCACTCATCTACGCCAAGAAATTTGGAAGACAACTACCTCGCCAACTGACTGGGAGAGATCCATATGTATGTTCATTCCCAACAAAGGTGATCCAACACAATACAGAAATTATCAAACAACACCATTACCATCACCAAAAGAAAAAAAAAACAAAAACCACTGCCATTGAGTCATGTCTGACTATAATGACCTTACATGTTAGAGTAGAACTGCCCCCATAGGGTTTCCAAAGAGCACTTGGCAAATTTGAACTGCTGACTTTTTGGTTAGCAGACATAGCACTTAACCCACTATGCCACCAGAGTTTCCATTAATATCACATACATGTAAAATTTTGCTAAAGATTCTTCAAAAGTGAATGCAACAATATATTGACAGGAAACTCCCAGAAATTCAAGCAAGATTTAGAAAAGGATGTGAAACCAGGGATATCATTGCTGATGTCAGATGGATCTCGGCTGAAAACAGAGAATACCAGAAAGATGTTTACCTGTGTTTCACTGAGTATGCAAAGGCATTTGACTGTGTGGATCAGAGCAAATTATGGATAACATTGCAGAGGCTGAGAATTCTAGAACACTTAATTGTGCTCTTAAGGAATCTGTATATGACAGTTCAAGTTGTATGTCAGTTTAACTAGGCCATGGTTCTTAGTGGTTTGGCACTTATGCAGTGATGTAACGTGGCAGTAATATAACATTGTTGTCATCCTCCATTTGGTGATATAATGCAGTCACCCTTGTTCTGTGATCTGATGTGATAGTTACTCAATTATACGGAGAGTTTCCTCAGGGTATGACCCTGCACCTGACATTCTGGCAAAGCTTTCTAGCTTTCTCTCACTCTGGCTCAATATCATCTAGTTCTTCAGCCTTGAACCAGTGGCCCACCAGGTTGTTTGCTGTGGGATTTGTCAGCCTCTGCAGCCTGTGAGCCAGCAGCCTGCTATTGTACCTGTCAATCTTGGATTTGTCATCCCTGCAGCTGTATGAGTCAAGTGAAGCCTCCACATTGGAGACTTGCCAGCCTCTACAACCATGTGAGCCATTTCCTTGCGGTAACTGTCTCTCTCTATATCCGTACTTCACTTCTGTTTCTCTAGCAGACTCTGCATAAGAAATGAGAATTCTAGAAAATTATAAATATTGGTGACGACGATGAAGGCACAAATAGATGAATTTCATTACAGATTTTTATGTAATCAATGTTTCTAAAGTAAGAAAATAGTGTTGTTTCACAACAGTTACAATAAGCCAGTAATTCCACATTTATAATTCATTAATGACTATAAAATCATAAGATCCATGAGTCTGAAAACTTATTTTTTTTCCTCACTACATAGTCAATACCAAATACAATCCCTAGTTCACAGGATGTGTACATTTCAGATTTGATGAGTTAGGCATTAGTGTGGCAGCAAGAAGTTTTAATTAAAAATATGATGACAAGTTACTACATGTGTTATCTAAATTAGGAAGTAATATTCCATGCCTTTAATCACAGCTTCCACTTATAAAAAAAAGTACACAATGACTGTACATAGTTATCCCCATATCAAGGGCAATTTTCCACTACAAAGAATAATTGGTTGTGTTGTTTTGGTCTTGAAAAAAATGCATACTTAGGTTACCGACCTAAGTGTATGCTATGTCATCTCCTCGTGTCAAAACAGACGACAAAGCATATCACAGATTAACATAATCCATAAGATAAAACATGACACAATTTCCATTTCAAGCTCTAATTATTGGCTTCTCATTTTCAAAGAGTTTCTCTAATATATTTCATCACACAACACTGTAGTCAAGAGAATATGTATATATATATATTTAATCTCTTTAATACTAATGGTTAAAGTCATTATAAAACGGAGTTGCTTCCTCAACATTTTTGAAATGTGTGAGATTAGTAAATCTCCTTCTCACAAAAGAAAATTAGTTGATAAAACCAATACTGTTGATTGTCTAATTATTGACTATATAATCCCTACATTTCGGAAAAATCAAGAGCTGTAGTTGCAGAATTAGAAGTTCTGCAATACAATATATTGTAAACACACATTACTTGAGAGGAGATTCAAATGTAAAATTAAGTAAATCACTGAATTAAAATATTAGGATGAAGTATTTACATGTGTTGTGTGAGTTTCCTAATAGACATGCTTGTTTTCTTTGTTCTTTTTGTCTACATAATAATTCCTTTGTGCTGATAATTTGTAGTCTTCTTATTTACAACACTAAAACCTATCCAATTCTCACTTATTTCACTACTCATACAATGTCTAGGCAAAAAGGGAACAAAGTTAATTTCTATTTAATTTAGCCTGCTATAAAAACAAACTTAATTGAGAAGCAACCAAGACATCGTTATCTCTGTCAAATTCCCAAGTTTAGCAGCTTTCAGGGGTCAGAATAGAAATATCAGGCCACAAGTTGCATGTTTGTCAGAAGAGAGGTTCAATTACAGTAAATAAAAAGCCTGCCACCTAAGAGAAAGGATACAGGCAGAAAACTATGATCCAAGGGGACACTATCTAGGAATAAGAATGTAACAACAGCCATAAAAATAACATCTAATTATGAAAAATAAGTGTTGAATTAAGGTTTTTACAGTGTCATCACATCAAGATACTGAATAATTCCTTTAATTCTATAATGAAGGAATCCCCTCCCCTGATTTTTTTTTTTTTAATGAATATGTTATACGTACAGCAATTTGGCTGGTCCATGATTCCCAATATTTTGTGATTTTCCTATGCTGTAAATCCTAATCTCTATTTGTGGTTGCTAGATTCTGTTGGAGAGGATTAGGGAGGGACTGTAACACCCTTCCTGAGGTCACCTCCCAGCTCCATTGTGAAGGGAGTTTTCCTGGAGTGTGACTTGAACTACCTTTTATCCTTTCATCCTACAAGAGATAAGAGGAAAGGGAAACACGCAGAGCTGGGAATCTCTTATCATCAAGATGCAATGCATGGAATGTAGCATGGCCTTCAGACCTGAAGTTCCTGCACCAAGATGCTCAGTGACCAAAGAAAGACTGATGCAACACAAGGACCTTCCTCCAGAGCCAATAAAGAGGGAAAACCTTCCCCTGGAGTAGACATTCTGAATTTGGACTTACAGCCTACTGGACTGTGTAAAAGTGAACTTTTTTTTTGATAAAGCCACCCACTCATGGTATTTCTGTTATGGCAGCACTAGATGACTGAGAATATTTAACAACTACCTAAAGGAAAGGTGGTGCAATGGTTAAGTGCTCTGCTTTTAACCAAAAGCCAGCAGTCTGAACTAACTCTGAGGTGATGCTGATCATCCTGGATCAGAATCTACATTTTAAGAAGATCCCTTTTGTACACACATGTGTACATAAGAATCACAGTGAATCTATAGGAACTCTTGTGTATGTCTAAGAATCACCTGGGTATCTATAAGAATATACTAGAGGTCTTGTTAAAAATGTGGCTTCTGATTCAGTGTATCTAGGGGTAGAAATGCCACTCTCAGCAAAGGTTTCAACTGGAAGAAACTAGTTTAAAACCTGGTTTTGTCTTACAGTGTTTAATGAAGCAAACAAACAAAAAAACAAACACACTCCCACTGAGTTGGTTCCAGCTCATAGCAATCCTATTGGACAGAGTATACCTGACCCATAGAGTTTCCAAAGATCACCTAGTAGATTTGAACTGTCAGCCTTCTGGTTAGCAGCTGTAGCTCTTAACCACAATGCTACCAGGGCTTCCCTAATGAAACCTGGAGGGTGGAAATAAGAGAGAGTGGGAGATAAAAAAGCTTCAACTAAGGTATAAACTACTAATTTGCTGATTAGACACGGCTGTGGCATCATCAGTACATAGACGAACTAATTATTGCTCTTTGTGACTCCAAAGCACAGTTTTAGAAGTTCTAGAGAAAGGTTCTAAGTCTGTCATGTATCAGGACACCTTGAAGCAAAAGAGAATGCTTTTTGTGCATTACTTTTTGACTAAATTAATTTAAATTTTTGATAGCTTTTTACTATTAAATTTGTATTATAGTTATTAGTAATACACCTAAAGCTTACGACAGCTGATATCCATGCTCTTAGCAAGTTACAGTAAAAAGGCCTTTTCAAGAATTTCTATTAGATGTGAGCTCTGCATAGCTTCATGCCATTTGGTACAACTCATGATAACTACAGAAGGGAAATATAATTTGTAAATTTGAACTTCCTGTTCTTAAGAACCTTTTTTATGGATTTAGAAAAACCATCTTACAGCTGACGCAGGGTCTCTAACAGACTAAGTACTGTGTGAATTGTAGTGTGGTGTATGGATTCCTTTAGATAGAACTGTTAGACTATCATTAAGTATCATCAATTTTCTCTAACATGACCTTTGAGTATATGATTTCTCTTAAAACTAGTCGTATTATTTACAAAAACTCTTCCGTGTTTCTCTCTGTTTTAGTGAGCTATCTAACATTAGCTAGTTTCTGCACACACATCTGTATGTCTGCCTGTGTAGGGAAAAAAAGAGAAGAGAGAAACATGGTATAGTAGTCCTCTAAAGAGGACTTTTCCCTTTCTGGTCTAGTGTTTGTACTCAACTGGCACTAAGTATCTGATGTTTTCTGTACAACACTATTAAATCACATCCAAATATACAGCATAGAGTTGATACAGAGAGCTCTCTCAGCTAAGGTAACAGTGAACTACCAACGACTGGAATTCATGGTGTATTCAGAACGTGCAAACATGCCTCCTTGGAGCTGTTGAGCTGACTGGTCCCCATCTTTGGAATGTCTTCTTCCCATAGGCCACCCCCCTTGTTCTTTTATAACTGATGATTGTCTCTGATGAAATGTCATCTTGTCAGAGAGACCTTCCTTAACTACTACATTTAGCATTGCAGCATATCTCTCCTATCCCCTCAGTCACTGTCATCTTGCTTAGCTTTATTTATTCTACAGTACTTACAACATTGGATTTGTTTAATCTTGTATTTTGAAAACATATTCATTGTCTGTCTTCCTCCCAATGGAGCACCATAGTATAAGCTATACAAAGGCAGCATTTTAGAATAAACATTTCCAGAGCTAAAACTAGTTTCAATGAATGACTGAATTGTGTCCTTCTTGTTCAATACATATTACTTTTTATAATCATAATGATATCAGAAGTGATGAGATAAAACTTTCCATATTCTCTACATTTGACACAAAGCACTGTGCACGCTTAGCACTTCTGGATCATGTGCTCCTCTTCCAGCTACATCCTCCTTCTTAATTGCACTGTTTCAGCAGCATCATTTTTCTTTGGGCTCTCTCATGTTTTTCACATACTGTGATGCTTCATCTGTAACTCGCTTGCCTATGTTGCTGTCATGCTCCCTCTGCAATGCTATCAGCATCAGTAGTTCACACGGTATTGCTGCCACAGTTCATTTGCTGCTTTCCTTCCTGACATGTCAGCTATACACCAAACTAGTTGTGATAACTTTCATTTTGCACCTCTTGCTGTGATCTTCCACAGGTGAAGTGTGAGGGGATAAAGTGATTGCTTTACACAGCTAATGTGAAATCCTAGGGAAGACTCATTTGAATTTACATTACCATTTGCCCATAGGTTGCACTAAAGAACATTACTTTCTAAAATTTTCATTCCATAACGCAATGCAATTAATTTTATTTCTGAAGAGATAGTCTAGAAAACTCTCAAAGTGTTCTTAAATGTTTAACTATATTATGTGCAAGAGCAGGCTGAACAAAACTGAATGAGTTCATTGATCCCTCTGAATTTCCCTTTTGCCTTGCATTCTAATCAATAATCCATTTTTCTACTTTAAATTTGAAATCCTTTCTAGAGAGTAGCACTTGATTTTTGACGTAGTATTAATATGGGCTTAGAGTTGATTTTCAAATTATTCAATTTTATTTGTCTTACCTTCTAGATTTGGGGTACAAGAGCAAATGATCTTACATAAGACAGGCATGCTGGATCACATTCCATTGGATTTCAGGGCATTGATTAACAAAGATAGTAATTTTGGTGCTATTCTTTTTATTTCATTTTTTTTTTCTTTTATTTACATCTGTTTAGTTATTTGTCAGGAAGTTACTAACTGGGCAATATGAGCCCACAAATCTGATGAAAATGCAATATATCAGTAGCTCTATCCTGTACCATCAAGCAGTGTTTTTAGCTTTTTGGCTGCTAACTCCCAGTGTTACATTTTGAAGATGTTTTAAGCCTATTATTCTCTTCCACACAAAATGCAACAACGTTGCACCAGACTGGCAAAAACCTCTCCTTGCACTAGTTTAAAGGAGCCTCCACTGTCCAAATTTGGCATAATTTGAGCATCAATAAAAATAATGAGAGGAAAATATTATAATCTCTTGAATAAAATAGAAAGTCAATTACCAGTCAATGAATAATGGCATATTTATGTAACTTCAAAGGCAAAAATGTAAACTGATGAGGAAGGAGTCTGATAGCTAACATCTTAATGAAATGAACTTTATGGTTCTATGCATCTATAGGATATCATCCTGCTGACCTCTGGCTGGAGGAAGGAGAGAGGGTGGAGAGGAGGGGAAAGGAGACTGTTGGGAAGATAGGACATGTATGGAGCAGAGAGGAATAGTGTGCAGTCACCAGGCAGGGAGAGCAGTGGGAGCTGTATATAAGTAGTCATGTAAATTTATACGGGAATATACATTTTCACTCAGTCATAATAAAAAAAAGAAAAAGAAAAAAATGATAAAGGTGAACAGCATCAATAATTGAACAAACCAATATGATATGCCATGTGAGGGGAAATAGAAAGAGGAATACAGCATATTTAGGTGATAGTCCTGCCAGGGATAGATCTACTCATGAGGAATCCTCATATGACCCTAAACTGAAGGACATTCTATGAAATAACAAGCCCATAACTTTTACAGGCGTCAGAGTCATAAGAGTAACTGTCCAAAAGAAGAGGAGCCTAGAGGAACACGACAACTAAAGATAACACACGATTCTGAACTGGATCATTTTATGAGGGAAGTTTTTGGGAGACCTCACAAAATTAAACAGAGTCTGAGATTTAAACTTGCTGCCACTGAGTTGATTCCAACTTGTGGTGAGATGGTAGTAATTTATAACTGTTGATTTCATTATTTTGATGCTTTCCTAAAATTGTGGTTATGTTTTCAAATATCTGTGTAGTGTCAGCAAGACAAATCACCCTAAAACTGTTCAAGAGCTAATAAAAGGTCTTTGAATTTCATTTCAACATTTCTGTATGTTTGATATTGTTTCACAGATGATGTCCTACTTGGGGAGCTGTTACATTACCAAAAAAGAAGTATATGTTTCATTTTGACAATTCCATAAATGAGAAACATGGCTTACCCAAAAAAACCTCATGATTTTGGGCCCAAATTAAATATATTTTCATTTTATTGCTGCAAAATAAAACATATTTCTTTTTTGTGATTGAGGATTTTAACAGCTGGCACAAAAAGCAAAGAGGAAAGGACTGAAAAGCAATAGCTATTGAAAGGTCATGGGAAAGACACGGGAGCGCATGAAGACTACAGCCTGAAAATATTCCTCCTCTTTCATATCAGTGATTGAACTTGAAGACGAATCTCAGGGAAAGCCGCACTATATTTGGTGATGCACCTGAAGAGAATCACCTAAACAGGACTACAAGAGGGCTTATGTTTGATTTTTAGTTTAAAATTTTCTTAACCTTTTTTTTTTAAACCATAGTTTTATTCCTACTCCTTTACTGTTTCGAAGAGGCATTAACAGAATTGGGATTTTTGCTATTGAATTAGAATCAGTTGCTATTATTACTAAAGTAGTACTGTTGTGCTACTTACGCTGGTTGTGAATTGTTTAGTTTAGATAAACTGATAAACAATAACCAAGGATCATGAATTGAACTGTGTTCTCCTAAAATGTGTCAACTTGCTTAGTCCATGACCCCCAGTATTGCGTGGTTGTTCTCCATTTCTTGACTGTAATTTTCTGAAGCATTATAAATCCTGATCACTGCCTGGGGTTAATGAGGCAAAACTGGATTAGATTAAAAAGCATTACTGGGATTATAACACCCTTACCAAGGCTGCATCCTTGTGCCTGCACCACATTTACTCTAATAGCAGAGAAAAGGAAAGGGAAGCAAGCAGAGTGGGGAGCCTCATACCAATAAAGCAGTGCGGTGTCCTTGGGATGCAGGGTTCCTGCTCAGAGGAGCTCCTAGGCCAGGGGAAGACTGATGGTAATGCCATTCCTCCAGAATAGAGAGAGAAAGCCTAGAGCTCACACCCTGGATTTGGACCTCTAGCTTATTAGACTATGAGAGAATCAACTTGTGTGTTCAAGCCATTCACTTATTCAAGCCATCCATTATAGCAGCACTAGATGGCTAAGACACCAGGTTTAACCCTTACCAATTACTCTGCAGACATCTGTAACAGAATTACGTGCATCGGGCATCTTACATTCCGTTTATTTCCTGTTTTCAAAGAAGAGGCAAAGAGCAGATACTATGCACAGGTCATTAATGCTACAACTTTTTTTTTTTTCCAAAACTGAAATTCATTTACTAGAAATTATAGTCAAGGCTGAATATCTCACTTAAATTACTAGTTATGACAATGTAAGTTTATATGTAAATATAATTCAGAAATCTGTTTTTTTTCCACTGAGAATATGAAGTAGTTATCATACTACCTCTAGCCATAAAATGCATATGTATAATGCTACTTTTATTGATAGAAATTAACAATTTTGTTCGATGACTTGTAAAATACAGGGAGTGAGCAGGTGATGTTATTTTCTTAATGGCTATCACGAATCTAAAGTGCCCTGGTGATGCAGTGGTTAAGAGTCTGGCTGCTACTGATAATTTAAATCTATAAACCCCACCATGGGAGAAAGATAGGGCAGTCTGCATCTGTAAAGATTTACAGCTTTGGAAACCCTACAAGGAGCAGTTCTTCTCTGTCCTATGGGGTCACTATGAGTTGGAATCACCTCAAGTGAAATGAGTTTTGCTTGTGGATCACAAGTCTGAAACTTAGTGACTTACTGACCTCTGTATAATTCCTATTTTTCAATGAATCAGCTCTCAGAGTCTCATCACTGTATTTACAGAATTGTCACGGTTCTGTGTAATGAGGATCTAAAAATACTGTCCATAACAACAGGTAGAAAAACTGTCAAGCAGACACACTGTCAATACCTCTCAGCTGTCCGGATTCATTCACTGATTCTCCATTGCTTCTATCATGATATTTCTCCATTTCCCCCTTGAGTTTTTCTATTGATATATAAAAATCCATTCCTTGTACATGTTGAAAGCTTACAACACATACAAGACTGCAAAAGACTACAGTAATACAGAAATTCCTCTCTAAATACCTTAGAGAAAAACAAAGGAGTTTGTGACTTTAGGCTACAGAAGCATTTTCAGATGATGGAAATAACAAAAGTTAATACTACTGAGGTTCAGTTAAATGATTGGCATTGTCAATAAAGACAAAGGAATAGATAAAAATATAACTAAAATGAGATAGATAGGACTTGGCAAACACTTGGATGTAGAATGCTTATGTGAGAAGCATGTCAACAACATGTAGATATTAGGATAACATGAAAGGAAATTAGATTTAAAGCAGAAGAGTTTGGGGAAAAAAGACAACTAATTCAGTTTTCAACATATAGTGTTTTGACTATCCTCTTTATACTACAACTTTGTATACCTGTATTAGTTTCTTACAGCTGTCATAATAAGCAAAAAACCCACTGCAGTGACCTAATAGGACATAAGAGAACTGCTCCATAGAGTTTTCAAGGAGCACCTATTAGATTTGAACAGCTGACGTTTCGCTTAGCAGCTATAGCTCTTAAACACTACATCATCAGGGATTTCTATCATAATAATACAGGCTTAAACCAATAAATTTTTTTTTCACAGTTCCAGGACTAGAAGCCTGAAATCAAGGCAGTAATAGGGCCTTGCTCCCTCTGAAGGCTCTAGAGTATCTGTCTCATGTCTGTCTCCCAGCTTCTGATGATTGCTCACAATCCTTGGCTTGTAAATGAATCACTTCAATCTCTGTCTCTGCTATCACATACTCTTCTTCCCTCTGTGTCTGTCTGTATCTTCACAAGGCCTTCTTATATGAACATTAGTCACTGAATACAAGGTCATCCTAATTCTACTGTGACCTTAACTATGTCTTCAAAGAACCTGTATCTAAACGATGTCATGTTCACAGGAATGGATGGGATTAGGACT
This sequence comes from Heterohyrax brucei, assembly GCA_028571685.1. NCBI lineage: Eukaryota > Metazoa > Chordata > Mammalia > Hyracoidea > Procaviidae > Heterohyrax > Heterohyrax brucei. The sequence continues at coordinate 24,275,748 of CM053147.1, forward strand.
TCATTCCATCTTTTGGGGACATAAAACCAACCTAAAACACCATGTGCCTCCCTCAAATCTGGTAAAGAACATTTTCCAAGTTGAATTCCCAGAAGAGATGATGGATTTCCCTAAATCAGTGGCAACTGTTCATTAAATAGATTTCCTGACTGAAACAGATGAGAAAATCAGCTGTGACCTGGACATTTACATTCTGAAACTGAGGAAAGCCATTTAAGTGCCCATTGTTATTATTTACATTTTACTCTTAATGTATAATAACAATGTTTTGTAACATAAGAAATGCAGTTTTCAGCAAAAACAATTACAATTTCCTTGGGATTAGGGCTTGAAAGTCTTGTGCTCAAAATATTAGTTTTCAAAATGTGTTTTCATAATCAGCAGGTTTGGAACAAAAATTTTTATATTGCTATGACTTTTAATAATGTAAAGGTCAGTATGAGTTTTCCCTTTGGATTATAGAGTTTTAACTGGAAAAATACATATTAGTAGTTTATTTTAGCCCCCAATAAAAGATTATTCTATTAGTCACATGAGTGAAAAAATTAAATCAATTTTGCTACAAAGACTAGGTGTTTCAGACATTATTGTTGAATCTTATTCCCAAAAACTTATTTTCCCCCTAAAATCTGCTCTTTTTTGTCGTGGTAAAATATTATAGAGGGAGAACACATACTTTCAAACAATGTTGTTGTTAGGTGCTCTCAAGCTGGTTCTGACTAACAATGACCTTGGGTACGACAGAATTAAACACTGCCTGGTCTTCTACCATCCTCACAGTCATTGTTATGTTTGAATGTTGATAATTACTGACAATTTTCAAACAATATTCAGAATATATTTAAAATTCTCACAAAAGCCCCATTTTTTCTTGAGAGATATTTTTAGAAGCATACCTTTAATACTATTAAAGTATGGAAAAATAAATCATTTTGGATTATTGGCTGGTTACAACAGCAAAGTTCACCAAAAAATCATCTCTGTTCCTATATTATTTACACAAATATGTGACATACAACTGTTATCTTTCTTATAAGCTGCAACTCTCTTTTTTCTGTACCAGGAAAATCTAGTATTCCAGTTGCTAGTAGGGCAAGAAGAAAGAACTACATGCCTCTTCTATTCATACACATTCTACTACTAGATAAGAACATAGATTTTTCACTAACAATAAGCCCCCACTTATCTGTCAGTTTGTGATACCATACAGGTGTCTTAGGCTGGGTTTTCTAGGGAAACAAAACCAGTAACACATATACATACAAAGAAAGATTTATATAAAGGGAAAAACTCACATGATTGCAGAAGCCGAAGATCCCAAGTCCTGTCAAAAGCCTCACGTGGCCATGGGAGCTGGTGAACTCAAGGTGAGCAGATCAGAGAACAGAGTTCTAGATCACTGGCTGTGTAGGTCAGTGGACCCCAAGCTGGTGGGGAGACTGCGAGGTCTCTGCTGACTTGGAGCTGCAGGGGCTGGCAAACTCGAGATCGGCAGGTCAAGGAAGAGGATTTTCACTCACTAGCCCAGGGTCGCCATGAGTCGGATCCGACTCCACGGCACTTGGCTGGCTACAGGCTTGATGAATCCAACAGCTGATAGTTCAGGTCCAGGACCCAAATGCAAAAGAGCTGGCACTGTGAGCAGACAGGAAGTAGGTAGAGGAAGGTGTAGAAATGAGATCCAAGGGGCAAGAAGCCACCACAGGTCCTGCCACTGTCTCTTGATACAGCAGCCAAACATGGAGATGCCAAATTGACAGTTTTAGCCACCACAGGGGGCTTGCATGTTGCTGTGGTGTTGCAAACTATGCCATCTATATCTGATACCAGCAGGGTCATCTATGGCAGACATCTGAGCTTCCAGAATAAGACGGACTAGGAAGAAGGACCCAGCAGTCTACTTATGAAAAGAATTATCCAGTGAAATCATCAAAGATGTCATCCATGCAGCAAGCAACAGGTCATTCAAAAGAGAGGATAGAAATAAAAGACCAAAGTGGACATCAGAAAAGACTCTGAAACTTCCTCTTGAATGTCAAGTAGCTAAAGCAAAAGGAAGAAATGATGAAGTAAAGGAACTAAAAGGAAGATTTCAAAGGGTGGCTCAAGAAGACAAAATAAAATATAAAGACGTGTGCAAAGAGCTGGAGATAGAAAGCCTGAGGGAAGAACATGCATTGCATTTCTCAAGCTGAAAGAGCTGAAGAAAAAAATTCAAGTCTGCCACTGCAATATTAAACAACTGAGGAAGCATCAAAAGAAGATGGAAGGAATACACAGGGTCTGTTATACCAGAAACAATTGGTCAACATTCAACCATTTCAAGAGGTTGCATGTGATCAGGAACCGATGGTACTGAAGGAAGAAGTCAAAGCTTCATTGAAGGCACTAGCAATAAATAAGGTTCTAGGAATTGACGTAATATCAATTGAGATGTTTCAACAAACTGATGCAGCACTGGAAGTGCTCACTCACCTATGCCAAGAAATTTGGAAGACAGCTATCTGGCCAACTGACTGGAAGAGATCCATATTTATGCCTATTCCCAAGAAAGATGATGCAATAAAATACTAGAAATTATCAAACAAGATTATATGCAAATAAAATTTTGCTAAAGATCATTGAAAAGTAACTGACATAACATATTCACAGGGAACTTCCAGAAATTCAAGCCAGATTCAGAAGAGGATGTGGAACCAGGGTTATCATTGCTGATGTCTGATGGATCTTGGCTGAAAGCAGAGAATATTAGAAAGATGTTTGTTTATGTATGTTTCATTCACCATGCAAAGGCATTTAACTTTGTGGCTCATATCAAATTATGGATAACACTGCATAGAATGAGAATTTCAGAACACTTAATTGTGGTCATGAACAATCTGTACATGGGTCATGAGGCAGTCATATGAACAGAACAAGGGGACACTACATGGTTTAAAGTCAGGAAAAGTGTATGTCAGGGTTGTATCTTCCTCCATACTTTAGCAGTCTGTATGCCAAGGAAATAATCCAAGAAGCTAGATTACGTGACGAGGCATCAGGATTGGGGAAAGACTCATTAACGACTTGCAGTATGCAGATGACAAAACTTTGCCTGCTGAAAATGAAGAGGATTTGAGACACTTACTGGTGAACATCAAAGAACACAGTTTCAGTATGGATTGTATCTCAATGACAAGAAAACAAAAATTTCACAACTAGACCAGTAAGCAACATCATGATAAACAGAGAAAGGATTAAGGTTGTCTAGGATTTCATTTTACTTGGTTCCACAATCAATGTCCATGGAAGCAGAAGTCAAGAAATCAAAAGACACATTGTAGGGGGCAGAGTCAAGATGGCGGACTAGACACATATCTTCTTAACTCCCTCTGAAAACTAAGGCCTGAATTGATAATTAAACAGAGTCTTCCAGACACCCAGTGGGCCCTAAGACACTGCATAGGGCTGTCAATTTGGACTACATGACAATGAATGGGAAACTTCTCTTTCGCTGACCCCTGCCCTTGATGAATGCTGACTCTCCCAGACAGAAGGTAAATTTTAACTCTTTTTTCTCTGTCTTAGCCAGCAGGGGGGCTTGGGCTTGGCTGGCAGCAAAGCTCAGCTGTACTGCTGATGGGACCAGCACGCGGAATAGCCACATTTTGAGAGCCCGGCTCTGGACTCTGTGGAGCTCTGTGGAGCTCTGCTCCTCCATCCTCTCTTTCTGAACCTCTGCCATAGAATCGGCTATTCCACAGCGAGTGGGAGAACTTGTGCAGGATGCAATCTTGTTCGACTGGGAGGCAGAGTTACCCAAAGGGAGACCTCACCAGAGGCTACTTCCCAGACTGGGAGGCAGTACCCGCCATTTTTTTCCCTCTTAGCCAGCAGGTGGGGCTTGGGCTAGCTGGCCACAAAGCTCAGCTGAACTGCTCATGAGACCAGCAGGCGGAAAAGCCACATTTGGACAGCCTAGCTCTGGACTCTCTGCACCTCAGTTCTTCTACCTTCTGTTTCTGAACCTACACCATTGAATTGGCTATTCCACAGCAGGCAGAAGAGTTGTGTGGGACACCATCTTGTTTGACTAGAAGTTGGAGTTACACATATGGAGGCCTCAACAGGGACTAATTCCCAGCTGGGAGGTAGTCCCAGCCCAGGGAGTGCTTTTCCAATAGAAAAGCTGTGTTTAGCACAGAACCACCTTATGGCTAGGGCTCACCAGTAGACAACAGTCTAGTAGTAGTACCCTTCTATATTTTGAACCAGTTTATACCATCTGGGGTTGGACATAGAGGTGTTTACTCGGCAGCTCGGTAGAGGGGCTTGAACACCTGACAGCCTGACTAATTTTGGAAGTTGTCAGATAGCTTTTACTTTGCAATATAAGACTACCTAGAGAAATAACTGCAGTGCATCCTGATGGCATCTCTTCCAACCTTTACTGACCCACATCATAGGGTCAGCTGATAGCCCCCTGGTGACTCCATAATTAAGGCAATGTCTTTGTTAATCAGGAGGTGGAGCCTGCTACCCAGAGATTCCACTGGGCCCATATACTAGAGTACATAGACGTGATTGGTGATCACTTTCCTTATCAGACTGTGCTTTAGATCCTCCTAAGATAATACCAGAGAAACTAAAAAACTTGCAGATGTCCAAAAAGCAAACTTTGGATTAAAGAAAAATTCACCAATTGCTCCAGAAAGGACCCCAAAGAAAGAACCAAAGAACTCCCAGATAAAGATGCCTTTCTGAAACTATCAGTGGTTGGGTACAAAAGGATTATATATAGAGCCCTCCTAGACATTATACAAAATGCAGCAGAGCAAAATAAAAAATAAACCAACTTGTTTAAACTATGGAACACAAGCATTCTGAAATCCAACAGATCAATAACAAAATCAAAGAAACAGAAAATTTGATTCAAAGCCAAGAAAACAGAATTTAACAAAAGGAAAACAGACTTCCTGAAAGAGAGACAAAGCTACTGACTCCAGCATCTATGAGGAGAAATCAGAGAAAAGAAACAAGTAAAATGAAGAGGCATTAAGAAGCATGTGGAATTCTATCAACAGGAAAAATCTATGATTAGAGTGCCTGAACAGGGAGGGACACCTGAAAACACAGAGAGCATTGTTGTTGAGCTGCTGAAATAAAACTTCCCTGAAATTATGAAAGACGAGAAGATAGATATACAAGATGCATATAGAATGCCACGCAATACAGATCCCAAAAGAAACACTCCAAGACAGTATAACCAAGCTCAACAAAATGAAACATAAGCAGAAACTTTTAAAAGGCAATGAGACTCAAAGCAAACCTAGCATTCAGAGGGAAACCTTGTAGGCTTTTGTCTCACTTCTCAGCAGAAAAGATGCTGGCATGGAGGCAATGGGTGACACATTCAAAGCCTTGAAGGAGAAGAAATTGCAACCAACAATTACATATTCTGCAAAACTCTCTCTCAAATATGAAAGTGAAATTAAGACATTTGCAAATAAACAGAAATTTAGAGACTTTGTGAAAACCAAACCAAAGCTACAAGAAATATTGAAAGAAGCTCTGGGCTTAGAAGAACAAAACCATAAACTCTTTTTAGGAGGCAATACAGGACACACCATCCAGAACCCTACTGAGTTATGCAAGACAGAAAACTCAATCAAAGCTATAATATTAACAGAAGGGAGCCAGTGATCACATCATAAAAACTATGATGTCATCATATTAAAAGAGGGATGTACTACAGTTGTTATACTCCTTCCAGATGAAGAGGAAGCTAATAAGACATGTAGAACTTAAAATTGGGTTTAAACATAGATTATTAAGGGGGAATCACAAGAGTAGCCACTAAACACAAAAAGGTGCAATATATCAAGTCAAGAAACATAATGTGGGAGTCTTAACAAACACAAAACCAACACTGAAAAGGGTGAAAAAATAACCCATAAAGAAGAATGATCCAGAACAGAATAGTAAGAGCAACAGAGAAAACATCAACACAAAAACAAACACATCACAATGACAGCACTAAACATATATCTATATATAATTACATTGAATGTAAATGGACTGAATGCTCCAGTAAAGGGATGAGCGACATCTTGGATTGAAAGGCACAATCCGTCTATAAGTTGTTCACAAGAAACTCACCTTAGACTTAAAGATATGAACAAACTGAAAATTAAAGGATGGAAGAATATATACCAATCTAATAATATACAAAGAAAAGCAGATGTGACAATACTAATCTCAGATTGAATAGATTTTAATGTAAAATCCACCATTGTGGACAAGGATGGACACTATCTATTGCTGAAATGTTCAATACAGAAGCTGCACTTAACGATATTAACTGTTCATGCACCCACTACTAGAGCATCTAAATACATCAAAGAAACACTGATTACATTCAAAAATGAGATTGATCACTCCAGAATAATAGTGGCAGACTTCAACCTCCTCTCTCACTATTGGACGGATCTTCTAGCAAAAAGCTTGGTAAAGACACAGATTTTATTGTCACAATTAAACAATTAGACCTCATTGACATACACAGAGCTCTCTATCCATCAGCAGATAATGGCACCTTCTTCTTCAGTGCACAGGAAACATTTTCCGGAATAGACCATGTCTTAGGACATAAAGCAAATCTCAACAAAATCCAAACCACTGAATTATTGCAAAGTATCTTCTTAAACCATAAAGCCATAAAAGTCAAAATAAATAGCAGAGAAAACACAGAAAGTGGAACTCATGGAAACTGAACAACATCTTGCTCAAAAAGCCATGGGTTATAGAAGAAATCAAGGATGAAATCAAGACATTTATGGATTCCAATGAAAATGAAAACATTTCCTACCAGAATCTATGGGATAAAGCCAAAGCAGTGGTCAGGGATCAGTTTATTTCTATAAATGCACATATCCAGAAGGAAGAAACAATTCAAACCAAAGAAGCAACCCAACAGCTCGAACAACTAGAAAGAGAGCAACAGGGGGGCCACCAGAAGAAAACAGATCATAAAGATTCAAGCAGAACTAAATGAATTCGAGAACAGAACAGCCAAAGCCAAGTGCCGTCGAGTCAGATCCGACTCATGGTAACCCAACAATTGAAAAAATTGAAAAGACTAAAAGCTGATTTTTTTTAAAGATCAACCAACCTGTCGAACCACTAGCTAAACTTACTAAAGAAAAATAGGAAAGGAAACAAATAACCCAAATAAGAAATGAGAGGGGAGATGTCACAACAGATCCAACAGAATTAAAAAATACCACAATGGAATACTACAAAAGACTGTACTCTAACAAATTTGAAAACTTCGAGGAATGGACAAAGTCCTAGATTCACATTGCCTATCAACATTATCACAAGCCGAAGTAGAACAATTTAATACACTCGTCACAAAGGAAGAGATTGAAAAAGTCATCAAAAAGCTGCCAGCCAACAAAAGCCCTGGACCAGATAGCTTCACCACAAAATTCTACCAAACTTTTCGAGTTAACTCCCATGCTACTGAGACGATTTCATAGCATACAAAGGGATGGAATTCTCCCAAATTCATTCTGTAAAGCCAGCATAACCCTGATACCAAAGCCAGAAAATGAGCCAGCAAAAAAGGAGAACTACAGACCAATATTACTCATGAATCTAGATGCAAAAATCTTCAATAAAATACTAGCCAATAGAATTCAACAGTGTAGCAAAATAATAATAGTAATTCATCATGACCAAGTTGGATTCATACCAGCAATGGCAAGGCTGGTTCAACATCAGAAAAACAATTAATGTGATCAGCCACATAAACAACATAAAAGATAAGAATCATCTGCTTTTTTCTATTGATGCAGAAAAGGCATTTGATAAAGTCCAACACCCATTCCTGCTAAAAACTCTCAGCAAAATAGGAACAGATGACCAATTCCTCAATGCAATAAGAGCCATTTATACAAAGCTAACTGCCTATGTCATCCTGAAAGGGGACTGAAACTATTCCCTTTGAAAACAGGAACTAGACAAAAATGCACCCTTTCACATCTCCTATTCAACATTGTACTAGAAGTTCCAGCCAGAGCAATTAGACACAGCCAAGAAATAAAGGGCATCTGTGTTAGCAAAGAAGTGAAAATCTCCTTATTTGCAGATGATATGATTTCATATATGGAGAACCCTAAAGAATCTGTAAGTAAACTACTCAAACTGATAGAAGAGTTCAGCAAAATCTCAGGATACAAGATAAACATAAGTAAATCAGCAGGATTCCTTTATGCCAGCAATGAAATTATTAAAGAAGAAATAACCAAATCAGTACTATTTACTATAGCCCCAAGAAGACAAAATACCTAGGAATCCATCTAACTAGAGAACTAACAGACCTTTACAAACAGAACTACAAAACCTTACTACAAGAAACTAAGGAAGACACAAATGGAGAAACCTATCCTGCTCATGGATAGGAAGACTTCACATCATGAAAGAGTCTATTTTGCCCGAAGCAATTTACTTATACAATGCAATCCCAATACAAAGTCCAGTGTCATTTTTTAATGAGTTGGAGAAACAAATCATCACCTTTGTTTGGAAAGAGAAGAAGTCCTGGGTAAGTAGAGCACTACTGAGGAAGAAGAACACACTGGGAGGCATCTCATTACCCAACTTGAGAACTTACTACACTGCTATAGTTGTCAAAACAGCTTGGTACAGGTACAAAAAGAGACACATAGACCAGTGGAACAGAGCTGAGACCCCAGAGATGCCACCATCCTCCTATGAACACTGATATTTAACAAAGGCCCTAAGATTGTACACTGGGGTGAAAACAGTCTCTTTAACAAATGGTGCTGGCAGAATTAGATAACCATCCGCAAAACACTGAAACAAGACCCATATCTCACATCTCATACAAAAACCAACTCAAACTGGATAAAAGACCTAAATATCAAAACAAAAAGGATAAAGCTTATCCAAGAAAAAAAACAGGATCAACAATGTAAGTTTCAATACACAATGTAGACAGACTTCAAATGGTGTCAAACAAAGCACAATCAACAGAAAATAGATAAATGAGAACTACTAAGAATCAAACACTTTCTCTCATTCAAAGACTTTACCAAAAGAATTAAAAGAACACCTACAGAATGGGAAAAAAATATTTGTCAAGTATATGTCAAACTGATGTCTTATTTCCACAACCTGTAAGGCACAACAAAATATCAATAAGAAAAAGATCAATAATCCAACTAAGCAATGTGCGAAGGAGATGGACAGACACTTCTCTAAAGAGGACATCCAGGCAGCTAAAAGACATATGCAGAATTGCTCAAGATCAATAGCTATTAAAGAAATTCAATCAAAACTATAATATCATCTCACCCCAACAAGGTTGGCCATGAGACAAAAAACACAAAACAACAAATGCTGGAAAGGTTGTGGAGAAATTGGAACTCTCCTATACTGTTGGTGAGATTGCAAAATGGTACAACCTCTTTGGAAAGCAATCTGGTGCTTCCTTGAAAAAACGGAAATAGATATACCATTTGACCCAGTAATTCCACCGCTTGGAATATATCCTACAGAATCAAGGGCATTCACACCAACAGATATATCCACACAAATGTTTACTGCAGCACAGTCCACAACAGCAAAAAGCTGGAATCAACTCAGATACCCAACAACAGATGAATGGGTAAACAAACTATGATACACATACTCAATGGAACACTATGCAGTAAGAACAATGACGATCTTAGGAAGCATCTCATAACCTGGTTTCAAGTGGAAGACATTATGCTGAGTGAAGTCAGTCAGCAGCAAAAGGGCAAATGTTGTATGTGACCCCTACTATAAGGACGTGAACACAGACTCGTGTACAGAGAACAAGGCTCTTTGATGGCTGCAAGTGAGGAGAGGAAGGGAGGGAGAAGGTTCATATAGGTTAAATAGTTGACAGAAATGTGGTTGGGTGAAATCAGTGATGGCAGGCATCAGAAATAAGATAAATTTAACTGAACTTTAACATAACTTGATTGCTCTTCCAATCTTGACCTGATATTGCAAGGACAGAGTAGCTGGAGAGGGAGTCCAGGGATCATGCTATCAGGGGACATTGAGGCCCAAGTGGCATAACTAGCGTTTTGCTAAGAGTCTTCTGTACCCCATATTGTTGTGTGGCATCTGGGGTCTTGACAACTAGCAAGCTGCCATCTGAGGCACACCAAATGGTCCCAACTCAACAGGAAATGATGACCACCAAGGACCAAAACAACACATGGGAAGCAGAACCCAGAAGACAGAGAGACCCACTTGAGTGGGTGACAGTACCAACATGTGACCAGAAGAACCAGATGGTGCTTGGCCACCATCAGTGATAGCTGTGATGGGGTTCACAAAGTTGAGTTTCATTGGCGACATAGGAATAAAAAGGGGTCCACACTGTAAACTCTACTGAAAGACCAAAGTTGATGGCCCAGGGGCCTCGGGGTTCCCCTGGGAGCATGGCCCCTTGTCCTGATGCTGCCCCTGTCCATAAATCATTACTGAGTTTAGTTCTTCAGACAGTAATGAATTGGACTTGACAACACAGAGTGACCATATCGTGTGTACAGTTTATGGTTCTGTGGATCTATAGGATGCCGTCCTGCTGGCCTCTTACTGGAGAGCAAGGAGAAGGTAAAGAGGAGGGTACAGGAGATTGTTAGGAGGATATCCCATGCATAAAACAGATAGGAGGAGTATGCTGTTACCAGGTAGGGAGAGTGGTGGGAGCTGTAAGTAGGTGGGCATGCAATTTTGTATTGGATTGTACACTTGTACTCAATCACAATTTAAAAAAAAAAGTTTAAAAAAAAGTAGAAGACACATTGCATTTGGGAAAATCTGCTGCAAAAGACCTATGTAAAGTGTTGAAAGATTAAAGATATCACCTTGAAGACTAAGTTGCACTGCACCTGAGCTGTGGTATTTTTCAACCACGTCACATGCATGTGAAAGCTAGACAGTGAATAAGGAAGATGAAAGAAAAAGTGACATATTTCAATTATGGTGCTGGACAAGAATATTGAGTATACTATGGGCTGTTGAAAGAACAAAGATATCTGTTCTGGAAAATGTACAATCAGAGTGCACCTTGGAAGCAAGGATTGTGACATTGTTTCTTACATTATCTGTATATGATGTCAGGAAGGATCAATTCCTGGACAAGGACATCATGCTCGGTAAAACAGAGGTTCAGCAAAAAAAAAAAAAAGTCCCTCAACTGGAAGGATTGACACAGTGGTGCAACACTGGGCACAGGAACAGGCAGCATTTCACTCAGTTGTGTGTTGGGTACCCGTGAATCAGAGTCAACTTGATGGCACCTAACAACAGCAACAACAACAAACTAGGCATTAAATCCACCCATGAAATTCAGAGGATCTGACAGATTATAGAGGCAGTGATGACTATAATATATAGTAGCTCACTTCTAAAGAGCTATTCTGAAATTATGAAACATTGTAAACATATTTCTGTGAAGACCTCCAAGGAAAGTGCATAATGTCCAGGCCAAATCTCCTACTTCAGAATATTTGACCATATTTGACCTTAAACTTATGGTAAAGCTGAGAATAGCAGTGCATCCTCAATTTCTTGAGACCATTCAATTTCCTAATGCTTGCAGGGTTATGTGCACCACTGGAAGCCAGTGGTGTTAATCCATCATCCATTGAAACTCACAGGAACAAGAGTTCCTTCTATTTAATAAAAGTTACTGTGGAATCTCACTGTGCAATGACAATGCTCCTTGTTCCAGAAACTTGACTGGTTCTTGCTGTAGGCTACATCACAGCCACAATCACAGAGCTGTGTATTCTTTCCAAGTTAAATTTTAGGCACAGAGCACTTCACCAAATCTGAAGCAATAATCAACTTGGAGACAATAGTGTAGTCCTAGGTACTAATGTAACCTGAATAGATTTTGACTGAAGGCCAAGCAGAAAAAAAAATAACAAAACCATTTCCTAAAGAGGGAGCAGTGATAATTAAGACCAATTTTGTTGCGCTCAATATGAAGAAATACATTAATTTAATGAAGCCTGATAACCCATGTATGTACCTTTGCTGTACTCCTAGATTTTCTTCATCACTTCAAGATTTAGAATGACCACTCGTTTCAGGCTTCTGTAATCATTATTTCCAAGGTTTCTTGCTGGCTGTTACCTCACTGGTCAAACCTGTTCCAAGAATTATGGCAAAATGTAATGTGCCTTGGGGATAGTTTCAGATATAGGGAGAAGTGAGACCATATACTTTTTTTATGTTGTAAATTCAACCATCTTAATTCTTGGCAAATGTGTCCTTCTCCACTAAAGACAAGGATGAGGCACTCTGCAAGTAATCAACAAGTTATCTCTCCTCTGCAGTCATTCTAACATTATCCACATTGTTCTCTGATTTCCTAAATCAGCTCTATAGGTATAAGTCCTTACAAAATTATATCACAAATGTCACTGGAACCCTCAATCACATGGAGAAATGTGATGACAAAATGCAATAGCATTTAGAATTACTACTCCTTTTCCACACTAATGTATATATACAAGACTGATGTAATAAATCCCATTTTTTTTGCATTTGGAATGAGTTATTTTCCAGGAGGCTTATTTGGCCTTCAAATGATATCTGTCTCTAAAGCTAAGCATATTCCAGCCCCTGCTCATGTTTAAATTGAGTCTGCTACTACTCTGTTATTACCAAATGTCTTATATAATAATAATTTATGAAATTATTTTACCCTTCTTACTAGAGAATATTAACCTTATGGAGTATGAACCTTTACTCAAGTTTATATATCAGTTTAAAAGCAATTTATTGCATATGATAAGTAGCAATGAGGGGAAAGTAGAAAAAGATTGAAAAGAGGAAAAGAAAGGAAATGAAACAAAAATAAGGAAGGATAAATGATGGGGTAAATGAACAGAAGCAACACTTTTAACTAGTTTCAAAAACTTCTATCATAAAACTTAGATTTAAAGACAACAACCCAGCCAAGAAAATAATGGAAAATTTATAACAAAGTAAAAACTTTCCACTTATAAAACTAAATGTCACACAGGAAGAAAGCAATAGAGCTCAGAAATTAGAGCAGTAGAGAAATCTTTAAAGAAAGAATCAATGAGACCAAAAAATGTCATGGTCTGTCAGATTCATATCATCCATTAAGAGATAAGTGAACAAAATTCTGATTCTCAAATATTTTATATCAACAGTCAGTTAACATTTAATAAATTAATCCAGAAAGAGAAAAATATTCTTTTATCTAAGTTATTAAAGCTAAAAGTAAAACAGATGGGAGCATCTTTATGGGTATGTTGTGAATCTAACACATAACTTTAACATTTCTTGGCATAGTACATCATTTATAAAACTAGAGATCTTGAGTGCAAAGAAAAACATCAAACCCTCTACTCCTATCCAGAACTGTGTGTCTCTTGGACACAGAAATGCTATATCTCCTTGGCAATGTAAGTGGTTACAGGGCTACCCTTGTCAATCAAAGTCATATTTTTTAAAAGCATAGCATGTTCAACAAAAATGTCTCCCAAGTTTCTAGAGCATTTACTACATCACTATTAAAATGCAGACTTAGCCTCTCTATCCCATATGCACTGAATAAAAATTGTTGGGGGAATGAAGACCAGAATTTTTATTTTCAAACAATTGATTTGAATACAGATACTCTGACTCTTACAGGGAGCTTATGCAGTGAAAATGGTTTGAGATTAGATGCTAACGTAAACGTTGGCAGTTCAAATCCACCCAGCAGCTCCTTGGAACAAGGCTTTGCAAACTACTTTTCTGAAGATTATGGCCAAGAAAATTCTATGGAGCTGTTTGAATCTGTAATATATGGAGTTGCCATGAGTTAAGGGCTTAAATGGCACTAACAACAAGAATCCTGGTCTTCTCCTCAAACTGCCATTTAGAATCACTTTTCAGAGCAAATCCACTGGAAATGGTGAAAATGCTGAAAATCAAAGACATCACTTTGAGGTCTAAGTGCTCCTGACCCAAGCCACAGTGTTTTCAACTGCCTCAAATGCATGTAAAAGCTGCACAATCAATAAGGAACACTGAAGAAGAACTGACGCCTTTGAATGAAGAATACTGAATGTACCATGGATTGACAGAAGAATGAACAAATCTGTCTAGAAATAAGTACAGCCATTGCTAGTTGGAAGCAAGGATGGTGAGACTGTCTTACATCCTTTAAACACGTTATCAAGAGGGACCAGTCCTGGAGAAAGACATCATGCTTTGATATTGCAGAGAGCCAGAAAATGGGAAGATCCTCAACAAGATGGGTTCACACAGCAGCTGCAACAGTGAGCTTGAGCATAACAACAATTGAGAGAAAGGCGCAGGATCAGGCAATATTTTATTTGGTAATAGTTAGGGCCATTCTGAGCCAGAACCACCTTGAGGGTGTGTAACAACAACTTTGGAGTTCCATGATGCCTTAGTTAACATCCTAGGCAATGGTTGCCTTGGACCCTATTTCAAAGTATGTGTTCAAGCATCATCATTGCCCACTCTATTTCCAGTTGCCAAGGGACTCACATTAAGGCTGGGACCACTAATGCTCCCTCAGCCATGTTAACCAGTGAGTTCTTATGAGCAATATGTGCAACATTTACGGACATTTAGCTGTTTTCATCCCAAGGTAATTATCCCACACGCATAAAATAGCAAATCTGAAATCTATTGGATGACATCTTTGGGAGCCTAATAGAGAGTTGGCTGACCATAACTAAAGCTTAAGAGAACACACCTCATGTAGCCAAGACGTGTTAGATGGCGTTCAGCTCTACACACTGCCAATCCTAAAACTGATGCTCAGAGACTGCAATTCCCTCCCACAAAATGGGGTCAGCATGGTCAGGGAGGCAGAAGTGACCCCAAACATGTCAAAGGATTACTCTTTCTCAGCCTACTTACAGCATAGTGTGGGATGCCAGTTTTAGTAGCTACCCTTGATTATGTGCAGCTAGTGGCCCATTCAAGTTTTTGTAACTGGAAAAGGGAAGAAGTTAGATGCTTCTACAACATTTTCTAATTATTCTATGCCAATATGGAGAGAATTAGCACAGTAAATTGTTTCCAGAGTTAATATTCTAGCTGAAGATTTTAAAGAGTTCAGCTCATTTTGAAGATGTCTAAAAATCTTAGGCTTCTGTCAATAAACACAGGACTCAAAACATCGTGTCAGCTGTTTTAAAGGGGAAAGAGAATTCAAATCCACAAGAAATTTTTAGCTGAAAATCAGTATTGTTATTGCATCAAGGAGAAAACCTTTAACGCTTTCAAATCTTTATCAGTTGGAAAGGCCAAAGAGAAGAGACTTTGAAATGTGTGAGAGCAATATAGTAAACAAATGTGCTTTGTTTTGACTAGGTGTTTGAAGAGTCTTAAAGTATGGCCATCATTTCTTTGGGGACAGAAGCAATATATGTAATAGTCAAGGTGTATAGCCAAAATACTCACAACTGGACCAATCAGGATGACATCATGATAAACAAAGAAAACACCGAAATTCTGAAAAATTTCATTTTACTTGTATCCACAATCAACAGTCATGGAAGCAGCAGACAAGAAATAAAATGATGTGCTAACCTGGGCAAATCACCTGAAAAAAACCTCTTTAAAAGTATTCAAAAACAAAAATGTCACCTTTAGGTCTAAAGTGTGCCTGACTTTTGATACTTTCTATGATACTTTCAACTTCCTTGTATGTATGCAAAAGCTGGTCAATGAATAAGAAAAATGGAAAAGCAGAGCAACATTTTTGAAGATGGCTTGGGAACAGACAGTATCTTGTTTTGTTGTTAACAGGATTGCTATAAGTTGGAACCTGACAGCCCATAAAAACAACAGGATAACTAACATGCAAATTGTAAGACTATAGATTGCATCACGGTTTAAGAAAGACACAAGGCTGAACAGACAGATACACGATTCTGTTTTCTTAAGGAAAAATTTTTATGTAATCTAGAGATGCGATTGTTTCCTTCAAACGTGTTTTAAATAAACTCCACTATATATGGCAACAAGCTGGGGTTAGAATTCTGTTTGCATAGACATGTGATGATTTAAGAACTGGATGCACTATAAGTACATGACTTGAACCACTTCCTTCATTACTATTAAACATTAAGATGTTGCCACATAGCCACATGGGGTAATATTAATAGGGCACCGAAATTAGGTATTTTCGTGAAGCACAAGTAGAGTGAAAAACAAAACAAAACTCATTGCTTTTGAGTCAATTCTGACTCACAGCGACCCTAGAGGAAAAAGTGGAACTGCTCTATAGGGTTTACAAGGAGCAGCCGGTAGATCTAACCACTAGTCTTTTAGTTAGAATCTAGCTCTTAACCGCTGCACCACCAGTGCTCCCAGCAGAGAGTAGAGAACAAAAAATACACTTGATAAAGTTAAACATACATATTTGATCCGATAAGTGAAATTCTGGAAGTGTATTAGGCAAAGTAACTAAAATTCTCTCACATCCAATCAAGAATTTGAATGGTCAAGATAGCTAGAAAGTGCAAATGGTTTGTGTCCAACTAGTCACCTAAAGGTTGACAGTATAAGCCCACCCAGTGGTACCGTGGAAACCCTGGTGGCTTAGTGGTTAAGTGCTATGATTGTTAACCAAAAGGTCGGCAGTTCAAATCCACCAGGTGCTCCTGGGAAACTCTATGAGGCAGTTCTATTCTGTCCTGTAGGTTCACAATGAGTCAGAAGCCATTCGACAGCAGTGAGTTTGGTTTGGTTTAGTGGTTACCATGAAAGATAGGCCTGGTGAGGTGCTTCTGCTAACATTACAGCCAATAAAGCATATGGAGGAGCCCAGGAAACACAACGGTGAAGTACTCTGTTGCTAACAGTGAGAGTGGTATTTTGAACCCACCAGCTGCTCCAAGAGAGAAAAGACCTAGCAACATACATATTGGAAGAAACCCTAGGGAAGCGTAGAGTCACCATGGACTGACCAACCTGATGGCCCATGATAAGAGACCCTATGGAGCATCTGTATTCTGTAATACACAGGGTCACCATGAGTCAGAATTAACTGGATAGTAACTAACAAAAAACAATGCAGTAAAATTGATTTCTCACTTCACTAGCAATTCAGTTATTTGTCTTCACATGAAATCTGTGATGACCCCTTCTCTCAAGCTATGTTGCAGAATGTGGCCTCCATGTTCTACAAGGAATTCTCTTTACTTTAGTCCAATTGAATATACCACATCAAATGGTATTTGAAATGCATTCTAATCATTCTGCTTCAGTAGAGGGTTAACCGAATTTCAATCTCTGTATTTTACAATGTAAAAGTTTTTTTTTTTAAAAAAAGAGCAGATGAGTTTTATCTAAAGTAAGTACAGTAGCAAAACAAGCAAAACAATGAATGCCATTGCCTGAGAAATAAAGAACTGGAAGAAGTAATCAATTTCTTCCAGTCTTTTTTTTGCTCACCCACTTGATGGGAAGCCACACATTGTTTCACTCAAAATTACCAGTTTAGGCATCTTCTTCCAACTCAGCAAGCATTCCCATGTACACTCTGTTTTGAGTCTATTGAAAATCCCATCAAAAGAGATCTTCTGAGGCATCTATATTTAAAATAAAAGTGTTTTCTAGTTAAGCCAGCAAATTTGAACACACAGAAATAAACAACTTTCTGGTGAATTAGCTCTATGGTATAAGCTCTGGCTAACTATGTGCATATTTATCCATTTGTTTGACACAGTCTGCTCATTTATTTTAAAAGGAAACAGCCCTGTGTTGGTGTTCATTGTAAGCTCAATTTGGTTTTACTCCCTTTACTATGCTTTCTTGGCACTCGTTTTTATGGAAATATAGCTGGTCATTAACACAGCTTTGTCTGCCTTATGACTGTGTTATTTTTCATGCAAAATAGACATTTCTAAAATAATTACAGATGGGAAAGTATGCCCCATGGAATTTTTCTTCATTACAAAATTATCCTGTTCTTATCCTTTTACATCCTCTTCACTATTAAGTGTAGAACAAGAGGAAAACCGAGTATCTCAGTTATGATAGCAATCTCAAACTACTTCGTTCTCACAGAATGAGAAGTGATGGATTATACATAAAACTAATCATTATGGAAATACTTGCTTAAGTAGATCATTGCTTATTTCCTTCCTTTTGACCACCCTCACCATTCTGTAAAACCAGCCTCCTTCAGCCACACATGAGCTTACTGCTAATACTTCCAGATGGTATACTTACTTATGGGGGACCTAGAAGCTGAGATCCAGAAAAGGGGGCTCCCTAGCAAGTGTCATCTAATCCTCACTGCAGCCTGTTTTCCCTTCCATCTTCCAGTAGAGTAGACTGGCTTCCATCTTCTTCCTATTACTCCGAATCTATTCTTCACTCTTCTCCACTCTTCTCCACGCTACTCTGTGCTCCGAGAAAGTGACCTCTATGGACTTCTAGTCTTTTCAAGGTTTAGCCAATGAGAGGCACTTGCAGGTGCTCTTATAGCAGGAGGAGAGGGAGGTGGGGGATTTACTTCCCCAACTCTTATCAGTTCCAGGCTGCAGTTGGCAATGTCTGCACCCTTCTGCTGAAGCCCACAGCTCCTGTTGAATAGCCTTTTTCTATAGAATCAATCTTCCCAGTTTCTGGTACATGCTTCTCCTCTTTTCCACATCAGACCTAAGGGTGGTAATGGCTTCAAACTGGTATTAATTCCAGGGTGCACTTGACTTTCTTTGGTTGTGTATATGCAACTAGTTCTTTCGTTAAGTTGACCTCAGTCATCTTTGATGAGACTGCTGTTTCTTCAACAATAGAGGCCCCTACTCTTCTTCTGATTTTGTGGAAATGGAGACACAGAGGTACTGATACTTCTGGAGTTACAGAATGACAGATTGTAAGGACCTGAGTTTCCTGCATGTCTCCTTTCAGAAACTGAGATCCATAAATGTGAAGTAATCTGAACAATTTGCATAGCTAATTAGCTGAGGAGATACAACCATAACCAGGTTCTTCCAACTCCTACTCAAGGGTTTTTTCAATCTTAATGGCATCCAGATGCGATCAACAACAATCCAAGCATGAGATGAGTCAACAGTGATGTGAGTTTTGCTTTCTTTCTTTCTGTTTGATTTTTAAAAATATTTTGGAGGAGTACTCATACTAAGAGCAGAATGAAAGAAAGAAATACAGAATAAACTAATGATGTAACAATAGATGAGGAACACATTCTAGGGGCACTGAGAGTTAACGCTTTCAAATTTCAATTATTGAAAATATTCATCTTAACATCCTCAGTTTAATTCTCTATCAAAAATCATGCTCAGAACACACTGGCCCTATGCCTAGAGTACATTCTATATCAAAAGCATTTAATGGACAGCTGAGAACTTCACAATAAAAATTTATTTAGTGAAATGAGCTCAAGGAGAGCTTAGGGGTTGTATTTAAGTGCTGAAAAAGACATACTTCTAGTAAACGATTAACTTTCACCAAACAGACATAGAACTCCCAAAACAATAAAATACAAAATTTTCCTCTTTGTGTGGATAAATTATTTTATGCCTTGTAGAGTTATACACATATTTCAAGCTCTCAGAAATAGCTTCTAAGAAGAATCACCAACATCTTTTCTCATCCTCTCAGACTGAGCTCCTTCTAAATATCATTCAGATCCACTAGGCAAGAATTACAGGAAAAACGAACACATGGAATTCCACAAGCTGGCCGGAGAAACTGACACTTTAATTTGCAACCATGACTGTATGCATAGACTTTGGTAATTCAATACCAATAGAATAGAAAATACAATCTATAGCACACACACTGAGCAATCTATAAGTCTTCATTTATTTATTAGTACTTTACTTTTCAAAGGTTTAGGTGACTTCTACACTGCTGGTAGGAATGTGAAATGGCACAACCACTTTGGAAATCAATTTCGTGCTTTCTTAAAAAGCTACAAATAGAAACACTATATGATCCAGCAATCCCACTTCTTAGAGTATACCCTTGAGAAATAACAGCCATGACGTGAATAGATACATGCACACCAAT
The DNA here is from genome assembly GCA_028571685.1 of Heterohyrax brucei. NCBI lineage: Eukaryota > Metazoa > Chordata > Mammalia > Hyracoidea > Procaviidae > Heterohyrax > Heterohyrax brucei. Next base: position 24,295,845 of record CM053147.1, read on the forward strand.
GTTCATCACACTACTCTCCACAACAACAAAAGAGTGAAATCAACTTAGGTGCCCATCAATGGGTAAATGGATAAACAAACTATGACATATTCACAAATGGAATACTATGCAGTGATAATGAACAATGATGGATTTGGGAAACATCTCCTAACATGTCATTATGCTGAGTGAAGTTAGTCAGTTGAAAAAGGACATATATTATATGAGACCACTACCATAAGGACTCATGAAATAGTTTAAACACAGAAGAAAAGAGTCTTTGATAGTTCTAAGGGTGGGAAGAGAGGTAGAGTGGTATTTGTTGATTACATAGTAGAGGGGAATTATATTAGGTGAGGGAGGGACAACACACAGTAGACAAGTCAGTGTAACTGGACTAAACCAAAAGCTGAGAAGTTTCGTAAATATAACTCAACATTTCAAAGAACAGAATAGCAGGGGCAGAGGTCTAGGGACCATGGTTTCAGGAGACATCTAGTTAAACTGACATAGCTAACATTTTTGAGGAAATGTTCTGCATCTCACTTCAGTGAGTTGCATCTGAGGTCTTAAAAGCTAGTAAGTGGCCAGCAAGGAAGCATCAATTGGTCCCAACCCATCTGGAGCACAGGAGAATGAAGAATATCAAAGACATAAGGAAAATATCAGCCCTAGAAAAACAAAGGCCACATAATCCAGAGACTGCATCATCGTGTGATGAGAAGAACTTGATTATGCCTGGCCACCATCCTGATTGCCCTGACAGGGGACACAAAAAAGAATCTGTGACGCAGTAGGAAAAAATGTGTGTGCAGAACTTGAACTCTATTAAAAATACCAGATTTGATGGTCTGACAGACTGGAGGATCCCCACGAAACACAGTCCTCAGACTGAAAACATTGCTGAAGGCAACTCTTCAGACAGAATTTGGACTGAACTAAGACAAAATGACACCGGTAGAGAATGTACTTCTTGGTTTAAGTAGATACATGAGACTAAGTGGGCAGCTCATGTCCAGAGACAAGATGAGCGGGCACAGAAGGACAGGAGCTGGTTGAACAGACACAGGAAATAGAGGGTGGAATGGATGAGTATGCTATCGCAATATGAGAGCAGCTAGAGGTACACAGCAATGTGTGTGTAAAGTTTTACATGATAAATCAGCTTGAATTGTATATGTTCACTTAAAACAGAAAAAATATTTTAGAAAGAGGTTCAGGTGATAACAAAAGGAGAAACTACTGGTGTAAAACACTGTGATCTCATGGAATAATTCAATTACATAATTCAATTACATAGGTTTTGTGTGACTTTATCAAGGATTTACCATCTCCACTGACTGCAAAATCCTAGATACTTGTATTATCATAGAAAATACCCTTGCCCTAGAACACAAATTGGTTTGAAGAAAGGTGAAGATATATATAGTATGTGTTATATTACATATTATTTTTAAATATAAAGGTCAGCTGATTATTTTAAAGTAGTACATAGTATAATAATGAACACCTATTTTAGTGACAGATTATGGATTTCACATCTCTGATGAGACTCAGGATATCATTTAAAACACACCTTCATGTACATACAAAACACAAAACAAGTTTAAAAAGGAAAAATACACAAATCAATTAATCAATAATAAGACATCTGACAGGGAAACCAATGAGACCTGAAGAAAGGGAATTAGGAATCTTTAGTGACCTGGCATATTTCTTCCAGCAGGATGAGGACTGCTACAAACAGTGGCAGTCAGAGTTTGATGGAAATGAAGCACCCACATGCATCATGCTGGTTTCCAGGATCCAGGATCCCCTGAGCATCTTGTATCACGGTCCAGAGAAGGCACAAGTGATAGACACTCCTCTAAATAGTGTTTCCCCAAATCCTACAATTCAATTATTTCTATTCAGTCCAACTGAAAAACTATTCAAAAATCATGAAAATAGCAGCTAAGATTACATACGATGAGAAAGCCCATCTTATTTATCTTTATATTTCCAGTGCCCAGTAGAGCACCACTAAATGCTGATACAGTCAGGGCACTACATGTTATTTGATGCTGAATAAATTCCTTTGAGCCCCCTCACTGCTAATAACCTGTTATCTAAACTTGAACAAGTTATTTCAGCTCTCTCAGCTTCAGTTTCAATATCTGACAAATGAGAATTATAATAGTAGTACTTCCTGCCCCTCCCCCCCGGGGTGAAATATGACAAGGCACATGAACATACTCTTTGCAATCTACCAGACCATTAAAGGCTGAATACCTGAGAGTGAGTTGCTACTTTAATATCTTGTAGGTTAAAAAGGAGTACCAATTTTGTCACTGGTATTCTCCTAGTGAATGCATTGTTAGATTTATCCCCTCAGAAGATTCAATAATATTCTGAATTTCAATAAAAAATATTTTGCAAACACTTATTTCTGGCCCACTGGAACAAAGGATTGCTCCTCATTGTTCCAGTATAAATGAGAGTCCCAGCAAGTCCCGGTACAGAGACTCAAACAACAGACAGCAGTGAAATCCAGTATCTTAGGACATGTCTACATAACAGCGCTTCCCCCATGAGGGAAGTTCAATTTGCATGAGAGACTGTTAAGTCGCACTAAAGAGAAGAAGACTGAATGTATCTATTCTTACAGCAAGTCGTAGGGTCCCTGACAACCAACCTGGGACCAGGACCAAAGGGAAGGGCTTTGTGATAACACAAAGAAAGTCAGTCTTGTCAGCTCAAATGATTTACTAAAGTAGAAAAATCGAGAATACCATGTGCAACTTTATCCCTGGGAGAGTACAAGGTCTTTCTCCTCACTTCTGAAAAAAAGAATAATGTCTAGTGGAATTGGATCATTGTTAGTGATGACGGAAAATAACTCTACAGTATGACAAGCCAACAAGTAACTATGGCTGATATGTGAGGGCAGAGGTGATGGGGAATCAACAGTTGAGCACTGGTTGTGAAAATATGAGAAATGGCACCTTGTGGCTACAAACTAGAAGGCAGAAGAGATTACTTAAAATACACAAGAGCGTTTTCAAATTTCCAGAAATTTCTGCCTTTGGTCAGCGTCTATTTGGGATTTGGGGACGAGAAGGAAGAATTTTCTAAGTCATACATCATTCTTAAAATATTCCATTAGTCTTCATATACTTTGGTCATTAAAATGCTTACAGTACAGAAAATATTAAGGTTAGAAGCATTTACAAAGAATGTTAGCCTACAGTAAATAGTCAAAAACTGGAATAAGCTAGCAAACATTCAGCTTGTTTTAAAATAATAACTGTGGTATCTGCTGCCAAAGCTAAAAGTATTAGCCATAATCACATGTTAAAATTTCCAATTTAAGGTTTCATTTACTTCCAAACTGGGTATGTCTGGAAAGGTCCTTATTATAAGATCTGTATAAAGTTCACTGTGCATATAAATGAATCAGTATTTAATTTTCAGGAAAAACTCATCTTTGGCAAAGGCAAGACTAAAAACATACCCCTATAGCACAGACGAAGCTAGGAGCAAGACTGACTAGCATGTAACCAATTCTCTTCTAAGTATTCCTGGCTCGTTTCTAGAAATTTCCACCTTGACTCAGTGTACCAGTGTTGCCTGCTGCTGCTTTCAAACTGATGGTGTAGGTGCATTCAAGTCAGAAACATTTCTATGTTGGCTGTTAAACACGAATGCTTTCAAGAGAATTGTAACACTATTTCCCAAGTTACAAATTTGTCAACTGATTTTTCTTAGAATTCTGGATTCAGAAGAACATAAACTTCCTGAGAATCACTAGAGAGAAATTCCTGCCTAGAAACCCTATTCAAACCAAATCTGCTCCTGCCCTGGTCTTTCCCCTTCTAGTAAATTGCACGATAGGCTTACAGTTTCTTGAACTGTAATCTAAAGATGGGCTCTTGATCACTCTTACACTCACTCCCACCCAGTCTCATCAGCACTGCTCCAAATCCATCCTGCCTGTATCCTCATCATCCTGCTATGAGCCAGGCACCATCACTTCCCCCCAGATGACACAACATACTCCTCAAAGGCCTTGCTGCTTCCATTCCTGTCTTTCCAAAATCAATTTACCACGGAGCAGTGCAGCCAAAATTTGAAAACATAAATTATATCTAATACATAATGTAGATCTTGTTACTTGCATGTTTATAATGCTTGCCCATTTTGTATTACACTCAGAGAACACATTCCAAAATTCACAGCTTGCTCTACAAATCTCTCAAAATTGAACTATTCTATCCCACAATATTTGGAGCTTGAATTCAAGACCCATCACTTTTCTTCCTGTTTTTCAAGGCCTCTTGTCATAGATTGAATTATCTCCCCCCAAAAATATGTGTAGCCATGTGGCTGGGCCATGATTCCCTATAGTCTATGATTGTCCTCTGTTTTGTGATTTTCCTGTGCTGTATGTTAAAGGATAAGGGTGGGACTGTAAATCCCTTCATAGGATTAACTCCCTGCTTCACTGCAAAGGCAGTTTCCCTGGAGTATGGCTGGCCTTACCCTTAATCTTTTCATCCTACAAGAGATAGAAGTAAAGAGAAGCAGCAGAGAATTAGGAACCTCACAACATCAAGAAAGCAGCACCTGGACAAGAGCACATCCTTCAGACCTGAGGTTCCTGCGCCAAGATGCTCCCTGGACAAAGAGTGATGCAATACCAGACTTTCCTGCAGAGCCGATAAGGCGGAAAGCCTTCCCTTAGAGCTGACATCCTGAATTTGGACTTGCAACCTACCGGTCTGTGTAAGAATAAACATTCCTTTGTTAAAGTCATCCACTCTGCGGTATGTCTGTTAGAGCAGCACTAGCTGACTAAAACACCTCTGTTCTCCTTCTTGTTTGCTTTTGTTCTTGCCCCATCACTTGCTAGATGTCTGAATGGTGATAGATCTTTGTTCAATTTGAGGTTTGTAAACAAGCCACCTCTAAATCACATAGCCACTCAATCTAGTTTGTCATGTACACTCTATATTACCTTCTTGATGGAATTATGTATACAGTATTTATTACCATGTGTCCTTTCATCTTTTTCTCTCCCTCCTTTCCTTCCTTCCGTTATCTTTTTACTGGTCTTTTTGCATTGAGCAAATCTGCTGCAAAAGAACTCTTTAAAGTGTTAAAAAGCAAAGGTGTCATGCTGAAGACTAAGGTGCACCTGACCCATACTATGGTGTTTTCAATCAACTCATATACATGTGAACATTGAACAACAAATAAGGAAGATCAAAGAACTGATGTCCTTGAATTGTGATATTAATGAAGTATACTGAATATATCACTTACTGCTAGAAGAATGAACATATCTGTCTTTGAAGAAGTACAACCAGAATACTCCTTAGAAGCAAGGATGGTGAGACTACATTTCACAAACTTTGGACATACTATTAGGAGGGGCTAGTTTCTGGAAAAGGGTATGATGCTTGCTAAAGCAGAAGGTCAGTGAAAAAGCAAAAGATGCTCAATGTGGTGTGCTGGTAGTGGCTGTAACAATGGGATCAAGCATCACAACAATTGTGAGGACAGCACAGAATCAGTATTTTGTTGTATTGTACATATGGTCTCCATGAGTCAGGCCCAACTTGACAGTTTCTAACAACAATAACAAACTCTAGAATATGAATATCTTCCATTTTGTTCACTGTTACATCCCAAGCACTTAGAAATGTCTGTTCTCAATAAACATTCACTAGATAAATGGACAAAAAAAGAAATGACTTTGGTTTTTCACTAAACTGAACCTTAGTTTACACACTCTAAAATGAGAACAACCCTGCTTGCCTCAGTCACTGTAAAGATTATAAATGATAAGTTGACACAATTTCTTCATAAAATTGTATGGAAATGGAAGATCTCAATAAATAAAGGCTGTAGGAAAAAAAAATTTAAGTCACATAAAATATAGCTACAGTCAAATTGTAAGCCAAAAGCCAAAATGCAGGCAGATTTTTCTTTAAAGTTAAGATTTACTGGAGTTTTTCAAACTATTTGCCATAGTGTTTACCCTGGCTTAGAGATCTAGGTTCCAGTAAATAGCAAAGAAGATAAGAAAAATCTGTTGGTGTTCTTGAGCACTTAGAATAGATATAAGACTGTTAATGTTTTGGCATATTGTACATCACCGAAGTAACAGTGATATTTCAATTACTTAAATTAAGAACCAAGGCACAGCTGAGGTCTGTATGTGTCCAAATGAGAGCTTCTCCAGCTGTGTCCCCTTGCCCTCACCAGTGCCTAGGAAAATATTCTAGCAGAGAAGCCTCTAATGGTTTTAGTTGACATTACACTTTTGGTGTCAATTCTGCCTGCACCTTTTTTGAAGCATTCTCCCCCTGACAACTTCTGAGAAGTTCTTAGGTCACATGTCTCCATGTCACTTTAGTGTCCCTTAACAACTGACTGGGCCACATGTGCATACCTTCCCCAAAAGGAATCTTCTGTGGCCCGGCTTAAGGAAAATAATGAGAATGAGCCAAACTGGGGAGCAGGGCCAAGAAGGCAGACTAGGCACATGTCTCCTCGATATCCTGTGAGAGCTAAGGCCTGGAATGATACCTGAACAGAGCAGCCTGGACATCCAGGGAGCCCTAGGATCTGTCCTAGAGGTGTCAGATTGGACTAGGCACCACTAAGAGGGAGAGTACTTCTCTCTAACATGAGGCAGTGGCATAGTGAGTCCTGCTTCTGCTGACTCATCATTTGGCACTGCAGGTAGTAACACCTGAGAGGCAGGTGTTATCTGGGAGGTAGGGACTGGGCATGAGCCACCAAACACACTAAACTGCAGTGCTTAAGTAAATACCATATAGCATGGCCAAGACCCTGTGCTTGGGACAGTCACATTTTGAGAGCCTGGCTGCTGACTGAGGTCAGCATTGCCCCTCTACTCTCTCGTTTCTGAGCTAAACCACAGACTCTGCTGTCTCATGGCAGGAAGGGCAGCTCCAGTGTGATGCCATTTTGATCAGCTGGGAGGTGGAGTCACCCACCTGGAGGTCTTAGCTGCGGCTGATTCTTACACTGAGAAGCGGTGTCTTTCTGGAAAGTGCTACTTCAGCAGAAAACCTCTGCTTAGAACAGTGGTAACTAGAGTTATGGTTGGGATCTGGCCGAGCATGACAGCAAGGCTATAACCCCTCCCTACTTTGAAGCACGTCATAGCATCTGGGGACAGCCTATGAGGTGCTTTCATTGTCAGCCAGAAGGTAGGGCCTGACACACCTGAGGGCCTAACTGATTTTGGCAGCTATTGGATGGTTCCTCACTTAGCAGTAAAGTGTTGTTATAAAATAAGATCACCTGGAGAAGTGACTGCTGAGCGGTCTGGCAGCATCTCCTCCACCCTTCACTGATCCACATCACAGCATCAGCTGACAGCTCCCCAGTGACTCCATAAGTAGGGCACTGTCTTTGCCATCCAGGAGGCACAGCCTCCCACCCGAGAGATTCCAAATAGGCCAAGTCACTAGAGTACACAGAGGCAGCTGATGACAAACCCCCTCTTAAGTCTATGCCTCAGCTCCTGTTGAAGTAACATCAGAGAAACTGAAGAGTTTCTAGAGAGTGCAAAGGCAACTATCAACAGCTAACCATTTAAGGAAGCAGTCCATAATGGCTCCAGAAAGCTCTCAAAGTAAAGAATCAAAAAACTTTCCAGATGAAGAAGGCTTTATGAAACTATCAGAGGTTGAGTACAAAAGAATTATGTATAGAGCCCATCTAGAGATTAAACAAAATGCAGTAGAACAAAACAAAAAAATTAAGCTATTTGAACTGATGCAACATCAACAATCTGAAATCCAGCAGATCAACAATAAAATTACAGAATCAGACAATTCAATCCAAAGCCAAAAGAGCAGAATTGAGGACATGGAACTCACAGTTTGAAGATAGAGCAGCTGATACCAACATTTACAAGGAGAAATCAAAGAAAAGAAATAAGAAAAAGGAAGAAGCATTAACAAACACATGGGACTCTCTTAAAGAGGAATAATCTATGAATGACTGGAGTTCCTGAACAGGGAGGGGGAGCTGAAAATACACAGTTGTCGGGAGCCTTGAAAAACTTCAGGCCCCAAAAAACAGGAAGTTTGGAAAGTCCTTGAAAACGCGCACGTGTGAAAACCACCCGCACGTCACTGTCCAGCATCACTGTTCAGGCATACTGCCTGACAAGTCATAAAACGCCAAGTGCCTTACACCAGATATCACCCAATTCCTAATCCTTCCCCTTCCTGCTGTGTATATATATATCTGCTGCTAAATATAAAACCTTTGAGGCTTGATCAGACCTTTGTCTTGCCTCCATTTCTTCGTGTCCTTGTCTCATTATCTTTTCACAGGTTCCTCCCCGGTCACCCCAGCTGATATGCCCCGCGGGCCGGGGCACACAGTATTGTTGTAGAGTTGATGACAGAAAGCTTCCCTGAAATTATGAAAGAAGAGGAAATAGATATCCAAGATGCTTATCAAACACCACAAAAACTAGACACAAAGACATTATAATCAAGTTTAATTTAATGAAACAAACAGAGGTTCTTTTATTTTTATTGTTATGATTGAATGAAAATGTACAGTCTCATATAAATTTGCATGCCCGCCTATATAGAGCTCCCAGTGTTCTCCCTGCCTGGTGACAGCACACTCTTCCTCTTCACTCCATACATGTCTTATCCTCCAAAAAAATCTCCTTTCCCTAAGAGGTCAGCAGGATGACACCGTATAGATGCATAGAACCATGAAGTGCACCCATGATATGGTCACTCTGTGTCACCAAGACCAATCCATTCCTGTCCCAAGAGTTGACCTCCATTATGATGTATGGACAGGGGCAGAATCAGGGCCATAGGCCACGCTCCCAGGGGAACTCCAAGGCCCCTGGAACATCAATTGTGGTCTTTTAGGTGGAGATCTCAGGGTGCACCCCTTCTTATTCTTGCATTGCCAGTGAGACTCAACTTTGTGAGTTCCATCATGGCTATCACTGGTGGTGGCCAGGCACCATCTGGTTCCTCTGGTCACAAGTCGTTGTAGTCATTCACTCAAGTGGGTCTCTCTGTCTTCTGGGTTGTCTTTCCCCCATGTCATTTTGGTCCTTGGTGATCATCCATTCCTGCTGAGTTGGGATGATTTACTGTGCCCTCAGATGGCAGCTTTTAAGACTCCAGACACCACTCACCAATGTGGGGTGCAGAAGGCTGTCTTAGCAGAACACTAGATGTTTCAATTGGCCTCGATTTCATCTGAGAGCATGGTCCCCGGTCCCCTACCCAGCTACTCTGTCCTTGCAAAATTGGGTTAAGATGGGAGGAGTAATCACGTGTGCTGAAGTCAAGTTAATATTGATTTTTTTCTAATGTGCGCTGTCACCGATTTGACCCAACCAAATTTCTATCAACTATCTAAACTCTCCCTTACCCACCTTCCCTCCCTCCCCACCCTTGCAGCTATCAAAGAGTCTTTTCTTCTATACATGAGTCTATTTTTAAGTTCCTATCGTAGGGGTCTCATACAATATTTGTCCTTTTGTCACTGACTACTTTCACTCAACATAATGTCTTCCAATTAAAACCAGGTTATGAAATGTTTCCTAAAATCATCGTTGTTCTTTATCATTGCATAGTGTTCCATTGAGTACATATACCAACACCATAATTTACCTACCCATTCCTCTGTTCGGCATCTGCTATTGTGGACTGTGCAGCAATAAACATTAGCGTGCATATATCAGTCGGTGTGAATGGCCTTGATTCTGTAGGCTATATTACGAGCAGTGGAATTACTGGGTCAAATGGTATGTATACCTATATCCAGCTTTTAAGGAAGTGCCAGATTGCTTTCCAAAGAGAGCTGTACCATTTTGCAATCCCACCAACAGTGTAGGAGAGTACAAATTTCTCCACAGCCTCTCCAGCATCTGTTGTTTTGTGTTTTTTGTCTCATGGCCAACCTTCTTGGGGTGAGATAGTATCTCATTGTAGTTTTGACTTGAAATTCTTTAAATGTTAATGATCATGAGCATGTCCGCATGTCTTGTTTGGCTGCTTGGATCTCCTCTTTAGAGGAGTGTCTCTCAATCTACTTTGCTCATTGCTTAATTTGATTATTTCTCTTTTTCATACTTATATTTTTTAGCACTTATGGATTATGGAGATCAGGCACCGTTATGACATACAGTTGTCAAATATTTTTTCCCATTCTGTAGGTGGCCTTTTAATTCTATTAATAAAGTCTTTGGACGAGCAAGAGTGTTTGATTCTTAGTACTTCCCATTTATCTACTTTCTCTTCTATTGGTGGTGGTTTGTTTGACAGATTTTGAAGTCTGTCTACATTATATATTAAAACTTCCATTGTTGTTCCTACATTTTTCTTGGATTAGCATTATCGTTTTGGATTTGATATTTAGGTCTTTTATCCGGTTTGACTTGGTTTTCATATAAGGTGTAAGGTATGGGTCTTGTTTCAGTTTATCGCAGATGGATATCAGTTTTGCCAGCACCATTTGTTGAAGAGATTGTTTTTACCCCAGTTTAATGTCATAGAACCTTTGTCAAATATCAACTGTCCATAGAAAGATTGTCCCATCACTGGGGTCTCAGTTCTGTTCCATTGATCTGTCTGTCCCTATTTGTACCAGTACAAGGCTGTTTTGACTACTGTGCCAGTGTAAAGTCCAGCAGGACAGTCCTCCTGTGTGTTTTTCTTCTTCAGTAGTGCTTTACTTACCAGGTACTTCTTCCTTTTCCAAACTAAGTTGGTGATTTGTTTCTCCATCTCATGAAAAACTATCCCTGGAATTTGTATTGGGATTGCATTATATAAGCAGGCTGCTTTGGGTAAAATAGACATTTTCACAATGTTAAGTCTTCCTATCCATGAGCAGGGTAGATTTCTCCATTTATCTAAGTCTCTCTTAGTTTTTTGTAACAAGGACTTGTAGTTCTCTTTGTAAATATTTGTTATTTCTCTGGTTAGATTTGTCCCTCAGCACTTTATCTTCTTAGGGGCTACAGTATATGGTATTGATTTGGTGATTTCTACTTTAGTAATCTGGTTGTTGGTATAAACGAATCCTATTAATTTACTTATGTTTATCTTGTATCCTGAGATTTTGCTGAACTCTTCTATCAGTTTGAATAGTTTGCTTATGGATTCTTTAGGATTGTATGCATATACAATCATATCATCTGCAAATAGGGTGACTTTGACTTCTTCTTTACTGATGCAGATGCCCTTTATTTCTTTGTCTTGTGTAATTGCTCTGGCTAGACCTTCTAGTACTGTGTTGAATAGGAGAGGTGAGAGTGGGCATCCCTGTCTAGTTCCTGTTCTCAAGGGAAACTCCTTCAGTCTCTCAATTCAGGATGATGTAGGCAGTTGGTTTTGTATAAATGGCCCTTATTGTGTTGAGGAATTGGCCATCTGTTCCTATTTTGCTGAGAGTTTTTAGCATGAATGGGTGTTGGACTTTATTAAATGCCTTTTCTGCATCAATACACAAAATCAGATGATTCTTGCCTTTTGTGTTATTTATGTGTTTGCTCACATTGTTTTTCTGATGTTGAACCAGCCTTGCATCCCTGGTATGAATCCAATTTGGTCACAATGGATTACTTTTTGGATATGTTGTGGTACTCTACTGGCAAGAATTTTGTGGAAGATTTTTACATCTAGATTCATGAGTGATATCGGTCTATAGTTTTCCTTTTTTGTTGAATCTTTCTCAGGCTTTGGTACCACTATTATGCTGGCTTCATGGAATGAATCTGGGAATATTCCATCTCTTTCTATACTGTGAAATAGTCGCAGTATTGTTGGAGATAATGCTTCTTTAAAAGCTTCGTAGAATTCTGCAGTGAATTTTTTGGTTGGCAGTTTTTTGATGACTTTTTCAATCTCTTCCTTTGTGATGGGTTTATTAAGTTGTTCTGCTTCACCTTGTGACAATTTTAGTAGGTGATATGAATCAAGTAATTTCTCCATTTCCTCTAGGTTTTCAAATTTGTCAGACTTACAGTCTTTCATAGTATTCTATTATGGTATTTTTGAATTCTGTTGGAGCTGTTATGACAACTCCCTTCTCATTTCTTATTTGGTTTATTTGTTTCCTCTCCTGTTTTTCCTTAGTAAGTTTAGCCAATGGTTTGCCAATTTCGTTAATCTTTTTTAAAAAAAAGTTTTTGGCCTTTCAGCTTTTTCAATTGTTCTTCTATTCTCTAATTCGTTTAGTTCAGCTCTAATATTTATGATCTGTTTTCTCCTCGTGTCTGAGGTGTTCCTCTGATATTCTCTCTCTACTTGTTCAAGCTGTAGGGTTAGTTCTTTGGTTTGAGTCCTTTCTTCCTTCCAGACGTGTGCATTTATGGAGATAAACTGATCTCTGAGCACTGCTTTGGCTGTGTTCCACAGGTTCTTGTAGGAAGTGTTTCATTTGCATGGGAATCCATAAATTTCTTGATTTTATACTTGATTTCTTCTATAACCCATGGCTTTTTGAGCAAGATATTGTTCAGTTTCCATAAGTTCCACTTTCTATCTATGTTTCCTCTGCTATTGATTTTGACTTTTATGGCTTTATGGTCTAAGAAGATGCTTTGCAATAATTCAGTGGTTTGGATTTTGTTGAGATTTGCTTTATGTCCTAACACATGGTCTGCTCTGAAGAATGTTCCATGTGCACTGCAGAAGAAGGTGTAGTTGTCCACTGACGGATAGAAAGTTCTGTATGTGTTGATGAGGTCTACTTGGTTAATTGTGGCAATAAGGTCTTCTATGTCTTTATTGAGATTTTTTTCTAGATGATCTGTCCAATACTGACAGTGGAGTGTTGAAGTCTCCCACTATTATTGTGGAGTGATCTATCTCCTTTTTGAGTGTAGTCAGTGTTTCTTCTACGTACTTAGGTGCTCTAATATTAGTTGCATAAATATTTAATATTGTTAAGTCCTGCTTCTGTATTTAACCTTTCAGCAATAGTGTCTATTCTTTTCCACAATGCTGGACTTTACATTAATATCTATTTTATCTGAGACTAGAATTGTCACACCTCCTTTTCTTGGTTCATTGTTAGCTTGATATATATTCTTCCATCCTTTAATTTTTAATTTGTTCACATCTTTAAGTCTAAGGTGTCTTGTAGGTAACATGTGGATGGGTCATGTCTTTTGATCAAAGATGTCACTCAATGTCTCTTTACTGGAGCATTCAATCCATTCACATTCAATGTAATTATTGATAGGTTCAGTGATGTCATTGTGGTATGTTTATTTTCATGTTGATGTATTCTCTGTTGTTCTTAATGTGTTCTGGGACATTCTTCTCTATGAGTTGATTTTTCATCTTTTTCAGTATCGGTTTTGTGGTTGTTGAGACTCCCATGTTACGTTTCTTGATTTGATATGTTGCATCTTTATTGTGCTTTATGGCTGCCTCTATGATTCCCCTTAATAAACTATGTATAAACCCAATTTTAATTACTACCAGTCTTATTAACTACCTCTGCATCTGGAAGGAGTATAATGACTGTAGTACATCCCTCTTTTTATTATGATGACACCATAGTTTTCATGATGATCACTGGATTGCTTCTTTCCATATCAAAGCTGACAACTTCTAAAGTCAGTCAGGTTTTCAGGTGTATAGGTCCCTCTTCCCAGCTGGTGAAGTGAGCACCTCTATATCCAACCCCAGGAGAAACTTTTCTGAAATGATTGGAAAGTGAAAACAAATTAGGTCTCACTGAGGCCTCCGTATGAATATATCCACCTCCCAGTGGAACAAGATGGCATCCCACACACACTCCCTGCCTGCCTCAGTGAAGACTACTCAATGGCGGAGGCAGAAAGAGAAGCTAAAGGTGCTGAGATGCACAGAGTCCAAAGCCAGGCTCTCAAAATGTGGCAGTTTTGCCTGCCTATCCCACCAGCAGTGCATCTCAGATTAGCTGCTCATCAAGTCCTAGCTCTGACCACCAGCTAAGACAGAGGAAAAAAAGTTAAAAGGGCGAGTTGCCTTTGGTCCGTGAAAGCCAGCATTCACCAAGAACAGTGGTCAGTAAAAGACAGGGAGCTTTCCACTCAGTGGTATGAAGTCCAAATTAACAGCTCTATGCTGTGTCGTAGGGCTCACTCGGTGTCCAGAAGGCTCTGTTTAATGATCATTTCAGGTCTAGGTTTCCAGAGGTATTTAGGGAGACGTATGTTTAGTCCACCATCTTGACTTCCTCTCCAACAGAGGCTCTTAAAGGTATTGAAGCTTAAGGCAAAACTAACATACAGAGGGAAGTCCTGTGGGCTTTTGTCTGACTTCCTGGCAGAAATCATGTTGGGAAGGAGACAGTGGGATGACACATTCAAAGCGTTGAAGGAGAAAAGCTTCCAACCAAGAACTATATATCCTGAAAGATTGTTTCTCAAATGTGAAGGTAAAGTTAAGACATTTGCATATAAATAAAAGCTTAGAGACTTTGTAAAAGCAAACCAAAACTAAAAGAAATACTGAAAGATGCTCTTTGCTTAGAAAAACAGAAACATCAAGTGTATACTTAAGGATGCAATGCTCGACACACCATCCAGAATCCTACTCAGTTAGGGAAGTCACAAAACTCAATCAAAGCTATAATACTAAAAGAAGAGAACCAGTAATGGTAACATGAAAGCTATGGCATCATTACAATGAAAAGAGGGGTATACTGCAGTAGTTATAACCCTTCCAGATGCAGAGTAAATTAAAAAGATACGCAGAAGTTAAAGTCTAATTTAAACAGAAAAGTAAGGAGGATTATAGAGGTAGCTGCACTTGGCTTTTGGCTGGCAAAACAAAATAACAGTGTGACATATCAAAACTAGAAATATAATTCGGGAGTCTCAACAAACACAAAACCAACACCGAAAAAGATGACAATTCAACCCATAAAAGATGAATAGCCAAGCCAAGTGCCAACTCAAAAGAATATTAAGACCAACATAGAAATCATCAGCAACACAAACACAAAGGCATCAAAATGATAGCACCAAACACATACCTATCAATAATTACACTGAATGGAAATGGACTGAACTCTCCAGCTGGCAGACAGCAAATGACATCCTGGATCAAAAGACATAATCTGTCTATATGTTGCTTATGACAAACATACCTTAGACTCAAAGATAAGAACAAACTGAAAATCAAAGGATGGAAAAATGTATAGTAAACCAACAACATATGAATAGAAGGAGTGGCAATACTAAGCTCAGACAGAATAAATTTTAATGTAAAATCCACCATCACGTACAAAGATGGTCACTATTTATTGCTGAAAGGTTCCATATATAAGCAGGATATAACACTATTAAATATTTATGTACCCAATAACACAGCATCTAAATACATCTGAGAAATACTGACATCATTGAAAAATGAGATAGATCTCTCCACAATAATAGCTGGAGTCTTCACTTTCAGTAATGCACAGATGATTCAGAAAAAGCTCGGTAAAATACAGAAGATCTTACGGTAACAATTCACCAACAAGACCCCACTGGCATATACAGAACTTTTTACCCATCAACAGGTAAGTACACCATCTTCTCCACTGCACATGTAACATTCTCCAGAATACACCATGTGTTAGGACATAAGGCAAGTCTCTACAAAATCCAAATCATTGAATTATTGCAAAGCATCATCTCAGACCATAGCCATAAAAGTTAAAATCAATAGCAGAAAAAACACAGATAGAAATCAGTATTCATGGAGACTGAATAACATCGTGCTCAAAGAACCTATGGGATACAGCAAAAGCACTGCTCATAAATCAGTGTATCTCTATAATTGCACACATCGAGAACCAAGAAAGGACCCAAACCAATGAACTGATCTACAGCTTGAACAAGTAGAAAGACAGCACCAGAAGAATACTTAAGTCACCAGAAGAAAACAGGTAATAAAGATTAGGGCATAAGTAAATGAATCAGAGAACAGAAGAACAATCAAAAACTTAACAAAACCAAAAGCTGGTTCTTTGAAAACATCAGGAAAATTCATAAGCCACTGGCAAAACTTAGAAAAGAAAAACAGGAGAGGAAACAAATAATCTGAATAAGAAATGAGATGCGAGATGTCACAACAGACCCAACTGAAATAAAAAATGTCATCACAAAATACTATGAAAGACTATTCTAACAGATTTGAAAATCTAGAACAAATGGAAAAATTCCTAGATTCATGTCACCTACCAAAATGATCACAAAGTGAAGCAGAATAGCTTTATAAACCCATCACAAGTGAAGAGATTGAAAAAGTCATCAAAAAACTACCAATTAAAGAAAGCTCTGCCCCAGATGGCTTCACTGCAGAATGCTACCAAACTTTTAGAGAAGAGTTAACTCCAATACTACCGAGACTTTCACACCACAGAAAGGGATGGAATACTCCCAGATTCATTCTGTGAAGCCAACATAAGCCTGATACCAAAGCCACGGAAAGATCCCACAAAAAAACAAAAAGCCCAACATCACTCATGAACCTTAATGTAAAAATCTTCAGCAAAATCCTTGTCAACAGAATCTGACAACAAATAAAAAAAGTAATTCATCATGACCAAGATGGATCCATATTTATGATACAAGGCTGGTTCAACATCAGAAAAACAATTAATGTGATCAACCACATAGATAGCACAAAGATAAGAATCTCCAGATTTTTCAGTTGATGCAGAAAAGGCATTTGACCAAGTCCAACACCCATTCATGCTAGAAACTCTCAGCAAAATAGGAATAGAAGGAAAACTCCTCAATGCAATAAGGGGCATCTACACAAAGCCAACTACCTTTATCATCCTGAATAGAGACAGCCTGAAAGAATTCCTCTTGAGAATGGGAACTAGACAAGGATGCCCACTCTCACCACTTTTATTCAAAATCATACAAGAGGTTCTAGCCGGAGCAATAAGACAACACAAAGAAATAAAGGGCATCCACATCAGCAGAGAAGAAGTAAAACTCTCCCTATTTGTAGATGATATGATTGTATGCACAGAGAATCTGGGACTAATAGAGTTCAGCAAAATATCAGGATATAAAATAAGCGTAAGTAAATCAGTAGGATTCCTTTATACCAACAAAGAGAATATCAGAAAGAAATCACCATATCAATACCATTTACTACAGCCCCCAAGAAAATAAAATACCCAGGAATAAATCTAACCAGAGAAATAAGAGATCTTTACAAAGAGAACTACAAGATCTTACTATAAGAAACTAAGAGAGACTTACATAAATGGAGAAACCACCCTGTTCATGGATGGGAAGACTTAACACTGTGAAAATGTCTATTTTACACAAAGAGACCTACATATACAAGGCAATCCCAATACAAATTCTAGTATCGTTAGAAATGGGGAAACATATCACCAACTCTGTTTGGAAAGGAAAGAAACCCCAGATAAGTAGTGCTTTACACTACCTGACCTTAGAACCTATTACACAGCCACAGTAGTCAAAACAGTCTGATACTGGTACAAAAAGAGATATACAGACCGATGGAACGGAGTTGAGATCACAGATGCCACTATCCTCTTATGAATAGTTGACATTTGACAAAGGCCCTAAGATTGTAAACTGAAGTAAAAACAGTTTCTTTAACAAACGGTGTGGGCAAAATTGGATATCCATCTGCAAAAAACTGAAACAAGACCCACATCTCACACCTAACGAAAACTAACTCAAATTGCATCAAAGACCTAAATATGAAACCAAAAACGATAAAGATCATGCAAGAAAAAATAGGATCAACAATGGAAGCTCTGATACACAGCTGAGACAGACTTCAAAATCTGACACACAAAGCATGATCAACAGAAAATAGGCAAATGGGAACTACTAAGAATCAAATACTTTTGTTCATCCAAAGACTATCAAAAGAGTTAAAAGACCACCTACAGAATGGGAAAAAAAATATTTGGCAACTACATGTCAGACTGACATCTGATCTCTATAATCTACAAGGTCCTGCCAAATATCAACAAGAAAAAGGTTAAAAACTCAATTAAGTGATGGAGATGGGCAAAGGTGATGGACAGACACTTCACCAAAGAGGATATCCGGATAGCCAAAACACACAGGAGAAAACACTCACGATCTTTAGCTGTCAGAGAAATTCAAATCAAAACTACAATGAGACACCACCTCACTGCAACAAGGTTTGCCATAATCCAAAAATACACAAAACAAATGCTGGAAAGACTGTGGAAAGATTGGAACTCTCCTGTAGTGCTGGTGGGATTGCAAAATAGTACAAACTCTTTGGAAAGCAATCTGGCACTTCCTTAAAAAGCTGGAAATTGATATACCCTTTGATACAGTAATCCCACTGTTCAGAATACATCCTACAGAAACAAAGACTGTCACATAACAGATACATGCACACAAATGATTACTGCAGCACAGTTCAAAACCGCAAAAATATGGAATCAACCCAGATGTCCATCAACATATGAATGGATAAACTATGGTACATCTACTCAATGTAACACTTTACAATGAAAAAGAACAATGATGATTTTAGGAAACATCTCATAACCTGTTTCAATTGGAAGACACTGTGCTGAGTGAAACCAGTCAGCAGTAAAAGGACAAATATTTTATGAGACCAGTGCTATGAGGACTTAAAAACATACTTATGTACAGAAGAAGAGACTCTTCAATGGCTACAAGGGAGGGAATGGAGAGAAATGGTTGGTCATAGATTAGACAGCTATTTGGTTGGATGAGAGCAGTGACAGCACACAGTAGAAAACAGATCAACTTAGCTGGACTGTACCAGAAACGGAAAGCTCTTCTATTCCGAACTCAATATTCCAAGGATAGCATAGCACGGGTGGGGTGTGGAATCCACGCTCTCAGGGGACATCAAGGCCAATCGGCGTAATTAGCTTATTGGTAAGAGAGTCTTCTGCACCCCATGTTGGTAAGTGGCATCTGGGGTCTTAACAGTTAGCACACTGCCATGTTAGGTACACTAAATGGTCCCAACTCATCTAGAACAGATGGTCACCAGGAACAACAAACACGTGAGGAAAAAAGAGCTCAGGAGACAAAAGGACCTATGTGAATGGGAGACAGTATCAACATATGACCAGAAGAACTAGATGGTGCCCGGCTACCAGCAAAGACAGCCGGGATGGGGCACATAACATTGAGTTCATGTGGCAACATGAGGAAAAAGAGGAGTGCAGATCAAGAACTCTACTAACAGACTAGAACTGATGGTTCAACACCCTGGAGGATCCCCGGGGAGTATGACCCCTGCTGTCCCTGAACAGAAAACACTACTGAGTTTAACTCTTCAGACAATACTGGACTGGACTCAGGGACACAGTGTGACCACGTACTGTGTGCACTTTATGATTCTATGCATTTATAGGATGCTGTCCTACTGGTCTCTTTCTGGTTGGGAGATGGGAGGATGGAGAGGAGGGAACAAGGGCTGTTGAGAGAGTATGATAAGTATCAAATGAAAAGGAAGAACGTGCTGTCACTGCTCAAGGAGAGCAGAGGGAGATGCAGACAGGCAGGTACACATAATTAATTTGGATTGCATATATTCATTTAATCAATTAAAAAAAAATAATAATACTACAACAACAAAAAACAAACTAGCCAGATTTCTTTCTTGGTAATGTGAATTAAAAGAGGAGGGGTGGGGAGTGGCAAGTGTCCACTGTAACAGTTTTGAAGCAGAAAATTTATGAAGCTGAGTTTGGGGGAAATACCTGAGTTTGGAAGATTTACGAAGTTGAATCAGGAACAAAGTTGGCATCCTAGCAAGCCAAAGCCACCTGCAAGGTGAAGTTATTAAAGAGTAGAAAGAAGAAGTAAACAGCAAGAAGAGACAAGAGCTCGGAGCACACCTGCTGAGATTAAGGAAATCATGCAGCCCCTGGGAGAGGACAAGAGAGCCTTTGATTCCTAACTTCCCACTTTCAGGTCTTATGAGACTCTATTTCCTATCTTTGGATATAAAAGTTGTCTCTTTGTAAGAAAATACACTCCCACCTTCCTTTTTACTGAAGCCAGGTGGATCAGTCTTTCCTGAGACCAAAAGGACTATAACGAGAACAGATCATGTTGCCCCCGAAAGCCCGTGCTCCTCTATGCGTGTTTACAGAAAGAGTCTGTTTTCAGCTCGAACTATGCCTTTCTAGTTTATTTTTAGATACACTTTCATCTGCTACCTCAGTCAGAGAAGAATAAATCTTGCTTGTGATCTCTTGCTTTTAGCAAGGAGGTAAGTCATAAGTAGAGTGAGAAATAATAGGGATCATCTTTTATTTGTTACTCCCTTCCACTCTTGGTCATATAGCCTGAAAACTCACTTTTACATAGTGAGAGTTACAGCCACCGGTAGCAACACTGCAGAACTGGCTTTTGCAAAAAAAAGCAACTGATAAAAATGGTAAATGAGAATCTGTTAAACACATCTGGAGGACTGCATTCCAACCTATATCAGTGAATGTAGCTTTTAACTGAAATTATCAGTCTTTGAATGGTTTCAGCTTAACATTTCATTCAAAACGAAACTTGTGAAAATCAGTGTATGCTTGTCAATTATAGTCTTGATAGCTGATAGCTTGATAGCTGTTTACGTAGAAAAGTATCTTCATGCAACAGAAATGCACGTGATACTAATATGAGCTAGGATTGGCATTAAACTGAAAGAAATTATTAGTATCAGACCTACTCAAAAAAACATGCTAATTACATACAATGACTGTGAAGGGATAGGATGTATGTCCTTATCTGACTTACAGCTTGAAATATGGTGATAACAAAGAATACTGAATATACCATGGATTTCTAGAAGAACACACAAATCTGTCTCAGAAGAAGTACAACCAGAATTCTCCATAGAAGTGAAGACAGTGAGACATCATCTCAGGGGACCAGTTCCCAGAAAAGGATATCATCCTCAGTAAACGGTCACTGAAAACCAGGAAGACCCTCAATGAGATGGGCTGACACAGCGGCTGCAACAATGAGCTCAAATTTAGCAGTGATTAATAAAAAGTAGAGGGGTTTTCTGAGTGTATGAAGATTTTTAGGCATACCTGGGCTGATGGTAGTTGAGTATATGGGCAGACAGGAGAAAGTATGCCAAATAGGTTTAAGTTTTTAGGAGGAGGAAGAAAAACGACTAAATGTCAGCTCAGGCCTCACACAGTTACAAGGTTACTTTACAGGTTGTTCATAGAGACAACTAATCAATAGTTTCCATGTGCCTAGTACAGAGTCTCAGTTCTCTGTTAGGTCTTTCTATAAATACAAAGAGTAGAGTGTGTCACCATGGACTGTTTACTCCAGCGGGTATCCTCTGGCCCCTCTGATCTGTTGTCTATCACTGTTTCAGTCTTTTTCCTTACAAAGCATAGAGTCCCACAGGTCATCACACAGAGGTCTATGCCAGACTGATGCCAATTCTTCCTATCACCTTGATTTTCTTTGGCTAATGATCTTCTGAAGCCATTCCAGAAGGATGGAGCTGCCACTGTCAGAACCTTTTCTCCATTTGCCTCCAAAGCTTCTCTGTTGGCTTGTCTGGCTAGTGGTCAGTAATTTTCAATTACTTGTGTCCACCTACTAACAGAGAGCTGTGGAATTGTTGCTTATGTATCTAGTCACACTTCTTGAAAACTTTTCCTTTCCTAGATGTAGCAGCACTTGAGTGAGGTGAGAAGGGACTGACTAGACATAGTCAATGATAATTTCTCTCAGTTTGTAAAGACACTGTTCACTCTGCCACTAGGGATTTGGGTCGAGAATACTCTAACCTACTAGTCCTTTTCTTCTTTATTCATGGCATTATTGTCTCGGGACTTCCAATTCTTTTAATCAGACTTTTTTTCACATAATCCTAAAACTACTAATCTTGTTTGCATATGATGAAACCCCTCATAGTGGATAACTTCTTGGTCTTTTCCCATCAGGCCACCAGACTCCATGTACATGATTAGCCTAATGAAATTACAGGGTTCTCACAAGAATGACAGTTTATAAAGATGCTGTATGCCTGTATCAAATGAAATGCATATGGAGTGGAGTTGAGTGTTCCGAACAGAATGGGATTGGCTGCTGCTGAATTTCACATACTCTTTCCTCCGCATATCAATTTTCAATCCAGGTAAGAGATGGGAACCTAGGCCAAAATGTCTAGGCATAAGTTATAAATAAAAACACATCATCAACTTCCTCATTTCGGTTTATAATATTGCTCATTCTTATAGAGATGACAAAACACAAACTTGAATATTTAGGGCTTAAATGTTGAGAAAAAAAGAGTATGGGAGATGGTATCATTGTCAATTAAAAATTGGAGTTCGATTTCATCTTAACTTTACCATCCACTTTCTCCCACCTGCATACTTCTCAGAACCTGCAGTTAAGTTGATAGATTTGGGGGCTCTGATTGTGGATCTGAGCATTCACTAGCTTATGCTCGCTTCTGTTGAGTTGATTCTGACTGACAGGTACCCTATAGGATAAAGTAGAACCGCTGGGTAGGAGTTTCAAAGCTATAATCTTTACAGAAGTGGACTGCCACATTTTTCTCCCATGAGTGGCTAATGGGTTCAAGTCACAGACACTTTGATTAGCAGCTGAGCACTTAACCATAAAGCTACCGGTCTCCTCTTCAACAGCTTAGCAATTAGTTATAATTTGCAATTCATGCAACGATAATTATCCTTTTATAATTACCTGTATCTTGACACTAAGATGCATGTGTGTAAACTTTATCATAAACTTATTAAAATATTAAGTTTAGAAGTGAAACAATTTCTCTCCGTGTGATAAATATAGACATAAATAGATCCACTATTTATAAGTTTCTTGACTCAGTAAATTAACACAAGATACAAAATGTTTTTCTAAAATACTGTCTTTCATGGGATACTGTCTAAAAATATATTGATTTTCCTCTCTCCCAAAGTGTTTCCCTCCCCACCCTTCCTTTTCATCCTTACGGCCACATCATTACACCCATCCAGGCTTCCTACATCCAACTTACATTTACCTCCTTCTTTCTTCACTTTCCAGAGCCCTGGTGGCTCAAAAGGCTGGTAGTTCAAGTCCACTAGCTGCTTCTTGGATACAAGAAGAGACAGTTTCATTCTGTCCCACAGAGTTTCTGTGAGTCAGAATTGACTCGAGAACAACGGGTTGTTTGTTTCAGTTTTTTCTTCATATTCCATAGTCAATAAGACACCCAAGTATTTTTAGAAGTCACTTACGCTTTTAAAATCTGCTTTGGTTCATCCATGCCTTCACTTTAATTGTGGCTCCCATTTACAGAACCCGTATAAACTCTTGCCTCCTAGAGGTCGCTGTACCATATACATGCTTTACATAAGAAGGAACCCTAGTGGTACAGTGATTAAGAGCTACTGCTGTTACCCAATAAGTCAGCAGTTCAAGTTTACCATCTGTTCCCTGTGGGACAGTTCTGCTTTGTCCTGTAGGGTTGCTATGGGTCAGGAATCAACTTGACAGCAATGGCTTTTAGTTTTGATTATACATGACAGACCCTCAACAAATACTTTAACTGTTCTTTCCAGTTTTGTTGATTTTCCTCTATGCCTCTTCTTTTTCCTCATAAAATTGGGTCCAGATTAACTTTTTTGTTTGGTTTTCACCCTGTCGCTCTGTTTTTTAAAAACTGTTAGTATCTTAGGTTATAGAAGCAAATCTAACCATTCTCGCCAAAGGCAAGCCCTGCCATGCCAATTCAGACATATGTTTTTACAGCTTCACAGTATAAAGTCTGTGTTTTAACTAAGCTATGGCTAACACACTCCTTTAACACGACATGCTGAGGCCAAACTCCAGTGTTCTGTTTTGCCAAGTATGTCTTTTCCTCTTCAAGTTGATTGTTCGACATTGAAGTCCAACTTACCAGAAATCTACAATAACTTACTTCTACATTAGTCTTTTAGGCACTCTGCTGCAATTTTTTACTACTATGTCAGAGTTTTTAGCATTTACTTTTTCACTGAGGAAGCAAATATCTCAAGGACATGGATTATGAGGCCAACTACTCCTAGTCTTCTTATGGTTGGAAAGGACCCTGGATATCAGCAAGGTCAACCTTTTCATTCTAAACCTAACAAAGCTGAGGCTCAGAGTTAAGGGACATGCAAAAGACTGTAGAATTCTTAGCAACAGTGGTGTAATACCTAACTTACCCCGATTATATCCTTCTTTCTGGTTTTATTATGATGATGATGATGATGATTGAGTGAAAATGTACATTCCCGTATAAATTTACCATCCTGCTGACCTCTGGGTGGAGGAAGGAGAGTGGGTGGAGAGGAGGGGAAAAAAGACTGTTGGGAGGATATACCCTTCTTTCTAATACCTATTTCAGTTCTTACTTCCAGATTTGCGTTTAGCAGATTCTCTCTAGGAAGCAGAGACGTCTGTTTTCACAACATAATCAACTTTAAAGCTGGTTGATTTCAAAATGCATTACTGTCAGAGGAAATGCAAAAAATATATATTAAGGGGAAGTTATAACTGGTCTGACAAAGTCTGTGAACTTAATTCTTCTAAGTGCTACATACCTCATTGCTGAAGATCACTGCAGTCCCTTTGAAGTATTCCCCTTGGGAAGCTATGCACCAATACCAGTGCATAGCATCACTGAAATTTTGGAAATCTTTCTGGAATGGCCATTGCACATGCTGACATGGTAGCAAGTTCTCAATCTTAATTGTCTAGTTGTCTGTGAGGGAGTTTTTAGCCAGTAAACAAATAACTGCATTGGAACACTCTCCCTACTCACCTGATCTGGGCCCCAGTGGCTTTCTTCTTTACCTTGAGAGAAAGGAAATATTGAAAGGAAGATGTTTTGATGACATTCTGGACATTGAGGGTAATACGATGACAGCTCTGATAGCCATTCCAGAAAAAGAGTTCCAAGATTGCTTTGAAGGGTGGACTAGGTATTGGAGTCAGTGCATAGCTTCTGAAGTGGAGTACTTTGAAGGTGACCATAGTGACATTGAGCAATGAGGTGTGTA
Source organism: Heterohyrax brucei (assembly GCA_028571685.1). Classification (NCBI taxonomy): domain Eukaryota; kingdom Metazoa; phylum Chordata; class Mammalia; order Hyracoidea; family Procaviidae; genus Heterohyrax; species Heterohyrax brucei. The sequence goes on from CM053147.1 coordinate 24,320,898, forward strand.
GTAGCACTTTTTCTAGGATGAGTTTGTGCACTTAATTTGCAGTCTTCACGTGTCTAATTGTAGCTATTTCTAAGGTGAATGGACACTGGTATTTTTCATTTATTGTGTGAGTTGATGCACAATAATATTAAAAAAAATCTAATTGCAAACGTGGAGACAAAGGTATGTAACAAAAGAGTTAAGAAGAAAGAACAGATGGTTAAAAAGCAGTACGGGAATAGGAGAAAAAAACTGAGGACATTCGGAATGAAATATTTATTGTTCTATGTTTTAATACCCCTTCTTTCTCTAATCACTCCATACAATCTTTAGTAAATTAATCTTAATTACTCAATAAATTTTGAACATACAAGGCAGATACTGATGCATCAGCTCAAAGTAGGTATAAAGGGAAAAGAGAGTAAACAACCAGAAGCTTGGCCACATCTGTATTACTCTGTAGCAATCCAAATACCAATTATGTTTTAAATTTTAATTATCTTCTATTTGAACACCAAGAAAACCCTAGTCCACCTAAGACAATTTCCAAAAATTAAACATTCTTAGATACCTTGTGGATCATCACATTTATAAATGAACAAACTAAGTGAAACCAAACCTACTGCTGTCCAGTCAAATCTGACTTATAGCAACCCTATAGGACAGAGTAGAACTGCCCTACAGGGTTTCCAAGGAGCATCTGGTTGATTCAAAATGCTGACCTTTTTGTTGGTAGCCACAGCACTTAACCAGTATACCACCAAGGTTTCCATATATGAACAAAGGATGTTTCAATGGTTACAGAAAAATTCCCATAAAGCTGCAAAAATAGGGATAAAGAAAAAATTTTGCAAATAAAGTTGAACTGACAAATTTAAAAATAGTAATTTTTGATTCTATCACAGTGTTTTCATAGATGGGGGAAACCATCAGATAGTATTAATTGATGAGCACAATTTAGATTTGTAGAAGCCTTTAACAAGATTAATTATGGATAGAAACCCTTAGTTCAGTTTAATTGACAACACTGTCCTCATCTAATCGCATAAAATGTAAAAGTATTAAATGAGTCTAACTATTTGTTGATTACTGATTGTTGTAGCTTTGAATGCTTAAGCTAAACTGAATCTAAGTAGAAACTCACTGGTATGACCCTTCCTTCTTTACTCATGTCTGAAACATCTGCAGTGGAATGTGAAGTGTTCACTGTTTAAACTGTAATGAATGCTTTCAATTCCAGATGAACCAACGCCACCAAGCGTTGCAGTGAGTTAAATATTCTTGCACATCAATTCAGGTGATTATTTGGAAAAGTTAAGGTCTTCAAACTAGATTTTAAGTTTAAGGTTATTTTAGTTACTACACAAACAGTGTTTTAGTTTCTACTGATGCCATAACAACTTATTTATATGGCAGCTTAAAACAACAAAAATTTTATCATCTAACTATTCTTGAGGTCAGAGTCCACAATCCATCTTGCTGGGCTTATATCGAGCTGTCAAAAAGGCTAGCTGCATTCTATCTGAGATAATAGGGAGAATCCGCTTCCTTGCCTCTCCCAATTCCTAGAGGCTGCCTTTAACTCTTGGCTACCATCTTTAAAGCCAGCAATATAGCATCTTCAAGACTTTCTTTGATTCTAACTCCTGCTCCCCTCTTATAAGAACTCTTGTGTTTACAGAGGACCAACACAAAATCATCTGATGTGCAACCTTAATTTCATCTGCAATCTTAGTTCTCCTTTGTTTTGTAACCTAAGAATCCACAGGTTCCAGAGATTAGACTGTAGACACCTTTGGAGGCCTTCTCTTTCATCACACCTAGCCACTAAGAAAATTAAAGTTGCTCTAGTTTACAGCTTATGTCTCTGACTTTAAGTTTGTTTAGATCATTCATTAGTTTAGTATGTTATCATTCACCTCTCTATTCCTGATGGTCTATAGATTTTACATTTGAATATAAATTATTTATTTATTTTTGTTAAAAATTCTCCAGAATTTTTTCATAATCTGAAGAATTATATGACACTCCAAATCTTAGATTTGTATGTGTTGCTCATTTCACAAAGAAGTTGGCTGGGACCACGATAGTTGAATGTCGAGAAGGGAGAGACTTTTTTACTAACCCCCACTCTTCTGGCTATATAAATAATACTGTAAATGTCAGAATCTGTTTTATACAATTTATTTTTAAGAGCTTCCCTTTCATAGTACTGAAATTTAATAGCTAGGGAACATAAACAACTATATTAAACCTTATAAGCAAAAGTAATTTTCAAAATAGTAGAATTTTAGCATTGACTTAAAACACCACTGTATTGTGGGAAGTTTTTTTATGATATCCATTGCAAAACTGTATTTCATATTTGACATTTACAACTTACAACTAGAGGAATAAATTTATTTTGAGTTGCAGTCCACACTGAATTTATATAGTTCAATTATGCCTAAAATCAGATATTATTCTCTAAGCACAGCTGACAAAATAAGTTTTCACAATCCTTTCAAAGACTGAATACAGTATGCAGTGAATTACTGTTATGCAATAAATTGGTGATCAATGCTCCATGTGCTAATATTCTAAATGTTCCCAAAGAGAATATTTGGGAATGACTGAGGCTAAAAATACATCTATGAATATTGATCTTCCTGCAGTGAGTATATCAGTTTTTAAGGGGCTTTTAAGGGGACAGAAAGTTTTCTATACGGTAGACTAATTTAATTAATAAAGCCCTGTAGTATAATAACATTTAGTCTAACTTTTAGTTAGGAGCTCTCAGTAACAGAGAGCTAAACTAGAGGATGCTAGTACAAGAACAAATATAAAACAATAGCATTTGTTATAATTCCTTGCACCTTATAGATCTGAGAACATATGGATTTCAGCTCAGGCATGCCTGGATTCAAACCCCAGACCTGCCATTGACTAGATCTGTGGCTTCATAACTCAGTTTTCTTGCCTGGAGTTATTAAGAATATCGTGACCCTTCTAAGATTCACTGGGCATTAACTAGGATATAAAGAAAATATGGGTGCTTAGGAAATGTATATATATTTTACTCGTCATAATGAATGGTAGAAGTTTATGATAATCAAAAATTCTGCCCCTGTATTCAGTGAAAAAGCCGGTAACAGGCAGTAAGAAGTGTGGATAAAGAATATGATTGGCCTTTCACCTCCAGCTATGTCGAACTGCACATAGGGTTCCCAAGCAGTAACTGATGGATTTGACCACCAACCTTTTGGTCAGTGGCCAAGCCCTTCATCATTGCACTATCAAGGCTCTCAGTATGATGTAGAAACTAATAATAGACTAGTCCTTCCACTGCAGACAAACATAAAACTGAGGTAAACAAAAAGCACGCAACTCAACTCTTTCCAGGCATTAGATAATGCGCAACTAAGGACTTAAGCAACTGAGACAAGGCAGACCCACAGAATCGGGTCCATGAATGCTCAGTTTTCTGCTTTGAGCACTTACATACTGTGGTATACCATGCTGGAGGGCCAGCAAAAAAACATTTCTCCACTGAGCCAAGGAGACAGAAATCAGATTTGGTGCAGCCAATGTGGCTAAGCAACATAGAGATGGGAGCTGTGTTTTCAAAGACAGAAGAGGCTAATGTGGTATTCTGCAATTTTTTAGCTGACAGCTGGGCTGTACATATGTACAGAGAGATTACCCAAAAGGCTTATCTCAGACGGTCAAATTTGATGTGTTTTACTATAATGTTTAATCTATGAGTAAACAAACAAAAAATTAAACCGATTGCTGTGAAATCAATTCTGACTCATAGCAAGCAAGTATAGAAAACATTGTATCTGATATTTTAATTTCTTGAAAGTTCACTGCAATCAGCACATTTGAGGTCATTCTTTATAGTAAATATTCAAACTATCTATCATGTATATTTCCCTATGTTTCCCTGTTTAAAAAAAAAAATCAAACTGTGTCATACATGGCACAAAAAAGAAGAAATTTTCCCAAAACTCTGATATACAGCTTTATTTTTACAAGCCAAGCCAGCCAAGTGCCAACGAGTCGGATCTGACTCGTACAAAGATTTTAGTATTATCTGTTAGCTCTCAGGAAATTAATTTGAATAAATATCTAAAATGGGAACTTTCAACATGGAATTCCAGAATACTTAAATGTGCTCAATAGGAATCTGTCCACAGACTGAGAGGAAGTGGTCTGAGCAAAGCAAGACGGTACTATGTGGTTTAAAATCAGGAAGGGTATGCATCTCATTTGTATCCTTCACCATACTTATTCAATGTATATGTTGAGCCAATAATCTGAGAGTCCAGACTACATGAAAAAAAACACAAGATTTGGAGCAAGACTCATTAATAACCTATCATATACAGATGACACAACCTTGCCTGCTAAAGTTAAAGAGGACTTGAAACACTTACTAATGAAGATCAAGACTACAGTTTTCAGTACACATTCTACCTCAATATAAAGAAAGCAAGTATCCTCACAACTAGACCAAAAATCAACATTATGATAAATGGAAGAAAGATTGCAATTGTCAAGGATTTCATTTTGCTCGTCATTAATACTCATGGAAACAACAATCAAGAAACCAAAAGATGGATTTCATTGGACAAATCTGCTGCAAAAAATCACTTTAGAGTGTTAAAGAGCAAAGAAGTCACTTGAAGGACTAAGGTGGGCCAAGCTATGGTGCTTCCGACCACCTCATCTGCATCTGAAAGCTGGACAATGAATGAGGAAGAGTGAAGAAAAATTGACGTGTTGGAATAACAGTGTTAGTGAAGGATACTGAATAAGCCAGGGGCTGCCAGAAGAACAGAAATCCTGGCGGCATAGTGGTTAAGGGCTATAGCTACTAACTAAAAAGGTCAGTAGTTTGAAATCATCAGATATTCACTGGAAACCTTATGCAGACGTTCTAGTCTGTATTATGGTGTTGCTATGAGTTGGAATAGACTCAATAGCAATAGGTTTTTTTAGGGGGGCAGGGATTGAGAGCGTGGGCAGAAGGACACACAAATCTGTCTTGGAAGAAGCACAATCAGAATGCTCTTTAGAAGCTGAGATGACGAGTCTTCATTTCACATATTTTGGGATACGTTATCAGGAAGGACAAGTTCTTAGAGCAGGGCATCATGCTTGGTAGAGCAGAGGGTTGGAGACACTATGGGTTGGATCTGAAAGGACAGCACCTAAAAACCAAGAAACACATAAGCCGGAGTTATCCTAGATATGTGATGTTATATGATATCACATAAATTATATTATTTAGCCTTCCACTCCTTCATTTAATCATTTTGGGAGCTCTGCTATCACTTTGTTTGTTATTGCTTTGTACCTTCTCTCCAGCCTCCAGCCAAGATACAGTATGAAAATCATCTTAAGAGGATACTCTCTGTGGTGAAGAGAGATCAATTAAGAAAGAGGGAGACAAAACCAGATTTGAAATCCATAGCCTCTACCTTTTCTGTCACTAATGAGTTGGAACCAAAGCCCTGCAAAATAAGAGAAGCCTGAGACAAGAAAGCTTTGTTGACAGATACTTGAAGCCTGAACTTGCAGTTTTGAAAACACAGGAATGGGCATGAACTTGATATCCAGGGAATGGAACAAAGCAACTAGATGGAAGCAGAGCTCAACATAAAAAGTGAGCTCTGGGCTTCTTTTCGGCCAGGACCACCATCTTTCAGTAATTCACCAAAATGATGAACACAAACGGAAAGAGAAGAGGCATGCGCTACTTGTCCTCTAGACCATTCAGAAAACATGGCGTTGGACTCTTGGCCCCATCTACGCAAATCTACAAGAAGAGTGATATTGTGGGCATTAAGGGAATGGGCACTTGTTCAGAAGGGGACGCCCCACAGATGCTGCCATGGCGAAACACGGCTTGTCTACAATGTTACCCAGCATGCCGTTGGCATTATTGTGAACAAATAAGTTACGGGGAAGACTCTTGCCAAGAGAATCAATGTGCGTACTGAGCACATTAAGCACTCGAAGATCTGGGGTAGCTTCCTGAAACGGATGAAGGAAAATGACCAGAAAAACAAGGAAGCAAAAGAGAACGGGACCTGGGTTCAGCTGAGGCTCCCAGCCTGCTCCATCCCAAGAAAGCACACTTTGTGAGAACCAGCAGAAAGGAACCTGAGCTGCGGGAACCTATATCTTATGAATTCATGACATAACAGCAGTAAAATAAAGATTCCTGCAATGTTAGTGCACTACTTCTTTGATTGTAATTGTGGAGTAGTGTGATGTCCTCTCCTAAAGATGTAGTATTTAAAGCACACTTTTGTTTCCTGATTTGCTGTGTAATAATGTCTATTCTATTAAAATATAGTGCTTGCTAGAGAAAAAAAAGAAAGTGAGTCCTGGTAGAAACACAAAGATGTGTGAAATGACACCTCAAAAGTGGGCATTTTGTAGGGTTACTATGAGTCAGATTAACTCAGTGGCCATGGGTTTGGTTTTACATTGGTATGACACCACACTACAGCACAGAGGACCAAAAAAATGAGTCAGCAGAAAGTATTTTAGTCAAAGAACAGAGATTTTCCTGGAATATTTAAAATTTGTGTACTTCTGCAAAAGTCTGATTCTGATCTAATATTCATTGTTAGTGATGAAGAGTTTCATGAGACATAGAAGACATGGTTTCTATTTTTCCAGACAGTATCATCCAGTCAGGACTAATATCAAACAATGAAGAGCTGTTTTTGCTGTTTGTTATTTTAGATATAAATGTAACAACCTCAGCTGTTTAGAAACACCCAAGTTCTAAAGGGAATTGTTAGATAGACTGGACACAGCTGAGGTGGGCATAGTCTAGGGAGACTCCGTGATGCTAATTCCGTAAATGCTTCAGCCTTTCCCTAGAATAACAAAGAGTTTCCAACCCCTTATTTGAACTTTAGTCTTACTGTTTCCATTACTTTTTGACCTTTAAAATACATATGTTTTTAATTATGAAGAGAATTGTAGTGAAATTCGGCTAAAGATCTAAGAGATGTCACTTTTTTTTCTTATTTTCCTGATGAACTGGGTCTAGTCCAATTAACTGATTATCCTTTTCACGCATTCAATTTCTCTTTAAAACTGGACTAGAATCTATTTGAATGTCAGTGATCTAGGGTTCCATGAGTTGTAACTGGAAGGAGAAAAGTAAAGTAGGGAAGACTGAGGAATAAATCTAGAGTTTTAGTGTTACTACGGCAACACAAATGGCACGGTCATGAGTGGCCTATCAGAGAAACCTATAGGCTTCTAACAAAGTGGAGAACAAAAACTTCAAGGGATAAAAAGGAGAAAGGAAAAATGCACTGTAAGGTTTTGGAGCTCAAGTGGTAAGAGGAAAATCACTACTTGCCTCCTCAAAACCAAAACCAAAACCAATCCATTGCCTTTGAGTCTATTCTGACTCATAGTGATCCTATAGGCTACAGCAGAACTACTCGATAGGGTTTCAGCGAGCAGCTGGTGGATTTGAATCACTGGCCTTGTGGTTAGCAGCTGATTTCCTAACCACATACCTCCTAGTTTTCATCAAGTCTCACCCCACAAGGGCTTAAGCATATCATCCATTCACTTATAAGAAAAAAATAATAATAATAACACTCTAGTATGCCCCAGACATAGTATGCCAGCAAACCCTAGTGGAGGAGTGGTTAACAGCTAGGCTGCTAACCAAAAGGTCAGCAATCTGAAGTCAGGAGACACTGCTTGGAAACCCTATGCAGTAATTCTACTCTGTCCTTTAGAGTCCCTAGGAGGAACAATTTACTCAAGGGCAATGGGTGGTCCCAGACACAGTGTTACACACTGAGAAAGGGGAAGTGGTTAAAAAAGTAACTCTTGCTTCAAGATACTCATAACTTATCACCAAAATAGGATATGTATACAGTTACTACCCATCATCACTTTTCTATCACCTCTACTCTGGTCTTAGAAGTATCCTTCTCCCAAGTACCTTATTGTGTCTTTCCCACTACCTATTCACCCTCCTGGTGTTTACCCAACATGCTTTACCAGAATGTTCTTTCATTTATTGACGTAAGTACCCAATTTCTATTAATTTTACTGGTTGATAGCATCTCTGTGGTCGGTTCCAACTCGACGGCACTTGGCTTGGCTTTTTGGCATCTCTGTGGGGGCTACAGGGAATACACTTGTGAACAAAAGAGCTGTATTCCGTATATGAATTGAGTCACACTTGGGTGGACAAAACAGACATTTTTAAAATGCTTGCACAAATAAGTAGTACAGTTAACCACCTTGTGCATGAGTCTAACTGTAGTTAGGTGGTTAACACTGTCTACACTTGGAGATGATGCTGGTGCCAGTGGTGTCAAGTGATGAGGGTGACAGAGAGTCAGGGTCTTTCAGGCTTAAGGAATTTAGTTTCTACAAAAAAAAAAAAAAAAAAAAAATTACTTGTCTCAGCACTCATTGGTGGAAAACTTAGTATGTGTTCACTGACATCCCAGAGGTTACTGAGTATCTTGTGACCCACCTCAGAAAGTTTCCTCTTACTAATCCAATGATCTTATTGAGACATGACGTCATGCTGATAACTTCATCTCCAGGTCCAGTTCACTTCAAGCTATTCGACTCTATATCCAATCACTATGCACGAAGGGACTGCTCTATGTAAGTCATGATGCTAGCTGTTCATGGAAAGAACATTAATACAGACCAAGCTCTTACATCCTGGAACTTAGATTCTTGTTGCAGGAGGAGGGATAAAACAGACATTAAATAACAATGGTGAAAACTGTGAAAGCCAGAACTCAAAGGAACTGTCTTGTTTTCCTGGTCTTACAAGTTTTCTGCCTTTGACAGGGTGCAGTCTTACCACTTTTCTATCACTTGTTTTAGTGGAAAATATCAGAGTTTCCTTTCTCTGACAGGGTGCCACCTTAATCTCCAGTTCTCACAGGTTTTATTTTGAGAGCATTATTATTTAAGTGAAACGGTGATAAATGATAGAATGGACAAATACAGAAGACCAATATAAAGACTATAATTATGGAAACTGACCTAGTCTGAAAAAGAGAATCATGGAAGTCTTCACTGAGAAAGTGACATCTAAGCAACAGCCACAAAGCAGCTAAGTGAAGAGTTAGAAACAAGACAGAAATGATCCCAGCTTTGAAGAAGAAAAGAACAAGTGATATGAATTAAAACCTTATGCCATAAATCTGGATGTGCAAGAAATATTACTTTTACATTTCAGGATCATAACTCATTAGCTTCAAGATTCTTGATAAATTATTTAGCACTCTACCAATCTTCAAAAACCAAATGTCTGCATCAAAGAATGCAGAGATAATGAATGAATGAATAAATGAGATAATGAATTGGAACTACTTGATATTGGTATCTACCACATAAAAAGTCGTAATAGATATTTTATTATCATGTGTTTTTATACTGAAGTTAATGTTAATAACATAAATGATTACACAGGTTATCAAAAAATGTGTATGTACCCACGTGTATTCATGTACCTTTGTGTATGCGTATGTTTAACCCCTGATTCTCTGAAGTTGAAGGAATAGGTGTGTAGATTGGTACAATTAAGAATAATGAAGGTACACATTAAAATTATATAAATCAGAAAACAATCTGCTCATTAGAAGGCTATATAACCTTTGGAACCATATAGTAACCACAAGAGAACACAACATGTTCAGTCTTCCATCTCCCACCATCTTTATCTTTCTGAGTGAATGGTCAAGTCTCTTGTCAACTACTTGTCACTGTGTAAAGGATGAACTGTGAAGTCACACAGCTAACCTTCTGGATATTACAGTTCAAAATTCTGATCATTTTTCAGGCCATTAAGAAATGGGAGTGGGAGTCTGCTTTTCAATGTCTCTTTATTTTTATCCTGACTAAGTGGCACAGAAAAGATGGCATATCAAAGCCCAGGATCTACAAATGAGAGACATTGCTCTAATATATTCGAATTTCACATGAATAGTTGCAGGCCTTATCTGATGGATAAATATGAACATATGTATTGAAAAGGAAGAAAAGATAAATCAATATTAAAACAAAACAAAACATTGCCATCAAGTTGATTCCGATTTATAGAGACCTCACAGGACAGACAGAACTACTGCATAAAGTCTCCAAGGAGTGCCTGGTGGATTCAAACTTCTGACTTTTTGGCTAGCAGATGTAGGCCACCAGAGATACAGATAGCTCATTGTTATGGCCATTAGCTTCCACTGACTAGGCCCCTGACTCACAGTAATCTCATGCACAATGGAACAATGCTGCTCGATCCTGCACCATCTCTGTGAACAGCTACAAAGTGGACCATTGTGATTGATAGGATTTTCCTAGGCTGGTATTCAGAAATTAACTCCTGTTGTTTTTGTGAAGTGCCATCCAGTTGGCTGCAACTCATAGTGACCTGTACAACAGAACAAAACATCGCATAGTCCTGGACAATCTTCAAAGTTGTTCTGTCCTTGAGACCACTGCTGCAGCCACTAGGTCAGTCCTCTTGGTTAAGAGCCTACCTATTTTTTTTGCTGACCCTCTACTTTACCAAGCATGATGTCCTTCTGCAGGGGCTGGGCCTCCTAATAACATGTCCAAAGTATGAGAAGCAAAGTCTTGCCATTCTCACTTCTAAGAAACTTTCTGCATGCACTTTCCCCAACAAAGATTTGTCTCTTCTTCCAGCAGTGTATGGTATACTCAATCTTTGCCAACACTGTAATGCAAAGACATCAATTCTTCTTTTGTTTTTCTCATTCACTGTCTAGCTTTTGCACGTATACCAGGTCCTACAACTAATTCCGCAAACTTAATTGTTCTAAGTGCTACATAACTCACTGTTGAATATCACTATGGTCACTTTACAGGTACCCCCTTGGGAAGCTATGCACTGATGCCAGTGCCTCGTCTACACTTCAAAGTAGTTTTGGAACTCTTTCTGGAAAGGACATTGCCCACAGTGGCATGGTGGCAAATTCGCAAACTGAATTGTATAGTTGTCAATGAAGGAGTTTTTAGCCAGTAAATAAATAACTGTACTGGAACACCCTCCCTGCTCACTGGATCTGGTCCCCAGTGACATTTTTCTTCATCAAAAAATAAAGGAAATATTGAAAGGAAGACATTTTGTTGCCATTCAGGACACGAAGGATAAGGCAACGACAGCTCTGATGGCCATTCCAGAAAAGGAGCTCCAAAATTGCTTTGAAGGGTGGACTAGGCACTGGCTTCAGTGCATAGCTTCCCAAGGGGAGTACTTTGAAGGTGACCATGATGATATTCAGCAATGTTAGGTTGCACTTTTTGGGGGGTTGGTTTGTGAACTTAATTGTCAGACCTTGTACGACGTAATTGAAAACACAGCAGCTTGGGTCAGGCACAACTTGATCCTTAAGTTGACATCTTTGCTTTCCAATACTTTAAAGAGGTCTTTTGCAGCAAAATTTCCCAATGTAGTACATGCTTTGATTTCCCGACTGCTGCTTCAATGGGTATAGATTGTGGATCCAAGTAAGCTTCTTAGTCTAGTTGTGAAGATTCTTGTTTTCTTTTTACTGAGGTGTAATCCATTTTGCATGCTATATTCTTTGATCTTCATCTGTGTTTCATGTTCTCTTCATTTTCAGCAAGCAAGGGTTGTGTCATCTGAGTATTACAGGTTGTTAATGAGTCCTGACTCTGTGTTCTTTTTCATATAGTCCAGCCTCTCAAATTATTTGCTCAGCATACAGGTTGAATAATTATGGTGAAAGAAGATAGCCCTGTTGCATACCTTTCCTGATTTTAAACCATGAAGTATCCCCTTGTTCTGTTCAAACTGACTGCCTCTTGATGTATGCACAGCTTACTTATGAATCCATTTAAGTCTTACGGAATTCCCATTCTTCCCCATGTTAGCTATAATTCGTTATAATTCAATATGGTCAAATGCCATTGCACAGCCAATAGAACACAATTAAACATCTTTTTGATATGCTCTGCTTTCAGCCAAGATTCACCTGACATCAATAATCATATCCCTCATTATACATTCCCTTCTGAATCTAGCTTGAATTTCTGGCAATTCTCTTCCCATATACTGCTGCAAATACTTTTGAATTATCTTCAGCAAAATTTTACTTGTCTGTGTTATTAATGATAGTGTTTGATAGTTTCCACATTCTGTTAGATCACTTTATTTGGAAAAGGCAAAAATACGGAGTTTTTCCAGTGAGTTGGCCAGGTAGCTCTTTTCCAGATTTCCTGACATAGATGAGTGAGCATCCCTAGTATTACATTCATTTGTTGAAAAGTCTCAGTTAGTATTCCATGAATCCCAGAGCCTTGTTTCTCGTCTGTGCTGTCAGTGCAGCTTGGACTTCCCTTTCAATACCATCAGTTTTGGCTTCTATGCCACCTTTTGAAATGGTTGGATGTCAACTACTTGGTCACTGTAAGCTGACTCTGTGTATTCCTTCTGTCCTCTTTTGAGACTTTCAGGCCTTTCACTTGCTGATGTGGCACAACTGAAAATGAGAGGAAATAACTTCAAACAGTCATTAATAATCAGAACACAGAACATAAAAAGCGTGAATCTAGGAAAGTTAGAAGTCATCAAAAATGAAATGGAATGCATAAACATGGATATTCTATGCATTAAATCCATAGCTGTTAAGGCGATTCTGACTCAGCAACCCTACAGGTTAGAGGAGAACTTCCCCATAGAATTTCTAAGGAGCACTTGGCAGATTTGAACTGCTAACACTTTGGTTAACAGATGTAGTTTTTAATCACTATACCACCAGGGTTTCCTTCTAGGCATCACTGAGCTGAAACTGACTGGTACTGTCCATTTTGGATTGGACAATCATATGGTCTACTACAACAAGAATGACAAATTGAAAGGAGTGGCTTTACATTTATCATCAAAAATAACATTTCAATGTATGACACTGTCAATGACAGGATAATATTCATAAGCCTAGAAGGAAGACATGTTAATAAGCCTATTATTTAAACACACAAACAGAATACATTAATAACTACTGGTGGTTGGAATGAGAAAATTGGAAACAAAGAATATCAGTGATTGAAAAATATAGTCTTGGTAAGAGAAGCAACACTGGAGGTCGTATGATGGAATTTTGCAAGATGACTGACTTACCCATTTCAAATACCTTACTTCAACAATATAAATGGCAACTACCTGAGTGTGAATGTCACTGGATGGAATACACAGGAATAAAATTGACTATGTCTATGGAAAGAGATGATGGAGAAGCTGAATATCATCAGTTGACAAGACCAGGGAACAACTTTATAACAGATAATTGTTTATATGAAAGTTCAAGTTCAAGCTGAAAAAACTTAAAACAAGTCCACGAGAACCAAAGCACATCCTTGAGCATATCCCACCTGAATTTAGAAACCATCTCAAGGACGGATTTGGGTACAGAATGCTAATGACTGAAGACCAGATGCATCATGGAATGAGAGCAAAGATATCACACATGAAAAATGCAAGAGGTCATTAGAAAGAAAGAAAGAAAAGACCAAAATGGATGCAGAAGACACTCTGAAACTTGCTCTTGAATGTAGACTAGCTAAAGCAAATGGGAAAAATCATGAAGGAAAGGAGCTAAAGAGAAGATTCCAAAGGTTGGCTTGAGAAGACAAAGTATTACACTGAAATTCTGTGAAGATCTGGAGTTTGAAAGTCAAAAGAACATGCTTAGCATTTCTCAAGCTCAAAGAATCGAAGAAAAAAAATTCAAGCCTTGACACGAAAAATTGAAGAATTCAACAGCATAGTAACACACAACAAAAAACACTGACAGATTTTCGGTGGCTGTGTCTCAGATGCATTGGCTGAGAATTGAACCTGGCTTTCTTGAATGGAGAGTGAGAATTCTACCACTGAACTGCCATTTTTCCCAACAATAGAGAGGTAGATTACTAACATTCAGAACTAAGTGGTTTGGCTCTGACATATTCAAAGCAGAGATGGAATCATTGAGCAAGTCACTGAGTCATCTGGATATGAAAAGAACTATTGTAGTATTAGTGAGGAGAAGCAATGCTTAAGTGCTCAGCTGCCAAGCAAAAGGGTAGAAGTTCTAGAACCTATGTTATGCGGGAGTAAAGAACTGTCTATCTGGTCCCATCCATAAGGCAACTTGACAAAGTCATATGGGTGTTCTTTGAGTAGACATTGACTTGAATACACATACCAAAAACAAGTCAGAGGGAGATCTAGCCAGGGAAATCACAGCATGAAGCACCTGAGGTTCAATTAGCCATGTGGTGTATGCTCGACTGCTTATAAAGTACGGCCCAGTGACAAGCTTGTGTTCACTCAATATTTATGCAACACATATTTATTTAGTGCCTACATTAAACTCAAATGGATATGACAGTGTGCAAAGAAAAAATGAGTTAAGTAGTAGTATTTTGGTTATTTTCAGTCAAGAAACAACTGTGATGCTTTTGTTTATTGTGCATTGGATTCCATGGGAATTATTATATGTTGGGTACTTTATGATGATGAATGCGCTTGTAAATAATATGTCATTTTAATTAAACATGGGGAAGCCCTGATGGCATAGGGGAGTAAGTGCTACATCTGCTAACCAAAAGGTTGGCAGTTTAAATCCACCAGGCGCTCCTTGGAAACTCTATGGGGCAGTTTTACTCTGACCTCTAGGGTCACTATGAGTCAGACTTGACTTGACAACAGTGGGTTTGGTTTGTTTGCGGTTTAATTTAACACATCAAAAGTATTTTTAATCATGTTTTGATTAATCTTTTTGTAAAGAGTATTCAGCATGAATGATGAAATTGTTGAAACTTGTGATACCGTGTTCTCATGTTAACACAAGGCATAACTTCATGTGAAATCAAGATTCTATTGTCTCTGATAAGGAGGTCCTGGATGGCACAAAGGTTACATGCTTGGCTACTAACCCTTAAGTTTGGTGGCTTGTCTCCACCCAGAGGCACCTTGGAAAGTTCTACACCATGACACATGGGGTTGTCATGAGTCAAGATTGACTCAACAGCAACTGATGTGGTCTCTAATAAAAATCAATGCTAATTTTAAAAGAGCATCCTACACTAAAATGAAAAAGAGCTTGAAAGAATAATTAAGGACAAAATATTTTGGATGAGAAGGGCTAGAGAAACACTGTTCATTCACAGCACTGTCTATTAAGGCCTGCCCTTATCAGTTGCAGTAAAAATACTGAAGCTTCAGAAATGCCTAGATTCAGATGTCTTACAATTCAGAAGCTTTCATCTCAAAAGCTAGGCACAATTTGTGATGACAAACATTATTGTTAGGGAGGTATAAGTAAAGCAAAACAGGCAGTTTGGACACATCTGAGAGGATAACCAGACATTAAAATACCTGGGAGGGAAGTGCAGGCAGCAAATTTACATGCATATCCTTTCATCCATCTTTCCAATCTGCCCTTCCTTCTGCCACCAACAGCCATCATTCTAGTCTCTGGGGACACCAGAATCCCCTTTATCCAGACCAGTGTGGGCACGTGAAACCAAAAGAGCTGAATGGTCACAGTCACAGCAGTGGCCAGCCAAGGAAAATGTGGGTAAGATTAGGAAGGACTTTCCAGTTCTAAAGGGTGGTGCAGTGGTTACAGCACTTGGCTGCTAACTGAAAGGCTGGTGGCTCAAACCCATAAATATTAGGGCTTTGGAGCCCTATAGAACAGTTCTATTCTATCCCATATGGTCAGTATGAGTTGCAATTGACTCAATAGCAGTGGGTTTGGTTTGAGTTCAAGATCTAAGTAACACTAGCGGCAACCTGGGATAGTCTAATTAAGCAGCAATATGTTTAAAACACATACACATGAGTCCATATAATGATTCATTCTGTTCCTATAAAGAATTACTGGGCAACATAAATTACAAAATCAATTTATATGCATGAAAGCCAAAAGTAACAAATATAAGAAAACTTCACATATGTAAGATGAGCATAATTTTTTCCCCAAAGTTGAGTTATCTTACACACTTAATGAGTTATTCTACATACACTGAGTTGTCTATAACTTAATGAAAACTAAGTTGTAGGCAATATTCTCCCAATAAACTCACGTTATTTTGAGTTGTCTTTTCCTTGACTAAAGAAATTGTTTCAAAGGACGTGTGAAGGAGGTTGAGACTAAGTATGAAATGTTAATAACATCTTTGAGGAGTCAAAGAAAGTCAGCAAATGTTAACTGATTAATTCTCAATATCCATGAGTGATGATAGAAAAGAAGTATTACAGCCTTCATTTACGGGGAGGAAACTAAAGCACGCCCTAGTTAATTAGTTTTTCTAAGGTCAACAGCCAGAAGTGTGTTTATAACTGCTGAGATTCAGGGAGAAGATGATGCTTTCAATGTGACTCCAGTTTCGACCTACTCTTATAGTCCGTCATGCTTGAAGCAAATGCTTCTACTTTGTGTCATGTGCTTGAAGTGAAATTTTACAAAACATATATAACCACTTAACATGTAAGTCTGTTCCTGAACCAATTTTGGTAAAATATTCAACTGATTATCAAGCTTATTTTTGACCCATTAAGATGTAGCATAAATATAATTAATTTGATGGAAGTATAAATAATTTTGAGTACAAAATTTAAGTGTATACTGTCATGAGGATTGTGGACATGTATACAAGACATGAGCATCCAACAGCTAAAAACTATTAAAGATCAATTATATACACACATGTAAAGAGACAGATGTTAATTTAGTTGCAGGTTGCTGTGCTAACAGGTGATTTTTCAGCTTAATTAAGTCATTAGTTTTGTAACATTTTATACTTTTCTTCACTAAACAAATTACGCACCACCATTACAATGTGATAATTCTTTAAAAAGAAATATTGGAGAAGAATAAAGTAAATTTTTGAATCTATATTGACTCTAGATAATAAGACATACACAAAGTAAAAAAAAAAAGAGTTTTATTATCAATATGTAATTTGTTCTATGACTTGCAAGCTAGTATTAACAGAGAGACTAACGGAATAACTATAGCCCAGCTCACTAACACATACATTTGAAGAAAGTGATAAAGTTTATGTCACTGAAAAAACAAAATAGCAATCATAAGTAATGAGGATTAATTTTAATTAACAGAGAATATCTCAAAAGAGGTTCCAGTTTTGCTAAGTCCATGAATGCTTATATGTATTATTCTCCTGAAAATATTATGAATTACCACCAATTCTAATCAAATATTTTCCCTGAGTGTCTTTCATAAGGTTACCCCCAGCGATCTCTGCCTCCTGCCATCCATGCTATTATGTGCCCCCTGCTCTTGAGTGTGCACTGGACCTAGTGATAGCTCACTCATAAGGAACAGAACATTCCTTATAAGTGGCGTGTCATCATTAAATTCCAGAAAAACTTTAAAAGCTATCCAGAGAAAACAGTGACACAACCCATAGAGATGAATGATGTGGTGGCTGTCTGTATCACTGCATCAAAACTGGCAAGAAAACCATGGAGTGAAAATGTAAGGCCCTGGGAAGAAAAAAGTAAAACTGAAACCATCAGTCTAGCATTTTATATCCTAAAAAAAAAAAATCAGAAAAAAGGCAAAATATAGATGTTCTTCAGATAAATATTTCAATCTTACAAATCTTCAGCAGTCAAGGTAGTGTAGTGTAGGTCTAAGGTTAAAAGTTCAATCAACTAAAAAAGACCAGAAACAGGCCAATACATACATTAGCAACTGGTTTTTCCACAATATAGTCAATATAAATCATTAAGGAAATGACAGTATTTTAACAAATACTAATAGAATATTTATATGTGCACAAGCAAAAGTGAAAGATAACCAACTTTTACTTATGACCATGCAGAAAAATTAAGGCAAAATGGATCAGAAACCTAAATGTAAGAGTTAAATATATAAATTTCTAGAAGAAAGCAGAAAAATAAATCTATGTCTTATTTAAGTAAAAGTTTATTAGATGGGCACATACAGCCCTAACCTTAAAATCCAACGCCACTAAGTCAACTCAGTCTGAGTGATCCTACAGGATGGGGTAGAAGGGCCCAATAGGGCTTCCAAGGCTGTAACCTTTATGGAAACACACTGACACATCTTTCGCCTGTGAAGCGACTGGTGGTTTTGAATCATCGGCCTTTCAGTTAGTATTTAAGCACTTAACTACTGCACTACCAAGGCCCATTCTAACCTTAAAACAAACAAAAAAATTATGTTCAACAAAATTGAATACTTCTGGTCCTCCAAAGACCCTGTGTGTGCTACTAAATAAGTCTGAACTCATAGTAACCCTGTAGGACACAGTAGAACTGTTACATGGGGTTTCAAATGGCTAACCTTTGGGTTAGCAACCATAGCTCTTAGCCACTGAGCCTCAGGGCTCCCATTCAAAACACACTGTTATGAAATTTATAAAAAGTCAGACAGTGGAAGAAAATATATGCAAAACATCTATCTATTAAGGGACTTGTATGTAGAACACATATTTTTTCATAATTAAATTTTAAAGATTTGAAATGACAGATTATCATAATTATACAGTCACTTGAATGAAAAAAAAAATCCCATACATCAAAAGTCTTCTGGGAAATAGATATTAAAAAGACAATGGGAGAGCACACTGACTTAAATACTAAAATTAGAAACATTAACAATACCAAGTGTTGGCAACATTCTGGAACAAACAGAAATGTCATACATTTTGATAGAAATGCATAATGATACAGCCACTTTGGACACATTATGTCAGTGTCTTATAAAGGTGACATATACTACCATAAACCTGAATTGAACCTGCTGCTGTCCAGTAGATTCCAACTCACAGTGACCCTATAGGCTAGGGAAGAACTGCCTCATAGGGTTTCCAAAGAGAGACTGGTGGATTTAAACTGCTGATCTTTTGGTTATCAGCTGAGCTCTTAACCACTGTGCTGCCAGGACATAAGATTTAATAATCCCTTATCCAGGTACTTACTCAAGGACAACTAAAACATTACATTCTCATAAAGACCTGTAAGTGGGTTTTTATTGTAACTGTATTTATAGTATCCCAAAACACGCAGGAACCCACTTGTCTAGAATGTAAATAGATTAAACATAAACTGATGAAAAAAGATACACTACACCTTCTGTAAATGACTAAGAAGAAACTTTTGTATTGACAGAAATGCTCTTTATTCTGATTCACATAGTAAAACCAGTTGTTGTAACTCACTGAAATGTATATTTTAAATGGGCAAATTTTATTTATGTAAACTATACCTCAGTCAGCCTAACAAAAAATGAAGTCCCTTCAACTCATCAAAAGAGCATTTGATTGAAGGAATTTAAAATATTTGGATAAGATTTACTTCCCTTTAAATAACTGATAAATTATGGAAAACATATATACTTCCACTTCTTAGTTCCATTTGAAGGAACTAAAACTAATATGTAGCAGTTGTAGGGGGACACATTTTTTTTTTATCTCAATTCCACAAATTAACAGTATTCAAAACCAGAATATCTTATTCAATGAGCTGAGGAGTCTCCGATCATCCAACTAAGAAGAACCTGCAGTTTCATTCTCATAAGATGAGGTAAAGTATTGCTTGTTTGATTAGGCTTTGTTAAGGTTTCACTGTAATTGTAAGGGTCTAAATGCCATAAACATAAAAATTACAAATAGAATGAATGATGATAGTTCAATTTTTGTGAAGGTCAACTTCCATCTGTATTTGGTGGGTCATGTATGTTTTGACAGAAGCCCTCACAGGGCTGCTAACATAAAAATCAGTGGTTCAAACCTACTAGCCACTCTGCAGGACAGGAAGTGGCAGCTGGTTTCTATGAAGACTACAGCCTTGTAAACCTGCGGGGGACCTATGAGGCAGAATCAGCTTAATAGCAACAGGTTTCGGTTTTTTATAGGTTTGGGCATTGAATGAACTGAAGTCATACATTACAGCATACCCCAAAAGAATAAAATATATCAGTAATTGTTTAGTACCACTGCTACTTTAAGCATTGCTATGAAGTAGAAATTGTTAGTTTTATGAAAATGGTCATGTTCCACTTCCTGTCTTTTCTGTATCCAGTGCCATGAAGTGTGACCTCAAATAAAGGAAAATATTTTTAGGGAAATAATCTATGTCTCCTGTTTGTTTCGGATGGCTTCGCCTGTTTGCTTAACGCCCCCACCCCCTCAGAGTACTTCTGTAAGTAATACTATGTCGATTTTTTTTTAAGTTAAAATCTGTATAAGAAAATACCTTGGGGTTGTGGGATGTTGGCAGGGGAAGCACGACTAGCCAACAAATATAGAAGGCACATGCTATTTGCATAAAATTATGACGTGTTGCGACGTATTTGCTTATGTGAAACATGGGCACTGTATTTTTCTTTTTTTTAACTGGTGGATTATTGTATTCAAATACTAATCAAAATTAAGCTATTTTTAGATGGGCATATTCTTTTCCCTCTTAATTTTTGATAATGTAATCAGAGCATATTGAAAGTTCAGAAAAGACCCTGCATTTTTGCTGAAGCTGAAATAAAAAAAACTTAATGTCATCGTTATGAAATTATTCTCTTTGCATTTGGAGGATAAACAATACAAACCGTTATTTGCTTGGAAAATGTGATAAGGGGATTCTTCACTTGTGAACATCTGCTACATGACACAGATTAGAATACGATAACAAAGTTGATTGGCACATCTGTCTAAAGTTTTCTATAAAAAACACACAACGTTTAAAAGGAAGCAAGAGAAATGATGAAGAAAGAACAGGAATAGAGGTTTTTATTTTTACTAAAAAGGAACAGAAATATACTCCAGATTTTATATGAAAAGATACACAATTTTAAATTCTATCAAAATTTCAAATCATGCATATGCTAATTTTATAATGTTATTAGCATACACACCATTCAGCAGTACAACAATTCATTATTGGATGCCTCAGATAAGATAGTGTTTCAGAAACCATGATCCAGAAGTCTGAGTTGACAGCAAAGAATGAAAAGATGTGTTTGAGCTATAAAAGGAAGGGACAAGAAAACAAAACTCATAAGACAGAAAATCAAAATACCACACACTTAGAAGGTTCACAAACTTTAAGTGGCAACTGGTCATGTCTGAAGACGAATGAAGACCAATGGACTGCAGATTCAGAAAGGGCTGCTTGTTCTGAAGATAAACGACCATGCAAGTCCGGTAAGGGGAGGCAAGGTGAGTGCCTGGAATAAATGATAATGCCTGAACACGTAGCATGTTTATTACTGAAGTAGTTCATAGGACTAGAGATAAAAACCCAAAGCGTATTAAATCATTTAATAGCTTGCTATGAATTATGGAAGAAGGCCCAGTAGTGTGGAATGTTATTATATATAACTTCATGTTCCAGAAAAGACATCAGCAGCCATCTGCAGTCCTCCTTGGGGATTTCTTATCAATTTAGAATTCTCTCATGTGAACTAGATCAAATATTAAGTGTCTCTCAGAGGAGTGCCAAATATACTATTCTTCAGAATGGTGCAATACAGTTTAGCCCCTCACAGACATACTGATGAATCACTGGATCTGTGAATCAAATCAAACTTGTTGGACAAATTTAAATAACACAAGCTTTACTTCTCAAAAAGGAAGAAAGAAAGACCACAAGGAATTAAAGGCCACAGGAAAATATGCTGAACCACAGGAAAGTATGTTTTGAAGTCAAATTTAATATTATTAGAACCTAAAATAAAACAATGTGTAGGAGGAATTACATTTTTGAAAAATTTATGAATGACTATTTGTTAAAAATTAATAAACAGTTACTAAATTGATTCAAAGGAAAATGAAACAACTTATATTGGTTAAGTATTAGTATCATTAGCAATAGTTTTTCAGCTGACATAATAACTATATTATGCATTTAGAGTTTTCAATCTAGTTTCTGAGCTTTCAAATTTAAAAAAAAAAGGTGAAAACAAAGTTACAGGTTTTATGTACCTGAGACCAAGAATAGCAAACTAAATTTTTATACATGTATATATTACTTAAAAAAAAAAACTGCCATCGAGTCTGTCCAACCCACAATACATATTACTTACATAATAGAAACCAATTATTTGATTGTTTTCAAATGGAAAAGAGTTTTGTTGTGATACATGTAGAAAGAATTAACCACCGGGAATGAACATAGAAATTAGGCAACTTTTCATGTCACTTTACCTTTATAAATTAATCAGCATATCAATAATGACTAAGCAATGATGTCTTTTCTACTAAAGTGCTAGACAAGAAAGGAGACTGAGAAGAATATGCAATTCATATAATCTAAACCTCAACTGCTCTGTGACCATTATATAGTATTATAACTTAATTACTTACGGTTTTATTCTAAAGAAAGACAAATAGGAAAGTTTACATTTCTGTAAGTACAATTTTTCTTTTAATAGTCAGAATGTAGATTCAAGCATTATCAGTACTGTTTAAAAATTCACACTAAGCATACCAGTCCCACTATTTGAGATCTGTAGGAAAAAAACATCTCATTTGATTGACTGGGGTTTTCACTGAATTGGTTAACTTTTGCATAAAGCATACAACCCAAATATACTCATTTACACCTCTGTAAAGTTGTTAATAAATGTATGCCTTTCTCAGTATCCACTTTCCTGGAACTTTTGATTCATTACTTGTTATTTTACCTGTTGATACATTTTTTACCTTATGTTCTTAGTTTTTCTTTTCAAAGCAACACAAATACATGCCACCACGTAATTATTATGGAACACATCTGTCTTAGAAGAAGCGCAACCAGAAAGCTTCTTAGAAGCAAGAATGGTGAGATTACATCTTAGATACTTTGGCCACATTCTCAGGAGGGATCAGTCCCTGGAGAAAGACACCACGTTGTCAGTAGAGGGTCAGCAAAAAACAGGAAGTTCCTCGATGAGATGGAATGACACAGTGCCTACGACACTGGGCTCGAGTATAGCAACAATTCTGAGAACGATGTAGGGCTGGCAGGGTTTTGTTCTGTTGCGCATAGGGACGCTTTGAGTCAGAATCGACTCAACGGCACCTCACAACAATTGTTACTGAAGGGTGTTGTCACCTTCTGTTAATTTTCAACACTTCATTTTCTAATTTTAATCAATACCTGAATCTGGAGAACTTTTTAGGTAGCAAAATTAGAAGCTTGCCTTGAAAACATTTAGTGCTCATATTTATACACTTTATTTCAGTGAACAGAAGATCTCACTTGTCTCAGCCAGAGTTAAAATTAAGGAATTTTACACACAAAGAATTTCTGTTATGATAGTGAAATTTTGATTTCTGTGATGAGGAGTCCTGGAGTCTCAACATTAAAAGCTCAGCTGCTCACCAAAAGGTCCACGGTTTGAAATTACCCAACAGCTCCCTGGAAGAAAAGACCTCACAATTTGGTCCTGAAAAGATGACAGCCTAGGAAATCCTAGCAAGCTGTTCTACTCTGTCATAAAGAGTTGCTAAGACTGGCAATCCACCTGAACAGTACACAAAACAGCAGCACGAATTGACACAGCGACTGCAACACAGAAATGACTGTGAAGACCGCACGAGATTAGGACAGTGTCTGGCTCTGCTGTACACATGGTCGCTGTGAGTTGGAACTGACTCAGCAACTGACTCACCACCACCAACAACAAAGCCCAGCAGGAACGCGTCTCTTGCCTTTTCCATGTGATACATTGTCATTGTCCTCCATGGCACACTCACTCTTTCCTTTTCACGCTGATAACATCAGAGACAGAGAAGTTTCACCTGTTGATTAAAAAATTGAATCAAAGAGTGTTTATGAGTCAGGTGCACGTCTGTATCAAGATGCACCTAGTGATTTATAGAGCTGTAAAAGATTACATTTAATTTCTCTCTCAAACCAGGCATGCTTGATTTCTTAGTCCTCAGATGTCTAATTTGTTCTTTTGCGGTGGGGACTGATTTGTGCGGAAACCATATCAGATTACAACTACTCAGTTTCTCCATGAGACTTTTTTCTGAGAAAGATCTAGAAATGTTATTTTCAAAATCTCTATACAGAAGCTTAAAAAGGTGCTTTCCTCGTTGACTATCAGAATTGCTAAGTCATTAAACTGCTTTCTCATGCCTGGAAAATAATATCATGCTCTTCTCATGTGTGCATATGGGGGCTGGAGGTTAAAATATTTTGGTTTTGAAAGATACTTGTATGTGTAAGACTGATCACACAGAAAATTGAAGTTTCCAAGAAATAACATGAAGTTGCATTCGACTAAGGTTAGAGATACAATGACAAATCTCAGTATTTTCTCATTACCAAATTATCACCGCCTGCCTGTTGACCTACAAGATTTACTGTATGAATGACAGAATGAAAGCAACTATAATGGCCAAGGCTATTGTAAAAATAAAAGGAAAGTCACAGGAAAGGTAGCTACCAAAAAGAAAAAAAATCAATCTATGTGAAATCCCTATTATCCATGAATAAATTCTATAGGAGAGATATACACAAAAGTAAATGTAGTAAAAATGGAGTATCTCCAAGATGATTGTATATATAATGCAATATATATAAACACACACACAATTTAAAGTATACACATATACATATATATAATTTCAAATATAGTATACTATATATAATATACTACTATAAATATACTACATGGTGTGTGTGGCTTGGCTGGTCCCTATGTACAACAGAATAAAACACTTCCTGGTCGTGTACCACCCATGTACCATCATGCTTCAGCTCCTGCGTTAGTAAACCTCGTCTGAGGATCTTTCTCCCTTTCACCGGCCCTTTGCTTTCCCACACACGATGTCCTTCTCCAGGAGCTGGTTCCTTCTGATAGCACATCCTAAGTATGTGAGATGAAGTCTTGCCAACCTTGCTTCCAAGAAGCACTCTGACTATAACGCTGCTAAGTCATATCTGTCCATTCTTCTGGCAGTCTATGGTACATTCAATATTCTTTGTCAGCAACAAATCATTGTAAATATGTAAATATTCTAAACAGAAATATATATTTTTAGAATACATACATTTATTGACAGCACTTGGCTGGCTTAGCTACATTTAAATACAGTGTTTACACTATATAGTTGGAAATATATATACTCTTAAACATATAGTTTTAAATAAATTTATATATTGTTATAGAGATATATAAATACATACAGATAGATTCCCCAGCATCTGTCAGTTTGCCATACTGTGTGCTGTGTTGCTGAACGCTGTGCCACCAGTATTCAGATACAACAGGGTCACTCATGGTAGACAGGTTTCAGCTGAGTTTCCACAGTAAGACAGACTGGGAAGAAAAATTTTGCTGAAAATCATTGAAAAGTGGTTGCAGCAGTACCATGACAAGGAACTGCCGGAAATTAGAGCTGTCTTCAGAAGAAGACATGTGTCTAAATCATCTATTGCTGCTGTAACAGAAAATACCACAAGTGGATGGCTTTAACTCAGAGAAACTGATTTCCTCACAGTACAGTAAGCTAACAGTCCAAATTTAGTGTGACAGCTCAAGGAGAAGTCCTTCTGTTTCTGTTGGCTCTGAAGGAAGGTCCTTGTCCTCAATCTTCCCCTGGTTAAGGAGACTCTCAGGAGCAGGGACTCTAGGTCCAAAAGAATGGCTCTGCTTCTAGCATTGCTGTCTTATTGTTATGAGACCCCCTCTATCTCTAGGGTTGCTTTTCTTTTATTATATCCCAAAAGATTGTGTCCTGTCTCACCAACACAACTGTCACCCACCCTCATTCATTAATATCATAGAGGCAGATTTACAACACATAAGAAAATCGCACAATACCAGGAATCATAGCACAGCCCAAAATTGATACACACATTTTTGAGGGGACCTAATTTAACCCAAGACAACATGGAACCAAGAATATCACAGCTGATGTCAGATGGATCCTGGTCCAAAGCAGAGAACACCAGAAAGATGTTTATCTGTGCTTTAAATATATACATTGTTTTACAACATATATTGTTTTTGATATATATGCTAATTATACATATTGGACAATGAACAAAAAAGACAGAGGGAGAATTGATGCCTTTGAATTGTAGTGTTGAAGAATGTTGAATGTACCATGGATTACCAAAAGAACAAACAGATGTGTTCTGGAATAAGTACAACTAGAGTGATCCTTGGAAGCAAAGATAGCAAGTCTGCACCTTACATACTTTGGATATGTTGTCAGGAAGGATCAGTGCCTGGAGAAGGACATCACGCTTGGTAGTGTGAAGGGTCAGTGGGAAAAAAGGAAGACCCTCAACAAGATGGATTGACACAATGGCCGCAACAATGGGCTTAAGCATAAAAACGATTGTGGACACAGCGCAAGACCAGGCAGTGTTTCAGTCTGTTGTTCACAGCCTCACTGTGAGCTGGAACTGACCTGACAACACCTAACAACAGCAATTATATATATATAATTCTATATACGTATATAGTTTTAAATACTCATATTGCTTTAGATATACATATTGTTTAAAATATATGTACTTTTGAATACATACATGCCAGCCAAGCCAAGTGCCATAGTTCTAACATATATAACTATGTTATAATGTATAAATAAAAGAAAAATCAAACTAGCCGTCTAGTCAATTCTACCTTGCAGCAACCCTACAGGACAATGTAGAACCTGTCCCACAGCAGCTGAGTCAAACTGCTGACCTTCCTGTTAGCAATCATAGCCCACTGTAGCTCTCACCTCCTTTGACACTAGGGTTCCAATATATGCTGACATTGTTTTAAATCTAAAAATATTATGATGGCTTGAATGCGATATGTCGAGCTGTGTATGCCATGATTCTCAGTGGTTTGGGAGATACTATGCAGTCATACTCCATTTGAGATCTGATGTGAGTAACCAATTATTGGAAGCTGGGTTTCCCTGTGGAGGTGGCTGTATCCAACATATACGGATATTCTGGCAAAGCTCATCCTCTGACCTCTAGCTATTGGGACATGGACCAGCAGTCTGCCACTTGACTTTGGGTTTGTCAGCCCTGCAACTATGTGAGAAGAAGCTTCCAACCTTCTTCTCGACCCATGGATTTGGGGCTTGCTAATTCTGCAAGCCATTTCCTTGAAATAATTCTCTCTTTATATGTATGTGTATATATACACTTTCCTCCTTTAGTTCTCTAAAGAAATCAGCCTAGGACATATTTTAAATGTATATTTGTTTTTCTGAATATCTATCATTTCAAATCTAGACATTGTTTAAAATATGTACATTTTAAAATATATAATAATATTAAATACATAGAAATATAATTTCAAATATATAGAAATACAATTTTAAATATATATACATATGCAAATAATGTATCTGATAAGGGTCTATTTTTATGTACTGCAACGTTGATCTGACTCATAGTGACCCTGTAAGACCCAAAAGAACAGCCTCGTAAGATTTCCTCGGTTACAAATTTGGGGGCAGCAGATGATAAGGTCCTTTCTCTTGGGAAGATGCTAGTGAGTTTGAAGCAGAGACCTTTCAATTAGCCGCCAAGAGCTTAACAATTTGTCTACCAGGGCTCCGTCATAAGGAAGGATATGAAGAGCTCATAACTCAACAACAAAAGACAACCCAATTTTAAACAATGGGCAAAGAACATGAATAGGCATTTTTCCAAAAAAGATATAAAAATAACCAGCAAGCATGTGAAAAGATGCTCAACATCATTAGCCAATAGAAAACTGTGAATCAAAACAGAATGAAATACCACTTCACATCCATTAGAACAGCTTTCTAAAAAATTAGTGCACGAAAAATAAGTGTTGGCAAAGACATAGAGAAATCTGAACCCTCATACCCTGCTCAACATGTTTTCTTTCTTAGCGATGAAATGCTGTCATATCAGAAATGGTTGTTGCAAATTATGAATGTACCAAATACCACTGGATATATACAGTATAAAATAGTAGATTTTATGTTACATAAATTTCACCTTACTCAAAAACAAAAGTTTTGAAAACTTTTTTTTTTTAAAACAAAGTCAATCTGGCCAAGAGGACTTAGTCCAATTTTCCCCTTGCCGTCCCTCTTGAAAACTGAAAAAATATTGGATATACTGCTGCTGTTGTTAGTTGCCTGGCAGTTGATGTTAACTCAGGACAACTCAGTATGCTGCAGAGGAGAACAAACCCACTTGGCCTTCCTGGCTGAAGGCTGGTGGTGCACTGGTTAAACAGTTGGCTTGTAACTGAAAGGTCAGCAGTTCAAACCCTCTAGGAACTTCACAGTTAGGTCAAGATTTACAGCCTTGGAAACCCTGCCAAACAGTTCTACTCTCTTATACAGTTTCTAAGAGTTGGAATCAACTCAAAGGCAACAGGTCTGGTTTCACGGTTCAACCTTTCAGAAGCAGGTCACCAGGCCTGTCTCCTGAGTTGCCTCTGGATGGATTCCAAAGGCCAAACTTTTAGATAGTAGTCAAGCACACAACCCCTTGCTCAACCTAGACACTCTCTTAGAAACAACAGAACAAGTAAACAGAGAAGTTCGGGGGGGGGGTGTCAAAATCTAACTGTAAGGAAGTATCAATTCCACTTCTCACTTCTCTGCAACTTCCCATACTTATAACACACACAACATTTCTCTCTCTTCTAACCCTAACCCTTGGAGTACATCAGACCTCATTTAGAGTTTCGAGGGGTACCTGGTGGATTGGAACTGCCATCCTTTTGGTTAGCAGCTATAGCTCTTAACCACCTACATCATCACAGATTCTAGTTAAAGGGCACTGTCCTCCAAAATGTCACATCTGTCCATGTGCCACCAGGGCCCCTCCTCTACTCATTGAGACAGAACCCTACAGTGTTTATTCTTTACCTGGCTTCCCCCCATGCAGTGTTGTATCTTGAAATCCTTTCTTTGTTGGGGTTTCTTCCTTCCACTTTGCATCTGGACCCTGCTTTTCCTTGGAGGTTACACATAAATCCACTCGCACCTGCATAGTACGGTTAAGGAAACCCTGATGTCATAGTGGTTATTGTTAGAGATTTTTGGATGCAATGGGTTTCGTTTAATAGAAAACATGTAGAGGAAGAACCAGAGAGAGGAGGAGAAAGAAAGGGAAGAGTTTTTTTTGCGTCCATAGCTTTACAGAGTTCTCGGATGAGAGTCTGTAGGACCGTGCGCTGGCTCGGGGGTTGGGGAGATTATAAAGGGGTGCCAGCGGACCTTGTTGAGGACAGTGCTGAAAACAGCACCTGTGACGATGAGAACGGTGCCCCCGCAAGTAGCCTATGGAGTTGTGGATGTTTAGAGTGGCTCAATTAACATTAGGGGGTATTATTTCAGTGGAGTTGAGCCTATGGTAAAGAAGTGATAGCTGGTCAGCCCCGGGCAGCTAGTCTCATTTGAATGGAATTTCCAGAATAGCTGGCGGAATAGCTGGCATCTGAGACGTTTTGACTGGGGCCGCTCGGCGAATGGTTGGCGGAGGGCGCTTGGGTTTCAGCCTAACAGTTAGGTGCTATGACTGCGAATCAAAAGGATGGCAGCTTGAAGCCACCAGACACTCTCTGGAAACGCTAAGGACCGGTTCTCCTCTGCTCTATAGGGACACTGTAAGTCGGAACAACTCAAGAGCAGTGGTTGGAGTATGCTTAAGAATGTTGCATGAACTCTCCACTTGTAAATTTCTGTAAAAGTAACTTATGTGCCTGTTCTTGGGGAGCAGTCTTGGCAGCAGAAAGCTCTGACTCCATTTCCTTGTACAACAAAATTAGAGGTCTCTTCTGTTCTCCCACCTCCTCTCTGGTTTATTGGCCAATATGAGTCACATGGAGTAAGAACCTGGGGTTTCCGACCCATAATCTTACCCTAAAACTCACTGCCTTCCGAAAGATTTTGACTCGCAGCAATTCAACAAGACATGATAGAACTGTCCCACGGGGTTTTCACTGGGGCCTCAGCCCACTGCTCCGCAGAGTTCGATCATTTGTGGGAGCAACTTATAGAACTTAGGATTCCACAGAGCTTTGGTGGCTGATTTTTCGGAAGTAGATTGCTCAGGGCTTTCTTCAGTGGTTCCCGTGGCAGCTCGCCAAACAGCGCTGGTGACACAGTCACCTCAGTTACTCAGGAAATATTGAGAGTGTAGAGTTACCTCAAATTCCAAGGGGAAAAAAGAAAATCAAGTTACTTTGGGTCATGATAATGTAAGCCCATGGGCCCTGAAATTGAGAAGTTAAAGGCGGACTGGCCAGGGACCTTGGACTTGAAGAACCGAATGCCAGGGAGTTCTCCGGGCTTTCTTTCTGCACGCTTTTAGCCGAGAGGTGGCGCTGTAGACGCCTGCATCCCAGAGCCAGCAACAGGCATGGACAAAGCGAGCCCCAAGAAAAGCCTCTCACTTTTGCCAAAGGATCGGGCGGCGATAAGAGCACCCCAGAGGACAACATTTTTGACCGTGCTTGTCCTTCTCCAACCGAAGACCAGAGGTAATCTGCTCCCCTTTTCCCTGTAGGGCTGCGAGTGGATCTTAGCTTCCACCAGCTGTCAGCAGCCACCAGTTGGTGTGAGGAGAGCCTTCCTGGGAATCTGCAGTTATTTCAAAGTAAAAAGTTTTAAAAATAAAACAAGATATATCCACAGTGATCTCTTGGAGTCCCAGGGTGACATAAAGGGTGAACGCTCAACTACTAGCCAAAAGGTGGTGGTTTGATCCCCCTCAGAGGTGCTTCTGAAGACAGACCTGATGTCTTGGTTCTGAAAGATCACAGCATTGAAATCTGTTGGGAGCAGTTCTGTGTACAAGGGGTCACCATGAGTGGGAATCAATTCTTCTGCAGGTAAAACAGCAGTACACACACAGATTGCTTAGGGATGGGGTGAAATGCTCATTGATTACAAAACAGACGAGGCACCTTCTCAGACACGGGGTAATGGCATCTTCTTTATGCTGATTGTGGTAATGGTTACACAGGTTTATATATTTCTCAAAATGCATAGATAGGTATATTTAAAACATGTGCATTTTGTACTCCTCCGAAAAGTTGACTTACAATAAATTTCCTACATCAGGAAACAGAATTTCATCTTATATGGTAGGGAATTTTGAAAATTGAATTTTTTCTTAAAATAAATTCACACTTTAAAAATAAGAAGTTTAATTTTTATTAGACTATTTTATAATATTTTATACTATTTTACTCGACGACACTTGGCACTTGGCTTATACTATTTTATATTTTATACCACTATTTTATACTATTTCTTACTACAAATGAAAAGGTATTGATTTTGCGTAATATTTTTGATGAAATTGTATGATGTTATGGGTACCCTTTATGTCATTGTGATTTCAATATAAAAATGACACTTTTCTTCCCCAAACTAGTATTTCATTAATTTTCCTATGGAGCTCTCAGAATAATTGGACATTCATTCTCATTAATATGTTCTTTCATCTTTTTGTAGACTTTTCCATAGGTGTTAGCTAATCTAAGATGTAAAATCCTCTTTGACAGTGGCTTTGTTTGAAAATACACTGCTCTAATACTTTCTCTCAACCAAATTCTTCGCTTTATTCTCCAAATTTCCAATAATGCTTTGAAGTAGATTTGTTTTGTATTTGTGTTGCATTGTCAGCATGTTAAGAGGCTGGACAATGAGGTTGGCATTAGCAGAAAGTCTACTTTTCAGCATAATTTTACAGTGGTCAGCTGATTAGAGAATATACAGATTAGTTGTGTTTTTATGACTTTTCCCTAGGCAGTCATAGCTACAGGAATGTGAATTCTGAGAATCAAAGAATTCTATGTGCAAAAAAGAGCCCAGTGTTGAGAGGTGTTTTTTTTTTAATTGTGAGTCAGAACACTGGCTTACCCCTAATAGCATTTACCGCATGACCTCAAATAAATACCGTAGCTAACTAGGATCTGACTGTGCTTTTCTCATAGATACACAGGTATAAGCTGTGTTTCCTTTGAGTGCTAAAAAAATAAATGTTAAGAAAGCATTAAATCATAATCAAACCACACCCACTGCCATTGAGTTAATTCCGACTCATAGCAACCCTATAGAAAAGAACAGAACTGCTCCAGAGTTTCCAAAGAGTGTGTGACGAATTTGAACTGCTGATGTTTTGGTTTGCTGGCATAGTACATAACAACTAAGCCACCAGGGTTTCCAAGAAGACATTACAAATGTAAATTTTTTTCTCCTTTAAATTGCACAGAGTTTCCCTAAAGCTAAATTTTTCTCAACTCTGTGATAGCTAGCTAGGTAGATAGATACAGACACGAATTAACAAACAGACATTCAACTAGATCAGTTGCTCATCATGTAAAAAGAAATGCAACATTGCCAAACATTTGGCAATCACTTTATTGTATGTGGGCCCTGGATCTATCTTGATATAGTGATGAGACAGGAATACCATTCTACGTAGAAAGCATGATATTTGGAGACCTACATAGTTTTCAGTACGGAAAAAAATTTACCTGAGAAGTGAGGAAAATAAATGAAGTTGACACCAGGCTTCATTTCAGTTTCTAATTTAAATAATAGTTTCGTAATAGTGTTCAAGACAGAGAGAGAAAAGTAAAGACCAAATAGTTAAGAAACATGTTTAGCTCAGAAGTCCAGATAAGAATTTATTTTTCACTGTGGAAGCATCCAGCGATCCCCATACTGAAGAACTACTGAACATCAAGGAAACTCAGTAAAATATGAAATATATGTGAATTCAATATATATCATAAGCATCTTTATCAAGAAGTCAGTTACGTGTTTTACTTCAAATAAGAAGGGATTCTAGCTTGCTAGCTAAAAGCAGAATTGTGATTTTGCTGCCTTACAACAGATTTCATTAGTATGCTAAGAATTATATTGTCAGCCTTTTTAGGTAGACATTTAATTAGAGTTGTCTTAAAAAACCTTAAGTGACAGGAAGACAGCTGCATACTTACCTTGGAAATGACATTCTCTGTTTTTCCTGTACGTTGGACTGCTGCAGCTGTCTGATAATTTTCACTCTTTTAAAGAAATGATTTTTAAGAACAAGACAATTGATCAGCTCTGGGCCCATGCTGACTTGAACAGGATTTTGGAAAAGCTGGGCAAAGGAACAAACAGAAACTTACATCAGTGCTGAAAATTGGTCTTGTGCTTATGATTTCTCCTGGTCTGTTTAGACTTCTTCATTATGACATTAATACATTCTTTTTCCAGAAGAAAGAAAATTGAGTTAGATTTTGAAATGCAAATATTACAGACAAAGGAACAGGACCAGTCTTGCCTATGGGATGATTTAAAATTGGCATGCTATATTTTTGTCATTTTTGTTCTTTTCCATCTACGTTTTTTTTTTTTCCAGTCATACAGTAATGCATTCTCATGCATTACTCTAGAGAAGCTAGAATCTTCATTACCCTTGGTTACCTTTACACGGCCTGTTACTACAGAGGAAAATCACTGATGCTACACAGAAGTATATTAGGAGAAAGGGAGCTAATAGCAGAGAAATGAAGAAATACTTTGAACAACTCTAGTGGTAAATGATAACTTTACTATTTGTTAAGAGCTTTTGGTATTATAAGTTCTAATGCTAACTCTGTGAGTTCTATTGATAATATTTACATCACGTGGGTGGTTTGTAGAAATTGTGAAATCAGATAGACTCAGAGTGAGATCAGGCCTTTGTGCTGTTGGCTGCCTGTAAAACACGTTGTGTGACTACAACGCATGTTATGTGTAGGGACAAGGATTTGTAAGAAATCTATGGTGAAATTCCTTTGACTATTAAGCCAAAGGTTGGTAGTTTAGACCCATTCAGTGGCACTGGGGAAGAAGGGCCTTTGGATCTGCTTACCGTAACATTACTGCCAAGAAAACCTGGCGAAACAGTGCGGTCCTGTCACACTTGACGTCACCAGTTGTCTGAATCAACTGGGGCAAAGGATTTGACTTGTCTTATTATGGTAAGATGTGATAATAAGATAGAAAGGAAAGACTTGGATCTGCTGAATCGACAGGTCCCAGTTTACTAGTAAGGTAGATCAAGCCAGGGTTGATGTAAAGGTTAAAAACAACAACAGCAAAAAGAAAAAAAAAACCTACATCTAGATAGTTTAGAGCCAAGGAATAGGAGCGGGTGCCTAACACAGTCTAGGGGACAGTTTACTGAGCAGTCGTGAACTTCTTCCAGCTGTCTCCCGCCCCTTGGTGACTGCTTGCTGGTGCCATGCTAGGGCGATTCCTTCATTGCCTTTGTGGCTGGTTGCCTGGCTTTATTCCGAAGATTAGCATAAAAACACCCCTGGGAATACTGTAGAACTTTGTTTTATAGATGTCCTCACAGGCAGTCAAATGGGCTGCTTTCTATTCTCTTTCAATTTAGAGCCAAGGGAGGCTGCTTCAGTGAGAGTATCCTGTGAATGAGAAAAGAACTGAATGATTTCAGAAAGGCTGCATCAGAACAGGAAGTCAAAACTGAGTGGATCGTGCCTGCTCAGTTTCCTATTTTCACTCTCCCCGTTGAATCAATCACTCTTTCTTTAGGAATAACTACTCTTTAGGGAGGAGTTGAGCGTAGACGGGTGGACGAGGATAGAGTGTTCCTCCCATCTATTTCTCCCATATGTTTCTGTCTCTGGAGATGAGTTTAGGGAGTCCGTCCCCTGCTCTCCCTATCTTCTTGCTGTCTTAATCCATTAGACTTAACAGTTGCTCCTATGATCACCCAGAGATGAGACCAGACCACCCAGCAATATATCAGGAAAGTAATATTTCGCTGTCATGCAGCTGCTCTGCGGCCTGCAGTGTTATAGCTCCATTGTGAACCCTCCTGGTGCTGCTGATGGCAGGTCTGCTTTTATCACTAAGCCCCAAGTTTCTGAAATGCATTTCTGGCAGAAATATTCACACTCGGGTCTAATCCTTATATCAAATATCCCCAGCCATGTGTTCCCGTATGGCTCAGGGGTGTTATGCAAGGAATCTAAATGCCAGTGGAAAATTACTCCAAATAATTAAATGTCAGTATTATTAAAATATGCTAAATTTGGACAATATTTTTCCCTCACATTATCACATTCCAGTTGAAATTAAAATCCATAAATCAGACAACTGGCTCTTTAAAGTGAAATTCTAGAAAGAATTAAACGCTAGCATTGTGAAGTCTAAAAGAAATTAAAGTACAAAACCTCAAATCCCTAATTTTTGTGATGCTATGTTTTAACTGTATACATCATTCTTATGCAAGTATTTCTGGGATTCTGTCACTTACTTCAGTCTAGGCTGCATTCTTGTGGAGTTAGGATAGCCATTTCTGGACCCCAGAAATTAAATTCTTTCAATGAAAATTCTCTCAATCTAAGAACATAGACTTGGTTTAGCCCAAAACTTCAAACCCTTCACGTGATGCTTATGCACTGGAACTAGTTTTATGACTATTTGTCAGTTTCTGAGTTTCAAAATATACATTGAGGTTTTTATTCCAAGGTCAAAAATAAGAAACACAGACAAATAGAGATCCAAAATGAGCATCATTACTGGTAAAATTGGGGTATGACAATAGCAGCATAGCTTAATCTCCAGTGGGTTACTGTTATCTCCTCTCTGAATTGAACTTAAACAATTAAACCGCTGAGGCCATTGTGCTTAACACATGGAAAATGGAGGACTTACGCATTATGGAGTGTTGGCAACATTGAAGCACAGACGGCAGAACTGTGCAGAGTATGCTCACTGTCTACCAACTTAGCCATCAGAGAAATGATTCTTGTCTTGAAGTGTTTTTCTTATATGTTTTGCTTCCTGTGGAGCAGAGTGGACCTTTCTTCTCTTCTGTGGAAGTTTCAGGGAGTCTCTGGGTAGCACAAAGAATTAGTAAAAAATTACTCAACCACAAGCCAAAAGAATGGAGGGTCAAATGCGTCCAAAGGCACCTCGGAAGACAGCCTTGGAATCTGTTTGCAGCAGGTTATAGTGTTGAAAACCTTAGGGAGAGGTGAAATCAATTACTCTTCCTTTAGGAACTACTTCTCTTTAGGGAACAAGTCTGTCTTAGGAGAAATACAACCAGAGGGTGCCTTGAAAGTGACTTCATCTCATGATCTGGACATGTTATCAAGAGGGATCAGGCCCTGGAAAAGGACATCATGCTTGGTAAAGTAGCAAGTCAGTGAAAAAAGAAGACTTGCAACAAGAAGGATGACCCAGTGGCTACAGTGATGGGCTAAAACACAGCAATGATTTGGAGATTGGTGCAGGACAGGGCAGTGTTTCATGCTGTTGCACTGAAGGTTGCTAAGAGTTGGAACTGACTCAACGGCACCTAAGAACAACAAAGGGAGACACACATGGTGTTGTCTTGAGTTGGAATCAGCTTGATGGTAACCAACAACAACAACTTGGATACTGGAGCGTGGGAATAGTCATTCTCCATTACAGTAGGTATACAAGTTAACAAGAGAAAGGTGTGATCCTAATAATAATAGCAGACATGGTTTAGACAGAACTTTTTTTTTAAGGACAAACCATTTTATCATGATAAAGAGTACCATTTAAAAGGAAGGTCAGCTGCTTTTATAGATAGAGGTAGATTAGAACTTCTCTTGTGGCTCAGCTGAGCATAATCCAAAGCATAGTCTCAAACAGGACCAGGCATGTGACCTAGGACTAATTTCATGGCCTTGAACATCAGGAGCAGTTCAGTAGTGGGTTGGAAATCCACATAATGGCAATCAGAAATCCTCTCTGCAGTTTTATTGTCTGGATTATTTGGGCAGGATCTCTCTTTTCAGCTGGAAATGTCTAGCAAAATGAGCCACAGGGTTCCAGTTAATAAATGTTCCCAAAATAAAAAGACAGAACTTATTTGATGATTTCTTTGAATATTTGAATGGAGCTATGCCTAAAATGACAAACATCTAAAATATGTTGTTGTTGTTGTTAGGCGCCATCAACTGAGTTTTGACTGATAGCAACCCTATGCACAACAGAACAAAATACTGCCTGGTTTTGCAACATGCCCACAATTATTTCTATGCTTCAGCCCATGGTTGCAGCCACTGTGTCACTCCATCTCCTTGAGGGTCTTCCTCTTTTTCACTGACCTTCTATCAAGCATGAAGTCCGTCTCCAGGGACTGATTCCTCCTAACAACTTGTCCAAAGACATAGAATACAGAGTTTTATTATTCATAAATTCTCTTTTTCCTTAATTCAATTTAACTCAATGACAGTTTTATTTAATAAAACTTCAGAGCCGATGCAGTATTTGTACTAATATGTCAGAATACTTAGTGGGATTTAGCCGAGACATAGATTCAAGCATATTTACCACAGCAAATCTGGAAAACACACAATGAAACTACTGAAATAAATTTTGATAAACTGAAACATTGAAAAAATGTGGTTATGTAGAATAATCTTTAACTTCTATTGCCATGTCGAAGACAAGAAAGGTACAAAACTATATGTACTGTTGTTACTGTGTTGTTGGGTGCCATTGAGACAATTTTGACTCACAGTGACCCCATGTAACAGTGTAGAATTGTCCTTTAGGGTTTTCTAGGCCATAATCTTTATTGGAGCAGATCGCCAGGTCTTTTCTCTTGAAGACCTGCTAAACAGACAAGAACCACCAACTGTTTGATTAGCAGCTGAGCGTTTAACCATTGTGCCACCAGCACTCCTTACAAAACTATATAAGGCGTAAATAATTCAGTGAACATTAAAGGTATGCATACCAACATGTAACTATATGCATACATGTTGGCATAAAAGTAAAACTTGTGTAATTATGTATATAGCTCATGACGATGTTTACATTTGGGCAAAGATAGTAGGAACTGAGAAAGGAGAGGAGAGATTTTGCTAATTATTTTATAATTTCTCTTACCTTGGAATGTTTTTCTCATGTATACATTTCTTTTTAATGTAAACAGCCAAAGCCAAGTGCCATTGAGTAATCTTTTATCATTCTACTTGAAATTCTCAATGAATATTATATATTTAAAGACATGCTACTGGGGCTGAGGCAGGCAGAGCTATATGTGATCATGTATCTAGTCTTCTCAGTAAGATGGTAAGATTCTTGAAGAAAAGGGCTTTTTATCACCCCTTCAGGGTAGCATGTACATTCTGAGTAAGGTGACTGAGTACAGACTGAAAATTACAATTTGGCGAATGTGTTAATTAACAGGTTCTTCCTCATCTTCTCTTCTAGAGAAACAACTGGTTTTATTTACAACCTTGTACTTCTTCCATAAAATCACCCCAAAATTGAAAAAATTGAAAACAAAATAATCTTTTGATATATAGTTCAGAGTCAATTTCACATAGAAAACTGGACTTAAAAGTAACAAGAATGGTATGCTGTTTTCAGAAATGTTGAAGACGTCTCCATTTCTAATTGTTCTTCTAGTGACTGAATTCTTTAGGCATTTGGATAAACTGCAGAGTTCTTCCAACCTTGAACACTCAGACAATTTTCAGTTTCTTTTAAAGGAAACTCTGGTCAGCTGTTAAAATAACTGGTGTACTCACACGTGGATATGGGGAACATAACTTCAGTGCCCAATCTCAAATTTAGATATATGTCTATAACTGAAGGGAATGAATAATGCCAATGAAAAACTCGTAACTTCCTATATAGCACAATATATTTTATCTTTGCTTTTTTTTCTTTGTGAATATTCATGTCAGCTTGTATTTTTGTACCCCCATAAGTAAAAGGGGAAGACAATTCTGGTATAGGTATAAGGTACACATACAGCAAGGTTATCCACCAATTTTTAGAGTGCAGATACATTTATGTATGTTCTCCAGCTGTTTTCTTAGAAAGTTGGAGGGTTTTTTGTGTTTTTCTTTTTAAATAAATTATAATTGATCTCTTATTGAATCAGAATGGTGGTTCATGGGCTCATTTTTACTGTTTACTCCTAAGTATAGCAATACATTATAAATAAATACTGGCAGAATAAGTTCTGTTTTGAATGTGATCCAAGCACACAAATATCTAAAAAGATCCAAAATCCAAACCCATTGCTATCAAGTCAGTTCTAACTCATAGTGACCCTATAGGACAGAGTAGAACTGCTCCATGTAGTTACCAAGGATTTGAACTGCAGCGAAGCTTTTAACGATGATTCTGCAGAAACTAGCATTTTCTCAGTGGCCTAATCAGTATTACATCACCTTCATAGTGACTTCTACATGCAATAGAAATTACTTCATTTGGGTTAATCACCCTAAGACATAGCCAAGTGCCGTCAAGTCAGATCTGACTCATGGCAACCCTAGAGGCCAGGAAAAAAAATGAGTATTCGCCAATTAAAAAGTAGAAAAACAAAGACTTACATATTTTTCTGTGTCTTTTTTAAATTAGTACCTATTAATTTGAACTCTGTCATGGGACCTGTTGGGTGAGATGCACAGATTTACCATGGTAGTTGAGTACCAGTGTCAAAGATAACTCCACATATAAAATGACCAATTCTCTGCCAATAGATACTTTAATGTATTCAAAGATCAGTTTTGTTTTATTTTAAAATACAAAACCTTGGGAGTTATGTCTTAATGAAACAACTTTGCATCTGTGCTGTAACTAGATGCTTTCAGGTATCTGTAGTGGGACTGTGGTTTTCATTCACAGGTGAAGCTGTTGTTCTTAAAGAAGCTGTTTGAAACAACAAGTACTATAGGATTTTGAAACAGCAAAATGTTTGGACAGAGTCAGAGGCACTTTCCTTGTCCCTTAGTCAATGACATCAGAGACTGTAATTTGATTTTTTTTTTACATTATTAGAATGTATATCTAGCCCGTGATCATCTCTGAATAATTATAGAATCGAAAAGATCTTTAATTTGCATACTAAATTTTACTTTTCAATACGTTTGCGTGGGTTTACTTTTTGTCCCATAAAATGATTATTTTTAGCCCTTTTGATTTTATTGGCAGATGATACTGGATTGCACATTTAATAATTAGTTTAACTTCTGTATGTTCTTTGTACTCAGCCTTTGTACAGTGTTTTTTTTAAATTATCTCTTAGCCCAAGGATTGACAGTTTATTGATGCTAGATCAGAATATGAAACTTAGGTTTATAACTCCTTGAACAAGACTTTTCTCGGTAATTTCACTTCTTAGGAAATTCTGGAGGCATAGTTGTTACATGCTACATATGCTAACGAAAAGGCCAGTGGTTCCAATCCACCAGAAGCTCCTTGGAAACTCTATGGAGCAGCTCTGTAGGGTCACCATGAGTCAGAATTGGCTCGATGTCAGTGGGTTTGGTTTCTACTTCTTAAGTTGCAATAGTTGTCACTCAGTATTGCTGATGGTCTGGAATGTAGTAATGCTTAGATAGAAAATGATGGTTATCAAAATACATTGTGTATGCTTTTTGAAATAAGCTTCTGTTTAGGGAGCTCTAGTGACATAGCAACTTGAATCCACTGGCCACTCATTGAAAATCCTATGGGGAAGTTCTGCCCTCCCCTATAGGATCTCTGTGAGTTGAAATCCACTCCACAGCAATGAGTTTGGTTTTGGTTTCCGGGTTGAACAAACACAAGAGTTTAATAACGAGTGAAATGGAACCAGACTGTAACGTTCTTTTTAAATGCTAACAAGGCATACTTCAAAGCCGTGCTTGATTTTGGTAAATTAGCTACTGCTTAATTGGAACTTCCAAAACCATCTGAAAAAGCATCTCATAGTATCTCATAGTACTAAGGACAAAATTAGAGGTGTCAGAGACAGAAATAGATGTGTGTGTGCAGGTGTGTGTGTATGTTCATGAGAATAGTGGTAATTCAATGGAAAACTTCTCGCCTTTCATGAAAGAGACCAGAGTGTGACTTGGGCTCATGACCCTCAGGCAGAGCCCCCCTACCTGTCACTGTAGCTTGCGTGTTGCTATAATGCCATACAAGTTTCACCAGAGCTTCCAAAATAAGGCAGACTAACAACAAAAGTCTGAAAATCTACTTCCCAAAATTAGTCGTTGAAGACCCTGTGGGTCACAGTGGCACTGTCCGTAACCAGTCATCCGACTAGTCCAGCACCAGGCAGTGTTTCATTCAGTTGTGTGTGATTGTGATTGCTCTGAGTCAGAGGCTGACTGTGATGGTTAAGATTGTGTGTCAACTGAGATGGGCCGTGATTATCAGTGATTTAATGGTTGTAGGAGGTTGCAATCACTTCTGTGATGAGATTTTTTATATGATCTACTTCTATGACAGTATCTGCTCTGAGTAGCCAGTCACTTGATAGGGGGTTTCCTTGGGCATGTTGCCTTCATCAGATGTAAGTGGATGTTCTGGCAGGGCTTGTGGGCTTTTGCTCACACTGGATTTTACAGCTGACTCCTGTTTGTCTGACTTCCATTTCTTGGGACTTGTGGTCTTACCTGCTGATGTTGAGATTTGTCGGTCTGTGTAGCCTGTGATCATGAGCTGTGTTCTCTGACCTGCCAATTGTGGGCTCGCCAGCCACACGGCTATGTGAGTGAAATGTCATCAGTTGCCAGTCAGTTCAAAGGGAATTTCCTTGGGCATGTGGCCTTCATCAAATAGAGGTGGCCATTCTAGCAGGCTCGTGAGCTTTTGCTCACTCTGGATCTTGCAGCTGGCTCCTGTTTGTCTGACCTCCAGTTCTTGGGACTTGAGCTAGCAGCTGACCTGTGATCTTGCCTACTGATATAGGGATTTGTCAGTCTTTGCAGCCGGTGATCAAGAGCTGTGCTCTCTGACCTGCCAATCTTGGGTTTGCCAGCCCCACGGCTGTGTGAATGAGAAGTCTCTATCTTGACCCACAGTCTTGGGATGTTCTTGACTCTGCAACCACATGGGCCATTTCATTCACATAAGTCTCTGTCTATACATATTCATATGCCTTACTGGTCATGCTTTTCTAGGGAACCAAGCCCAAGATACTGACCTAACAGCAACTAACAACAACGTACAGATGGATAGACAGACAGGCAGGCAGACAGGTGGATCTATATGCATAGATATACAGATAAGGAGCACTGGTGGCACAGTACTTTAGAGTTGCAATGCTAACCAAAAGATCAGCAGTTCAAATCCTCCAGATGTTCCCTGGAAACCCTGTGGGGCAGTTCTACTTTGTCTTATAGGGTCACCATGGGTTGGAACTGACTTGACAACAGTTGGTTTGTGTGTGTGTATGTGTGTATATATACATATATATATAATTTACATATATAAATTTTGTCTGTATGTGCATGTGTATAAATTTTCCTTTGTTGCTGTTGTTAGTAGCTGTCAAATCAGTTCTGACTCACAGTGACCCTGTGCACAACAGAACGAAACACTGTCCAGGCCTGTGCCATCCCCACAATCATTTTTATGCTTGAGCACATTGTTGCAGCCACTGTGTCAGTCCATCTTGCTGAGGGTCTTCCTGTTTTTTGCTGGCTGTCTACTTTACCAAGCATGATGTCTTTCTCTAGGGACTGATCCCTCTCAACAACATGTCCAAAGTGTGTATGTACCATGCAGCCTCACCATCTTCATTTCAAAGGAGCACTCTGTTGTAGTTCTTCAAGAACAGGTCTGTTTGTTCTTTTGGCAGTCCATGGTACATTCAATATTCTCCAATGCCACAGTTTAAAGGAGTCAGTTCTTATTCTGTCTTCCTTTTTCAGTGTCCAGCTTTTGCATTCATATGATGCAATTGAAAATACCATGGCGTGGGTCAGGCGCACCTCACTGTTCACAGTGGCATCTTTACTTTTTGACACTTTAAAGAAGTCTTTTGCAGCAGATTTTCCCAGTGCAATGCATCTTTTGATTTCTTGACTGCTGCTTCTGTGAATGTTGAATGTAGAACCGAGTAAAATGGAATTCTTGGGAACCTCACTGTTTTCTCTGTTTATCATGATGTTGCAAACAGAAGTTGGGAGGCCTTTATTTTCTTGGTGTTGTAGTGCATTCCATACTAATGGTGTGGTCTTTGATCTTCATCAGTGTTTCAAATCCTCTTCACTTCCAGCAAGCAAGACTGAGTCATCTGCATATTGCAGGTTGTTAGTGAGTCTTCCTCCAGTCCTGATGCCTCATTCTTCTTCCTATAGTCCAGCTTCACAGATTGTTTGCTCAGCCTAGAGACTGA
The DNA here is from genome assembly GCA_028571685.1 of Heterohyrax brucei. Classification (NCBI taxonomy): domain Eukaryota; kingdom Metazoa; phylum Chordata; class Mammalia; order Hyracoidea; family Procaviidae; genus Heterohyrax; species Heterohyrax brucei. The sequence goes on from CM053147.1 coordinate 24,364,018, forward strand.
ATATGTGTGGTGAAAGGATATACCCCTGACAGATACCTTTCCAAACTTTAAACCACTCCATGTTCCCTTGTTCTGTTTGTGCAACTGCCTCTTGATCCATATACAGATTCCTCATCAGCACAGTTAACTGTTCTGGAATTGCCATTCTCCTCAGCATTACCTATAATTCATGATAATCCACACAGTCAGATGCCTTTGCATATTCAATGAAACACAGATAAACTTCTTTCTGGTATTCTGTTCTTTCAGCCAAGATCTATCTAACCTTAGCAGTGATATCCCTGATTCCAAGTCCTTTTCTGAGTATGGCTTGAATTTCTGGTAGTTCCTTGTCAATATACTGTTGCAATCACTTCTGAATAATCTTTGAAGATTTTTAAAAGCTTCTGCAGTCTAAAATTGATCAAACATGCAATCAGGGTACAGTGATAATTACTAGTGATTGGAATGCAAAAGTTGGACACAAAGAAGAAGGATAGGTAGTTGGAAAATATGTCCTTGGTGATAGAAATAATGCCTGAGATCACATGATAGAATTTTGCAACACCAACAAATTCATTGCAAATACCTTTTTTAACCAACACAAACAGTGACGCAGCACATAGACCTTGCCAAATGGAATACACAGATATCAGATTGACTACATCTGCAGGAAGAGTCAGTGCAGAAGCTCAGCATCAGCAGTCAGAACAAGACCAGGTGCTGACTGTGGCACAGACTATCAACCATTCGTATGCAAGTTCAAACTGAAACTGAAGAAGATTAGAACAAGTCCGTGAGAGCCAAAGTACAACTGTGAGTATATCCCACCTGAGTTTAGAGACCATCTCAAGAACAGGTTTGACACATTGAACACTAATAAACAAAGACTGGACAGATTGCGGAATGACATCAAAGGCATCATCAATGAAGAGAACAAGAGGCCATTGAAAAGATGGGAAAGAAAGAAAAGACCAAATGGGATGTCAGAAGAGACTCTGAAACTTGCTGTCAAACCTCAAGCAGCTAAAGCAGAAGGAAGGAATGATGAAGTAAAATAAATGAATAGAAGATTTCAAAGAGCAGCTCAAGAAGACAAAGTATTACAGTGAGATGGGCAAAGAGCTGGAAATAAAAAACCAAACGCGAAGAACATGTTCTGCATTTCTCAAGCTGAAAGAACTGAAGAAAAAATTCAGGCCTCAAGTTGCAATAGTGAAGTAGTCTACATGGAAATATCAAATAACTCAGGAAGCATCAAAAGAAGTTGGAAGGAATACAGAGTTGTTGTTATATCTGAAAGAACTGCTCAATGTTCAATCATTTCAAGAGGTAGCATATCATCAAGAACTGATGGTGACCATGTAGGACAGAGTAGAACTGTTCTTAGAGATTTGTAGGCTATACTCTTGATAGAAGCAGACTGCCATGTCTTTCACCTGAGAAGCAGCCAGTGGGTTCAAACTGCTGACTTTTGGTTTGCACAGTTAGAACCCTGGATTTTCACAGTGGCTATATTGTTAATTATATGTGTACATATAGATACATGTATATAATTAGTGCAGAGATTGATGATTTTCAGAGGCCACATGGCAGCGTAGACAGGAGTGTTGGGCTTGAGGGATGGTGAAGAAGGCTCTCAATTTTGTTTCAGGTACATCTGACTTTCGAGGAAAATTTGCAAGGAGTCTCTTTATGAATTATTAACCATGCCTAAAAAATCTTAAAATTTAAAAAGATTGAAAGTCACGCCATGTCTTTTTAGTAGCTAATTCTGCTGTAACATTCTAAAATACTGGCTCTCTCCAGCTGTGATTTTTTTCTATGGTCCCATTTATAATCTACAAAGTGTCTTTTGGAATGCTTCTGTCATGAAATTTTGTTATGAATTTATAATTTATTAAAAAAAGAACAATTAATGATTTCATAAGGGCTTTTTTCCATGCCAGTAGGCATAATGAGTTTCTTTTTGTGCACTAAAAGGTACGCAGACTCAATTATTTATATTTATTGCTGTTGCACACCCCTCTGTTATTCCTAGATTCCCTAAGCTAAGAGAGTATAAACATCTGCCTGAAGCAAAGGCACTCAGAGTTTCTCTATAAACATGGTTTCTCATGAATAGAGAAGTACAAAGGAGAGGGACTCTAAATTTAAAGTACTATTGACTCTACTTTTTTTATTTTGATTAAGCCTGTCCTAATTTCTCTTTAACTATAGCCGTAAGGGTCAACATTTTCCTTTTTTAGCTAAAATACCATTAGTAAATAATATCTTAACACTCCAAATGCATTCTTTTTGTCATTCAGTTGAAGAAGAGAAAATGCTATTTGCTTTTCCTATTCTAATGTGTACTATTGGAATTATGCAAGGTTTGCAGAGAGAGCATAATGCCAATGATATTCTTTAAAAGTTCCAATTTAAAATTTTCCTGAGCTTAACAACTTTTTTCTCTGCTATCCATTATATTTTTTTCCCCAAGACTCATGAATATCAATAGGGTTTTAAGATCTGTTAGAGGATTTACACAGAGATAAATCCATTTCTTAAGAACATAAAATGAATCCAAAATGCTCTTATTACAGAGAAAATAGCAGGCAATAAATTTTTTTAATGTAATTTTTTTTGGCCAAAATATTAATGGCAAAAAAATTATTATTGGCAAGGAAAAAAAAAAGACTACATATTTTACCATTAAAAAGTGTTATTTTGTAGTTAAGAGATAGTCTGAACAGCAAACTAATATCCATACTCCAGCAAAGGTATGATTATAATTTACTAACAAAGACAACCTGTGTTTAAAATTTCATACAAAAGTTTATGATTTTGAAGTATGTATACATTAATTCTAAATTGTAGTTTGTAAATGATTAGTAGGAAAATTCACCAATAAACTCCTTTTAACAGATATCAAAAATAATTTAACAAAACAATTAATAAAATGAACAAAACTGGTGACAGAAGTCCCAAGATGACATACATGTACTGTATGTACATGACACATGATATAAGTTAGAAAAGATGTAATAATTTCTTGAGATAAATGCACAGGTTGGTCAAATGAAATCCTAGCATAGTCACTAGGCTATCTAATCATATATTACTGAGCACACTTTAACATGAAGTTTAATCTTTTCATAAGTTTATGTGAAAATATGTAAATTAAAAAGGATTGTGATGTGGTATACTTTTGAGGTGGTATATGTCTAGTGCTGCTAGAACAGAAATACCGTAAGTGGATGGCTTTAACAAAAGAGAAATTTATTTTCTCAAAGAAAAAGAAACTAAAGGTCCGAATTCAGGGGTGTCAGCTCCAGGGGAAGCCTTTCTCTCTGTGTCGGCTCTGGAGGAAGGCTGTTGTTGTCATTCTGTCCCTGGACTGAGATCTTTCCAGGCTCAGAGACCCCAAGTCCAGAGGATGCACTCTGCTGCCAGTGCTTCCTTCCTGATGATATGACGTCCCCAACTCTGTGCTTGCTTCCCTTACCTTTTATCTCTCAAGAGATCTCCTCAAGACACAATACACTCTCATAGACTGAGTTGTGCCCAACAACACAACGGCTGCCCATCCTCCCTCATTAACAGCATAGAGGTGGGATTTACAACACGTTGGAGAAGTCACACAATACCAAAATCGTGGCCCAGCCAAAGTGACACACATTTGGGGGCGAAGGGGGGGAGACACAATTCAATCTATGACAGTATTTATTTAAAAAACACTGCAAATCTACATTATTATGAAAAACTATTTAATAATCCATAATAAATAGAAAATGAATGAGTTCAGTCTATATAAACTAGCATACATGGGTGGCATCTAATTAACAGTGAATCCTTAGGACTATACAGCTGAAAAGACTACTGAATACACTGATTTTTTTTTAAGCCTGCTTTTCACTTAGCTGGCTGGCTTGGCTTTCACTTACCTATGGTTCTTCTCTTAGCTATGATTTTTCTCTAGTTTTCTACTGATTTTCCAAATTCCAAGGGTCCTTTTAACTATATGGAAACCCTGGTGGCATAGTGGTTAAGAGCTTCGTATGCTTAACCAAAAGGTCAGCAGTTTGAATCCTCCAAGTACTCCTTGAAAATTCTATGAGGCAGTTCTATTCTATCCTGTAAGGTGTCTCTGAGTCAGTATACATGACAATTCTTTTTTTCTTTTTTCTTTTGTTTTTTAACTATAAAAATAAATGGTAACAACAATTTCAAAAATAATATAGTGATAAGGCAATCAATTTAATTTTATGAAAAACTAGATTAAATATATGTATTTTTTTTACTTATATGTTTGTATGTACATGCATATATGTGTATATATATCCTTTCTACTTGATTTTATAAAATTATGTTTGATAATATGTGCTGAGATTTCATAGCTATGATATTGTATTTAGCATATACATAACACAAAAGAGGAAGACCGAAAAAAAAAAAAACCTCAAAATTCAAAGAATCTGCTGAAGCCCTGAAATGTGAATGATCTGCTTGACAATAAAAATATTTGTCAAATTAAAACAAAATAAGGGCTATAAATGAATTGACCACAGTAATATTAAGGACGTTTAAATTGGCTAAAAAACTATTCCATTGTATTAAAAGACATAATTTAACCAAATGAAAAGGTGTTTAATTGTATTAGTCACCAGGGTAATTTGAATTAAAACAATTAGATACCATTAAATTCTAATTATATAGCTAGAAGCTAAACCAAAAAAATGAAGACATAAAGCAATTGAAATTCTCCAACATTGCTAGTAGAAGTACTAATTGGTATAACCATTCTGAAAAATTCCTTTGCTGTAACTACAGCTGGGAAATCTGATACCTATGAATCAGTAAATTTGTTCCTAATCATAAACCCAACCAAAATGTACCCTGTTGTTAACAAACGATATCTCCTCTATGTTCATGGGGTAGTAGTCACACATCCTCAAGTTGGAAATAACCTGAGTATCCATGAATTCTGGTAAATTTATATAATAGACTAAGATTCAGTAGTGAGAACTAACAAATTACAGTTATGCACAAAGACATGTCTACATCTCACAAATATTTTACTGAGAAAAAAGCAATATAAAATAGAAATGGTTTATAATTTGACTTACATTAGGTTCAGATGAATGCAAGATCAATTTGTGGTATCAAGGTATTTGTTATCTCTGGGGTGGGGAGATAGTGTCAGAAATGGACAGCAGGCTTCTTGTTCTGATTATCAAGCTGTAACATGGGTTTTACTTAAGATATATGCTCATATATGTGTAACACCTAAACAAAAATGGATACTTGAAAAATACAGTGATGCTTTAAAAAAATGCCCAAAGGTGGGGGGAAAAAAAAAAGGTGTTGCCTCATTCCCTAATAGTTTCATTGGCTTTGATTTGGTACAAGATAGTCAACCTATTAACAATTTTAAAAAAACTAGATTATGCACCATAGTGAGTATTTTTGCAGTGTTTTACCAGAAGTCCAGCCCCAAGTACTGCTACTTAGGTGGGTCTCAAGGTCTCATTGGTGATGAGTGCCCCAAGAAGCCCAATTGAGACCTCGAGTTTGTTACCATCATTTTTGTCTGTGGACTGTGTAAGCAAGCTCAGCTTCAGGGAAGATTTTCTGAGCCAGACTGAGATAGCCCGCCCATTTGAATCTTGATTAAAACTTCCTCCCTGGTCCCTAATATGTATAAACTCTTTTTTGTTAAATTGAGAAGCATCTTGAAAATTGTGAACATAGTGTCAAAAATCATAGAAAATATTAATGGTTCTGTTAAACATGTTACAAAGTACATTTGAAAAGTTTGTTCAGTTTCAGACTTTTGAGTTTCAGTTCCCTAAACTGTGGTGTGTACCGTAGCTATGTGTACATTCCAAATAAAATTGCAAATAATTTTTTCCTTAACATTCCTGTTCATACAAAGCAACTGTTTCGTCTTGCTAACTTCTTAAAAAGTAAATTTTAGATTGTTTTAAATCCTAATATTTATATTAGCATCTAAATGAATTTGGTATACACACAGACACATGTGTACACATATATATTAATATATATACTGATTTGTTTATAGTAGCTTTACTTCTAAATATAGAAGTTTCCATCTGAGTTGTGTAATATTTCAGACAGGGCCCAAGAGCTGAAGAACCAGGAAGGAACTTCAATTCTAGAAAAGCCAGTAATCAGTTGCATGAGTTTCTAAAATAAGAGAAAAAGCAGTGGAGGAAATTGAGTGTCCACATAATTTCAACATTTAACTTTGTAAGTGCACAGTTCACACTGAATAATCTACATCCTGTGAGCTCCTTTTGAGTTCAGAATGATTTCCGTAATTTTTTTAGAGATTAACTAAAGCAAAATAATTCATGTTTTATAGTTTCTTTTCATAAACACTATAGTTATATTGATTTGATTTCCAAAAATATTTCTAATATTCTATCTTTTTTAAAATCACTTTTAGTCTTTTGTTGTTGTTATCATATAGCAAACAAAAACAGAGGAAAGCTGAGAAATAAGAAAAGGGGTCTTGTATTCTCTTTTTCTAACTGTTAAAATCACCAATTTAGACTTCCAAAAAAGTGAGACTTTTTGTTAATACAAATACATTCTCATGCCAGGTATCTCCTAAAAAAGTCAAGCAGAGAAAATGTACAAGATTTTTGATTTATCAAGGAATAAAGCATGTTTTCAAAATCTGCGAATCTAGGTAGTGCTTGTTAAATGATACTTGGGTACTACAGGCCACCACCTGGACACCAGAGACATTTGCTGAGGGAAGACTTTGAAAACTGTTTGAAGTTTAATAATTCGGGAGAGTGGAGACATAATATTCTATGAGAAAAGTAGTGGCAAACAAGGAGAGAGGGCAAAGGGACAATGAGTTATGCTCATCTGACTTAAGCCTACAAAATTTCATGGGAGGAAGTCAAAGTGGTGAGCAGAGGAGGAGGGACATAAAAGTTTAAAAAACTTCAGATAGTAAGTAGATCCTTCAGGTCATGTTCTGGCATTTTTTACAGCAGCTGGCTAGATGATAGATAGACAGACATGGATAGATAGATACGTAGCTGATAGGTAGATAGACAGATACACAGCTCAATAGACAGATACTCCTATCTGTGCATATATTGTCCAGAAAGAAAAAGTATTTACCAATCAGTGTGGAGTAGAACTGTTCACCAGCATACTGCAATTATCTTCTAATCTTGTGTAAAACAAAAGAACATCATTATGTCCTTAACTTTCCTCTTCTTTTCTTCATTCAAAAGATAATTGACTTTCTTCGACGCATACATGTAAGGTACAGTGTGAGCTGACTGGGACACGAAGGTATACCATACATTTATCCTGGTTTTCATGGTCTTAAAATCAAATTAAGGGCTTAGTATGCACAAAGACAATTAAGTATGCAGAGTAATGCAGGCTGGAGTACTGGGACAGCAACCAAGTGTACAGGCATTCAGAGAGAAGCTTACAAATGAAGAGAATGCTTCCTCTCTGAGCTAGAACAGGGGCACACAGATACCCCACAAGTGCAGTAGGAAACATTCTGTGCTACACTATTGAGAGAACAAATTTTGAAACTTATTTCTGTTCTGATGTCTTCTAGTTGCTGGAGCCAGGACAAGCCACCTGATTTTTCTAAACTTCAGTTCGGTGTGAAGATTAATAGCCTTGTCCCTTCAAGTTTGTTGTTATTGTTGGTTGTTGGCTTTTGTGTGTTTGTTTATTTTTAATTAGAGTGCAGGAAGGAGTCTAAACAATAATTTCTGCAGCATTATATGTTACAATCCCCCACCTGCCTTATTTTGCAGTATAAATTGAGTTACTCATATAAACACTTAGGGGCAGATACCCTTAAGAACAATCTGTCCCCGTAAAGATTACAGCCTTGAAAACCTTGTGGGGTAGTTCTGTGTCACCTGGGGTCTCTATGAGTCAAAATCAGCTCAAGGCTGCAGGCCAGTTAACATCAACAATTAATAAATAACCTCTGTTATCTTTATGCAAATATCACACAAAATTAGCAACTTGCTTTTTCTTCTGTCATATTTGATCTCGTTCTTATTTTTTGCAAACTCAGTTATGAGGCAGATATTATCTAATATAATTTGTACATGCTGTTCAGTTCCTTTGATACTATAACTTAGGACTTTTAAATGGGCAGTATAGTCTTTAGAATTTTGGTTGGTCTTAGGAAGATCAAAGAGAATACATGCAGACTTGTTTTCATTCTGAGTGAAATATGAAGAGCCTAAAGACACAAATAAGGGAATGGCATGGCAAAAGAGAAGAAAACATCTACCATTCAATGCAAACAAAACTTAATTTAAGATAATTGCATATCTGTGGCCCTGAGAACATGAAATGTCATAGCTGTGGTCTCATTTAAAGGGAACATCTAAGCTTTAAAAAACACACAGGACAATTGAAACTGGAGAACACTTGGTTTTTTACCTATATGTCAAATTATACGTTTACAGGATTCAAATTAGTTCTTAATTCTGTTCTTTATGCAGAGATTTATAACAACTAGTAGAGTCCAGGCATATGAGAACTGACATTTATTTTCACTTTATCATTAGTATTATTGCTGTGATAGAACACTGGCTCTTTGTATCCTCTAGATGATAGATTTAAATTGCCAGCTTCATGGAAAGAAAACTAATCTTACCTTAAATCATTGCTGTTGAGTTATAAGTGAATCCTCACATTTAAATACTAGATTCAGGTTGGGAATGTCAATGAACTTATGTGAAATATATTTCACATACTTTGGACAGTTATCAGGAGGGATCTCGGTCACTAGAGAAGGACATCATGCATGGTAAGGTGCAGAGTCAGCAAAACAAGATGGGTTAGTACCACAGCTGCAACAATGGGCTCAAGCATGACTACAGTTGTGGCACAGGACTAGGCAGTGTTTTGTTCAGTACACAGGGTCACCATGAGTCAGAATTCACTCAACAACACCCAACAACAGTAACAATGAACCTAACTATAATGTTCAAAGGAAACATTCCGGGGCATACCTCTTTCAAATATTTGAACGACAATGAGAAATTCCTGTGTTGGTATGCTTCCCATTGTGACAGTTTTGCTCCATGCAGAAAATCCAGAGAGCTTGGTATGGTCAACGGAATGGATTGTGGCAGAGAAATGGTAACAACCACAGTAAGAAATCACATTCCCAGGGCACCATGTGAGGCACTAATCTAAATGTTTTACATGAATTCTGTCAATTAATCTTCACCACTATTAAGATTTTCAATTTCTAAATAAGGAATCTATGACTTTCAGAAAATAATACCTTAGGTATAGCCAGCTAGCCAAGTGCCGTCAAGTCGGGAAAAAGATAATAATATTCATAACCCACTGCTCCTTATAACTAGTCCAGAAATCATAATTGAAATCCACCAAGACTGAAATAGGAAGAGGGAAAGAAGGTATGAATGAAACTTTACATTAAGAGAAACCGTGTATGAATTTTCTAATTGATATCATCAAAATATAAGGCAAATATTTATAAAAGTAAGTTCTGAGGAAAATAAATCAAGAGCACTCTTGATTGGCTCCTGTACAACAGTGGAGGTGAAGGATACAACGCAAGGAGACTCCAGAAGCCAATGGTTAATGTCAACAAGTGTGTATTTTTATGCTTGAATCCTTGGTGAGAAGTTCCAGTTGGTAGAACAGTTCTTGTTGCACCTCCCTTGACTACACAATTTTTAGGATCTTTAAGATTAGAGCTGGGGTCCAAAGATCTGTGTTTCTGAGAAATGGGAGGAACCCCGTAGCAGTCCTTCTTTGAAGCAAGAAAGGTAGGCATTTCACACATTGTGGTACTTCTACTCGTATGCCATTGGTAACTTCCTAGTTACAAATAGCCATTTGTAAGTAAGACTGGGAAATGTAATCTTTAACTAGATGATCAGTCGTTCATTTGACACTCAGTCCTGATTTACTGAGAAACAGTAACTGTGCTAAGTGTTGGGTTTACAGTAGTGAGCTAGAAACACAAAAGTGTCCACCATTTGAATCTTAGAAAACATAATGAGTAAGCACATTAAAAAAATAAGCAAACTGTGTGTACTAATGCAATAAGCACCTGTTTATTAAAAGGTAGAGCGTGGTATGAAGAGAAAGGACAAGGGCAACTGTAGTATGTTAGGAAATTTTGCCATTTTCGATAGAATAATTAGGGTAGATCTCTTTGAGAACGAGATATTTGAGCAAAAACTCTAAGGTAGAATGAGAGCAAAACCTAAAAACATTTAGAAAATAAAAATCTTTTAGGCCTAGGGAAAGCCATTGGAAATGTTCTGAGGTGAGAAAATGTTTGGTGTGTTCAAGAAACAAGAAAAGGTCCTTGTGGTTGATGCTGAGTGGGCAAAACAAATAACGATGAGATATGAGGTTAGAGGACAAAGGGAACAGGTCATGTAGGACCCTGTAAGATTTTTACAAGAACTTTAGCTTTTCTTCTCTGAGTGACTTGGAAAGCCATTGGAAATTGTTGATCAAAGGACTGTTAGTCTAGGAAAAAGTAGCACTGGATGTTTGGGAGAACATAGCAGTCTACCCCAATTAAAGATTTGGATGAAGCCAAATGAATTTATAAGAATATGAGAAAGAATAAGGCAGCTTCTGACATCCCGATACTGGTCTGATGGTCAGAGCAGGACAATGCTCTTGTGGGACAGAAACAAATTCACAGAACACCTACATCAGACAAGATCACTCTGAAATCATAATACAGTGAGTTTAAAACATTTGACTATGTAACTCACAAACTACAAAACAATCTCACTAAATGAGTGACTTCTACTTCTTTACCAGTTACAATTTATGTCTTTTCTCCACTATACTTTCTGCAGATAAGATTTACTAGGATATCCAGTTAAAGAATTGCCCTCTATTTCTGTTACCACACAGTCAAAATCAAACTGCTGCTTCCTTAGACTCTCCCCCAAATTATCTACCAGTGTCTAAATTCTACAAAAGGTTCTTTCTAGCACCCTGTTACTGGGATGCTCCATGTTTCCCTATGATGTGTATCCTCCCGCCCTGCTATGAGTAATCCAACTTGCTCAACTATAAGTACATTTCTGGTTATTTTTGGCTGAAGGGCATTGACATTTATGCATTATGAGAGATTCTGTATTTCATGTTCTGACTTAGAGAATTGGCTGAAGTTCTGACAATTTGTCTAGTACAAAACTAACAGTGGCATGTATTAAATAACATTTAAAAATAGAAAAAAACTTGGCTTAATCTACAGAGTAGAGTTCAGAAGTCAAGAATGCTGAAACACACACCCACAATATGCATACTCCACCAGCATCTAGAATACTCTCCATCCTTTCTATGAGTAACAAGTTGCTTATGGATTTGTCATTGCCTTGAAATAGCACTTTGCCAGTATTGCTTCCTAGGTTAGAAATGCCAGAGGGGGAGACTGAAACATAAATGATTCCCTCAACTCACGGAGTATAGAGTTCCAATTGAGAAGGCAACTACGTGCTTACATATGCTTACATACTAATCTGTAGTGAACATTTCACATGTGTTTCACTGCATCTTCTTCCCTGCTACCACCACCAGCTTACCTATAGACTTGGGACACAAGACTGCTAGTTTCTAGCCTGTCACTTGACTTAGATTTGGGGCTTGTCAACCCCCACAATAATGTAGGCCAGTTCCTTAAGATAAATGTGTAGATAAATGGGGAGAGAGAGAGAGAGGTAGATGATAGGAAGATAAGGAGATAGATTTCATAGGGTTTGTTTACAGGTTTATCTACGAGGTCTAACAAGTCTGCAAACTTAATTGTTCTAAGTGATACCTACCTCATTGCTGAATATCACTGTTGTTACCTTCGAAGTACTCTCCTTGGAAAGCTATGCACAGACACTAGTAGCTAGTTCGTGCTTCAAAGCAATTTTGGATCTCTTTCTGCAACAGCCACTGTACACTGTAGAACAGTGGCAAGTTCACAAACCTAATTATATAGTTGTCTGTGAAGGAGTTTTTACCTAGTAAACAAATGTCTGTGTCGGAACACCCTCCATACTCACCTAATCTCTCTCGCAGTGACTTTTTTCTTTACCTGAAGAGGAAGGAAATAATGAAAGGAAGACATTTTGATGACATGCAGGAAGTCAAGGGTAACACAACAACAGCCCTGATGGCTACTCCACAAAAGAGTTCCAAAATTGCTTTGAAGGGTGGACCAGGCACTGACGTCACTGCATATCTTCCCAACGGCAGTACTTCAGAGGTGAACATAGTGGTGTTCAGCACCAATTTATGTAGTGTGTTTTTTAGGATGAGTTCGTGAAGTTAATTGGCAGCCCTCATAAGTCTATCTTATATATTTCCTAAAACAAACCCTATAGTGTAATTGGCATAAAATACTTGAATTTCCTGTCCATTAAACATGCTTGTAGTCTGTAGTAATTTTGTGCCCTATCCAAATATAAAGATGCAAGATACTCAACCAGATATTCCTTTACTCCATTTTCTCTGACATTTGGTATAAAAGGCATTTGCAAACATAATTTAATTCAATATTTGTGTTACGTGTGCTCATAAAAGTAGATATGCAAACATATGAAAGATGGGAGAAATATTGAGAGGAAAACATATTCATAAACTCAAAATTGTAAATTTTAAATGTCCAACACATACCTCAAACTGCTCACACAGCTTTATCCTTTTTTCTTCTGTCAAAAAATTCCAAAATACTGTTTTTAATCAATGTAAGGTTTTTATTTTGTGGTAGATGCATTTTGTCTGTGTAGGCCTAATTTCAAATTTTGAATTGAATACTTCATTCATGTTGACAAATATCTTCTTCTTTTATGAATTTTTAGAAGTCTCAAAATTCTGGCTCCAGATTTCTTGGCCAGTTTGTATTTTATCACATCCTGTGTGTATTCTCAAATAGAAAGAAATTTATGTTTTATAGTTTCAACACTCAGTGTTTCTAGAAGAGCTGAAATTTTTCCCACTCCTGATATGTGGGCAGAACAGGGCAGGATAAGATAAAGGGAAGTTTCTTTCAGGGATTTTTCCTTCACATTCTCATTCCTTCTGTGCTTACTTGTGCTTACTTAACTAACCTTGAATGAACAGTTTCACTGTAGATTACAAATAAGCACAAATAAGCTGTTTTCATCTTGTTTACTGAGTATGCTGTCCACATCAGGGATTGTAAAGATGCAAAGAGGCTTTGATTTTGTAGGAAGGTGCTGTGCAAGTGGGAGAGATACAGATACCTAGAATGACAGGCAATTAAGTTCATGAACTCATCCTAGAAAGGGTGCTACATACCTCATTGCTGAATATCATTATGGTTATCTTCCAAGTACTCCCCTTGGGAAGGTATGCACCCGACATCAGTGACTAGTCCACTTTTCAAATTCTTTTTCTAGAATGGCCATCAGAGCTGTCGTCGTATTACCCTTGATGTCCTGAATGTCATCAAAATGTCTTCCTTTCAATATTTCCTTTATCTTCAGGTAAAAAAAAAGTTATTGGGGGCCAAATTAGGTGAGTAGGGAAGGTTTCTCTATACAGTTATGTATTCAATGGCTAACAACTCCCTCACAGACAACTATACAATTATATTTGCAAACTTGGCACCATTCCACCATATGCAATGGTCATTCCAGAAAGAGTTCCAAAATTGCTTTGTAGGATGGACTAGGCTCTGAGAGTGCTTCAAAGGTGATCATAGTGATATCTAGCAATGAGATATGTAGCACTTAGAGCAATCAAGTTTGCAGGCTTAATTGTGGACATTGTAAATGCAGAATCTTTGATATGGTGAAAAAAAGGTGAAATTATTTATCCTAGATGACCTAGTAAGCATGATAAACTTGGATAATTTGCCTCATATGACAAAAGAGGAGCCTTGGTGGTACAACGGTTAATAATTTGGCTGCTAAATGAAAGGTTGGTGATTTGAACCCACAAGCAGGTCTGCAGGACTTGGCCTTCTACTTCCTATAGATTACTCTGTCACATGGAGTCACTGAGTCAGAACCAAATCGATGGCACTGAGAAATAACAACACAGCAACACTACCTACGCTTCAGAGGCCTGAGTTAACACAACACTCCAACCTCTCTCTAAGTCTTTTATATCAGAAGGAATGAGAATGTGAAGGAAAAACCCCTGAAAGAAACTTCTCGTTATCTTATCCTGCCCCGTTCTGCCCACAACCCCGTCCCCTTATCTTATACTGCCCAGTTCTGCTCACAGCCCCCTGCCTTGCACCTTTCCTTATCCTGTCTCACACACCGTCTCTAACCATGCCCTGCCCTGCCTCAGCCATAAAAGCCTGCTTCACTTCCCCATTGGGGCCAATCCTTGGAGGTCTGTCAGCCCTGGCTGGCCTGCTAGCATTATTTCAATAAACGGCTGCTTCTTCTCTCCTTGGAGGTCAGTTGATTTCCTACTGCAAGAAAAGTCTAGATGAATTTGAGTACCATCATGTGCACTTTATAAATTTTATTCCTAACTTTCCCCTAAGAGACCCATAGTCATTTACCCATGGAACTCTGAACTTGGGAAAGGAAAATATCCAAATATTGGAGAAGACATTTGGTACTGGATCTTCTCTAAAACTGGTTCCTGCAGAAAAAGAAATCCACTGGAGTCTTCCAGTGGGTTCTTATAGAAATTATGGGATAGATACTTGATCTAAGATTGTACTGGTGTAGTACTAGTTGGATCCACGACATATGCTGTAGCTTTCTTCTTTAGTTAATAAGAGTATAGTTAGATACCACATGCTTAGAAAATCATAAAATCTCTATTTTGATTAGAGACGTGCAAAATAAGGCCCACGTGTAAAATGCTCCACTGTAAACCAAGAAGAAAACTCTCTTTACTAAAATAGCAAATCCAAAACCATACCTGACCCCTAGAATTTTTGAGATTTGGGTCTACATCAGAGACCTGAAAAATACAGACGTGATGAGTCCTGTCTCATTTATCTTGGTCAACTCGTTCAGTTATCTTGGTCAACTCGTACAAATGACTGAAGAGTTTCGAAGAATGACAGATTATTGTAAATTGAATCAGGTGGTTACTCTAATTATGGCTGATTTTACAAGGCAAAAGCCAAGTGCCGTGGAGTCAGATAAAGTGTGCTTTTTTTTTTTCTATAACAAAGTCACATAAACCCTGGCGCTTGCTCTATAGCAATGTACCTATAAAATACTTATTTTTTATTCTCATTTAACAAGAGCTTAGCTTGCTCTTAATGACCGAGGACATGTCTAGAATTCTAGTGTCCTCTCTAATGGATAGAGCAGCCCTGACGGCACCATGGTTAAAGCTCTTAGGTGCTAACAGAAAGGTCAGGAGTTCAACCCACTAGCCATTCCACAGAAAAAAGACGTGACAGACTGCTTCTAGGAAGATTTACAGCCTTGGAATCTACTTTGTCTTATGGAGTCACTAAATTGGGATCAACTCCATGGCAGGGTGTTTTAGTTTTCAGTCTGAGAAAGTAGTCAAGTTCTTAGATCTAATCAGCAATTAAGTCATAGGGATTTTGACTTGCCATTTGGCTCACTATTTATTACCTATGAGGTTCTACAAGAACTATCTTATTGGCATGCGGACAAGTTTATTGAGAAGTGCCCTCAGGACCCACAGCTGTGAGAAAAAAAATGTAAAAAGTTCAACAGAGTAGATGGAGACGCTTAGTTTTGATGCAGACTCAAGAAGGTCCTCAGGTGATCCCCTTCAGAGCTCTGAATACAGAGCTCTGGTAATACAGATTTGTCCTTCACTTGTAAACATGCTAGGCATTTATGCCAACAAAAAGACTAATCATTGAGTGCAGGCTTTTTCCTGGGCATATGAAATCTGACCATTAAATTCACAAACTCATCCCAGAAAAAAAGGTTACATACCTTGTTGCTGAATGTTACTATGGTCACCTTTGAAGTACTCCCCTTGGGAAGCTATGCACTGATGCCAGCACCTAGACCCCCCTTCAAAGCAATTTTGGAACTCTCTTTCTGTAATGGACATCAGAGCTGTCATTGTATTACCCTTGATGTCCTAAATGCCATCAAAATATTTTCCTTTCAATATTTCCTTAATCTCTGGGTAAATAAAAAAGTCATTAGGTGAATAGTGAGGGTATTCCAATACAGATATTTGTGTTACTGGCTAAAAACTCCCTCATAGAGAGTGCCTTGTAAGTTGGTACGTTGTCATGATGCAAGAGCCATGAGTTGCTGGTGAAAAGTTTGGTCATTTTTATCCAGTTTTTCAATGCAGCCTTTTCAACACTTCTGAATAGTAAGCTTGGTTAGCTGTCTAGTTGGTATAAATTCATAATGAACAATCCCTTTGATATAAAAAAAAGTTAGCAACATCATTTTGACTCTTGATTTGGACTGTCAGGACTTTGTTGGTCATGGAGAATTGGCTGACTTCCATTGTGCACTTTCATACTTTGTTTCAGGATTGTATTGGTACACCCATGTTTCATCATCAGTGATAACACAGCCCCAAACATTGTCTTGCCTCTCCAAAAGATCTTGGCAAACTTCTACACTCCTTTGCTTTGGTTCGTTAGTGAGCACTTTTGGAACATTTTTTGCACGTATCTTTCTCATCCCAAGATCTTCAGCTAATGGTTTCCAGTTTCCCAATTGATGTTGACTTGGTCTGCTGTGCTTGTCACAGGTAGCTGATGATTTTGATGCACAATTTGACAATTTTTGCCAAATGTTTGTCACTTTGGCTTGTTTGTGGCCACCTTGACCTCTCATTATTGGTGACGCTTTGTCTCCCTTCATAAAAACGTTTAATCCATTTATACACTGCCATTTTCTTCACAGCATTATCCCCATAAACTTGGACCAGGATGTCCTTAATTTTACTTCCACTTTCCCCAAGTTCAACAAGAAATTTAATGTTTGTTTGTTGCTCTGATTCAACTCTTAACATTCTCATGACAGCACAAAAAACATCACTCCACTCAGCAAAACATCACTACACGTCGACATGGACACAGCTGTGGAACACTGATAAACCATGATTATGAGACCTTACTGAGTTGTTTGTACAGTGCTGCTGACGTAAGCACACTGTGGCAAGTTCACAAACTTAATTGTCAGACTTCATATGACCTTAACTGCAAAGGCTCCTTTCGGCCATGGGCAATCACTGTTGGGGGAGAAGACACAACTTGGAGTTTTTAGCTATTAGCTATCCCAGAAGCTGAGGACCAGGTATTTCAGTCTTGAAGAAAGGATTAAAAGCCAACAAGTCCAACACAGCATCTATTACAGTCCACCATTGCTTAGATAGAATTCATTGGTGTGTGATCTCTGATTAGAAGTGAGAATTGGTGGGTGGGTCTCTTTTCAGGACTACAGCTGGCTACAACTAATACCCATCATTTTTCTCCTCTTATAAACCATTTTATATTGTTCTTACTCATCAACTATACTTCTTTTTGTCTTATGGAGTCACACAGTCCCTCGTCATTGAGGAGTCTTCTCATACACTGACTGCTTATTGTAGTATCTTTTTACTGTACACACTGAGCAAGAAGAGCACTAAGTGAGGCCAAGTTAGGTCACCTGGGAGCCAAACATGTCTTTCCTCATTGGTTAACAACATCCCTATAGTATCCTGATGATTAGGTCAAATATCTCCATCAGGATGATGACTCTTCTTGATTGCTAGCCTCTGTGCAAACAGTGAACTAAAGTGACTGGACAAGGCATAGCCAAGATGGCAGAGTCAGATGTTTCCTGTGAGCCCTCTAACAGCAAAGACCCAAAAGAATGTATGAATTGATTATATTCGATTACATATGGCATTCTAGGAGCCCTGAACGTAAACAGGAAAGTTGAGAAATTGGACTGAATGAATGGGAAGGGAGAGTAGGTCGAAAAATACCTAGGTCTGGCTCCAAACGGGACTAGGACTGCAGCCTGCATGAAAAAGGAGTGATGACTTTCAGAGGGTGCCCTCCTCAGTGGAAGAGAAAGAACAAAGAATACACTCAAGCTTCCAGAACCAGTGAAAAGCAACACTTGATTGTCAGAAACTAAGTGCCTTGTATCTAACCCAATGGATGCAGGGGATCTAAAGCTTTCCTTTGGGGTAAACCTCTCTCTCTTTTCCCAGTGCTTCCCCCACCCCTCCCTGCAGTGCACCCAGCTCCAGAGTCTGATGCCATTATCTGAGCTGAAAGTAGGGCCCCTTAAGATTGCCTTGAGCCGTTCTCTGAGATTCGGAAAGGGAACGCTTTAAATAGCTTGCTATTTTCATAACTTAAGTCTGAAAGAACGTGACCATCTTATGGATGTATCACAGAAAACCATAGTAATGCACCGTGCCCCCACACTACCTCTTCACCACGGAGTCTTGTGCTTACATTGCTTTGACATTTAAGTGCCACTTTCTGTTCATGTTTATTATGGGATCTTCCCCTGGTAGCATAACGGTTAACTGCTGTGCCTGCTAACCAAAAAGTCAGCAGGTGGAATCCACCAGGCGCACCGTAGAAACTCTACAGCGCAGTCCTACCCTGTCCTATAGGTCACTGAGTCAGAATGAACTCAGTGGCAGTGGGTTTGGTTTGGCTATCATCCCCACTGTTGTCGGAGACCCGAGCCCTGTAACTCAGACTCCTAACACCAGCTGTGTCTCGTGAGAGATACTTGTGCCCTCTCACCATGAAAAACTTTATGTGACTAAGCAATTTTATTTAAAATTGTCAAACATTAGAAATAACTCAGATTTTAGTCTACTGGAAAATATCTGTGAATCATCTATTAAATGGAATAGTACTCAGAAATAAAAGGCAATAGACTACTAATACACACCAGAACACAGATAAATCACAAATGTATTATTCTAAGCAAAAGCAGACAGACTCAATATCTGAGACATTATTTGAGTTCATTGATATAACATGACAAAGGCAAATCCATAGGGGCAGAAAACAGACCAGTGATTTCCAGTGTTTAAAGGGAACGAGATAGAGTTTGGTGACAAAGGAAGCACATAAAATAGTGTTTTTTAAGATGATGACACTATTCTGTGTCTTCATTGATATGGACATTATACAACATGCGTTTGTCAAGACACATACTGTACACCATAAATAATGAATTTTACTAGATGTGGAGTAGAAATTGATTCCTTGGGTTACACAAAGAGTAAATGGCTCAGTCACTAGCTCAAGTGTTGATTGCATTCAAACTCACATAGAAGTGCCTTGGAAGAGAAGTTTGGTGATCTACTTCCAAAGTTCACAGCCTTGTAAACCCTGTGGAACACAGTTCTACTCTGAACACATGGGGGTCATTATGAATTGAAAACAACTCAAGGGCAACTAATAACAAAAAATTAGAAATTAATTTTTAAAGTAATGAATAATACAATTCTAGGACACACTGATCAATGAGTTAAAACTGCAAAAACTGTGAAACAATGCTTTCTCTTCATGCTGATGATCGCTGCTATTTAAATAAATGGAATTTGGGGCTATTAATAATACCAGCTTAGAGAATGTCAACACTTAAATCTCTTTCTTGTTCAGCCTTTTTGTAATTGGTGGATCATCAATGAATATAGCAAACTGCTCATACTGCTCCGTAATGATCATCTTTTAATTATTTCTACTGTTTTCTACTGGGCACTTTTTTCTAATATCTTAAAGACCACCAAATATTTTTTTGAAAAATGGACATTAAAGAAGGGGATTATCTTTATGGTTCAGCTTTTATTCCTTTTGTTTATGCTTTCTTCTTTGCAATCTCTTTAATACTTAAGTCTTCCACTTCTAACTACTAATTATCTCTATGTGCTTTTAAGCTAACTTTGTTTTGCTAAAACTGCTAAATGGCTTTCTTTCTGGGTTCTGTTTCTGTTTGTTGTTTTAACTCCTTATAAACTGTGAGATGGGAAATAGAGACCTTCCCTCTTGTTCCCAAATCACTGCCATGGTTCAAGGCACTTGAATTGTGACCCCACCTGTTACCTGTTAGCAGTTTTGGGGTGTACAGGTACAAAAATTAAGAGATATTAAAGGAGAGAAGTCAAGAAAAAGGCTCTAGAAAGAAGAAACTTGAGAAATTTTCAACAGAGTTTTTTATTCCCATCCAAGGAAAGTCACTTAAGAAGGAATCAGTAATTGATTTCACTCTGCCTATTGTCAGCTGAATTACTGATCTCTCCAAGAAATTTAATGAGATGAGCCGTTCTTATTCATCTCTAAATAATGCCTAAGGAGAAAGTTCTGTTTCCAGATGTTGGTTCCAACCAAACTGCTTCTTTGTAAGGAAAACGTATTACATGTTATACCCAGTCTTTGTGAACATCAAATGCAAAGATGTAAACACAGAAGCGATAAATGGAGAATTTGAGGGATTTGGTTTGGTTTCCTGGCATACTCTGATATTAAAAACACAGCCATAAATAGTTTGTCAGTCTTTTGCTTCCCTCAATTCTGGGACAGAGTTACTGAAATACATCAGCAGTGGTCTTCAGATCCGTCATACCTATGGGCCAGTTAAACAGATACTTTCAACCACCTGATGATTTTAAAAGGTAGGGGCAGAAAAGAGTCACAGGAGAAAAGGACGGACAGATAAAGTCTGCAAACCAGTGCGGCGTAGCCTACACTGATTAAGAAATAAACACGGACTTAAAAGGCTATGATGATTCTGAGTTTTATAAATCATTTTGTTTTTAAAATTGTACGTGCATTATTTGACTTGATGAATAGGAATGTCTTGTGGAGTACACAGTTAAAGTAAAATTACTGCCTTCTAATTGGGATAAGATTGAGTCTCAGGAATATATTCAGTTGATGGGACAGGCACTACTGAAATCAATGTCCCATCTTTTGAGGCCTGTCAGGGATTGAATTGTGACTCCCCAAAAATGTGTGTAGCAATTTAGCTAGGCCATGATTTTTGGTATTGTGTGTTGTTCGTATATATTGTAAACTCTGACTCTATAATGTTAATGAGGGAGGATGGGTGACAGTTGTTTTGGTGTGGCGGGACTCAGAGTGTAAGACTGTATTATGCCTTGAGACAATCTCTTGGGATGTAAAAGAAGGAGAAGTAAACAGAGTTGGGAACCTCATACTACCAAGAAGCAGTGGCCAGGAGCAGAACACGTCCTCTGCAAAGGACCCAGGGTCCCTACACGTCACAACTCCCAGTCCAAGGGAACACTGACAACAGGGACCTTCCTCCAGAGTCCACAGAGAAAGCCTTCCCCTGGAGCTGATGCTCTGAGTTGGACTTACCTACGGGATGGTGACAGAATAAAATCTCTCTCTGTTAAAGCCATCCACTTGTGGTATTTCTGTTATAGCAGCACTAGATGACTAAGACAAGGCCATAGCTTTCTCCATAATACTAATGTAAAGCAGAAGTTCATCTTTCTACACTTATTTTGATAGTTTCTCATTTCCCAATTTTTTCCTTAAAATGCTACAAGTGATTTTAACAGTACCCATCTATAGATTGAAGTCTTGGGAGTGAAGAGGAAGGATAACTTTCAGGATTCCTTTTACAGCCACCTATACCTGTTATCAGAGACCAAAGTATAATATCCATCATCTCATATCCTCTTCTACTCTTCATTTTCTCTATCTTAATCTTCTGAAATCTCTATTGTTCCAGTATGTGTTATACATTTGCTGATTTAGGAGAAGCTCTGGACTCATAAGGATGTTTATTTTTTCTATTTTCCGTGAACCTTATTGATAAAGTTAGTACTGACTTTCTTTTCTGATGATATAATGAGAGCTTAGTAGAAGAAAAATTTAAAAAAAGCAGTAAGGATAAAATACTTGAACTCGCTACCAAAAGTAATCAGCCCCTATTTGTGAGATAAGTGGTTATGGCTAATCACAGGCCGCTTTCTGTATAGTTAGGATTTTATTCATTTATTTTTATGAAGTTCTTTGTTGGAAATTGTGTGGTCTTTATTTCTACATGTCATGTTGAACCTTCATGTGAAATAGTGAAAAAGACATTCTGTTTCACGGGTCAATGGAAATATAAAAAGGCTTCCGTTGTGTCATTCTTCTCAGTAAATACCTCTCATAATTACTGTGCAACTTATCTTCAGGGAATACTAAAAATTAAGAATCTGCTTGCCTTGTTTATACCTCAGAAGTTTTCACATTTTCAGTTTAAACTTGCGGATTTGGCTTAATGATATGATTTGCTTCTATAATTTTGAGCAAAACATTTGAAAAGAAAATATAAAAAAGAAGTTTGGTGAGGTAGCTAGATTTAGTTATCCTGTTAAGAGACTAAAATAAAATAAACTGTAGAAATAATCGTCTGTAAAGAAGAAATTACCAAACCACAATATGTTGTAAGCTAAATACAGTCCTTGTGCAATTCAAAGTGAAGTCCAACTATCCAGCTATTTAAACTTTTTTCTGAACTCCTAGCCTCAGTTAATAGCTCTCTGGTGTGTTTTTCAACAGCATCTTGTATATGTTTTTGTTTTGAGACCTGTACTTACACTATATATTGCTTCTATGAAGTCCTGAGTGGAAGAGATGATATTTTATTACTATTTTAGTTATGGTAATAGAAGGGTAGTGTGGTTCTTGTTGTGTGGTAGTGTCTGATAAGAAAGCAAAAATCTCTTATCTTCAAGTTGATTGTAACCCATAGTACCTGATAATTGTTCTTTTTCAGGTACCCTCCAGTAGGTTTCAACTCAAAGCTACCCTGCTTAAAACAACAAATGACAGCCAGCTCCTCTGCCATCCTCTCAGCTGTTACGTTTAAGCCCATTGTTTTAACCACTGTGTCAGTCCGTCGTCTTGAAGGTCTTTGTATTTTTTCCTGAACTTCTACCTTACCAAGCATGATGTCCTTCTCCAGGGTCTGATCCATCTTGGCAGCACTTTCAGTGTATGTGGGGCACAGTGTCACCATCCTTGCTTGTAAGGAATGTTCTGGTTATACTTCCTATTTATTCTTCAGTTAGCTTTCCCATGTGTGAGGCGATTGAATACACCATGGCTTGAGTCAGGCAAACTTTAGTGCTCAAGGTGACATGTTTCCTTTTCAGCACTTTAGAGAGGTCTTTTGCCCATTGCTATGTGTCTTTTGATTTCATGACTGCTGCTCCCATGGGTGTTGATTGTGGATCCAAGTAAAATGAAATATTGGGCAATTTCAGTCTTTTCTCTGTTTATCATGATACTGCTTATTGGCTCATTTGTGAGGACTTTTGTTTCCCTTATGTTGCCAAGCCAAGTGCCGTTGAGTTGGATCTGACTCATGAGGTGTAGTAATATTGAAGGCTGTGGTCTTTGATCTTTATCTGTAAGTGCTTCAAGTCCTTTTCACTTTCAGCAAGCAAGGCTGTAACATCTGCATAACACAGGTTGCTAATGAGTCTTCCTCTAATCCAGATGCTGCATTCTTCTTCCTATACTCCAGACTTTTGGATTATTTGCTCACAATACAGAGTGCATAGGTATGGAAAAAGGATACAACCCTAATGCACATCTTTCCTGGCTTTACAAGATGCATCTGCTTTTTCTGTTCAAACAACTGCATCTTGTTCTGTGCACAGGTTCATCATGAACAGAATTAAGTGTTCTGGATTCCCATTCTTTGCAATGTTATCCAAAGTTTATTATAATCCACACAGTCAAATGCTTTTTCACAGTCAGTGAAACACAGCAAACTTCTTTCTGGTGTCCTCTGTTTTTATCCAGGATCCGTCTGACATCATTGATAATATCCCTGGTTCCACTTTCCCTTGAGAATCTGGCATGAATTTCTGACTGTTCCCTCTCAGGATACTTGTGCAGCTACTTTTGAATGATCTTCAGCAAAATTTTACTTACATGTGATATTAATGATATTGTTAGATAATTTCCATATTCAGTTGTCTCACCTTTCTTGGGAATGGACATAAATGTGAATCTCTTCCTGTTGGTTGGCCAAATAGCCATCTTTCAAATTTCTTGGCACAGATGTACAAGCACATCCAGTGCTTTCTCAGTTTGTTGAAACATCTCAGTTGGCATCCTGTCAATTCTCAGAGCCTTGCTTTTCACCAGTAACTACAGTGGAGTTTGGTCTTCTTCCTTTCAGTACGATGAATTACTGATTTTATGCTACCTCCTGAAATGATTGAACACCAACCAACTATTTTAGACATAAGGACTCTGTGTATTCTTTCCTGCCGAGGCCCGTCAGCCACAAAGGCCTCTGTGAACAAAGTTACAAGCCTATGTGATGGCAGGTGGATGCATCTCACCCCTGACATATTTCTGGCCATACTCTCCCTGATGATATTTTTTTATCCTAATTAAACTTTCCTCAAAAATACTCCCTCATCTCCCAGCACAAGGACAAACGCTGAGCCCTAGAACACCCAGTCTGGGAATGCCCAGACTGGGAATGCCAAAGCCGGCCCAGCCCCACTGGCTTCCCCCAACTGCACATCCCCCTCCACATGTGAAATGCAAAATTGCAGGAAGGTCCTGGGAGGCTCCCCAGGGACAATCTCTCACACAGCCTTTCCACTCCCTGCACCTCTTGACCTTGAAGCTAAAGGCATAATCTTGTTTTCACTGTTGATTATAATCACAATATACTTGTCTCGGGCCATTACCTAGAAGGCCCCAATGATTAACATGTAAAGAGACCACTTGTCTCAGGCCATTCTCCAGTAGGCCCCAATAATTAGCATGAAAAAAGGCCACAAGATCACTTCCTTGTTAGCCAACAGCTTATGTGGTCAAGGGGTTGGGGTGAAAAAAATATCACTGATTGTATAAAAAAATAAAGGAAGTCAGACTCAGACAGACTACTGAGCTCCAGATTCCTGGTTGTCTGCATCTCATTTTTTCTTTGTCTGCTGACGCCACCCCATCCCTCCATGAACCCAGACCCTGCCGTGGCTGGCTCCCAGCACTTTCCATCTTCTTTTGATTCTTCCTTTGTGATTTCACATTTTCCTTGTAGAATCCTTCACTATTGCAATTCTAGGCATCAATTTTTTTCTTCAGTTCTTTCACCTTGAGGAATTCAGAACATTTTCTTCCCTTTGGTTTTCTATCTCCAGGTCTTTGTGCTCATGGTTATAATATTTTACTGTGTCTTCTTGATCCAACCTTTGAAATTTTCTGTTCAGCTCTTTTACTTCATCTTTCTTCCTTTTGCTTTAGCCATTGAACATTCATGAGCAAGTTGCAAAGTCTCTTTGGACATCCACTTGGGTCTTTTCTTTCCTTCCTATCCTTTTACTGACTTCTTATTGTCTTCCTGTATGATGTCCTTGATGTCATTTCACAGCTTGTCTGATCTTCAGTCATTAATGTTCAACATGTCAATTCTATTCTTGACATGGTCTCTAAATTCAGGTGGAACATACTCAAAGTCACCCTTCACCTCTCTTCAACTAGTTCTAATTTTCTTCAAGTTCCAACTGAACCTTCATAGGAGCAATTGATGATCAGTTCCACAGTCAGCCCCTGGCTCAGTTGTTTTTCACAGATGTAGTCATTTTGATTCCTCTGTTTGCTTTCTGGTAAAGTCCACCTGTATAGTTACTGTTTATGTTACTGAAAAATGTATTTGCAGTATAAAAGTTATTGGTCTTACAAAATTATGTCAGACAATCTCCAACATTGCTCCAATTGCCAAGACCATATTTTCCAACTACTGATCCTGCTTTGTATCCAAATTTCACATTCTGGTCAGCAGTATTTATCAGTGCATCCTGCTTGCACATTTAGTCAATTTCAGACTGGTAAAATTTGGAAAAATCTTCAGTTTCTGCTTTTTGATCTTAAGAGTTGCTATGTAAATTTGAATAATAGTCATATTAACTGGTTTCATTTTGGGGTGTATGGATATTATCCTTCTGACAGCACTGTACTTCACAATAGATCCTGAAGTGTTCTTTTTGATGATGGATGTAACACCATTCCTCTTCAGTTTGTAATTCTAGCATAGGAGACTATATGATGATCTAATTCAACACTGACCAGTACTGTCCATTTCAGCTTACTAATGCCTTTTCATTTTTCATGATTTCCAGTGTTCCTGCATTCATACTGCATACATTCCAAGTTCTGATTATTAACAGCTGTTTGCAGATGTTTCTTCTCACTTTGAGTTGTGCCATATCAGCAAATGAAGGTCCCAAAAGCTTGACTCGTCATGTCATTAAGGTTGAGTCTACTTTGAGGAGACAGCTCTTTCCCAGTCATATTTTGAATATCTTCCAACCCGAGGGGATCATTTTTCATCACTGTATCTGACCATCTTCTACTACCAATCATAAGGCTTTCGCTAGATAATTCTTTCTGGAAAGAAACCACCAGTCCTTTTTCCTAGTCTGTCTTCCTCTGGAAGCCCAGCTGAATGCTCTCCACTGTAGGTCACCGTGTTGGTGTTGATTATTGGTGGCATAGCTTTCACCAGCACAGCAACACACAAGTTTCCACAGTGCAACAAACTGACAGATTTATGGGGGAGCTGATAATCAAGTGCCGAAAACATTGTCGTTATTGCGTAGTACTTGCTCAAGAAATATTTTTTAAAAAAAGAATGTATGAATAAAATCAATGATAAATACCTTGATTTTAAGCAATTCAAATATCATCATGCAGACCACTAGAATCCCATGAAGAATTTATTTACATAGATAATAATAGAGCAACTAGAGATAAAAGCATTGTCAGTTTTAGAGCCCAGACTCAAAATATAAATGTGTGTTTCTGTGTCTGTCTGTGTGTCTGTCTGTGTGTCTGTTCGTCTGTATGTGTGTTCATGTGTCTGTGTGTGCATGCATGCAGGAGAGAGAGAGATTGATTCTGATTTTTGGTTTAATTTTCTAGTTGGTAATGTGATTCACCCAAATTCTTGATATCTTTTAATTTTTTCTACCATTCTGAACATCACTTTAAGGTTGAACATGCTTCAACTCTGAAAAACTAAAAGGAATTAAAATATATAAATTTCCATTAAAAGCTGTAATTATATATCCAAATAGCATACTATGTAGCTGACACTTTTCCACCACATTAAGTAAATTAAAGTAAGTAATGAATAAAGGTTTAAATGTTCTTGTAGTAAATATAGTCCATAGATAAGTAAGTCCATTTTCCAATTTTGATTCACATTTTATTCATGTGTTAAATTCATTTTCATATTGCTCATTAAAATAATGGACACTGAATAATCTACCTGGTCCTTTCAGTCACTGCTTCTATCAAATACCTATGGGCACCAATGAGCCTCCTTTCTAATGATAGAAGGATGGGGCCTGATGGCATAATTTAATTTCTTAATGTCACCAACCCCAAATTCAGTGTTTCTAAACTGTCTTCAGTCTGGTTTTAATTCTTATTCCTGGATAGTAATTGTTTATGTTGAAAGATGAAAATCTTTATTTTAAGATCTGAAATATAAAGCTTCCAAAGCAACTAGAATGCCTAGTTACAGTCTGAACAACCTTTTATCATCGCAACTTTATTTAGCTACTTTGATCCTTTGGGAAACCCTGGTGGCATAGTGGTTAAGAGTTGTGGCTGCTAACCAAAAAGTTGGTAGTTTGACTCAAACAGATGTGCCTTGGAAACCCTGTGGGGCAGTTTTACTCTGTCCTACAGAGTTACTGTGAGTCAGAATTGACTTGATAACAGCAGGTTTGTTTTTTAATTCTGTGAATCCACTTTCTAATGTATGTCCTTTGATACTACAAAATTGGAAAGAAGTTTTAGTGGCCATTTTGTAATGTAGTAAAACTATGTTAAGAAAGGGATCAAAGATGACTTTCTAACTATGCTCACCAAAAACATAAAATAAAAGCTTCTGAAATTTTTCAGCATTAAGTATTGTTTAAAAACTTAAAAATACCTAATTCCTAAAGAATGTGTCTTCTTTGAAGTCATTGTTTCCGTATTAAAATGTGTGAATGTCCAAATCTGTGAAGAGTAAAGTACTCTAAACCAGTGTGGCTGCCAGAATCCCAGGATTTAAGCAGGAGGGATTAGATGTCCTTTCTCCCCAAATACGGCCATTGAAATTTGGAGAGTGTAGGCTGCATGATGGGATATCTTTTTTTCCACAGGAGGACCATACGTCAGGCAAAAGAGAATGATATTCAAACACATGTTAATTTAAACGTATCAGTGCTGTGTCAGTCAAGTACAGACAGGAATAAAGGGCAACAGCATTTCCTTAGGGAAAATTCACCATATGGAAAAGGAGAGACTACTTAGGTGATCAAACTCAGTATTAGGATACAGGAAGCTGAAATAGGTGCTAGGTAACAGCATACACCAAATGTAGAAAGACAGCACCCCAACAAAAGAAGAAAATTCCCACATGACCTCTTAATGCCACCTTGAAGAGTGGAGAAATACTACTTTTAAAATGCTGTATAATAAGAGACATCTTTCTAACCCTTACTAAAAATTACACTGAAAAGGATAGATCCTCATACCTCGTGGTTATATCTTGATACACAAAATCAGCCAATTTTATAACCAGTTGAAGTCAAGTCAATTTCAACTCATGGTAACGCTGTATGAGTCCGTAGAACCATGCTCTATCACATTTTTGGTGGTTGAATTTTCAGACGTATATCACGAGGTCTTTCTTCCCAGACATCTCCACAAGGAGTCAGACTGCGAAGCTTTGGTGAGTAGCCAAGTGCATTAGCCATTTGCGGTGCACGTGAGCAGATCACTAGAATTGAAGGGTAATTTGCTCTTTTACTGTGTGCTGACAGCAGGACAAAGAGAATACAGGAAGAGGAGACCAGCCAGTTTGTGTTTTCAGAATCTAGCCTAATCGGGTACCTACCTCCGCGGCAGATTTCCCCCTGAAAGCACAAGAAGAGCCAATTCAGTGACAGATACTTTGAATTATATTTGTAAGGAAATTCTGGAAGTAGACTGAATGTAATAGGTTGAGATTTATAGATATTTAATTAATAATAATCATTAAAATTCATTATAGCTATTAAAACCGACATATGATGCTGAGTTTGAGTCAACCATTCTTTCAAGCCCTTTACATGTAATATGTCCTTCACTTCTCAAAACTGCTCTACCTAATGCGTGGGATAATTGATGCCCCAAGGTGTTAACTAGCCCATATACACACATTTAGTAAGAAGCAGAATCAGTATTTGAACCCACATTCCAAAACCTCCACACTTAAAATCACTACCAATAACAGTGGTTGCTAATGAACATAGAACGTTACTGTTGGCAGAAGTCTAATAAGATTGGCATTTTTGCATTTCAACCGAATATCTCTTGTTTGCTTGAGCTTGCTTGAAGATTATTTAACCTGTGAGACGTAAATTCTGGCATCTTTCTAACTAAAAGTGTAGTCATTTCTATCTTCAAAGCGTGAAAAACAGATCTTTTTTTTTTTTTTTTTGATAAATAATCATCTTGCTTTCAGCATCTGAAACTTATTACCAGAAACATACCTTCTGCCAGACAGACAAATGGTATTATTTCTTATGCCGATGCCTTAGGGTGTGATAAGCATTTTGATTGTTATTATTTTTTATTGTGCTTATTTCTGGAATGTTCTGCTTCTGTGACGTTACCATCCTTGTCATTAGCTAGAAGCAACAATATGAATTTTGCATTCAATTCTCTGTGCTTCAGCCTTTGCATGCAAATATTATATGGCTTTCAAGTGGTAATATAATCTGGTCCCACTTTTATTGGAGGAACTCAAATATTAACACTTCATTTTCTTTGAAGATGGTGAATTACGTTTTATACAGTAAACATTTCATTTAATTATTGTTTTGAGAGGATACATTTTAAACTGATGAAAGAGACTTGGCAACACACTTGTCAGATTGCTGAGGCATAACTTTGTTTTTCATAGTTTTACCTTGATTCATGGGCACAAAGCTTTGCTTCAATTCACAGATAAATTATTTTTAAGAATAGAAGAGTTTCTAAATTTAAAGCCTATATTTAAGAAGAGCATAAACATGCTCAGATTATTGCAAGGCACAAGCTACTTTTAAGTCAAGATTTAGATGCAAAATTTGCTTTATTTCCTTCAGTACTCCTAAAATTTTATAATATGAGTGATTGTACTGTGAAAAAAACTAGAAACAATATCACATATAAAACATGACACTCATACTCCCTTCAAGTTGCTGAAAATAAAATTGATAATTTATAAGCAGATAAAAAGTGATCTTTGGCAAAGTAGGTGCTACCAATTACCATTATAACAAAGTAAATTCACTTAGCCAAGCTTAAAGGAATTAGACAGAATTCTTACAAACACTGCCTCTTCATTAGCAAACCGGCAGCAAAGCTAGGGAATTCTCTGCCTCTCTGCCCCTGGAGAAGGATATCATGCTTGGTAAAGCAGAGGGTTAGCAACAAAGAGGAAGACTCTCAAAGAGATAAATTGATGCAGTGGCTAAAACAAATGAGCTCAAGGAGTGAGGGTGGTCAGGGTTGAGCTGTGTTTTGTTCTGTTTTACATGGGGTCACTAAAAGTCAGAACTGACTCGATGGCACCTAACAACAACAAAATAGCCCAATATGTTGTTGGTTCACAAGCATGGGGACCTTTTATGTTATTTTATTGTACCCCTTTGTTTCATGTATTTCAGATAAAGGTTTACAGAGCAAAGTATTTTCTCTTTAAAAAATTAATATGCACATTGTTTGATGGACTTCAGTTGCCAACCTACTACATGTCAATAGTCTCTCCTTTGTGGCCTTGGGCTCCCGCTTACCAGCTTTCCTGCCTCCTCCTGCCCGCTAGTCCTTGCTCCTGGGCTGGTGTGCCCCTTTAGTTTTGTTTCATTTTATGGGCCTGTCTAATCACTGGCTGTAGGGTAACTCTCAGGAGTAACTTCTTGCTGAACTAAAAGGGTGTCTAGGGGGTCAGTCTCTTGGGGTTGTTCCATGTCTGTCAGACCAGTCAGTCTTTTTTTTTTTTTTTTTAATGTGTATGTGAGTTAGAATTTTGTTCTAAATTTTTACTCTGGCTCTGCCCAGGACCCTCTTATTATGATCCCTGTCAGAACAGTCCATGGTGATAGCCAGGCACCATCTAATTGTGCTGGGCTCAGTCTGGTGGAGGCTGTGGTAATTGGGTCCAAAAGTCCTTTAGACTAATCTTCCCCTTATGTCTTTGGTTTTCTTCATTCTCTGTCATTCCTAAAGGGGTGAGACCAGTGGAGTATCTTAGACAGCTGCTCACAAACTTTTAAGACTACAAACACTACTCACTGAAATAGGGTATAGAATGCTTTCTTTGTAAACCACTTTGTGCCAGTTGAGCTAGGTGTTCCCCAAGACAGTGGTTTCCACTGTCCTTTAGTGAGTTTGGATGGTCTGTAGAGCTTCTATGACCTTGTGCTGGGCAAAATGTGCTGACTTCCCTAATATTGTACATAGTCTTACCCTTCACTAAAGCTACTGCTTATCTGTTGTCTGTTCACTGTTTTTCAGTTGTTTTTTAATGCCTTCAAAGATTGTTTCTTTTTGTCTGTAAACCTTTTCATAAGTTTTTGTATTAGTGGTCTCAAACAATACTTGTCCTTTTGTGTTGACTTATTTCATTCAGCATAATGCTTCCAAAGTTATCAGTGTTGGAGATGGTTCAAAGACTCATCTTTGTTTTTAATGGTTCTGTAATATTCCGTTGTGTGTAGTATGTACCATAGTTTGTTATTCTACTCATCTGTTGATAGGCACCTAGGTGTTTCCCTATTTTGCTATTATGAACAAGGCTGCAGTGAATGTATGTGTGCATATGTCTATTACTGGGACGACTCTTATTTCTCTAGGATTATTCCTAAGAGTAAGGATTGCTGGATCACAGGCTGTTTCTATGGCTAGCTTTTTGAGGAAGTGCCCTATCATTTTCCAAAATGGTGGTATCATTTTGCATTCCTACCAGCAGTGCGTAAGAGTTTCATGGGAACATTTTAAAAAGCAAAATCATCTGAAGCTCTCATAAGAGATGCCTGTAAAGTCCTGTATTTGACCCAGATTCATTTGACATTGTTAACTGCCCTTCATAACTGAATGGGAGGGAAACATGAAGCATCTCTTATATGATGTATTCTAGAATGGAATAGTTTATATTCTCCTTAGAGTTTGCTGGTGCAGTGGTTAAGTGTTCAACTGCTAACTAAAAGGCTGGCAATTTGAATCTACCAGCCACTACTTGGAAATGCTATGGGGCAGTTCTACTCTGTTCTATGGGTTCATCATGAAGAAGAATTCACTTGACAACAGTGGGAACTTTGGGTTTAACTTTTCCGAGAATTTTACCTCTTACCCATACAAATCATTTATTGATGGTTGTTAGACTTTGAATAAAGGCAGACTGTGTTTTGTGCTAAAACTCTAGCTGAGATCAAGTAGAAAATGTAGACCAAAAAAAAAAAAAAAAAAAGCTTCAGGAAGACGTAGAAGAAATAAGAGTATTGTGAAGAATTGCCGCAGTATCTATAGAAGATGAGATCTATCAGAGGAGGAAGTTCTAGAAAGGCATGCTTAGGTCTTCATCTGTGTAGATGTTTTCTGATTCAGAAGGAAGTAGCAGAGAAGCTGATAGACTAGTAACAGTCTTGCTTGGCATGGTGTTAAAAGTGGGATTTCAGAAGTGATGATTGGCAAACTCATCTTGATTTAGGGTGTTACTTATAAGTAAATGACAACTTTCAAAAACTCATTTTGACCTACTCATTCTTTGGACTTTAAGTTGATCTTGGATTGCTAGTGTCTAAAGATGGCTGACAAAAACAAATATATATTGTTTTGAATGAGGATAATTTTATATAAGACCATACTATATCTACAGATGATTTTCCCAAAGAGCAATGTGGCACACAGTTGTGAAGTTAAAATATACCTGGGTAGAAAAGACAATAAATCATAAACTAAGAGAATCAATTAACATAAATATAAACTCACTGGTAAGATGGCCAGATTTAGCAAATAAAATACAGGATAACTAGCTAAAGCTGAATTTCAGAAAAATAATAAGTATTTCATGCAATGAATGCTATATAGATACATACACACACACTAAAAAGTCTATTTTTTATTCGTCTAAAATTCCATGCATTGTTTATCTGAAATTCAAATTCAACCAAGTATCTTGTATTTTTTTTATTTGTTTTGTTATTGTTGAGAATATACATAGAAAACCATATACCAATTCAACAGTTTCTACATGGTCAATTCAGTGACTTTGATCACATTTTTCAAGTTGTGCATCCATTCTCACCCTGTTTTTCTGAGTTGCTCCCTCATTAACATAAACTCACTGCACCCTGAGTTTGCCATTGAATCTTTCAAGTTGCCATTATCAAGTTGATCTCATATAGCCATTTCTTAAAAGAGCAAAATGCTCAAGGCAGACAATTTTTTATAGTTAATCTGAACTATGGTTTTAAACAGACTTTAGGACATGTTTTTGGTTTAAGGTTTAAGATTGTTATAGAGCAGTAATTTCAAGGGTTCATCCACCCTCCATGGCTCCAGAAAATCTGGAGTCTATCAGAATTTAGAATTGTGTCTTGCATTTCCCCCCTTTTATTCATGATTCCTCTGTAAAATCTGTGATCAAAATGTTCAGTAATGATAACTGGGAATCTTGAATTTTATCTGAAGACCCTTCTCATAGGGGACCCAAATACTAGACCTTTCAGAACCAGACTTAAAAATAATCACGCTAACAATGTCCATAGGCAAAAAAGAAAGAGATACATGACCTCACCAGCTGCAGTGTTAGCAGCAGCCCCTAGCAGGGAAAACAATAACCGGACAGACAAGAGAGTCCATCATTTCAGGGGCTTGTGAGTAGCACCAGGTGGTAGTAGCTTCAAGGTACTCCACCCCTTAGCCCTGCCCTCCAACCACAGGCTACAAGAACCCACAAAAGAGTCAGTCATACATCTAAACACTGTCTCTAAATGTGCTGAGTTTTTAGAGCCAAAAAAAAAAAAAACTTTTTCTCACCTATCCCACTCCTCCAAAAATATCTGTTCAAGGCATTTTAAGAAGCACAAGTAGGAAATATTTATTGAGCATTTATTTCCACACCCAATCACTTTGAAACATTGTACGTGTTTACACAGTAAATATTCAAACTAACTATGGAATAGGATTACCAATATCATGGTTAGACAGATTTAACTTCCTATAAGTACCATAGCCAGGAAGTGATCAGTTTGATCCAGATCATTATCCTCCATCCTACACTGCCTGTCTGAATTTGCTTACCTAAACAGTTTTTTAAAACTTCAGTACATTTTTTATTCAGTAATAATTCTTCTTTTTAGCCCTGTTAAATTCTCAATTATTTTCTTGTCTGTCTTCAGATATTTTCTACCTTGTATTATTTGCATTTTTAATGAAGAAGACTCTTCTTCATTCCCTTTTATTTATTCCTTTAAAGAGATTTTTCAAGCTATGTATGAGTTTAAAGAATGTTGTTCAAAGTTTTGTTTTGAGCTACTCATTCATTTTTTTATTTTGCAAGAAGTGGTAAATTTTCCTCATGAAGGCAACAAGCTATGAGGTCTGACAAGTCTATGAACTTAATTGTTCTAAGTGCTACATGCTGATTGCTGAGTATCATTGGGGTCACTTTCGAAGTGCTGCCCTCGGGAAGCTATGTACCAATGCCAGCGCCTAGTCCATGCTTCAAAGCAATTATGTGACTCTTTCTGGAATGGCCATTGAGCACGGTGGAGGGTGGCGAGTTCACACACTTAATTGAATAGTTGTCTGTGAAGTAGTTTTTAGTCAGTAAACAAATAACTGTATTGTAACACCCTCCCTACTCACCTGATCTGGCACCCCAGTGGCTTTTTTCTTTACCCGCACAGAAAGGAAATACCAAAACGAAGACATTTGGATGACTTTCAGGATATCAAGGGTAATACAACAACAGCTCTGATGCTATTCCAGCAAAAGAGTTCCAGAATTGCTATGAGTTAGAATTGACTTTGTGACAGTGGATTTGGTTTGGTTTAGAAATAAGAGCTTGAAAGAAGAAAAGATTTCTGGAAGTCTAGTTGTAACAAATATCCATTCTTTTGAGTATAGCAAACATCGTGTGACTACTGACTAGTTATGTGCATTAGCTAACTTTGAAATCAAATCTAGAGGCCATGCTGTGATTCGGTAGGACTCCACTTCAGCTGCTGAACCTCTCCTTAATGTCAGAGATAATTTTTAATGTACACGTTCTTAGATTTTGTCTTTTGATCTAAGATGGGCTAAATAATTTGTGGAAATGTGATAGCACTGTCTAGATGAGTGATGTTTTTGCGGCTGTGCTAGGGAAAGGCATGCTATTATGTCATAGTAATACAAAAAATATTTATGAAGAAGTAACTATTGGAAATATGCACACAAACTTATGGCAAATGTCTATAGGAAAAGAACACATAACTTTTCTATTAGAATTTTGATGAAAAATGTTAAGTACTTGTCACTAAATCCGCATGCCAACCTTGCCTGACAGCGCTATGTCTAGGTAACAAAATCACAGTCCCCAAAGGACACTGCACAGCTTCCACAGTGACCCTTTGCATATTTTTTTTCCTGCTAAGTGCTGCTGCATTACAACTCTCCTTTTTGAAGGCATACAATTCCTACTAATGATGTGAAAATCTAGGAAAGACTAGAAAAGTCATCCATATTTTATGCACAGGAAATTGTCTGTGTAGCTTAAGTTTGTGGATGCATGTGACATCCGGTTTAGTAAGAAAATGAGTTAAGAAAAAATCAGGTTGGCCTCTATATAGCACTACTATACTTTTTTGATTTGTAGGCATGCTACTAACTTGTTTTGTTACAATTTTTTAAAAAAGATTTTATCGTGCTTTAAGTGAAAGTTTACAATCCAAGTCAATTTGTCATACAAAAACTTGCACATCCATTGCTATGTAACTCTAGCTACTATCCCCATCCTGTGACAGCACACTCCTCCTTTCCACCTGTATATCCCATGTCCATTCAACAAGTTCCTGTCCCCCTTTGCCCTTTCAGCAGTCTTGGACAAGAGCTGCCCGGTTAGCCTCGTGTATCGGCTTAAGGCAGAAAACATACTCTTCACCAGCATCATTTTATGTTTTATAAACCCAAAACCCACTGCTGTTTGTGTCTCATAGTCCAGTCCAATCTTTGTCTGAAGAGTTGGCATTGGGAATGGTTTCACTTCTGGGCTAAAAGAGACATTGAAGACCCATGTCTTCTAGTCTGTAGGACCATCAAGTCTCGTCTTTTTAATAGATTTCTAGTTCTGTACACCCATTTTTCTCTCACAGTAGGATATTTATGTTGCATTCCCTCTCAGGGCAGTTACTGATGGTGGCTGGGCACCATCTAGCTCTTCTGGTCCCATGCTGATGTAGTCTGTGGATTACATGGCCCTTTCTGTCTCTTGGGCCTAAATTTTCCTTATGTCTTTCATTCTCCTCTGCACCAGGTGGGTTGGTACCAGATGATACTACTTAAATGGCCACTTGTACTGCCGTTTAAGGGACAAGATGCCACTCACCAAAGTGGGATGCAGGGTATTTTCTTAAGAGAACTTTCATATGCCTGTTTACTTAGATGTCCCCTGAAACCGTGGTCCCCAGACCCTTGCCGCTGCTCCTCTGTCCTTCAAAATTCTGAGTTATATTTAGGAAACTTCTTAGCTTTTGGTTTAGTCTAGCTGCACTGGCCTTCTTTCTACTGTGCACTGCCCCTCCCTTCACGTAACCCAATTTGCATCTACTATTTGATCAATGAATATCCTTCTCTTCTCCACCTTCGTAACTGTCAAAGGCTGTTTTCTTCTGTGTGTAAATCATCACTTGCACTCCTATAATAGTACTGGTCTCGTACAATGTTTGTTCTTCTGTAACTAATTTTCCTCAGCATAATGTTTTCCAGATTCCTCCATATTATAAGATGTTTCCCAAGATCGTCATTGTTCTTTAACATTGCATAGTATTCTGTTGTGAGAATATAATGTAGTTTGTTTATCTATTCATCTGTTGATGAGCATCTAGGTTGATTCCATCTTTTTGTTAGTGGACAGTGCTGCAATAAGC
Source organism: Heterohyrax brucei (assembly GCA_028571685.1). Lineage (NCBI taxonomy): Eukaryota > Metazoa > Chordata > Mammalia > Hyracoidea > Procaviidae > Heterohyrax > Heterohyrax brucei. The sequence continues at coordinate 24,401,116 of CM053147.1, forward strand.
ACTGGTATGCATATCTACTCATGAGACAGTGCTTCCCTAGGATGTATTTCAAGAAGTATTTATATTGCTGGCATTTTAACAAACTGTCAAGTAAATATCCAAAGTAGTTGTAACACTTTACATTCCCAGCAATAGTGTAGAAGTGTTCCAGTCTCTCCACAGCTCTCCCACATTTATTATTTTATGCTTTTAGTATTAATGCCAGTGTTGTTGGGGTGAGATGATAGATCATTGTAATTTTGATTTGGATTTCTGTAATGGCTAATGATCATGAGCATTTTCTCAGGTATCTGTTAGCCTCCTGAATGTCTTCTTTGGTGAAGTGGCTCTCTATATTCTTTGCTTATTTTTTTTAATTGGGTTATTTGTCTTTTTTGCTGTTGAGGTTTTGCAATATCTTGTAGATTATGGAGATTAGATGCTGATCAGATTTGTGGTAGCCAATTTCTTTTCCCATCTGTAGGTTGTTTTCCTACTCTTTTGGTGAAGTCTTTGGATGAGTATAAGTGTTTGATATTTAGGAGTTCTCAGCACACTACATTCTCTTCTGGAGTCTGTGCTTTGTTAGTAATGTTTTGTAATCTGTTTATGCCATATATTAGGTCCCCAGCATCGTCCATGTGTTTTCTTCCAAGATCTTTATCATTTTAGATTTTATATTTAGGTCTTTGATACATTTTGAGTTAGTTTTGTGCATGATGTGAGATATGAGTCTTTCTTCCTTTAGCTCTATTTCTCTGTCTCTCTGTCTTTCATTTTTTGAGATGAATTTCCAGTTATGCCAAGAACATTTCTTGAAGACGTTGTCTTTTCCCCAGTTTATGGACTTTGGGCCTTTCTCCATAGGTGGATGATTTTATGTCTGGATTCTGAGTTCTGTTGCATTGGTCTGTGTATTTGTTTTTGTTCCAGTGCCCTTTTGACTACCATGGCAGTGTCATAGGTTCTAAGGTCAGGTAGTGTGAGACCTCCCTCTTGGTTCTTCTTCAGTGATGCTTTACTCAGCCAGGGCTTCTTCCTTTTCCATATGAAGTTGGTGATTTACTTCTCCACCCCATTAAAAATTGCCATTGGGGTATGTATTAGGATCGAATCGTTTTTTTAGATAGCTTTGGGTGTAATACACATTTGCATGATGTTGAGTCTTTATAGCTATGAGCAAGTAGGTTTCTCCACTTATGTAAGTCTCTTCTGATTCCTTACAGTAGTGTGTTGAGATTTTCTTTGTATAGGTCTTTTATGTCTCTGGTTAGATTTATTTTTAAGTATTTTATCTTTTAGGGGACTATTGTAAATGGTATTGATTTGATTGTTTCCTCTTTGATATTCTCTTTGTTCATGTAAAAGAATCCAAGTGATTTCTGTATGTTTATCTTGTATCCTAACTCTTTGCTGAACTCTCCTATTAGTTCCAGTAGCTTCTTTGTAGACTCTTCAGAGTTTTCAGTGTATAAAAATCATATCATCTCCATGTAGAGATGCCTTTTATTTCTTTTTCTTGCCTGATTGCTCTGGCTGGAACCTTCAGCACAATGTTGAATGAAAGTGACAAAGGACATCTTTGTCTGATGCCTGTTCTCAAGGTGAATGCTTTCAGACTCTCCACTTATGATGTTGTTGTCTGCTTTTTGTTATGATTTTGAAACATTAAACTTTAGTTCAGTTTTAAAAGATGATTTTATGTATCAATGGTCTACAAAGTATGGTAATTATGTAATAGTTGAAGTGTTGACATATATATCTACCAGTGTCATTCCACTGTTACTGCTCTGGACTATCCAATCTGCTTAATATTAATTGACCACCTGTTATGTGCCAGAATTTTTCTGGGTTCTATAAATACCATCACAAACAAGACAATTTATAGCTTATATTTCATTGAAGAGAAACTGATAATAATTAAAAAAGCAAAGTAAATAAGTAAATGTCAGATAATTATAAATGCTATACAGATAAAGCATGAAATTACTTAAAAAAGAAAAATACCTAGGGTGGCTGCTGTGAATTGGGTTGTCAGGGGATATCTAAGGAAGCATTACAAACAGCCTTAGTTGCAAGCCTTAACAATTATTCCCACCTGACACTTCTTTCCTGAATCAGTATTGCTTATAAGAAAGCAATATGAACATCTTTAGTTGCCAGCCTTAATGGTTATTCCATCTGACACTTTTTTCTTGAATCAGTATTGCTTGTATGCACCTGTTCACCCTTAGATAAAATGCTTGGTTTGGCTGAAGCCAACATAACTTTGAAAAGAAAAGAGAATGAGCAAAGAGACTGAATTAGTGTCTTGATATCACCAGACTATTGAATTAACTAGTATTATAATTGTTCCCTTTCCAGAATTCTTTTAAGCAAAACAATTAAACTTATAATCAAAATAAGCTGTGTGCATCTTAGTTACTGCTGTAGAAGAGATAAAGGTAACAAATATTTAAGACGAGGAGCCAACTGTAATAGTGTCACAGAGAACAGCTGATCCAGAAGACAGATGACCAGAAAGCCTTCATGAGTTAAAGAAGATAGTGTAATGCCATTCAGTGGGTAAGAGTTAAAGTAAAAGAAGGTGGAGGGGTGAGAGATACAACAGTGCCAAGCTATGGAAGATAGAACTTTATTAGTCAGAATGAAGAGTTTGACTTTATTCTGTGTTAAAAACGTTAAGTTTTCTAATCTATGGAGCCACATTCTCTGATTAACCTTTTGAACAAAGCACACTGGATCCTTTACATGGAGAGTGGATCTCAGAGAAAGAAAAATAAAAACAGAGTAACTCAGTAGAGTATTGCAGTGGTGTATGTTACAGGTTGTCATGCATTCAACTATGTCCCCCAAAATCTGTGCAGAAATTTGCCTGGGCCAAGGTTTCCTGTATTCTGTGACTGGCCTCCTCCATTTTACAATTTTCTGATGCTTGTAAATCCTAATCTCTGCCTGTGGCTAACAGATAAAATGATTATGTTTAAAAAGGACTGTAACACTCTTGCTAAGGGAGTTTTCCAGGAGTGCAATTTGCACCACCATTTATAAAGAGAGAAAAACAAGCAGAATTGAGAACCTTATACCTTCAAGAAAGCAGCACCAGGAGTAGAGCACATCCTTCAGACCTGAGGTTCTTGCACCAAGATGTTCCCTGAACAAAAACTGATGCAACACAAGGACTTTCCTCTGGAGCCAACAAGGGGGAAAGCCTTCCCCTAAAGGGAACATACTGAATTTGGAGTTGTAGCCTACTGGGCTGTGTAGGAATAAACTTTCCTTTGTTAAAGCCATCCACTCTGAGATATTTCTATTAGAGCAGCACTAACTGACTACAGCATATTTAATGGTGGTTTGGATTTGGTAACAATAGTTGGAGAAGAACAGAATAAATTAGAGATATATTTTGCTGGATCTACGAGACCTAATAGTCGGTTGGATATGTGAGTGAAAGAGAGAAAATAACAAAGAATGATTCTAGCACTGTGGCTGCTTTAAGTAAAATGTACTCAATTTTTTATGTGCAATAGAGGTATAAATCTGTCATAAATGAATATGTATCTAACAGGAAATAAACCAAATATTCACTTATAGATTTCAAACATTTTGCTTACTCAAATGAAGCCATTATTGAATATCTACTATATGCAAGGATTTGTGTTAGTTACTGGAACTTAAAAATATGTATAAGGCCTAGGTCCTACACAGAAGACACTCATGAAATAGTGATATAAGTAAGTACTGTAATCTGTAATCTATGTTCTAAAAGAAGTATTATAGTATCCAATATAGTAACTGTGTAAGTCTGGATATTTTTCTCCTCAATAACTAGAGTGGAAGCTTCCTGAGAGTAGGCTGTGTTTCCTTTATTTCTTTGTTGCCCTCATAGTCCTGAAAAAAGTATAAGGCATGTAATGATAGTCTAATATATTGTCAGAAGATTGCAAATGAAGATCTGTGTGATTTAACCAATGTGCAGTTTCCTGTAGAGGTATAGATGAAATTTCTGGGCCCAAGTATGTCTGTAATAGATTACTTTTTCTTTTGCAAAGCCAAAAGTAAACATCTAGAGCATCTTCTTCAAATGATGTCCACCACAAAACCGCCAAAACTGTGAAATATAATTCCTCTATCCACAAAATAAGAATAGAGAAGTGATACTGCCTATTAAGTGAAAGTATAGTTTTTGATACATGGATAAAGTAAATTCTATTGACATTTTTGTATACTGAAGTTAGAATTTTATTTTTTCCTTGAAAGAGTTCTGCATTCTACTTTAATTCTTTGTTTTGAATGGGCTAATGTGAAGCTGTTCAGGACAGTGCCTCCCCAACTCACAGAGACCAGAAGCTCTGTTGCAGCTGTCCTTCAAGACAAGAAGTAGCCAAGTATGCAAATACTCTCTCCTGCGGAGGGAGGTCATGTAAGTGACCTGGTTGTTTGGCCAACTGGCAACTGCCATATTGGCCGATTCACTGACTTTTTTAATTTTTGTGTTGGAAGGGAGAATAAGACTATTCCGCCCCCCCCCCCGCGAAAAATATATATGTAGCTGCACTTTGCTGGGTAGCTTGTTTGCTGATTCCAGTGGGAGAAAGGCATGGAGTTAATCAGCTCTGCCCTCATTATTGCAGTCTGTGGAAATCATTACAACTGGCTGCAGGGGACACAAGGATAATTTGTCCATCCAAGAAAAGAAATTAAATATTGCAAAACAAAACTCACAGTGTTTCCATATGATGATTATGAAGAGACTAACTTTGTGAACTTGTACAGAAGTTTTTCCATTCCAAACAAGAAATTCATGGAGTAACATAACTTTTCTTGAGCTCTCCAAACTCAAGTGAATGGTTTAGTTAAGAATGATTTGCCCTGACTTTCATTTATGCTTTTGCTATCCTCCTCATGCATCTCTTTTTTCATCTTCAGATTTAAATGTTCCCCCTCTTACTGTACTATATATAAGAGATTTACAAAACAGATACTCTTTGCAGGACTCTTAGACATGTTCAGATGCCTGAAGCATTGACTTCCATTTGATAGACTTACAATGGAATGTTTTAATTTCTAACCTGAAGCAGTTCATCCAAAGATTTAAAATGCCATGGGGATCAAGCTGTTGCCGAAATATGCTTTACAATGGACCTAGTTATGAATACCCCTGTGAAGTAAATACAAAAGAATTTTCTTGGGCCAGTCAAGGCAAAGAAAAAGGCTATTTTTGCATTTGAACCAACTCTGGTTGAGAATCAGCATTGAGAATCAACTTTCAGTCTTCCTTTCCTAAAAACAGTCTTTCTTTAATTAAAGATAACATCTTCTGAGTGCCATCAATGGATATACATCTTTCAAATCCACACAGTTCCTGCCATAGACTAATATGAATGCAACCAAGCAGAAAAGTTCTGCAAGGCTCATGTTTAAAAAAAAAAAAAAATGGATTAAGATAGAACTACAATATGAGTACTGGCAAATTGAATCCAAGTTTGTTTCACCTGTCACTGTAGCTGAAAATTCAGAGACAGTGCGGAGTTCAAGGAATAATTTATTGGCAGATCTGCTAGCACTCTGGAAGACACCTGCCAAAAGCTGTCTCACTTGGGTTACATTTCTAGTGGGTTTTATAGCCAGAATTCAAAGGGGAGGGGATTGGTCACAGAACAGTAGTCAGGAGTCACATGGTTTCATTGCATCATAAAGTTTTATTACATCTCACGAACAGTGTGAATTGCCCAAAAGTTTGCCAAGGATAACCAAACAGAGCAGGCTCAAAAGTTTGTCACAGGATAATCAAACAGAGAAGACCCAAAAGTTTGTTGCAGCATAATGAAACAGTAAACGATCCAAGAATTTTTGCCTCTCTCTGAGGTCTTAATCAACTCTGTTTCCTCAGAGATAGGAAGAGGAAGAGATAGGGAGAGGAATGCAGACCTGTTAGTCTGATTGTTAAGGCAGAAAATAGAATGTAGCTTAATAACCCAAGTGACCTTTGTTAGGCCTTTACATTTACCATCATGAATATCCCGATCATGCATAAATTGCCATGCATGAATTTTGAGTTACTGATGTTTCACTGGATTTGAGGCTGGGAGGAAAATTCTGAACCTTGGTTTTGTGTCTGCTTGATACAGTGACTTCAGCAAGTCAAGTTTCCCCTCATGTTTTTTCTCCCTTTGTTTTTACTTTCTTCCTTCCTCTTTTTACCTTCCTCTTTCCCTCCCTCCATTTCTACCTTTCTTATTTTTCTTATTTCTTCCCTCCCTTCCCCCTTTTTTCTTCCTTTTCTCCTTCCTTCTGTGTAGTTATAGCCTGAAGGTATAAGTCATTAATCCATTTTCATTGAGTCAGTTCTGACTCATAATGACCCTACTTCAGCCTACTGTGGAGCAGAAGCAAATAAAGTTACTTAAAATGCTGAAGGGTCAACAATAACAGCAAAAAATTAAAGGGAGTCTCTCTTGAATTCTAGAAAGGAGCTAGTAGCACAGTGTTTAAGAGCTGGGTCAATAACCAAAAAGTTAGTGATAGTTTGAACTCACCAGCTGCTCTGTGGGAGAAATATGTGGCAGTCTGCTTCTGTAGACATCTACAGCCTTGGAAACCCTATGGGAAAGTTCTGTTGTGTCCTATAGGATCACTATTGCTAGTAATTGACACAACAGCAATGGAGGTTTTTAATGGTTTTCTAGGTGTTGCTGAGAGAGGAAGGAATAAATCAAGGGCTAAACATCTTGCTCCCAAGGGGCTAACTTTCTGATGTATAAAGTTGAACAGTGAAATACATGATGTCTCTGATGGTAGTAAGTGTTGTGAAGAAAAATACAGCAAAAGAAGAGAATGGAAAGCACTGAAAAGGAAAGCTTTCTATTTTCTACAAGGTGATCAAGGAAATCTTTATTCAGAAGATTACACTGGAGCAGATGTAAAGAGGTAAAGAATGCTCAGTAAGGCTGTGTGCTGGAAGATCATTCCGGGAAGAGGGAACAGTAAAAACACTCCTTTAAGTTAGAGTTAATGGGTTCAAGAAACAGCAAGAAAGTCACTGTGGCTGGAGCTGAGTGAACAGGAGCAAATCAAGTTAACTAAAAAAGTTAGTGGGTCAACAATAACAGCAAAAAGTTAAAAAGCCAAGCCAAGTGCCGTCAAGTTGGACCTGACTCATGGCGACCCTAGGGGCCAGGGTAGAACTGACCCCCAGAGTATTTAAGGAGCGCCTGGTGGATTTGAACCTTGTAGTTAAATGTGGAATAATAACTGCTGTAGGGTCACTATGAGTCGGAATCAGTCAATGGCAGTGGGTTAATGGGTTATCGCTTTAGGCTAATCAATTCTGACACAATTAAAATCCATAGGAGAGTTTTGTGGAAAGAAGTGACATGTTTTAAGTGAATCACTCTGGCATCTACACTTGGAATACCCTGTCAGGTACGGGGCGAACCAACATGACAAATGATGGTAGTCTACACTAAGGAGATATTAGACAAGGTGGTAAAAATCATTTGGATTCTGTTTATGCTTTGGAAGTATATGTGTTCTGCAATGTTTTCAAACATTTTGTCATAAATGTAATGGTTATGTGAAAGTACTATGTATATGAAGAAATTATTGTCAAACAAGCTGTTTATTGGTTCAAAATTTATAAGCTTAGTTATTGTTCTTGTACATTGGCAAAAAATAATCATAGATGCAGGTATCAGTCAAGTTTTTTATAAGCAGACAGTGCAATCTACTATAGCCAATTTAAGCAGAAATGAGTTTAATAAATAATGTCAGTTAGACTTAAGAAGTCGAATACACCAGAGAGCCGTAGTAGTCACGAATTAGAAAGGTAAGGATAACACCTCCCCCACAGCATGCCCACTGTTGCTACCACTCACAGTTTTACTGTGAAATTATGGACTGAGCATCAAGAAACTCTGATGGAGCAGCCATAGAAGAAACCAATGTATCTGCCGTCAATGTCATAGATTGTCTGGTCTTTGTGTATACAGCTGCTACCTCAGACGCTCCTTCCAACCTCAAGGTCTGACTCGAGATTTCAGCCCACATGCAGAAAAGAAGCTTTAAGTAAGTCTGGGATACAAAATGCTCAGCTTACCATCCTTCAGATTAGTGAGTGGGTGCTGAGTAAATCATTCAGCTTCCTGCAATGAGGTCAAAAGAAAAGTGTGGCTTCAAACTCTGTCCAGATGTCTAAGGTAACTGCCTTGAATCCATAAGACAAATGAGAGAACTACTGTTGAAATAAGGTGGACCAAGTCAGGAGAGATGTGCATAATGGTTATATCCTTTCACCATACCTATTCATTATGTATGCAGAGCAAAGAATAAGAGAAGCTGGGCTCTGTGAAGAAAAATCGGGTACCAGGATTGGAGGAAGACTCATTAGCAACCTGTTTTATGCAAATAACACAACCTTGCTTCCTGAAAGTGAAGACAACTTAAAGCACTTATTGATGAAGATCAAAGACCAGAGTCTTCAATATAGATTACCCGTCAACATAAAGAAAACAAAAATCCTCACAACTGGACCAGTAAGGAACATCATAATAAATGGAGAAAAGATGGAAGTCGTCAAGGATTTCATTTCACTTTAATCCACAATCAACACCCATGGAAGCAGCAGTCAGGAAATCAAAAGAAACATTACATTGGACAAAGCTTCAAAACACCTCTTTAAAGTATTGAAAAGCAAAGACGTCACCTTGAAGACTAAGGTGCACCTTACCCAAGCCATGGTGAACACAGATATGACTAGCAGTTGACTTGTAAGTCCCAATGTGAATTAGTATGGCAAATGCATCCTTTGGAAAAGAAAATCACTGAATGTGCTCTAATCTGGATTTTGGCAAAGCAGAGTTCTAATTACCCAAACTGGTTTTGGCCATATTATTTCAATAGTTGTTACGTTGGAGAGAGATACTACATATGAAGACTCTTATTTATTTAATGTTTGATAATATTTGTTAAATAGCATTCATTGAGCATCTCTAGCACACCTTCCTGTCATATTTTCATTCAAAACTGTCCTCCAAAATTCTGTATTGTGTCATTTTTCTCATAATATCATTTTCCCTGTCTCACGTGCTTTTCAAAATGTATATAAGTACAAATTAACTAAAGCAAGCTAAAAAAATTCTTCATTGATCACTTTCTATGCTCCATGTAGTAGCCATGTTTTATTAATAAACTCGATATTTATAATATATGGTGGAGATTTTCTTGAATTTAATGGTAGATTTGGATGGAGTGGAAGAGAATTAGAGAGTTTTATAAGTAGAAGAGAAAAACAATCAGTCGATGGGTTTTTATATCTACTCAAATTGTAATATTTGAGACCTTTCATCGACTGCATGTGTTGTTTTTTAAAATAAATGAGTGACCTCAAGTCACGAAAACTAAAGGCAGGTTAATTTAGTACATTAAGGTTCTCTGAAATCATTGTTTCTGTACTTCATTTCTACAGTATTATCTGTGATTGCCTGATTTAAGACTCTTTGTTGAAGGTCTTTAAAGTTCTTAATAGTAATACAGATTGTTATCTTCAGCTATTCATCAGAAAAAGCCAAGGAATTCTGTTTGTTTTTCAAATTTCCTGTCTTGATCATGTCCCTGGAACATCCTGGATATTCTGTAGGTTTGAGGTAAGGTCCCCATATTGATCTATTACTAAAATTTCCATAGGTAGTGCTGATGGATGCACTGTCATCTCCATGATGTTATTGGTTTCCAGAAAATTGAGGGGAAAAAATGAAAGTAGCCAGGGTCTTCTTTCTCATACAGTCTACATACATTATTTTAATGTTTTAGAAAAAAAGAAGAAGAAAGAAACAGTAATAGCCCATGTTTTTTACTGAATGAGGAAGAAGAAATATTCTAGAAATATTTCCTAAAATGGACAGTCAATTCCAGCCTCATTACTGTTTTTCTATCACAGATGCCTTGACATCGTTATTTTTTTAACTTTTCAAAACTTGAGTGTTTTAATGCCCTTCTTTGCAGCTGTCCTTGAAGACCACAGGCAAAGCCAAATGAAACAATTCATCTTAAGAAGTGTGCTGCCTTCAGAGACAAGTTGTCTGTCTGGAACAGGAAAAACTCCAAATGTCTTCTGATCTCTTTATCCTTAGCTCTTTTAACTACTAATTGTACTTGAAAAGCTCTCTTTACCCAGGGTATCTGATATACTCCAGAAGCAAGTTCTTCCAACAGTACTCTAATGACCATAACTTCTGCATAATTGTTTATACAAGTATTTATGATTAGGTAGTCCCTTCCTATCACTTCTGAGTTGTTGATTAGCATGTATATAAATTCACAATCATGTATATACATACACAAGGAGAGATATTTAAATACTGGTGTGAGTTCTGTTCATCTTTCTACGTGAACACACAGATGGAGGCAGAGAAATTCATACACTTACACAAACATATGCATACATATACACATATGGATCTGTATATTCATGGTGGTTATTAGCATGATATCATACTCATTTTTGTCATTATTAGTTGCCATCAAGTCAATTTTGAGTCAGTGTGACCTCATGTATAACAGAAGAAAACGTTGTGTGGTTCCATCTCATTCTCATGATAGTTGATATGTTTGTATGATAGTTGCTATGTGTGCATCCATTGTTGTGGCCGTTGTGTCAATGCATCTCATTCAAGGTTTTCTTCATTTTTGATAAGCCTCTTCTTTACCAATTATGATTTCCTTCTCCAATGTACTCAAAGTAAGCAATCCAAAATCTCATCATTCTCTGAAGAGTACTCTGGTTGTATTCCTACTAGACTGATACGTTTTTTCTTTTGGAAATCTACAGTATATTAAATATCCTTTGCCAACACCACAATTCAAATGCATCAGTTCTTCTTTTATCTTCCTATTTTTGTTCACCATTCACATGCAGAGAAGGTGGCTCAAAAGACCCTGTCTTGGGTTAGGTGCACCTTAGTTATCATAGTGACATTTTTGCTTTTTAAAACTTGAGAGGTCTTCGACAGCAGCTTGCCCAGTGCAATATGTGATTTGGTTTCTTGACTGCTGCTTCCATGGACATTGATTGTTGACCTAAGCAGAATGAGACCATTGGCAACTTCAGGTTTTTTAACCCTCCTCCATTGATTATGATGTAGTTTATGAGTCCAGTTTTGAGGATTTTTGTTTTCTTTGTGTTCAGGCATAATCCATAATGAAGTCTAAATCATAGGAGTGCCCAATTAACAGTTGCTAAATAGATGCATTAATGGGTAAGTTAACTGCCGAATTAACTTAGGTGAAACTACAGATACCTGCATGTACCATGTACCTTCTGTATCTGAAGTGCTCATGCTATGGTTTTTAGGTCCCATACCAGACAACTTTGAAGAAATAGTGATAGGAATCTCACGTATATGTGTAGCTTTAAGTTAGGATGCATTTTCAACAAATACTTGATAAATAAGATGGAGCAGAATATAGAAAGCTGGTAAAAAGGCAAAATTCCATTAATTTCAGAAATTCAGTTTGAAGTTATTTTTTTAAATCCACATAATTTTCATGGTTAAATAACAAATATATAAAGGTTTTGCATCAACTTGAGATGGATGCTAAACACTATCTTGAAAGCGTAATACTTTGTAGAAAATTACCAATAATTACATATTTTTTGCACTATAGAAAAAAATGCAGCTGTTAAATGATGCTAACTGGTCACTGAGTAAATTAAGATAAATTACTTAATTTATAGCCCATTTGCCCTTGAGATAGGCAGAAAATGTCCCCTGCTCCCAGATATCCACCACTTAATCCCCTAAACCTATGAACACATTACCTTTCATGGCAAAGGAGATTTCGAGTATGGGTAACATGAGGATGTCAAGATAGGAAGATTTTCTTGGATTACAGGGATGGGTCAATTGTAAGCACAAGGATCATTATGAGAGGGAAGTAGAAGGGTCAGAATCAGAGTCAGCCAAGCCAAGTGCCGTGGGAGAATCAGAGTAAGTGATGTGATAATGGAAGCATAGGTCAAAATGATCCAGCTTCAAGCCAAGGAATGTGGGCAGTCCCTAAACCTGTTACGACTGAGTCCATTCTGACTCATAGCAACCCTATGGAACAGAGTAGAACTGCCCCCATAGAGTTCCCAAAGAGCACCTGGTGGATTTGAACTACCAATTTCTTGATTAGCAGCTGTAACGCTTAACTGTTACACTACCAGGCTTTTGTGGGCAAGAAAAGGCAAAGCAGAGATTCTCCCCCAAGACTCTCCAGAAGCAACACAGCTCTGCCAACACCTTGATTTTATCCTCATAGACCAGTTGCAGATTTCTGATCCCTATAATCAAAGATAATAAATTTATGTTGTTTTACACAAATACATTTATGTTGTTTTACACAAATACATTTATGGTGACTTCTTATAACAGTGGTAGAATACTAATATGTTCCTTATATGCCTAAATTTCTGAGATAAAGTCTCAAGTCAACCTAATACCCAGTGAAATTATGAAAAGTAAACAATGTTTCTAAAAAGTTTTTGATAGCCAAAGTCCTATTAGCAAATTCAATTCCACTTTGAATCCGTGGATTCTAAGGACAAAAAAAAATTAACCATTTCTCATCCACTCTAGCTTTTATTGTAAGGCACACCATTATTTCATGTACCACTAAAAACACGGTGTAGAAGGAGGAAAGGTCCCAGGTGGGAATGACCACACAGTAGATGATCCCGCACACAGCTGGATAACTGTGTCAACAAAGCAATAAACAGAGTAAAAGTTGAATGCTTATGCCAACCAGAAGGCAGGACTAAGGAATTTCAGAAATCTCATCCTAAGCACTAGGATGAAAGAGGGAAATGAATTATCTCCTGAGAAAATAAATCACAATTCATTGCTCACACAATGAATTCTAACTACCAGCGGATACAAGGATTTAAAAAATCCTTAAGCAAAAAGTTTAATTTAAAATGATCTCCAGTTGTAGGCCCGCTGAGATGACTGGCATCAGAAAACTCAGATTGTCTCTGGAAGAAAGCTAATTCAATCCAGACCAGCAATAATTATAAAATTTCATGAGTGGCACAAGGCAATTTTAAGGTTGTTAAAATTATTATTATTATTTTTTTTAATCGCATATAAGAATCTTTGCTGTTCTAGAGAGCTCCCTTGGTCTTAGAAACCCTGGTAGAGTAGTGGTTAAGCATGACATCTGCTAACCAAAAGGTTGACAGGTTGAATCTGCCAGGTACTTCTTGGAAACTATGGAGCAGCTCTACTCTGTCTTATAGTATCTCTGAATAAAAATCGACTCACAGGCAGAGGGTTTGCTTTTTTTGCCCTTGGTCATTTCTAGGATGAGTATGCTAATATATCAAAAGTGTGTGTGTGTGTGTGTGTGTGTGTGTGTGTGTGTTCTGAATTCCTATCAACTAATCTATGAACAATCCTCTCCCTCCCTACTCTTGTAGCAGTCAAAGAATATTTTCATTTGTGTGTAGGCTTTTTCTTAAATCCGTATAATAGTGGTCTTATATAATATTTGTCCTTTTGTAGTTGACTGATTTCACTTAACATAAAATCTTCCAGAGGATTCCAAATTATGACATGTTTCCTAAAATCATCATTGTTCTTTTTCATTGCATAGTGTTTCATTGTGTATATGTACCACTTTGTTTATCCATTCATCTGTTGATGGGCACCTAGGTTGATCCCATCTTCTTAAAATTGTAGACAGGGCTGCAGTAACTGTTCCTGTACATCTGTTCATGTGACAGCTGATATTTCTCTAGAATATGTTCTAAGCAGTGGGATAGCTGGATCAGATGATATTTCTATGTCTAGCTTTTTAAGAAAGTGCCAAAATTGCTTTCCAAAGAGGTTGTAGCATTTTGCATTCCATCCAGCAGTGTAGAAGAATTCCATTCTCTCCACAGCCTCTCCAGCATTTATTACTTTGTATTTTGGGTTTTTTGGATTAATGCCAGCATTGGGGTGAGATAGTACCTCACTGCAGTTTTGATTTGGATTTCTGTAATGGCTAGTGATCCTGACCAGTTCCTTTTGTGTCTTTTGACTGTCTGGATGTCTTTTCAATGTTGGTTTTATATCTATTGAGAATTCTGATTGTGTTTCTTGTTTTGATGTGTAGCATTGTTTGCTTTGCAGCTACCCCAGTGTTTTCTCCTAACGATCCAAGTTTAAGCCAGTCTTTAATGTCTTTGTATTGCCTTGACTTTCTCTCCATTTAAAAGGTCTATGACTACACTAATTTGTTCCTGTTTTTAGTGTAATGCTGTCACAATGTGTATACTGAGTTCTCTCTTTCCCTAATTTTAATTGTTTAACTTTGATTGAGCTTTGTGGCTTCCACTGGTGGGTTTGGGTTATTCAAGTTGGACTCTGGGTGCTGTGTCCTGAATTGTATTATTGAGTATATACTTGATGTTATTGATTTTCTAAATGGAGGAGTTCTGTCAGTATTTCTTGTAATTTTGATTTGGTTTTGGCAAATTCTCTGAACTTTTATTGATCTGGGAATGTCCTAATCTCACCCTCACATGTGAGAGACAATTTCACAGGATATATGATTTTTGTTTGAAAGTTTTTGTATATGTCATGGATTGAATTGTGTCCCCCCAAAACATGTGTAGTAATTTGGCTGAGCCATGTTCCCTGTATTCTGTGATTTCCCTCCATTTTGTGATTTTGCTGTGCTGTATGGTAAAGAGGATTGGAATGGGACTGTAAATCCTTTCCTAAGGTCACCTCCCTGCTCCACTATAAAGGGAGTTTTCCTGGAGTGTGGCTTGTACCACCTTTTATTCTTTTATCCTACAACAAACAAAAGGAAAAGGAAACAAGCAAAGAATTGGGAACCTCATACCATCAAGAAAGCGGCAACAGAGAAAACTGTGCCCTTCAGACATGAAGTTCCTGCACCAAAATGCTCCCTGACCAAAGACAGATACAATACAAAGACTTTCCTCCAGACCACAGAGACGGAAATCCTACTCCTGGAGTAGACGCCCTAAATTTTGACTTGTAGCCTACAGAACTGTGTAAGAATGCCAAGCCAATAAGCACTGCTATTTTTAAAGCCATCCACTTTGCAGTATTTCTGTTAGAGCAGCACTAGATGACTAAAACAGAACTTGGTACAGAGGGAGTGGAGTGCCGCTCTAATAAATACCTAAAATGTGGAAGCAGTTTTAAAACTTAATGGATAGAAGATTCACACAGAATAGAGAACTATATAACACCAAAGAAGGCATAGATGGTGAGAAGCAGCAGAAACCAGCAGTGGCAGATGGGTAGCACCAGAACCAGAGCAAAACAAGACAGCACTGGAGCCAACCCACAGAGCAAGAGAGCTTGAGTGCCTGTGTGCAGAGGTTTCCTGGTGAAGTGGGGTGCCTCTGGGCACTTGAATCAGTGGAGGTAGGCTTGCTGACCCACAGATCAGGAGAGCTGAGTATCTGTGTGGAGGAAGCTATGTGGCAGAGTAGGGAGCCTCCAGGCACTTGAATCAGTGGAGCTACAGAGCTTTGGAACACCTGCTCCAGCAGGGAAGATGTGGACCTGAGGCCTGGGCCATGAGGCTAATTGGATGCAGAAGGTGAAGAAACAAAGAGCAGGAGAAGTTGAGCTGCCTCAGTCTCAAAAGTTATGACCATGACCTCAGAGGTTTGAAAGGGTGAAGCTATGGCTTCCTGTTTTCATAAGGGTGGAATTGCCACTCATTTGGGCTTAGGGTGCACCTAAAGCTAACAGGACAGAGTTACTTTCCCAGTGAGCCTAGAAGGCAGGGTGGTAGCACAGGGCCGGGGATCTCCACTCAGAATCCAGAAAGTGTGGACAGTATCTAGAGTTTGGAGGACAAGACTAATGTGTAAATTGTTTCAGAGAACAGAGGATTATCATCAGAGCTGTGAGGGCTGATGTAATGTGTTTTGATGACTTGTTGCCTATTTTGCCTTCCTTCTCCACTCGTAATGGAATCATCTTAAGCTGTGCCAGTTATGCCATTGTACCTTTGGAAGCACAGTTGGTTTCACAGTTGTTGAATTTTTGAATGTTTGAACTTTGGACTTGGAACTGATTTAAGAATTTTACTATCATATGGGGTGAACATGTTTTTGCTATGACCTGTACTATGATAGGATGAACGTGTTGTATGTTTCAAAAATGTGATTTATTTTTTCAGAGGATGAAGGGTGGAATGTCATTGATTGAATTATGTAGCAATTCAAATATGTGTAGCAATTTTGCTGGGCCATGTTCTCTGTATTCTGTAATTGCCCTCCATTCTGTGATATTTTCCTATGCTGGATGTTAAAGAGGATTGGGGTGGGACTGAAAATTCCTTCCTAAGGTCACCTCCCTGCTCCACTATAAAGGGAGTTTCCCTGGAGTGTGGCTTGCACCACCGTTTGTTCTTTTACCCTACAAGAGATAAAAGGAAAGGGAAGCAAGCAAAGAATTGGAAACCTCATACCATCAAGAAAGCAGCACCAGGAGAAGAACACGTCCTTCAGACTTGAGTTTCCTGCACCAAAATGCTCCCTGACCAAAGACTGGTGCAACACAAGGACTTTCCTCCAGACCCCGGAGAGAGAAAGCCTACTCCTGGAGTGGACGTCCTGAATTCAGGCTTGTAGCCTACTGGACTGTGTAAGAATAAGCATTTCTATTTTAAAAGCCATCTGTTTTGTGTTATTTCTACTGGAGCGGCACTAGCTGACTTAAACATCATACCATTGCCTGTTTGCCAACATGTTTTCTGCTGCATAATCTAACTCAGTCTAACTGACTAACCTTTGTAAGTTAACTTTGGTTTGAGACTGGCTGCCTTTAAAGGCCCGTCTTTGTCTTTCAATTTGTTAAGTTCAATTGTAATATGTCTTGGTGTCTTTCTTTGGGGATCTACCGTTCATGGATTTTGATGAGCATCTTGGATAGATATCTTTTCATCTTTCATGGTGTAAAAGAAGTTTTCTGCCAGCAAATCTTCAACAATTCTCTCTGTATTTTCTGATATCCCTCCTTGTTCTGGCCCTCCAATAATTTGTAAATTATTCCTCTTGATAAAATCCCATGTAACTTTTTTTATGATTGAATGAAAATGTACATTCCCATATAAATTTGCATACTAACCTATATGCAGTGTCCACTGCTCTCCCTGCACAGTGACAGCACACTCTTCCTCCCTGCTCCATACATGTCTTACCTCCACATAACCCTTAATGATTCTTCATTTATCTTAATTCATTTATCTGATTTTTCCACATAAATGCTGGTGTCAGTTGCTTTATCTTCACTCTCACTAATTCTGGATTCCATTACCTTGATCCTGCTTCTCTGACTTTCTATTAAATTGTCTTACTCTACGATTTCATTGTTAATCTACTCAATTTCACATATCTGTTGCTCTAGCAAATCTTGTAGCATGTTTAATTTTTCCTTTTGTTCTGCTGCATTTTGTCTAATCCCCATCCTGATTTTTTGGAGGGCTCTGTGCATAACTCTTTTGCATTCCACCTCCAATCATTGCAGGAAGACGTCTTCATCCTGGAAATTCTTTGGTTTTTTATTATGGGAGATTTCTGAAGCCATGGCAGCCTGTTTCTTTAAATGATTATAAATTGATTGTTGGGGGCTGGACTGAGATGGAGGACTAACCACACTTTTCTTCTGATCCCTCTGACAACTAAGGCCTTGCAAAACAGCTGAATGAAGCAAAAAAAAAAAAAAAAAAAAGATTCTGGGAGCTCTAAGATCAGGCAGAAAGTTGTGAGATTGGATTGGGTGACAGGAAGGGAAACAACTACCTTTGTCTGAGATGAAATGTCAAAAGTTTCACACTTCTGCTTGTGCAGAGATGCAGTGCAAGTGCAAAGGCCATCTTTGTTGGCTGGAAGGCTAATACTAGGACTGCAGCACTTGAGAGCGTAGCTGAGGCTGACTGCCACACTGAACAGTGACACATGAGTTGAGTACGTCTCTCTCAGCAGAGAAGCTGAGCTTAGGACCACTATACCTACAGAACACACTGGTAGCTGGCAGCCAAGTGCATCACTTCCCTTTGGCCTGCCTTTCTCTTACCTATACTAGAGGCTAAATTATGGTGCACTACCTAGGCCAGAAGTGGGACATTTTACATGTGTTCCCTGAACTTTTCTCCTGGACTTGGAGAAGAAAACAAAGGGCAGGGTAGAAGAAAACCTCCAGTGGCTTCCCTGAGCTGAGTATTGCTGCATCTGCACAGCCTGGGGTGAATTCTACACAATCATCTCAAGATAAGTGCTTCTGATCCCTCATGATTCAGTCTTTTCCTATGTTCTGATTTCCTTCCCTGTCCCCAGCCTTTCCCACTTACCTTCTGTGCTTTGCACCTCAGGCTAAATTCTGATACTTGACGGCACTTGGCTTTGGCTTGGCAACCAGGCAGAAGAAAGACATTTTACTTGTGTGCCCTGAGCTTTTCTCCCAGACCCAGAGAGGGAAACAGTGGGAGGGTTTGAAGACAGGTTCCTCCAACTCCTCTGAGATGTGGATAGCTGCACCTACTAGATTGTCACAAGCTAAGTGGTTATCAACTCTTGTGACTGAAACCTTTTCTACACACTGACTTCACTCCCTTTACCCAGCCTTTTTCCCTTCCCTTCTCTGCACTACAGTGGACTATAGCCTTTTTCCCCTCCCTTCTGTGCTCTACAGCACACTAAATTTTAGAGCACTATCTGCGCTAGAAGTGGGGTGTTTTATGTGTGTGCACTGAGCTTTTGTCCCAGACCTAAGGAGGGAAACAAGGGCAAGACTGGAAGAAAAGTTCCATTGATTCCCCAGGCTAGCAATTCCTGCTGCATCGCTCAATGCAGTCGTCACTCCAACCACTGGTTGGCAGTGCATCAGAATTATTAAGGCTTCAGTAGCCACTGTAGATCAAATGACTAGACAACTTGGACAGTGAAAACCAAATTAATGTGTGTGTGTGTGTGTGTGTGTGTGTAAGTTAGGTAACAATAACCTGCCAAATAAATCACAACAGTGTTCTGATGGCTCAGAGACTGCCATCAATTTCTAATCATTTAAAGAAGCAGAGCGCCATGTCTCCAGAAAACTACCCGAATAATCAAAAAGTTTCCAAGATGAAGAAGCCTTCTTGCAATTATTGGAAGTAGAATACAGAAGAGTTCTGTATCGAACCCTTCAAGAAATTAGGATAGAGATTGCCAAACCAAGTGCCATCGAGTCAGATCTGGTGACCCTAGGGTGGAGAAAGTGCAACAGAACAAAGTGAGAAATTAAACAAGCTACAAGAATTGCTAGAGCAACAGCAACATGAAATTCAGCATAACAGTGAAATCACAGAGTTCAACAATTCAGTAGAAAGGCAAAAGAGCGGGATCGAGGCAATGAAATGCAGAATTAGCAAGACTGAAGATAAAGCAGCTGACACCAGCATTTTTGAGGAAAAATCAGAAAAAAAAATAATTAAGAAAATGGAATAATCATTAAGAGTTATGTGGGATTTTATCAAGAGGAAGCTGTTGTGATTTATTTGGTAGGTTATTACTATCTAACGTGTGTGTGTGCGCACACGTGTGTGTGTATTTTAATTTTGACTGTCCACGTAGTCTAGTCAGTCTTAATAATACTAAGGCCTAAAAAAAATAACAATCTTAATGCTGTGTTACCCAATGGTTGCATCAGTGACTGTGTGAAAAAAGGTAGCAGAAATTGCTGGCTCAGGGGAGCCGGAGGAACTCTTCTTCCAACCTTCCCTTTGATCTTTCCCTAAATCTAGGAGAAAAACTCAGGGCACACGCATGAAATGTTCACCTTCTGGCCCAGGTAGTGCACTAAAATTTAGAATCAGTTGTAGATCAGAGAAGGGAGTGGGAGAGGGCTGGGGATAGGGAGTGAAGTCAGTGCATAGTCAAGGTTTGCGTTACAAGAGTTGGTGGGCACTTCAGTGTACATCTTCTCTGTCTCTGCAGGTACAGTGATCCACAGCTCAGAGAAGCAAGAGGAACTTGTCTTCTATCCCTCCCTTTGCTGCCCTCTCTGAGTCTAGGAGAAAGTCTCCAGGGCATACATGTACAGTATCCTACTTCTGGTCCTCACCAGAATTTGGAGTCAAGTGTAGAGCAGAAAAGACTGTGGATAGGAAAAGAAATCAGCACATAGGAAAGGATTGTACCACATGGCTTCAAAAGCACTTAGCTTGATATGGTCTACTGGAAGTCTTCTGCAGCTCAGTAGGTACAGTGATACACAGCTCAAGGGAGCCAGCAGAACTTTCCTTCTACCTCAGCCTTTGTTTCCTTCTCTGAGTCCAGCAGAAAAGCTAAGGGCAATCATGAACAGTGCCCTACTTTTAGCCCAAATAGCGAACCAGAATTTAGCCTCCAGTGTAGTTCAGAAAAGGGAAAGGGGAAGGGTGCTTCTATACTCAACTTCCAGCTGCCAACATGTTCTGTAGGTGCAGCTGTCCTCACTTCAACTTCCCAGTTCAGAAAGGAATGTTCCACTCAGGTGCCACTGCCCAGCATAGCTGCCGGCCCCAGCAGCACTCTGAGGTGCAGCGGTCCCAAGCTCAGCTTCTCAGCCAATAAAATGGATCTCTGCTCCTGTGCTGCTGCTCTATTTCCATGCCAGCAGAAGTGGGCCCCTCTGTGGCTGCATATTAGCTTCTGAAAAAGGTAGTTGTTCCCCTTCCTGTTGCCCAGTCAGATCTCACAAATTTATGCCTTATCTTGGGACTCTTAGAGTGTCCTTTTTGTTCTGTTCAGTTGTTTTCTAAGGTCTTAGTTGTTAGCAGGATAGAGGAAATGTGTAGCTAATCTACCATTTTAGCCCCACTTCAAGAGTTTTGTTTTTTAAAGTTAGCCTCAGTCATTACACTTCTACTCCATACCTGGCAATCTTATCACTTCAAATGTTAATGAAACACATGTCTGTATACCTAGGCAAGACATGCCCCTATTTTACTTTTAGAAAGTATACTAAATATTTCAGAGTAACTTCACTTTCAAGCATTTCTAAAGCAACAACCATTCTTCCATTTTAAGGTTGTTTATTCTCTTGAATTTCTGATCTTTGGCATGTTTTCGTCATTGTACCAAATGAATCAAACTGGAAACCACAGTCATTTTTATTCTTCCTTTCCTTGACTCTTCTAAATTATTGAAAAGCTTAATATATTTTATTAAAAATGTCTTTCATATATGAACCACTTTTTCCCATTTCTACATCTTATGACATTATCAGTTATTCCCAGACTATTACAATAACTTCATTACCCTACATCTTGTGACATCATCACTTATTCCCAGACTATTACAATAACTTCATTACTCTTTCTGCCCCTAGTTTCAAATATTTACACCTGTAATCCATAGCACTGCTGAAAGGAATAGTTAAAAAAAAGATATCATAGCATATCTCTTCCTTTCTTAGAAACCAATGATGATTTAATAATGTCCAAGTCTTTAGGTGGATTCAAGGAATTCAAGGCTGTTTCCAAACTGCTCCGAATCTGTCTTTCCATTCTTGTTTTCTGTTAATGTCTCTCAGTGGCCCCTTGCTCCACCCAATAAATATCAGCTGTTTTCACTCTTCTGGGCTTTACTTAAGCTACAGTCTCTAATTGACATGTTTTTTCCATTTTTCTTTTTTCTGTCTGTTGAAATTTGAGTTAATTTTTATGACTCTAACTAAAATGCATTTTAATCTCTAAAAAGCTTTATTTGATGAGCTAGGTCTTCACTGATCATCCTTTAGCCCGTCTTCCCTTGGCACTTATTTAAACCTATTAAAATGTAAGATTTATTAAACCTGACTACTCGAATATTTTTCCTCATTATTAGGTGGATTATATTGTATTTATCTTAGTAGACAAAATGACGTGTGAATGGTATATATTCAAGAATATTTTATTTAATAGATCCATGTTTAAAAGTAGGTAAATCTGTGCATCCTCAGACTTCCAAAGCTGAGAAACTTAGAGTGCCATTTATGAAAGTGGGAAAGGTAGGTAGAGCAAAGTCTGTCAGAAATTATCACAGATTTGTTGAATATGGAAGAACTAAAAGAACCATCTGTATAAAAATAAGAACTGATCATATAAAATCTCCAAGGCGGAAATATAAAGAAAATAGCCAGAAACTACCTGTTGAGTTTTAGAAAACTATTTCTTTAGTAGCAGAACAATAAATTGCCGTATCTAGATAAAATGAGGAAATGAAAGGCCTGAAGAAAGATAGGGTCTGTCTGTTACAGGGTATCAACTTTATGATTGCTCTTTAGCATCTTATTTCTAGACTATTAATGGACAGCACAGAATTAGAAATATAGGATGCTATATTTACAGAGATGGCTATGTAACTTATTTTGCATTGCAAATGTTCTGACTGGTTTCAGTTAAAATACTTGGACAGGACTTGTTTTTACTGAGTTGTTGTGTTCTATTTAGTTCCTTCTGACTCATAATGACCCTAGTTGACAGAGTAGAATTGCCCCATATTACTTCTGTGCAGCAGAGCCTCTGGGAAGGGCTTTTTATTCAACTATCTGCCTAAGGAACTGAAGCAGAAGCAAGAATATTCCTTTCAAGACTTAGCTTTTTTTTTTTAATCTTTTAATTCTTATGTTAAATCATAACATTTAGCTGAGCTTTTATGTTCACACTTTACATGAAAACATAAAATGCACATTTCATGGCAATGAAATCTTAAATCATACTACTTTATGATGCTTGATTTAAGAGTTTCATTCCAATTAAGTTTATGTTTAAAGTCATAATTATTGCTAGTCTGCCTTTCTATTTATACTTTTACACCCCTCAAAAGGCTTAATGAGTTTATTGGATAATTTTGGGAAATGAAACCTAAGTCTTACAGCTTCCTTATTTCATTTGAAATTCAAAATGCAACGTTTACCATTGGAGTTTGCTTGCATCATGGATAACATAGTTAATCCAGCTTCTCCTGATGATAATTCTGGCCTTTACTTAAAAGGTGTCATAATGTAAGTGTTATAAATCTAATCAGTAGATACTGTTTGTTGTTTTTTTCCTAGGACTGTGGCAACGCAGACTGAGAGCAACTGATAAGTTCTAGCACCATCTGCCAAGAGCAGAGGAACGTTCCTCTATGGCTCTCTTCTTAATGGGAAAATGAGCAGGTTTATGTACATCTCTGCCTAATTTGGCACCAGATACATCTCTTAAGAGTCTTTGCTTCCTTTTAGAGAGTGTTACTTTGCAAGCAATTACAGAATTACAGGTGGAAAGCATAAGCAAAACCACAGCTGGATTCCCTTAAATGTTGCCTATAAACAATCAGAAATAACCTAGGATATTTCAGTGATCTTACAAGATGGACTTGTCAGAAAGTCATTGCTGTTCTTTCCCAGTGGGGATGCCCTCAAGACCACAAATGATGTTTTATGTTGCCAAACCATAAAATATAATGTGTTCGCGTTTGCTGTCTCCAGTCACCTGCCAGTGTGAAATTCTCATTTGCTTCTTACGAAGACTGGTCAGCATTTTTACTTTTGGTGGATGTCACTTTGTGCAATACATGTAGAATCTCATGATATACTGGTATTTAGTACTTTTTAGAAAGTAAATCTATAGTATTATAGATTATAGATAGTATTATATTAATGAAAATTTTAAAAATTGATGTTATATTTAAAATATAAATATATCCTTTTCAACTCACAGAAATTGGTGCCTCTTAGTATTCTGAATACTTTGTTAATAATACTTGGAATTATTAAACAAACTTAATAGAGTTGTACGTATCTCATTTAATAGTAGAACATAAAATAGCTTGTCAACTTGGAGATTAGAGAATCCTAAGAAATTTAGCAGTTAATACATATCTGGAATATCAAAAGAAAAATAGAATATTCCACAAGTAATTGGAGAATCTTCCCTATGAAGTAACTCATGAAGTCTTCGATGTCTTGATAGGTCATTCAGAATCATCTGATCTTCATCAGTAATCATCAATATGAGCAGCAGTTGAATTTCTCTGAAAGGAAGTAAGAGTAACTAAGCATTATGCCCATTTATATGCTTATTTTTGGTATTATTTCCCACCAATAATTTTCATTAATTGTACTAAGAACAAGCCAGACATCTTTCCTGATTGCCTCTATGTCCTGATCACAGCTAGTGGCAAGATGAATTCCTAAATTAGGCGTTAAGTCTGAGCCTGAAAATCTATTGATTTCTTGTCACTCTTTCCATGAAAGAAAGCACATGCTCTGACAATTCAACAAATTTGCCCTGGGAAACTGTAACATAAGAAATAGTGTTTCTTGTTGGATAAGATTCTGCTCTTCCTTTCTCCCACATGCTGTAAAGCCTTTGCCCCCATAATTTGTTTGCAATAATAGAACTCAAAAGTCAACAATGATTTTGTAAATTTTCCTCTAACGTTGTGTCTGAGTGATGATTTTGACGCTTGCATAACTTGCTTTGTAACACCAACTCAAATAAACGTTAGTTGTTAGGTGCCGTCCAGTTGGTTGTGACTCATAGTGACGCTGTGCACAACCCAAGACACTGCCCCATTCTGCACCATCCTCACGAACATTTTTATGCATGAGCCCATTACTGTAGCCACTGTGTCAATCCATCTCATTGAGTGTTTTCCTCTTTTTCAATGACCTACCACTTTCCCAAACATCATGTCCTTCACCAAAGACCGGTCCTTCCAGATAATATGTCCGATGTACAGGACACGAAGTCTCACCACCCTCACTTCTAAGGAGCATTCTGGCTATACTTCTTCCTAGACAATGTTTCTTCTTTTGGCAGTCCATGGTATATTCAATATTCTTTGCCAGCATCACAATTAAAAGGTGTCAATTTGTCTTCAGTCTTTTTTGTTCATTGCCCAGCTTTCGAATGTGTATGAGGTAACTGAGAGTACTATGACTTGGGACAGGAACACCTTAGTCTTCGAGGTGACATCTTTGTTTTCAAACACAGTAACGAGTTTTACAACAGATTTGCCCAGTTATATATGTCTTTGGATTATTTGACTGCTGCTTCTGTGGTTGTTGATTGTGGATCCAAGTAAGATGAAATTTTTGACAACTTTAATGTTTTGTTTATTTATCATGATGTTGCTCGTTGGTATTACCACGGGTATATTTGTTTTCTTCCTGTTGAAGTGTAATCCGTACTGATGGATGTGGTGGTCAAGTCTCTCAAGTGCTTCAAGTCCTCCTCACTTTCAGCAAGCAAGGCTATGTCATATGCCTATTGAAGATTGTTGATGAGTCTTCCTTCACTCCTGATAACACGTTCTTCCTTAAATAGTCCAGTTTCTCAGATTATTTACTCAGCATATAGATTGAATAAATATGGTGAAGGGACCCGACCCTGGCATACACCTTTCCTGACTTTAAATGATGTAGTGTCCCATTGTTCTGTTCGAATGACTGCCTCTTGGTTTAGTTACAGGTTCTACATAAGCACAATTAAGTGTTCTGGAATTCTCATTCTTTATATTTCTGTCCGTAATTTGTTATGAGCCACACAGTCAAAAACCTGCACACTGTCAGCAAAACATCTTTCTGGTATCTTTGCTTTCAGCCAAGATCCATCTAACATCATCAATGATATCCCTGGTTCCATGTCCTCTTCTGGATATGGCTTGAATTTCTGGAAGTTCTATGTTGGAGTATTTCTGTAGCCCCTTTTTTTTTTGTGCTTAAGCGAAAGTTTACAACTCAAGTCAGTTTGACATACAAAAAGCTTACACACGCTAAGTGACCCCAGCTATTCTCCTTGTAATGTGACAGCACACTCCTCTCCACCTTCTGCTTACTGTGTTCATTCAGCCAGCTCCTGTCCTCTAATGCCTTCTATCTCACCTCTAGACAGGAGCATCTCATTTATTCTCATATATTTACTTGAGTGAAGAAGCACACTTTTCACCAATATCATTTTTATCTTATAGTTCAGTCTAGTCTTGTCTGAAGAGCTGGGTTAAGGAATGGCTTTAGTACTAGACTAGCAGAGTCCAGGGGCTATGTCTTCTAGGGACCCTCCAGTCTGTCAGACCATCAAGTCCAACTTTTTTAGTGCAGTTCAAGTTCTGCACCCCATTTTTCTCTTGCTATATCAGGAGCTCTTTGGGTTGTGTTCCATGTCAGGGCACACATAGGTGGTAGCTGGGTACCACATGGTTCTTTCCGTCTCAGGCTGAGGTAGTCTCTGGTTTACAAGGCCCTTTCTGTCTTCTGGAATCATATTTTCCTTACATCATTGGTGTTTCACATTCTACTTTGTACTGGGTATTGTAGAACTAGCTGATACTTCTTAGATGGCCATTTGCTAGTTAAAAAGACCCAGAAACCACTCACCAAAGTGAGATTCTGAACATTTTCTTAATAAACTTTCTTATGTCAGAATAGATCAGACAGCAGTGAGTTTGGTTTATGTTGGGTATGCCAGTTGACCTAGATGTAGGCTGACACCAGGGTTCCCAGATCCCTGCACCGACTATTGTGTCCCTGTAATTGTTTGATTGTATTCAGAAAACTTCTTAGCTTTATTTTTTTCCCTTTGCACTAACAAAAGCCAAGCCAAGGCCACTGCAATTGAGTCATTTCTGAATCATAGCAGCCCTAAAGTTCGGAGCAGAGCTGCCCCATAGAGTTTCCAAGGAGAACCTGGTGTTTTTGTTAACTGACATAGCACTTAACCACTTAACCACTATGCCACTACTGTTTTATTCATATTGTGTGATGTCCTTCCTTTTACCTGAGATAACTTGTTTATTATGCAGTTAGTAAATTCCCATTTTCTTCTCTCCTTGTTTGTAACCATCAAAGAAGGTTTTCTTCTGTATTTAAACATTTTCTTGAGTTCTTACAATAGTGGTCTTATACAATATTTGTCCTTTGGTGACTAACTTCCCTTAGAATAATACCTTCCATGTTCCTCCATGTTATGAGGTGTTTCACAAATTCATCATTGTTCTTTATCATTACATATTATTCCATTATGTTAATGTACCATAATTTGTCTATCCATTCATCTGATGTTGAGCACCTAGGTTGATTTCATACTTTTGCTATTGTGCACAATGCTACAATGAAGATCATTGTTCACATATCTATTCCCATGACAGCTCTTATTTCTCTAGGGTATTTTCCAAGGAGTGGGATTGCTGGACCATATGGTATTTCTATTTCTAGTTTTTTAAGGATGTGCTTAATTGATTTCCAAAGTGGCTGTGCCATTTTACATTACCAGCAGCAGTGAAGAAGAGTTCCACAACCACTCCAACATTTATTATTTTGTGTTTTTCAGATAAACTCCAGCCTTGCTGGGATGAGGTGGTACCTCATTATAGTTTTAATTTGCATTTCTCTAATGACTAGTGATCGTGAGCACTTCCTTATGTGTCTTTTAGCCACCTGAGTATCTTCTTTGGTGAAATGACTGTTCATGTCCTTTGCCCACTTTTAATAGCATTATTTGTCTTTTTGTTGTTCAGGTTTTGCAGTATCTCCTAGATTTTAGAGATTAGACACTGATCAGATTTGTTGTATCCATTTTTTTCTTTTTTTCTCCTCGGTCTGTAGATAATCTTTTTACTCTTTTGGTGAAGACTTTGAATGAGCATGTGTTTGATTTTTGGGAGTTCCCAGTTATCTATTTTCTCTTCTGCAGTTTGTGCATTGTTAATAATGTTATGCCTTCCTTATCTTAGGGCTCCCAGCATTTCTCCTGTGTTTTTCTTCCATGATCTTTATCATTTTAGATTTTATAATTAGGTCATTGATCCAATCTGTGTCATTTTTTGTGCATGGTGTGATGTATGGGTCTTGTTTCATTTTAATCTTTGTCAAAAGAGTTGGCTTCCTGAATGATTTCAATTCTAGGCTAACAGAGAGTCAGTGTCTTCCAGGGACCCTCCAGTCAGCCAGACCATCAGGTCTGATCTTTTTAACCAAGTTCAAGTTCTGCACATCCATTTTTTTCCTGCTATATCACGGGCTCTGTTGTGTTACCTATCAGGGCAGTCATTGGTGGTAGCTGGGCACCATCTAGTTCTTTCAGTCTCGTGCTGATGTAGTCTCTGGTTTATGTGTCCTTTTCTGTCTCTTAAGCTCATATTTTTCTTGTCTTTGGTATTCTTCATTCCACTTTACTCCAAATGAGCTGGAAATGATATTTCTAAGATGGTCCTTCCTGCAACCACTTTTGAATATTCTTTAGCAAGATATTACTTGAGTTGATATTAATGATGTTGTGCAGTAATTTCTGCATTCTGTTGAATCATACTTTTCGTAATCAAATCAAATATAGATCTCCTTCAGTTTGTTGGCGAGACAGCTGTCTTCCAAATTTCCTGGCATGGATCAGTGGGCATCTTCAGAGCTTCAGCTATTTATTAAAACATCTCAGTTGGTATACCATCAATTCCTAGAGCTTTGTTTTTCACCAATGCCTTCAGTGTACCTTAACTTCTTCCTTTAATACTACTGGTTTTCTGTATAGTGCTACCTCATGAAATGGCTGGACATTTGACAAGTTTTTTTTGGTACAGTGACTATGTATTTTTTTTCTATCTTCTTTCTTAATTTTACTGTGCTTTAAGTGAAAGTTTACAATCCAAGTCAATTTGTGAAACAAAATTTACAGACACACTTATGTGTTAACTCTAGTTTCTCTCTGTGAGAGTATACTTCTCCTTTCCACCCTGTATTTCTTGTGTCCGTTCAGCCAGCTCCTGTCCACCTCCAACATCTCATCTTCTGTCAGGGCAGGAGCTGTCCAGTTTGCCCCACATAATCTACTTAAGTCAAGCAGCACACTCTTCACCAGTATCATTTTATGTCTTATATAGTTCAATCCAATCTTTGTCTAAAGAGCTGGCTTCAGAAATGATTCAGTTTGGAGCTAACAGAGAGTTCAGAGGCTAAGTCTTCTGGAGATCCTCCAGTTGGTCAGACCATCAAGTCTGGCCTTTTTTATAGAGTTCAAGTTCTGCATACCCATTTTTCTCCTGCTGTGTCAGGGACTCCTGTTATATTTTTTATCGGGGCAATCACCAGTTGTGACCAGATACTGTCTAGTTATTCTGTTCTTAGGTTGACATAGTCTCTGGATTATTTGACCTTTTCTGTCCCCTGGGCTTGTATTTCCCTTATGTCATTGGTGTCTTTCATTGTTCTCTGCTCCAGATGGGTTAGGACCAATTGATGCTACTTGTATGACCACTAGTTAGCTTTTAAGACCCCAGAAACTTACTTTAGTAGGATGCATAAAATTTTCTTAAAAAATGTTCTAATGCCAATTGAAGAGATGTCCCATGAAACCCTAGCCGCCCCCCCCCCAAACCACTGCCCCTGCTATTCGGTGCTTTAGAGTGTCGGGATATGTTTAGTAAAACTGCTAGCTTTCGGTTTAGTCTATCTATGTTGACCTCTCCTCTACTGCACGCTATGCTGCCCTTCACCTAATGCAAATGCTGTCTATTGTATAATCAGTGAATACCCCTCCCACCCTCCTCACCCGTGTAACAATGATTATTTTCTTCTGTTTTTAAACCTTTTATCGAGTCTTTATAATAGTGGTCTCCTACAGTATTAGTCCTTTTGCAACTGACTGATTTCATTCAGCATACCTTTCAGATTATTCCATGTTTGAAATGTTTACCGAGATCACCATTGCTCTTTATCATTGCAGAGTATTCCATTGTGTGAATATATCGTAGTTTGTTTATCCATTCATCTATTGATGGGCACCTGGATTGATTCCCTCTTTTGCTATTGTGGACAACACTGCAATAAATGTTGCTGTACAGCCAATGTGTGACAGCCATTATTTCTCTAGGGTGTATTTCAAGAAGTGGGATTGCTGGGTGATAGGGTATTTCTATTTCTAGCTTTTTAAGAAAGGGCCAGATCAATTTCCAAAGTAGTTGTACCATTTTACATTCCTACCAGCAGTATATAAGTGTTCTAGTTTCTCCATAGCTTCTCTAACATCTATTCTTTTGTTTTTTTTTAGATTAATGCCAGCCTTGGTGGGGTGAGATGGTACCTTACAGTAGTTTTAATTTGGATTCTCTTAGTAGCTAATAATTGTGAACATTTCCTTATGTATCTGTTAGCTACCTAGAGGTCTTCTTTGGTGAAGTGACTGTTCATACCTTTTGCTCAGTTTTTGAGTTGCTTTTCCTGTGGTTGAGATTTTGTAGTATCTTGTAGATTATAAAAATTGGAGAATGATTGGATTTGCTGTAGCCAAACATGTTTTTCCAGTCTGTAGATCATCTTGAAGTCTTTGGATGAGCATAAATGTTTGATTTTTAGGGTTTTCCAGTTATCTATTTTCTGGTGTTTTTGCATTGTCAGTAATGTTTTGTATTCTGTGCATGCCTTATATTAGGGCTCCCAGAATTGTCCCTATTTTTTTTCTTCCATGGTCTATATTGTTGTAGGTTGTATGTCTAGGTCTTTGAACCATTTTGGGTGAATTTTTATGCATAGTGTGTGATACAGATCTTGTTTCATTTTTTTGCAAATTGATATCCACCTATACCAACGTCATTTGTTAGAGAATGTATTTTCCACAATTTACAGATATAGGGGCCTTTATGAAGTATCAGCTGCTCATCAGTGGATGATTTTATATCTGGATTCTCAGAGTTTTTATTTTTGTTTTTGTTTTTCTTTTGGGCTATGTGTATGCTTTTATACTGATATCAGGCTGTGTAATACCATGGCAGTGTAATAGGTTCTAAAGGCAGGTAGTGTGAGGTCTCCCACTTTGTTATTCTTCCATAATGCTTTACTTATCTGGGGCTTCTTCCTTTTCCATATGAAATGGTGGTTTATTTCTCCATCTCTTTAATAAATACCATTGTAATTTCTATCAAGATTGCATCGTATCTATAGATTGCTGTAAGTAGAGTAGACATTTCCACAATGTTAAGTCTTCCTATCTGCAGCAAGATTAGTTTCATGATGTATTTAGGTCTCTTTTAGTTTCTTGCAGTAGTGTCTTGGGATTTTCTTTGTATAGCTCTTTCATGTCTCTAGCTAGATTTATTCCTGTGTTTTATTTTCTTGGAGACTATTACAAACAGTATTCAGTGATTTCCTCTTTGATGTCCTCTTTGTTGGTGTAGAGGAATCCTGCTGACTTTTGTATGTTTGTCTTGTATCCTGATAATCTGCTCAGCTCTTCTATTAGTTCCAGTAGTTTTTTTTTTTTTTTAAATGGATTCTTTAGGGTTTTCTGTGTATAAGATCGTGTTGTCTGCAAACAGATATTTCTTTCTTACCAATTTGGATGATCTTTATTACTTTTTATTGACGACTGCTCTGGCTAGAACCTCCAGCACAACACTGAATGAAAGTGGTCACAAAGTGCATCCCTGTCTGGTTTTTGTTCTCATAAAGAAAGCTTTCAGACTCTCACCTTTTAGGATGATGTTTTCTGGTGGCTTTATGTAAATACCCTCTATTATGCTGAGAAATTTCCCATCTATTCCTATTTTACTGAGAGTTTTAATTGGACTTTGTCAAATAATTTTCCTGCATCAGTTCATAAAATCAAGTCATCCTTGTCTTTTATTTATGTGATTGATTACACTGGTTGTTTCTGTAATGTCAAAGTGTCCCTGAATATCTGGTATGAATCCCCCTTGCTCATGGTGAATTATATTTTTTTTAAAGTTATTGAGTTTTATTGGCTAGGATTTTGTTGAGGATTTTTGCATCTAAGTTCATAAGACATACTGGTCTGTAATTTTCTTTATTTGTGGAATCTTCACCTGGTTTTAGTATCACGGTTATGCTGGCTTCATATAATGAGTGTGGGTATTTCATCCTTTTCTGTACTCATGAATACCTTTTGTAATAGTGGTGTTAACTCTTCTCTGGAAGTTTGGTAGAATTCTCCAGTGATGCCATCCAGGCCAGGCCTTTTTTGAGAGGAGGAGGAATATTAGATTACTTTTTCATTATGTTCTCTTGTTAGAGGTTTACTTCATTGTTCTGCCTTTGTGTGAGTTTACATAGGTAGTATGTTTCTAGAAATTCGTACAGCTCCTCTAGGTTTTCCAATTTGTTAGAGTATGATTTTTCATAGTACTCTGATACGATTTTTTTAAATTTCTGTTGGATCTGTTGTGATGTTACCCACCCCATTTCTTATGTGAATTACTTGCATCCTCTCCTTCCTCTTTTGTCTTTTTGGCCATAAGTTTATCAATTTTGTTGAACTTTTTAAAGAATCAGCTTTTCATCTTGTTAATTCTTACATCATTTTACTGTACTCTAATTTATTTAGTTGTACCCTGATTTTTATCATTTGCTTTCTTCTGGTGCCCAAAGGCTTCTTTTGCTGCTCCCTTTCTACTTGTCTGAGTTGTAGGGGTAATGCTTTGATTTGGGCCCTCTCTTCCTTTTTGGATGTGTGCATTTATTGAGAAAAATTAACCTCTAAGCACTGCTTTTGCTGTGTCTCAAAGCTTCTTATAGGATGTGTTTTTATTCTAACTTGATTCTCTGAATGTCTTTATTCTGTCCTTTATTTCTTCTATAACCCAGTAATGTTTGAACAAGGTGCTGTTCAGTTTCCATGTGTTTGACTATTTTCCCTTCTTTTATTTCTATTATGAATTTCTCCTTTTGTAGATTTATAGTCTACAAAGATGCATCAAAAATGTGATGATTTGCATTTTGTTAAGGCTTCCTTTATGACCTAATACATGGTGTATTTTAGAAAATATTCCATGTGCACTGAAATGAAAAGTGTACTTGGCTGCTGTTGAGTGGAGTGTCCTGTATATGTCTGTGTGATCAAGTTGGCTGATTGTAGCATTTATATCTTATGTGCCTTTACTGAGTGTTTTTCTGGATGTTCTGCCTTCACTGAAAGTGGTGTGTTGAAATCTCCTACTATTATTGTTAAGCTATTTCTCTTTTCAATAAGTTTGAGTTTGTTTTATGTATTTTGGAGTCCTCTCTTTGGGTGCTTAAATATTTAACATGGTTATGTTGTCCTGGAGCATTGAAACTTTCCTCATTATATAGTGTCCTCCCTTATTGAATGTGGTAAAATTTACTTTAAAGTCTATTTTATCAGAAATAATATAGCTTCTCTTGCTCTTTTTTCAATGTTGTTTGCTTGATACAATTTTTTACATCCTTTGAATTTTAATTTGTTTTTGTCTTTTAGTGTAAGATGTATCTCCTCTAGGCAGATTATACATGGTTGGTGGTTTTTGGTTTGTTTGTTTTTAATCCAGTTTGCTGCTCTCGGTCTCTTTACTGATGCATTTACTGTATTTGCATTCAGCATAATTATTGGTAGTATACTTTTAGTGTTGTCATTTTGATGGCTTCTTTTGTGCATTGTAGACAATTCCTTTGTCCCACTTAATTTTCTGTGACTAGTTGTTTTTCATTATGTGTTTTCTTTTCATTTTTGGTGGTTTTACGTTAGCAGAGACTTCACATGTTCCTTGTTTCCTTTTTTATTTTTTTGATACATGAGATTGTGAATTTCCTTTGTGATTACCTTAATGTTTACTCCTGTTTTTCTAAATTTAAACCAGTCTTTAGTTTCTTTATATTGCCTTGATTTACTTTCCATATAAAAGATCTATAACTACATTTTTTAAATCTTTTTTTGTCATAATATTTACAAAATGACATCACTGTTTCCATATTTTCTGTGTTCTACCTTCAGTTTATTTTTGTCATTTCCTTATGTTGATTGATAACCAGTTGCTCTGTTCTGTGTCCTAGTCTTGGATTGTTATCTAATGTTCTTGATTTTCTAATCAAAGGACTTCATTTACTATTTATTGCAGTTTTGGTTTGGATTTTTTAAAGTCCCTAAGTTTCTGTTTATCTGGAAATGTCCTAATTTTGTCACTGTATTTGAGAAACAGTTTTTGCTGGATACATAAGTCTTGGCTAATTTTTTTTCCCCCTTCACTACTTTGTATCCTCCATCCCGTTGCCTTCTTGCCTGCATGGTTTATGCTGAGTAGTCCAATCTTTGTCTTACTGATTCTCCTTTGTAGTTTGTTTTTCATTTATCCCTAGCCATGGTCGAAAGTGTCTCCTTATTTTTAATTATGGCAAGTTTGATTATAATACGCCTTTGTGTCTTTCTTTTAGGATCTACCTTGTGTGGAGTTCAGTGAACATTCTGGATATATATCTTCTTATCTGTCATGATATCAGGGAAGGTTTCTGTCAACAAATCTTTGATAGTTCTGTTTCCCCTCCTCTTCTGGTACTCCAGTCACTCATAGATAGTCCCTCTTCGTAGGGCCCCACATAAATTTTGGTGTTTTATTTTTAAAAATTCTTTTATCTGATTCTTCCTCAAACAGGTTGGTGTCATGTGTCTTATCTTCATTCTCAATAATTTGGCATTCCATTGCCTCAGTTCTGATCTTCTGACTTTCTGTCAAGTGTGTCTAATCCTTTCAATTTATTATTAACTTTCTAAATCACTATTTCCTGTCTCTGGGTCCTTTCTTGGAGCCTGTTCAATCTGTTATTATGCACTGCTGCATTGTGCCTCATGTCTTTCCTCTTCTCTTGAAGAGTTCTAAATGTTAGTCTTTTGTATTCTACCTCCAATAATTTGAGAAAGTTCTCTTTATCTGAAAAATTTCTTGATTCTTTGATTTGGGAGCTTTCTGAAGCCATCATGGTCTGCCTTAAGTGATTTGATGTTGACTGTTGTCTCTCAGCCATCAGTAAGTTCTTGAATTTATATATTTATGTTTGCTTACTGTGTTCTAGCTTCTTGATTGTTTGTTTGTTTTTTGTTGTTGTTTGTTTGCTTTTGTTTTTGTTTTTTTATTTGTTAATGTCCAGTAAGATTGGTCATGTGTGATAGTTTGGTTGTTGGTGCCTTTGAAGCTCTTAACTTTCTGTCACCACATGATTAGGGCTATTATTAGGCATGCATGCCCAGGAGTCTATTTACTTTTATATGGATTTAGCTGACATGCCTAGGTAGTCTCTCACCAAATGAATTGTGCAGCCTCTGCACTACTGTCCTACATGGTCAGGGGTGATTCATGTAGGCATAGGTATGTGGCTGCAGGCTCTGAACAAGGCACAGGGCTAACAGAATTCCCTGAGTGTCAATGAGGAAGATATATCCCCTTATGTCTGATTCTAGGTAAAGAAACTGTTTCTTTCCTGAATTTCCAGCTCAGGGAAGTTGGCAGATTTTCTCCCCACTTCAACCAGCTTGTTAAGTGGTTCCATCTCTGACTCTAGGAAAATGGCTCAGGGTGAGCTTACAGAGTCCTATTTTTAGCTCAGATAATAGTGTCATACTCTGGAGCCAGGCACAGTGTAGAGGATGGGGCAGGAAGATTACTGCCTGGTGTTATTGAGCTTTTCCATTGTATCCTTCCACAGGTTTAGTTGATTTGAGTCTTTTGTATTCCATCCAGTAAGTTGCATGTGTGTAGCTGCTGCTTATGTTGTTGAAGAAAGGTGTTTCCAATGAAGTCATTGGTCTTGCAAAATTCAATCCTGCAATCTCTGGCATCATTTCTATCATCAAGGCCATACTTTCCCACTAACATTCCTTGCTTATTTCCAACTTTTTCAGTCCAATCACTGGTAATTATCAATTTATGCTCAGTCAACTTCAGGCTGCAGAAAAAAACTTCATTTTCCTCATCTTTAGCCTTGGTGGTTGATGTGTAAATTTGAGTAATGGTCATATGAGGTCTGACAGTTAAGTTCACAAACTTAACGTAGAAAAAATGCTGTGTACCTCGTTGCTGAGTATCACTACAGTCACCTTCAAAATACTCCCCTTGGGAAGCTATACATCAATACCAGCACCTAGTCCATCCACCCTTCAAAGAAATTTTGAAAGTCTTTTTCTGGAATAGCCATCAGGCCATTGTTGTATTATCCTTAATATTCTGAATGTCATCAAAATGTTTTCATTTCAATATTTCCTTCATCTTCAGGTAAAGAAAACTGTCATTGGGTATCACATCAAGTGAGCAGGGAAGGTGTTCCAATACAGTTACTTGTTTCTGGCTAAAAACTCCCTCACAGACAACTATGCAATTAAGTTTGCAAACTTTCCACAATGTCACTATGCATAGTGGCCATCCAGAAAGAGTTCCAAAGTTGTTTTGGAGGGTGAACTAGCGACTAGTATTGGTGCATAGCTTCCCAAGTGTAGTACTTCAAAGGCAACCATAGTAATATTCAGCAATGAGTTATTTAACACATAGAAAAATTCAGTTTGTGGACTTGCCAGACCTTGTATTAAACTTTTCTTCCCTGTAGGCATGTAGATATTATCCTATCACTAACAGTGTTATACTTCAGGATACCAATTCAAAATGATTAATACTGTCCATTTCAGATCACTAATGCCTCCAGTTTACTTGAGTGCTACTGTGACTGCTATTTTATGTAAGTCAGATTTAGCAGTGGGAACTTCCTTAGTTGAATTAAGATACCTAACAACAGCAAGTTTGGTTGAACCCCATGGTCATTGGGGCCATGTGATGGGGCTCAGTAGACAAAGACATGGTAGGTGTGATTACTGTTATAGAGAGCAAAAGCAGTAATCAGAATAGTCTGATTCATGTGGATTTGTGACATTGGCTACTTAGACATGGTATTCCTAGCAGTAAAATGGATTTAAAAATCTACTGAATATTTACTTGATCTGTACAAGTGGATGTTTATGCATTCCATTTCATTTTTGATGACTTCTTATTTTATTAGATTCATACTTTTAGACATTCCATATTCCTATTATTAGTGGATATCTGCAGCTATTTTTTCTTATTTTGTGTTGTTCCACATCAGTAAACGAAGGTCCTAAGACATTGACTCCATCCATGTCATTAAGGTTGACTCTACTTTGAGGAGGCAGCTCTTCCTAGTCATATTTTGAGTGCCTTCTACCTGAAGGGGCCCATCTTGTGTTACCTTGTCAGACAATGATCCACTACTGTAGGTAAGATTCTTCTTAATATTTCACAGTCTGGAAGCTCCGCTGAAACCTGTCCACTATGGGTTACCATGTCAATATTTGAAAAGCCAGTGGCATAGCTTCCAGCGTCACAGCAACATGCAAGCTATGACATTACTACAAACTGACAGATCTGTGT
Organism: Heterohyrax brucei; assembly: GCA_028571685.1. Classification (NCBI taxonomy): domain Eukaryota; kingdom Metazoa; phylum Chordata; class Mammalia; order Hyracoidea; family Procaviidae; genus Heterohyrax; species Heterohyrax brucei. Next base: position 24,438,263 of record CM053147.1, read on the forward strand.
TACTTGCTAGTAGTTTGTTTATACTAAATTTAGATGAAGCTTATGTACCAAATCACTAACCTGTTACTAAACACCGAGTAATCTGTATTGATGAGATGCAGTACCCACAAGTAAAGAGACTAGTCATGTACCTGATATAAGATGCATTATATACAGTCACACTAGTCAATGGCACCTGAGTGGGTTCTGTAACTAGCAAGCTGTAAAAGCCAAGTAGTTATAAAACTGGTGGTTTCTTTGAGCTAGAGTTGTCTGCACATCCTCTATCTTGTGTTCTGAGATTGTGAATGTCCTGAATATGAAATGAGTGTGACATAGGAAGCAGTACCTGGGATTCAGGAGACCTATCCTAGCAACATACAGAGCCCTGATGACAAAGTGGTTAAGAACTCACACTACCAACCAAAAGATCAGCAGTTTGAATCCACCATCTGCTCCTCTGAAGCCCTATTAGACAGCTCTACTCTGTCCTATACATTCATTATGAGTTAAAACCAACTTGATCTGCACAATAAAAGTAACAATCTTATGTTATTAATGTGTATGCTTTGTTATTTCCTGTATTTTATTCTTTCTTAAAGCCAAGTAATACAGGGTAGTTCTACTCTGGCCTCTAGGATTGTCATGAGTTGGATCCAACTCAACGGCACTTGGCTGGCAAAGCCAAGTAAACTTAATACTCCTGCATTTGACTTACAACACTTACAAAAAATCAGTGCTACTAGTGGCATACAGGACTTTTAGATAAAACTTACTTTAGGAAGAGCACAGACTCACCCGTCTAGTGCCAAGAGGACATACCTTCACCACAAGAATGATGAACAATTCTGTGAAAGGAGCTCAAGTTTACTTGAAGACAGCTGTGATTGCTATTGTATGTAACTCAGATTTGACAGTGGGACTGTCCCAACATAATTAAGACTCCTTGCTACAGCAGGGCTGATTGTACTCCACGGTGGTAGGGGCCATGAGTTGAACACTCAGTTGACAAAGACAAGATGTATGTGATTACTGTCATAGACAGCGGAACCAAAAACAGTAATCAGAATAGTCTGATTCATTTTGACTTATGACATTGGCTACTTAGACATGATGTCCCTAGAAGTGAAATGGATATGAAGTCTACTAAATATGTACTTGATCTGTACAAGTACATGAATTGTAAGTCAAATGAATGGCAGTCTAACTTGAATCACTAGAGTAGATGGTCACAGCTCCTCAATTCCCAAACTTGAGCCAGTTTATAGACCTGGAAACACTTGAACGAAGCAGAAGCAAGGTACCCTTGGGAAAGGACTCCACTACATTGCCAGACATTTCTTGCTGTTAATCTTTCTCCTAGCTTTCTCCAAGAGGATCTACAGCCTTTGACAACAGTGACTGTTCTCTAGGGAAAAAGAAATAATGAAGCTTTTGGGGAAGATTACTGGATTTTGGCTCTGAAATGACACTAAATTGAAGAGACCTAAAATATCACTGTGGCCTGCCAGTCAAATTAGGGGCATATGGACGTCAGGTTATTAAACAAGTCTTGGCTCAAGTCCATCTCACAGTGAATCACTGAACTGATCATATAGCAGTTTCTCCAGTTCCAGAATGCAAAAGTGAAATAGACATACTCCCCAACTGGCAGAACACCCACATTAGAAGCAGAATAAGGACTGTTATGGTAGGAAAAGCCAAATTAAAGTCATCAGAACTGCCCCTAGCTAGGAAAATAGTAAGGCAAAAGTAGTATCACATTCCAGGAAGGATTGCAGAGATTCCTGCTTCCAACAAAGACTTGAAGAATGCAAAGGTGGTGATTCTAATCACGTTTCTATTCAAAATGCCTATTTATCTTGGAGAATGGCAGCTTATTATTGTAACCTTAACTAGATGGTGATTCCACTTGCACCTGCTGATCCAGATGTGGTTTCATTGCTTGAGAAAATTAATATATTTCCTGGTACCTAGTGTACATCTATTGGCCTGGCTAATGCCTTTTGCTCCATACAATTTTTAAGGTACACTAGAAGCAGTTTGCTTTCAGACAACAAGGCCAATATTACACCTTTACTGTCTTACCTCAGGGTATATCAGCTCTCCAGCCCTGCATCATAATTTAGTCCATGGAGACTCTGAACACCTTTGTATTCTACAAGATGTCACACTAGTCCATTACATTGATAACATTATGCTTATTGGGCCCATTAAAGATGATGTATCAGTGACTCTATACTTGCTGGTAAGACATTTATATACTAAAGGGTAGGGAAATAGTATGGCAAAAAATCAGGCACCTTCCACCTCAGTAAAATTTATGGGCATCTGGTGCCATGGGGCACGTCAAGATATTTCTAAAATGAAGAATGCAGAATCAGGGATATCACTGCTGATGTCAGGTGGATCCTGACTGAAAGCAGAGAATACTAGGAAGATGTTTACCCATGTTTTGACTATGCAAAGTCATTTAACTGTGTGGATCATAAGAAATCATGGATAACGATAACATTGCTATGAATGGAAATTCCAGAATGCTTAATTGTGCTCATGAGGAGCCTGTACACAGATTGAGGCAGTTTGTTGTTGTTGTTGTTGTTTTAAATGGAACAAGGAGACACTCTATGGCTTAAAGTCAGAAAATGTGTGTGTCAGAGTTGTACCCTTTCACCATACCTATTCAGTCTGTACTTTGAGTAAATGATTCAAGAAGCTAGACTTTAGAAAGAATGGGGCATCAGGACTGGAGGAGACTCATTAACAACTTGTGTTACATAGACACCCAGCCTTGCTTGTTGAACATGAAGATTTGAAACACTGATGAAAATCAAAGACCACAGTCTTCAGTATTGATTATACTTTAACATAAAGAAAACAAAATCCCTCATAACTAGACCAGTAAGGAACATCATGATAAATGAAGGAAAGATTAAAGTTGTCAAGGGTTTCATTTTACTTGTACCTTCAATCAACATTCATGGAAACAGCAGTCATGAAATCTCAAATACATTGCAATGCTCAAATCTGCTGCAAAAAACCTCTTCAAAGTGTTGAGAAGCTAAGGTACCACCTTGAAGACAAAGATTTACCTCACTCAAGCCAAGGTGTTTTCAGTTGTCTCATATCCCTATGGAAGCTGGATGATAAATAAGGGAGACAGAAAAAGAATTGCTTTTGAATTGTGGTGTTGGAGAAGAATATTGAATATACTATGGACTGCCAAAAGAATTTGTGTAGACAGAAGTACAACCAGAAGCATGTTCCTTAGAAGCAAAGATGGGTAGACTACATCTCACATACTTGGGACATGTTATCAGGATGAATTGGACCTTGGAGAAGGACATCATGCTTAGCAAAGTAGAGGGTCACCAAAAAAGAGGAAGACCTTCAAAGGGATAGATTGACAGAGTTGCTATGACAATGGGCTCAAGCATAAAAGGGTCATAAAAATGGCACAGCACTGGGCAATGTTTTGTTCCATTATATGATGGGTTTCTATGAGTCAGAATCAATTCAGTGGCACCTAACAACAACAATAGGAAGCTTCATTGATTTTCTCCTTTAGCGAACTCAGCCTAAGACAGCATTCAGTATTTTTATTCTAATGATCAAAATGTGAAACTATGCAATAGTATGACTTCTAGCACTGGAAATGTGCCCAGGTATTTGAAAGTCACCCATTTCATATGTCAAGAGCACTCAGAGTCTCCCAACTCATGACCACTTTGAATTTAAAGAATTAAAGAACACCTTGAGAATTCTACAGCATAAAGCATCAGTCCCAAATAATGGGGTGATTTTTTGTGAGTGTTAATTTAATTTTCTCCCAATCATAAAAGCTTTCCTTTTCTTTAACTGACTTTTGTTCTGCTCATATCTGTTGAGTCTTGTTTTAGGCCCAGTAGACAGGAAGATGAATGCAAAAGCTAACTCTTGGTCTGTGGGAAAGCACAGATTAGAGAGGAGATTAAATGTTAAGATAAGTTTGTGTAGAGTGTTACTTCTATGAGAATAATGAAAATAAAATGTCAGGCACTCCACCAGCAGCCAAAAAGTTTATGGTTCTAATCCACCCAGAGACATCTTGAAAGACAGGCCTGGAAATTTCCTTTTAAAAATTAAGAGGCTTGAAAAGTCTAGTCTGCACGTTTAGGGCCTCCATAAGTTAGAATCAAATGGGTACCAACTAACTACCACAAACAAAGAGAAGCACAGAGGAAAAGAGATAACAATAGTGGCATTTTTCTGCTGTGATGATTTTGCATTCACAGGTTTTTAAATTGCTGTCTACCTTATCAATATCACGGAAAAAATTAACCTAGATAGGAAGAGGAAGAGATCTTTGCATGAGTCTCAGAATAATAATAGAATGGTTATTGCTTGTCTTTAGAAGGAGACAATTATGACATAGTCATGTTGTAGGTAAAGAGAATGATGTGCCCTGTCAAAGGTGATCTGCATTCTAAAAGAATTGAAGGTTTCAAAACTAATACATCTTTTTTATTAATGTTTACGAACAATTTTTAGGAGCTGCTTCTAAAATATTACCAGTGATTTAGAAGGAGTAAATGTACTTGCCAGTCACCATTATTTGAAGCAGTATTAAAATATGACTAGTAAGCAAAGTGATTCAGTGGATGTGCTTATAATTCATCTTGCTCATGTAGCGTGTACTTGTATGAGAAGAAAATCTATTGATGCAATTTGATACAATGCTGTCTTGAAAAGAGAATCTAGGAAAAAGTTATTTGAAAAATGGATCAATTTAGAATCTGTTGTACAGTGGTCTGGAAAGCACTATTGTCTAGCCCTTGACTCTTTGACAGGCCTCAATTCTTAGGTACCCAGACATGTAGCCCTAAAATTCCTAATGTTTTAGGGTTAGAGGATAAAAAAAAGGTTTGAAAATAAAAATAGTATAAGAAAATTACATACAAAAGAAATGTTGAATGAGTCAGAAAGAATACCTAGAAATTCATATGATGTCCAGCTAGATGTCTTTTGTTGTTATTATCTGCTGTTGAGTTGTCCCCAACTTATGGGGACCCCTTGCACAGTGGAATGAAAGACTGTCTGGTCACAGATTGGTCCACTGTGATCCACAGAGTTTTCACTGGCTGATTTTTCCTTCAAAGCTACTAAATCAAGAAAAGCACGGGTGTGTCCTCTCCTATGTTGCTTGTAGTACAATGATTGGCACGCTTACCAGTAAATCTTGTTAGCAGTACATATCAAAAGTCTGAAAACATCTATGTTTTGTTTTTATTTTTTACCACTTCCACCTCTAAAGCTTTATAATAAACAAGAAGAGTTACAGAAAAGGTTACAGGCACAAAGATGTTCTCTGTATGATTGTATAATATAATTAATGGTAAATATGTATTAACATAAAATAATTAAGTGATTTATAGTAACTAATTATTATGGGAGAGTATATTGTCACTAAAATGGTATTAACAGATACTATTTTTCATTGCATGGAGAAATACAAATAGCATAAAATCAAACCAAACCCATTGCTGTCAAGTTGATTTCAACTCATAGCAACCCTGTAGGACAGAGCAGGACTGCCCAAATAGAGGTTCCCAGGAGCAACTGAGGGGTCTGAACTGCCAACCTTTTGGTTAGGAGATATAGCTCTTAATCACCGTGCCACGAGGATTCTCCAAATAGTGTAAGTGAAAGAGAACAATAGAAATACAGTGGCTATAAGCACACATGCATGTATATGTATATCTTTGTTTGTATATGGGCAGTTCTCCTCTGATCTCTAGGGTTGCTATGAGTCAGACCTGACTCAACGGCAGTGGGTTTGGTTTTTTTTAATGCATATTGCATGTATGTATTTGCAGTACATAGGTATATTCAATATTCAGAGGAAAATTACCATTGATTTCAAAAAGCACAAAGGAAAAATATATTTAAATGTCATCTGCCCTTTTGTACTGGTCATAACTTTATGGACAAATACACTTATTACTCATTGTTACATGTTTTGTTAAAATACAGCTTGTTTTTAAAATCAGAGAAGATGCTTTTACATTTAATATGGCACCAATTATCGAGAACTATCTTGTGTGAGTGACAGGCTGTGAGAAACGATCCCCCATGAAATCAGATGTCTTTATGCACCTTAAAGATGATCACATAGGACATTCATCATCTTGCCAATATTGCTATGGTGCATTTTTGAAAGTGTAACTCCAGAAACTTACATCATCTGAAATATAATCAATGCTAGAAATTATGTAATTTTAACAGCATTAAGTGAAAATCAAACAATGACCACAAAGCCTCTGACACTGGGGAAATGTGGCCCCATGGGGACCATTTTAACAATGCAATGTGGAATCTGGGCAGTGGATGCTTTCTTCTTTAGCACCTGCTGCTTTGTGTCCTCCAGAGACAGTCTTGTGGTATGTAATCTTATAGCTCTTTCATCTCTTATACATGAGCCATCCCAGCACAGAAGTTAACACTGAGAAACATGATTTGGGTTTTGATGGTTCTTGAGTGATTAGGGAGTCTATAAACCAAAAATACGACATTATTTCTCCATTACTCATTTTTTGGATGGCCAGAGTTATTGTTTTTATGGTATTGTTTAAATGGAAGCCAATATTATTAAGTTTAGAAAGTCACAGTGTAGACCAGCTAAAGGTTTACAAGTAAGCTGCAAAAAAGTTAAAAATACCTGCCAGGGATAAGTAAATATTGGATTGTTTACTTAAGCCATAGGAGATAAAGCTCCTGTTTCTAGTATAATATTGTTTTATACAAAGATCGCATCTGTATTCCATTATATTTCTCATCTGCACATATAAACTGCCTATTTTTGCTTTTATAAAGTCTATTCTCTGAGTGTTTTCAAGTTAAAATGGTATGAAAGCATAAAATACATACACACACACACACACACACACACCCCAAATTGAAATGCTTGTAGCTAAAATGCAGTGGAGAAAACCATAAAATTCTCTCCTGGAATACCGTTTTTTTTGTTGTTGTTGTTTCTTTCTCTTTTTTTTCCTATTCTCTGCTCTCATTCAATGTACTTAACTAAGATACAAAGCACACAACAGGAAGAATAACTTAGTAAGATGGCAAACGTGGGAAAGCATCATAGCACCAATCCAGAAAAAGACACTTAATGAGGGACTAGGTCATTGAAATTTCTGTCCAACCAACCCTTGAAGGTTAAAGACAATGTGGCAAGTGCTCCAGCTCCCCACTCTCAAGTCACATTTATCACTTCCACTTTTTCCCATCATTCTCTGTGAGTTCTGCTGATTATGCTGTTCCTTCCTTTTGTCCATGACTCAGTGTTGCGTCTTCATTAAAATTCACCCCAGTTTCTGTTTGAAGGCATCAGACAGCTACTGAAGCATTATTGCAGGATCGGACCTTGTAGACTAGAAGAGTACATTGGAATAACCCCAAATTTGTACAAACCATTTTTGCCTTTGGTATACATGCCAAATTTTGAATTGGAACAAAAGGCTGACAAGTGCTGTAAAGGACCTCTACAAATAGAGAGCCTGGCAGAGCTCAAGGCTAGTCTCTCAGGAACATGAAGCCAAGTACTGGAGTTTGGGACTTCTGAGATACCTAGAAATTGAGAAACAGATTCCTTGCCAAAAGGGCAATGCAGAGAAGTGGACACTCCAAACTGGTTTTTTTGTTTCATGTTCTTAAAGATAGTTTCCAAAGACTAGAGACCAAGAAATCAAGCAGAAAATGCCTGGAATATAGAGAAAGAATTGTGGGTAGCTCTCCCAAAGACACAACCACTGGTGTACATTTGAGTACACAGTACACCTCCCTAAATCACGCACTGTAGATGTAGTTTTTATACTCTAAATTAGGGCTGTAAACAAAATTCATATTTGATAAGTCATTTGGTTAGACAAAACTACGTAAATTGCTTTGGTATATACTTCCTTCAATCACTTTCGTAGCCATGATTTGGTTTACTACCAGTGACGTTCAAAAAAGATGTGTCTTTTTGGACAATAAAGCTCAGTGAAGATTATTTTATCTGGTCAGCTCTGACTCGACGGCACTTGGCTTGGCTTTGGCACATTAAGGATGAAAATAAGTAATGCATACTTTATTTCCCTAGTTGAGTTACTAATGTTAAACTATAAATTAGAAAAAAAAAAAGATTTGCTTAAAGTTAAAATGATTGTAAATATAACAAGTTGTAACAGCAAACACTTGCATTTTAATCAGTTTTATAGTTTTTGGTTACCGACAAAAGCATGTATATTGTGCATAGCTAGTGGTCAGTTCTTGCCAGACAACTCCCCATGCAAGTGTGGCACTGCTCAAATTCATCCATACCTTGCTGGGAGGTGATTGCAGTGATCATGTACCTGAGTATCATTAATAGTGCCAACTTGTTACAAAAATTTATGAATGTACATACTGAAGTCCAGTACCTATTTCATTTAAATTGTAAAATTTTTAAAAATTACTGTGGACTGGAAAGAGTATGCAGGCTATGCTTTAACTAGTACAACACTAGAAGGCTTTTCCAACTCTTAAAAGAACAAATTGCATTGTTTATCTATCACACTTTACCTTCAATTTAAAAAAAAGTTTAAATAGGAACAATTTAATTTGTCTTTGTAAGAGAATTCATTGGGTTTAAATAGTAATGGGTAGTGCTATATTGATGAATACTTGCAAAAATAAAACTGTAAATTTGTATAGAAACTTGAATATTTGAAAATAATCATGAGAAATTTTCAAAGCTACATTACACTCAAGTGGGAAGAAAATATTTTACAGGTTAATAATTACATCTTTTGTGGGAATATTCTTTATCCAAGGGTGACAATATGCATGGCCAAAGCACCACGCCCATTGCCATCCAGGTGACTTGACTCATAGTGACTACACCGGATGAAGTAGAGTTGCCCCATGGTGTCTCAAAGGGTGTAATCTTTACTGAAACAGATTGTCGCATCTTTCTCCAGTGGGATATCTGGTGGGTTTGAACTACTGACCATTCAGTTAGCAGCTCAGTGCTTAATCATTGCATCACGGGGGATCTTTATATGCATGACAAGGTTTACAAATTCAGACAGAGATTGCAATACCTATTATAGAAATATGATGTATCTCTCAGATGAAAACTCTATAGTAACTTCCCATTACTATGTAAAATACTGAAACATACCTTATCTTAAAAGCACAACCTAAATACTTGAACAAGGTCACAATCACTTGGTGGCAGAAGTGGGATTATAACTCACCTCTCTAGTGGTTTTCCATACATCACAAGATATCTCATTGAGGATTCTTGCTGCCTCAGATATTTAGTCTCTCAGGCAGCAATGAGTGTATTTCAGTAAACTAAAAATAGCTTCTTTGTGAATATCATTAATAAAACTTATACAAGGACTCCTAAAGTAGCCGGGCTTTCTTGATCACTGATAAGGAAATACATGCAAAGCAAAATTCTGTACAACTCAAGGTTTCTCTGTCAATTTCTTCATGACAGATTTCTCTATACACAAGGCTTCACTGGCTAATGTGTACAGGATATGGCATTTGCAAAAAGGTGAAATGCAAAACTGAAGTCTATTTTTCACTTCCTTTGAAAATGCTGTTATTTCTCATCGTCTTTCTACTTCCAAAATTCCTCAATCTGTCAACTATTTAAAAAAGAAAAAAATCCCTAAATTCAGAAATTTTTCAGTGAAATAAAATGATTCTTCAGTATAAAAAAATTCTCACAACTGGATCCACAAGCAACATCATGATAAGCGGAGAAGATATTGAAGTTGTCAAGGATACATTAGTGCCAGTGGAAGCAGCAGTCAAGAAATCAAATGACATAGCGTTTGTGGCAAATCTGCTGAAAAGGACCTCTTTAAAGGGTTACTTTGAGATACACCTGACCCAAACTGTAGTTTCAGTCACTTCATATACTAGCAAAAGCTGGTCAATGAATAAAAAAGACCAAAGAACTGATGCCTTTGAATTATGGTATTGGCCAAAAGGATTGAATATACCATGGACTGCCAAAAGAGCAAACAAATCAATCTTGGAAGAGGTGCAGTCAGAATGCTGCTTAGAAGTGAGGATGGTAAGAATTTGTTTTACATAGCTTGCGCATGTTAACAGGAGGGACCAGACCCTGGATATAGACATCATGTTTGGTAGAATACCGGGTCAAAGAAAAAGAAGAAAACCCTCAACAACATGGATTTCACAATGGTTGCAGCAGTGAGTGCTGTGTTTTATCATAGCAACGATTGTGAGGACGGTACAGGACCAGGCAGTATTTGTTTTTTCTGTTGTAAGTAGTATCACTATGAATTATAATCAACCCAAGGGCACCGAGAAACAGTAGTCGAGGAACTTAGACAATGAAGGTTGTGTATGAGTACTGTTTCACTTTTGAGGTCAGAACAATTTTCATTTTAATTCACAACAGAGAAGCTGGCCCAGACCACATTTCCTCATCAGATATTGGCTATGAATGTGATTTCTGACAATGTGTTCATTACTGGAGTAATAAAAACTGACTCTCATTAAGTAGTATGGAGTTCACTAAAATTGGATTTTACTTTGAGCGTTTTTGAAAAGTAAAATATTCATGTAGTTGTTTCGATGATGGTCTGCTTGCTTTGTGTGTTACTTAGCAAGATTATTATAATTTTTGAATTTCATATTATCTATAAAATAATGCTGGTTTTTAATGTGTCTGAGAAAATGCAAATATGAATAGAGAGAGACTGAAAGAGAGCATATGTGTCTGTGAGTGAATATATATTACACACACAGACACACACACCGCACACATTCTAGGTCATCACACAAAATTATTGCTGCATTCTATAAAACATTAGGTACGTATCTTATCAGGAAGAAATTTGCATATAAAAGGCAATTATTAATTTAATGTATTTTTAATCATTGTGACCTCCGTAGTTATTTTTAATTAATCTCATTTTGCCTTCATGTACAAGTAGATAAATTAACAATTTCTTATCAGTAAGTTTATAGTCATCATTGTCATTATCATTATTTTGTTGTTTTAGAGTTTCAACATGTCAACAAGTATATATTAGCTTAAAATTCTTCTCCAGCACCTACTTAAGCTACAAACTTTTCTAAGTTATTAAAAGATAAACCAAACCCACCGCCATCGAAATGGGTCCAACTCATAGCAACCCCAGAGGTCAGAATAGAACTTCCCCATAGAGTTTCCAAGGAGCGCCTGGCAGATTTGAACTGTCGACCTCTTGGTTAGCAGACATAGCACTTAACCCACTATGCCGCCAGGGTTTCCCCTTAAGATATAGAGGTTTACAAAACAGATTCCCTCACAAGCAGTATATACTGGATTCACTAAAAGATAAAAAAAAATATGTATATAATTTCCAAATATTTAATAACTGGCACTCTTCACATGTCCTTCTCATCAGCTGCAGTGCAAACCAGCATTAATTAAGCACTGTTGTTGGTTTATACTAGCTATCAGTAGTGCATAGAAATATTATTTTCATCAAAATAGATATAAATACATCAATTGAAATTTTTTAGATTTTTAATAGTCAGGTAAGATCATTGCCTTTTTCATGTTATAACTTCTTTCAAACTATTTCCTGTGACCTGGATTGACAGGGTACCACATTAGTATATCTAGTGACAGCTGTGAAATTAAAATTACTAAGTCAAAGAGATGTATGTTGTAATAAAGAGTTTTAAACATCCCAGTGTGACCAGAATTAAGTAGACAATAATAATAATTAATGGCTTTGTAATATTCATTGAGTTAATAACATGTGACGGACATTGTTTTAAATTCTTATTTAATCTAGCTTAATTTTCACTAGAACCAAGTGTAATGGGTGACTTTATCATCCGTATTTCTTAGATGACAAACCACAGACATAAAAAGTAAAATAACTGCCAAGGTTAAGCGCATGTGGCTTTAATGATAGAGCCAGGATTCAAAGATAAGGTTCTAAAAATACCACCGCCTCCTAACTACCAAAATTCACCTCACCCATTGCATCCAAGATTACATATTTCTTTAACTGAAACATTTATTCAAAAGTTTCATGGTTGAGTTACATATTTCTTGGGAAACTAAAAAAAGTGATGAATCATTCCAAATCAGCTTTTATAGTACAAGAAGAGGCTAAATTCTACTCCACATAAAACTTATTTCTACCATAATGTACAATATGCTTTGTTTAAAAAAAGGTATCTAGACCCCTCCTTTATCTACCAGTTCAACAAATATTTATTACCACCAGTCGCTCCATGGGAGAAAGATGTGGCAGTCTGCTTCTGTAAGAATTTACAGCCTTGGAAGCTCTGTGGGGCAGTGATACTCTGCACTATAGGGTCACTATGGGTGAGAAACAGTTGGATGGGGATAAGCTCGGTTTCATTTGGTTTTAACATAAGGTATTACTACTATCTAACAAGATAATAGTGACCAGTACAGATTATGTCCTTACTTTAATGGAACTTCTGCTATAGCAAAAAAAAAAAAAAAAAAGCCATGGGGTTGATTCCAACTTAGGTAGATTCCATGTGTTACAGAGTAGACTAGAATACCTTCATGGTTTTTTATTTGTTTGTTTTCGCTGTGATCTTTATAAAAGCAGATCTCCAGGCCTTTTTTTCATGGCACCACTCAGCGGGTTCAAACTACCAATCTTTAGTTTAGCAATCAAGTACAAACTGTGCCATCAGTAAGATAAATGCACAACACAGTGTAGTATAATTTAAATAAATAATATGAAGTGGTTACAAATGCTATAGAGAAATGTAAATTGGGCTCTTTCACCTTCATAGTGAATGAGACAATGAGACAGGTATTTTACATGAAAGCTATTTGTGTTTTAAAGGAGCTCCAGAACTCTGGTGGCACAGTGATTAAGAGCATCCAGCTGCTAACCAAAAGATCAGCAGTTAGAATCCCCAAGCCACACTTCTTGGAAACCTCATGGGCAGTTCTCCTCTCTTTCACTGGATCACTATTAGCTGGAATGGACTTGACAGCAGTGGTGGTTTTTTTGTTTGTTTTTACTGTGGTGGTGTCGTAGTTAAGCACTCAGATTAAAGGTCATCAGTTCATCAGCCTCTTTGCAGAAGAAAGATGTGAAAGTGTGACCCTGTAGAGATTACAGCCTTGGAAATCCTATGGAGCCATTCTCTACTGTCCCGTAGGGTCACTATTGGTCAGAAACAACTTGGTGGCAACTTTTTGTTGTTGTTGTTATTCGTATTATGATGGACTAGAGAAAGCCTCTCTGAGTAGGTGACATGAAATCCAGGACATGAAGGAACTGAGGGAGCACATTTCATAGACAACTTGGGAAGAACATTACAAATGGTGAGAATCATGTATGATAACCCAGGAATGAGCACTGTTCACAGCGTGTTCAGTAAGAAGATCCAATGAAGGAAAGAAACAACCAAAAAACTGAATAGGCACAATGTCGATGAATCTACATGAAAAGGCAGACTAAGTACTGAAGTAATTTCATGCATGTGAAATTCTAGGAGATGCAAAACTCTAGTGACCGTGATTGTTAGATGATAGTAGGTGGCAGGAATGCAGAAGGACACAAGGGGTCTCTTGTTGTTGTATATCCTACATTAAGATTGTGGTGGAGTTACACGACTGAAAACATTTGTCGAAGCTCACTGAACTGGACACTCAAGACTAGTAGATTTTATTGTTTATAAATTCAGTTCAGTAAAGTGGATTTTTTTAAAAAATGTTCTGGCTTCTCTACTTTTTCTTCAGAAAATTTATATGTTTCTCCTTCTCGGGTTAATTTATGTCAGGTCAAAGCAGAGGGAAACTGTCTAATTCCAAAAGGTGCTTCTACCTCCTTCAAAACTATCAAAAGGAAGAGCTCATTGAGGGAAAATTGTGTGCAGGTTGCTTATTCATGAGCTGTCTGCGGTCTCTGGTGACAAGCTTGATTAACATTGTGATCCACATCTTAGGTCTGGACAGGAACAATATATGCACAACTCCATCTTCTGTTTTGAGGAGAGCATCCGTGTAAGCCTGCTTTCCAATATTAATATAAAGCCACTGATCGTGAGGAAAATATTCCTACAATTCCTGTTTGAGAAAATAAAAATGGAGTTATATCAATGTATCCACCACATTATGGACACTGGTGTCCTTAATCACAACAGAACATCTAAATTGGTGTTATATACTACCTGTCACTTTTGATCAAAGTACTATGGCAAACACTCAAAACAAAGAACTCTGATTTATTCATTTCTCTGACCAACCCAGCATAGGATTGTAAGGGTATGTCCCGGTGTTTCTGCTTATAGAATTTTCTTTGTAAATAGTATTTTATGTTAATTTCAATGTATATGCATATTCCATTCATTCTGAGATACACATTTCAGTGGGTCATTTTCTGCCCACAAAATCATATTACTTTATAAACATGACAGCCTTTTGACTAACAGAAAAGCTAGAATGGAGAACAACCCAACTGCATCAGCTATTGCACCATTAATCATTGGCATTGACTCTGCTGCCATTGATAACTGGGCAGTGGATCTCTTCCCCATTCACTACTCTATTTCCATTACTACCAAAGCCACATGCTTCATGGAAGGAGACATCCTCCCCAGGCACATGGGAGTTAGTACATATCACAATATATATCAATATTTAGATTCCTGTGCTAGGAATTCTCCCAGATCTCTAGAGGTCCACTTGAAGGAATTAGACATCACAAAAACCACTGATGTTACAGCACCCTTCTGTAACACCCACTGATGTTACAGTCCCTTCTGTGATGTCAGCCTTTCTAGAATGAGCATTACTCTACTGTTACTCCCAATTGCCTTTACTTTCCATTACTTCATTTTACACCTAAACATGTCATTCATTCATTCTTTTTCTATAAGACTAATAGGCTATCCATATAAGAAATTAATGAAAGAACCCATAGTATTTTTCCCCCCAAAACAACACCCATGGAACAGCAGTCAAGAAATCAAAAAATGACATTGGGCAATACTGTTGGAAAAGACCTCCTCTTTAAAATGTTAAAAAGCAAAGACATCACCATGAACACTAAGCTACACCTGATCCAAACCATGGCATTTTCAGTCACCTCATACATGTGCAAAAGCTGGACAATGAATAAGGAAGACAGGAGAAGAAATGATTCTTTTGAATTGTGGTATTGGTAAAGAAAAAATATTGAATATACCGTAGACTGCCAGAAAAACAAATCTGTCTTGGAAGAAGTACAGCCAGATAACTCCTTAGAAGCAAAGATGGCAAGACTGTCTCAACATGCTTTGGACATGTTATAAGAAGGGATCAATTCCTAGAGAAGCACATCATACTTGATAAAGCAGAGAGTCAGTGAAGAAGAGTAAGACCCTTAAGAGATAGATTGGCACAGTGGCTGCAACAGTGGGCTCAAGCACAGCAACAATTTTTGGGATGGCATAGGATAGGGCAGTGTTTTCATTCTGTTCTACACAAGGTTGTTATGAGTTGGAACCAACTTGATGGAATCTCACAACAACGTAGCATTTAAAAAAAAAAACTCCAAAAAGAAATACAAGAGTTTCCTATACAAGGATTATCCTGAAGACACTTTAAGACTCAGACAAAGCATCTGTCTTTTCTCACTCATACCTAAGAAACATAGTCAAGTTTTGGTTAAGTTTTCAGATATTTTGCATACTGAAAGGAAACCATTTTTCTAATGTACTGACTAATTCAAAATATATGAATGTTTCCTTTCACTTTCTTGAAAAATTAAAAATTGTGTGTCATTGTCATATTTATCATTTAGAAGAGCCTTAAAATCTCAAATTACTCATTTCTTAAACAGAAAGAAGAGTCATCCAGTATCCTTCTGAACACTTTTTGAGTTTTTGATTTACTGTTTATTGTTAGGAATTTTGTAGAGCCTACTAGCTTTCTCCTTCACAATAATCAGTTACTGCCCAATAAGTCCCAGATGGATGAAAATGCCACATTACTGAGTGTCCCAGGAATAGCATAGCACCTTCTCATTCTGGGGGGTTGTTCCTGCCCACACTCTAACCATTTTGTTGTAGAGAAAATTTCTAATCATTGTACAAAACAACTCTAACGATAGGACATAAGAGTTGAGCAAAATAAGGCCAGTAAATGTATTCAAGACTTTAAAAAAAAGAAAACCTAAGAACTGAGGGATGAAAATTAATACCTCTTGCAGAATAAAACTACAAACACACCCAGGGAACTGTCACACGTCCTCGAGAACTGATGGTCAGTTGTAAAAGAGTCTAAATGGTGAGACAGTAGACCAAGACAAAGATGCAGACAGAGAGCAGTATCTGATGGTTTTCAAATCTCTGTTCTCTGTTGTTCCTAAGACTAACCAATGCCTTGCCCACTTCTAAAACCTGGCTAGGTAAGCCAAAAATTTCCACTTTCCAGTTAAGTGGTTTCCAGTTGGATTTCTGCCACCCGAGATCAAAATGAGCCCTGGCTGAGTATTCTGACAAATGCCCTATTTCTACTGCCTTTCTGTGACTCACATAACAGAATCAGTAGCTGCATAGCTTGGCTCACCCTCCTCACCGGGTGAGAATCAAGCTTCCAAGTACAAAGCCACTCACCCTATTAGTAGGTTGTCATAGTCTGGTTTGTTGGAGCATTACAATTTCTGTAGATGAGCTAATATTTTGGCAACATTAACTGTAGTATATAAATACAAATTTCAAATTCTACATGAAAATTAATTCACTGTTTAGCAATTTAAGTCTATTCTTATTTGTCCAAAATAGAATGACCATTCTCTTTCTTTAAATTTTATTTCTACTGTTTCACCTGTCTTTATACCTTCATTCAGAATGTACTTGCTGAAATCCATTCTGTTTCAGGCACAGTGCTAGGAATGGGAAAATGAGAATGCAAAAATGAACAAGACACAAACTTTTTATCATGGAATATCACTGTTCACCACTGTGTTTTAAAGTTTGACTTGCTAGAACATTTATTTCACTTAGAAAATAGGCAAAACTGTTCATAAAGCTCATAGTTTTAAATATAGTCTAGCTAATTAGAATGAGATCAATGAGTTCAGAATCTACGGGCTACTCATCACATGACTGATAACAAAATTTTACCTCATATGACAAAGATTATGATCTTGAGTGAACATATTTCTATAACATTAAAATTAAACTTTCCTAAAACATACTTACAAAATCTCAAGGTTGCCAGTTAGTTGTCTTTGGAACTAGCCAAACCATACCTTTACTATTACAGAAAAGATATTTCCCCCTTATTTAAAAACAAACAAACAAAACCAAAAAAAAAAAATCTTAAGGAAGATACAGAATAAATAACAGATTTCACTTAGACTTCAAGACAACTGTCACATAAATACTTGCTCGTTGTTAGGTGCCGTCAGGTAGATTCTGACTCATAGGGACCTCATGAACAACAGGACGAAACACTGCCCAGTCTTGCACCATGCCCACAGTGTTTTTCATGCCTCAGCTCATTATTGTAACCATTGTATCAATCCATCATCTTGAGGATCTTCCTCTTTTTCTCTCTCTACCAACCATGAGGTTCTTCTCCAGGGACTGACCCCTCCTGACAATATGTCCAAAGTATATAAGTTACAGTCTCGCCATCCTTGCTTCCAAGTAGCACTCTGTACTTCTTCCAGAACAGATCTGTATGCTCTTTTGGCAGCTGAGGGTATGTTCAATTGTCTTCTACAACACCATGATTCAAAGGCATCAGTTTTGGTCTCTTAGTCAATGGGTAATCTCAGTATTCATAGGATAAAGTTAGATAGCCAGGGAAACACAAACAGCAAGATGTTTAGATAAATTTAGAAGCCTGGTGAAGATCCACTCTTTGGACATGAATGGATTGGACTAGGCAATGCAGAGTGACCATATAGTGGATGCACTTTATGGTTCTATAAATCTATAGGATATCAGCCTGCTGACCTCTGGTTGGAGGAAGGAGAGTGGGTGAAGAGGAGGGGAAAGGAGACTGTTGGGAGGATGAGACATGTATGGAGCAGAGAGGAATAGTGTGCTGTCACTGGACAAGGAGAGCCATGGAAGCTGCATATAGGTGGGCATGTAAATTTATACGGGAATGTACATTTTCACTCAGTCATATCAAATAAAAAATAAATAAATAAATAAAAATAGAAAATGACAGATAGGAGCCAAATGTCACCAAGTTTAGAGTGTGACTGTCAGTAGAAGGATGACTGTCTTATCTTTCCATTCTAACCTGCCTGCTCTCTCTGCCTTCTGTCTTGCACTAGCTTTCTATCATTCAGGAAGAATAAATGTTTTTCAGATATACTAGTGTGGTATGTCTTCTCCTTCCTTCAACCACTGTGTTTGTTAGACCAGCTTAACCCCTCTTGTAATTCACTGACACCTTAATGACACTTCCATCCAGAAGCATTTCTGGACCTCAGGGATAGGACAGATCCCCCAATGCCACGTATTTTTCTGTCACTGTTCGTTATACTTCTTAATGGTCTCTATAATTTTTGTTTATTGTTTGTCTAGATTCCAACCTGTAATATTCATTAGGGCAGGAACAATGCTTCTGTTTTTTCAGTCTCATTATTTGTAGAACCTGGCTCATTTCTTGGCACAGACCAGTGCACTCAGACTGTAATTTGTTTTTGACCTTATAATTATCTTACATCCTGCCAACATGCAATGAGAATTAAAACAAGGTTCTAAAGGAAGCTTGTTCAACATGTCAGTTATTAGTGCTTAGTGGAGATTGTTCACCTCATTACTGTCTATGCTTTTTAGTGAAACAACGTGATAGAAATAAAATTTTCTAAGATTATCTAATCTAGATAATTCTCTAATTCCCATCCACGTTGCCTGAGGTCTCAAAATTCCCTCACTGCTCTAACGGAGAATCTACCAACATTACATTTTTTACTAGGCTACTTTGCATGGTAATTCATAGGTAATCCTATGTATGTACAATTGCTATAGCTATTGTTACTGTCAGTAGCCATCCAAGTGATTCTACTAGTTGGAGTAACTTAATTTATCCTTACTTTCAAGAATAAAGTCATTGGTTAAGACATTTTGCTAGTTTAATGCTACTCAAGCTCAAATGTTTTTGCAATATAGGTTGAAATGCTATTTTAAAGAAATTTAAATAGCAATAGGCAGAGTATTTTCCTAATGGCCTATTACAACTGTTTAATTCTATAATCCATTTCATAAGAAATAGTAAAATCTCACTCTTCAGGACAACTGAAGACAACTGCATGTGAATTCAATCTGCATACCGTAATTTGATCCAACCTGTGTTTTAATGCATGTTTTTTTAATGTAGAACATTCATGCTTCAGTTTCTTTCAAGTAGCCACAAAATATAATATGTGAAACTTTCAGTCCTACAGCCTTCACGTTAGTGTCTCTTGTATTGCCAGGTATCTTTTATATAATTTACTTGTGCTATTGTTGAGAATATACACAGCAGAACATAACATCAGATCAACAATTCCTATCTGTACAGCTTAATGACATTGATTGGATTCTTCAATTGATTTTCACCCTCCTTTTCCAAGTCGTTCCTCCCCCACTGAAGTAAACTCACTGAACCTTATGTTTCTTTCTGACCTTTCAAGTTGATGATGTCAGTTGATTCTGTATGGATAGATACCAAGAGCTCTCAATAAGTTGTGTACTCGTAAAAAATTGAATTGAGAAAAATTGTGTGATAGGTAATTTACAGCAATGACCAAAAAAAAAGCAAATGCAGTAGCTATTTATGTATCACCAAAACACCTCTTGGTATTTGGCTCCTTAGGCTGAAAGTTTAGATTATGGTTTCATGAGACATCTTAGCTAATTGAGCTAATATTATGTCTTCTACTTCTGTTCTACATCTTAATACATTGTGGAATGCGTGGGTCTTAAAAGCTTCACAGTGGCTGTTCAGGGTACAACAAATGATCTCTGTGCACCTGGAGCAAAAGAGAAAAGAGGAGAGTCAGGAATAGGAGCGGGAAATGTAATATGAGGCTAATGTCCACCTGTAAGAGCTGCCTCCTCTGCCATGAGACCAGAAGAAATGCCATTAGTGAACAGTTTGATCAAAAATCTGTAGAAGAATCCTGATAGAAAGTGGGAACTGTAGAACAGATGTCAAATTCTCTTTGAATCCAGACATTTTGCACTGACAGAGGCTGGATGAGCCCACAAAACTATTGCCATAAGGTGAATGCAAGTTGTGAGATATGAAGACAAGCTGAAAATTTCACTTGTGTTAACCTGAAAGGCGGTAAGTCTATTTTAACACTTCATATATTTATTTATTTTAAAATTCTAATTGTTTAATTTGGAACTTATATCTGGTTTAAAATATGCATGACCCTGAGAGCATGACCCCCGTCCCTGATGCTGCCACTGTCCATAAATCATAACGGAGGTTACCTCTTCAGACAGGAATGGATTGCATTTGGTGACACAGAGTGACCATGTCATGTGTGCACTTTATGGTCTTATGCATGTATAGGGTGTTGTCCTGCTGACCTCTTACTGGAGGTGGGGGAGATGGTGGAGACAAGGGGATAGGAGATTGTTAGGAGGATATGACATGTATAGAACTGAGAGGAAGAGTATGCTATCACCGTGCAGGGAGAGCAGTGGGAGCTGCACATAAGTGGGCATGCAAATTTATACAGGAATGTACATTTTCACTCAATCATAATAAAAAATAAATAAAACATGCATGAAAATCTTCATAAGAATATAAAAAATAATTTGAATTTCCCATTCAGGATTTCATTTACATTGGAGATTACCACTAACAATGGTTTATTTTCCTTCCCGAAAATTGCATGTTATGAATATATAAACATCTGTGTGCACCTGATTTTGTTTCATTTTTTAATGGAATAAATTATATACACCATCTTGTGTTTTTTTTATTTAAAAATATATTTTGATTATCCTTTTATAGTGCAAGTACAAATTTGTGTTAGTTTCATTAAAGCATACATGGCAGATGTCTCTCTTAATTGATTTAGCTTGTCTCTCAAAAACCAACATTTAGGAATTTTCTATCTATTGCAAGTGAAACTAATGGCATAGCAGTAATTTTCATACCTGTGTCTATATGTAGATAGTAAAGTGTGTGTTTAATCAGTTGCTCCTTATGTGTTTTAAATTTGGTCAACTTGTCCTTCAAAGCATTTGTGGAAATTTACATTCCCAAGGAGATAGACAGATTCTTATAATCCCTAATAATTTATCTTTTTAATAATTCATGATCTTAAAATAATGAGAATACAACTTATCTCTTGGCATTTGGGTGTTACAAACTATATGTGTGTTTGACATATACATAGTAATTTATGTATGTATGCATACATGCATATGATGTATATGGGATAAACAGATCTCATTTTTGTTTGTTTTGTGCACATTATTGATGAGCCAGACTTACTATCATTTGAATGTATGTACAAGCAAACACGCATATGCACCATGTATGCAAGTACATATACATATGTAGACCAGAAACGAACAAACCAATCTGACTCATGGTAATACCATGTGTCCATCCATACATACGTAGTGGCATATAAATAGAACACTGTGAAATAACTCACAAGCAAATCTTTGTATCATTTACACCAAAGAGGACACTAGAAGATTACATTTTGAAATATTTTCATTGGAAAACTTTACTTTTGTCATTAATGAAACCACAGTACAAGTTGACAAACATGATGGCTGCAATTTTTCATTTTCCGTACCATCTTTTCCACTGAAGATGGTTCTCAACTGAAGTATGTCAAACTGACACTTCTCGCATCTGGGTCCGTTAGATGCCTTGTTCTAACTGAAGGAGGAGAAGGATGATGAAGAAAGAAGAAAAGGCTAAGAATAGGAACTTCTACTCAAAATCACTATTCTGAAACAGATTCAGTGGTAAATGCAGAAGTGGAGAAGAATTACGTTATTCACGTACTTCTGGAGCTCACAGGAGAAGTACATGGTGTGACAATTAAGTCTGCAAACTTAACTGTTTTAAGTGCTACATGCCTAATTGCTGAATACTACAGTCACCTGCAAAGTACTCCCCTTGGGGTGGACGCCAGTGCCTAGTCCACACAATTTTGGAACTCTTTCTGGAATGGCCATTGTGCACAGTGACAAGTTAGTGAACTTAAGTGTATAGTTCTTTGAGGGAGTTTTCAGTCAATAAACAGATACCTATATTGGAACAATCTACCTACTCACCTGATCTGGTGACTTTTTTCCTTACCCAAAGATAAAGGAAATATTGAAAGGACATTTTGATGACATTCTGGACATTAAGGGTAATATGACGACAGGTCTGATGGTCATTCCAGAAAAAGAGTTCCAAAATTTCTTTGCACTAGACACCAGACTAGAATTTTATCTAAAGGAATTTGCGTTATTCAATGAATTTTTTAAGTTTCCCTGAGTTGGTACTCTAGGTATGACAGACCAAAACTTAGACCAGTTCTGTTCACTAGTATATTTGAATCTGTTGTTATGTACAGTGTATTATTGTACAGTGCCTTCCAACATAGTGGACTCATCTGCCAGCACTATATGGGATAATATTCTGTTTTAATCCATAACATGTTCACTGGCTAAGTTTCAGAAGATTACCAGGCCTTTCTTCCTAGTCTGTCTCAGTCTGGAAGTTCTGCTGAAACCTATCCTCCATTGATGACTTGGCTGGTGCATCGAATACCAATGACATAGTTTCCAGCATCATAGATACACTTAAGCTACCACAGTACAACAAATTGACAAATGTTTGATGTCCACAGCTTTTAATTGTGCTTTTCCATTGAAGACAGTTCTCAAATGAAGTCTGTCTCACCCTGACACTTCTCATGGCTGGGTTTGTTAGATAACCTGTTGTATATGTTGATTTATCTTATTTCTCTTTCGGGAATAGATCCCAGCTGCCTTAAGATAAATTTTCTTTGATTTTCCCCAATAGTATGTTTGGAGTCTCTGCTTGTAAGTAAACTGCCACCTTTGATTTCACCTCCACTGGTCTCAACAAGAGCCATCTTGACTTAATGACTTCTCATATTTCTGCTGACAGATTCATCAAGAATCTTCATAATTAATATGTTTCTGCCATCCTTAATGGTACCATTGCAAACTTACAATTAACAGTTCATAATATAATTAATACTAACATTTCAGCCATGTATTACACCTGACAAATTTCTGGTTAAATGTATAAACAAGTATTCGGCAAACATTCATCTATAACTGCTGTCTGAACTGTAATAATTAGATGAAGATTGTGGGACAATGGAAAATCAATTCCAATGCAAATCTGCAATCATTTGAAAGAAACACAAACAAACAAAACCCTCCACAATGGAGTCATGAAACTTGAACACACATTATAAGCAGAAAATGTGTAATGAAATGTTTTATTGTATCCAGTTATGTATTAGTCTAGGAATGGTAGGGTTTTTTTCTGTTGCAGGTAATAAATATGTTCAGCTTTGCAGACCATAACGTCTTTGTTGCTGCTACTCAGATTGGCTCTTAGAATGTGAAAGGAGCCCATGTTGTCGTTATTAGGTGTGGTCAACTCCATCCAACTCACAGTGACCCTGTAGAACAGAGCGTGACTGCCCACAGGGCTTCCTAGGTTGGAAGCTTTATGGAAGTAGATCGCTAGGTTCTTTTTCCCATGGAGTAGCTGGCTGATGGGTTCAAACTGCCTGTAGCAGCAACTAGGCATGTTAACCATTGCATTACTAGGACTTCTTAAAGGGCCACAGGCATACCTAAAAGAATTTGATTGACTCAGATTCTGGTGAGACTGTTTACAAAACAATGGGCAGCTAGCTCCTTTGGCCGCCCAGGTTACCCTTTTGCAATTTTCATTTTCATGAGTATCCTTTGATCCATAGTGTATCTCTGTAATCTATTGGATCAAAGTAATATGGAAAAAAATTTCTTTTTCAGAATTCTGTTCATAATATAAATTGAGGATATAATAAACACTGATTGTATAGAAGTTAGAAAATTATTTTCACAGTACAAAGGATCAAGACTCCGTATCGTGAAATATTCAATATATAGTCTATGCTAGAGTGGTAAAAAGGGGAAAGGGTGAAGAAAAAAATGTTGTTAGGTGCCATTGAGTCAGTTGTGGTTCACAGTGACCCTGTGCACAACAGAATGAAAGGCGGCCTGGTCCTGCGCCATGCCCACAATTGCTTTTATGCTTAATCCCGTTGTTGTAGCCACTGCATCAATCCATCCTGTTGAGAATCTTCTTCTTTTTCACTGACCCTCCACTCTACCAAGTGTGATGTCCTTCTCCAGGGACTGATCCCTCCTGACAACGCATTTGAGGTACGGAAGACACAATTTTGCCATCTTTGCTTCCAAGGAGCACACCGGTTGTACTTCTTCCCGAACAGATCTGTTTGTTCTTTTGGTGGTTCGTGATACATTCAGTCTTCTTCTCTGACACCACAATTCAAAGGTGTCAGTTCCTCTTCTGTCTTCCTTAGTTATTGTTCAGTTTTTGCATGCATATGATGGTATTGAAAATATGGCTTGGGTGATGCACAAAATGAGGGTAGAAAATTCTTCCTAACAAGCTTTGTTTCAAAGCAGCCATTATTTGTTTTTCTTTTTTCAGTTATTTGTCTAGGTGTATGTTGATGACTTCAAATTCTTCCATGTGGAACTATTTCACTTTTAATCTTCAAAGATTGGAGCTCAAAGTCTTTATCACTTTGGGACTGTTAAGAAAAAAATACCACCACTACTAAGCATTAGCAGAATAAGGCTATAAAGAAAAGTTAGGCTACACAAATGTGGGAGAGTTGATATTAACATGCGGGAAACTGTAGATGGAAAACAGAACCATTCACTGGAGCAATTATAGAATCCAAGGCTCTTGCAGAAATTTGAGATGCCATCACCGAAACTATTGAGGGCTCATGGAGGGCTTTCAGAGCTACTGTTTGTGACCTCCCAGTTGTTTTCCACCTTCCAGATCTCACAGGAGTTTCTTTCATTGGCACTATTTAACCCCAAAACATAGAGAATAGGCATTCTGGAACATGTAGTTTTCAGGCTAGGCCAAAAGTGGTAATGCCAAATTGACACCAGTCAAATCCAGCCTGGTCTACCCTCTGTGAACTTGGGTCCTATGCATAATGGTTAAGTACTATGGCTGCTAAACAAAAGATCTAGGGTCAAAGCCACAAGGTGCTCCCTGAAAACTCTGTGGAGCAGTTCTACTCCATCGTATAGGGTCGCTATAAGTCGGAATTGACTCTCTGGTACTGGATCTGGTTTTTTTCCATTCACTATTTTTTAATTAAAGATTACCTTTCAAACCATACTTAGTTTCCAAAACAAGTAAATCAATTATTTTCGATGTGCAGAGTCAATTGCTACAGTCAGTAGAGTATCCCTGGTGTTTGCATAATGTTTTATTGATATAAGGAGACAAAACTGACCATGTGCCATCACAGCTTTCATTGCTTTGTGCTCTGGTGGAAAATACTACAAATAAGATTGTTCTTTCTATTGGGTGGGGGGTGGGGGGAGGTCTCTGGAGCCATTTCACCGGCACAAAATTGCCCAATCCCAAGTAGTGGCTACATGTTTTGTTAGTTGTTTTCTTCTTTCTTCTTCTTTGTTCCTGCTAGTGTCCCAGGATTTAGCATTAGCTGAGACGTGTTATGTGGAAGGCTGGATGAATAGAAGCCAAAGTGAAGGCAAGAAAACACAATAATCACCTCAAATCCTGCATATTGTCCTCTCTCTAACACACATGTCATGCTAAAGAGTGAGTGTAATTCTTTCAGGAAATCCTTTGCCATTGAGTCAGGTCCGACTCATAGTGACCCTAGAGGTCAGAGTAGAATTGCCCCATAGAGTTTCCAAGGAGCATCTGGCAGATTTGAACTGCTGACCTTTTTGGTTAGCAGCCATATCACTTAAACCACTACGTCACCAGGGTTTTCTTCATTCAGGGAAGGTTAGACAGAAAGTTGACTATATAAATCATTGGTAGGGCAACAAGTTCCTAAAGAAACTAGTTTTACCTTTTCCAAGCAGTTCTGGGCTCATGAACTGGCTCAAATCTGAGAATTTGATGAGGGACATAGGTAATGTTAAGGCTTTTTATTTATATAAATCCGGTAAGACTTTAGAAGGCTGTCCATCCTCTCAATCCTGGGAATATTATAATGTATTATCAGAAGATTGCCAAAGAACTCCTTGGACCATAAGATGGTCAAGTTTAGATGCATATTGTTCTAACCACACCTGCTTTGTCTCTAGTAATTAGTGCTACCACTTAGTCTTTTCATGATATTGTACTTGAGGATTCTATTTTGATTGCACTTCCTACTGTCATTTTGCTTACAGAAATACCACTACAGAGTCTTCTGAAATTTCTATTGCTTTCCTTACAATTTCTTAAAACTGTGTTGAAAGGTTTATTCCTTGGATGTCTCAGAGTAAATAATCAGGAGAATGAGCGAACAAGTTGTATATGATATATGCATTCCAGCATACCTACCTCCCTAAGCATTAGGTACAAAAGACCTTTCGGCTTCCTAACTTTCCTTTCTTTTTCTTTAATGCTGGCTTTCACATATTCTAATCACTGTTGTCAATGGGTCGTACCAAACCAAAACCCAAACCAGTTGCCAAAGGAATGATTTCAATTTGTGGCAACCTCATGTGTGACAGAGTAAAACTGTTCCCCATGGCATTTTCTAGACTGTCAGCTTTCAGAAGCAGATCACCAGACCTTTGCTCCATGGCACCTCTTGGTGGCTCTGAACTACCACCTTTTGTTAATCACCCATTCTTTAACCATTTGAGCCACCCAGGGACTCCTGTGTTAAAAAGCAAATAAATAAACCTATTGTAACTCAAGTGGATTTTGACTCATAGAGGACTCAGAACCCAACAGAACGGAGTAGAACTGCCACATACTGTTTTCAAGACTATAAATCTTTATAAAAGCAGACTGCCACATCTTTCTCTCATGGAGCAGCTGGTAGGTTTGAACTGCTGACCTTCTTGGTAGCAACTGAGTGCTTAACCACTGTGTCACTAGAGCTTCATGAATCTCTTTAGATCTAACGAGATCAGAGAACTCATTCTGGCTTCCTGATAACATTGGTTTTATTTTATTAATATTAGTAGAATCAGGAAAATAGCACTACTGTGAAGTTGGGGAGAAAAGGAATGAGACCTTAAACAAATGTGGTAGGACATGGGGGAATAACAGTCTAGAATGATACATCCAGCAGGTTAGAGAAAATGGTCACTAATGAATTTTAAACCGGAGAAGGTAGCAAATGCAGAGAAAGTGGAGAAGGCTAAGAAGCCATGGCACTTGTCTGCCACTAACCACAAATTGGAATTCTGTGAGGGAGGCAGCATGATTGTAGTGCCTTGGCTTCCAGAAATAAGAGCCTCCCTTCTCGTCTACACTGTAACTGTCACCTAAGGATTTTTTACTGCCAATCTATAATCCAACATCATCTAAAGAAGAAGGTTCTTGTAAACCCATGTCTCAGCTTTAGAAGAAAGTTGTGAGTGGAAGGGGTCAATGGTGGCCTTGACATGGAGTCATTCCTTTCCAGATTAAAGCTGGTCACATGTTCTGCATCAATCTAATTGACAACAGCTCAGAAATATTTCTCTCTTTTTATTTCTGTACCTCATTTCTTAGAAACTGAGGCCATACAATCCCCGTAAACATTAAATTGCACTTGTATTGTACATGCTGTTGACCCAAATCAGTTTCTTATCAAAAATTAATATTGCCACCCCTGCTCTTTTCTAGATATTGTTTCCTTGATATTTTTTTCTTTTATCCTTTTGACTTTTAGTGTGAGTCTTTAATTCTAATGTGTGCCTCTTGGAGGCAGCAAATAAATAGGTTGTGTTTTCTTATCCATTCTGCCACTCTATCTCTTTATTGGTGCATTGAATCCATTTATATTGAGTGTAACTCTTGATAGGTATGTTTTTAGTGCTGTCGTTTTGATGCTTTTTTGGTGCGTTGTTGATGATTTATTTGTTTCACTTAATTTCTTTTATATGTTTTCTTGCCATCTTTTTCATTAACTTGTATTTTCTGAGACTTTTCTTTTTCTAATTTTGATGTGTAGAATGGTTAGTTTCCTTTGTGCTTACCTTAATATTTACCCCTATTTTTCTAAGTTAGAACTCATCCTTAATTTTTTTATTGTAATTAAGTTAAAGTATACAATCTGAATCAATTTTTGCCCACCTATCTGCAGCTCCATTTGCTCTCCTCACCCTGTGACAGCACATTCCTCCTTTTCTAGTAACCCCTTGATGAGCGTCTGTCTCCTCCTCTACACCTTCTTCTCTCATCTAGAATCTAGAAAGAAACCAGTAGGACAGACCCCAAATGTATAAACTCATGAAGTACACAACCATATGCTCACACCATGTTCCTGAGTCCAGTTCATTCTTGTCTGAAGAGTTGTCCTCGGTATTGGTTTCAGTTCAGTGCCAGCAGCAAGGCTAGGAGCCATGTTCCCAGGGGACCCTCCAGGCTGTCAGACCATCAGTTCTGGTCTTTTAGCAGAGTTCTTTTTCTCATGTTGTATCAGGGCCTCTATACTGTGTCTTCCATCATGGCTGCCTTCGTTGGTCCATCTGCCTCCTGGGCTCATTTTTCCTCTTGTCTTTGAAGTTCTCAGGTGTCATCTGTTCCGTATGGGTTGGGACCATTTGGTGTACCTCAGCAGCTTGCTACATTTGAAGACCCCAGATGCCACTCACCAATGCCATCTTTAATTTCTTTATATCATCTTGACTTTCTCTCCATATGAAAGATCTGTGACTGCTTTTGATTGTTGTTGTTGTCGTGTTGTCAGCTTTTATTCACTGACATCTCTGTTTCCTTATATTCAGTGTTTTAGCTTTGATTTAGTTTTTTGATTCTTTGTCTGGGTTGATATATGTTGCTCTATCCTGTGTTCTAGCCTTTGATTGTTTCCTGATGTTACTGATTTTTTAACCAAAGGACTCCCTTTAGTATTTCCTACAGTTTTGGTCTGGCTTTTATAAATTCTCTAAACTTCTGTTTACTTAGAAATGTCTTAATTTTATCGTCATATTTGAGAGACAGTTTTGCTGGGTGTATAATTCTTGGCTGCCATGTCCCCCCACCCTCTTCAAGGCTTTGTGTATGTCATCCGTTTCCCGTCTTGCTTTCATGGTTTTTGCTGAGCAGTCCAAGCTTAGTCTTACCAAGTTTCCATCAAAGATTATTTTTCATTTATCCCTAGCCACCTTTAAAATTCTCTCCTTATCTTTAGTTTTGGAAAGTTTGATTATAATCTCTCTTGGGATCTGCTTTGTGTGGAGTTGGATGAGCATCTTGAATAGATATCTTCTCATCTTTCATGATATCAGCGAAGTTTTCTATCAACAAATCTTCAACAAATGTCTCTATATTTTCTATTATCTCCTCCCTGCCACCCTGTTCTAGTACTCATTTGTAGATTATTCCTCTTGATAGAATCCCATATAATCTTAGTGTTTCTTGATTTTTTAAATTATTTTATCTGACTTTTCCTCGAACATGTTGGTGTCAATTGCTTTATCTTCAGTCTCACTAATTCTGCATTCCATTGCCTCAATTCTGCTCCTTTGACTTTCTGCTGAGTTGTCTAATTCCATAATTTTATTGTTTATCTTCTCAGTCACTGCATACTGTTTCTCAGTGCTTTCTTGCAGCCTCCTCCATATGTCGTTATGCTCTGCTGCATGTTACCTGATCTCCGTCTTGATACTTGCAGTGTTGTAATGTTGATCTTTTGTATTCTATCTCTGACACTTTCAGAAAGTTCTCTTCATGTGGAAAATTTCCTGATTCTTTGTTTTGGGAGCCTTCTGGAGTCATCATGGTCTGCCTCTTTAGGTGACTTGATATTGACTGTTGAAAACCCTGGTGGTGTACTGGTTAAGTGCTATATCTGCTAACCCAAAGGTCAGCAGGTTAAACCTTCCAGGCATTCCTTGGAAACTCTATGAGGGAGTTCTACCCTGTCCTATATGGTCTCCATGAGTGAGAATCTACTCAGCAACAATAGGTTTAATTTGGGGGTTTTGGTTGTCTCTGAGCCATCAGTAAGTTGTTGTGTTTATTTATTTTATGTTTGCTTGCTATGTTCTATCTTCTTGTTTTGTCTTGAAATGCCAAAACAACCTAGTTGTGTGTACTAGTTTGTTATTGACATCTCTGAGGCTCTAACATCCTGTCATGAGATGACTAGAGACTGTTACTAGGCAGAAGATCACTGGTATCTGTTTACTTTTCTTGTAGTATTCAGCTCAGGTGCCCACATAGTTGATCACCCTACAGTCCTAGGTGGGCAGAGGTAATTAGTATAGGTGCAGATACCTGGCTGGATGCACTGAGAAAGGCGGGGAGCTGACAGGTGTCAGTGAGTATGTGTGAGGAAGGTGTGTCCCCTTACTGAGCCTAGACAGAGTAACTTTCTGCCCTGATTTCCTGGCTTAGGGGCATCAGCTGCTTATTAAATTTACAACAATTTTCCCTATGTTTGTTAAATTGTCTCCTTTCAGAGTCTAGGATAATGGTTTAGCATGCACAAAAGTAGTCCTACTTCCAGCCCCAGTAATGATGTCAGGCTCTGGAGCCAGGCTCAGTGCAGAGAGGGGAGGGGGAAGTACTGGGGAAATCCAAGCCAAGCCAGCATGGAGAGCGTTTTATCCTGATGGAAAGATTTGTATTCTCATGGTAGATTAGACACAGTTCACTGCTGCACCCATCATGGTCCATGCATCTGCAGGGTGCAATTCCCAATGGGTCAGGTCTGGCCAGTGCTAGACACTTCTGGACCTACTGTCCTTTCCTTGCCACTCAGTCTGATTTCTCATCTTTCCCTTTGACATTCAGGGTTTCTAGAATGCTGTATACAGTTACTACCCCCCTGCTTTTATGTTTGTTGTTAAAGGAATCACAGAAAGCAAGTACTCTGCCTTCTTAGCCTACCTCCCAAATCAGTTTCTAAGTCTTATTCATAAGTGAGAAAATATTATAACTCTATCTAAAGTTTAAATACAATAGAAAGAGCAAATAGCCAGCCAAAGCCAAGTGCCGTCGAGTCGGACAATCAAAATACTGAGACATCACAAAATACTGGGACTCATGGCGCAATGAAATCATTACACACATTTCGGGGGGGATGCAGTTCAATCCATGAACGTCCTCTTAAATCATTAAGTGTTGTTGTTGTTAGGTGCAGTAAAGGGGTTCTGACTCATAGCAACCGTATGAACAACAGAACAAAAAGCTGCCTGCTCTTGCACCATGCCCACATTGTTTTTATGCTTCAGCCTGTTGTTGCAGCCACTGTCATCCAGGGTCTTCTTCTTTTTTGCTGACCCTCTTCTCTACTAAGCATGATGTCCTCCAGGAACTGATCTTTCCTGAATACATGTCCAAAATATGTAAGATGCATTCTTGCCATCTTTGTTTCCAAGGAGCACTCTGTACTTCTTCCAGAACAGATCTGTTTGTTCTTTTGGCAGTCCATGGTACATTCAACATTCTTCTCCAACACCACAGTTCAAAGGCAGCAATTCTTTTTTGTCTTCATTAAGTACCTGATTTAAATGCTGTGTCAAAAACTGGCAGTATGTTCCAACTGAGGGCTCCTATATCTCAAGAAAATCATACAGCCCACATTCAACTTTTAATTTACTTCAGATTTTATTAATTCCATCAACATCAAGTGAAACAATGTGTCTTAGTCAGCTAGTGCTGCTTTAACAGAAATACCAGAAGTATATGGCTTTAAAAATAGAAATTTTATTTGTTGCAGTCCAATAAACTTAAATTCTAAATTCAGGATATCAGCTCCAGGGAGAGGCTCTCTGCTGCATCTAGAAGAAGGTCCTCTTATCAATCTCACCCTGGACTGGAAGCTTCTGATGCAGAGGGATCCCAGTCCTTTCCAAAGGATGCACTCGGCTGCCAGCACTGCTTGCTTTCCTGGTGGTATGAGGTCCTCAAATCTCTGCTTGCCTCCCTTCCTTTTATATTCCAGGAGTCTGCCCCAATCCACAGTATAATGCTACACATTAAGTCCTTCCACACCAGCTCAACTGCCACCTATCCTCTCTCATTAACATCACAGTGGTAAGACTTACAGCATACAGGAACCTCACTCAGTACTGGGAATCATGGTCCAGCCGTAGTTCTATACACATTTTGAGGGGAACACAATTCAGTCTATGACAGGATGCTTTGTGTTAAATTGAAGATTCAATTGTGAATTGTAGTTTTTTATATTTCTATAAAGCCACAAAATAAAGTATTGAGATGACATTGTATTTTCCTTTATACACATTAAAAGGCAAGGCATTGGTTAGTCATTTCTTAAATAATATTTTACTGTGTTTTTGGCAAAAATTTGCACACCAAATTAGGTTCCTGTTTAACAATGTCTAGGCATATTGTTCAGTGACATCAGTTACTTTTTTTTACTTTGTGTAAACATTCCCGTTTCCATTCTGGTTGCTTTATTTTGGTTAATCTAGGTTCCCTGACCTCTTTACTTTTTCATCTTCGTTATAGGGTAAATGTTTGTTCTCATGTAAGAAGCTCTGATGATGAGGTGGTTAAAAGCAGTCCACTGTTAGCCAAAAGGTTGGCAGTCCAAACTCACTAGCCACTCCATGGGAGAAGATTGTTACGGTCTGCCTCTATAAAGATTGCAGCCTTGGTAACCCTATGGGGCAGTTCTAACTCTGTCCTATATGGTCAGTACTTATCAGAATTGACTCAGTACCAATGAGTTTGGCTTGGCTGGTCTTATAAAAGTAAGCTTAATCATTCTTATATTATCAAGAGAATAACATGATAGCATAGCAATTAATTGATGATTGTAAAAGACCTCTTAAAGCTTTCCATGAATTTTTAGATAAAGCCAAAGCCAAGTGCCGTCGAGTCGGATCTGACTCCTTCACTAAGTAGTGTGGTTAATATTCCTAAATGATCAGTTAATCATTTTCTGTCTTCATCACCATTGTAGTAAACATAATCATGTTTTCCTATCTCTACAATAGAATGTTCAAGAGTGGGTTACATTTTGCTGAAATATTCATCAACTGGGTGTTCATCTTCTTGCAGTTTTACTCACAGAAAATAAATAAACAGGTACCAAATAAATGTAGGACTTTGTATACAAGGAGTCATGAGGTCTCAGAGGAAAAAACCAATATACTGAAAGGAAATGGAACTCCCAAATCACACTGCAGGGATTTGATTCTATGTTTGAAGGACAATGTAAATTTTTATAGCTACATATCTAGCCTCCTTTGATAACTTTTTAGAATTATTGCTGCTTCTGGTCTTTGTTCTCTGTATCCATTGTTAGAGACAGAATGCAAAATGAGAGAATCAACAGAAAATATTGTCTTAGATTCACATAGTGATAATACATTTTGGTGGTAGGTAAAGTATGCATAAAGCTAAAATTGTGCTCTTACAGATGGAAATTTTTCAAATTATTTCATTCAGTTTTTATTATTTCTTGAGGACCTGCTATTCAGGATTCCCTATTAAACACCAAGCCAATAGTAGTCAAATGTTGTTATAATTTAAGGAAAGCTAAATATCTTCTACAACATTATATTCACATACATTTGGGAAACTGTTCTCTAATGTCATTTTCAGCACATCACCTATTGGAAGTACCATGTAAAGAGAGAAAACATAATTACTCTTTAAGATGAATTTAACAAACACTGAGTTTTGGGGTCCTTCCATGGATGTGAGTCTGCTATAATAGGACATCCCCATTGAAGCCACCAAATGTAGTTCAAGAAGCCAAAGAGAACATATTTTCAGAAACAGTATTGTAGCCATAAAGAACAGAAGCTCTAGAGTCAGACAACTGGAACTTGAAAACTACTATCAACAAGAATTTAGGGAAGTCACTGAACTTTGCTGTGTACCACTTTCTTCTCTGTAAAAATGAGAGTAATAATAGCCCCAGCTGTATATGTAAGATATGCAAACAGTTAAAATTGTAGAAGGAAAGGACAAATATTGTATGAGACACATACGATAAGAACTTAAAAACAGACTCATTCATAGAAGAAAAGACTCTTTGATGGCTGCAAGGGTGGGGGAGGGAGGGAGGACAAAGGGGGAGGGTTTAGATTAGATAGTTATAGAAATTTGGGTGAAATCTGTGACAGCACACATTAGAAAGAAGATCAATATTAACTGGACTTCAACATAACACAAGCACTCCTCCCATCTTAACCTAATATTGCAAGGACAGAGTAACTGGGGCCAGGGACCATGCTCTCAGAGGAAATTGAGGCCAATTGTCACAACTATTGTTTTGCTAAGGGAGCGTTCTGCACCCCACATTGGTGAGTGGTATCTGGGGTCTTAAAAGCTGTCAAGCTGCTCTCCAAGGGCATAGCAAATGATCCCAACTCAACGTGAACGGATGATCACCAAGGACCAAAACAACATGGGGGAAAGAGAACCCAGAAGACAGAGACCCACGTGAGTGGGTGACTACATCAACTTGTAACCAGAAGAACCAGATGGTGCCTGGCCGCCACCAGTGATAGCTGTGGCAGAGCTCACAAAGTTGAGTCTCACTGGCAACACAAGAATTAAAAGGGGTGGACCCTGAGATCTCCACTAAAAGACCACAATTGATGGTCTGGGGCCTCCGGATTCCCCTGGGAGCATGGCCCCTGGCCCTGATGCTGCCCCTGTCCATAAATCATAATGGAGGTCATCTCTTCAGACAGGAATGGATTGGACTTGGTGACACAGAGTAACCATATCATGTATATACTTCAGGGTTCTGTGCATCTATAGGATGTCCTCCTGCTGACCTCTTACTGGAGGAAGGGGAGTGGGTGGAGAGGAGGAGATAGGAGATTGTTGAGAGGATAAGACACGTATGGAGCAGAGAGGCAGGGAGAGCAGTGGGAGGTGCATATGGGTGAGTATGCAAATTTATATGGGAGCGTACATTTTCACTCAGTCACAATTAAAAAAAGGGGGGGAATTGTACTCAGCACATGGTAAAAGTGCAACAAGAGTTAATTTTTAGTACTTGTTAAAATTTAAAATGTATTTTGTTCAATTAAATATGAAGATAGAATATATATTTTGCCTTTTAGATCTCTAGCTCCCCAAGATGCAGAGTCAAGTTTCAATTGCTCCCTTATGCATTGCTATCAAGTCTATTGCCCTAGGTGTGCCTTGTCTTTCCAGAGCTTAAAAATAAAGCTTCTTGTTAATACCTTACCACGGCAAGTAGAGTTTGGAGTTATCTGTTGTTTCTTTTCTTGTTTCTGTTTTCCTTCTCTCCTTTTTTTCTTGGCTTCTTTTTTCTCTCCGAAAAACGCAAGTTCTATCCAAGTATTAATGGCAATTGTCAGATAAGTTTACATTATTCTTTTTTTCTTTTGCTTAATTCCTACCAGACATCTACTTTTAGACCTTAGTTTTACTCTGAAACTCTTCTCAGTGGTGGTTTTTGTAGCTTTTACCATATTGATTTGTTCCAAATGTGGACACAAGCTCTTCAGTGAGAAGATACTGAGTTTAATAAACATTGACGACACAAAAGATTAAGACCAAATGCAAAATAAAAAAAAAATATGTGACTGTAGTTTCAGAGACAAAATATGTTTGTCTTCCCCGACTCTTCCCCAGCCCACCCTAAAAAGAGACAAAGATCTCTGCTGTAGAATATGGTTTGTGATAAAGTGCCCAACATGCAGCAAAATAAAAGGCAGTTCTTCACCTTATCAACAGTCATGAATTCAGAACTTCTTTTACTCAAGTCATTTTAAAAATCATATTTAGAGTTTGAAAGCTAAAGTATCCCAGAAAATGCCAATTTTAAAATTTCAAACATTGATACCTATGATATAATAACACAATGGGTAAAGCTGCTGTTAGTTGCCATTAAGTCGACTTCTACTCAAGGCAACCCCAGATGTGCAGAGTAGAACTGCTCCAGTTTCTACTCATGGCAACCCCGGATGTGCAGAGTAGAACTGCTCCAGTTTCTACTCATGGCAACCCCAGATGGGCAGAGTAGAACTGCTCCAGTTTCTACTCATGGCAACCCCAGATGGGCAGAGTAGAACTGCTCCAGTTTCTACTCATGGCAACCCCAGATGTGCAGAGTGGAACTGCTCCATCAGATTGCTAAGAATGTGACCCTTGGGAAGAAGATCACCGAGTCTGTGTTTCAGGGCATCTTGGAGTGGGTTCAACCTACTGGCCTTTCAGCTAGTAGTCACATGTTCAAACATTTATACCACCCAGAGACCGAGCATGCTAATTTATTAATTTCTATTAAAACATCAAAAATAAAGAGGTTTACTTTTGAATTTTATGAAATATTATAAATGGTATCAAATATTTAAAGCACCTCTTAAAAGGTTTTGGGTATTTGAATCTCATTTTATCTTTCCATGGCATATTTTAAAGAGAAAAATCATAAGAACTACTAATGAAATACGCACATTGTTTTTGTTACGTGCTGTACAGTTCGTTATAGCGTGTGGTGACCATCTGCACAACAAAAGGAAACACTGCACAGTCCTGGGCCATCCTCATGGTCATTACTATGTTTGAGCCCATTGTTGCAGCCACCTTGTCAGTCCATCATGTGGAAGATCTTCCTCTTTGTCTCTGGCCCTCTGCTCTGCCAAGCATGATGTCCTTCTCCAGGAACTGGCCCTTCCTTATAATCTGTCCAAATACATGAAAGAAAGTCTGGGCATCTTTGCTTCTCATGAGTATTCTGGCTGTACTTCTTGCAAAATAGATTGGTTCATTCTTCTGACAATCCATGATATATATTTAATATTTTTTACCAGTATTGTAACTCACAGACATCAAGTCTTTGTTCAGCTTTTGCATGTATTGTGGAATAAAAAATGTCCAACCTTCAATATCGATTAGAGACATATAGTCTATATTTTTGGGGGCAATATCTAGTATATCACATGCTTATGCTATAGTATTAGGGTTATTTGACCGCTGTACATTGGCATTAGTCCTGCCTGGTTTGGTTCGTACTTTTTTTCTGTGCTCTTTGACTTATTCACTTGAATTTCACCTGCATAATTCCTTAGACTGTGGCATTAGACTTCCATTAAATATTTTATTTTATTTGATGGAAACCCTGGTGGTGTATTCGTTATGTGCTGCATCCGCCAATCGAAAGGCTGGCAGTTTGAATCTGCCAGGTGCTCCTTGGAAACTGTGTTGGACAGTTCTACTCTGTCTTATGGGGTTGCTATGAGTTGGAATCAACTCAACAGTAGTGGGTTTTGTTGTTGTTGATTTGATTATGTTTCCTTTTAGCCATCGCCATCACTTCCATCCTTCTCTTCCTATAAACATGAAATCTTAAGATTTTACTATATTTTTCTGCACTTAGTATCACTATCTCCCAGAGAGGAAATTGTAGAATAAGATGCTAAAATAAAAATGATATACACAGAATTATTCTGTTTTACAAAGATGCCTCATTTTCAGTGTTTCTCCCTGAAACTAAAATGACAACAATAAAGAAACAAACTGAAAAAATCAATTTTTTCAAATGTTTTGGATTTATCATATTTAGAAGTGTTGTTTTTAAGAAATATTTGTGTCTGTGCAAAATGGATTTTTTCCCACAAGATGTATGTTAACTGGTTGAAATGTCTTCACAACCTACATCACAGAGTCGTAAGCATTCAATTGTCTTGATTCCTATAGAGATATGCACAATCTATCTCTACTATACTTGAATTTCAGAGGTTCTGAGTCATATGAGGACTGCCACTTAAGTTTGCAAACTCATCCTAGTAAAAGGGCTAGATAGCTCATGGCTGAATATCACCATCGTCACCTTCAAAGTATCAACACCAGCACCCACTCTACCCTTCAAAGCAATTTTGTAAATCTTTTTCTGAAATGGCCATCAGAGCTTCCACTGTATTACCTACACTTAATGTCCTGAATGTCATCAAAACGTCTTCATTTCAATATTTCCTTTATCTTTGGTTAAAGAAACAAGTCATTGGGGGCCAAATCAAGTGAGTGGGGAGGGTGTTCCAATGCAATTATTTGTGTACTGGCTAAAAACTCCCTCACAGACAACTATACAGTTCAGTTTGAGAACTTGCCACCGTGCCACCATGAGCAATGGCCATGCCAGAAAGAGTTCCAAAATTGCTTTGAAGGATGGACTAGATACTGGCATCAGTGCACAGCTTCCCAAGGGGAGAACTTTGAAGGTGACTAGTGATATTCAACAATGAGGTGTGTAGCACTTAGAACAATTAAGTTCACATGCTTGATTGTCAAACCTTGTAATTATGTAATTTAAGAAGCACAGAACAACATTACCACTACTTATTTACTACCTACCAAAACCCCCTGCCATTGAGTGGATTTCAACTTGTAATGACACTATAGGACAGAGTACAACTGCTCCATAGTTTCCAAGGAGCACCTGGCTGATTTTAACTGCCAGCCTATTGGTTAGCAGCTGTAGCACTTAACCAGTATGCCACCAGGGTTTCTGTGACTTAGTACCACAATAACCTTCAATATTTAGTGCGATAGCAATTACTCAGAAAGTAGAGAGGGACAGAGAGTGAGAAATAAGAGAATTCGATAGTAACTATAAATTGACGGTGTAAAAAAATAAAGTGGAATCTCAGTTTTCTGACAGGATGTAATTCAGTTTTCTTGACATGGCACAGTGTAGGTGAATGAAGGGGATCTGAGACCCCACACACCTAATTTCTTTTTTTTTTTAAGTAAAAGTTTACAATCCAATTTAATTTATCATACAAAAACTCTGCTGTCATACAAAAGAAACACACACTGATGTGTAACTCTAGCTGCTCTCCTCACACTGTGACAGCATATGCTTCCTTTCCACCTTGCACTTCCTGTGTCCATTGAACCACCTCCTGTCCCCCTTCACCCTCTCACCTTGCCTCTGCACAGGAGCTGCCCAGTTGGTCTCATGTGTGTGCTTAAGCCAAGAAGCACACTCTTCACCACTATCATTTTATGCCTTATAGTTCAATTCAGTCTTTGTCTGAAGAGTTGGCATCAGCACACTTAACATGTAATACAAATCATTACCTCAGAATTCAATAAAAAAATGAAATCTATGACAATTTTATATGGGATCAGCCCTTCAGCCCTGTTTCTATAATAAGCAAAGAGTACTGATTGGTTTCTAAAATGCTTTAATAAAAATAAAGTTTAATGTTTTTATTGGTGGTGATAGCAGTAGTGTGTTTAAAAGCAGTAGTGCTGTAACTCTCGTAGAGGATACCAAAACCAAACATTGCAGTTGAGTTGATTCCAACTTATATGACCGTAAAGATGGAGTAGAACTGCCCCATAGAATTTCCAAGGAGTGCCTTGTGGATTTTAACTGCTGACT
The DNA here is from genome assembly GCA_028571685.1 of Heterohyrax brucei. Lineage (NCBI taxonomy): Eukaryota > Metazoa > Chordata > Mammalia > Hyracoidea > Procaviidae > Heterohyrax > Heterohyrax brucei. The sequence continues at coordinate 24,477,799 of CM053147.1, forward strand.
GTCTGGTTAGCAGCTGTAGCACTTTAGTACTCTGCCACCAGAATTTTCTCATGAAGAATAGTAATGGAAAAAATTGAACTGTTCATTTTAACTTCTTGAAAGGTGCGTCATGTCTTGAATATGTTCATATGATCGATGGTCCTTTGCATGATATTAAGCAAATGAAATAATGTTAAGTCTCTGTTATGCAATTGTTGAAAATGAGATTAATTTCTATGGGCTAGTTTGCTGTAGATTCAAACAACATTCTCCTTTTATATTCATAAACTCACGAATCTAACTCATTGGTAAAAGATACCTTGATAGGTGTTGGACACAAGATGTAATAAAACTTGGTTTTGCTAGGATACAGTTAAGAGAACATACATTAAAATTCCACTGTATCAAAAATTAAGCCACAAAAATTAGAAAAAAAGAAGACATAGAAAACAAAATACAATATGAATTTACCAGTGTTTGAAGCAGAGTTGCCTAAGTCTTAATGAAAAAGGCAGTAGCTGGACATTCATTTAATTTCCTAGGGAGTTACAGTCCATGTAAATATGTGTAACCGTAGGACAGGGAAAACAAAAACCAGTTACAAAAGATTGAAAAAGAGAAAATCAGATAAAATGTTTTGATCAGGGAACCAATAGATGGATATTGATCAAAAGGAGGAAAACACAGAACAGAAAACCTCAAACTTACATGAGAACCAGACTTATTGGATCTATCTGAAAAGAAAACTTTGCCTATGAATTTTTAAATGTATCTCTTTAATGATTCTTCTTTTTCTCTTAAATAGTAGCTCTGAACTTAGGATTTATATGCAACAAGGATTTCCATTCCTTTCTAAACCCTTAATGTGCTTCTTCAGATTTGTACTGGCATATCAGTTCTGCAAAGAGGTGTCTACAAACCAATCTCCAGTTTTAATTTCATAGGAAATTAACTAGATACAGGATATAGTTGTTAGGTTTTCTCTTGGATGTTTCATAAAAAGACTTTGACAGTACATGAATAATTTGGATAGATGATGAGTTATGTAGCTCTGGAAAAACCATAATGCTATATATTTTTATATGCGCTTGCTAAAAACTTAAGTCCAATACATCTATCGGGATGAAAACTCTTAGAAAATAGATGTTAGACTTCTCTATGGCTTTAAATTCCACTCTTAATATTATGATTAAGTATTCAAATGTTTCTTAGACTTTACATGTCATTTCAGTAAAAAGGACTATGTGTGAATAATTTTAAACTATAAGTAACCTTAAAATCTTTGTATTGAGGTATATTATAATTTTATTTTTGACTATACAATTTTCCAGCATGCTTATTGTTTTATAAAATGCATTTCAATTCTTTGAGCACAGAATCACTTGATTAATGGAAGGAGATGAACTATATGTACACAGAAACAGAGAAAATATATATATATTCCAATGCTACATAGGCATAGAAACCTGAACAACAACAACAAATTCCTATAACTGGGAGTAGCTTTCATATATTTAAAAAAAAAAAAAATGCATTTAGTTTTTGGATTTTTTCCCCCTTCATACTAAAAACTGACTCTTACCTAATTCAGTTTTTTAACATTAATCTTCCTTCTCCTTATTCTTTTAGATACCAAAGAAATTACATATGAATGCAAATCATTTTCCTGACCCATTTGCCAGGTGCAACTTGATCTTCTTCTTGGCAACAAGGAAGGTAAAGGTGACAAACTGGAGCTCTCATTCCATGAAATTTCTTTTTTGCAACATTCTAACTCTGGTGCAATGGATCACTTTCGTGTGGCCTTTCTAGTTGTGGTCTTATAACTCTCAAAGTTGAGACTGTGTGATAGGGACTTTGGCCTAGCAGAGAGATTGGCATCTTTTGCCATTCCAGTGGAATTGAAATGAGCTAGCCAAGATGGGGAAAAGAGAATCCCATCACCCCAAGAAGAACAGCCAGGTGCAAACAATGAGGTTTTTTTGGACCTATGAATTGCTGTGCAGAGAAGCTCCTGGAACCAGGAAACAGAGAGAGAGTTGGAAAGAGAGACACCGAGCTGTAGCTCTGAAGATGGCAAGAAGCAGTAGCAGGTGAGACCTGGCAGTAGGAGACAGTGTGGTGGGTGTACCAGTCCCCAGAAAGAGAAAGCTAAGTGCCTTTGGGGAGAGATCGAGGGCAGGCCGAGCCTGCAAACATGGCTAGGAAGAAGCTGTTTTGATGAAAGAACTATATTCTGATTGTTCCTGAGCCTGAACTATAGTCTTGCTTCACTACTGAACCCCATAAGCATGAGTGTTGTCTGTGAATTCTTTGTGGCTCTTGCAATGAATTATGGAACCTAGAAGAGAAGTAGAGAGCACCTTGGAAAGGCTGGTATGATAATTGGTAAACACAGCAGAGAGAGGAGCTATGTCTGACCGCCCCTTCACAGGAATCAGCCATGGGGTGTTGATCTTGATTCTCCTTTCCCCTTGTGAGAAGAAAGGAGGTCAGACATCTCCACTGTGCTGTTTTTACACTAATTTTTAGTAAATTTTTGCTTCTACTGATTTTTGAAAGTTCATTTCTAATTTTGAATGTTGGTCATTTGTCACTATGACAAATAGAAGGGTGCATAACTGCAAATCACTGGCACTTATGCCAGAGTTGTTCAACAAATGATATTCCCAGCACAAGGGAATGCAGACTGTAACAAACCCTGGGCAGAGCGACATCTGTATCTGTGGAAAGGGACCAATCTGCATATATGGCATCAGAGAGTTTAATGGAGCCATCTGGGCTTTGGCACTCAGGGTTACCACTGAGGTGTGAGTTAGTGCTCCACCCTGAGCTGCTCACAGCCCTACGTACTGTAGCTCTGAGGACGACAAACTGGGTGGTATTATCAAGCTGGCTGGAGTTACTGCACAAAAAGAAGGCACTTACATTGGTAATTCCTCTTCTCTGATGGAAAACTGATAAGGTGTATAGCATTTCACATCAGTTCAAATATACATGTATGTATATTCATAAATATATATTAATCAATATATTTAAAGTATCATCCTTGAGCCAGGAGTGTTCTTTCCAAGGAGCAGCATACTGTGTCAGTAAGTGATAGCTTGAGAGGAAATTACAGTCATTAGGGTCCAGTGGTAAATAGTTTTCATTTCTATGTAATTCAAATTAAATCAGACTCAAAATACATGGGGAGCAGGGGTTGGGGATTGCCAGGAATGCTGGTAAAGCTTCTGTTCAGCATTTCTGCAGACACTGTATTAAAAAGAGACTGATGGCAGCATGCTCCACAGCCCTTCTGCTTACTTCCTATGTCACTACCCTAAACACAATGGCTTGTGGTTAAAAGTAGAATCATCAACAAGGAGGGGCAGGCAAGGGAAGTGTGGAATACACAGAAACCAAAAGCCAAGTGCCGTCGAGTCGGATGCGACAAATGGTGACCATTACATACCACTATTTCTAAATTTTGGGTTTGTAAAGAAGAAACTCTGCACTTGGTCTGTAATACTTGCATTGGCTGATTGCTTATTTCTTACAATGTCTTGTTCATGCAAAAATCATTTCTATGTATATTTCCATCAACTTCCAAGAAAAAAAATGCCTACTTAATCTACTTGTCTTAAAATTTTGTTCCCCAAAATTCCTGTGTTATTTTCTGCCCACTGTTATTTATGATAATTAATTCTCTCTGTGTATTCAGTTTTTGGTTCTTTTGTTGATCTTTTATTCACACTTTCCACAAAAAAAAAATGTTTACTCTAAGTGTCTCTCTTCCTTATTTCCTTGCTTCTTTCCTTCCTCTTAGCTATTATTATTATTTTGTTTTATTTCTGGAATTTAATTTCATTAGTATATTATTGCCAGTGAAACAAATTGCCATAGATTCAATGGTTTAAAACAATTTAAATTTATTATCCTGCAGTACAGAGGTCAGAAGTTCTAAAATCCAAATATCACCAAGGCTGTTCTCCTTCTGGAGATCCTGGGGGGAATGCTTTCCAGGGCAATAGCCTTTGCCACCTTTTAGAGACTGTCCGTATTCCTTAGCTTGTGCCGCCCTTCCAGCCATGACACTACTTTGACCTCTTTTCCATTGCCTTGTCTTCTATCTCACTCTCCTGGCTCCTTCTTATATAGATCCCTGTGATTTCATTGATCCCACCTGGATAATCCAGGATCATCTGCTCATCACAAGATCCTTTACTAAATATCTTCAAAGTCTCTATTGCTGTGTAAGTTATTACTGACAAGTTCCAGCGACTAGAACATAGATGTTCTGAAGGGGGCATTATTTTGTCAGCCACATGTGTTGATGTTCTTATTGTGTGCCACTGAGTCAGTTCCAACTCACAATGATGCCACAGGACAGTGTGACTGCCCAATAACATTTCCAAGGAGTGGCTGGTGAATTCGAACTGCTGACCTTTTGCTTAGAAGCCTGATTCTTAACCATGCCACACACATAGAAGAAGACAAATGAGTCAATGTCAGAAGACAATAATTCCCACTAACTGTAACTGCCACTTTATTCTGATTCGTGGACAAATGATATTATAATCATCAACCATGTACTCCTAGGTAGAAAAGATGTAAGTCATGTTAAGTCATTTATGTATAAAATGTATTATTGAACAATACTCTGATCCTATGGAAGACACAAACACTCCCTATTCTCAAGAAGTTTAAAATGTACTATGTACAAAAATATACATAAATCAGTAATTATAATACAGGGCAACATGGTAAGTGCCATAAGAGTCAAATGGTTCAAGAGTTGGGAGAAAGAGAGGTAGCTTCTAGTCAACATTATCAATGACAGTAATTTGATTGTTTGATTTAATGATTGATGTAGCAGTTATTTGCATATCTATGGAAACCCAGGTGACATAGCGGGTTAAGTGCTATGTTTGCTAATCAAAATTTCAGCAGTTCAAATCAGTCTAGTGCTCCTTGGAAACTCTATGGGGCAGTTCTACTCTGGCCTATACGGTTGCTATGAGTGGATCCAACTCAACATGAGTGGGTTTGGTTTGGCTTGATTACATATCTATGTTTCAGATAATCTTCATATTTTGCAAATATTGTTATAGCAATTCTCTTTCTTAATCTAATGACCCTTTATTGAAATATTTTCTTTTATAGTTCTTAGCTATCTAGACATTCCACAGCATCACTGTTGATGTCATCTATGATGTTTGGCCATCACCACTGCAGCCCCTAAACTAGGCAGTCTCTGGGATCTCTTTAAATAGTTCCAGAAAGTCCTCTGGCTAAAAATTACTGTCACATCTGACAGACACTGCTGACAATCCCATCAAGAGTGATGTTTCCACTGTGTTTAATAGTCTCCTGCTTCTTTGTCTCTCTGGTTGGTTTCTTGAGGGCTCCAATGATCAGAGCAAAGGCAGAAGGCACCACCTCAGTCTGGGCCTATCTGTACTGAATAGCCATTTCCACCATAATCCCTAGTCCTTTCCAGGCACCAGTTACCTTGGCAATGTCATCGTCATCACCAGGTTCTTTTCTCTTTTTTTTTTTTGTTTTTTTGTTTGTTTTGGAGACAGGCCCAGGGAGCCAGTCTTGGGGGCAAGAGGAGATAAAGTAAACGACTTCAATCTTCTTGGGGTTGAATTTATGTGATAAGGGGAGACAGTTCATGTCAGATGAACCCAGATGCAAAATAACTAAAGAAAGTTGCACCAGATGTATTCCAAGCCAAAAGCCAGAGTTACACCAACTGTTTGACAAAAATATTGTTACTGTTATTATCCCAATTTTACATATAAGGAAATTGAGGCATACATAGGTTCAAAAGTCAAGTAATATCAAAACTTGACAAAGATTTGAACCCATGCAACCTTCCTCCAGATTCCCTATGTTAACTTCTGCATTAGGCTACCTCCTAGAATTAGAGATCTAGGGACCAGGCCTTCTAAAGTGCCATATTAATAAACTTACAAGTGGAAAGGAGAATAAGAAACATTCTGGGAGATGAAAACAGGTTATCTGAAGACCAGAAGTCAAGCAAGGACATGGTTCAGGTGGATATTACAGCCCAGTTATCTAGAAGGGCATGAAGACACACAGCTGAATGTAATTCTACATCCTAAACATCTGGAGAACAATACAACTCCAAATTGTTGGCTTGTGCCGCCTGTGCCAGGGCAGTTTCTACTCTTTGGCCCCACTCATCTGAGTCTTTGAATTAAGCACAACTTTAAAGTGTGTAGAATCTTAGTTTGTAAAATTTCATTATTAGTAACAATGACCTGTCAGGCTAGCTATTATATGTTTGAAACTTCCTCCATCAGTTCTTGGAATATGCTCTTCTCATTATCGATATTATTGAATTATTTATCATTTGACAATACCAAGGGACAAGATATTACAGTGACAAAGGTAAACAGCTTTAGATTCAGGCATACCTGGTGTTGAATCTTAATTCTGTTTGCTGGTTGTGTGTAACATATTGCATTCTTAGGCTCAGTTTCTTTGTCTGTGAAATATAGAAAAAGTGTTACCTACTTCTTAACGTGGTAGTTGTGAATATTAAAGAGTATATGTTGAAGCATACAATACAGAATCTGCTATATATTAATTACTCAATAAAAGTATTTCTATTACCAGCTGATAAACAAATTTTTATAGTGACGTGGTATGGTAGGGCTTGGGTAGGTAAGTGTTTGTGCTTTTTCAAAATGAGAAATTTTGAATGTTGATGAGATATTATTTTTGCACAATGCAGTTAGCAATATATATTTTAGGGTAAGACAGACATAGGTTGAAGTTCTAGCTACATACCATACTTACAGTTGTGTGATTTTGAGTATTTCACTTAACTCTCTGACTCCATTATCCTCCTCTAATTAAATAATATTAATAATAACATTAATAGCTTCATGCCTTAATCATCTAGTGCTGCCATAACATAAATACAAGAGGATGGCTTTAAAAAGAGAAATTTTATTTTGTCACAGCCCAGTAGGCTAAAAGTCCAAAATCAGAGTGTCATCTCTAGATGCTTTCTCTGCTGTCTCTGGGGGAGTCTTCCCCTGGACTGGCAATTCCAGAGGCACAGGGACCCAGATCATTTCCAAAGGATACTCTCTGCTCCCTACACTGCTTTCTTGGTGATATGATGTCACCACATCTCTCTGCTAGCTTCTTTTTATCTCAAGAGATTGCCTCAGGGCACATTGCAGACTTACACACCGAGTCCTGCCCCAACAACACAACTACTGCCAGCCCTCCCTCGTTAACATCAGAGGGACATGGTTTAAAACATACAGGGATATCACACAGTACCAGGAATCTTGGGCCAGCCAAACTGACTCACACATTTTTGGGGGGAACAGTTCAATCCATGACACTTGATGCTTTCAATGAGTTATACATATAAGCCTCCAAGTATCTGTCAGTCTGTCAAGCATATTCAGAAGACAGAATGAGGGATATCATTGTCAATGTCAGATAGGTCCTAGCTAAAAGCAGAGAATACCAGAAAATCTTTACCTGTGTTTTATTAAATGTACAAATGTGTTTGACTGTGTGGATCATAATAAATTACAGAAAGCATCGTAAGGTTGGGAAATTCTAGAACATGTCATTGAACTCATGTGAAACCTTTGCATAGACTAGGAGACAGTCATTCAGACCAAATAAAGAGATACAGAATGGTGTAAAATGAATGAAGTTATCACCATACTTATTCAGTCTGTATGCTAAGCAAATATTCTGAGAAAGTAGACTACATGAAGAAGAATTTGACATCAGAATTGGAGAAAGTGTAATAGCAACCTGCAACATGCGGATGATACAGCCTTACACACTGAAAGTGAAGAGGACTTGAAGCACTTACTGGTGAAGATCAAAGGCTACAGTACAGATTATACCTCAGCATAGAAAAAAAGAATCCTCATAACTGAAGCAATAAGCAACATCATGATAAATGAAGAAAACATTGAAGATGTTGAAGATTTCATTTTACTTGGATCCACAGTCAACAGCCATGGAAGTAGCAACTAGTGTGGACGGGGTGGGACTGGACAGTGTTTAGTTCTGTTCTGTAGAGGGTTCCTGTGAATTGGAGTTGAGTCCATGGCACCTAGTAACAGCAACATACATATAAGGAACTGGAACAATAATAAAAAACATAGTAGGAGCCTATTAAATGAGATCTTTTTACTTAACAATACCAGTTGGACTTTGACTATTCCCTGAAAAATGTTATTTATGATAAAAGCTTCAAAAGTGAGACCAGGAATGATGAAAAATAATAAATTATTATCATATCAGTGTTTGACCAAGAGTTTAATAGTTGTTTGAAGATAACATGTCAATAAATTATTTTATATTGTGCCACAAAAATTATTTGACAAGTAGACATTATGTTTCATGAATTACTCCTCATTAGGTGACCTGTGCCTGACTTCACCCATTCAGTTTTGATTTACCCCTCTTATCTGTCGGTTTGTCGTACTGTAGGGGCTTGCATGTTGCCGTGATGTTGGGAGCTGTGCTATCGGTATTCACATACCAGCAGGGTTACCTGTGGTGGACAGATTTCAGCTGAGTTTCGAGACTAAGACAGACTAGGATAAAGCACCCAGCAGTCTACTTCTGAAAAATATTACCCAGTGAAAACCTTACAAACAGCAGCAGAACATTGTCAGATATAGTGCTGGAAAATGATTCCCCCAGGTTCAAAGATACTCAAAAGACCACTGCAGAAGAGCTGCCTCCTCAAAGCAGAGTCAACCTCAAGGTTGTGCATGGAGTGAAGGCTTCAGAACCTTCATTTGCTGATGTAGCACAACCCACATGAAAAGAAACAGCTGCAAACATCCATTCATAATTAGAACACAGAATATACAAAATATGAATCTAGGAAAATTGGAAATCACACAAAATGAAAGGGAATACATAAACTTTGATATCCCAGGCGTTAGTGAGCTGCAAAGGACCAGTACTAGTCATTTTAAATTGAACAGTCATATGGTCTACTATGCCGGAAATGACAACTTGAAGATGAATTGTATTGCATTTATCATCAAAAATAACATTTCAGGATCTGTCCCAATGTACAGTGTTTGTCAGTGACGGGATGATACCCATAAACCTACAAGGAGAGTCAGTTAATATAGCTGTTATTTAAATTTACCCACCAATCACTAAGGCCAAAGATGAAGAAATTGATGATGTCTGCAGTCTGAGCTTGATCAAACATGTGATTAAGATGTGTTCATAATTATTGGTGATTGGAATACAAAAGTTTAAACAAGGAAGAAAGATTGGTAGTTGGAAAATATGGCCTTAGTGACAGCAATGATGCCAGAGATGCAAGACCAACAACTTTTTTATTGCAAATACATTTTTCCCACAATATAAACAGAGACTATACAGATGGAATACACAGGAATTACATCAACTACATCTGTGGAAACATAAGATGGAAAAGCTCTGTATCATCAGTCAGAATCAGACTGGGTGCTGACTGTGGCACAGACCATGAGTTGTTCAGATGCATGTTCTAATTGAAACTGAAGAAAATTCAAACAAGCCCATAAGAATCAAAGTGTGACCTTGAGTGTATCTCCCCTGAGTTTACAGGCCATCTGAAGAACAAATTTGATGTGTTGAATACTAATAATCAAAGACCAGATGATTTGTGGAATGACATCAAAGACATTACTCATGAAGAAAGTAGAGGTCGTTAAAAAGATAGGAAAGAAAGAAAAGATCAAATTGAATATCAGAAAAGATTCTGAAAGTTGTTCTTGAATGTCAGGTAGCTAAAGCAAAAGGAAGGAATGACAAGTCAAAGAACTGAACAGAAGATTTCAAAGGGCAGCCCAAGAAGACAAGGTAAAGTTTTATGATGTGCAAAGAGCTGGAAATAGAAAAACAAGAGGGACAAACATACTCTGAATTTCTCAAGATGAAAGAACTGGGGAAAAAATTCAAGCCTTGAGTTGCAATTGTGAAGGATTCTACAGGGAAAATATTAAACAATTCAGGAAGCATCAAAAGAAGAGGGAAGGAATACAGAGACATTGTACCAGAAAGAACTGGTCAATGTGCAACCATTTTAAGAGGTTGTGTATGATCAGGAACCAGTGGTACTGAAGGAAGAAATCAAAGCTACACTGAAGGCACTGGAAAAAAACAAGGCCCCAGGAACTGATGGAATATCAATTGATATGTTTCAACAAGTAGATGCAGCACTGGAAATGCTCACTCATCTGTTCCAAGAGCTTTGGAGGACAGCTACCTGGCCAACTAACTAGAAGACATACATATTTATGCCCAAGAAAGGACGTCCAACCAAATGCAGAAATTATCAAACAGTATTATTCATATCACAAGTAACATCACTAGTAAAATTTGCTAAAGATCATTCAAAAGTAACTGCAACACTATATTGACAAGAAATTGCCAGAAATTCAAATCAGATTCAGAAGAAGTCATAGAACCAGGGTATCACTGCTGATAGCAGATGGATCTTGGCTGAAAGCCAAGAATACCAGAAAGATGTTTACCTGTGTTTCACTGACTATGCAAAGGCATTTGTCTTTGTGGGTCATAACAAATTATGTATAACATTGTGGAGAATGGGAATTCCAGGACACTTAATCATGCTCATGAGGAATCTGTATATGGATCAAGAAGCAGTTGTGCTAACAGAACAATGGGACACTGCCCGGTGTAAAGTCAGGACAGGTGTGTGTCAGAGTTGTATCCTTTCATCTTGTTTTTCCAATCTGTATGCAGAACATTATTATCCAAGAAGCTGGATAATAAGAAGAATAAATCATCAAGATTGGAGGAACACATTAACAGCCTGTATCATACAGGTGACAGAACCCTGCTTGCTGGAAGTGAAGAGGATTTGAAACACTGAGGAAGATCAAAGACCACAGCCTTCAGAACTGATTGCAGCTCAACACAGAGAAAACAAAAATCATCACAACTGGACCAGTAAGCAATATCATGATAAGTGGAGAACGGAATTCTTCTTGTGTCAAGGAATTCTTTTTACTTGGTTCGATAACCAAAGTCCATGGAAGCAGTGTTCAAGAAATCAAAAAACACACTGCCCTGGGAAAATCTGTTGCAAAGGACCTATTTTAAGTGTTGACAAGTAAAGATGTCACATCAAAGACTAAGGTATACCTGACACAAGCCATGGTATTTTTAATTGCATCATATGCATGTTAAAGCTGGACAATGAATAAGGAAGACAGAAGAATTGATACTTTTGAATTGTGATGTTGGAGAAGGATATTGAATGTACCATGAACTACAAAAAGAACAAGCAGATCAATTCTTGAGAAGTTCAACCCAAGTGTTCCTTGGAAGCAAAGATGGCGAGATTATATTTTCCATACTTTGGACGTGTCGTCAGAAGGGATCAATCCCTGGAAAAGGACATCATGCTTGGTAGAGGATCAGCAAAAATGAGGAAAACCTTCAAGCAGATAGATTGACACAGTGGCTGCAACACTTGAGCTTAAGCATAAAAACAGTTGTGGGCATGGTGCAGGACTGGGCATTATTTCATTCCTTTGTGCATAGATTACTGTGCATCAAAGTGACTGACTGGCACCCAACAACCACAACCACAGTTTTGTGGAAGCAGTGAAACTGATCATTGTTTGGGAACAATTTTGTGTCTAACAAAATGTAAACTGAAAGTAGTAATATGGCCAATTTTATTTAAATTGAAGTCTTAGAAATTATTTACATACTGTAATTAATAGTTGCTGACCAAGCCAAAGAAATTAGGTTTGGAAAAAATATGGAACATTTTCTAGCATCTGTTCATGGGTCATTATTCCTGAGGCCACTCTTTTACAGCAGGATAAACTATTATTGTAATGTTAATTGATAAACTTAACATGTCCACCAGCAGGGAACAGCTGATTTTACAACTTCAAATAGGCCTGAATAAGCACATATTCAGCTAGCCCAAGATTTATATATACAGCCTTCCTAATACCTTGGATTTGGCTCCTAATGTCAATTATTGCAGCTAACATCTATTGAGAACTTTTAGTACTAAGCATTTTACAAGTACTGCATTTAATCAACAAGTTAGAAAACTATGTTTAAATCATTTTATTTTCCCCATTTTCCAGACAAGTAAATTGAGACTTGGATGAGAAAAAAAGGAGCTTCCTCACCACTGTATCCCTCCATGGCAGTGGGTTTGTTTTTTCCCTTTGCCTCTGTTGCCCTGAGTATAATATGCAGGAAGCAATACTGGGAAAGAAGAGCCCAGCAAGGAATTCCTGCTTTTTCCCTTGCAAGCCCAGACATGCTAATTTTGAATACTACTTAACAACATTCATAAAATGATGTTCAGTCTGGGATATTGTCACTTTGGGGTCGAATTAGAAGCTGGTCAGGGAAATTTTAAATTCTAATATCCTTTGCTTTGTATCTTAGAGCAAAACTCAAAAATCAAAAAAAAAAAAAAATCCACTTTCCAGCAATGCGTTGTCTTTATTGGTGACCCTAGGAAGCTTTGAGCCTCATTTTCTGTAGAGGGCCCAAGACAGCAAGAAGCCTCATAAAAAAGGGAAGATCCTTTAGTGTGAAAGTACAAGGAAACACAAAAAAAGTGAAATAAAAAATATAGAAGAGAGAAAACTCGCTTGAAAGTAGACATATCCCCAAGGTAACATTATGTTAGACCACAATCACTGTCAGCCAGCTCCTCAGAACATAATCTCGTATAAAAAGTTACAAACTTGAATGCAAATCTCAGCTGTATCTCAGAGTATTCCAAGCCTGGGAATCATGGAACCTTCCTCATCCTCAGCTTCTTGCTTTAGAAAGTTACAGTAAAGAGCAAGTAAGACAGTTTTTTGTTCAGTGCACGAACTGGGCTTTCCCCACGGACATGGTTATAAGAAGGAGGATCAGAAAGCTGTGGGCTAAATATAGGGAATGTCCATTCCATGACAATCTGTTTGAGGAATTGAAAACAGCATATGCATATTAAAATGAAGCTGCACATTTGAGAGCAGAGGTCAAACTGCTACTTTTTCTGTCTTCAGATTAAACTTTTCAAAAACTGATAATGTATGTGAAATAGTCCCAATAGTGCTTTGCATACGAAGTACTGCTTCTTAACAAAAGAGTATTGCGTATTTTGTGAGCTTTTAAAAGAATTAGAGATTTTATGGTGAAATTCTTCTGAGAAATATGGTAGGGTCCATGTTATACTCCATTGTGAGGATTCATAATTCATGTTAGTATTAAAGGCATTGAGAAATCCTGTACTAATCTATTTAATGCAACAGCAGCATGAATCAATGTATTTACTCATGAAATCTTACTTTTCTATACATTGCCTATTAATAATTGTGAAACCATTAATGTTTTAAGGAAGTTTCAAAAAGCTATTCTGAGATCATTACCTGCCTGATACCATAAATACTCCTCTTTCTCAGGGACCGCACAATTTGAATTTCCAGTAAATATCTCACAAGGAACCTTTGTGAACATAACTCATGTGTACAGTAAAAAGCTATTTTATGTGGTACGTACTTTTTTCTAGAAGTTGGACCTTTCCATAATATAGTCTGTGACTATAATGGGAAAAATATTTTTACATCATGGAAGTTGACGTACAGTGAGATTAAATATCTTCAGTTCTGTGTATAATTTTCATCACAGAGTGCATCAAAGACTTTTTGAAAAAATGAAGCACTATGTTCAGATCCTGAATGATTCTACAATGCAGGAATAATGTAATTCATATAGCTATTATAATGAACCCTGTTATTAAAACAAACTTTACCCTTCAGGAAATTTTGTAATTTCTCTAGAAACATCAACCAGGAACATCCTAGAATCTACAGTGTTCTTATGATTTCAGCAGGATTGCAACTTATATAAAGACAAGTGGAAAGAAAAAAAATTGTACTGAAAGGTACAAACGGGGCATTCATTTAAACTCACTCTCTGGCTAGATGGAAGAAAAATCATTGTGCACTATTAAAATTCATACCTTGTACCTTGTCAAAAATGAACTACTATATAAATGGACTCCTTGGTTATGCAGAATGGTCATAATTGCAAATACTGACTTTGTGACTCTCAAGTTCTATTCTTTTCCATTAAAAAATGCCCTAACTGATAACGTTCTAATAATTATTTGAATAAAGATAACTTTGTGTTCTGTATGTTCTTCAACTTGAATGTGTCAGAACAAATTTTTGCATGTAAGCTTTATGGGTTGGATGACAATCCATTCACTGATACAGAAACCTACCATTTAAAATCTCCTTGGACACTGGTTATTGATTGTTTTCTCTGATTGCATCACTTCAGATGAAAGCAACCATGCAGACAATGCTAATTTAAACTGATAATCAAGATGATGGGGCTTAAATTTGCTCTGTGAGAAAATATTTTATTTTGGTAGCTGTAAGAAAACAAGCTTTTTTTATGTTTTTGAAGGATCCATTTATATTCAAATGTCTGAAGTGTTAACTACAAATTTGGAGCCCTGGTGACACACTGATTAAGGGCTATGGTAAGCTAGGGTTGCTAACCAAAAGGTCAATGGTTCAAATCCACCACTCACTCTAAGGGGAAATTCTGCTGTGTCCTATTGGGTTGCTATGAGTAGGATTAGACTCTATGGCAGTGGATTTAGTTTTGGTTTTGGTTTTTGTTAACCATAAATTGTGGCATCCATTTAGTTTGCACCTTAAAGTTGGTTTCTAATCCATCAGTATTGATTTGATCATATTGGAGTTACTAGGTTTAATTTTTAAAAAATTAGTGCTTATCCTAAAATTCAGACTTCCAACCAATTCAAATTTTGCTTACTATTTGTAAGAAAATTTTAGCACATATGTTCCTAATTTTAAATAACTATTACTTGTTGCTTTATTTCTGTTATCACTATTCTTAAGAAAGTCTCCAAGGCACATTACTATGTATTTTAGAGGAATGACTGGAACATTCACTTCCTTTAAAAAAGCATTAAGATTTATCAGAACTGTTCATTGAATCCTAGGAGCTACTAACATAAAATTAAGCCAGAAGCTGTTGAAATAAAGTAGTTGTCTTAAAAACCAAAACCCAAACCCAGTGCTGTCAAGTAAATCCCAATTCATAGTGACCTGTTGGACAGAGTAGAACTGCCCCATAGGCTTTCTAAGTCTGTCATCTTTAAGGAAGCATACTGCAACATCTTTCTCCTGCAGAGTGACTGGTGGATTTGAAGCACCAAACTTTCAGTTAGCAGTCAAATGTTAACCATTGTGCAGCCAGGGCTCCTTCATTACCATAATATAAAGTTTTAATACCTCCAGTAACAGTGATTGATGTTACATATATTTAATTTTGTTTCTTAGAATATGTATTTCAGAAAATGTAGGATGAAGATTTCTAAAAACAAGTCTTATCACCTTTACTTGAACCTAAGATTAACTTAAATTATTACTAGAATTAATCTCAAAAGCATTTTAGCTTTACAAATGAAACAGTAAACATTTTCAAACACATATATTTAAAGCACAATTTGAACATATGGCAATACCTTAATGTAGCCGATTAGTTTCTTCAACAAAGAAGAAATTGTAGAGATAACTGTAGTCTGCTGATTTTTTTTTTCTATCATCAAAATCTGAGGAGCAGGTAAATGCAAATGATTGTGAGGTATAAGCAATGGTAAGAATATTGAATGAAAAAACAAAAACCCAGGTTAGTTTTACAGCAGACAAATTAGGTAAAAAAATAGTTTCACTCATTTACCGTATTTTTTCCCATGTATCTTGTCAGTTTGTTGTGCTGTGGGGGCTTCTATGATGCTGGAAGCTATGCCACCAGTATTCAGATACCAGCAGGATCAGGGATGGTGGACAGCTTTTAACTAAATTTTCAGATTAAGACAGACTAAGAAGGCCCCGGCAGTCTACTTCTTAAAAACTTAGCCAGCAAAACCTTATAAATGGTAGCAGAACATTTTCTGAGACAGTAGTGGAAGATAAGCTCCTCCCTCAAAAAGATGACTAGAGAAGGGTTGCCTCCTCAACGTAGAGTGGACCTTAATGATATGGATGGAGTAAAGCTTTCAGGACCTTCTTTAGCTGATGTGGGCATGACTCAAAGTGTGAAGAAACAGCTGGAAATATCCATGAAAAATAGGAACATGGACTGTATGAAGTATGACTCTAGGAAAATTGGAAATCATCAAAAATGAAATGAAACTCATAAACATCAATATTCTAGGCTTTAGTGAGCTGATGTGGACTGATACAGGCCATTTCTCAATTGGGTAGTCATATGACCTATGAGGCCAAGGATGAAAACTTGAAGAGGAATAGCTTTGCATTCAATGTCAAAAAAGAACATTTCTAGATGTACACTGAAGTACAATGCTGTCAGTGATAGGATACTATCCATGTACCTACAAGGAAGTCCAGTTAGTGTGACTATCTTTCAAATTTAGACACCAACCATAGAGGCCAAAAATAAAGAAATGGAAGATTTTTACCAGCTTTTGCAGTCTGAAATTGAACAGCCAATCAGGATGTGTTAATAATTACTAGTGATTGAAAAGCAGAAGTTGAAAGCAAAGAAGGATCAGCAGTTGAAAAATTTGGCCTTGATGGTAAAAATCATACTAGATGTCTTCATTGCAAATATGTTTTTTCAGCAACATAAATGATGACTAGTCATATGGACCTCCCAGGTGGATATGTGGGAGTCAAATCAACTGCATCTGTGGAAAGAGCAGATAAAAAAAGCTCAGCATTGGATCCGACTCGATGGCACTTGGCTCGGTTGTGGCATCATCAGTCAGAACAAGGCCAGGTACCAGTTGTAACACAGACTAGCAATTGCTCGTAAACAAACAAACAAGCAAAAAAAAAAACAAACCCACTGTTGTTGAGTCAATTTCAGCTTAAAGCAACCCCACAAGAAAGAGTAGAACAGCTCCTTAGAGTTTCACAGGAGCACCTGTAGAATTGGTTAGCAGATGTTGCACTTAACTACTACACCATCAGTGTTCCCAATCAATTGCTCATAGACAAGTTTAAATCGCAACTGAAGAAAATTAGAAAAAGTCCACAAGAGCCAATGATCTTTTGTGTACACTACTTGAGTTTAGACTGTCTCAAGAGCAGATTTGATACATTGAACACTAATGACCAAAGACCAGATGGGTTGTGGAATGACATGATACGTGAAGAAAGCAAGAGAAAGGACAATAAAGAAAAGACCAAAATGGATGTCAGAAGAAACTCTGAAACTTACTTTTGGATGTTCAACAGATAAAGCCAAAGGAAGAAATGAAGGAAGGGAACTTAACAGAAGATTTCAAAAGACAGCTCAGAAAGACAAAATATTATGACACGTACAAAGAGCTGGAGATAGAAAACCAAAAGGAAAGAACATGCTTTATGTTTCTCAAGCTGAAAGAACTCAAAAAAATTTAAGCTTTGAGTTGCAATTGTGAATGATTCTATAGGGAAAATACTAAATGATGCAGAGAGCATCGAAAGAATATGGCAGAAATACACAAAGTCATTATACCAAAAAGAATTGGTTGACATGCAACCGTTTGAAGAGGTAGCATAGGATCAGGAACCAACATGACTGAAAGAACAAGCTGAAGCTTCATTGAAGGTGTTGGTGAAACACAAGCCTCCAGGAATTGATGGACTATCAGTTGAGATGTTTCAGCAGACAGATATGGTACTAAAAGTACTTATCTATACGAAGAAATTTGGAAGACAGCTACCTGGTCAACCATCTGGAAGAGATCCACATTTACACGTCTTTCCAAGAAAGGTGATCCAAACAAATGGAGAAATTATTTAACAGTAGCATTTATGTCACACAAGTAAAATTTTGCTAAAGATCATTCAAAATTAGCTGTAGCAGTATAGTGACAGAGAACAGCCAGAAATTTAGACCAGACTCAAATGAGAACTTGGAACCAGGAATATCATTGCTGACGTTGGGTAGATCTTGGCTGAAAGTAGAGAATACCAGAAAGATGTTTACTGTTTGTTATTGACTATTCATAGGCATTCGACTGTGTGAATCATAACAAATTATGGCTAAAATTGCAGGAAATGGGAATTCTAGAACACTTACTGGTGCTTACGTGTGGAAGGCGGAAAGGGGCCCAAGATGGCGCCTGGGCCCTTTTACAAAGCCGGACCGCACCCTGTCATTTCCTGTTTATCCAACCTTGGGCTGGCACAGCGCATGCCTGCACTAGAGCCGTGAGATGGTGTCCAATCGCCGATTCCATCCGGGAGGAGTGCGTGTCTGAGCGTGGCACATGAGGATTGGAGGAATCTAGGTTATAAATTGAGCAAGCAACCTGCAAGGCTCACTCGGACCAGCTTGTGGAAAAGCAAGAGAGAGGAGAGAATAAAGTAAGCACCAGGGACCAGCAAGAGAGAGGAGGAGAATAAAGTAAGGAAGCCAAAGCCAAGTGCCGTCGAAGTAAGGAAAGAGGAGAGAATAAAGTAAGCAACCGGCAAGGCGGCTCGAATCCATGTGTCCTGTCTTCTTTCCGTCGGCGGACAGTTAGGCAGCGACACTTACGTGGAATCTGTCCATGGATCAAGAGGAAGTCAGTCAAACAGAACAAGAGGGTACTGCATGGTTTAAAGCCAGGAAATGTGTGAATTAGGATTTCATCCATTCACCATAGCTATTAAATCTTTATGCAGAGTGAATAATACAAGAAGCTGGACTACATGGAGAAAAATGGGTCATCAGCATTGATGAAAGACTCATTAACAACTATATTATGCAAATGACACAACTTCCCTTGCTGAAAGTGAAGAGAACTTGAAAAAACAACTGATGAATACTGAAGACCGAAACTTTCTGTATGGATTACACCTCAACATAAAGAAAACAAAATTCCTCACAACTAGACCAATAAGCAACATCATGATAAATGGAGAAAAATGGAGGTTGTCAAGGATTTCATTTTACTTGGATCCAGAACCAACACCCATCAAAGCAGTAGTCAAGAAATCAAAAGACACATCGCATTGAGAAATTCTACTGCAAAAGACTCCTTTAACATGTTGAAAAGCAAAGATGTCACCTTGAATACTAAAGTATATCTGACCCAAGGTATGACATTTTCAAATGCATCATGGCTGGCATAAAATTTATGTGTGTGAAAGCTGGACAGTGAATGAAAAGGACAGAAGAAGAAGTGATGCCTTTAAACTGTGGTGTTAGAGAAGAATATTAAATGATACCCTGGACTGCCAAAAGGATGAACAGATCTGTCTTGGAAGAAGTACAGCCAGGGTTCTCCTTAAAAGCAAGGGTGGTGAGACTACGAATTATATACTTTGGACATGTTGTCAGGAGGGATCAGTTCCCGGAGAAAGACAGTACACATGGCAAAGTAGAAGGTCAATGGAAAAGAGAAAGCCTCCCAACGAGATGGATTGATGCAGTGACGGTAACAAGGGCTTCAAGTATAACAACTGTGGGCATGGCGCAGAACCTGACAGTGTTTTGTTCAGTTGTACACAGGGTCACTACGAGTCAGAATTGACTCCATGGCACCTAACAACAACAACCATGTATTCTACACAAAGAACACCACGTGTTATACTTTTAAATAATCACACCCTACTCCCATGAGGTATTTTTGTAAGTGTGCTATGCTATTCCTTTTTTTTAGAGCATAATACCCTTTGAAAAATGTCTTACGAGGGGAGGGCTTCGTTGGCAAAAGAAAACAAAAAGTATTACACACTCATTATTTGAATAGGAATATGGTAAATGGATACACCCCAAATCATGAAATATAGTCAATATTTATTACAAAATGTATTTATTAAATTGTACAAATTCAGTCAGTTGTAGTAATTGTTACTAAAAGGTAAATAGGAAAACTGACTCTGAATAATGCTGTTAAATAAGTAAAACTACATGGAGTTATATGAATAGATTTCAAATATATAGCAACACATATTTTGTAAATTATGTATAGAAACAAATCCTAAACTTGTTGGAGTTTGTCATTAGATTTCAAAGGACCTTGAATGAGCCTCCAGGAAAGTAGCCCTTTAAGATGCCTGACTACCATAAGCCAACTCTTTATTTTGTCACATAAGGAATGAGATTTTTTAGTGATATCCTCTGTTAGCCATAATATGCTAGATTATGCTGCAGTTATTTATTTTTCATTCATTCATTCAAAAGCCTATTCCAGAGAGAAGAGCCTTTGGTGAATTAGAACCAGAATCCTTAAAACTGTTACATCTGGAAGTCACTCAGGGCATCGCCACTCTCATTTTTCTTCCTTAATGTAACAATATGACCATTCTCAGCTTCAAAATAGAGTTAAGTGTAATCTTATCAATATGCCAGCAGGAATATCTGTTAAAAAAACATCAAGGGCTATCACAGTCTGCTCTTTGGATTACCAGATATGCCACTAAATTTGTGGTATGCCACAAATTTGTGGTAATTTGTTTCAATCGCAGTAGGAGACAGAGGGAACATGCATTTTCCTGAGCGGTTTTGCCCAACTCGGGGAATCTACTGGGCATCACCACTTGGGGTGTTTAGATTGTGTAACTCACAGTATTAGGTTCATGACATTTATTTCACCTGTTCAGTTAGATGAAGTTTCAAACAGCCTACTATAGTCCAATTATTTTGAATGCTTTATCAAATTTTGTATTTTCTTGTTTTCAGTATTTTATTTTTAATATTCATATTTAATAATATTCAACACTACTTCACTATTATGTCAATTTATTAAAATATTTCATTGATTTTCATTTTACTTTTATTTATTTTGTAGTTGACAAGAAGCTGCCTGCTGTGCTTTCCAATCCTTCAAGTTTCCGACTTCGTAGATTCTGACTGTTCTCCTTCATTCCTATTTGCAGGCTGGTCAGTTACGTTGTCAGTTGTTTTATTTTTTTGTACTCGTTGCCCAGTGTAGCCAAGAGCAACCAATACAATCTCCCAACACTGTACTTCCAACTTCCTTCCCTCAGGCTGTAAGTTCATTAGATATTGACTTCCCTTCCAAATTATCATCAGAGCAGCTATGTCAATTGTTTACCACTACACATGATGGCTTGAACTTGTCCCAACATAAAATAATTATTCTGTTGCTACCTACCAGTCAAGCATAGCAATGATGGTGGGGGTGGTGCTGGCCCAGGCAGTGTTTCATTCGGTTGTATACAGGGTCGCTCTGAGTCAGAAATGACCAGATAGCACCTAGCCACAACAACAACCTACCCATCAAACCCTAAGCAAATGCCATATCGAAGTTTCTTCTTTTATGGCAGCATTTACATATGCATTAGTCAGGATACCAGGTGAAGATAAAGAACAAACTACTTCAAATTTTAGAACCTTGAAACAATGAAGGTTAATTCTCCACCCATGCTATTATTCACTGTAGGTCAGCTGGAGCCTCCCTCTGCTCTGAATTATTCTGACTCTAGAACCCAGGCTGGCGAATGTGCCATTTCCTGGATTATTGCAGACTGTGGTGGTAGAAAGTGTGGTAGATCACATGTTGGCTGCAAAGCTTCATCCAGAAGTGATGGAAGTCACTTCTGCTCCCATCTCACTGCCCAAAGTCATCCACGTGGTGACTCCCCATTGGAAGGAAAACCAGACATAAATGATGGACACCAACTCAGAGACTACCAAATACATTATCTGAACCCAAATTGTAATACACATAGATTTAGTTTTCTAGTTAAAAATCAGAAAGACTTTGTGAAAGAACCTTTATACATAATTTATAAGTGCATACAGCACATATCACAGACCTTCCTGTGTTGATGTCTCAAATATAGAGCACAGCAACAGAGAATTCTCTTGCAATGTAAGACAAAACATTTTAATGATAAACGCATTATTCTGTCCATGCTTGAGTTCCTTTTACATTACAGCTAGTCCCATATCCCAAGAATTTTAGAGGAAGTCATTAAAACATCATTTTTATGCATTGCAGTATTTATATAGAATGACATTGTTTATCACACAGTATTGTTAATGCCTTAGAAAACGAGACTGTAAATTATAGTTTACCTCATTTGTTTGCATCTCCATGATAAGACTCTTGGATATCTCATAAGAAGATCATTCTCATACAAAAATTAGTTGCAAAATAACAGCCCAGTATGTGAAAGCAAAGTCAATGAGATTCCTTTCCAGAAAAATCAAAGAGAAACATAAGGGTGCATTCAAGACATGGATATTTAATTACATGTATTTTAGGTCCATGCTGTAGTATCTTGGAGTCCCTGGATGGTGCAAATGGTCAAGCACGTGGCTACCAACCAGAAGGTAACAGTTCAGACTCACCTAGAGGCACCTTGAAAGAAAGGGCTAGCACTCTGTTTCCAACAGGTCACAGCCTTGAAAACCCTATGGAGCACAGCTGTATTCTGCAATGCATGGGATCTCTGTGAATTAAAATCTACTAGTCACCAACTGGCACTGTAGTATCTTCTACATGGGAATTCCCAAGGTCTTTTCTAATCCACTGTGGCCTTTGCTAGTCAGGGAAACAGAAAGTTACGTTTTAGACAGCATTCGCACTGTAGTGTTCTTGAAAGTACTTAAAGAAACCTTGCAGCATGAGCCTATCAGAGACATTATTTTCAGACCTTATTTGATTTGACTATTGAGCTACATAATACAACTAACATTGGAAATCAGAAAAATGATAAAGAAGGGAGGGAAAATAATGAAATCACTGAAAAGATGAAGAGTGATTCTTATCAATACTTTATGTTCTGTATTTAATGCAATTGCCAATTTCATAGTATCTTGCAAACCATTTTATAGGCTTTCTTGTAGGAAGAGAGCTCCATCATTTTGTAAACAACGAGCTGTCAGAATCAAAAAGGAAACAAATTCCGTGAGCAGCAATAAACCTCACATCCACAGAGTGCATGACTTATTAAAAATCCATGATTTTGTAAAGCTTGTAGGAGACAGAGAGGGTAATAAATGAACTAATGACTAGAACCTATAGTGAGTGATTACTACTGTAATGATGCCTTGGTGACCCACTAATAAATGCTTAATTTGTTTCTTGGCAGGATAACCCTCTTGGAAGGCCTAAGGTGATATGGTCAAAGCAATATGAACAAAAAATTGCTTTTTAATGGCTGTGTAATGAAGCTTGCAGGACTTTAAAACATTGCAATAAACTTGATCTCTCACATTGGTATTTCTTTCCTTGAATTCCAAAAGTACAACAGTGCTACATTCAAATCCTTATCATATATGTTTTTAAAAATTATTTTAGTTCTTCACACTTATTGTAATGTGTGAACTACTTTAAATTAAGATATAATACTTAATATAGCTTCAGATAATTCAAATTAATAGCAAATTTTATTAACAATTCTTGGCCAGTGGTTTTGGATGAAGTGTTTAATATTTTTCTGTGTCTAACTTCTGTGTTGTC
Source organism: Heterohyrax brucei (assembly GCA_028571685.1). Classification (NCBI taxonomy): domain Eukaryota; kingdom Metazoa; phylum Chordata; class Mammalia; order Hyracoidea; family Procaviidae; genus Heterohyrax; species Heterohyrax brucei. Next base: position 24,501,248 of record CM053147.1, read on the forward strand.
ACAGACACAGAATGTGGAGTGTCACTATTAACATCACATGGATCTTGGCTGAAAGCCAAGAGTATCAGAAAGATTTTTACCTGTGTTTTATTGACTGTACAAATAGATTTGACTGTGTGGATCATAACAAATTATAGATAATATTTTGAAGGATGGAAATTACAGAACATTTTATTATGGAGAACCTGCCTGTATACCAAGAAGCAGTCACTGGAACAGAAAAAGGAGATACTGAATGGTTTAAAAATAAGAAAAGATGTGATCAAGACTATATTCTTTCACCACCTTTATTCAGTCTGAATACTGACCAAATAATTCAAGAACCCAGGCTATTTGAAGAACACACCGTCAGGACTGGAAGAAGACTCATTTATACCCTATGATATATATGGATGACACAACCTTGCTTACTGAAAGTGAAGAGGACTTGAAACATTTCCTGATGAAAATAAATGACTACAACCTTCAGTATGGATTATATCTGAACATAAAGAAAACTAAAATCCTCACAAATGAACCAATAAACAACATTGTGACAAACAGACAAGATACAGACCTTGTCAAGGATTTTATTTTACTTGAAAGCACAATCGGCACCCAAAGAAGAAGCAATCAAGAAACCAAACGATGTATTGCATTAGCCCAAGCTGCTGAAAAAGACTTATTTTTTTAAAAAAAAAGTTCAAAAGAACAAATGTCACTGCAAAGACTAAGTGGGAGCTGAACCATGCCTTTGGTATTTTCAATTGTCGTGTATGTATGCAGAAGGTGGAGAATGGATTAAACAAAAAAAACTGCCATTGAGTCAATTCTGACTCATAGCAACCCTGTAGACAGTGCAGAACTGCCCCATAGAGTTTCCAAGGAGCACCTGGTAGATTTGAACTGCCAGCCTTTGGGTTGACTGCTGTAGCACTTAACCACTGTGCCACCAGAATGGGTAAGGAAGACCAAAGAAGAAACGCTGCATTTGAATTGAGGTGTTGCTGAGGAACATTAAATAAACCCATTGACTTCCAGAAGAATGAATTTGTCTTAAAAGAAGTACAGCCAGAATTCTGCTTAGAAGTGAGGATGGTGACATACTTTGGAGTCACCAGGAGGGACCAGTCTCTGGAAAAGCACTCTGAAAATGCTTGGTAGATGGTCAGTAAAAAAGAGGAAGGATGATGAGGATGAAGCAGGACTGGGCACTATTTCTTTCCACTGTACACAGGGCCGCTGTGAGTCGGAATCAACTTCATGACACCTAACAACATACTGTTATGTATTCAGTTGTGTCCCCCCAAAATATGTGTTGAAATCCTAACCCCTGTAGCTGTAGATATAATCCAGTTCATCCACAGGAGCTTTCTTTATGTGTATATTCGTGAGGCCACAACAGTGGGTCCTAAACCCAATCACTGCTGAGCTATGAAAAGAACAGAACAAACACAAAGACACACTGGGAGAAGAAGTTTATACAAAAATGGACGTACAGGGATTTATCCACAAGTTCAGGAACTCTGATAATTGGCAGCAGCTACTGAAAGGTGGCATAGTGGTTAAGTGCTACATCTGCTAGCCAGAAGTTCAAATTCTCCAGGTGCTCCTTGGAAACTCTGTGAGACAGTTATACTCTGACTTACAGGGTCACTATGAGTCAGAATCTGCTCAATGGCAGGGAGTTTGGTTTTTGGACTAGAAAATGAAATAGACAAAGGGGGACCTTGCCTAGATTCATGACCTGAATCTGAACTTGGCAGTTCAAACCCATGTAGTGATTCTGTGAGGAAAAAGATTGAGCAGTCTGCTCCCATAAAGACTGCAGTGCAGAAAACCTTAGGGGGCAGTTCTATTCTACATCATAGTCACTACATGTCGAAATCTGCTTTATTGCACCTAACTATAACAACAGCATCCTGAATCAAGAAAATCAATTAATGTTCTTTAACGCCATCCACTTGTGGTTTATGGCATTATAGTTTTGCTATGGCAGCATTTGGAAGCTAAAACGTATATTTATTATACTTACCACTTTTTCTAAGATATATTTTAAAAGAATCAGCATGTTTAAGGAAACATAATACTTTTTCTTTAATAATTAAGTAAAATAACATTGAGGAAGTGCTACACATCCTTGAGTACTTGGGTTACTGAGTGTCCTATGATTTTACTTACATTCCCTGATTTATATATTGCTGCTTCTCAAAAACCAAGCACTCAGCAAGTTTATGTTAAGCTTGATATGCATGGTAGAAAAGTCAATGTTGACAAAATTATTTTCAAGGCCGAACTGAAGAGCTCACGTGTCCTGTAGGAGGCTTCCTTTGGGGAAGTACTTCTGAGTGAATCAGCCTCAAATGCACTCCTGATCCTTGCTGACCAGTCTTCCTGATCATCACTGCAAATCCTTTGAATCTGAGTCCAAGCTGAGTTATTATTTTTACCCTGCACCTGCATCTTTGATATGGTTTTGTCACTTTTGAAGTCATTTCTTGATTTAAGAGCCCATTATTGCCTGTCAGCCATCAATTTCTCTTCACATACTGTGGTTACAGGTCCACCCATTCCACTCACCCTGAATTTGACATCTGGGCTTCAGTTATTCTTGAAAAGGTATTCGGTTTAAAACCGAAACCAAACCCATTGCCGTCTGGTCAGTTCTGCTCAAAGTGACCCAATAGCTCAGAGTAAAACTACCCCACAGAGTTTCCAAGGAGCACCTGGTAGATTTGAACTGCTGACTTTTTGGTTATCAGCCATTGTACTTAATGACTATACCACCAGAGTTTCTGTATTCAGTTTAGGAGGTCAGAAAATTTAGCCTGATTCAGCCAGTAGCTGCAATGCATTAAAAGATGAAACAAACAAGCAAAAGAATAAATAGCAGTTTCAGAATGCCACTATGGAAGCACAATGACCTATGAGAAAACCCAGTCTACTAGAGAACAATTACCAGGGCAGCAGATTCTAACATATGGGAATCAGTAAGCTCACTCACCTTGATTTACAGAGTCAAGGGATAAAGTTGGAAAAACAGATTGATTAAGGCTAGTTCCAATGAGGAACATGTATGAAATAAAGGAAAGACAAAAGAATGAGGAATAATCCTAAAGCAATGTAAAATTAAATCAAAGATGGAAAAGTCATATAACCCTTGACAGGAGACTGAGTAAATTCCACTTATAACTAAATTAACACACATGGAAGCAGCAGTCAAGAAATCACATGATGTATTTGCATTGGGCAAATCTGTTGCAAAAGACCTTTTTACAGTGTTAATAAGCAAAAATGTCACTTTGAGGACTAAGGTACACATGAACCAAGTCATAGTATTTTCAGTTGCATGTGAAATGTGGACAATGAATAAGGAAAATCAAAGAAAATTTGATATCTTTGAATTAGGGTATTGGCAAAGAATACTGAATATACATTGAATTACCCAAAAGAATGAACAAGTTTATCTTGGAAGTAGTACAGCCAGAATGCTCCCTAGAAGCAAGGATGGAGAGTTTGTCTCACATAATTTGGATGTGTTTTCAGGAGGGGCAGTCCCTGGAGAAGGATGGGTGAAGAAGATGACCAAATAAAAGAGCAAGACCCTCAGTGAAATCAATTCACAGAGTGGCTATAACACCAGGGCAAAGGAAAGATAGTGAGTGCCCTGGGCAATCTCCAAGTTGTGTACCACCCCCAATCCCAAGATAAATAGACAATAATAACAGTGACCCATCAGCACAAACACCTTCCCCCTCTTGTCCAGCTGCTTCAGTCAGGCACCTTTCATGTTTGTGGCACCTCAAAATGCCATCCCACATCTCCTCTTGCTCCCCTTGGAGTTATACTAAAGGGCAAGTGACCCTTTCTGCCTCCCTCTCTTCTATGCCTCTGTGCAGCAATGGTCTTCAACACAGCAATGGTTATGAGAATGGTGAAGGATTGGACAGTGTTTGGTTGAACTGTACACACTCACTACAAGTCAGAACCAACTTGACACCTAACAGCAACAGTATCAACAACATAACACATTCCTAATAGATCCATAGCACAGCCCAAAGTGGAATTCATCGTAGCTTGAAAACCCAATACAATCTTATTCATCTAAGCATTCAAATATATGTAAATAGCATATCATAAAAATGCTTAGTGTTGTTTTCATTCAATTGATAGAATTCTTAGTTAAGTAAGAAAAGAGAAGACTGTAATGAGAATACAACGATTTCAGTATCACGTTGTTCCTTAGCATCCTCCAGGAAGCAATACACTCAACATCTCAACAGCAATCTAAATTATTAACCACACAGTAGGTTGAGTTTTTCTTATGATGATATGGTCCAAAATTTGAAACTGTTTCTTATTTTTCTGAAAATATAGGTCAATTACTTATAAAAACCAAACCAAACCCAGTACTGTCAAGTTGATTCTGACTCATAGTGACCCTGTAGTACAGATTAGAACTGTCCCATAGAGTTTTCAAGGAGTGCCTGCTGGTCTTGAACTGCCAACCTTTTGGCTAGCAGATGAGGCACTTAAGCACTACACCACCAGTCACTTATAGTCAGTCATTAATCTGTCCAAAAAGATTTTCTGAATGTTGCTCTCCTACCCGGGCCTTTTCTCATTATGGAATAGAAAGCAATTCTACTCTGCCTGAGTTCATTTTATGGGCAACAAGAAACACTAGCAATGTGAGACAGCAGAGGAATTTGTCTGTCTTTGTATGTGAATTAGCCCTTTAGCTTATACAGCAAGGAATTAGGATGATCAATGAAGGTCATGGTTTAGACAGTTTTAACTCAATGTATTTATTCTCTGCCTCAACTACAGTGATATTGATTGTGATTTGTGAGAAAGAAATACAGAGTGTCAGAACATCTGGGCGATAATTACTTTTTGTTGTTGTTAGGTGCTGTTGAGTCGGTTCTGATTCATGGTGACCCTGTGAACAACATAATGACACACTGCCCAGTCTTGTGCCGTGTCCACAGTCTGTTTTATGCTTAAGTGCATTGTTGCGGCCACTGTGTCAATCCATCTCGTCGAGTGTCTTCCTCTTTTTCACTGACCCCCCACTGTACCAAGCTTGATGTCCGTCTCCAGGGACTGATCCTTCCTGACAACACATCCAAAGTATATAAGATGCAGTCTTGGCTTCCGAGATGCAGTCTTGGCTTCTGAGATGCAGTCTTGGCTTCTGAGAAGCACTCTAGTTGTACTTCCTCCAGAACAGATCTGTTGGTTCTTTTGGCAGTCCATGGTACATTCATCGTTCTTCTCCAACACCACAATTCAAAGGCATCAATTCTTCTTCTGTCTTCTTTGTTCATCGTCCAGCTCTTGCATGCACGTGATGTGACTGAAAATATCCTGGCTTAGGTCAAGTGCACTTTAGTCTTCAAGGTGACATCTTTACTTTTGAATACTTTGAAGAGGTTTTTTGCAGCTGATTTTCCCAATAATTACTTATTGGACATTATATTTTATGACAATTTTTGCAAATCCCTTTTGACTACATATTTCAGAACTTATGCTAAGGAGACACTTATTAAAATCTTACTTGAGTATATTGTTACATAAGATAGTATTTACATAGTCAGTGTGGTGCAGATGGTTAATGCCTTCTGCTGCTAACCAAAAGGTTGAAGGTTCAAGATACTCAGAGGTGCCTGGAAAGAAAGCCCAGCCAGTCTACATCTACAACGTCAGCTATGAAAACAGTGTGGGACACAGTTCTGCTCTGACATGAATGAAGTCACCAAGAGTTGAAGTCTACATAGCAGCACCTGGTTTGGGGTTTTGGGGTTTACAGTATTTTTTTTATAAATAAACCTTTTATTTTAAATTAATTTTGGATTTATCAGAGTTGCAGATAGTGCAGAGTTTCAGCATATCCTTCCCTCATCTACACCTCAGGTCATCATTTTATATAACTGGGGTCCATATAGGAGCCCTGATGGCACAGTGGTTAAGAACACTAACCAAAAGTTGGCAGTTTGAATCTACTAGCCACTCCTTACAAACCCTGTGGGACAGTTCTATTCTATCCTATCAGGTTTTTATGAGTTAATATCAACTCAGTGGCCATGAGTTTGTTTGTTTGTGGTACTTATAAGGAACTTGGAAACCTCGATAGTGTAATGATGAAGTGCTACAGCTGCTAACCAAAAGGTCAGCAGTTCAAATCCACCAGGTACTCCTTGGAAACTATGGGGCAGTTCTGCTGTGACCTATAGGGTCACTATGAGTTGCAACCTACTCAATGGTATCTAAAACAGCATAAGGAGCTGTGGTAGCACAATGGTTAAGTACTCAGCTATTAACCAAAAGGTCAGTGCTTGAAACTTAGCAGTGGCTCCGAGGGAGAAAAGGCCCAGCAATCTGCTACCAAAAAGATTATAGCTTAGGAAACCCTATGGAGCTGTTCCTCTCTGTTCTATAAGGTTGTTAAGAATTGGAATTGACTCAGTGGCACACAACAGCAACAAGATCATACATAAATTTTGAAGTTATCCCCATGTAAGTGAGTTAACTGTAGTAAGAAGGAACTTGTATGTATCGACTGACTGTGAATTTGGAGATTGGCCTGGAGACTTTAAAAGCTGAATCTTCAAACTAAGAAATAGATAATTTCATTAACAAGAGAGAGCATTTTAGGATCTTTTAAGGCTTTCAGTAGCATATAAAAAGTTATTTAGAAGCTAGGAACCACTTTGGCATCTCATTTACCTAACTGATGAGAGATAAATGAGCTAAGCATTTAAAGCACAGCCTTGAGGTATTTTTTCTTTTTTTGTACACGAACCACAGTCTTGCTCTAAGAAAAGACAAGAAACATTATCTTTCTACTACCTCTCAGTTCCAGCATCAGGTACTAACCTTCCCTACTGCAGATAGTTCTAGAAATAGCAATAGGACAATTGTAGAATCCTGATTCTCATCACTGATTTAGTACATTTTTGCAAATCTAAACCAAAAACCCTGTAAATTGAAGTACTTCATTACTCATATGTGTAAACAGGATACTATTATTTATTAAAAACATCATTAAATCTTACTATGAGAGTGTGAACATATGCTTCCTCATGGGAAATCTTTTATGTGAAGCAAAGTAAGAGACAGAGATTCTGCAGATTGCTTTAAAATCAGGTGAAATTTTCATTTGCAAAGAACATCATCACCATTTGTGCAATGTTGAATTCAGGCTTGAGGCTACTGGCAAGACTAGAATCTCCCTTGCTAATACAAAAGTTGGTGATAACATGCCCATGTTAAAAAGGAGATGAGATTAATTTTAATTGAAATATATGAGCTTCCCTTCTAGTGTCATCAGTTCTGTAAACCATCACTTTGCATGAGATGGGTGATATTAGCATTGTGCGATGGCACAGCTTGCGTGGACCACTGATCCATGTCTTTGGGAGGCCTGTGCCAGCCAAATACTGGCGAGGAATCTCAGTGCAGACAGGTGTTATATTTCTGCCATTGTTTTCACCTTTCTGACTAAAATATGTACAGGAGCTACACAGTGCACACACATATGTAAACACCCACAAACTTACATGACTTTTTTACAATACTAACTCTTCCAGTCCATGGCCCACCGTATATTCTTCCATTTATTTAGGTCTTTAAAAGTTTCTTTCAATATGTCCTGTGACTTTTAAGGCAAAGGATTTATACTTTTTTAAAAGAGTCATCCCATAGTATTTGATGTATGATTCTATTGTTAATAATAGCATTTTTTCAGATTTCTATTACATTGAATTTTCTGTTGACTTTTGGTACGTCAACTGTACTACAATTACCTACTATAGTTTCTAGGTTCTTTTTGATTTTCTAGGTACATAACCATTGTGTGTGCCTATAATAAGAATTTTGTTTTCTGCTTGCCAGTCCATGTGCTGTCTATGTCTCTTCACCTTTTCTGTTGTACTGGGTAAGAAAGGACTACAGTCTAACACTGAATAAAAGTGCAATGGGATCATCCCACCTTTGTTCCACATATGGGAGGAAAGGACAGAAGGGAAGCTCTTGTCAAGTAATAAAACAAATCTAGACTTAGAAAGAGAAAGATTTTATTCAAAATGGGTAAAGGGACCATTCTTCTAGGAGGAGGCATCCATTGCAGTAGGGGGAATGCTCTGACTATAAGCATGTCAATAAACCAAATCAAACCTAATGCCATTGTGTTGATTCCAACTCATAGAAACTCTATAGGACAGAGTAGAACTGCTGCATAGAATTTCCAAGGAGTGCTTGGTGAATTCAGACTGTCAGCCTTTTGGTCAGCAGACATAGCACTTAACCACTACACTGCTAGGGTTTCCAAGCATGTCAATAGTTAGACGAAAGTGTTTTTCTACTATGGAGATGAGAATAAACAAGGCTAGAAAAATGCCAGGTGTGAAGAAGTAGAATGAGAGGGTGACATGATTACACAGCATATCAGAGACTGTTTTACTCTGAGCCCATCCTATTATGTAGAAGGGACCTGAAGGAGGGATGGTATGTGGATCAAAGTCCAGGCATCCGGGGAAAGGAGACAAGCTTAGCCAAAGTCTTGTTAGCAAGCATTTTGTTTCTGATTGATCAGTGGAGACAGACAGCGTGGCAACACACTGATGAGGCAAAAAGCAGGCATTTGGAGGGTCTGTGTCTGATCTTGTCATAACAGGTAAACAAGGACATATCCAAGAGCCTTAATCTAATCATATGGGAAGAGATGGTTATTGCAGTAGACCGTTTTCCATAGCACAAAAGGTGATGGGATTTCTTTAACTACTACTGTTTTCCAGGAGCACAGGATTCAGATAAAATTATGCATTGTCACTTTTGGCTTTTCGCCATCAAGTGTGGTGATCATTCTATGTCTTTCAGAGAGACTTCTTCAGACTTTAGCAAGTTCTTTCTACACATAATACGCTAACTTTATGTTTTAATTATTAATGAGTGGTCAATTCATTAAAGATCTTTTATTGTACCTTTTGGAATAATCATTGTTTTTCTACTTTTTGTTTTTCTGTTATTATGGTCAATAACATTGACTGTTCTTTTCGTAGGATAACATTGCAAATAATTTTGAATTCCAGAACACTTAAATGTGCTTGTGAGAAACTTGACCATAGATCAAGAGGCAGTCATTTGAATGTAACAAAGGGATTCTGCATAGTTTAAAGTCAGGAAATCTATGCATCAGGGTTGTATATTTTCACCATCCTTATTCAGTCTAGATGCTGACCAGGTTCTAGAAGCAGATTATGTGATTGGAGGAAGGGATTGGAGGAAGAATTATTATTAACAACCTACATTGTACAAATGACACAGCCTTAATTGCTGAAAGTAAAGAAGGCATGAAGCATTTACTGATGAAGATCAAAGACTACAGTCTTCAGTGTGGATTACACCTCAACATAAAGAAAACAAAAATCCTCACAACTGGACCAAGGAGCAACATCATGGTAAGTAGAGGAAAAAAAATAAGTTTTCAATGATTTCCTTTTACTTGGTTCCACAATCAACACAGATGGAAGCAGCAGTCAAGATATACATTGAACAAATCTGCTGTTAAAGAATATACATTTTCACTCAGTCATAATAAAAAAATATATTAAAAGGAAAAAAGGGGGGCCTCATTGAGATGGATTGTACAGTGGCTGCAACAGTGGGCTTAAGCATAACAATGTTTATGAGGATGGCAGAGGATTGGGCAGTGTTTCACCCTATTGTTCATAGGGTCACTATGAGTAGAAACTGACTGGACTACACCTACAACAACAAAAATGTTAAAAAGCAAAGATGTCACCTTGAAGATTAAGGTACACCTGTCCCAAGCCATGATATTTCCAGCTGCCTTATATGAATAAAAATGTGGAGAAGAAAAAAGGAAAACAGAAGAGGAATTGACGCCTTTGAATTATGGTGTAGGCAAATATCGAATATAACATGGACTGCCAAAAGAATGAATGTATGTGTCTTGGAAGAAATGTAGCCAGAATACTTCTTAGAAGCAAGGATGGTGAGACTATGTCTCACATACTTTGGATGTATTATCAGGAGGGACCAGTCCCTGGAGAATGACATCACACTTGGTGTCCTAGTCACCAGGTACTGCTCTAACAGAAAATACCACGAGTGGAAGGTTTCATGAGGAGAAGCTTTTATTGCCACAGTCCAGTAAGCCACAAATCCATTCCTAAGCTTCAAGTCCATTCAATATGAAAAAATCATCACAGTTCAGTAAGCTGAGTCCACATCCAGTGAGAGCATCTTGGCACAGGAACCTCGGGTCCAAAGGATGTGCTCTGCTCTCAGTGGTATGAAATTCCCAACTTCCTCAGCTCACTTCTCTCCCTTATATTCCACAAGCTTGTAGCTTGGGTCCTGCTTCACTAACACAACTGCAAACCATTCTCCATCATCAATATCACAGAGGCAGGATTCACAACACATGGGAGGAAGGGCACCATATTAGAACTCTAAACCAAGTCAAATCAACTCATACATTTTTGGGGGGGACACAATTCAATCCATGACATCCCACCTTTTGGCACCCCAAAAATCATATCATTAGAGCACGCAAAATATAGTCATTCATCGGATCCGACTCAACGGCACTTGGCTTGGGATAGCACAGCAAGTTTTCATTCCATAACATAGCAACAGTTTTCATTTATAACATAGCAGCAGTTTTCACTTATAACATAGCAACAGTTTTCACTTATACACCAGGCAGATTATCAGAACACATTACATTAAACATCATGGCTTCAAAAACATTATTTCACACTCTCAGACATTTCATTCAAACTCTTCCATTCAAACTCTTGGTATTAGCCACACTCTCCAGATTCTTAGTGGAGGCACCTGGGCTTCATCTTGGCCTTCCAGGCCCGCTTGGACAGAACTCTGCCCCCTTGGCTTTAGGTGCATCCTAAGCCCAACAGAGTGGTAATTCCACTCCCACAAACACAGACAGCCCTGGCTCCACCCTTTCATGGCCATACCTTCTGAGACTCAGGCAGCTCAGCTTCTTGCCAAGCTGGGGCCACAACCCCGCATCTGCCCTACAGGGCAAGTGTTCCAACACTCCATAGCTCCCATAGCTTCACTGATTCAAGTGCCTGAAGGCACCTCACTTCATCAAGTAGCCTCCTGCACACAAGCACTCATCCCTCTTGTTCCGTGGGTCAGCAAGCCTAGCTCCACCAATCCAAGTGCCCAGAGGCACCCCACTCCACCAGGAAGCTTCCTGCACCCAGGCATTCAGCATTCTCGTTCCATGGATAGGCTCCTGGTTCTGCTGCTGCCAGTTCACTGCTGCTGTTGCTTTCCTTACCATTTGCTGTGCTCTTAGGTGCTAGTGGTTCTCTTGGGTGCCTTCATCTACATGCTCACAGTTTCAAAAAAAACTTCCACATTTTAGGTATTTGTTAGAGCAGTACCCCACTCCTGGTACCAAATTCTGTCTTAGTCACCTGGTACTGCTCTAATGGAAAATACCACGAGTGGAAGGTTTCATGAGGAGAAGCTTTTATTGCTACAGTCCAGTAAGCCACAAATCCATTCCTAAACTTCAAGTCCATTCGATATGAAAAATCATCACAGTCCAGTAAGCTGAGTCCACATCCAGTGAGAGCATCTCAGCACAGGAACCTTGGGTCCAAAGGATGTGCTCTGCTCTTAGTGCTTCTCTCTCGGTGGTATGAGGTTCCCAACTTCCTCAGTTCATTTCTCTCCCTTACATTCCACAAGCTTGTAGCTTGGGTCCTGCCTCACTAACACAACTGCAAACCATTCTCCATCATCAATAGCACAGAGGTAGGATTCACAACACATGGGAGGAAGGGCACCATATTAGAACTCTAAACCAAGTCAAATCAACTCATACATTTTGGGGGGGGACACAATTCAATCCATGACACTTGGTAAAGCAGAGGACGAGTGAAAAAGAGAAGACCTTCAATGAGATGGACTGATGGACTGACTGCAATAATGGACTCAAACATAACAATCATGAGAATGTTGCAGTACCAGGCAGTGCTTCCTTCTGTTGAACATGGGGTCACTATGAGTTGGCACTGACTTGGCAACTAACAATGAGAAAACTACCCTTGAATGTGTGGAGTAAGCCCTACTTTTTCATGATGCATTATTATTTTTATCAGTACTATTATTTGCCTATAATTGTGAGTTTGATTTGTTAATAAATATTATGTTTAGAAATGCTACAACTATGTTCATGGAAAAATTTGTCATTAGTTAGCACCAGTTGCTATTGAGTTGCTTTACACTTAAGGCAAGCCTCGTTGTGTCAGAGTAGAACTGTACTCCATTGTGTTTTCCATGGCAGTGATTTTTCTAAAGCAGATCGCCAGAAATTTCTTGTAAATTGTCTTTGGGTGGATTTAAACCACCAACCTTTTTTTAGTAGCCAAGTCTTATGTGTTTGGGCCTCCCAGGAGGAAGGTAATGCCCCAGAATTTATACTGAAGGTTTTGCCAGTCTCACAAGTAGAGCTATTTTCAGACCATGCAGGAGACTTTGTTTAAGGTTGTGGTAATTTCTTAAAAAATGATATTGGACGTTAGGACCAAGAAGGCTGACTAGTCGTGTATCTCCTTGATTCCCTCTGAGAACTAAGGCCTAGAAAAACAATTGAATTGAAGAGAGTGGACTTTCTGGGAGCCTCAAGATCAGGCAGAGTGTTGTGAGATCGGACAGAGCAACAGGAAGGGGAAAACTACATTTTTCAGAGGTGAGGAGGCAGCACAAAACATCCCACTTCTGCTCACCAAGTGGCTGAGAGGCTTACAGGTACAGATACCATCATTGTTAACTAGGAGATTGGGACTGGGACTGCTGAGCCTGAGAGCCTGGCAAGGGCCAGCTATCATGCTGCAGCACCTAAGTAGACAGCATCTTACAGCAGTAAAGCTGTATTTAAGCCAGTCATATCTAGAGAAGCCAGTGGCAGCTGGCAGCTGAGGGTACCAGTAACCCTCTCTCCTCTCTTCTTTGAGCTGTGCCAAATAATTCTGCTGGTGCAGCACAGAAGAGGTACCACAGGGAGGATGCCATGTTAATCATGCTAAGTGAGGTCAGCCATGCCTGAGGGCCTGGCTAGGGCTGGCTGCTATGCTGAGCAACAGTGCATAACTGCACAGTGCCTCTCTCTGCAGAAAATCTGTTTTTAAGACAATATCACCTAGAGAATGCAGTGTGGCTGGCGACTGAGTGTGGTGGCACCCATCCTCCTCCCTTCTTTGAGGCATGCCATGGTGTCTGCTGATGCATCCCTTGAGAGACTCTACAGTTAGGTTGCCATTTTGGTTCCTAGGAAGTGGGACCTGCCACCCCTGAGGGCCTCTGTGGTACCAGTTGCTTCTGGACAGCATCTTCCTCAGTAGAGAGTTTGTTCCCAAGACAGGTGCTCCTAGAGAATACAGCAGCAGCTGGTGGGCAAGTGTGGCAACATCCTTCCCTGCTCCCTTCCCTGAGGTATGCCATAGTATCTGCTGGAATGAATCTGGAGAGTGGGCACAAGTAGTTCACCATTTTGTCAGCCAGGAGGGGGGGCCTGCCACCCTCGAGGGCCCACCTGAGGCCAGCTACCAAGCTGAGCAGCCCCGCTGGGCTGGACAGCATATCTCTCCTGAGAAGCTTGACATTTGCACCTAGAGAATGAAGCAGCAGCTTGTGGCCAAGTCTAGCAGTGCCTTACTCATTTCCTTCTTAAAGCTATGCCAGAGCTTCTGCTGGTATGACACCAGAGAAGCTAAACAGTTTTGTAACAGTGTAAAGACAACAGCTGATATCTAACCATTCCAAGAAGCAGACCACTATGGCTCCAGAAAACTCACCAAAAAAAGAACCCAAAACTTTCCAGATGAAGAAGCCTTCCTGAAATTATTGGAGGTAGAATACAAAAGAGCTATGTATCGAGCCTTTCTAGGTCTTAGGATGGAGATTAAACAAACTGCAGCAGAATAAAATGAAAAAATAAACAAGATACATGAACTGCTAAAAATCAACAATCTCAAATTCAGCAGAGCAATTATAAAATTACAGAGTTAGGCAATTCAGTGGAAAGCCAAAAGAGCAGGATTGAGGGATGGAATGAAGAATTAGGGAGATAAAGCAACTGACACCAGCATTTATGAGGAGAAATCAGATAAAAGAATCAAGAAAAATGAAAAATGACTAAGAATCATGTGGAACTCTATCAAGAGGAACAGTTTACATGTATTTGGAGTTCCAAAACAGGGAGAGATAGCAGAAAATACAGAGAGAATTGTTAAAGAGTTGTGGGCAGAAAACTTCCCTGACATCAGGAAAGAAAAAAACATAGCGAGCCAAGGTGTTCATTGAATTTCGCAAAATGTAGACCTCAGAAGAAAGACAACAAGATATGATCAAGCTTAACAAAATGAAATATAAAGAGAGGCCCTTAGAGGCAGCTAGACTTAAATCAAGACTTGTAGACTGCCCTCTGACTTTTCAGCCAAAACCATGTTGGCAGGAATGCAATAGGATGACACATACAAAGCCTTGAAGGAAAAAACTTTCAACCAAGAATTATATATTTTTGAAAAATGTGGCAGTGAAATTAGGGCATTCTCAGATAAATAGAAGCTTAGAGACTTTGAAAAAACCAAGCCAAAGCTACAAGAAATAATGTAGGAAGTTCATCAATTAGAAAATCAATAACACCAGGTGTACACCCAAGGATTGATACAGAAAAGGCATTTGACAAAGTCCAACACCCATTCATGATACAACCTCTCAGCAAAATAGGAATAGAAGGGAAATGCCTCAATACAGTCAGGGGCATCTACATAAAGCCAACCGCCTACATCATTCTGAATGATGAAAGACTGAAAGTTTTCCCTTGAGAACAGGAACTAGACAAGGATGCCCCCTCTCACCCCTTATATTCAACATTATGCTAAAAGTTCTGGTCAGAGCAATCAGACAAGACAAAGAAATAAAGGGCATGCAGACTGGCAAAGAAGTAAAAATAACCATATTTGCAGATATGATCACTGTCATAAATTGAACTATGTTTCCCCAAAAATGTATGTAGCCATGTGACTGGGCTACGATTCCCAATATATTATGTTTGTCCTCCATATTGTGATTTTCCTATGCTGTATGTTAGATGCTTAGGGTAGACTGTAAATCCCTTCATGAGATCACTTCCCTGCTCCACTATAAAGGGAGTTTCTCTGGAGTATGGCTTGCACCACCCTTTATCCTTTCTTCCTACAAGAGATAAAAGGAAAAAGAAGGAAGAGAGTTGGGAACCCCATACCATCAAGAAAGCAGCATGGGGAGAAGAGCACATTCTTCAGACCTAAGATTCGTGTGCCAGGATGCTCCCTGAACAAAGATAGACGTACCACAAAGATTTTCCTCCAGAGCTGAAAAGGGAGAAGGCTTTTCACTGGTGTCGGCATCCTAATTTGGACTTGTAGCCTACCTGACTGTGTAAGAATAAACTTTTCTTTACTCAAGCCATTCACTTTGTGGTATTTCTGTTAGACTAGCACTAGATGACTAAAACAATTGTATACACAGAAAAACCTTTAGAATCCATAAATAAACTACTGGAACTAATAGAGTTCAGCAAAGTATCATGATATAAGACAAACATAAGTATATCCTTTATACCAACAAAGAGATCATCAAAGAGGAAATCACCAAATCAATACCATTTACAATAGCCCTCAAGAAGATAAAAGACCTAGGAATAAATCTAACCAGAGAAGTAAGAGACCTATACAGAGAAAATTACAAGACCCTACAAGATTACAAGAAACCAAAAGAGACATAAGCAGAGAAACCCACCTTTGCTCATGGATAGGAAGACTTAACATGGTGAAAATGTCTATTCTACCCAAAGCAGTCTACATATACAGTGCAATCACAATACAAATTCCAATGTCCTTTTTTAATGAGATGGAGAAAAAAATCACCAACTTTGTTTGGGAAGGGAAGAAACCTCAGATAAGTAAGACACTACTAAAGAAGAGGAACACAGTGGGAGGCCTCACGCTACCCAACTTTAGAACCTGTTACACTGCTACAGTAGTCAAAATACCTGGTACTGCTACAAAAACAGAAGTATCACCATCACCAGAAATATCACCATTCTACTATGAACAACTGGCATTTGACAAAGGTCCAAAAGTTGCAAACTGGGATGAAAACAGTCTCTTTAAACAAATGATGTTGGCACAACTGGATCTCCATCTGCAAAAAAATGAAACAAGACCCATATCTCACACCTCACACAAACACTAAATCAAAATGGATCAAAGACCTCAATATCAAACCTAAGATGATAAAGGTTATGAAGGTAAAAATAGGAACAACAATGGAAGTTGTAATACATGGCTTAGACTGACTACAAAATCTGGCCAACAATACGCAAACACCAGAAGAGAAAACACATAAATGGGAACTACTAAAAATCAAACACTTATGCTCATCCAAAGACACTCCCAAGAGAGTTAAATTAATTCCTACAGAACAGGAAAAAATGCTTGGCAACTAAGATTTGGGTCAATGTCTAATTTCCTTAATCTACAAGGTACTGCAAAATATCAGTAAAAAATATAATAAAAAATAACCTAGTTAAACCATGGGCAAAGGAGAGGGACAGACACTTCACCAAAAAAGACATCCAGGTAGCCAAAAGACACGCGAAGGAATGCTGGTGATCATTGGCTATTAGGGAAATCCAAATCAAAACTACAATGAGATACCATCTCACCCCAATGAGGTTGGCAATAATCCAGAAAACACAAAACAACAAATGCTAGAGAGGCTGTGGAGAGATTGGAACTCTCCTATACTGCTGGTGAGATTGCAGAATGGTACAGACTCTTTGGAAAGCAATTTGGTACTTTGTTAAAATGCTGGAAATAGAAATACCATATGATCCAGCAATCCCACTGCTTGGACTATATCATACAGAAATAAAGGCTGTGCTGTCACATGAACAGATACATGCACATGAATGTTTATTGCAGCACTGTCCACAATAGCAAAAAGATGGCATCAACCTAGGTGTCCATCCACAGATGAATGGGTAAACAAACTATGGTATATACACACAATGGAACACTATGCAATGATAAAGAACAATATTGATTTTAGGAAGCATTTCATAACCCGGTATCAACTAGAATACATTATCCTGAGTAAGATCAATTAGCTGCAAAAGGACAAGTATTGTATGAGACTACTGTTACAAGTACTTAAAAAAAGGATTTATGCACAGAAGACTCTTTGATGGCTACAAGGGTGGAGAGGGTGGGAGAGAGTTGGTCATAAGTGGTTAATAGGAGTTTGGTTAGGTGGAAGGTGTGACAGCAGTCGTTAGAAGGCAGGTCAGCATAAATGGACTATACCATAAACTAAAAGGTTTTCTAAATTCAACCTAGCATTTCAAAGCATAGAGTAGCAGGGACAGAGCTCTGGGGACCATGTTTTCAGGAGACATTGAGGTCAATTGGCACAACTAACCTTTTGCTAGGAGAGTCTTTTGCACGCCATATTGGTGAGTGGTGTCTGGGGTCTTAAAAGCCAGCAAGCTGCCATCTGAGGAACATCAATTTGTCCCAGTCTACCTGGAACAGGTGACAACCAGGAAAATCAAAGATGTGAGGAAAAATGAACTCAGGAGACAGAATGATCCACATGATTGGGAGACTATACAGCATGAGACCAGAAGAACCAAATGGTGCTTGGCCATCACCAAAGACAGCTTTGATAGGGACACAATTCGGAGTCCTGATGTAACACACAAAAAAAGATGTGCATATCAGAAATTCTCATTGGTGGTCTGACAATCTGAAGGGTACCCTGAAAACATAGCCCCTAGACTTTCTGCTGCCCCAGACCTGAAACCAGTACTGAGTTCAACACTTTAGACTAAGAACTGACTGGACTCAGGGACAGAGTGAACACCTGGTGTGTGTATTTTATGATTTTATATGTTTATACAAGGCTGTCCTACTGGTTTCTTTCTAGATGGGAGAGGAAAGAGTGGAGAGGTGGGGACACATGCTCATTAGGAGGATACTAATAGTCAAGAATGAAATGGAGGAGTGTGCTGTCTTAGAGTGAGGAGAACAGATAGAACGGTAGAGATGTGCAAAATTGACTTGGATTATATACTTTCACTTACTTGTAATAAAAAAACTAAATGGCATCAACTTTTATTCTGGGACTTTAAAAAAGGAATTCAATATCTATATCATATGGTTTGGTCCAAATGGAAGTAATTTTAGTATGTGTATTGAGTAAATAACTTGGATAGTCACTGTTAAGTTGTATGATACCTGTGTTCATCATTTTCTTTCTGACTGGTTGGTGGAAATCAGCAGTTCATTTACTTGCTGATAAATGGAAACACAAAGAAAATAAAAATCCTCACAACTGGACCAATAAGAAAAATTGTGGTGAATGGAGAAGACATTCAAGTTGTCTGTCTTTTCTCCATCTCATGAACATAGTTGCAGAATTTCTGTATATGACATTAATAAATCAAACTCACTTTGTAGGCAATAACAATAACAATACATCATATTGAAATAGAGTTTACCCTAAAAATCCAAAGGTAGTGTTACTGTTTTTGTTGTGCCTCCATGTACAACAGAAGAAAACAGTCTGGTTCTGTGCATCCTCACAATAGTTATGCTTGAGCCCAGTGTTGCAAGAAAGTACCAAACTGTTTTCCCAAGTGTTGTGTTCTTAGGTACCATTGAATCGTTTCTGGCTTACAACTACCATACGTACAACAAAACAAAACACTGCCTGATCCTGTGTTACAATAGTTGTCATGCTTAACCCACTGTTGCAGCCACTTGTCAGTCCACATTTTGGGGGCCTTTTTGTTTTTTCCTTTTAACATTTTAAAGAGGTATTTTGCAGAAGATTTACCCAGTGCAATGCATCATTTGATTTCTTGACTGCTCCCTCCATAGGCACTGATTGTGGGTCCAAGGAAATCTTTGACAACTCCAGTCTTCTCTCCAGAGGTGCTTATTGGTTTAGTTGTGAGGGTTTTTGTTTTCTTTATGTTGAGGCGTAAGCCATACTGAAACCAATGGCCTTTGATCTTCACTACTAAGTGCTACAAGTCCTCTTCACTTTCAGCAAGCAAGGTTGTGTCATTTATATAACACAGGTTAATAAGTCTTTATCCGATCCTAGTACCCCATTCTTCTTAAGAGTGCAGCTTCTGTGACTATACACTCAGCATAGACATTGAATAGATATGGCTGGAGGACACAACCCCTTGTTCTGCTTGAATAACTGTCTCAGTCTATGTGTGGTAATTTCCTCATGAACACAATTAAGTGTTCTGGAATTCCCATTCTTTACAATGTTATCCATAACTTGTTATGATTCATACTTTCTGAATGAGTGGTTGTTTAATTTTCCCTTTCAACAGCAATAAATGTTGTTGTTTAGCATGCCTTCCACCGTTAGCATTACGAGTTAACTGTTGCTTTGTGGGGGAAGAGCGAGGAGGTAGCCATTTTACCAAGTCTGTAGTTGGCTTCTTGTTTTAAATTGTGTTTTCCTAAGGATAAAAGATTAGAACGTTATTTTATATGTTTATTTGCATCAGTAAGTCTTCTTTTTGAGGTGCTCGTTCAGATCTTTTGCCTATTTTTTAATTGAATTCTTCATTTTATTGTTTTAAGAGTTCTTTCAGTAGTTTGACTACAACACTTTTTGTGTGTTCGCAAAATTTAAAGTCTGCAGCTTATATTTTCATTATCTTATACAAAGCTGGAGTGTTTCATTTTGATGAGTCACACAATAATTTTATGAATTCAGTTTTAAAAGTATTTTCTTTCATGCTGTTCTAGGTTATTACCAAACTGGAAGTCACCTAAATTTTCTCCCGCATTTCCTTTTAGATATTTTATAGTTTTTAATCTTACATTTAGGTCAACAATCACCTTTGAGTTAATCATTTTTGAAAAGTTAAGTCCTTTCCCCACTTGTTTGTCATACTATAGAACCTTGTGTGTTGTGATGTTGGAAGCCGTGCTACTGGTATTCAGATATCAGCAGGGTCACCCGTGCTGGACAGCTTTCAAGTGAGCTTGCAGAATAAGACAGACTTGGAAGAAGGACCCTATAATCTACTTCCGAAAAGAATTAGCCAGTGAAAACTGTATGAATAGAAGCCAAACACGGTTGACATCTGGAAAGTGAGCCAAATCGGTTGGAAAGTACCTAAAAGATGACTGGGAAATAGCTACCTCCTCAAAGCAGAGTGAACCTTAAAGACAGGGATGAAGCTTTCAGAATCCTTGTTTGCTGAATGAGAAGAAACAGTGGCAAACATCCATTAATAATAGGAACATGGAATGTATAAAGTATTGAATTATGAAAATTGGAAATTGTCAGAAATAAAATAGAACTCATAAACATCTATATCCTAGACATTAGTGAATTGAAATGGACTGTGTTGGCCATTTTAAATTAGACAATCATATGGTCCACTATGCTAAGAATGAAAACTTGAAGACAAATGGTATTGCATTCATCATCAAAAAGAAAGTCCCAAGATCTGTCCTAAAGTACAATGATGTCAGTGACAGGATAATATCTGTATGCCTACAAGAAAGACTACATATTATGAGTATTATTCAGATTTATGCACCTCACAGTAGGGCCGAAGTTGAAGAAACTGAAAAATTCACCAGCTCTTGCAGTCCAGAATTGATCAAACATGCAATCAAGATGCACTGAAAATTACTGGTGATTGAAATGCAAAACTCAGAAACAAGAAGAAAGATCAGTAGTCAAAAAATAGAGCCTTAGTGGTAGAAATGATGCAAGATCCCATGACAGAATTTTGCAAGACCAACAACTTCTTCATGGCAAATACCTTTTTAAACCAACATAAATGGTGACTATACACAAGGACCTCACCAGATGGAATACACAGGAAATGAATTGACTACATTTGTGGAAAAATATGATAGAAAAGCTCAATATCATCAGTCAGAACAAGATTAGGTGCTGATTGCAGCACTTACCATCAATTGCTCATATGCAATTTCAAATTAAAACTTAGAACAAGTCCATAAGAGCCAAAATATAATCTTGAGTATATCCCACCTGAGTTAAGAGACCATGTCAAGAGCAGATTTGATGTGTTGAACACTAATGACCAAAGGCCAGATGAGCTGTGGAATGACGTCAGCAACATCTTCATGAAAAAAGCAAGAGGTCATTAAAAAGACAAGAAAGAAAGAAAAGACCAAATGGATGTCAGAAGAGACTCTGAAAATTGCTTGTGAGTGTTGAGTAGCTAAAGCAAAAGGAAAAAATGATGAGGTAAAAGAACTGAATAGAAAGTTTCAAACGACAGCTTGAAAAGACAAAGTTTTATAATGACGTGCAAACAGCTGGAAATGGAAACTACAAGGGAAAAACACACTCTATTTCTCAAGCTGAAAGAAATGAAGAAAACCTTCAAGACTTGAGTTGCAATAGGGAAAGATTCTACTGGAAAATATTAAATGACTCAAGAAGCATCAAAAGAAGATGGAAAGAATACACAGTGTAATTATACCAAAAAGAAGTGGTCAACGGTCAACAATTTCAAGAGGCAGCATATGGTCATGAACCGATGGTACTGAAGCAAGTAGTCAAAGCTGCACTGAAGACATTGGTAAAAACCAGGCTCCAGGAATTGATGAATATCAGTTGAGATGTTTCAACAAATGGATGCAGCACTGGAAGTGCTCACTAGTCTATGCCAAGAAATTTGGAGGACAGCTACCTGGCCAACTGACTGGTAGAGATGCATACTTATGCCTATTCTTCAGTAAGGGGATTCAGCTCAATGTGGAAACTGTCAAACAATATCATTAATATCGCATGCAAGTAAAATTTTGCTGAAGATCATTTGAAAGTGACTGGTGAGGAAATATTGACAGTGATCTGCCAGAAATTCATGCTGTATTTAGAAGACAATGTAGAACCAGGGATATCATTGCTAAAGTCAGATATATGTTGGGTAAGAGCAGGGAATACTAGAAAGATTTTTACCTGTGTTTCATTGACTATACAAAGCCATTTGATAATATAAATCATAACAAATTATGCATAGCACTACAAACCCAAAACCCACTGCCATCTATAGAGAAGAGGAATTCTGGAACATTTAGTTGTGCTCGTGAGGAAACTACGTCAATCAAGAGGCAGATGTTTAAACAGAACCAGGGGACACTGCATGGTTTAAAGTCAGGAAAGATGTGTGTCGGGGTTGTACACTTTCATCATATCTTTTTAAACTATATCCTGAGCGAATAACTCAAACAGCTGGACTATATGAAGAAGACTGAGGCATCAAGATTGGAGGAAAACTCATTAACAACCTGCATTATGCAGATAAACATAAACTTACTTGCTGAAAGTGTAGAGGATTTGAAAAACTGGTAGAAATCAAAGACCACAGCCTTCTGTATTGATTACACCTGAACATCAAAAAACCAAATATCTTTACAACTGGAGCAATAAACAATGTCATTGTAGATGGAGAAAGGATTGATATGGTCAAGAATTTTAATTTACTTGGTTCTGCAGTCAACACCCTCAGAAAGAAAAGTCAAGAAATCAGTAGGCCTATTGCACTGGGAAAATCTGCTGTGGAAGACCCCTTTAAAGTATTGAAATGTATAGATGTTACCTTGAAGACTAAGGTGCTCCTGACCCATGCCATGATATTTCCAATTGCATCATTTTGAAAGCTGGACAATGAATGAAGAAGACAGAAAAGAAACCTGATGCCTCTGAATTGTTGTGTTGGAGAAGAATATTGAATGTACCATGGACTGCCAAAGGAGCAAAAAGATCTCTTCTGGAGGAAATACAACCAGAGTGCCCCTTGGAAGCAAGGATGGCGAGACTGCACCTTATATATTTCAGACATGTTGTCAGGAGGGATCAATCCCTGTAGAAAGACATCACATTTGGTAGAGTGGAGGGTCAGCGAAAAATAGGAAGACCCCTAACAAGATGGACTGACGCGGTAGCAGCACCAATGGATGTAAGCATAAAAACCACCGTGGCCATGGCACACAATTGGGCAGTGTTTCATTCTATCGTGCATAGGGTCACTATGACTCGCAGCTGACTCAGTAGCACCTAACAACAACAACATAAGGTCCTTGATTATGTCCTCTCTGTGCCTCCTGCCCCGCTTTCTGTATTCTAGCACCAATTATTTGAAAGAAATTGCCTTTATTTCTGTGCCGTTCCTGCTGCTTATTTCTTTTTCCTTTTTTTGCACTCACTTTAATTGTGGGTAGTTTCAGGTAACCCATCTCCAATCTTACTGATTGTTTTCTTGGTTTCGACAAGTCCAATGAGCCATTGAAAAGCATTTTAATTTCTCTTGGCGTGTTTTTTGATTTCTGTCATTTCCTTTTGTTTCTTGCTTAAATTTATAAACTAAATACCTCTGTCTAAATGCTAAATATAAAACTATTTTTAAAAACTATAAGGAATTTGTGATAACTGTGATCATTATAATAGAAAAAAAGATATTTTATATTCCTTCTCTGACAATTCCAATATCTATCATATCCGAAAGCTTCTTTGTCTCTTCAGAATGCTTTTTTCTTACATTTTGGCCTGCCTCATTATGTTTCTTTTGAAAGCCGCACATGTATCAGATACTAGGAACATTTTCTAGCTTTTATGGTTTCTTTTCCTTAAAAGCTGCTGTCAACTAAGACTCTCTATGTACCTAGCTGTCTCAGGTTTTAGTGTGATAGTTTGTCTTGTATTACTTTTCTGATGAATCCAAAAGAGGTTACTGATTTTCAGTGTTTTAATTGTTCCTTCTTGTAGAGATGCAGATGATGACTTCCAGGTTTTTGACATTTTAAACCTAAAGCAGGTTATCCCATTATTTTCTTATGGAAAACAGAAATTCTTAGGAAAAAAATTCTATAGCAACTTTTGATAGACATATAAATGTTTCAAAAATGAACTATTGATTTATCACTTCGTCTCTGTCCTCTAGGGTTGCTGTGCATTGGAATCAACTTGACAGCAACAGATTTTGTTATGTTTTGTATGAACTGGTAAAGAATTGCATTGAGTGCTTAAAGCTGGTACTTGTATTTTTGGAAACTCTCCATAACGTTGGCATCACTAAATCCCATTATTCACTTACAGTTGTCTAAGTTGCAGCTTCCTGTGCCTGTAAAGCACATAAGCAGTAATAAATTATATATCTAACAATAGTTGTCTTATTGGTATTGCAGTGATACAGCAACCTAAATCCTTTCTATGACTCAGGAGGTGCATATACTCTTTTACTTCTTCTGGGTGTCATAATGGATCCTCCAATCTCCATCCTCTAAAATCTTAAACAGAATTCTGAGATGATGGACTAAGGCTAAACTAGCTGAGTAACTGGGCCTGTCTATGTTGATTCATGCCTGCAAGCTAGAGCTTCTTAAAGCTCTGAACTTGGATGTCAAGTAGAAGCTTAACTCAGTCTGATTGTGTCATGGAGAATAATTTTTCCCTTATCTCTTGACATTCTTTGGTGAACTGCTGGCATGATAACCAAATGATTTTATATCCTTTGAAGATATTTTTGAAAGATGAAGAAATGCCTTCTCCTAAAAGATGTAGAAATGGACTTAAATAAATAAAAGCCTCTTGCTGTTGAGTAAATTGCAGCTCACAGTGACCCTATAGAACAGAATAGAACAGCCATGCATGGGGCTTCTGAGGAGCAGTTGGTGGATTTGAACTGCTGACCTATTGGTTAGCAGCCCTAGTTTGCTGTAGCTCTTAACCACTGCACCATCAGGGTACTAGAAGTGAACTAGGTAACCAAATTGTATCATCACTAAGAGTTTTCTGTTTTGTTTTTTTTTTTCCTGATGACTCTAAATACCCAAATAGAAGCAGAAGCAACATCAGTAAAAAAGCATACCTCTGCTCACATAAGTCTGTTTGGAATCTGCAATTCATTTTTCTAGCTGAAAGTCCCCTGATTCTCTCTGGCTGTAAAAAGAAAGTGTTTGCTTGGCATGATAATCATATTCCATGGAAATACTTAATGGGATGTTGTACTGTCCAAAACAAAGAGTATCATGGTCTACGCCAAGGCCTGAGGCCATTCAACAGCAAACTTCTTTAGTATTATTGGCAGTTCATAAAATTGAATATGATTACTCAAATTATGCACCTCTGATTGCAAAACTGACTCTAGTGTTCTGTTTTTTTAAAAGGAAACACAGAATTTTGATTTCAGAATATTTTTTCCAAGATGCATGACTTAGAATTGACTCCTTTTTTTGAATTTTATTTGTTAACCTTGATGTAAGACTCATTTATATCACTGGATAGATTTGTTTATATCATTGAATAAATTTCACAATATGACTACGTGAGTAAATGAAAACTATTTTCATCTAATGTAAACAATCTATTTTTTAGTTGATATATTTTTTCCCCTTTTTCTTCTCATCTATAAATCTTTATGCTTTCTGCTGCCAAGGTTACTTTTTACTTGGCTTTTGCTGCTAGGGATTCTCTGTTTTCTAACTATCGTTATGATTTCTAATCTTCCTACCTATGTAGATCTCTATTGCTTATCTCTTCTAATAGACTCAACATGTTAAGAATCTTATTTGTAGCTCCAGTTTCTAAAGTCAAGCTATGTATTTACATGACCTATAGTGTGTAATGCCCTACACACACACACACACACATTGAGTATTGAGGTATTTGAGGACGCTGCTGTAAACAAAATTACCAACTTGTCTAGGAGTAGCTTAACACTTCACACTGGTCTCAAAAGTATTTTGGCTGAGACCAGCCAGAGAGAGACAGCTTTAATCAGGACTGGCTATTTCTGTAGGATTTGCAGGAGCTAAACCATGACTCTTTGCTTCCATAAATTTGCTACATCAGTAGGGCATGTCTGCATGAATCCGGTATTTACTATATTTCAGATAAGTCAAAACCTGAGCTTCTTTTACAGCATAGTCATTCCTTTGAATAAGATATGCTATTTAAAATGGTTTTGTCTAAAACAAGGAAATACCACTGATATACCATTGCTACTTCATTTCCATTGAAAGGGAGCTTTTACCTCCTCAGTTTATTCAATGATATCTACTACCTAAACGTTTAATTCTTTCCCAACTACTGAACCAAATCCAAGAGAGGCAGGCCACATACTTACAAATGCAAGCATGTAAATCACGCTGCAAATACAGAGATATTAAAACTTGAGCTCTGAGGCTGATGTGTGTGGGACTTCAACTCCAGAACTGCCACTTACTAGCTACAAGACCATAAACAAGCTGTTCAACCTCTGTGTGTTTCCATATCTGAAAACTGGATACAGATTAACCTACAAACGTCACTGAATTTTGGTGGAAATAATTAGTAAAATGCAAAGTTCCTAGAGCAATAGCTAACACAAATAAGCACTGACTTAAGCTTAGTTATGATTTCTTGCTTGCTTAGTCAATACCTGAAGACTAGAGTACTGATTTGTCAATTTGTATGGACTGGGCCCATGTGGTAACTATCTAGAATTAGTGTTCTGCAGTTCATTCATTGAAACATCTTCACTTTGCCTGTTTTTCCTTATCCTGTGGAGTAAGAATTCCACCTGGGCTTTGGCTTTATTGTATTTAGTTAGTTTGCCTGCTACCCGAGAACTTGTCAAAGACCATGGCCTTGGAGCCTGGTTTCTTGGATGATTTCTGATGATTTTACTGATTAAAAATGTATTCTGTCACATAATTTATTGTGCTTATCCTGTTGTTGTTAGATGCCATCGAGTCGGTTTTGACACATAGCAGCCCAGTGCACAACAGAACTCTCCTTTGTCTGTCTATTGTGCTATGGGGTCTTGCATGTTGCTGTGGTGCTGGAATCTATGCCACTGGTATTCAAATAACAGCAGTGTTAGCCGTGGTGGACTGGTTTCAGCTGAGCTTCCAGTCTAAGACAGACTAGGAAGAAGGAGCCAGCAGTCTACTTCTAAAAAAAAATTGGCCAGCAAAATCTTTGTGAATAGAAGCAGAACATTATCAGATAGAGTGCTGGAAAAAAGCCCCACAGGTTGGAAGCCACTCAGAAGATGAGAGGGGATGAGCTGCTTCCTCAAAGTAGAGTCGACCTTAAAGATGTAATAGAGTAAAGCCTTCAGGACCTTCATTAACTGATGTGGCATAACACAAAATGAGAAGAAACAGCTGCAAACATCTGTTAATAATTGGAACATGATGCATGAAGTATGAATCTATGAAATTTGGAAATCATAAAAAAATAAATAGAATACATAAACATCTATATCTTTGGCAAAAGTGAGCTGAAATGGACTGGTATTGGCCATTTTGAATCAGACAATCATATGGTCTACCATGCCGGGAATGAAAACTTGAGGAACAGTGTTGCATTCATCATCAAAAAGAACATTTCAAGATCTGTGCTCAAGTACAGTGCTGTCAGTGATAGGACAATATACATATGCCTAGAAGGAAGGCCAGTTAATATGATTACGCACCAACCACTGAGGCCAAATATGAAGAAACTGAAGATTTTTACCAGCTGCTGCAGTTTGAAATTGATTGAACATGCAATCAGGATGCAGTGATAATTACTGGTGATTGGAAAACAAAAGTTGGAAACAAAGAAGAAAGATCATAGCTGTAAGATATGGCCTTGGTGATAGAAATGATGCTGGAAATTACATGACAGAATTCGTCAAGACCAATGAGTTCTTCATTGCAAATACATTTTTTCACCAATATAAATGCTAACAATACAAGTGGACCTCACCAGATGACTACACAGGAATCAGATTGACTACATCTGTGTTAAGGAGATGATGGAAAAACTCAATCAGTCAGAGCAAGACCAGGTGCTGGCTGTGGCCCAGGCCACCAGTTTCTCCCATGCAAATTCAAACTGAAGCTGAAGAAAATTAGAAAAAGTCCATGAGAGCGAAAGTATAACCTGAAGTGTATTCCACCTGAGTTCAGAGATCATTTCAAGAACAAATTTGATGAGTTGAACACTAATGACTGAAGACCAGATGAGTTGTGGAATGGCATCAAAGACATCATCCAAGAAAGCAAGAGGTCATTAAAAACACAAGAAAGAAAAAAAAAAGTCCAAATTGGATGTCAGAAGATACTCTGAAACTTCCTCTTGAATATTGAGTAGCTGAAGCAAAAAAGAAGACATGATGAGGTAAAAGAACTGGACAAAAGATTTCTAAAGGTAGCTTGAGAAGACAAAGTATTATAATGACATGTGCAAAGAGCTACTTACCTTATGTGAATAAAATTTAGAAAAGATGAAGTTGGGCAGAAATTCAAGTGGAGGAAATGTCCAGGTGAGCTATTTTTAGCAAAGTTGCCTTTATATTACATGAGTTCCTATGTGGAAAGATATAATGTGTGTGTGTTGTGGGGAGAGAAATGAAGATGAAGAGAGGGAAGAGGAGAAAAGTTTTCAGAAATGAAGTAAGTTAAGAAAGGAAATTTGAATTGATAGAGCAATTGGGGGCACATAAAAACAAGCCCATTGCCAGTGAGCTAATTCTGACTCATAGCAACTCTATAGGAGAGTAGAACTGGCCCATAGAGTTTCCAATAGACTGTAGGGAATAAAACTCATAGTTAAGACAGGTAAAATCAACAGAAGTGACTTGGTGACCAACTGATAAAGTATTTGAAGGAAGGGATATCAAGGATGTTTGAGTTTTCAAGTTTGGACACATCCATTAATACTAATGCCAGTGTCCTCACTGAATGAAACAAGAAAAAAGAAAACCTAAAAGACTTTATAGATGCATTTAACTTCAAGCATTTTAGTTTTGGATATTTGGGAATGTCTCAGTAGAGAATTTTAATTAATCAATGGATGTTCAGATCTGATAATGTTAATAAAATCTGCAGAAGCAGCCAATATCACACAGAAAGCCATATTTGGTGAGTTAAGAATCAAGTTTTATAGAAAGCAGTCACTAGATTTGATAATCACAAATTTGATAATCAGAACTCAGATTAAAGGGAGTTTAATAGCTAATTAGACATGAAAAAGAATGAGTGTGTGTTTTGCAAATTAGAGATGAAAGAGCACTAGTGTTTTATTGTTTTGTTTGTATTTTTAACAAAGTTTGTAGAAGGGAAAAAATTAGGGCTTCTGCTTACAAGAAAGGCAACCTTGATAAAGTGTGTGACTGTGTCTTTTGAGGACCTGCCTGAAGGTTAGAAAGATAACGTTAGCACAAGTGCAAGAGGTGAATTTGCACAGCAAAGATATCAGCTTTTTCTTTTAGAGAAGAGCATTCCAAAATCAAAAAATGAACTTGTAGCCATTGAGTAGATTCCTACTCATAATGACTCTATAATAGAAAGTAGAACTACCCCTTGTATTCTCCAAGGAGTGCCTGGTGGATTTAAATTGCCAACTTTTGTGTTGCTGCCAGAGGTCTTAACTACAGGATAAAAAAAACAAAACAAAAAAACCCAAACATAGTGCCGTTGAGTGTATTCTGATTCATAACGATGCCATAGGACAGAATAGAATTGCCCCATAGGGCTTCCAAGGGATGGCTGGTGGATTTGAACTGTAGACTTTTAGGTTAGCAGTTGTAGCGCTTAGCCACTACACCAGCTACAGAATACCAAGCCAAGCCAAGTGCCGTTGAGTCAGATCCAGAATAGGGAGTGGTAAAGATTGCTGGTGCAAAAGGTAGATGGGCTGTAAATGATTTGATGAGTCAGACTGATGTAAGGGTAAGTATTAAGAGACCTTAGGGAATGTAACATATCTGCTGGATGATGTATAACTTAAACAAAGACCAAGCTCCACGTGGCCAAGCCAAGCATGGAATCAGATCCAAAGAAATAGCATCCAGCAACTAAAAATAGTTACTGTCATGTTTTAAATAACGTCAAAGGGTAAAACACTTCATTACTCTTTTATATTTCTGTCATTCTCAGTATTCCTCCACTGGATTACAGATGATTTCCTGAAAATCTCTCTCCCCGATTGTAACTCTGAGCTCCAGTTTCTTTTTTATTATGCTGCCATTCTTCGTATTCTCTTTTGAATATGTACATCTCCTTCTAGTGTTACTCTATTTAGATGTCTCTCTTTTTACTTGGAGTCTTGGCTGTTCGGTGGTGAAGCGTTCAGCTGCTAACCAGAAGGTCAGCAACTCAAATCCACCAGTCCCTCTCTGGAAACCCTACAGGGCTGTTCTGCTCTGTCCTATAGAGTCCCTATGAGATGGAATCGACTTGACAACAGTGGGTCTGACCTCTACTTTTTGCCTTAAATTCATGATGTTTTACTTGGGTGCACCTCTGTTCATATTTTAAATCTGACCACAGAAGGCTAGGAATACAGTTGACCCAAAGAAAATACTAAGTAAATGTAGCAGAGATGGAGAATCTCAGTGGGAGAACGTCAGAATCCCCTTAAATATGGACACAGGAACAGGACTGAGAATACCCGAATGTAGATATTTTTAACCTTGTCATAAATGGAAAAGAAATCTAATGTTGCAAACAATTTGTTCATCATTTTCTGCTACAGTTGCTAAAATATTAATGATTCTTCAAGGGTAATCCAAACACTATATTGTTCTTAATTTGAGAATGTATGTTTCTAGAATCAGTTACTGAAGTGTTGTATTTTATTAAAACCTCATATACTGC
Organism: Heterohyrax brucei; assembly: GCA_028571685.1. Taxonomy (NCBI): domain Eukaryota; kingdom Metazoa; phylum Chordata; class Mammalia; order Hyracoidea; family Procaviidae; genus Heterohyrax; species Heterohyrax brucei. The sequence goes on from CM053147.1 coordinate 24,531,985, forward strand.
CTCGTAAGTCTTACCACTTTCCATCAGCATATGGCGGATAGTTGAATTTTTAACCTCAAGGAAGTGGTTGTTAAATTATATTATTCCCTATAGTAATAACAGGTTCTGAAGTATTTGGTGTGTGCCAGAGTTTTCTGAGATTTTATCCTTAACAGCACCCTGAGGTAGTATGTAATACTATGAGAGTGAGAATACAGAAAACATAGAGATAAAACACCAGAATTGAAGATCAAGCAGAATTGATCTAAGCTGGTGATGCAGAGGCATAGTGGGCTGAATAATGGCCCCCAAAACATGGTATGCCTGGTTCTAGATTGAATTGTAGCCACCCCAAAATATGTGTCAGCTTGGTTTGGTCATGATTCCCAGTATCATAGTTATGTATACTTTTGTCATCTGATATGATTTCACTGAGTGTTGTAAATCTCATCATTATAATGTTAGTAAAATGGATTAGAGGCTGTCATGGATTGAATTGTGTCTCCCCAAAAATGTATGTATTGATTTGACTCAGCTATGAGGCCTAATGTGGTGGTGCCCTTCCTCCCACGTGTTGTGAAGCCTGCCTTTGTGGTATTGATGATGGAGAATGGGCGACAGTTGTGTTAGTGAGGCAGGACTCAAGTTACAAGCTTGTGGGATATAAGGGAGAAAAGTGAACAGAGGACGTTAGAAACCTCACACCACCAAGAAAACATGACTGAGAGCAGAGCACGTCCTTTGGACCTGAGGTTCCTGTGCCAAGATGCTCTCTTTGAATTTGGATTTAGCCTACCAGACTGTGATAAGTTCTCTTATTGAGTAGACTTGTAGCTTGTTAATGGATTTGTGGCTTACCGGACTGTGACAATAAAATTTCTCTTCATGAAGACTTCCATTCATAGTATTTTCTGTTAGAGCAGTACCAGGTGACTAAGACAGAAGCAGTTATATTAATGAGATCCACAAGATTAGATAACATCTTAAGGTAATCTTTTTTGAGATATAGAAAACAAAGCAAGCAGAGAGACAAGTGGACCTCGTATCGCCAATCAAACAGTGCTGGCAGCAGAATGTGTCCTTTGGGCCTGAGCTTCCTGTACTGAGATACTGTCAGACCAAGGAAAGACTGTTAACAGGGACCATCTTTCAGAGCTGACAGAGAAAGAAAGCCTTACCCTGGAGCCAGCACCTTGAATTTGGACTTTCAGCCTACTGGACTGTGACAGAATAAACTCTTCATTAAAGCCATCCACTTCTGGTATTTCTGCTAGCAGACTAGAGACCCAAAACATGCCCTAATTCCTCAAACAGTGAATATGTTAACTTATGTCTGAAAACAGACTTTTCAAACATGATTAAAAACTTGGGATGTAGAGATTGTCCTGAATTTTCTAGGTAGACTCCATATAGCTAAAAGAGTCTTCATAACAGGCAGCTGGAAAGTCCGAGTAAGGAAGTAGGACATGCAAAGTTGGAAGCAATGGTCAGAATGAGGCGGCTACCAACCAAAGCATGTGAGAAGTCTATAGACTGGAAAAGGCAAGGAGTGGAGTCTACCCTAGAGCCCCTCAAAGGAGCAGAGTTCTGCCAAAGCCTTGATTTTTATTCCATGAACATATTTCTCATCTCTAGGACTGTAAGAAAATGAATTTGCGTTTTTGAAGCTGTGACTTGTGATAGCTGGTTACAGAAGCTACAGAGGACTGCTACAGTGAGAGAGAGGAATAGTGGGAGGGATCAGGTTCTTGAGATGTGAAAAGTGGGCACGAGACTAAAGAGGACTGGAGTTCTTTTCGGAAAGAGCTTTGTTTGTTTTTGGCATTGATCCCCAACAGTAATTAACATATCTTAGGAGTTCAGTAAATATTTAGTGGATTATAAAAGGCCAACAGTGACCTTCCAAATCAGGTCAGCTCTTCCTGTATACTATGAAAAATTTATGTACATTTCTGGGCTATAGTAGTGACTTACACACTCACATTACTTGCCTACCATCAGGTGCTGCTGTTGTCAGCCTCCGCTGAGTTTGAGTTGATTCTTGGCAACCACAAAGTGACAAAGTAGACGTGTGTGACCTGTCAGATAGGGCTCTTCAGGCTATAATCTTTATAGGAGCACATCACCAGGTCTTTCTGCTGCAGAGCCCAGGGTAGGTTCAAGTGACCAGACCAACCACTTAACCATTCCTCCACTAGGGATCCTTCTTGCCTACCCCAAACCAAAACGAAAGCCACTCCCATCAAGTTGATTCTGACTCAAAGAGCTCCTATAGGACAGGGTAGAGCAGCTCCATAGAGTTTCCAAGGAGCATCTGGCAGATTTGAACTGTCAACATTTTGGTCAACAGAATGTAGCATTTAGTCACTATGCCTCTTTTAAAAACCTGTTTATATCAACATATTCCTGGAAATAACCAAAGGAATGTTTTTGCACATGGGGTGGAGATAGATGCAGATAGCAAAAAGTGGAGGAAAGTACCATCTACATAGCAGAAATACAAGGAAATTCTGCAGCTCTCTATCCTGAGAATAGTCGATGAAGAAGGTGAGCCATCTCAGTTGACCACGTGCACAGGACGCGGAAGTTACCAGGGAAAACAAGGAGTGTCTAATATCTCTGGAGGAAAGTAGGATTATATTGTAGGAAAATAGGTACTCCTCGGAGGTGTAGACAGGAAAAGACATTTGGAGAACAGCCCTGATATCAGAGAGAGAAGACAGTATTTTATGAGAGCAGTCATTCCAGTTGAGTTATGATGGCCCCTCCCAATGGACTTGGTAATAGCGAAAAATCAAATGAAAATAACCTGTGGCTCGGGTAGTAACAGTCACACCAGAACTAGCCACCAAGGATACCTTATTCTTCTTTTTTGCTTTTCATCCCTGTCGATGGATGCCTTTATGACTACAGGAAATGCACCAGGCATCAAAGTGCTTTTGTCTTCTCCCTCTAGGTCTGAAAAAATATTAAATATTTCTTAAGGCACACTACTTACAAAGCAATTTCCCCTTTCCACAGTTTTCCATGAACAGTGAGGATGATCTTTCTAAAACACAAAAAGTATTGTGATACTTCTGTGCTTAAAGCACTTAAAAGTCTTCTTATTGTCCTCCAGATAAATTTCTTAAAGAGGAGCTCACCTCTCCTGACTTCTGCCTACAGCTCTAGCCTCGAAAGTCCCTTCACACATGATATGACAGTTATGAGATAAATTTTTCTCCTAAAGTTTAGTGTTCTCTCATCTCAGGACCTTTGAACATAGACTAGCTTCCTCTGTTTGGAATTCCCTTCTTCCCTTTATGAGGTTCCAGCCTCATAAATCCATGACTTGGACATATTTCAGGCTTCATCTGAGAAGTCATTTTATCCCAAAAGTCATCTCTGACCCACCACAGCATGTAAAGTGGCTGTGTCTTCTGTAAATCCTAATAGCAGTCACTACCATCCCCAGTATTGTGCTGTCACAGATCACATTTTGGAAATACAGAAATTTTTTTCTCCCCTGTCAGGTTAAGGTTCTGACTTGCAGTGACTCTATGTACCACAGAGCCTGTGTAGGACAGGGTAGAACAGCTCCATAGGGTTTCCAAGGACCGTCTGGCAGATTTGAACTGCCAACCTTTGGTTAACAGAATGTAGCATTCTGTGTACCACAGAGTGAAAAACTGCCTGATCCTGTGCCGTTGTCACAATCGTTACCCTAGAGCCCTTGCTGCAGCCACTGTGCCAGTCCACCTCATTGAGAGTCTTCTTTTTCACTGACCTACTCTATTAAACATGGCATTGTTCTTGAGGGACTGATTCCCTCCTGATAACATGTCCCAAGTATGTGAGGTGTAGTGTCACCATCTTTGCTTCTGAGGAACAGTGCGGTTGCCCTTCTTGCAAGGCATATCTCGGTGTTTTGTTTTTCGTTTTCTTTTTGGGAGTCCATGGCACATTCAAGAACTTCTCCAACACCACAGTCAAAGGTGTCGATTCTTGTTTGGTCTTCCTTATTCATTGTCTAGCTTTCACAAGCATATAAAGGCATTGAAAACACCATGGCTTGGGTCAGACAAACCTTAGTCTTCAAGGTGACATTTTGGTTTTTCAACGCTTTACTGAGGTCTTTGCAGCAGATTTGCCTGGTGCAATAGGTCTTTTGTGTTTCTTGACTGTAGCTTCCATGAGTTTGATTGTGGATCCAAGTACAATGTAGTCTTCGAGAATTTCAATCTTTTTTTCATTTATTATGATATTGCTTATTGGTCTTGTTGTAAGGACTTCTGTTTTCTTGATGTTGAGGTATAATCCATCCTGAAGGCTGTGGTCTTTGATCTTCATCAGTAAAGCCTTCAAATCTTCCTCACTTTCAGCAAGCAAGGTGGTGTCATCTGCGTAACACAGGTGGTTAATGACTCTCCAATCCTTATGTTCAGTTTTTCTTCATACAGTCCAGCTCCTTAGATTATTTGCTCAGCATAGAGATTGAATAAGAGCAGTGAAAGGATACAATCCTGACACACGCCCTTCTTCACTTTAAATCACACAGTAAGAAATTCCTCTTTGGAAAAGCACTTTTATTTTTGGTAAAGAAATGCTTTGATAAGCCGGGCAGAGTGATTCAAAAGAAATGTGAATAACTACTAACCTGTTACACATTAGTCTAGAAGATAAATGTATTTTATGTCACAGACGAAGAAGAAGGTAAAGAAAAAGGAAGGCAAAAGAAGGGGGAGTGTGGTAGTCAGGTGACACAAACTGCTGTATATTTACTTGTCTGTGCCCTCAAATATGACATGTCTGTGATAATCATCTCTGAATGAAAGCATTATTGAGAATTTATATTCTGTTTTTACTTTGCTATATATATATGTATATGTATATATATTTTGACTTCTGTGATATGAGTCGGATCCGAATCGATGGCACTTAGGCATTTGGCTATGATATGTTTGTTCTAAAGTTTAAAAAGATCATTGATTATTTATGTGTTGGTTTATTCAATAAACATTTTGAATATTAACTGAATGCAGATACTCTTTACAGGACTGGAAAGAAAACAATGAACAAGATGGACCATGAATTCTTGTTTAAAGTGCTGGAAAATAAACTAAAAATAAGCAAGAGACTATCAGAGAGGGAGAAACAATAAGGTCTACGAGGAGGAAGTGGTCAGGGAAGGCCTTTGTCAGTGACAAGCACAGTGACAAGCAGGCACTGTCCATGTGAAGATCTAGGGAAGAAACTTCCAGACAGAGGGAGCAGCTAATGCAAAGTCCTGGCAGTAGAAACATCTGGAAATGTTAGAGAAATAAAATCGAGCTTAGAGTGGTGGAAGCATGGTGACTGAGGGAGCCAGATGTTTAAGGTAGGAACTGAGACCAGGCAAGCAGGGCTTTAGAGTCCAGGAAGAGGAATTTAGATTTTATTCTGCATATGCTGATAGTAATTTTCTTATTAATCTTTCCCACTTTTACTAAATAGTCTTCTAACATACCATTTTAATGTCTTCAATCATTACATCATATGGTTAGTAAGATTCAATTAATCATTTCCTTTTTGTTAGACATTCAGATAATAAGACTTAGAAAAAATCCATCTTCAATCAATGAGTGAAAAAGAAAGTATCTACCTTTTTACTTCTTCAATCAAATGCCAGTTAATCTCAATTAGAATTCACTGAAGACAATTTCTGAGGCAAGAAATTATAATCAGGTAAGAAATGTGCATTATTTTCCCTAATATAACATTTTGACATGTGTAAAGGACCATAAATGCTTAAATTAACATCATGGCATGTTTTTTATTATCTCTGGAGAACTAGTATAAATCTAACAAGTGAATATGCTGGTAGAAGCAATGTGTCTTATTTTTAAGAGAGTTTGATGTTAAATAGAATATTCATTTTACAGACTATGTTGAAGCAGTGAAGAGTAAACATGAGTTATAGAATACTTGAAAGAGTAGTAGAAAGGAGTATCACATTTATAGTAAGACCATTATTTTATAGGAGCAGTTCCGTTGATGTGACACGTGGCTCCCATGGTTGGGGATCAAGTAGTCCTGTTTTACTCACCACTGTTTAGACCTCTCAGAAGTGAATTACATTTGCAACACCTGTCTGTTCCTACCTTCACCTGGTTCTCTAGAAAGGGGCCTTCATACACTCGCTGCTTTCAACATCTTGGTAACTGAGCAAAGTCTATGGACTGCTTCTCATGATATTACTTTTAGTTCCATCAAATTACAAGTAGTTCCCAATTTACTGCGTATTAAAGTGACAACAAACCACACTTATGAATGTCTGTTTTGTTTGTTTTGTTTTGTTTGTACATCTCATTGTTAGTAATATGTACTATAGACAATCTGGGTTGTGAACATCTAGCTTACAGAACAGCTCATACTTGCATTTTAATGTTACATAAATCTGCCCTCACTTTGAAATGACTGAAACCAACCCCAGCACACAACAAATTCGTCATCACAGTTACCTTTACTTGAGGCACCTCCAGCTTTTACATCATTGAAAAGTCTATTCCAACACATAGCAATGCTATGGGACAGAGTAGAACTGCCTCACTGCATTGCCAAAGAGCCAAAGCCACTACCACTGCTGCCCAGTGGATTCTGACTCATAGCAATCCTAGTGGTCAGAGTAGAACTGCCCCATAGAGTTTCCAAAGATGACCTGGTGGATTTGAACTACCAACCTTTTGCTTAGCAGATGTAGCACTTAGCTACTGTGCTACCAGAGTTGAGAAGGGCCAAATCTGGTCACTGCCAGTGCTAAATTCCAGCTTCAGTGGGAGGAAGGGTAGCAGGTCCTAAGTCCAGTGGAGACAGAGCTGCTCAGCAGCCACATACCACTGCTTGCCAGCAGTGCTGTGTCTTACCCATGTGTCCCTTCTTCACACTCACAGCAACATTGCACTTCAGCTACACAACTTAGATCTGGACCCCAGGTTAAGCTATGTCTTGCCATATATTTCAGCCTTTTTGTTTGTTTACTTGGTTTTATTTTCTTTCTGTTTCATTGTGGGCTTCTTTTTAACCTTTGGCACCTCCTAAGACTCAATACAATGTCTATTCCTCTTCTCCAGTGTCTCAACAGGTCTCCTCCAAACTGCCCCCCAGAAACCAATTTCCATTCCTGTTTCCTACAGTTGCTAGTTGGCTGCTTCTCTCAAAATTCAGACAATAGATTAGATTCAGATCTCATTTATCATGGTTGTATAGTCTTAATAGCCTTGTTTGAGTTATACAATTTTTTTTAACACTCAAAGTAAGTGACTTTGTCTTTCTATGCCAGTTCTCCCTGTACTCTGTTTTCTAATATGCTTGTATGTCCAGTGTCATCACTGCAGGGAGCATGGGGGGAATTGATTGTCTATGAAACTATTGTGCTATGTTTCAGAAAATATTTTTAATGTTTTATTACAATATCCCTTTAGTTAGCTATAATAACAAAAATAGTTGTCAACCCAGCTACCATGTGTCAACATACCTGTAAGTTTAAAAGTCTATGCTAATATATCTTTTAAACCGTCTAGTCTGCTAGATCCTAGTGGCGTACTGGAAGATGGGCAGTTCAGATCCACCAGGCGCTCCTTGGAAACTGTGGGGCAGTTCTACTCTGCCCTATAGGGTTGATATGAGTCAAAATTGACTTGACGACTATGGGTTTGTTTCTTTCAGTCAGCTCCTGTCAGATATCTCTTTCTTATCCAATTACAATGACGATTTCAATTACGTGGTTTCATGTACATGCCCCAAAGCACACGCTGTTGTTTCTGCTACTGGTGATATTACTTATAATGACAGATTTTGTCAAATATTTTGGTGTTTTAGATACAGCCAAAGCCAAACCAAGTGCTATAATTAGCATTTCTGAACCTATATCAATAATTTTTCCTAGAAAGAAGTAGCAATTAAAGGAAAAGGAAAAAAGAAAGCCTTCCACTAAGTTACTAATAGTATCATTCCATGTAAAGAGACTGTGCAATTGTTATTAGTATTCATATAATCTAAAAATATTACATTTAATCAACTTCTAACTGTACCACATATTATTCTGTAAGTAAAACTGACAATAAGTAATAAGGATTCTGTATGGTCTGGTGTTCTCTATGGTCTGCAGAGGGGGGACAGGAGTCATACCAGAAGTTAGTGCACTGGAGTCTTCTACCCTAGTGATGCCACTGTGTATTCCTGTACCTCTCAGTGAGTTGACGGGTATCTATATGTTTCTCCACATGTGGATCTGATTTCTAAAGATTCTTAAGAAATATGTGTGTTTGTAAAGAAAGATAGTTTTTTGTTTTTTCTTTTCTTTGTACCTATGTTGAGGATTGTAAGAAAAAATATGCAGGTCTTTTTGGGGCTGATTGTGTCTCTATGAGCATATCTCTAGGAAGCCATATGGGAACCTTATATGAATGGGAAGTACAGCAGAAAGCGGAAGGGTAACAGAGGCTTACACACAGAAAAGCAGAGGGAAAGCAGTAAGGACATTGAAGCCAGATGGCCCTGAGGTCCCTGCCATCTGCCAGCTGCTGCATTACCTTGGGTAGTCTTCTGGGGCTTCAGGTTTCTCATCTGAAAACAAAGAACATGTATGATTATTTTAGGATTAAATGCCTACTGCATTGTAGGGAATATGTGATCAATAAATGAATCTTTCTTTCCCCTACCTGTGTCAGAAAGTGTTGCTTTTTAAGACCTTTGATGTTTAATGGAAGACTCCTGGTGGCAAGTGGTTAATCATCACCTGCTAACTGAAAGGTTAGCGGTTGAAACCCAACAACCAATACACAAGAGAAGGTTCTGGCCGTCTGCTTCCATGAAGATTTACAGGCTTGGAAACCCCATGGAACATTTCTACTCTGACTTACAGGGTCTCTATAGGTTGGAAAGGAATTGAGGGTAAGAGAAATACTTAGTAATCAAATGTATCCAGGGCCATAAAATCGCAACATTTGTTGAGTACTTAATATATGGAGGAATTTGTCTGAGTGCTTTAACTCTTTTGTATCATTCTATACCAGTAAGAATCTATAAGATAGGTATCTTTGTCATTTGCACTTTACAAGTGAGGAAAGTGAAGCATAGAGTAACTGTTGTAGTTCCAGAGTTTGAAGCGGAGGAATTGGGCGTTGAGTCTAGCAGTGTGAGTCCAGTGTCCATGCTGTCTTCCTGCTCCATATGCCACGGGGTCTCTTATCAAGCAGTTAGCACAGAGGTGGTGAGGCAGGTTGCAGAAGCCAGTCTTTCCTGCAGATCCAGTTCTTATGAGTTAGGAGGGAATAAAAGGGTCTCTTTTCATACAGTGATGAATAATGAGCCAATATCATGCAAGAATCAGTTCTGGTTGGCAGACACTAGGTGTTCACTGTGGCTTGCCTAGACAATCAGCGTCCTGGGCCTTATGGGGCTCTGTATTCTCCCAGCGGGAGGGGGAATCAAGTGGAGCTCCCAGAGGATTAGTGGCCTTTCCTCTGGCATATCACCCCTCGTGGACTTCGCATTTCCCAGTTCTCTACTGGTGTCCAGGAGTTAGGTGGCTGTATTTCTCAGGTACTTCTGTAACCAAGTGGTACCTCTTCATACAGACTGTCAATACCCAACGGCTGCTTATTTCACTTCAGTGGATCCTTTTCTCAAACTCATGACAAGAGAGTGACAGCTAGATGGGTTTTTCTTTAGTATTAGAATAGACTTCACACTCATGGGATGGTGGGCAGCCCTAGCCAGTGTGTGCTCTCTGCTTTGTTGACTCTAATCACATCACTTTGATCCTTAGATCATGCTAGATTTTGTTGTTGGATTTGTCCCAATCCCATACATGATAGATGACAGCCCAGAAAACAGTCACTAGGCATTACTTAGTAACACAGGGTAACAAGAGAGTGAGTAGCTGAAGTGAAATTCCTGAGGAGCTTGTACCAGGAGGCTGATGATCTCAGCTGTCACTGTGTTTTAGCCTCAAGAAAGAAAATCTAAACTCACATGCTACAGGTGAGAGAACTGAGACACTGGGAAATAGAGACTCTCCCTGGTTTGGCAGTTCAGATCCACTGGGCGCTCCTTGAATACTCTGGAGGGCAGTTCTACCCTGGCCCCTAGGGTCGCCATGAGTCGGATCTGACTCAACGGCACTTGGCTGGCCCTGGTTTGGGTGCTAATAAATTCAAGAGTCAGTATTACAGCTCTAGCCTTTGTTTTACAGAAGTGCCTGAGAAATATTAGACATTTAATTAAAACTGTTACCTAGACATGTTCATTTGTTTAGAGATTGTTACCAGAGCAGTGAGAATCCTGTGTGTAATGAATAATAATAAAAGTTAAATGTATCTAAGATACGTATTAATTATAACTAGTCAGGAGAACTTGACAGTTTACACTTGGCATGCTTCCTTTGATCAGGCAGCAAGCAAGCACAGTTATGTGAGGTAAGAAATCTTTCCATTTAAAGTGTATTTGTTTACTGTTAGCATAATTCTGCTATCAATATTATCTCCCGTGCTTGGGAAGGTGTCTACTTTTCTGGTTGGCAACTATCCTTTTTCAGTGCAGAGATTTACTTAATATGACACTTTTAGCCGTAGTGTTTGTAACTCCCACCAAATGACTGGGTGGGGATTATGAAAATGAAGTGCTTGTGGTCCACGAAAAGGATTGGATAGCTTGCTACTAATGTAAATAAAGTGCATGGGACCATGTAAATAAAGTGTATGCAACCCTAACAAGGTAATTGGTTAGTTTTACCATTTCTCTAGGCTTAAAGGGATACATGAGAAAGAGAAAGAGAGCAGCTGCAATCTGGACAACAACAATAAAAGGTGACACCACAATAGCAAGAGTGACCGCGGTGTGGGACAGTTGTGGTGGGGCTTGCCAATCCACAGAGCTAAGAGTTGTAACACTTGCCCAAGAAGGCCCCAGCAGGGCCCCATGGCAAGAGGCCCAGCAGGGTCGGGAGACAGAGGGCAAGATGAAGGTGTTGCCACTGAGGAAGTGCTTCCTGAATTGTTGTTAATGTGACTTTCAAGTTGTAGCCCTTTGCTTTCCTTGTAAACCACTTAAATGTGTGGACTTTTAAGGGTCCTATGTATGAAATACTGCAGTGAATTAACTGACCCAAAGATAGCAGGGAGAGGACGATGGAAGGGCACAGCAAATTTGGAAAAGCTGAACATTTGGTAAATCTTTAACCTCTTGGTGCTAATCCTTGTAGAAGAAGTTATTTATCTATCCTTATTTATCAAGATAATTGATACTCCTCTGTTTAAGTGATAGGAAGAAGAGTAATTTTCTGTTTTTTTTTTTTAAAGAAAGATCAACTGTTTTCTATTTCCTCATGATTTACTTTTCCTGTACACACTGTAAACTTGTGGTCTTTAGGTGAACATCTTGTAGATACATATCTGCTAAGCCAAGCTCCACATTTTGACACAAAAGACTGAAGACTCAAATTGAGCATGAAGTTAATGTCAACAGTATGTTTAATAACCCTATAAAGGCTTACGTTATCGACAGCACCCTTGCCCTTTGCACCATTTGCTTTGCCACACAAAGACTTTTGTCAGCATTGAAACCACTGCTCAAAGTTGCCGTCTTAGTCATCTAGTGCTTCTGTAATAGAAATACCACCAGTGGATGGATTTAAGAAAGAGAAATCTATTTCTTCACAGTGAAGTTGGAGTAGATGTTTTTCTGTACAGGGACTCCCAGTCCAAAGGACACACTCTGCTTCCATCACTGCTTCCTTGGTGGCATGAGGTCCCGGTGCAGAGAAGCTCCTTGTCTGGGGGAAGAAGGTCTACAGAGAAAGCCTTCCCCTGGAGCTGATGCCCTGAATTTGGACTTTTTTTAAAGCCTACTTTACTTGAAGAAATCTCTTCGTTAAAGCCATCCACTTGTGGTTTTTTCTGTTGTAGCAGCACTAGGTAACTAAGAGAGAATTTGGTAACAAGGATGGAATGCTACTCTAATGGATCCTTAAAATTCCTATCACTTAAACAGTTTTGAAAGTGTGACAGGATAAAGGAACAGCAGTACCTGCACAGAACCTGCAGCAACAAGGAAGCGGCAGCAGTGAATCAGTAGCAGCAGAACCAGGAGGCCAGAATGAGAGGGCTCTGAAGCCAAACCACAGAGCGAGAGAGCTGAGTGCCTGTTCATAGGAGGTGTCCTGGTGGAGGGGAATGCCTCTGGTTGCTTCCCGGTGGTGAAGCTAGGCTTCTCATCCAGGGAGTGAGGAAAGTGAGTGCTTGTGTTCAGGAGGCTTTTGGGGAGATTGGTGTGCTTCCAGGTACTTCTCAGTGAAGCTGCAGTGCTTTGGAACACTCCCCAGCAGGGAAGATGCAAGTGTGAGGTCCTGGCTGAAAGGCCAGGGAAGCATAAGCTGAAGAGGCAAGGAACTGACCTGCCTCAGTCTTGAAATGTCTAGCCATGACCTCAGGGGTTTCAAAAACTGGAGCCATGACCTCTGGTGTTTCTAAAGGCTGAGTATCCACTCAGTTGGACTAGAAAAATGGTGTGCCTAAAGCCAATAGAGCAGAGTTGCTGTCCCAGTGGACCTGGAAGGAGGAACTACAGCCCAGGGCCAAGGGGCCTCCATTCAGAATCTGGGGAGTGTGGCCAACGCCTAGCATCTGGAGAGCAGGGCCATTGAGTACATGTCTCAGAAAACAGAAGATTATTTTCAAAGCCTTGAGGGCTAATGTGTATCATGCTAACTTGGTTGATGTCTGTTATCCCTGCTTTCCCTGAAGTTCCTCCCATATGTAATGGAAATGGCTAGTTTCTGCCTCTTCTGCCATTGTACCTTTGGAGGCAGATAACTTGTAACTATGGAGGCAGATAACTAAATTTCACAGATGAAGAGAAGTTTTTGGATTTCGGACTTGAAGTTAAAACTTTTGCTGCGATATGAGTATGTTTTCATATTACCAGGATGTGATTTTGGAGGGGGTTCAAATGGTGAAAAGACATGGATCAAATTGTGTCCCCTCAAGAATGTTTGTCAGTTTGGCTGGGCCATGATTCCCAGTGCTGTATGATTTTTCCTATATGCTGTAAATCATGCCTCTGTGATATTAATGAGGGAGAATGGGCTGCAGCTGGTCAGTGAGACAGTAGTCTATCTGCAAGCTTGGATTGCATTGAGGCAATTTCTAGAGATACAAAGGGAAGAAGTGAGCAGAAAGACAGGGGGACCTCATGCCAACAAGCAAACAGTGCAGGGAGCAGAGCACATTCTTTGGACCCAGGGTGCCTGCATGGAGAAGCTCACAGTCAAATGGAAGATTGATGACAAGGATCTTCCTCAAGAGCTGAGAGAGAGAGAAAGCTTTCCCCTGGAGCTGAATTTGTATTTTTAGCCTGCTTTTTTGTTAGGAAATAAATTTCACTCTGTTACAGCCATTCATTTGTGGTATTTCTGTTATAGTAGCACTCGATGGCTAAAACAGTTGCTCTGTGCTGTATTGATTCCTCCCACACTAACTTTTTTGTTGGACATCAGGGAAGACTGTTGTCATTTTTAAGTTTGTCAAAAGGAATTTAATATGATATCTAACTTTTAAGGTTTCATTACAACTAGATAAGGACATCTTGTATTCTTTAATTGATTCAAGGAAGTCAACATGTTTTAACAGAAATGACCATCCAGGGAGAGAACAAATAACCTATACCTGCGATTCTCCCTAGGTGCCATCTAGTCTGTTCTGGCTCGCAGTAACCCTGTGTACAACAGAACAGAAAACTGCCTAGTCCTGCAGCATCCTCACAATCATTGTTATGCTTGAGGCCATTGCTGCAGTCACTGTGTCAATACACCTCATTGAGAGTCTTCTACGTTTTTGTTGACCCTCTGCTTTACCAAGCATGAAGTCCTTCTCCAGGGAATGATCCCTCTTAATAAAATATCTAAAGTAGGTGTGATCAAGTCTCACTATCTGTACTTCTAAGGAACATTCTAGCTGTACTTCTTCCAAGACAGATTGTCTTTCTGGCAATACATGTTATATTCAGAATCTATCACCAACAGTGTAACTCAAAGGCATCAATTTTTTTCAGGTCTTCCTTATTCATTGTCTAGCTTTGGCCTGCACATAGGGAAATGGAAAATGTCATGGTGTGTATGAGGTACACCTTAGTCCTCAAAGTGACATCTTTGCTTTTTATCACCCTAAAAAGGTCTTTTGTAGCACATTGACCAATGCAATATATCATTTGATTTCTGGACTGTTGTTTCCATGGGCACTGACTATTAATCTAAGTAAAATGAAATCCTTGACAATTGACCGTTTTCTCCATGTATCATAACGTTTTTTAGTGGTCTAGTTTGGAGGACTTTTGTTGCCTTTGTTTTGGAATCCATACAGAAGTCTGTAGTCTTGGTTCTCTAGCAGTGTTTAAAGTTCTCTCTGCTTTCAGCAAGCAAGGTTGTGTGTCTGCTTATCTCAGATTGTTAGTGAATCTTCCTCCAATCCTGATGCCAGAGGTTTCAAAGGGAAGCTGGAAAAGACAGTGTAAATTATTATAATGAAATGTTTCAAGACCTGAAGTTAGAAAACCAAAAGGGGAGCAAATTCTCGACACTGCATCAAAAGACTATGAAAGGAATACACAGTCACTTTACTGAAAACTTTGCCTGATGTTCAGTCATTTCAAGAGGTAGGATATGATCAAGGACCATAGTATTGAAGGAAGAAGTTCATCCTGCAACCAGAGGCACTGGCAAAAAATAAAGCTCCAGGAATTGATAGAGTACCAACTGAGATGTTTCAACAGACAGATATAGTGCTGGGAGTCCTCACTGACCTACAAGAAACTTGGAGGACAACTATCTGGCCAACCAACGGAAAGAGATCCATATTTGTGCCTATTCCCAAGAAAAATGATCCCACTAAATCCAAAAATTATCAATCAATATCATTAATATCACGTATACATAAAACTTTGCTGAAGATCATTCAAAAGTGGCTAAAGCAGTACATCGAAGGGGAACTGCCAGAAATTCAGGCCAGATTCAGAAGAGGATTGAACCAAGGGATTCCATTGATGATGTCAGATATATCTTGGCTGAAAGCAGAGAAAACTAGAAAAAAAAGTTTACTTGTATTTTATTGTCTATGAGAAGACATTGGACTGTGTGGATCATAACAAATTATAGATAACATTGTGAAAAATGGGAATTCCAGAATGCTTGATTGTGCACATGTAGACCCTGTAGGTAGAAAGAGGCAGTCATTTAAAAAGACCAAAGGTATATTGAGTGTTTTATCAGGAGCGGTATCTGTCAAGTCTGTATCCTTTCACCACACTTAATCAACCTCAATGCTGAGCAAATAATCAGAGAAGCTCGACTATACAAAGACGAATGTGGCAGCAGAATCAGAGGGAGGCTCATCAGCAACCGAAGCCTGGAGTGGATTAATTTTTTCCTTTTAATTCCACAAAATGCTAATTTACTTGCCATTAGCAAAATACTATACAATGTTGTGTATTTACACAGAAAAAAAACCACAAAATGCCTTATTCAGTCTATTTTTATTATTTGATTTATTGTTTTACACATAAAAATGTTAAGTATTTTTACTTTTATTGAAGAAATTTGTCTTCTAGTCTGTCAGTAACAGCATATTGTCTGAATATCATTAGAAAAATACCCTGTATCATTGGAGTCTATTCATGATTCATTCATATGTATTTCAAATAAATTTCACAAATGTAAGATTGCCATTATCATTATTTAGGAGGAAGAGAATTAAATACCAGAACTTGAAAATGTTAATTAAATTCTTAATTTTTCTGTATATTTGGTGCTCTAGGAAACTTCCAAATTCCCACATTCAGTTATTCTGGAACTCGTGTTTTAACACACTGGCAGTTCCTCCATTATCTAGTAACTCAGATTTAAAACATTGGTTTCTAGTATTGAATTTTTCGCCTTGCTTTTTAGTGTCATAAGTTTCAATTTGAGCTTATACAAAATAATTTTCAAAAAAGAATGTAAGTTGGCAGTTGATATTATCAAGCTCTTTTTGTCTATGTTGTATGTAGCCAACTCTCTATTGCCTTGAATCCAGAGAGAGCTTACTGTCTTATGTCAGATGCAAATTCTGACTGAGATATTACAATCAATTGATGGTGACTCAAAATCTCTGATAGGTGTCTTAGTTGTCTAAGGCTGCTGTAACAGAAATACCACAGATGGATGGCTTTAATGAGAGGAATTTATTTCTTCATGGTAGAGTGGGCTAAATGTCTAAATTCAAGGCATCAGTTCCTGGAGAAGACTATCTGTGGGCTCTGGAGGAAGGTCTTTGTCATCAGTCTTCACCTGGACTGGGAGCTTCTAAGGAGCAGGGACCCTGGAGTTCAAAGGATTCTCTATGCTCCTGGTGCTTCTTTCTTGATGGTATGAGGTCTCCAACTTTCTGTTTGGTTCCCTTTCGTTTATATCTCAAGAGTTTGCCTCAAAACACAATCTAAGCTTGTAGAGTGTGTCCTGCCTCACCAACACGCCTGCCTCCCATCCTACCTTATTAACATCATAGAGGCAAGATGTGCAACCAAAAGGAAAATCACACAACATCAGGAATCAAAGCCCAGCCAAACTGATTTGCAATATTTGGGGGGGTGCGGGGGGAACAATTCAATCCACAGCATTAGGTAAATAAAATTAACTGATCACTGTGAACTCAATTTAAATTTTCACATATCAAGGGTTTTCTCTGTGTGTGCTTTTAAAGTAGTTTTCAGGTGAGTGATACTTTTAGTCTTTTTAACAGGAAATTTCTTGGATTGTATGATCCTAAAAGTATCATCTCCTTTCTCCCTTCTGTCCTCTGTTCCCCAACGTCCACCCCCTCAAGATTTTTTGCAACCAACTTGTCAAGTGCTGAAATTTTACCAGTACAGCTTCATTCTTTTGACCTCTGTAAAATGCAAATTCCCCTTGGCAGAATAATAATTTAAGAGTTTAGTTCTGGTAAGCTCCTCAGTGTATTTCTCCAGTGAAGTTTTCCATGAGGATAACAGAGAAATGTATAAAATGAAAACAGACTTTACCTTTTTGAAAATAGATGACCCTCACTGCACTTTTTTCCTGGAGTCAGATCTAGGAACTAAGAAGGGTTACATTAATACACAGAAAGTAGAGCTTATTACTACTGAGTTTTAAGCCAAAAATTCATGTAGGCATAAATATGCAGTAGACTTTCTGACCCACTGGCTTAAAAATTATCTGTATATCATACAGAAGTGTCTAGAAACCTAAAAGAGCACACATTTTCAGAATATTAGAAAATCCTACCTTTGAAACTGGTAGTAAAACAGAAGAAAATTGGGTGACATTAATTTAGTACTGGAAATACATATCCACATGGGCATACACAGGCTCATAGTCACCAGAGAACGTCATTCTAAAATGTCACTGACATAAAGTGCAATCTGTTTCATTTGTGTATATTTATCAGGAGATAAATCATTTTAACAGAAGCCTATGATAATTCTTAAATAATATTAAACAGTGAAAAGCATGAGAAATAAGTATTTTTTTCTGTTTTGTTCATCCCTTAGACTGCATCAGCTGCTGATAAATTACCTGTGGCAAATCATTTTTATTGACTTCACATCTACTGTTTAGACAAGACATGTCGTAGACAAGTATTGTTTAAGCCAGTAACTCACTGCTAGGTTTTATCTAGAGGAAATGAAAGTATATGTTCACAAAAGGCTTCTTTGTCGTTCTTCATGGTAACTTTATTCATAATAGTAAAAATCAGAGTGCCTCACAGGTCCATCACATAGTTAAGAGATAAAGAACTCATCACATATCCTCATTACATGGTACTGCTCAGCAGTACAGAAACATACCCAAGAATGAGCTGCCAAGTAAATCCAACAATGGGGATGAGTCTCAAAAGCATTACACTGAGTGAAAAAAAATCCAGACGCAGTAGACTACACAGTACATATATGGTCAAGTACACATAAGCAGAATTCTCTTGGGACCTCAGGAAAAGCTTTGTATCCATATCAAAGCAAAGAATCCAAGAAGAGGGCAAGAGGACTTCACCAGCTACTGGCTTGAAAGCTCCTAAAATCAGAGCCAGAGACAATTTACTTGCGGGTAGTTTACTGAGAAAATGTCTTAAAAAGCCAGTGAATGCACAGTCTTGATCTGGTCACCACTGCATGTAACTGGAGCGCTTTCCTGATGGGTAACTGTGTTGTTGTTGTTGTTGTTAGGTGTCGTGGAATCTTTTCCACCTCAATTAAAAAATCCAAAAACCTATTGCCATAGAGTCGACTGCAACTCACAGCAACCCTGTAGGACAGAATAGCACTGCCCCGTTGGATCCGACTCAACAGCACTTGGCTTTGGCATTGGGTTTCAAGACTAATCTTTACAGAAGCAGACTGCCATATCTTTCTTCCACAGAACAACTGGTGGGTTTGAACTGCTAACCTTTCACTTAGCAGCTGAGTATTTAACCACTGCATGACCAGAACACCTTTTCCAACTGATAAAAACCGAACCTTTTGCCACTGAGTTATTTCAACTCATAATGACCCTGTAGGACAGAGTAGAACTGCCGTATAGTTTCCAAGGAGCTGAAGGTGGATTTGAACTGCTGACCTTTTGGTTAGCAACTGACCTCTTAACCCGTGGACCACTGGAACTTGTTTCCAACTTATAGTGACCCTAAGTGGCAGAGTAGAACTGTCTCATAGAGTTCCCTAGGCTACAATCATTAAGGGAATAGATCACCAGGTCTCTACTACCTTGGAGTGGTTGGTAGGTTGGAACTATTGACTCTTGGTTTGCATGAGAGCCCTTCGCAATTGTACTAACTGTGGCGAAACTACAATGCATTGCAGCGTTTTCCTTTAAAGAGTGGGAGATGGAGCATGTACCCTAAACTCCTTAACAAGTCACATTGTCTTAAATTTAGATTCAATTCCTTTCTTTATGGCTTTACAAGGTGTAGTCATAACCCCTACTTGGTTCTGTTGTTGTTATTTTTGCTTTTAGGTGTCAGCAAGTCAGTTTCAACTCATTACAACCCCATGTAAAACAGAACGAAACATTGCCTGGTCCTGCACGATGACCACAGTCATTGTTATGCTTGAGTCCATCGTTGCAGTCACTGTGTCCACCCATCTTGTTGAAGGTTTTCCTCTTTTTCAGCAGCCCTCTACCAGGCCTGACCTTCTTCTCCAGGGACTGATATTTCCTGATAACATGTCCAAATTATGTCAGTCATAGACTTTCTGTCCTTGCTTCCAAGGAGCATCCTGCTTGTGCTTCCTTCCAGACATATTTGATCAGTCTTTTGGCAGTCAATGGTATGTCCAATATTCTTTGCCAACACCAGAATTCAAAAACATCACTTCTCATTTGGTCTTTCTTATTATCATCCAGCTTTCACATACATATGAGGCAATTGAAAACACCAAGGCTTGGATCAGGTGTACTTTAGTCTACAAGCTCATATTTTCACTTCTCAACACATTAAATAAGTCTTTTGCACAGATTGGCACAATGCAATACGTGTTTTAACTTCTTGACTACATATATGTTTCCTGAGAGTTCAGGTAAAAATAAGGCCTTGACAACCTCAATCTTTTCTCTGTTTATCATGATGTTGCTTTTGGGTCTTCTTGTCAATTTTTTATTTTATTTTATTTTTATATTGAGGTGGAATGCATACTGAAGACTGTAGTGTTTGATCTTCATCAGTAAGTACTTCAAGTCATCGTCATTTTCAGTGAGAAAGGCTGTGTCATACGTGTATCAGAGATTGTTAATTAGTCTTCCTTCAATCCTAATACCTTGTTCTTGTTCCTATAACCCAACTTCTTGGATTATTTGCTTAGCATACAAATTGAGTAAGTGTGGTAAAAGAATACAATTCTGATGCACACCCTTCCTGATTTTAACCATGCAGCATCCCTGCTTCTGATCTGATGGCTGCTTCTTGGTCTACGTACAGATTCCACTTGAGCACAGTTAATATTCTGAAATCTCATTCTCTGCAATGTTATTAGTAGTTTATTATGATCCACATAATCAAACATCTTTGTGTAGTAAATAAAACACAAGTAGACATCTTTTTGGTATTCTCTGCCAAATTTGAACAGCCAATATCCATCTAATATCAGCAGTGATGTTCCTCATTCTCTGTTCTCTTCTGAATTAGGTTTGAATTCCTATAGTTAGAGTAATTGAAACGGTAAAAGGATGATGAAATATATTATGTTAAAAATCTCTAATTATCAGTAATGTTTGAAACACATGAAAATTTTCAGGCACTGTTCAAAAAGATATTTTATGAATATCTCAGGAAATAGATATCATGTGGAGATAGCAAACGAACTTTAGGGGGAGATTCATTTAAATGCATGAACAGAGGCTATAGATACCTAACAAAATAAGCAATATAAATTTTAGTGGAATAAGTGAAAATGGGAGAGCTGCTTATTCCTACTTGTTAATACTTAGATTCCTACATCTTGTGAGTCACAGAGGAAATTCATGCTCTACATACTGTATTTGTGCAGTGAGTAAGATAAACGTGTCTAAATGCCATAGCAAATATTCCTAGCTTAACTAAACAATGTTATTCAGATGTTAAATCTTAAAAACTTTTTAAGAACACAGAAATTTTTCAATATGAAAAGTAGAGTTACATAAGACATAGGGTAGATTATGATGAAAAAGAAAAGTTGTTTTGTTGGGTACTGTTAAGTTGTTTCTGACTCATAGTGACCCTAGGAACAACAGAACAAAACACTGCCTGATCCTGCACCATACCCACAGTCAGTTTAATGGTTAAGCCTGTGGTTGCAGCCATTGTGTCACTCCATCACCTTCGACTGTATCAAGCATCATGCATCATGTCCTTCTCCAAGGACTGATTCCTGCTCGCAACATGTCCAAAGTATGTAAGACACAGTCTTGCCATGTTTGCTTCCAGGGAGCACTCTTGTTGTATTTCTTCCAGAACAGATCTCTTTGTTCTTT
Organism: Heterohyrax brucei; assembly: GCA_028571685.1. NCBI lineage: Eukaryota > Metazoa > Chordata > Mammalia > Hyracoidea > Procaviidae > Heterohyrax > Heterohyrax brucei. The sequence continues at coordinate 24,552,992 of CM053147.1, forward strand.
TGTCAGTCCATGGTATGTTCAATATTGTTCTCCAACACCACAATTTAAAAGCATCCATTCTTCTTCTGTCATCCTCATTAATTTTCCAGCTTTCATGTGCATATGATGTGATTGAAAATACCATGGCTTAGTTTAGGCTCACCTTTGTTTTCAAGGTGACATCTTTACTCTTCAACATTTTAAAGAGATCTTTTGTTGCAGATTAGCCCAGTGCTGTGCATCTTTTGATTTTTGACTACTGTTTCTCTGGGTGTTGATTATGGAACCAAGTAAAATGACATCCTCAACAACCTCAGTCCTTTCTCTGTTTATCATAACATTGCTTACTGGTCCCGCTGTGAAGATTTTTGTTTTCTTGATGTTGAGATGCAACCCATACTGAAGGATGGTCTTTGATCTTCATCAATATGTATTTCAAAGTCTCTTCACTTTCAGCAAGCAAGGCTATATCATCTGCATATCAAAGATTGTTAATGAATCTTCCTCCAGTCCTGATGCCTCATTCTTCTTCTTATAGTCCAGTTTCTCCTCAGATTATTTGCTTGGTATACAGACTGCAAAGGTATGGTGAAAGGATACAGTCCTGACACACACCTGTCCTGACTTTAAACTCTGCAGTGTCCCCTTGTTCTGTTCACGTGACTGCCTCCTGATCCATGTACAGATTCCTCATGAACAAGAGGTTTTATAGTAGAATACTAACTGCAAAGAGTTTGAAAATATATTTATTTGAAGAAATTCTCCAAAATGACCCCAAAATTAAAAATAAAGTATTTTTTTATAATAACAATATGAAATGAGGTATGCAGCATGGGAGGGGGAAATTATCTCTTAAAGCTTCCTATTTATTAAATGGACAGGATTTAGACTTACAGATACTTTCAAATAAGATTAAGAAAATACAACTCATTTGTGATAAAACTAATTAGATTTTGAAAAGCACAGAAGGACTGGCATGTAGATATGATGATTCATTCATTGATAACAACAGATAAACTGCACAGAGGAAAAAATGTTAGAAACCCTCTATAATGATAATAACCTTTGATTACTTGATATCTCTAGTACAAAGAGTATGTAATAGAAAAGGAACACTGATTTACTTTGTGTAAATAGTGATTTATTCTAACAGGAAGACATACAATGAAGTTGGAAGGTAAATCATTGAGAAGGTCAACTGGTCAAGATTTGATTGTAAAACTAATATAGATTTATAGAATCAATCTCATTTATTCCTTGAATACCTGAGTTTCCATGAGCAACACACTTTGCAAATTAAGAATTGTTTTTGCTCTAAAAGCTAATAATGTCAAAAATAATCGGTAGTCCACGGCAAAAGGACAAATATTGTATGAGACCCCTACAATAAGAACTTAAAAAAACTCATGCATAGAAGAAAACACTGACAGCTACAAGGTGGGGAGGGAGGGAGGAAGAGGATAGGGCAGATAGTTGATAGTTGATAGAAATTTGGTTGGGTAAAATCGATGACAGCACACATTAGAAAGATGAATTTTAACCAGGCTTAAACATAATGTGATTACCCCTCTCATCTTAACCCAATATTGCAAGGACAGAGTAGCTAGGGTTAGGACCCGGGAGACCATGCTGTTAGGGGGCATTAAGGCCAATTGGCATAACTTTCAATTCACTAAAAGAATCTTCTGTACTCCAAATTGGTGAGTGGCATCAGGGGTCTTAAAAGCCACCAAGTTGCCATCTGAGATACACCAAGTGGTCCCAACTCAACAGGAATGGATGTTCACAAAGAACCAAAACGACATGGGGGAAAGAACCCGTAAGACAGAGAGACCTACATGACTGGGTGACTACATCAACATGTGACCAGAAGAACCAGATGGTGCCTGGCCACCACCAGTGATAGCTGTGATGGGGCTAATAAAGTTGAGTCTCAGTGGCAATACGAGAATAAAAAGGGGTACACCCTGAGATTTCCACTAAAAGACCACAATTGATGGTCCAGGGGCCTCAGGGATTCCCCGGGAGCATGGCCCCTAGCCATGATGCTGCCCCTGTCTATAAATCACAGTGGAGGTCAACTCTTCAGACAGGAATTGATGGGACTAGGTAAAACAGATTGACCATATCGTGTGTGCACTTTATGATTCTATGCATCTATAGGATGTCATCCTGCTGGCCTCCTACTAGAGGGAAGGAAGAGGGTGGAGAGAAGGGGATAGGATATTGTTAGGAGGATGTGCAAAGTACAGAATGGAGAGGTGGAGTGTCCTGTCACCTGGTGGGGAGAGCAGTGGGAGCTGCACATAGCCAAGCATGGGAATTTATATGGGATTCTACATTTTCACTCAATCATAATAAAAAAATAAAAATAAAAAATAAACAATTGGTATGCAATTTTGATGAAATCAGAAAAATCCTGTAAATTACATGGAACCATATAGCTGGGAAAGACTAAAAACTTGGGAATGATGGTTTTAATACCAACAACTTATACTGAATGGATACTGGGCCTATGTGCCCTCAGAGTCATTTCTGCGTCTTACTCTTCATGGCCTGGAAAATTGGTGATTTAATACCAACAAGCTGTGTTTTCAAGGTTCCCGAATTAGCTGGGCTTCCAGTTGGGTTCTGCCACAGGAGGATAGAAAAGTAAAAGGCAGGGTGGAGGCAGAGTATTTGCAGTCTGTGTTGGTGTCAGGCATTATCACTTCATCACCATCATCATCGTCATCATCAGGGAGTGGTTGCGTCTCCTTCAAAGTACCAGCTGCCAGTCATGTGAGTCTGGTTCTTGAGCTCTGGTGCAATTGCCTCATTCCTTTGTCTCTGATGTCTAGAGATGATAGCAATATTCTGCCCATCTGTCAATTGCCTCAGCATACTTGCTGTTTATTTTTTCAGCTTTTTCATAACTTACATAGCCAGCCAAGAATATAAGGATAAAAACACTGAATCCTTACTAGATGCCAGCCACCATAAAAATGCTTTATATACCATTATTTTGTATATTTCTTACAGCAACTTTAAGACATCGATCTTATTAGCAGTATCATCTGAAAGATGAGAAAGCTGAATCTTAAAGTGGTTTAATAATTTTTAAGAGATCACGCAACTGTATGTAGCCAAACTCTGTATTTGAATCAAGGCAGTCTGACTCCAGAGTTAATGTTCTTCACCACTAGAGTACCAGGTAAAATTATCCTACTTACCTGGAAGGTGGGAAGCATCCAATAAGGGTGGAATGAGGCTGTCCATATCCTTAAAAGACAAGTCTGGTTCAAAGAGATAGTTATGTCAAAGGAAGTAGGGAAAAGCACCATGCCTTCAGTTCATTCATGCCTAGAGAGTGAATTTGCTCAGAACCTGCTGTTTTGTTTTGTTTTTGTCTCTTAATGAAGATCTATGGAGTCCTGGTGGCACAGTGGTTAAGTGCTCAGCTGCTAACAAAAAGTTGGCAGTTTGAACCTATCAACCACTTCTCAGGAATAAGGCATGGCATTCTGCTTCCGTAGCTTTGTAGCATTGGAAATCATATGGGGCAGTTCTGTTCTATCCTACAGGGTAGCTGTGAGTCCATATCTATTTGTTGGCAATGGAATTGACTTGATTTGGTGAGTAGCTGACTAGAATCGCAACACATGGCATTACATTACCTGACACTTTTCCTTGTGTCATTTCCATTTTTCCCACACATTTACTCTGAATGTGTTCCCAGTGAGGAAAGTGTCAGCACTCAGATCCTTTCTTCAGGCTTTGTAAATAAAACTTATATTCTCAAATACTTAGAAATTCCAAGGGAAGCAGCTGATGGGCACTAGATCTGTGTTTCAGGTAATTCACAAATGCCATCTCTGACACTCTTTTGGCCTTTTACTAGGAACCTGTGAAGTTTCTGAAGATCCCCTCATTGCATTTCAATATTTGGCAGAAAGAAGGATACATTAGTTTCCTAGAGCTGCCATAACAAAGTATCATAAACTGTGTGGCTTGTAAAAGTAGAAATTTACTATCTCACAATTGTGTGTGTGTGTGTATGTGTGTGTGTGTGTGTGTGTGTGTCTTCTTTTTTTCCTTTCATTATGACACCACTAAAGTGGGCTTTTGCTCAGTTTATGATTGTATTAAAGCTAAACACACTGCACTCCAATCAATCCTGATTCTTAGTGACACTATGGGACAGTGTAGAACCACTGCATTGAGTTTCCAAGGCTGTAAATCTTTTCTTTAAACTCAGGTTTAAAATCAGGAAGATATGCATAAGAGTTATATCCTTTCATGATATTTATTCAATCTATACACTGAGCTTTAACCACTATACAGCCAGGGTTCTTCATGATTACATTAAGACTCATCATATTCTAGAAGGAGCCCTGGTGGAATAGTGGTTAAGAACTCTGCTACTAACCAAAATGTTGGCAGGTCAAATGCACCAGCTGCTCCTTGGAAGAGTTTAAGATAAAGATAGGACTTGAGAATTGTGAATATAGACCAGGCATTTGAGTTTGCCACAGTTGTTAATAGGATGTTAAGCAGGAAAGGAGTGCTGAGATAGTGATAGATGAAATCACCCAGAATTTAGTAAAGACTGGAATTATCAGACTAAAATGGATCATTTATTCACAAGCAGGATGAACTAAAAAAACAAACAAAAAACTCACATTCAAATAGGAAAAGAAAAAATTTTTAAAGCACTCATAATAAAAAGATGAGTTATTTACAAAGGAACAATTAAATACACAGTTTGCAGCAGAGGCAATGGAGGCCCCCAAACAATAGAACCATATCTTTAAGAGAAAAAAAATGTTACCTAAGAATCTTGCAACAGCTCATCTATGAGTATGATATTAAGTGGTTTTCTTTCAACTACTGTACAGGTTTACTGCTTGCACATACTGATAGAATTACAAAGAATGTCCATCAATAAGAAGGAAATTGAAGTCAAGAAGGAGTAAATTGCAAGAAGCAGTGTGTGACCTGAAACCAAATGACCAAATGGTTGCTGTAGTTTTTAGATGCCATCACACTGGTTCTGGCTCATAGTGACTCTACGTGCCATAGAACAAAACATTGCCTGACGAAGCACCATCCTAACAATTGTTTTGCCTGAGTCCATTGTTGCAGCCACTGTGTCTATCCATCTCATTGAGGATGTTCCTTTTCTTCACTAACCCTCTATTTTACAAAACGTAATATCTTTGTTCTGGGGCTGATCCCACATGATACAATGTCCAGTATGTGAGACATAGTCTTACCATCCTTACTTCTAAGGAACATCGTGGTTGCACTTCTCCCAAGATATATTTGTTTATTTTTTTCTGACAATCCATGGTATATTCAATGCCAACATTCTGATAAATGGAGAAAGGATTGAGGTGGTCAAGGATCTCTTGTTACTTGGTTTCACAATCAATGCTCCTGCATACAGCAGTCAAGAAATCAAAAGACATTTTGCATTGGAAAATCCCTTGCAAAAGGCTTCGTTGAAGTGTTGCAAAGTAAAGATGTCACCTTGAAGATTAAGGTACACCTGACCCAAGCTATGACAAGCTATGGTATTTTCAGTCTCAACATTCCATATCAAATGATTAAGTTCATGGACTCAATTGTTCTAAGTGCTACATACCTCATTGCTGAATACCACTATGGTCTCCTTTGAAGTACTCCCCTTGGGAAGCTATGCATTGACACTAGTGCCTAGTTCACCCTTCAGAGCAATTTTGGAACTCTTTCTGGAATGGCCATTGCGTATAGTGGCAAGTTCACGAACTTAATGGTATAGTTGTCTGTGAGGGAGTATTTAGCCAGTAAACAAATAACTGCATTGGAATACCCTCTCCACCTGACCTGGCCCCCAGTGGCTTTTTTCTTTACCTATAGATAAAGGAAATACTGAAAGGAAGACTTTTTGATGACATTCAGGACATTGAAGGTAATACGATGACAGCTCTGATGGCCAAATTGTCTTGAAGGGTGAACTGGGAAATGCTGTGGATGCATAGCTTCTCAAGGAGAGTACTTTGAAGGTGACCATAGTGATATTCAGCAGTGAGGCATGTAGTATTTTTTCTAGGGTGAGTTCATAAACTTAATTGTCAGTCCTCATATGCATACAAAAGTGGAACAATGAAGAGGAATTGATACCTTTGAATTTTGGTATTGGAGAAGGACATTGAATGTACCATGGACTGCAGAAGAACAAATGGATCTGTTCTGAAAGAAGTACAACCAGAAGGCTCCTTGAAAACAGGGATGGTAGGACTTTATTGCATAGTTGTACTTTGGACATGTTGTCAGGAAGGATCAGTCCCTGGAGAGGGACATCAGTGCTGAGTAGAGGATCATCAAAAAAGAGTAAGACCCTCAACAAGATGATTTGACACCATGGCTACAAAAGTGAGCTTAAACATAAAAACAATTGTGGTTATGGCAAAGAACCGGTCAGTGTTTTGTTCTGTTGTGCAAAAGGTCACTATCAGCCCGAACCAACTTGACAGCACCTAACAACAGCATTATGTTCAATATTATTTGCCATCAGCAGAATTCAAAAGCATCAGTTCTTCAGTTGTTCTTATTTATCATCCAGCTCTCACATGCATATGAAGCAATTGAAAATACCATGGCTTGGGTCAGGAGCACCTTAGTCTTCAAGGAGACATCTATGCTTTTTAATACTTTCGGTAGGTCTTCTGCAACAGCTTTGCCCAACGCAATGGGCCTTTTGATTTCTTGACTGCTGCTTCCATGAATGTTGACTTTGGATTCAAGCAAAATGATATCCTTGATACTTTCGGTCTTTTCTCCTTTCATTATAATTTTGCTTATTGGTCCATTTGTGAGGATTTTTGTTTTTTTTTCATGTTAGGGTGTAATCCATACTGAATGCTGTGGTCTTTGATCTTCATCAGTAAGTGTTTCAAGTCCTCTCCACCTTCAGCAAGCAAGGATGTGTCATCTGTGTTACACAAACAGTTAAGGAATCTTCCTCCAGTCATGATGCCCCACTCTTCTTCATATTTTCCAGCTTTTCTGATAACTTGTTCATTGAATAAATACAATGAAAGGACACAACCCTGATGCACACCTTTTCTGGAGTTAAACCACATAGTGTCTCCTTGTTCTGTTCCAGCTATTGCTCTTGATCTATATACAGGTTCCTCAGGAAAACAGTAAATGTTCTAGGGTTTCCATTTTTCAGTGTTTTTCATAATTTGTTATGATCCACACAGTTTAATACCTGTTCATAATCAATAAAATACTGACAAACATCTCTCCGATATTCTCTGCTTTCAGCCAGAATCCATCTGACATCAGTACTAATATCCCTGGTTGCACATTCTCTTTAGAATCCAATTCGAACTTACAGCAGCTCCTTATAGATATGCTACTATAGCCACTACAGCCACTTTTGAAGAATATTCAACAAAATTCTGCTTGTCTGTGATATTAATGATATGTTTCCATAATTTCCATGTTCAGTTGGATCACTTTTCTTGGGAACAGGCATGAATATGTTATTTTCTGGTCAACTGGCCATGAAATTGTCTTCCAAATTTCTTGGTATAGACTAGTGAGCACTTTCAATGCTGGATCCATTTGATGAATCTTCTCAATCCATATCATCAATGTCTTCAGTGTAGCTTGGACTTCTTCCTTCAGTGCCATAAATTCCTAATCATTTGTTATCTCCTGAAACAGTTAAATGTCCACCAGTTCTTTTTGGTAAAGTGGCTGTGTATTCTTTGCATCTGCATTTGATGCTTCCTGTGTCATTTAATATTTTCCCCTATATAATCCTTCAATATTGCAACTCGAGGCATGAATTTTTTCTTCAATACTTTCAGATTAATAAACACAGATAATGTTGTTTCTTTTAGGTTTTGTGTCTCCAGATCTTCCCATGTCATTACAATATATTCTGGAGACAACATTTGAAATCTTTTGTTCAGCTCTTTTACTTCATCATTTCTTCATTTGCTTTAGCTACTGGATATTCACAAGCAAGTTTCAGAGTCTCTTCTGACACCCATTTTGATCTTTTCTTTCCTGTTTTTTTAAATGACCTCTTGATTTCTTCATCTGTGATGTCTATGATGTCTTCCAGAACTCATCTGTTCTTTGTTCATTGGTGTTCAATGCATATTAAATAGATTTTTGAGATGGTCTCTGAATTCAGATGGGATATACTCAAGTTTGTACCTTGGCTCTTGTTTTTTAGCTTTATTTTGAACTTACACATGAGAAATTGATGATGTGTTCTGCAGTCAGCCTCTGATCTTGTTCTGACCCATGATATTGAGTTTTTCCATTGTCTTTTCCCACAGATGTAATCGATTTAATTCCTGGATATTCTAGCTGGTGGGATCCATGTGTATAATCACTATTTATGTTGATGGTAAAGGTATTTGCAATGAAGAAATCACTCGTCGTGCACAATTCAATTATTCAATATCTGGCATTGTTTCTATCACTAAGGCCATCTTTTCCAATTACCAGTCCTCCTCTGTAGTTTTCAAGATTTGCACCAGTAATTATCATTGGATGCTGATTGCATGTTCGGTCGATTTAAAACTTCAGAGGTTAGTAAAATTTTATTTCTTCATCTTTGAATTTAGTGGTTGATGGCTAAATTTGAATAATAGTTGTATTAGCAGGTCTTCCTTGTAGGTTTGCAAATACTTTCCTGTCACTAACAGTGTACTTCAAGATAGATCTTGAAATATTCTTTTTAAAGAATATATGAGCACCATTCCTCTTAAAATTATCACTCCAAGCATAGCAGACCATATATGATTGTCTGATTCAGAATGGCCAATACCAGTACATTTCAGCTCACCAGTGCCTAAGATATGAGTGTTTATATGTTACATTTCACTTTGGATTGTTTCCTGTTTTTCTGGATTCATCCTAAGTGGTGGCTGAGAACATTCTAAGTGGGGACAGTGTATATAAAGTGGCCGTATAATTTATTGTTCCAAACCAGCATATTATTGACAGTGAAAATAATTTAAAAGTAATTTTTTAAAAAAGAAATGAAATTTTTACTTACTGGTCAATTATTTTTGGAAACTCTGGTGGCATAGTGGCTAAGTGCTATGTTGGTTAACCTAAAGGTCAGCAGTTTAAATCTGCCAGTTGCTCCTTGAAACTCTATGGAGCAGCTCTACTCTGTTCTATAGGGTTGCTATGAATCAGTATCGACTCGATGGCACTGGGTTTGGTTTTTTGCTAGTCAGTTGGTGGACATTTAAAAGAGTTCTCTCCAAAAATTATTTTCAAACTTATATTTTACAAATTGAGTTTACCTATCTATATCCATATGTATCCAAATAAAATTTTAAGTGTTTTTAGTGATTGTGTAGCTCAAAATAAATTCTGTCACACAAAGGATACTGTCATGGCTACTCTGTGGGTCTTCAATCAGAGTGTATGCCTTCAGTCAATATTTTTACAAGACAATACTCATTAAATAAATTCATCATATGATGTTTTAAAGAAAATATCTATTTAATACCCATCATTGACTATAGATATTGAAGATAAAATGATATAGCATAGGGTGTTAGTTTATCTAACTAAAATTAGAACTGTCACATATTCTAGAAATAGAGATATTCCAAAGCAAACTTCTAGAATTTTAAAATTAAATACTGTAAATCATTTGAACTGTCGTCATTCAAATATCTAGTTCTCTCATTGTTTTTATAGGAATGTTAGCATTTTCCAGTTTGTAAACGTTATTTTCAATGGCTGCAGTTTGCTAAAATCCTCTAATCAGATTTTCTAGCAATCCATTCTTTTGATTAAAGATGCCATTTATTTTGAACATAATGTAATACAAATGTAATAAGAATGTTTCCAAACAATGTCCATGGTATTTCAGTGCACTTAAGTTGACTTAAAAAGTAATTATATGCAACTCAAACATTTTCAAAACACGATGTATGATAGAATGTAAAGACTGAAGGCAAGCTGAGTGTGTGTGTGTGTGTGTGTCTATATTCAACAGTGATTTTCTCATGCCAATTTTAAATTCTTTTACTTTAAATGTGTGTGCAAAAATTACAAATTTTGACAATTTTTGAGTGTAATTATGATTAACGTGCTTTCAAGACCAATTTGTTGTACGTTTCTGCTTCACAGTTTCCTTAATTTAATGCAAATATTGTTTTTACCAAAGAGCTTTGCTCCACAAAAATAAATTTTTCTCTCCTGTTGCCTTTTAACTAAAGCTGCAGTTGCATGTTGGATGTTTATAACTTTTTTAAATTTTGAAAGTGTTATTTGTTTGCGATCAACAAAGAGATAACAATAAAAAAAGTGGAAGAATATAACAGTTTTTGAGACTGTGGTAATGAAGTCAACACAATTCCATCTAGCGTTTCAATTTTCATTTTGTGTCATGAAGCTAGAACTCACTCATTTCTTCAGTTAATATTGAAGAGTCATTTAAATTAAGTGAAAAGTCATCATTTCCAGAAATCTATCTAAATATACCATCTGTTCCTTCAAGGCTGTCTCTTTGAACTAACAAGAATTTTGAAGTTCATGGTGACAACATAGAAGCAATTGAAAATAAAAGGTTTTAGTCCTACCCTATTGTTTCTGACTTATTTTAATACAATTATTCATTTAAAAAGAAAAGAGAAGTTCTTAAAAGTCTAGGGTGAATACTATACAAGATAGATACCGGGACAACCAACCAGAACCAGAGCTGTTCCAGGCAAACCAGGAGGAGCAGTCATCCACATGAAGCAGCACATTCTGCTTGGTCATTTACCTATAGTGTGATGCCTTTGGGAATAATGTGCTGTACAAATCTGAATTTAGTTTTCTAAAAAGTGCTGTCAGCATGATGATCTGAAGCAGTTTAGAATAACTTACAGAGTATTGAAGGGGGTTTTAAAAGGATTAGAAACCATGATTCCAAATTGTACATTAAAAAATGAAATACTGAACCCCTCTACCCAATCAAATGAAGTATCATAAAGGTTTGTAAATCTGTAATTATTGTAATATTTCATTTTATGTTTGTTTGTCCTGAATAAAATGACAAAATACTAGTGTTCAATGCTAACCTTCACTTAACTGTCTCAATTCCCTTTCCTCATGCCCCAAATGAGTAACTATCATCTTCATCTCATTGATTTTTTATTATGATTGAGGGAAATGGTACATTCTCATATAAATTTGCACACCCACCTATATGCAGCTCTCCCTGCCAAGTGATAGCATGCTCTTCCTCTACGTTCCGTACATGTCTTATCCTCCCAAAAATCTCCTATCCCCTCCTCTCCACCTACTCCCCTGCCTCCAGTAAGAGATCAGCAGGACTACATCCTGTAGATGCATAGGACCATAAAGTGCACACGTAATGTGGTCACTCTGTGTCACCATGTCCAATCTATTCCTGTCCTAGAGTTGACCTCCCTTATGATTTATGGACAGGGGCAACATCAGGGCCAGGGACCATGCTCCCAGGGGAAACTTGAGGCCCCTGGACCATCAATTGCGGTCTTTTAGTGGAGGTCTCAGGGTGCACACCTTTTTATTCTTGTGTTGCCAGTAAGAGTCAACTATGTGAGCTCCATTGTGGCTATCACTGGTGGTGGTCAAGCACCATCCAATTCCTCCAGTCACAAGTCAATGTGGTCACCCACTCTTGTGGGTTTCTCTGTCTTCTGGGTTCTCTATCCCCCATGACATTTTGGTCCTTGATGGTCATCTGTTCCTGCTGAGTGGGGACCATTGGCTGTACCCTTGGATGGCAGGATGGCAGCTTTTAAGACCCCAGGCACCACTCACTATGTGGGGTGCGGAAAACTGTCCCAGTAAAACACTAGTTGTGATAATTGGCCTCAATGTCCCCTGAGAGCATGGTCCCTGACCCCCCACCCCAGCTACTCTGTCTTTATGATATTGGGTTAAGATGGGAGGAGTACTCGTGTTATGTTGAAGTCCGGTTAGTATTATCTTCTGTCTAATGTGTACGGTCACAGATTTCACCCAACCAAATTTCTATAAACTATCTAATCTAAACCCTCTCCCCTCACTCACCCTCCTCCAAAACTCTTACAGCCATGAAAGAATCTTTTCTTCTGTGCATGAGTCTATTTTTAAGTTCTTATTGTAGGGATCTCATATAATATTTGTCCTTTTGTATCCGACTGCTTTCACTCAGCATGATGTCCTGCAGTTGAAACCAGGTTACGAGATGTTTCCTAAAATCATCGTTGTTCTTTATCATTGCATTGAGTATATATACCATAGTTCACCTATCCATTCCTCTGCTGTTGGGCATCTGGGTTGATTCAATCTTTTTGCTATTGTGCATGTCTATTTTTGTGCTGATGTCTTCTCTGTTGTTCTTATCAATCTGTTCTAGGCCATTCTTCTTTATCAGGGTTGCTTTTGTGGTTGTTGAGGCTCCTGTATTACATTTCTTGATTTGGTATGTTGCATCTTTAATGTGTCTTATGACTACCCCTGTGATCGCCCTTAATAAACTATATATAAAACCACTTTCAATTACTGCCAGTCTTATTAACTTTCTCTCCATCTGGAAGGACTATAACGACTGTAGTACATCCCTCTTTTTAATATAATGACATCATAGTTTACATGATATGATCACTGGATCATTTCTTTCATTTTGTAGCCCTGATTGGTTTTAGAGCTTTGTCTAACTGAATAGGATTCTGGGTGATGTGTCCTGAATTTGCTTCTAAAATACAAAGCTAGTGGTTTTGTTATTCTAAGACAAGAGATTCTTTCAGCATTTCTTGTAGCTTTGGTTTAGTTTTTACAAAGTCTCTGAGTTTCTGTTTATCTGCAAATGTCTTAATTTCATTTTCATATTTGAAAGATAGTTTTGCAGGATATATGATTCTTAGTTGGAAGCTCTTCTCCTTCAAGTCTTTGAATGTGTCGTGCCACTGTCTCCATGCCAGCATTGTTTCTGCTGAGAAATCCAATGAAAGCCTACAGGATTTGGCTCTAAATGTTCTCTTCACTTTGAGTCTTGTTGCCTTTAAAAGTTTCTGCTTATGTTTCATTTTGTTAAGCTTGATTACAATATGTCTTGGGGTCTTTTTTTGAGATCTATGTTGAGTGGCGTTCAATATGTATCTTAGATATCCACATTCTCTTCTCTCATAATTTCTGGAAAGCTTCCTGTCAGCAGCTCAGCAACAATACTCTCTGTGTTCTCAAGTGTCTCACCCGGTTCAGGAACTCCAATTAATCATAGCTTGTTCCTCTTAATAGAGTCCCACATGCTTCTTAATTTTTCTTGTTTCTTTTTTCTGATTTCTCCTCATAGACGCTGGAGTCAGTAGCTCTGTCTTCCAAGTCAGAAAGTCTATTTCCATTTGTTTCACTCTGTTTTCTTGGCTTTGAATTGAAGTTTCTGTGTCTTTGATTTTGTTCTTGATCTGCTGGACTTCAGAGTCCTGGTGTTCCATCAGATCAAACAGTTTCATTTTGCTCTGCCCTCTAGGAGGGCTCTGTATATAATCCTTTTGTATTCACCTTCCTATAGTTTCAGAAAGGTTTCCTCATCTTGGAAGTTCTTTGGTTATTTCTTTGGGGGGCCTTCTGAACATAAGTGATTTCTTAGTTCTGGTTTTCTCCAGAGTTTGTTGCTTTTGGGGCATCATGTGAGTCAACAGAGGCTGGGAGAGATGCTGTGAGGATGGAACACAGTTGTTTCTCCAGCTTGTCTTAAAATGAAAGGTAAAAGATATCTGACCACTTCCACAGTCAGTCAGGTTTTCAGGTGCATAGGTCCTTCTTCCCAGCTGAGGAAGTAAGCAGCTCTATATCCAATCCCAGATGTTATAAACTAGTTCAAAATACAGAAAGGCTACTGCCCTGTTGGCCTCAGCTGCCAGGCCCCAGCTGTAGGTGACACTGTGTAAAATACTGCTTTTTTGCCAGAAAAGTGCTCTACTCTGGGCAGGCATTGCCTCTCAGCCTAGGAATTAGGTCCAACTGAGGCCTCCATAGGGGTATATGTGACTCCCAGTGGAACAATATGGCATCCCGCAGAAACTGTCCACCTGCCTTGGTCCAGGGTACTCAATGGTGGAGGCAGAAAGGAGGTCAAAAGTGTCTAGATGCAGAGTCCACAGCTTCTGTTGCTGGGCCCCAGCCATAGGCAACACTATGTAAAATATTGCTTTTCTGCCAGAAAAGTGCTCTTCTCTGGGCAGATGCTGCCTCCCATCCTAGGAACTGGATCCAGCTGGGTCCTCTGTATGGGTGTATCCACTTACCAGTGGAACCAGATGGTGTCCTGCACAAGCTGCTCACCTGTCTCAGTACAGGCTACTCAATGGCAGAGGCAGAAAGAGAGGCCAAAGGTCCCAAGATACACAAAGTCCAAAGCCAGGCTCTCAAAATATGGTAGTTTTGCCCGCTGATCCCACCAGTAGTATGTATGATATTAGTTGCTAGTCAGGTCCCAGCTCCGCCTGCTGGCTAAGGTAGAGGAAAAAAAGATAAAAGGGTAGAATACTTTTAGTCCATGAAAACCAGCATTCAACCAGAGTGGGGGTTGGTGAAAGAGAGGAAGTCTTCTGTTCAGCAGTATGAAGTCCTAATTGGTGGCCCTTTGCTGTGTCCTAGGGCTCACTAGGTGTCCAGAAGGCTCTGTTTAGTTATCAGTTCAGGTCTTGGTTTCCAGAGGGATTTAGAGAGATACGTGCCTGATTTTTTTGTTATATAAAAGTCAGTGCACAACTATTTTTTAACATAGAAATTGTAATTGAAGTTAAGTTTTGAAGCACTGTAAAGACACTTGTTACACAAATCAGATCACTTGGTGATCTCTACTTGCTATGTATCATCTTACAGGATAAAATTTATACCATATACATAGGTTAAAGAATGTTTTCTTGAGAAAAATTTCATAGACCCAAGGTTAGCAAGCAAAGTTTTAGGAGCACCTGATCTTCCCACCATTCCACAGAGAGGTGTGTGAAAACGTTGGGCCTTCCACAGCATTGAACCCTCTTCACAGTGAGTTTCTCTTTTGATAAATAAGCATGAAAAATACCATGGTCATTGAGAAAACAAATTACTGAACGTGGGGGTCATCTATTTGTACAGATGTTCTGGAAAACCTAACTGTTCAACATCTGTAGACCTTGGATCTCAAGGAATTCACTTGTTTGAAGGAAGAAGCCCCAGTCTTACAGAAAGATGACTTTGGTTAAATGGGAACCCCTGGTCTCAGTGACCTGATAATGTGGTATTGGAACCGAAACCAAACCCACTGCCAGTGAGTCAATTCCAACTCATGGCGACCCTACAGGACAGAGTAAAACTGCTCTATAGAGTTTCCAAGGAGTGCCTGACAGATGCAAACTGCTAACCCTTTGATTAGCAGACATAACACTTAACCACTATACCACCAGGGTTTCCAAAGAGGTGTAACAGAATGATTATTAAGGTCCCTTTCTATGTATTCCTGTTAGTTGCACCACAATTTATCACAAACTTAGTGTCTTGAAACAATGGGAATTTACTATCAAAGATCTTTGAAGTCAAAATTAGTCCCGCCAAGCTAAAATTATAGTGTTGGAGCTGAGCTCCTTTCTGGAGACTCTAGGGGAGAATCAGTTTCCTTCCACTTTCTAGAGGCAGTCTACGTTCCTTAGCATATAGTCCCTTCCCATCTTCGAATCAGCAATCTGATCACTCTGATTTCTGCTTCCATTGTCACATCTCCTCTTCTGCCTCTGTCTCTGCCTCTCCTCCTCTTTTTTCTCATTTGTAAGGACTCTTGTCATAACACTGGGCCCACTTGAATAATCCACGATATTCTCCGTATCTCCAAATCCTTAACAGAATCACATCTTCAAACTCCCTTTTGCCACATAAAGTGTTAAAATCAGACATGGACATTTTCGAAGGGTTATTTTTCTTCCTACCACAGTGATCCTTTTGTTCACATTCAAAAAAATATAATTGAAGCCTTTCTTTGAGTTAGTGATCACATTTTACAAGTCCCTGAGCACCGATAGTAATGATTTAGATTTTCACAGTATTGAGGGAAGAATTACTTCCCAGATGACTGAATAATATAAATAGCCCCAGCTATTTAAGGAATAGAGGGCATTATTTCAGAGTTTTTATTGCATAGGGCTTACATAGACACAGAATGATTTTGTCTCACAGCTACTATATCCATCAAGTCAACTTTATCACTTTGTTTTGCTAAACAAGAGACTGTTTTATAAATAATATACATCTGTCATTGCATTTGTTGCTGTGAGAGGCATCGTATGTTAAGAACAATTGTTTAGAGTTCAAAGTGATGTATTTTCTCTTTTCAATAACTTGTCTCTGCCCAGTATTTTTGTCTCCTTGCAGCAAAATTTTAAAGGTTGCTATGTTCATCAGTGATCTATTTTAAATCCAATGAGATTTACCACACCAAAAAAATAGCATCTGTTTCTTTGAGAATTCACCAAGATGATTATTCAAATCATATTAAATGCATTTGGCCATGTGATATCTAATAAAAGCCAGCCCCAATTTTGTTCACATCTCTCTCTGCTGCATTGGTGCACGGGTCATTACACACCTCCCGCATATTGTGTGCACTGGACGTTAGAGCCAGACCCAGCTCATTTAGATCACTTTGTAATTTATGTAGTTCAGTTACAGATTTTCATTGCTAATGCTTCACACTATCACTCAAGTATTTAGTTGTTCTGCAAACTCAGACAAAATACAGCTCTCCACAAACTGAGAATAATTGCTTTCATTTTATTGTTGTTGTTGTCGTCAAGCACATCACAGTTTTGACTCTCATTTTGCTTATATTTTGGATTAAAATCAACTCCCATAAATCACAGACAGACATAATTCAGGATTTGTGCAGTAAGAATCGTCAGAGTGATCAGGAAACCTGTGCTTCAATGGAGTAGTGAACACTTTTCAGTGCTAAGCACTGAGCAGTCTACTCGAGGCTACGTTGTTATAGGAGAAACACATAAAGAGGTTATGTTGACATTTCAGTAATTAAATTCCCTTTGTGAAGCACTAAGTGGACCTAACTTTCTCCTAATTCTACTGTAGGAAAATGTGTTTATAAGAAAGAGTTCAATGTATTCAGATATATGAATGGGACCCTTCAAAGGAACTCAGAGAAAAGGAACTCATTTGGCTATCGTTCTTTCACAAATGGTTATTTGAGGCTAGTCAGAAGAACAAATTACCATTTATAGAAAAGCAGTAACTTATTGTCATCAAGTAGGTTCTGACTTATAGTGACACTATAGGACAGAATAAAACTGCCCTGTAGGGTTTCCAAGGAGTAGCTGATAGATTCAAACCACCAGCCTTTTGGCTGGCAGCTGTACCTCTTAACCACAGCTTCACCAGAACTATTCCTAGAAGTAATTCTGTTTTAACTTGGTCAGGTTTAGTTAAGAAGTACAATGTGTCTCAAATGATATTATACTTGATAGTGAGCTTGAGCTGGGCCAAGATGAAACATGGAGCAAGGACTTACTTGATTCTCAGGAGTGCTAGCAAAAAGTTCATGGTACCTTGAATGCAGAGATGACTCAAACATTGTCACATCTGTAGGAGGGACTCACTGATACTGTGTTACCACATGGTTCACAAAGCAGTCTCTAGTGTGGGGGAAGATGTACAGAAGACTAAGCTGAAGACCACTCCTTTAAATTAAATCAATGAAGTGATAACTGAAGATTGTTCTACAAGAACTGTATAGGAGACACCTGGTGCACTTGAACTTGCAAAGGAGTCTTTCAGGAGAAGAATGAGATGATTAAGCAAAAACAAAAGTATTTTGTCTGATTTTCTGGATAACAGATCTGAAAAACTTACCAGCTCACTGTCTAGATGGGAAAGTGTCTTAGTTATTTAATGCAACCATAACAGAAATACTGCAAGTTGATGGCATTAACAAAGGGAGATCTATTCTCTCACAGTCTGTGAGGCTAGAAGTTTGAATTGAAGGTGTCAGCTCTAGGGGAAGTCTTTATCTCTGTGTCAGCTCTTTGGGAGGGTCCTTGTGACTCATCTTCTGTGGTTGAAGAGATTCTCAGCTCAGGGACCCCAGATGCAAAGGACAATCTGTCCTTCTGGCTCTTGCTTCGTGGTAGTGTGAGGTCCGCATGTTGCTCTGCTCACTTCTCTCTTTTATATTTCAAAAGAGATTGACCTAAAGCACAACCTAATCTTGTAAATTAAGACCTACCTCATTAACATTACTGCCGCTAATCCCATCTCATTAAAATCACAGAGGCAGGACTTACAACATGTAAGAAAATCACATAAGATGGCAAGTGGTAGACAATCATACGATACTGGAAATCATTGTGGGGGGGACACAGTTCAATCTTTAACAGAAGGGGAAGGTGGAGGTGATATGAGAACTACAAATATTCATGTATGTCCTGCTGCATTAATATTTGAAGAGGTAACTAGAAAAGACCAAAAAGTAAGAGAAGAAAGAGTGAAGTCAAAAGCAAGTTCTCATTTTCAGTTAAGAATTTGTAGCCATAAATGGCCTTACTTAGTTAAAACTTGGGAGCGTATCAGTTATTTAATCTGCTTTTTTCAGACAATCAATGTAGGGTATCCAGTACTGCCAGTCACCCTGCTGCTTTTGTTCGTTGCCCTAAAGTCAGATTTGACTCAGGGTGACCCCATGTACAACAGAAGACAATACTACCCTGTCCTAAGCTATCTTCACAGTCACTGAAACACATGAGTCCATTGTCGCAGTCACTGTGTATTTTGCATGGCTTCCAATGTTAAGGGCTTATCTTCTAGCACTAATGTATAAGTTTTTCGCTGGCTGATTTAAGGAAGTAGGTCGTCAGGGCTTTCTTCCTGTTCTGTTTTGATCTCGTAGCTTCACTGAAACGGGACCAATATGGATAAACGTCTTGTATTTGAAATATCAGTGGCATACTCTAGGAGTCCGTTCTACCCTGGCCCCTAGGGTCGCTATGAGTTCGATCCGACTCGACGGCACTTGGCTAGCTGGCAGTTTTCAGTACTGCACCAACACACAAGCACCACAGGTAGACAAACTATTAGACAGGTGGTGGCCAGTCACTTCAGGAACAACAACAACAACAAAAAAAAAAATCCCTGGGTCCTGGCTCAGCGCTGTCCTATCCTTCTCAGCATCAATGTACCTTGCCAATTAGAGTTTCATCCAGTAGCTGTTTTTATCTACTCCCTAACTGTTCCTACATTATACTTTGCTATCTAGTCATTGGCTTTACTCTTGGTCTCCATCATCTGGTTTATCATTTACTGGTTCTTTTCTGTCTTCTCCAGTATGAAGGTGTGAAGGCATCTGTCAGTTTCAGGCTCCTCAACTATTTTCTGTTCTTGGTTAACAGCATGCTCTACAAACTTGTATTCCTTCACTCACATCACTCTTGATGTCTCTCATATTTTCAGTCCTCACCATGAACCTCCTTCATCAAAATATGCCCATACATGCTTGTTAAAATTCAGATTAACCTACTGCCATTGAGTCGTCTCACACTCATAGTGAATTAGGCCTCAATTTGAGATTATGAAAAAGTACTTTTGTAACAAGTGTCTTTAGGAGATTGCTTTGCAAGGTACATTTTGATAACTATTGTATTGAGTTTTCAAAATTCCTAGAAGGGACAAACTCCTGTCCTTTCTTTTCCCCACCACCAATTGCTTAACTGAACGCCCTAGGTAAATTGACTCACATGGATATATCGGAGAGCAGTAGTCTGAGCAGCCATTTGACAAAATGAAGAATAGGGGTTAGATTTTATATCCATATACACATAATGCATTATTAAATACTCAGTGATAGTCCTGAGACCAATCATCAACTTGCTGAAAATAGATATCATGCTGGGTTACTCATCATTAAGATATAAATTAATTGTGTAAATCAGAAAATACATCTCCAGGATCACTTTCTTGCTAAAAAACTATCCACCCTGAACATAAATTGGACTTGACAGCACTTGGCTAGTAAAAGGAAAGAAGTGTCAGTGATACTATTCTAGAATGCATTATAGACATTTTGGAAATTTATACAGTTGAAAAGAAGTTTAAATTATGGAAAAATTTATTATTATAGACAATCCTTTAAAACTATTCATCAGCATGTGATTAAGCCATGCCTACTGAGTGAAAGCTTTCTTCTTTACAAACTGTAACACCAAATAAATCTCAGACTATGTCGAGATTTGTGTTTTTCCAAAATATTTGTTACATAGTCACAACCCCTCCAGTTGCCCTTGAGTGGATTCTGAATCAAGACAAACTTTGTGTTACAGGGTAGCACTGCACTCCTGTCAAAGCAGATCATCAGCCTTTCTACTGAGATGCATCTAGGTGATTAATAGTTATGAGATACTTAAAGATTATAGGAATATTTGTTCTCATCAGATTGACTGACTTAAAATTCAAGTTACCTCTGCTGACTCAGGATGTAGAATGTGCAAAAAAGGAGAGTAGGAAATGATAACCTAATTCTTAATATGTTCATGGCAATGGAACAGGAAATCTGCAACCATAAGGCTAAGTTTTAAGACTTAATTGAGAAAGTGTATCTCAGAATCTTCAGTTTCTACACACAGATAATAAGGGAGAAACAAAAAAAACTTTATATTTTAATGTCATCAAAATCAAACCCATTGTCATCAAGTCAATTGTGACTCACAGTAACCCTACATGACAGAGTAGAACTGCTCCATAGAGTTTCCAAAGAACACTTGGTGATTTCAAACTGCTGACCTTTTGGTTAGCAGCACAGCAGTTAACTACAGACTGGCACTTCAATGCAACCATGGTGGTAACCATCACTCAACTTTGCTAATTCATGTAATGCTACTTCATCTAATGCTTGCAGAGAACTTTCTTGTATCATAGTCCAAACCTTAATCATTTAATCATCACAATAAACCTATAAGGAAAGCTCTCTTAATGCAAATTCCATAAATGAGACAAATGATCCTAGAGAAGTTAAATATCTTTCTTAAGATTACAAAGTTAGATCAGAACAATCTGGGATTCCATCTAAGATGATTACAACACACTCTTCACTTTTAAACACCATGATCTTTTACCTTGTAAGCTGTGAAGTATCTGCAGTAGTATACTGATGATATTTTGGGTAGAGACAGAGGTGGATCCCAGCTCTTCCAGGTAGAACAAGTGCCTAAATGTAGCATCTCTAAAACTGATGCTGTCATTAAATTAGAGTATTATCATGTTGCCTATTGTATGTAATCATCTTTTAAAAGTTATGTATGAGACTTCTATTCCTTACCCATGCCATTCTTAAATTCTTTAGGACCTTGAGTCTCACAATAAAACTACAAATACAGTTACGTGCTTACTGTGATTCAATTCCTCTGATAGGGTTAAATATGAAAATTTTTAAGCTCTATAATTTTTCACTGATTTTTAGAAATTGCATTTTGAGTTTTGAATTTTAAGTTTTAACTAAAAGAAATTCCTTACAAGATAAACTGTCAAAATATTTGAGTGCTGTTTATAGTAAAAAAGAAAAATTATAAACCTCCAACTTTTTTTCTTGCTATTTAGGAATCTAGGGTACTTATTTATAAATCCAAGGAAAAGTTGGTTATGTGTTGCTGCTGTTGTTGTTCTCAGGTGCCTTCAAGTAAGTTCCAACTCATAGTGACCCTGTATACAATGGAACAAAATACTGCCCTGTCCAGTGCTATCCTTACAATCGTGTGAGTCCATTGTTGTAGCCCCTGCACTGTGTCAGTCCATCTTGTTAATGATCTTCTTTTTTGCTGATACTTTCCCTTTACCAAACATGATGTTCTTCTCCAGGCACACACTGGTCCCTCCTGATAAATTGTCCAAAGTACGTGAGAAGAAGTCTCCCTATCCTTGCTTCTAAGGAACATTCTGATGGTAATTCTTCCAAGACATATCTGCTCATTCTTTTGCAGTCCATAGTAGATTCACTATTCTTTGCCAACACCGTGAATCAAAGGAATCGTTTTCTCTTCAGTCTTCATTATTCATTGTCTAGTTTTCATATGCATATTTGGTGATTGAAAACATTATGGGTGGAGTCAAGGTGGTGGACTAGACACACATCTCTCTAAATCCCCCTGGAAATCAAGACCTGAACTGGTAATTAAATGGAGCCTTTTTGGACACTTAGTGAGTCCTAGGGCATGTCATAGGGTTGTTAATGTGGACTTCATATCACTGAACTAAAAAGTTCCACTCTTTCTCTGACCCTACACTTTGTGAGAGCTGGCATTCACAGACCAAAGGTAACTCAACATTTTAGGTTTTTTTTCAGTCTTAACCAAGGGGCAGAGCTAGGATTTGACTAGAAGCCAACCTCATACGTGCTGCCAGTGGGATTGGCAGACAAAACTGCCATATTTTGAAAGCCCATCTTTGGACTCTGTGCATCTCAGAATTGTTGATATCTCTTTCCGTGTAGCTTGTATGGGAGCAGGCATCATGCTTGTGTGGGATGCCATCTTGTTCCATCAGGAGGCAGATACACCCGTACAGACAGTTCCTAGGCCGAGAGGCAGCGCCTGACCATAGGAGAGCACTTTTTCAGAAGAAAGGCAGTATTTTGCACAGTGTCTCTGATGGCTGGGCCAGCAACAGAGGGTGTGGACTCTGCATCTCAACACCCTTGGCCTCTCCACCTCCAACAAAGAGTAGCCTTGACCCAGCCAGGTGACGAGCTAGTGCGGGACACCATCTTGTTCTACTTGGAGGCAGATATACCCTTATGGAGGCATCAACTGCACCTAATTCTAGGGCTGGGAGGCAGTACCTCCCTGGAGGAGAGCACTTTTCCAGCAGAAAAGCATAATTCTACACAGTGCCACCTACAGCTGGGGCCTGGCAGCAGAGGCCAGCAGGGCAGTAACATTTCTATATTTTGAGCTACTTTTTAACCCGGGGTTTGATATAGAGGTGCTTACTTTCTCAGCTGGGAAGAGGGACCTGTACATTTGAAAACCTGAAAGACTTTAGAAGTTGTCAGACACTTTTTACCTTTAATTTTAAGACAGCCTAGAGAAACAACTGCAGTCCATCCTCACAGAATCTCTCACAGCCTCTGGTGACTCACATGATGCCCCCAAACCAACAAACTCTGGAGAAAACCTTAACCAAGAAATAACCCATGGCTTCAGAAAGCCCCCAAAAGAAAGCACCACAAAACTTCCCAGACAAAGAAACCTTTCTCAAACTGTAAGAAGGTGAATACAGAAAGATTATATAGAGATCCTCCTAGACCTTATACAAAATGCAGCAGAGCAAAATGAAAAATTAGGCAAACTGTTCAATCTAATGGAACACCAGTACTCTGAAATCCAACAGATCAAGAACAAGATCAAAGACATGGAAAATTCAATTTAAAGCCAGGAAAACAGAATGAAACAAATGGAAAATAGACTTTCCGACTTGGAAGACAGAGCTACTGACTCCAGCATCTATGAGGAGAAATCAGAAAAAAGAAACAAGAAAAATGAAGAAGGATGAAGAAACATGTGGGACTCTATTAAGAGGAACAATCTACAATTAATTGCAGTTCCTGAACAAGGTAAGACACCTGAGAACACAGAGAGTATTTTTGCTGAGCTGCTGACAGAAAACTTCTCAGAAATTAGGAAAGAAGAGAATATAGATATCCAAGATACTTATCAAATACCACTCAATATAGATCTCAAAAGAAAGACTCCACAATATATTATACTCAAGCTTAACAAAGTGAAACATAAGCAGAAACTTTTAAAGGCAGCAAGACTCAAAGCAAAGAGAACATTCAGAGAGAAACCCTTTGGGCTTTCATCAGATATCTCAGCAGAAACAATGCTGGCATGGAGACAGTGGCATGACACATTCAAAGCCATGATGGAGAAGGGCTTCCAACTGAGAATTATAGATCCTGCGAAACTATCTTTCAAATATGAAATTGAAATTAAGACATTTGCAGATAAACAGAAACTCAGAGACTTTGTAAAAACCAAACCAAAGCTACAAGAAATACTGAAAGAATCTCTTGGCTTAGAAGAACAAAATCACTAACTTTATATTTTAGAAGCAAATTCAGGACACCTCACCCAGAATCTTACTCAGTTAGGGCAGGCTCCAAACTCAGTCAAAGCTATAATAGTGAAAGAAATGATCCAGTGATCATATCATGAAAACTATGATGTCATCATATTAAAAAGAGGGATATACTAAAGTCCTTATTGTCCTTATAAATGGAGAGGAAGTTAAGAATGATAGTAATTAAAATTGGGTTTCTACATAGTTTATTAAGGAGGATCATAGGTGCAGTCATGAAGCACAATACAGATCCAACATACTAAATTAAGAAATGTACCAATGGAGTCTCAACAACCATGAAACCAACCCTGAAAAATGTGAAAAATCAACTCACAAAGAAGAATGTCCTAGAACAGATTAATAAGAACAACAGAGAAAATATCAACACAAAAACAAACGTATAACAAAGGCAGCACTGAACACATACCTATCAATAATTACGTTGAATGTGAATGGGCTGAATGCTCCAGTAAAGAAACATTGAGTGACCTGTTAGGATCCATATCTTGCCTAGAAGAAATTCACCTTAGACTTAAACACATGAACAAACTGAAAATTGAAAGATGGAAGAATATATACCAAGCTAAAAATACACAAAGGAGAGCAGATGTGGCAATTCTAATCTCAGATAAAATACATTTTAATGTAAAATCCACCATCATGGACAGAGATGGACACTATATATTGCTGAAAGGTTCAATACACAAGCAGGACTTTACAATACTAAATATTTATGCACCTAATATTAGAGCACCTAAATACGTTGAAGAAACACTGACTACACTCAAAAATGAGATAGATCACTCCACAATAATAGTGGGAGACTTCAACACTCCACTCTCAATATTGGACAGATTGCCTAGAAAAAAACCTCAATAGAGACACAGAAGACCTTATTGCCTAGACCTCATTGACATGTACAATAGTTTCTATCCATAAGCAGACAACTACACCTTCTTCTCCAGTGCACATGGAACATTCTCCAGAATAGACCATGCGTTAGGACATAAAGCAATTCTCAGCAAAATCCATACCATTGAATTAATGCAAAGCATCTTCTCAGATTATAAAGCCGTAAAAGTCAAAATCAATAGCAGAAACAACATAGAAAGTGGAACTCGTGGAAACTGAGCAACATCTTGCTCAAAAAGCCATGGGTTACAGGAGAAAACAAGGATGACATCAAGAAATTTGTGGATTCCAATAAGAAAGAAAACACTTCTTACCAGAACTTATGGGATACAGCCAACGCAGTGCTCAGAGGCCTGTTTATCTTCATAAATGCACACATTTGGAAGGAAGAAAGAAACCAAATCAAAGAACTAACCCTATAGCTTGAACAAGTAGAGAGAGAACAATGGAGGAACCCCTCAGGCACCAGAAGAAAACAGACCATAAAGATTAGAGCTGGACTAAACAAATTAGAGAATAGAAGAACAACTGAAAAAAATGAAAAGAACAAAAGCTGTTTTTTTTAAAAGATCAACAAAGTTGATAAACCGTTGGCTAAACTTATTAAAGAAAAGCAGAAAGAAAACAAATAACTCAAATAAGAAACGAAGGGGAGTTGTCACAACAGATCCAACAGAAATCAAAAATATCATAACAGAATACTATGAAATACTGTACTCTAGCAAATTTGAAAATGTAGAGGAAATAGACAAATTCCTTGCTTCATATCACCTACCCAAATTATCACGTGAAACAGAACAACTTAATAAACCCATCACAAAGGAAGAGTTTGAAAAAGTCATCAAAAAACTGCCAACCAAAGAAAGTCTGGGCCCAGATGGCTTCACTGCAGAATTCTACCAAGCTTTTAGAGAAGAGTTATCTCGATACTACTGAGACTATTTCACAGTATGGAAACAGATAGAATACTCCCAAATTCATTCTATGAAGCCAGCATAGCCCTGGTACCAAAGCCAGGGAAAGACCCAAACAAAAAGGAGAGCTACAGACCGATACCATTCATGAATTTAGATGCAAAAATCTTCCACAAAATTCTTGCCAATAGAATACAACAACATATTCAAAAAATAATCCCTCATGACCAAGTTGGGTTCATATCAAGGATGGAAGGCTGGTTCAACATCAGAAAAACAATTGATGTGATTGTCCACGTAAATAACATAAAAGACAAGAATCACCTGATTTTGTCTATTGATGCAAAAAGACATCTGATAAAGTCCAACACACATTCATGCTAAAAACTCTCAGCAAAATAAACACAGACAGCCAATTCCTCAATGCGGTAAAGGCCATTTATACAAAGCCAACTGCCTATGTCATCCTGAATGGAGAGAGACTGAAACAGTTTCTCTTGAGAGCAGGAACTAGACAAGGATGCCCACTCTCACCTTTCCTATTCAACATTGTACTAGAAGTTCTAGCCAGAGCAATTAGACAAGACTAAGAAATAAAAGGCATCCACATCAGCAGAAAAGAAATCAAAATTTCCCTATTTGCAGATGATATGATTGTGTACACAGAGAATCCTAAAGAATACATAAGTAAACTACTCAAACTGATAGAAGAGTTCAGCAAATGTCAAGATACAAGGTAAATATAACTAAATCAGTAGGATTTCTTTAGACCAACAATGAGATTATTAAGGAAGAAATCACCAAATTGATACCATTTACTATAGCCCCTAAGGAGATAGAGTTCTTAGGAATAATTCTAACCAAACAAATAACAGACCTTTACAAAGAGAACTAGAAGCCCTTACCACGAGAAACTAAGAAAGACTTACATAAATGGAGAAACCTACCCTGCTCGTGGATAGGAAGACTTAACATTGTGAAAATGTCTATTCTGACCAAAGCAATCTACTGATAGAATGCAATAGTAACACAAATTCCAGTGACATTTTTAATGAGATGGAGAAACACATCAAATTTGTTTGGAAAGGGAAAAAAACTCGGATAAGTAAAGCACTACTGAAGAAGAACACAACGTGAGGCGTCTCATTACCCGACTTTAGAACCTGTTACACTGCCACAGTAGTCAAAACAGCCTGGTGCTGGTACAAAAAGAGACAGATAGATCAATGGAATGGACTGGAGACTCCAGAGATGACACCATCTTCCTATGAACAGTTGATATTCAACAAAGGCTCCAAGATTTTAAACTGGGGTAAAAACAGTCTCTTTAATAAATGGTGCTGGCAAAATTGGATATCCATCTGCAATAACTGAAACAAGACCCATATCTTACACCTTATACAAAAACCAACTCAAACTGGATAAAAGACCTAAATATCAAATCTAAAACAATAAAGCTCATCCAAGAAAAAGTAGCAACAACAATGGAAGTTTTAATACACAACATAGATGGACTTCAAAATCTGCCAAACCAACCACAAACAGCAGAAGAGAAAATAGATAAATGGAAACGATTAAGAATCAAACACTTTTGCTCATCCCAAGACTTTATGTATAGAATTAAAAAGCCACCTACAAAACGGGAAAAAATATTGGGCAACTCTATGTTAGGCTGATGCCTGATCTCCATAATCTGTAAAGTACTACAAAATATCAGTATGAAAAAGATAAATCATCTAGTTAAGCAATGGGTAAAGGAGACGGACAGACACTTCTCTAAAGAGGACATCCAGGTGGCCAAAAAAAACACAAGCGAACATGCCCATGATCATCAGCTATTAAAGAAATTCAAATGAAAACTACAATGAAATACATCTTACTCCAACAAAGTCAACCATGATCTAAAAAACACAAAACAACAAATGCTGGAGAGGCTGTGGAGAAATTGGAACTCTCCTACACCGTTGTTGTGGTTGCAAAATGGTGCAACCTCTTTGGAAAGCAACCTGATGCTTCCTTAAAAAGCTGGATCTAGATATACCATTTGACCCAGTAATTCCGCTGCTCAGAATATATCATGCAGAATCAAGAAACACCAACTGATAAACACGAGTGTTTACCGCAGCACAGTCCACAATAGCAAAAAGACGAAATCAACCCAGA
Source organism: Heterohyrax brucei (assembly GCA_028571685.1). NCBI lineage: Eukaryota > Metazoa > Chordata > Mammalia > Hyracoidea > Procaviidae > Heterohyrax > Heterohyrax brucei. The sequence continues at coordinate 24,581,077 of CM053147.1, forward strand.
TGCCCAACAACAGAGGAGTGGATAGGTAAACTATGGTATATATACTCAATGGAACACTGTGCTGTCACAGATTTCACCCAACCAACTTTCTATCAACTATCAAATCTAGACCTTTCCCCCTTGTCCTCCCTCCTTCCACGCCTCACACTCCCATTCTCCCCACCTCTGCAGCCATCAAAAAGAATCTTTTCTTCTATGCATGAGTCTGCTTTTAAGTTCTTATCATAGGGGTCTCATACAGTATTTGTCCTTTTGTTGCTGACTACTTTCACTCAACATAATGTCCTCCAATTGAAATCAGGTTATGAGATGTTTCCTGAAATCATCATTGTTCTTTATTGCACAGTGTTCCATTGAGTATATATACCATAGACTTTAACATAACATGAGTACTCCTCCCATGTTAACCCAATACTGCAAGGACAGGGTAGCTGGGGCAGAGGGCTGGGGACCATACTCTCAGGGGAAATCAAGGCTAATTGGCACAACTAGGATTTTGCTAAGAAAGCCTTCTGCACCCCACATTGGTGAGTTGCATCTGGAGTCCCAAAAGCTTCCAAGCTGCCATCTGAGGGTACAGCAAATGGTCCCAACTCAGCAGGAACAGATGATCACCAAGGACCAAAATGACATGAGGGATAGAGAACCCAGAAGACAGACAGACCCACGTGAGTGGGTGATTACACTGACTTGTGACTGGAAGAACCAGATGGTGACTGGCCACCACCAGTGATAGCCATGATGGAGCTCACAAAATTAAGTCTCACTGGCAAGACAAGATTAAAAAGGGGTGCACCCTGAGATCTCCATTAAAAGACCACAGTTGATGGTCCAGGGGCTTCAAGGTTTCCCTGGAAGCATAGTCCCTGGCCCTGATGCTACCCCTCTCCATAAATCTTAATGAAGGTCAACTCTAGGGCAGGAATGGGTTGGACCTGGTGACACAGAGTGATCATATCATGTGTGTACTTTATCGTTCTATACACCTGTTGGATGTCATCCTGCTGACCTCTAAATGGAGGAAGGGGAGTAGGTAGAGAGGAGGGGATAGGAAATTGTTGGGAGGATAGGACATGTATGGAGCAGAGAGGAACGATGTGCTATCACCGATCCAGGAGAGCAGTGGGAGCTGCATATAGTTGAGCATGCAGATTTATATTGTAATATACATTTTCACTGAATCATAATAATATAATGAAAACATCATGGTCTGGGTCAGGTGCACCTTAGTTCTTAAAATGACATCTTTGCTTTTTGAGGATCTTTTATGTCAGATTTGCCCAACGCAATGCATATTTCGATGTCTTCACTGCCACTGCTTCCGTTGGCGCTGATAGTCGTTTTAGTCAGCTAGGGCTGCTCTAACAGAAATACCACTGAGTGGATGGCTTTAACAAAGGAAAGTTTATTCTTACACAGTCTGGTAGGCTACAAGTTCAAATTCAGGATACTCACTCCAGGGGAAGGTTCTACCCCTTGTCAGCTCTGGAGACAAGTCTGGTATTGTATTAATCTTTGTCTGGGGAGTGTCCTGGCGCAGGAACCTCAGGTCTGAAGGATGTGATCTTCTCCCGAGGCTGCTTTCCTGATGGTGTGAGGCCCTCAATTCTCTCCTTGCTTCCCTTTCCTTGTATCTCTTGCAGGATGAAAGGATTAAGGGTGGGGCAAGCCATACTCCAGGGAAACTCCCTTTACAGTGGAGCAGGGAGTGATTTTATAAAGAGATTTACAGCCCCACCCTAATCCTTTAACATACAGCATAGGAAAACCACGAAGTGGAGAACAGTCACAAGACACTGAGAGTCATGGCCCAGCCACACGGCTACACATATTTTGGGGGGGACACAATTCAATCCATGACAATAGTAAAACAAAATCCTTGACAACTTCAATTTTTTCTCCATTTATCAAAGGAAAGTTTATTCTTACACAGTCTGGTAGGCTACAAGTTCAAATTCAGGATACTCACTCCAGAGGAAGGTTCTCCCCCTTGTCAACTCTGGAGACAAGTCCGGTATTATATTAATCTTTGTCTGGGGACCGTCTTGGCGCAGGAACCTCAGGTCTGAAGGATATGCTCTTCTCCTTTGTTTATTGGTCTAGTTGTGAGGATTTTTATTCTTTATGTGGAAGTATAATCCATAGTGAAGGCTGTGGTCTTTGATCTTTGTCAGTATTTTAAGTCCTCTTAAGCTTCAGTAAGCAAAGTTATGTGATCTGTATAATGCAAGTTGTTAATGAGTCTTCCTCCAGTCCTAATGCCCTGTTCTTCGTATAATCTATCTTCTCAGATTATTTACTCAACATTCAGATTGAACAAGTATAGTGAAATGATACAAGCTTGATGCATACCTTTTCTGACTTTAAATCATACAGTATCCATGTGTTCTGTCCAAATGATTGCCAGTTATATCGTACATACTTAAAAAATATTTCATTGACAGATTGAATTAGTTTATTCTTAAACTTTGTTTCCTGACATACTTCTGCTCTGCTGTATTAAATAAATTTTAGTGGTAAAGATCTCTGATTAAGTTTAAAAGAATTGTTTTTAAATGAGATCAGAAGACACTTGCCACTTTTCCCCCTAAATCTGTGAAATGTTTCATTGTCTTTCAATTTTAAATCAGAAAAATCCCGTTCTCCAAATACTTAAACTATTGAATATATTCAATTCAGAGAGTCCTGCGAATCCTGAACTTTCATATTGTTAAATCTGTTTTGTTTGTTTAATTCTCCTGTTACTTGTGAGTATTCATAATTGGTAGAATGTGTATGAATGAGAGATTTCAGCTTTGATGGTACCCTGTACCCACCCATACTCTGTCCAAAGCAGTTGTGCAGCACAGAGTTCTTCATTTCATGGTGCATGTCAGAATGAGCCCTCCCTTAAGCTGTCTCTCCCATGTTGGCTGCTTGCATTCTAGCTCCTGGCTTTGCAAGCTCCCAATTGTCTCTTTATTAATTCTAAATAAGATGTCTAGCCACTAACGTAGTTGCATTTTACCTGTATTGAGCTCAATTCTTATCTCCCTTGGGTGTAATCAGTTTATTGGCTGTATGCTTGTTTTCACAAGCAGGTGCAAAAATGACCAGCAACCGAGCTCCAGCAGACAAATCTACCAATTACTGATCCAGCCATAAAGATTTGTAAATGAATGAGCAGGTATCATGGAGAAAAATGTAAGGAGATGTTGGTGGCTCTTTTCCAGGTCCCATCTTGATACTGTTGGATCACTCACTTATGATGATACTGGAAAAGCCTGTTATTCATTCTTCTTCTCTAATTTTTTGCTTTGTTTTGTTTAGTTTTGTTCTTTAATATTATCATTGTTCTTGGTCTGTTTTCTCATGCTCCTGAACTCCAGTTTTGGGTTTCCTTTGGTCCCTTGGGCTGAAAACTTTCTCCTGTATCTTTAGAACAGATAATGTCATTAAGTATTCACCCCTCATTTTTTAAGTAACCCAGTAAGTCATGAACACTAAAATACTTTCAGTGAAATTGTTTAGAAGTAAAAAATTTAGCTTTTATTATTTGATAAATCTTTTAATTTCCAGCAGGCATAAACCAAACTTTAGGTCATTTTGCATTCAGAATAAGGTAATGTACCCCAAACCACAAAACAACAAATGCTGGAGAGGCTGTGGAGAGATTGCAACTCTCCTATACTGCTGGTGGGGATGCAACATGGTACACCATCCTTGGAAAATAATCTGGCACTTCCTTAAAAAACTAGAAATAGAAACATCATATGATCCAGCAACCCCACTGCTTGGACTATATCCTCAGAAATAAGGACTGTCACATGGACTAACACATGCACACAATGTTTATTGTAGCACTCTCCACAATAGCAAGAAATAGAATCAGCCTATGTGCTCATCAACAGATGAACAGATAAACAAACTACGGTATATATACACAATGGAACAGTGTGCAATGATAAAGAACAATGGTGATTTTTAGGAAATGTCTCATAATCTGGTATCAACTGGAAGACATTATACTGAGTGAAATCAGTCAGCTGCAAAAGGACAAATATTATATGAGACCAATATTATAAGGACTTCTGCACAGAAGAAAATACTCTTTGACAGCTACAGAGGTGGAGATGGAGAAAGAGGGTTATTCATAGATTAGATAGTCAATAGGAATTCAGTTAGGTGAGGGGAGTGACAGCATGCAATAGAAGACAGATCAGTATAACTGGACTACACTACAAACTGAAAGGTTTCCTAAACTCTAGCCAACATTTCAAAGGATAGAGTAGAAGGGATAGGGGTCTAGGGATCTTGCTTTTAGGGGACATTGTGGTCAATTGTCATAACTAGCCTTTTGCTAAGAGAGTCTTCTGCACACCATATTGGTGAATGGTTTTGGGGTCTTAAAAGCCAGCCAGCTGCCATCTGAAGAACATCAGTTGGTCCCAACCCACCTGAAACAGATGACAACTGAGAACACTAAACACACAAGGAAAAATGAGCCCAGGAGACAGAAAACCCATCATTGCTAGACTGCATCAGCATGAGACCAGAAGAACCAGATGGCTTCCGCCCTCCACCCAAGACAGCCCTGACAGACAACACAATAGAGTCCCTGACATAGCACTGAAAGAGGTATGCAGATCAAGAACTGTAGTAAAAGACCTGAATTGATGGCCTGACTCTCTAGAAGGTCCCCTGGGAACATGGTCCCTAGACTTGCTGCTGGCCCAGACCTGAAACCAGTACTGAGGTCAACACTGCAGAAAAAGAATGGACTGGGCTTGGGGACACAGAGCGAGCATGTGTTGTGTGTACTTTATGGTTTTATATGTATATAAGATGTTGTCCTACTGGTTTACTTCTAGAGGACAGAGGAGAGGAGGGGATAGGTGTTCATTAAGTGGATCCTAGAAGAGTGAAAAGGAAAAGTGTGCTGACATAGGGTGAGGTTAGCAGATGGAGTTTCAGAGAAGTGGGGGATGCAAAATTGACTTGGATTGTATGCTATCACTTAATCACAATTAAAAAAAAAAAAAAGGTAATCTATTCTTCTAAGGCCTAGATACCATCCATGACACTCTAGGTCCCAGAAGATTTAACATTACTGGCTGTGTGTATTTCCCAAAGACAGTAGTCCTGTTCGTGTGTACAGTCACATTTCCAAGGTCTTTTGGTTTGCCTTTTTCATTGGTCACAGCTGTCTCACGCCATCATGGTGTTAGAGCTCTCTGCTGGCATTATGTAGGCTTTAAAACGAAGCAATCAGAGATAACTGGTTTGTGCATCCAAGAGACGGAGTGGTAAAAATCATACGTAGCTAACTTTTTTGTTGTTTGAAGTGACTATAAAAGATAATAGATATGTCAATAGACAGACCAGCAGTGCAGAGGGAAGAAAATGCAATACATGAAAAAAACCTTCAAAATAAAGCAACTGCTAGGAGGAAAAAATTCCCTAGGCATGCTGCTTCACAACTCCTCCCCATTCCCTGCTACCGCTCACACACAAACACGGGCAGCCAAATGTATGGCTTGAATGCTTTCTGTTCAAGTCATGTCAAACTGGTAAATAAATTTGTAAGTACAAAAATTATTTGAAATGTTTTCAAAGCTAGGACCATCTGATAAAGAAGGTACCCAAGGAGCAGTTGAGCCTGCAAGTGATAGGGACTATTTACACTAGGAAAATATCCTACCTTTAGCCAGGATATTGAGTGTTCCATAATTTACATAAACTCTCACTTTGTATGCGTGCATTGGTAATTCCTGTTACAAAGCTAAATTTGGAAGCAATTATAAACAGTAAGTCAGTAACAAAAGAGATTGCATCTTTTGCAATATCTCAACTTTATCATTTTCCCTGCTTGGGGAATCTAGCCACCTATACATTAAAAGAAAGCTAGAAGATGGATTACATGTGAAAAGCATCATTTGAGAGACCTGAGCGTAAAGAAAAAGCTAGAAAGACAATGTCTATACTCACTCTCCGCGTTACTGGCACTTTGCTGACGGTCCCTACGTGTGTTGACAGTTCCATGGTGCTAAGTAAGGCTGAGTTTAACAACGTGAAGAATTCAGTTTCACACGTTGCTAAGTATGAAATAGTATTCCATAAATGAACTGCACTGCCTAGCTTATGTTTCCTGAATGAAAGAGTGAATGATGGATGATGAAACAAATTAACAATTTGAAAGTAAGTGCATATAATGGAGAGACTTGGAACATGGCTGTGTTTCCCACCAATGTGCAACTGCCTGGGGATAATACAGAAATTGCCTTTTGCTTAATAATATAAGTTTTAAATCAATCTCTTTCAATTAATCAGTAGCAGAGATGCTGGCCTAGCTCCTGTTACAGCCTTTGCATTTGTTATTAACATTGCTCACAGAACCTATGATTTATTTATTTTTTAGTAACCAATGTACACAGTGTACATCCAAGAGAAGGAGTGGTAAAAGTCATACGAAGCTAACTTTTTCATTGTTTGAAGTGACTATAAAGGATAACAGATACGTCAGCAGACAATTTAACCAGCAGTGCAGAGGGAAGAAAATGCAATACAGGAAAAAAAAACTTCAAAATAAAGCAACTGCTAAGAGGAAAAAATTCCCTAGGTGTATACTTATGAATCAGCTATGATTTAGGTTTCAAAAAATTTTTGGCCTATATTTTATAGAGGATTATATATCCCGTGGAATTGTTATATTGTTTTAAGAATGATTTTGTGTTGTTGTTGTTAGGTGCCATTGAGTTGGTTCCAACTCATAGCAACTGTGTTAACAACAGAAAGAAACACTGTCATTTTTATGCTTAAGCCCACTGTTGCAGCCACTGTGTCGATCCATCTTGTCAAGGGTCTTCCTCTGTTTCACTGACCCTCCACTCTACCAAGCATGATGTTCTTCTCCAGGGACTGATCTTTCCTGACAACATGTCCAAAGTATGTAAGATGCAGTCTTGTCATCTTGGTTTCCAAAGAGCACTCTGGTTGTACTTCTTCTGGAACAGACCTGTTTGTTCTTTTGGTGGTCCATGGTCCATTCCACATTCATGATTTTAGAAAATATCAATTAAAAAACAAGTTAATACAGCGTTTTGCTAATGAGGTCTCTCTGCACCCTACATTGGTGAGTAACATCTGGGGTTTTAAAAGCTGCCAAGCTGCCAAGCTGCCATCTGAGGGTGCAGCGAATATTCCCAACTTAGCAGGAACGGATATCACCAAGGTCCATAATGACACAGGAGAAAGAGAATCCAGAAGACAGAGAGACCCATGTGACTAGATGTCTACATCGATTTGTGACTGGAAGAACCAGATGGTGCCCAGCTACCACCAGTGATAGCCACAGTGGAGCTCACAAGGTTGAGTCTCACTGGCAGCACAAGTATAAATAGGGGTACACCCTGAGATCTCCACTAAAAGACCACAATTGATGGTCCAGAGGCCTCAGAGTTCTCCTGAGAGCATGGCCTCTGGCCTTGATGATGCCCCTGTCTGTAAATCATAATGAAGGCCAACTTTTCAGACAGCAGTTAATTGGACTTGGTGACGCAGAGTGACCATGTTGTGTGGATACTTTATGGTTCTAGGTATCTACAGCAGGTCATCCTGTTGACCTCATACTAGAGGAAGGGGAATGGGTGGAGAGGAGAAGATAGGAGACTGTTGGGAAGATAGAAATGTATGGAGCAGAGAGGAAGAGTGTGCTGTCACCGTGCAGGGAGAGCAATGGGAGCTGCATGTAGGTCAGCATGCAAATTTAAATGGGAATGTACATTTTCATTCAAACATAATAAAAAAAGTTAGTAATGCAGTGCTACCACTGCTAACCACAAGGTCAGCAGTTCGAATCCACCAGGTGCTCCTTGAATAGTCTTGGGGTCAGTTCTACCCTGGCCTCTAGGGTTGCCATGAGTCGGATCCGACTCGATGGCACTTGGCTTTTGGCGTAGTTAATAAATAGGAACATCTGTGTAGAAAATATAGTAAGAAAGATGAGTAATTAATACAATAGACCTACAATAGAGGGATTTCTGTTTTGTAAAGCTACCTAAGTTCTCACCTGCTAGAAGACTCTTCAGTTTCCTAGGCAAGTTTCCTTGACACACTCGTAGATGGACCTTCCCTTGACAGGCTCCAGCTGCAGAGACCAGTAAAAAAGCTCAGAACTTACTCCTGGTGTGGTCTCACCTCCAAGCCATTTCTCTCTTTTTCTGAGCTGTCAGTTTTTCTATTACTCTCTGTTTGGGAGCATTAAAATTAAATTCACTGTGACCTAATCCCTGTATATGTCAATCACCACAGGTCTCTCCATTATTCTTCATTCCCCAGATCAAAACCAAACCTTTGCAACTGAGTTGATTCTGACTCACCAGAATATCCAGTGTATCCTTCACTCACTTCTCTGCCTGTCCCTGAACTGCTTCCCCTTCTCCCAACTCCTGAATCCCGCCCTTATTTTTCAGCTGCTGAACTCCTTCTACATTGGTTTTCAGAATCCAGTGCATCCTCAGACTCTCTTCTAAGTCTTTTTTTACTTCTTCTAATCTGGTTTTGACTTCCCACACAGCTTATGCAGTTAGTGTTTATCTCCTTTTCCACCCCTTCTAACCACCAAGCTTGAAAACATGGTAGGTATCCTTCTCATTCTAATACCACTTCTAACATAGTCTCTTCCCTTCCTAGCTAAAGACCTTCAACCCGTATGACTCAAGTAATTTCTTCTCCTTGCTTGATGATTTGAAAATTGAGTTGCTGTTATTGTCCCTAAAACTACCCTTTAATAGTTTTGTGTGATGTCAAATACACAAAGATAGTTTCACACTTATGCTGGTCACTTAATTCCTCAAATAATTTTGTACTCTGTGACATCCACTCACTCTCGTATTCAGACTCTAATCTTTTTATTAATAAATGTAGCCCTTCTATAATCTAAATTTAAAACTAGCATTCTCCAACCATCACTTCTTTTCACCTCAAGTTTCCTAACCCTTCACTCCATTCTTTCCATCCCTAGAATTACGGTCTGTCCGTCTTAGTGACTTTACATCAGCACATGTAATATTCATGCCATTGTATCTGTTTTAGTCATCTAGTGCTGCTATAACAGAAATGCTGCAAAGTGGATGGCTTTAAAAGAGAAACATTTATTCTTACACAGTCCAGTAGGCTACAAGTCAAAATTCAATATGTTCACTCCAGGGGAAGGCTTTCTCTTTGTCAGCTCTGGAGGAAAGTCCTCGTGTTGCATCAGTCGTTGTTCACGGAGCATCTTGGCACACGAACCTCAGGTCTGAAGGACGTGCTCTCCTCCCAGTGCCACTTTCTTGCTGGTGTGAGCTTCCCAACTCTCTGCTTGCTGCCCTTTCCTTTTATCCTACAAGGGATAAAAGGTAGTGCAAACCACACTCCAAGGAAACTCCCTTTACACTGGAGCAGGGAGGTGACCTTAGGAAGGGATTTGCAGTCCCACCCTAGTCCTCTAACATACAGCATAGGAAAATCACACAATGAAGGACAATCACAAAATACTGGGAGTGATGGCCCGGCCAAATGGCTACATGCATTTTTGGGGGGACACAGTTCAGTCCATAACAGTATCCTACTTAGTCACTTAAATTCATGATTAACTATTAAAACCACTCCTGTGCCTGTACCTTTAACTCCCTTGCTGCTTGCTTACTTTGATCCTTATTTGTAATTCACTGATAGCACAATGGTCCTAATAAGATCCTGTTCTCTAGTTGACTGGAGAAAAGAACATGTCCATACTGATGGGTCCTGCTCATTGACATTCTGAAGACCCCAACTTCAAGTGACCTGTATTGCTACCTGGATTTTTCCCTAGGCCAGTCACTGTGTTGCTCTTTGAACAAGCATTTTATTCCTTTTATTCTTTTTTTATGTATCACAAGCTTTTCATGTTTATTCTTATCAGAAAGTGTTGCACCTCATTTCACTGAGACAATAGGAGCGGTTAAAAAGTCCCCACCACTACATTGACTGCCTACCTGTTTCTGCCTTCTTTTGTTTTTGCTATAAATGAATTGAACTTTGCTCCTGGAAAAGCATAGTCTCCCAAGGGGAACCACAACCCATCCTTTCTGTCTACTCAAGACCTACACCTGAAAGTCTCTCCTTCCTTACTGGTTATTTTTCCACATCTCTACTATTTCTCCCCATTGTCACATTACTCGTTGCTACTTCTCCCTTTTTGATCCCATTCCCCAACCCATCTCTTTCTTTCCTCTTACAGTTAATTGATTTGTTCCTTTTAATTTTTACCATTTAATTGTATCTTGAGCTCATTATAAACAATACTGCCTCCTTGCCAACACAGCAGAAGTAATCTATTCTTTATGAGGTTATTAATGACCTCATGTTGCTAAATCCAGAGAAAATGATTTTTGTTTTTTGGTTTGTTTTTCAGTTCTCATCTTGTGTAAACTTTCAAAAAGCATTTGATGCAACCACTCACTCCCATCTTAAAATATTGTCCTATTCTGGCTTCCAAGATGGCACAGTCTCCTGGTTTTCCTTTCAATTTGCTAGTCATTTGTCTCATTGTTGTTACTGATTTCTCTTTATCTTATTGTTCTCTTGTTGCTGAAATATTTCAGCATTCTGTCTTTGAACTTCATTCCATTTTTAAAATATACACTCACTGCAAATGCCAACATTTAAAGGAGATTCCTTGAAGCAAACATGACTAGCCACCATCAAAATTAATGGTTCCTCTTTTGTAGCCTAGCATTGTCATTGGGAAGTAGTTACTTAGCCTACCACTACATTTCCCAGACTACTTTGCACCCTGTGTGTAGGCTTGAACTAGTTCTGGACACTCTAATTTGAACAACAGTGATGTGTGCCATTTCTTGGCCAAGGATGTGAAAGCTAATGAGACCTCTTTAGCTTTTCTTTCCCTTTCTGCCATGTCAGTATCACAAAAACCTGGGGCTAGTAAGATCCCAAGGTGAAGAGAATCTGTATTTCTTAATTTCTGCGAAGAGGAGAATCATTAACCAGAAAAGTGAATAATAATAATCACTTGGCAAAGTTCAGCTATTAGTAAGCTGAGGGAGGTACAAAGTTTCTAATTCGCATTTTATTGTCCCACTATTGGAAACCCCCTGGCTGCAGAGTGGTTAAGTGCTACATCTGCTAAACACAAGGTCGGCATTTAAGTCTACCAGGTGGTACTTGGAAACCCTATGGAGCAGTTCTCCTCCTCTTATAGGGTCTCTGTAAGTCAGAATCCACTCAACAACACTGAGTTTGCTTTTGGTTTTTAATATGAATGAACAACGAATATCACCAAATGTCTGAGGAAAACTTCTAAAGTATCAAAAAGGCAAACAAACCAAAAAGGGAAAAAAGAAAAGAAAAAAACTAAACATATTGCCATCAAGTCAATTATGATGCATAGCAACCCTATAGGACAGAGTAGTACTGCCCTCTAGGGTTTCCAAGGAGCAGCTGATGGTTTCGAACTACTGTCTTTGTTTAACAGCCACAGCAATTAACCACTGCATACAGAAAAATCAGACAAAGGGGAAAAAAAGGAATTATTAGCACCAGAAAAAGAAAAGATTCATACTAAAAAGAAAAGGTAATCAGTGTATATTACAAGATTTATGTGAGCAATATCTACAAAGTCACAGTTACATAAGCAGTGGATGCTGGTTTGACAAATAATTGTAATATAACTATATTATGAGAATGAGGAAGGGGAGGGTTTATGAGTAGGGTAGGGGATATAAGAAAGAGCAGCTCCTGTCTGCCAGCTAAAATTGTGTATTGTCTACAACTGAGAACTCGAGAAATAGCAGTATAAGCATTTTATTTACGTATGGGGAGGTAAGTACAAGAAGATACAGTTAAAGAGTTGAAAAATGTTTGCCACAGTGGTGAGGAGAAGTGGCAAGGGAAATGCAATCTGATGGTACTAAGTTTTATGTGGTTTTTTAACCCTTTCAACTATTCAAATGGAAAATGAGAGAAAATCAAATTAAAATAAAAAACAAAGTGGGAATCATTTTTGTTTCTCCTCTTACTCTCCCTAGCAGTGTTATACTTTAGTCAGGTTAATTTGTTAATTCTACTATTCTGTATTTTGCCATCCCATTCTACCTGTAGCTAAATTTTATCAAATTGTTCAATCTTTTAGAAAAGAAGGTCAGTGTTTCGTTGTTGTATTATTTGTTAAATTTGCATATAGATAATCACACTGAAGACAGATACGGAAATTAGGAGCCTTCATTTATTCCCTTGAAAGTACTGTCATATTATACATTGGCTAGCTCTAAAACCTGTGTCTGATTTTCTAGTTAAATTATGGAAAGTTTGAAATAATGAAACTGATTTTGTTAACAAGTTGTGACTCTTTAAGAAGAGCTGAGAGACAAGTAACCCTGGTGGCATAGTGATCAAGTGCTACAACTGCTCACCAAAATGTTGGCAGTTCAAATCTACCAGCCACTACTTGGAAACTCTATGGGGCAGTTCTACTCTGTCATATAGGGTCTTTGTGAGTTGGAGTCAACTCAGCAGCACTGGAGACAAGAAATCAAATAAGAATAAAATCATATCCTACCAAACCCTAAACAGAGTGCATCAATAACCTTGAAGTCATATATGCAAACAAATGGATAATGGATTACCGAAAACTTCAAGGGTGGGCTCTCAAATTAAATATACAGTAGTTGCATTGTTGTGGTATTGGTGGTTGTTATCTGTCCTTGGGTTGGCCATCAGCTCGTGGAGACCCCATGTGCAATGGAACAAACAGCTGCCGGTTCCTGAGCTATCACCACTGTGGGTTCTAGATCTGACTGTTGTGATGCATGGTGACTTCATTGGATCATTTTGGGGAAACAGATCACCAGGTCTTTCTTCCTCCGTCATCTTAATGTGGAAGCTCCGCTGCGACCTATTCAGCATCATAAACCTTAAGAAACAAGTGTAAACCATTAAAAGCATTTTTTCTGATTCTGCCTGAAAGTCATTGCTCAAGTGCTTACACAGTACAAACCTCTTCCATATGGAAATAAAACAAAATTGCATGACAGGAACAGTGAATTGCATAACAGGACAAACTGAGTCAAAAGATCTCAGTCTTAAAATAGCTCAATTTAAAGCCAGAAGTGAAATTTGAAATCAGAATACTCAATATTATAATTGGTAGATTTGTGATTGAATTGCCAAAAATTATTTGTTGCAATCCTTCTGACCAGTCTGCATTCATGATAGTGTTTTTTTTCACCAAAATACGATTAACATATAAAATCCTCCTGAAAGTGGGTCAGTTCTACCCTGGCCCCTAGGGTCGCCATGAGTCGGATGCGACTCGATGGCACTTGGCTTTGGCAATCATGGAATGCAAATTTCCAAAAGATCTGCTGCCACAGTGTGTTGCTGTGGTATTAGATTACTGCGAAGACTGCCGTCGATTATGAGACAGAACATTAATTCTCCACCTCAGTCTGATCTTGACCCAGATATAGGAGCAAGGATAGAAAGCTAACTGAAAGTGATTCACTTCACCCCTGCATGTCAGACTTCCTATGCAATAATTGTATTTCCCCACTTTACATAATAATACGGCGTGCAGCCTACTTCTGTTTTTGAAATCACCAGGAGAGTGCCAATTGTTCTTGCCATTATCTGATTTTTCTGTCTAACTGGGACAGTGTTTCTCAAACTGTGTGACTTATCACCCTGGGGAGATTTCAATCTTTTCATAGAGATGGAAAGCCCACCCAAGGAGAAGGACAGTCTATTTTTCCTACTCGCTAATTATATTCCCTAATAGCTGAGGAAGCAAAAGCATTTGATCAGGAATCTTTTTGATATGTTCTGGTTTTGTCAGATGAAGTGTATCCTTTCTCCTTCACATTATTTCTTAAGTGTCCATACTTGAAGGAAATGATTTGTTTCTCAAGGATTCGTAGTTTAAGGAGCAAGAAATATAATTGAATTTGATCATCAAATTAATAATTGCCTCTATTTGTATCTCAGAGTAGGAAGAAATATAAAGGTTTCAAGAAGCTGGAACCATGTTAGAGCTCTATTTGCTTTTTTTAACCTCCTATGAGGGAAACCCTGGTTGGTGTAGTAGGTAAGTACTAAGTCTATTAACCAAAAGATCAGCAGTTCAAATCCACTAGGCACTCCTTAGAAACTGTATAGGGCAATTCTGTTCTGTTCTATAGGATCTCTGTGAGTTAGAATTGACTCCATAGCAGTAGGTTTGTTTGTTTGGTTTTGGGGTGAAAGTGTTGTAGTTGCACAGTGAGTGAAGTACTGGGCTGCTAACTGAAAAGTCAGTATTTCAAACCCACCAGCTGTACTGTGGGAGAGAACACCTAGTGATGTGCTATTGTCAATTACAGCCCAGTAAACCCTGTGGGGCAGTTTTTACTGTGTCACCTTGGGTCATCCTGAGTCAGGGTCAACTCCAGGGCATGCACTCAATAGAAATGATTAGAATTGTATAATTTCTGAGATATTTTGATGTTTCAATTTTTCACTTACTTGATAAGTTATTATTTATATTTTCAACTTATGTACATGTCCCCTCACAAATGTACTAAACCACTGCACATTATCTTCCATGCCAATAATTTTAGACAGCCAGCCAAGTGCTGTTGAGTCGGATCGAATTTTAGATAAGGCTACTGAAAAGCTTGTTGTTGCGTGGTCCATGACGAGGCAAGATGCAGAATCAGAAGTAATAGTGCCACTGTGGATTTTCTCCAAGTCTGTGCTCTATTTGAATGAGACACACTCCCAGCCCAGTAACTGATCTAGTCCCCAGAACAGTTACAATTAATTCTGTATTATCTAAAAGTCAAATATTCACAGGAATAATATGCATACTTTGTCTTATCCCTGCCTACTTAGGTACAAGTCTAGCTGTTATATTCTTTTTAACATTATGCAATCTTCGGCATAATTGATTCTGTTGAAACCACCCCTAGTCTATATTTTGTGAGAATAGTAATAATATAAGAATTATTGACACATTAATATGCTTCCTACTGATAACTATAACCTCTACACTGATAACTTTTCTATTCTTGTATTTTCTGAAAAGGAATTAATTATGTCTACAGTTTTGTGTTCTGCTTAATTTTACTTTCTATGAATTTTCAATTTTATACAGGTAACTCAAAAGTATATTATCAGGTGGGTCTACCAAAGCTTTCTTAGCCATTTTAGAAGGACGTTAAAGATTTAACACAATCATCTTATCTGGTTCAAAGAATGTGTTAACTGAAAAGATAACCAATTAAAACAGAATTCTGTGCATAGTATATATTAGTTTAATGGAACACATTCATTCATGTAGAGCACTGAAGAGATCAGAGAAGTTGAAATGGTGTCAGATGAAAATGCCAGGGTTTACTGAGCTAAGCAAATACAAATACATTCACAGACCAGCTAAAGAATAATAATAAAGGAATGAAACAAGTACCATTCGAAAAAGTAGCAATCTGTAAGACCTACAGCAAACAGGAAGGGTGCAATGATGGTTCAATGGTAGAATTCTCACCTTCCACATGAGAGACTAAAGTTTAATTCCAGCCAATGCATGTTAAGTATGGGTACTAATCATTTGTCAGTGAAAACTTATATGTTACTATGATGTTGAATGGGCTTCAGTGGAGCTTTCAGACTAAGACTAGAAAAAAGATGTGGCAATCTGCTCTGAAAACTCAACCAATGAAAGCTCTGTAGATCTCAATGGCCTGACACCATTTGTGAGTAAAGTTGCCATGAGTCAGGTTCCAACAAGAACAACATAGCAAATGCTGGAATATATAACCCTGGTGGTGCAGTGGTAAAGCATTTGGCCACTAGCCAAAAGTTCAACAGGTAGACTCCAACAGGTATTCCTTGGAAACCCTAAGAAGCCATGGTACTCTGTCCTGTAGGGTCACTATGAGTTGGACCCAACTTGACAGCACTGGATTTGCTTTTGAATTATAGCCAATTTAGAATGAATAGGCTGGTAGCACAGTGGTTGAGTGCTCAGCTGCTAACCAAAAAATCGGTGATGCAAACCCTCAAGTCTCTCTGCAGAAGAAATATGTGACAGTTTTCTTTTGTAAAGATTTATGGCCTTGGAGACCCTACGAGAAGTTCTAATATGTCCTATATATCATGAATACAAGTTGACTCAAAGGCCAGCCAAGCCAAGTGCTGTCGAAAGGCAGAAGGTATTTTATTTTTTTGGCGGTCAATCAAATTATCAGTACTAAGCAAATAATACCTATCTGTAGGCCTACTTGCTTTGAAACCTCTGGGCATCTAATATGGCATCTTAATTTTGCTCAGGGAGAATTTCAGAACATCAGAGCTCATCATGTTTAACTACAAGATTGTTCATTCAAAAAAAAAAAAAAAAAAAAAGGTACATCAAATAGTCCCAACTCAGCTGGACAGATGATCACCAAGGACAACAATGACTTCAGGGAAAAAGGGCCCAGAAGGAAAAAATAAATAAATAAATAAACCCATGTGAGTGGGTGACTATATCAACATGTGACCAGTAGAACCAGAGGGTGCCCAGCCACCACCAGTGACAGCCATGATGGGGCTCACAATGTTGAGTTTCAGTGGCAACATGAGAAAAAAAGGGGTACACTCTGAGAACTTCACTAAAAGACTGAAGGCCTGAGAGCTACCCTGGGAGCATGGCCCTCAGACCTGCTACTGCCCCTGATTATACATCGTTAGTGAGTTCAACTCTTTGGATAAGAATGGATTGGATTTGGGTACACAGAACGGCCATATTGTGTGCATACTTTATGGTTCTATGCATCTATAGGATGTTGTCCTACTGGCCTCCTACTAGAGGGAGTGAATAGGATGGAGAGGAGGGGACAGGAGATTGTTAAGAGGATATGACATATATGAAAGGGAAAGGAGAAGTGTGTTGTCACTGGGCAAGGGGAGCAGAGGGAGCTGAAGATAGGTGGGCACGCAAATTTGAATTGTATTATAAACTTTCACTCAATCACAACAATAATAATAATAATAAAAACCTGTTGCCATTGAGTTGATTCCAATTCATAGTAACGCTATAGGACAGAGTAAAACTGTCCCCTTGGGTTTCCAGGGAGTGTTTGGTGGATTTGAACTGCTAATCTTTGAGTTAGCAGCTGTAGCTCTTAACTACTATGCCACCAAGGTTGCCAACATCATTCACAATTTTTTTCTAAAAGCATTTTTTTTTTGTAATATGCCCATGGCTTTCAATTTTATAAACTCCTAATTCTACTTCATAATACATATTTGTATGTATGCTATCTAACTGTATGTATATACTCAATAACTAGCACACACTAGAAATTCCTATGCACTTTAAATATATTGTATTTTTTCCTCCTGGTTCTGGAACCCTGTAAGACTTAGTTTCTCCTATAATTTTTCTCATCTGGATGTTATACACTCAGATTATTCACTGACTGTTCATGTCATTCATTTGGTTCTCACTTTTAAACAGCAGTGCTATAAACTGTCCTTCACCCAGAAAACACTGCCAAGGCTTGAAATACTAGCCAAGAACAATTTTAGAGGAAAATTTGTCCACTATTTGGAAATTAGATCAAAAAAATGACTCAGTCAACAGAGGAAGTAAGAGTATGA
The DNA here is from genome assembly GCA_028571685.1 of Heterohyrax brucei. NCBI lineage: Eukaryota > Metazoa > Chordata > Mammalia > Hyracoidea > Procaviidae > Heterohyrax > Heterohyrax brucei. The sequence goes on from CM053147.1 coordinate 24,598,714, forward strand.
GCGTGCTTTTTAAAACTCACAAATGGCAATTTAAATTTCAGCTTGGTCATTTATACATTTTTCACCTGAAGTCACATGTTTGGTTTTTTTGGTATCATCTAGTTCTTTCTCTCCCAGCCACTTAATTGATGCCCAGGTCATTGACCACTGCCCCAGAAATATATAATGTTCTATCCATTGTCTTTCAGATTCAATTGTGAAAATGATTACAATGCAGCTGGCATCAACTTTTGACTTGTATTCACAGAGTTAATCCATTTTTAAACTACATTCAGTCTTTGTCTTCCTGTTTTAGCTGATCTTTAGGACCCAGCCACTGCCCCACCATGTAGAAACAAGTCACAAGTGGAGGAAGGGGGAACAGTTCAATAGCTGGGAGACACATAGTAATCTGAGCTACCTCTTTATGTAGTGTTCTCACACCTTCTCCCCTACTCAGGTTTCCTCCTGAATGTACTGTTTCCATCTTACAGGAGACCATTGTAAGACCTACCCAACCTTACAACCTTATAACGTTAACAGATCTGAAAGAATCCAGCCCATAATAGGCATAATGACTTAGTGTGCTAAGATCAATTTTTCCATCTCTCCCAGTGCTATGCAATACACTGTGTCTTCATTATCTAGGGCCTCTGTAACAGAAATACCACAGTAGATGGCTTTAACAGACAGAAATTTATTTTTTTAATGGTTTAGAGGGCTGGAAGCCAAAATTCAGGACACAGGCTCTAGGAAAATGCTGTCTCTGCCCACTCTGGGGGAAGGTCTTTGTCTCTTTTCAGCTTCTACTCCTGGTTTCCTTGGCAATCATCTAGGGTGTATCTTCCCCTGCATTTGTGCTGGCTTACTTGTTTAATCTGCTCTTTTATATCTCACTGGAGATTGACTGAAGGCACACCCTACAGTAATAGTGTATGACAATAGTGAAGGTTCTCAATTTGGGGGCTTTCAATTACATTCCATTCCAACCATTGATCTATTCTATACTATACCAGCAGTGGAAACCCTTGTCCTGTAGTGGTTAAGAGCTGCAGCCGCTAATTAAGAGATTGGCAGTTCAAATCCACCAAGCACTCCTTGGAAACTCTAATAGGGAAGTTCTACTCTGTCCTACAGGGTCACTGTGAGTCAGAATTGAGTTGATGGCAATGGAGTTTTGGAGGGGGAGTTTTGTGGTTGTTTTTAATGCTAATGTAACATTGTCTTAATTACTGTAGCTTTGTGGTTTTTTAAAATTAGAAATCATGAGTCTTCCAGTGCTGTTGTTTTTCATGATTGCTTTATGTTGATGTTTGATGGTTGATGTTGATGTTGATGTTTATGTTTGAGAACTCCCCTCTACATTTCAATTCCAAAATTAGCTGATATGCTGTGCTAATGTCTGATAAATGTTTGTTGAATAAATGGAATCACTGTGGGGAAAAAAAAATGAATAAATGATCTGTTTCAGCTAAAGAAAAGTTCTTACAAAATCACTCAAGTCCTGATTTTTTTTTATTGAATGGTTCAATGAAACATTTAAAAACATAATTTAATAAAATTCAATCTGGCTTTTTCGTGAAGATGATGCTGAAAGTGAAGAAGGAAGCACCTGCTCCTCCAAACTGAAGCCAAAGCCAAGGCATGGAAGGCTATGAAGACACAGTCATAAAAAAAGAAGATCCACACTTCACCCACCTGCTGGCAGCCCAAGACACTGAGATTGCAAGCCAGCCAAAGCCAAGTGCCGTCGAGTCGGATCCAACTCATGGCAACCCTAGGGGCCAATTGCAAAGGCAGCCCAAATATCCTCGGAAGAGCCCCCAGGAGAAACAAGCTGGACCACTATACCATCACCAAGTTCCCTCTGACCACTGAGTTATCCCTGAAGAAGGCAGAAGATAACAACACACTTGTGTTCATTGTCGACATCAAGGCCAACAAGCTCCAGATCAAACAGGCTGTGAAGAAACTATGTGACATTGATGTGACATTGATCAGACCTGATGGAGAGAGGAAAGCATATGTTTGTCTAGCTCCTAACTACGATGCTCTGGATATTGCCAACAAAATTGGAATCATCTAAACTGAGTCCACACAGCTAATTCTAAAACTTTTTTTTTTTTTTCACCACACACACACACAAAAATTCAATCTGGTCTTGAGTTATGTAGATAATGGTTTTACATCTTTAATTTTGCCAAACATTTTGAAAATTGTGGCACTGTTAGCAGTAACCATATACTATGAAAGTAACAGATCTGCTGCTTCTCTGATTAGTCCTTCTTCCATATTCCATTTATATTAATGTTGTATCTGTTCCTTTTGTTAAATTCTCTCTATGGAAGAAAAAATATATATATTAGCTAGCTTGTATAGTATAATTGAGTTATATGAAGTGATTTAGAATGATTCTTTTTACTAATTGGCTTTTCCAAAATTAGATGAAATGATTACTATGCCTTAAGCAAAGTGAAATTATCAAATTCTGGAAATTTCCCACAGATCAGAGATGTATCAGCCACTAAGTTTCTACCAGACTGTTGAATTTCCAGTCTTTGATTATACCACAGATTTTAACAAGCTAAGAATACTGCATTTGAGCAATCTCAGAGTTTTCTCTGAATAATAGTTGGTAGATTAACATTTCTTACATCAACAGTCCTTTTTGAGGGAAAGTGTACACTGATAAGATGTAGACCTTGACCAAATTTTTATTCTATAGCAGAAACAGTTGGATCCACAAAGAAGGAATTATTTAATTGTGAAGAATTAGTTTGCATCCTGCTGATACATACACTGAGATAGACAGAGTGGCTGTGGGAAATTCATGAATATTTTGTTAATCATCTTTGAACTCAGATGTGGTGTGCTTTTTAATAACTTGAGAATTCAGTTATATTTAGCAATGTGGAAAAGTGAGAAAAGCACATATTTATGGTTAGTCTGACCCTGTTCTTAACTTCTGAAAAGCCGCCAGAATTATCTGACATTAATAACGTTTGTGTGAGGATTAAAATTAAGTAAGACAGTTTATGAAAAGTATTATTAAACAATATCATACACCAGTAAAGTTTCACTGAATATCATTCAAACGTGGCTGCACCATTACATTGACAGGGATCTGCCAGAAATTCAGGCCAGATTCAGAAGAGAATGTGAAGCCAGGGATACAATTGCTGATGTCAGATGAATCCTAGCTGGAGGCAGAGAATGCCAGAAAGATGTTTGCCCGTGTTTTACTGACTGTGCAAAGACATATGACTGTGTGAATCATAACAGATTATGAATAAGTTTTCAGAAAGTGGGAATTCTAGAATACTTAATTGTGTTCATGAAGAATCTTTAAATAGATCAAGAGGCAGTAGTTCAGACAGAACAAGAAGACATTGATTGCATGGGTTAAAGTTAGGAAAAGAATGTCGAAGCGATGTATCCTTTAACCACACCTATTCAATCTGTGTGCTAAGCAAATAATCTAAGCAGCTAGACTATATGAAGAAGAAGAGGGCATCAGGATTGAAGGAAGACTCATTAACAGTTTTCGTTATGCAGATGACACACTTTGCTTACTGAAAGCGAAGAGGACTTGAAACACTAAAGAAGATCAAACACTAACACATAACAAGTGTAGACAGCTGCAGGACTAGGCAGTGTTTTGTTCTGTTGTACATAGAGTTGCTGTGAGTCAGAACCAGCTAGATGGCACCTAAAAAACAACAGGAAACCAATAGAGGACTTGGCACAAAATAAGTGCTAAGTAAATGCTTGTTCCCTGCTCTCCTCAGCTCTAAAGTAGAGGTGGATGTTTATCTCCCTCAAACCAACAAGTAAACTTTGTTTTGAAATATTATCAAGTAAATGGTTTACTTCAAAAACATGCCTAAGGACTTTCCTTATATATTCTTTCAGTTTTCATCTTCTTGGTGAGTAATCTCTTGCGCAGTTCCTGCCTAGGTCAGTGACAATCTGTCTGCCTTGAGTCAGCCACCATCTGAGTTCAAGTCCAATCTCTGCCTATTAGATTCTACTTAAACTCAATCCTTTTCTCTGCAGTAATGTCTGTACCATGATGCCCACCCTTTGATACTAAAACATAGAATTGAGATTGGCCTCTGTCGTACTGCTCATACCTGAAAAGGTATAAAGGTACGTTGTCTTAAACCTAATTTGAAAGGCTTTAATTTATGAAACTGGAAGTGTATCTCATCTCCAAGACAATTTCATAGAGAAACTCTCCCAATATAGCACTATCAAATTATTTATGAAAAATTTACAATAAAAATACTTCTTTATGATTTATGGGTGAGGGCAGCATCAGGGCCAGGGGCCATGCTCCCAGAGAAACCCCAAAACTGCTGGACCATCAATTGCGGTCTTTTAGTGGAAATCTCAGGATGCACCCCTTTTTATTGTGTTGCCAGTGAGACTCAACTTAGTGAGCTCCATCGTGGCTGTCACTGGTGGTGGCTGGGCACCATCCAGTTCTTCTGGTCCCAAGTCGATATAGGCACCCATTCACTCTTTGGACATGAATGGATTGGACTTGGCAATGCAGAGTGACCATATATTGTATGCACTTTACGGTTCTATACATCTATAGGGTATCAGCCTGCTGACCTCAGGCTGGAGGAAGGAGAATGGCTGGAGAGGAGGGGAAAGGAAGCTGTTGGGAGGATGAGACATGTATGGAGCAGAGAAGAATAGTGTGCTGTCACCGGACAGGGAGAGCAGTGGAAGCTGCATATAGGCGGGCATGTAAATTTATACGGGAATGTACATTTTTCACTCAATCATGTCAAATAACAAAAAATACTTCTGCTTAGACAAAGAAAAAGTGTGTCTAATCAAGATCTCTATACGTGTTTTTCAGATTATTTAATGTTAAAAATAAGCTTCATGACTGAGTCTTCCTAGAGTTGTGCACTGCAAACATTTTTCTTCTAAAATGCTTAGAGGCTCGGACATAATTGGCATTGCTTATTTACCTTGACACAGTTATGAGAATAATTTTGAAATATCTCTCAATTTCTAACTTTCAGTTATGGATTTCCCCTAGTAATTTTTCCCAGATGATAGATATTATGTCGTGTGTACATACAAACATGTGTGTGTATGTACAAACGTGTATATGTGTGTGTATGTGTATATATATATATAATTTCCAACTATTGATTTTTCTTGTTTCTAACTTCCATGTTCCAGTCACCAGCAATTATCACTGCATTCTGATTGCATGCTATTGTTGCTGCTATTAGGTGCTCTTGAACTGGTTCAGAATCAAAGTAACTTTATGCACAACAGAACAAAACTCTGTCTGATCCTGCACTATCCTCACAATTGATATGTTTGGGCCCATTGTTTTAGCAACTGTGTCAATCTATCTTGTTGAGGGTCTTCCTCTTTCTGTTGACTTTGTACTTTACCAAGGGACTGATCCCTCCTGACAACACCTCCAATGTATGTGAGATGTAATCTCATTATCTGTGTTTCTAAGGAGCACTCCAAAGGTACTTCTAAGATACATCTATTCCTTCTTCTGTAAGTGCATGGAACATTCAGTATTCTTCACCAACACCACAATTAAAGAGTGTCAGTTCTTCAGTCTTCATTATTCATTGTACATATTTAATATGTATATGATGTGATTAAAAATACCATGGTTTAGGTCAGGCACACCTCAGTCTTCAAGGTGACCTTGTTGCTCTTCACTACTTTAAAGAGGCCTTTCTTGACAGATTTACCTAAAGCAACGTGTCTTTTGATTTCTTGACTGTTGCCTGTATGTGTGCTGATTGCGGGTCTAAGTAAAATAAAATCCTTGACAACCTCAGTATTTTCTCCATTTATCATGATGTTACTTATTGGTCTGATTGTGATGACTTTTATTTTGTTGAGGTGTAATCCACTGCAGTCTATGGTCTTTGATCTTCATCAACAAGTAATTCACTTCCTCACTTTCAGCATGCATGATTGTGTCACTGGCATAATCCAGGTTGTTAATGAGTCTTCCTCCAGTTCTGAAACTGTTCTTATTCATATACTTCAGCTTCTTGGATTATTTGCTCAGTGTACAGATTAGAATAGGTACAGTGGAAAGAAACATCTCTGACACGTGTCTTTCCTGACTTTAAACCATGCACTGTCCCCTTGTTCTATTCAAGCAACTACCTCTTGGTACATACATAGGTTCCTCACAAGCACAGTTAAATGTTCCAGAATTCTCCTTTGCAGTGTTATCCATAATTTGTTATGATTCGCATTGTCAAATGCCTTTCAATAGTCAGTAATACACAAGCAGGTATGTTTCTGATATTCTCTGTTTTCCCAAAAGATAGATTCCATTCACATCATTAAGGTCTACTTGGCTTTGAGGAGGTCGCTCTTCTCCAGTTGTCTGAATTCCTTCCAACCTGGGGACTCACCTAGTGACACTATGTCCTGTTGTTATTCATAAGGTTTTCAATGTCTAATTCTTTCCAGAAGTAGACTGCTGTGTCTTCCTCCTATTTTGTACTAATCCAGAAGCTCTGCTGTAATCTATCCAATGTGATTAACCCTGCTAGTATCTGAACATCAGTGGCATGGCTTCCAGTACCACAGCGACATGTAAACCCTCCCAGTTCACCACCCTGCCAGGCGTGGGGTGTAATAGCATGTCTCCACATGTTTGTGTATGTATACATCTATATACTTCTATGTATAAATATATACACACATACATATATATACTTACACATACATATATACTTACATATATATACACATACATATACACAAAGTCTAACAACTAAGTTCATGAACGTAATTGTTTTAAGTGCCACATATATAGCACTTAGAATATACTACAGTCACCTTTGAAGTACACCCCTCAGGAAGCTGTGCACCAATGCAGCACCTAGTTCATGCTTAGATGCAATTTTTGAACTCTTCCTGGAATGGTCATTGTGCACAGTGGTATGGCAGCAAGTCTACCAATTTAATTGTCTAGTGGTCCGTGGGGCAGTTTTTAGCCAGCAAACAAATAACTGTATTGGAGCATACTCCTTACTCACTGGATCGGGCCCCCAATGACTCTTTTCTTTACCTGAAGATAAAGGTAATATTGAAAGGAAGACATTTTGATGACCTTCAGGATATCGAGGGTAATATGATGACAGCTCTGATTTGTAAAAGAGTTTCCAAATTGCTGTGAAGAGTGGACTAGGCACTGGCCGCACGGCACAGCTTCCCAAGGGGAGTGCTTTGAAGATGACCAGAGAGATATCCAGCAATGTGGTGTGTAACAGTTTTTCTAGGATGAGTTCTTGAATGTAATTGTTAGACCTCATTTGTGTGTAATATACGTGTGCAGACATGTATGTGTATATATATGCATGTATTTTTTGAAAAGTAACGGAACACTTAACAAAATATTTAGAAACTCTCTCTCATAATCCTAATATGTATTGTTTGTCCAGTCATTTCTCAAATGCAGATGTTTTCAATGCAGACTTGCCTAAATGCATTTTCTTTCCGCCACCTTTGTTCTCAGTCAGTTTCAAAATTTTATTTCAGGATAGGAATTTACAAAAAAATTCAGAATTTATGATACAGCACATAGGAAGAAGAGAGCCCCAGGGCAACGCAATGGTTTTCAAACTTTAGTAATGGGCCAAAAGAGAAAAGAAAAACCCCATTGTCGCTGAGTCAAATACAACTCATAGTTACCCTATAAGACAGAGTAGAACTGCCACTTAAGATTGCTAATCAGTGCCTGGTGGATTTGAACTGTCAATCTTTTGGTTCACAGCTGTATTACTTCACCACCATGCCACATAAGTATCCAACAGTAAGAAACAGACACTAACAAATAAAATGTAAAGGACCCACCCATTCTTGGTGGAAATTACTTCTGTTATTGCATTTTACACATAGAAATTGAACATGAATATGAATTGAAACCTAAAACTAATTGACAATTTAAGTACAAATAAATTATGATACTGTTAAATTTCAAATTAATTTTATGGCTGGTTATTGTTTCTTAACTTGATATCTTAGCTTTCTTGTTTGCTTGCCTGAATATTCTGCTATCAGCACTTCCTTCCCCTGCCCACCCCTCAGCATTTGTCTTCATATGAACTGCAAAACATTGTCATTTTTAAGTCTTTGTAACGCCATTTGTCTTTCACTTGTCCATAACTCATCATTTCCCCAATTTCACGTTAAACCTAAATCTGTGTTTTTTTCCTCCCGGAGATAATTAATGTATGTGTACTCAGCATCAACATGATCTTAAATAAAATCTTCAAACGTAACCACTGAGTTGAGAATAGTAATCTCTTATAACATGTCCTCCATGACCCAAACCTTTTGCCATCAAGCTGGTTCCAACTCATAGTGACCTTACAGACAGAACAGAACTGCCCCCATAGAGTTTCCAGGAAATGGCTGGTGGGTTTGACTTGTGGACTTTTTGGTTAGCAGTCAAACCCTTTAACTACTGTGCCACCAGGGCTCTGAATCATCTATAACAAAACACCAAACCATTGATATCGAGACAATTCCAACTCACAGTGACTCTACAGAACAGAGTAGTACTGCCCCATAGGGTTTCTAAGGAGTCCCTGGTGAATTCAGCCTGCTGACCTTTTGTTTAGGACATGTAGCACTGGACCACTACACTATCGAGGATTCCACATCAGCTACAAGATCCCCAAAATTGTTTATACTTTTTATCTATAAGTTAAAATCTTAGATATAAAAATTATCATAGAGAACTTGGAAATCCTCAAGAACACAAACCTTTAGTGATCTATTGGCTCTTTTATTATAACCATACAATTAATTTAGAGTAAAGCCATTTACTCTGAAAAACCTTGAATGTGGCCTGATAGTAGAAGACCATAGACACATCCAGGGAAGTACAAAGAGTGAATACTATTTTTCCATGGAGCCCTGAGATTGGAATTAGTAAAGCTGAAATAATATGGTTATAATGATCAAATTTTTTGTCTTCTTAAAAGAATGAGAATAGTCAGAATGACTATTCAGAATGATAAGTGAACAAAGACTTGCTTTGATCTTGGGTATCTTTTGGCCAGCTTGTATTCACTTACAATGTGAAAGCTTTATACCTTACTTATTAAGTTTATTCATGACTATAACACACCCTTGCTAAAAATGTTTCTAAAAACCAATTCATTTAAATCTCTTTTGAACCTGAAAAAGTCATCATGGGTCCTTCTTAACATCACTTAGCATATCTAAGCATTTTCCTCATCTACTGTTCATCTAAAACCCATTTTATGTCTTTCTGTTTTTCAAAATTATTTGCTAGCTGACAGATTTCTTATCTCAAGCAAATTTAGCTTTTCTTCTTTTTTCTTTTGGGGACAATGGGGGATTGTAGGTTCCAAAAAATAATGGAAAGAAATGTTAAGTACATATCAGTCTGATTTTTTGTTGTTGTTGTTGAAAACCCATGCTACCTAGTTGCTATTAGATTAAGCACAATTTCTATTAGAGCTTTATAACATAGACCTGAAGTTGTTATTGTTAAATGTCATGTCAATGCCAACCCATAGCGACCCTATGCACAATGGAATGAAACACTGCACCATCCCATACCATGCCCACAGCTGTTGTTATGCCTGAGCCCATTGTTGCAATCACTGTGTCAATCCATCTCATCGAAAGTCTCCTTCTTTTGGGCTGACTCTCTGCTTTACCAAGCATGATGTCCTTCTTCAGGGACTGGTCCCTCCTGACAGTGTGTCCAAAATATGTAAGATGTAGTCTTGCCATCCTTGCTTCTGGGGAGCATTCTGGTTGTGCTTCCTCAGAGATATATTTGTTCCTTCCTTTAGCAGTCCATGGTGTATTCAATACCTTTCTCTAGCTTCACAATTCAAAGGTGTAAATTCTCCTTTGGTCTTCCTTATTCATCACTTAGCTTCTCCATACATATCAGGTGATAGAAAATACTGTGACTAGGGTCAGATGCACCTCAGGCCTCAAAATAACATCTTTGCTTTTTAATATTTTATATTCTGTGTTCTGAATTACCTTTCATTTATTGAACAGCAATTACACAGCCTTCAAAAATTTAATATCCTCTATTTTATTCTCCTTATGGCCCTCACATCTAATCCAATGACATCTGTACATACTGTGTTAGTTTTCTAGGGCTGCTTTAATAAATTATCACAAAGCTAGGTAGCTGTCAGAGTAGAAATGTATTGTCTCATGCTTCTAGAGGCTAGTAGCTAAGAGGATGGTAGCAGGGCATGTTCTTTCAGAATACTCTAGGGGAAGATCCTTTCTTGTCTCTTTCAGTTTCTTATACTCCCAGGCATTCCTTGGATTGCAGGTACAGAATAATGCTCTTGTCAAATGGTCATCTCCCCTCTGTCTCCTTGTATTTCTTCTCCCCTTATAAGGATACAATTCAGAATGAATTACATGAAACCTATCCTACTCTGGTTTGACCTTGTGTTAACTAATAGCATCTTCAAAAAAAACTGTATTTCCAAAAAAGGTATACAGAGATCAAGGGTTTGGATGCTACTCAATCCATGTTATCTATATAACAGCTTTTGTATGTACAGAGGTAGACTTTACTTCTTGTTTATCTCTCTTAAAATTTTTTAGAACTGCTCTAAACATATACACTGGAAAAAATGAACACCTCAAAAGTGAAAGTGTTTACTTTCATTTGTCTTTTTACTTTATGAAAATGGAGAACAATGGGCATGCTAATCACAGCATATTTATACTTCCAAATATTGCATTTAATTATATCCTTCTGCTTAAACAAAAAAGAGACAATTGAAGGTAGTTAGAAGCACTTTCCATAATGGGTTTCTATTATAAGATAAGCAAAACCTCTAAATGGTAAGAATTAGTGCTTCTGAGTTACAATATTGCAAGTATACTAACATTGCCTCAAGGGAGAGGAGTTTGTATTACTTTTTCAGTCGTAAAATCTGATTTTTTATCAGAATGATGTCTTTACTCAAGAAATAGCCAATCATAAAAAGTTATTTATTGATACTGTGTGTGTGCATATGTGGAAATACATACACAAAAATCAAAGATCAAGACCCAAGCTTATCTTTTTTCTAGTACAAGTACTTAGGAATAAAATTTGATAGTAATTTGGCCTCTTAGGAGGCTAATACATTGAGATTAAGCCTATCTTAATGAGGCTGCTAATGATCATTTTGTCTAGCAAGTATATTAAACTATCCCTTGCTTCAGCTAAATAGCTGTTTTCACTGATGTTTTCCTCATAAATTGAACAATCAGCTCAAATACCTGCTCTGGACTAAACATAAATTAACTAGGAGACACGAGTAGCCTGACACATTTATTGGAGTATCCTGTAAAAGTGACTTTTCAAATTTGGTAAAAGCATTTATTTAAGAGTAAGGAGTCCTCGAGAAAATGGAAAGAAGAAAGGTTATAGAATATAAGTTTAAATTAAAAAAATAAAAAGATGGAATACAGAAAAAATAAGGACTGGAATATGCAGCCTAGAGAACAAAATTCCCAGGCCATCAGTCACTAACATGCTTCTGAAACTTATTAAAAACCTGAAGGAAAATCCCATTTTTGATGAACAGGCAAAAACTCAAAATTTCGCTTATTTCTAAAACATTGGGTGTCTGACCAGTTTCCACATGGACAGTGCCAGGCTTTAGTAACATGATTACTCTGGGTTTAGACACCAGCACTGTGAGCATCACCTGTTCTAAGCACATCCAAACACAGCGCATAATACAATACTGAGAGAAGAGATGGGTCCCTTTGATTCTTTCCTAAACATGGGACCCGTGTGTTCTTTTTTTACAGCTGTAACCAACATAACTGAACAGTCAAGTGCTTCCTAGCTTCTGTTTTCTTACATGCAACTCTGTATTTGATCACCAGTTCATCTGAGGTTTTACAGCTTATCAAAAACTTTAAAAAATCTCAAGCCATAGGTGTATTAATCACATACTTTTTATCCTTGTTCTTGAAAAATGAAAAGAAAGGTTGCTTTAACCTCCCGTTTGCAGTCATGGAGTAAATTTCAGAAGGAAGCCTTCCTTTCATATCACACTTCTTATACTTTCTCAGTCCTCTGGGGCTGATACGTAGTTGCTGATAAGTAAAAGAAACATTAAAAAACAAAATTGTTCACTTACTCATAAAAAAGTGTCATTTTTTAATTTTTAACATTCTCGGGATTTGATTCTTAGAGATAACAAAATGACATGGTTTTAGGCATCAGTCATTTAAGTTTTCTCTATGGGGAAAAAAGAATTCTTGTCACTTTAATTTTAAAATTTTTATGTCAGTAAGTTATCATGAAGCATAACATTCTGATTGAGCAATCCTATCTGATTCAAGGAAACCCTGGTAGCATCGTAGTTAAATACTAAGTCTCCTAACCAAGTGGTCAGCAGTTGAAATCCACCAGGTGATCCTTGGAAACTCTATGGGGCAGTTCTACTCTGACCTATAGGATATCTATGAGTCAGAATAAACTCCACAACAGTGGAGTTGATTTTGTAGCTAATTCAAAGCCAATAAACATAATCAAGAGGATATTATCCTCACTGAAAAATACTATCTTGAATGAAGCAGTCACTATGTTTCTGAGTTAGGGACCAAATGCTTTCAGATACACAGGGCAAGCTTTTTCAGGATTAGTCTATTCTTGTCATAGTTCAAGAGCAGCCTTGGACATCAGTAAGCATCTTGGTGTATTACAAGTAAAGGAAGACTTTTTTATTCTTTTATAGGTTTCATTAGACCAAAGCTTCATAATCAGATTTCGTGGCCTTCAAGCATGTCCAGTTATATACTTTGTGGGACCCAGTGCAAAGTGCAATCATGAGGACCCTTGTTTAAAACTTCAGAATTTCAGAAGAGCTAGAGCAGAGCAGAAAGCAAGCATGAGATCCTTCCAAGCATGGGTCCTGTATGACTACAAAGCTCTCGGGTCAAGAAGTCAGCTCTGGCTTTCTATGTATGAAATTCTGCACATATTTAATGGTCCAGAGAGTTTTTTGAATTCTCAGTAGGGTTTCTGATGCTCCCCTGAGACTTCCCTCCCCAAAAAGGTAAAAAGGAAAAAAAAAGTTGAAAATCCTTCAGTCATCAATCTTCTCATATTGCAGTTAAAGACATTGATATTCATAGCAACTTCATGTCAGAAGTATTACTAGAATCCCAATCTCTTGCCACTACCGTATCATGAGTGGTAGATTGTGGTTATTTGGTTTTTAGTTTTTTTTAAAATACACTTAATCCATTTTATAACAAAAGCTAGATATAAATGTGTACATGGTCTCTTAAAAGTAATATGAAACAACGTAAAATGCTGTAGCCTTTAGAGTCGCTGTAGTCACACTGATCCCATGTAGATATGTCTTAAAAGTGCAAGATGCTCAAGGTGACTATTCTTGACTAGTTAAACTAAACAGTTGTTTGGTTTTGAGAAGATTTTAGGGGATATTTTTGGTTTAAGGTTTAAATATTATCGAAGGATAATAGTTTGCAAGGGGGCTCATGGGTTTAGAAAGTCTAGATTCCGTGAAAATTTGTAATTCTGGGTTCTGCGTTGTCTCCCTACTGATCAGGATCACTCGACAGAATCTTGACTCAAAATGGTCACTAATGGTAGCTAGGCATCATCCAGTTCTTCTGATGTCATTGCAAAGGAGAAAGTTATTCATGGAAGCCAACAGGAAACTTAGGGGGCAGTGAGTTTATATTAATGGGGGAGAAACAATTCACAAAAAAAGTGTAAAAATGATTGCACAATTTGAATAATGCAATCAGTGACATGGAATTTTAAATGTAGAAATTGTTGAATTGATGTGTGTTCTGTTATATAGATTCTCAACAACAAAAAAGATCAAATAAATTTAGAAAAAGAGAAATTTAACCTTAATAACACTAACAATGCTAAAGACATGTGAGAATAGAACAGAGAAGTGCATACAATCAGAAAGGTTTTTGTTTGTTTTGTTTTACAGCTCAGTGCAACTCTTTGACAAAACTGCCCTTTCTGTGACATTGTGAAGCAGAGAAATACCAATAGCAAACAGTAGTTCTATATGCAAAATGACAAAAATTAATAAATGAAGCAAAGTGAAAATGAAAAGAAGTTCAAGATTCAAATTAAAATAAGTATCAGTGTTGCTAACTAAACAGAAAGTGTTAAAAGCTTTCTTTTCTGGTATCTGGAGCAGCCTAAAAATAGATTTTTTTAAGGATTATTAAGGATTTATATATAATAATTAAAGAAGAACTCATTAATAGTAATATTCTAAAAACTTATAAGTAGAATTTTAGACATGGACTGAGTACCCTTAAATTTTGGATCATGTAACTGAAAGGATCCACTTAAGGATTTAACTAAATAGTAACAATAATATCCATCTCAGATGACAAAATATTTTTTTAAATACAGTTAGAAAAACAGAGTACATAAGGTCGATAAGATGTAATTTTTTTCCATCAAGAAAAAAAATCTTAAAGTAAATTCAGGGTATATGATAATTAAGTAGAAATCCACATACAAATCAGACCCACTGCCATCAAGTCAATTCTGACTCATACTGACCCTATAGGACAGAGTAGAACTGTCCCACAGAGTTTCCAAGGAGCTTGGGTAGATCCAAAGATGCAGACCTTTCGGTTAGCAGCCATAACACTTAACCACTATGCCACCAGGGATTCCAGATATCTATATGGGAACTTAATATGTAAAAGGGCAGTTCTTTTTCATGGAGCAGTGTTACTGAATGGCAAAAGGTATATGTCATCCTAAGAAGAAATCATTAATAGTAATATTATCAAAAAATATAAGTAGAATTTTAAACTTTGATTGAATACCCTTAGATTTTGGATCATGTAACTGAAAAAGGATCCATGATAAAATCCCAAGTTAGTATAGTATTTTTATGGAAAAATGAGCCAACATACCATGTTCTTTGTGTGGATGAAACATAATTTTATTAGATAATCTCATATAAAACCAAACCACATCTGTTACCTCGAGTTGATTCAGACTCATATCGTATATTTTTCTATAATATTAAATAATACTATGATGAAAGTTTTGTATATACATCCTTGCTCACCAATCCAATGATATATTAGGGATGCAGTGGTAGAAAGTGTGATCATTTGGTTAAAGAATAAGCACATCTAGGTTTGATATTCTTTGTCAAATGGTGATCCAGAGTTTAATTTGGTAAGGGATGCCACTTTACTGGGACAAAAAAAAAAAAAGTTCGTTTTAATCTTTTAAAATATTTAATAGATTTCTAACTGATAACTGCAAAACTTCCTTGTTAATTCCTGGGAATAAAGAACAAAATGGTCAATGAAATATTAACTTTTTAAAGAATCTGGTTTACTTCAAAAATAAACATTAAACACATAATAATTCATTTTAAGGAAAAATATTAACCAAGAAGACAAACTTTTCATATACCACAACTGAAGTGTTTTCCTTAAGAATGTAACTAAAACATCATTTTATATCCTACTACTATTGAATATGTTAGCATTATCCATAAGTTGATTCAATATTGTTTCCTGCCATTACCTTACTACTAGAGCACAAATTTTATTTCTTTTAAAAATACCATGTTTCCTTAACTTAGTTGTTCAAGTTACTTGAAAGTGCTAAATATCCAGAAGCCTTATATACAGTTAACATGGAATATGAGGTCTGACAAGCTCATGAACTTGCCACCGTTGCTTACTCTGGCAGCACTGTACTAACAACTCGGTAAGGTTTCATAACTGTAGTGTATCAGTGTCTCACAGTTGGGTTTATGTTGATGTGTTTTGCTGTCTTGCTGAGTGGTATTCATTATTGTCATTGTGTGCTTTTGCGTGCTATCACAAAAATGTCAGAGCTTGAATAAGAGTGATGAACAAATATTAAATTTCTTGTCAAACTTGGCATGAGTAGAATTGAAATCAGGGACATATTTGTCCAAGTTTATGGCGATAATGCCGTGAAGAAAATGGCAGTGTACAAATGGATTAAATGTTTTTTTCTGAGAGGAGAGAAAGTGTTGCTGATGAAGAGAGGTCAGGGTGGCCAGTAGTGAGAAGAACTGACAAAAACATTGCAGAAATTTATCGAGTTGTGCATCAAATTCATCAGCTGACTGTGAGAAGCATAGCAAAGTAAACAGTTGATAGAGAAATAGTTAGGAAAATCCTAACTGAAAATCTTGGCATCAGAAAGGTGTGTGCAAAAATGGTCCCAAAGAATCTCACTAATGAGCAAAAGCAAAGGAGAGTCGAACTTTATTGAGACCTTCTGGAGAGGCAAGACGATGTTTTGTGCTGTGTCAACACTGGTGATGAAGTATGAGTGTACCAGTGTGACACTGCAACAAAGCATCAAAATGCACCATGGAAGTCAGCCAAGTCTCCGTGACCCAAAATGTTTGTCTGTCCAAATCAAGAGACAAAACGATGAAGTTAACATTTTGATATCAGAGGGATTGTTCATTATGAATTTGTACTAGCTGGACAGTTAGCCAAGTGTACTATTTGGAAGTGCTGCATAAAAAGGTTAGATGAAAATGACCTGAACTTTTCACCAACAACTCATGACTCTTATGTTGCCACAATGCACCAGCTCACATGGCACTGTCTGTTGAGGGAGTTTTAAAAAAGTAAACAAATAACTGCATTGGAACACCCTTGTTACTCATCTGATCTGGCCCCCAATAACTTTTTTCTTTACCTGAAGATAAAGAAAATATTGAAAGGGAGACATTTTGATGATACACAAGGATATCAGTGGTAATACAACGACAGCTCTGATGGTCTTTCCAGAGTTCCAAAATTACTTTGAAGGGTAGACTAGGCACTGGCATCAGTGCCTAGCTTTCCAAGGGGAGTACTACAAAGGTGGCTTGTAGTGATATTCAGCAATGAGACACGTAGCCCTTTTCCTAGGATGAATTCACAAATGTAATTTTCAGACCTTGTAGTTACTTTTTCTTGTAATGGCTTTATTTAAATGTAATTCAAATATAAAATTCATACATTGCAAGTACACAGATTGGTGTTTTCAGTATATTCACAGTTTTGTAACCATCACAAAGATCTAATTTTAGAATATTTTCATCACCTCAAAAAGAAAGCCCATATCCATTAGCAGACACTCCCATCCTGCCTACTCTGGGCATTTCATATAAATGAATTATACAATAAATATCTTTTGAGACCACCTTCTTTGACTTTGTATACTGTTTTCAAGATTCATCCACTTTGTAGCATGTATCAGAACTTCATTCCTTTTCATAGTTGAGTAATAACAGCATTATATGGATATGTCATATTTCGCTTAGTCACTGTTTTGTGGCTGTTTGGCTTGTTTCCTCCCCACCCCCCACTGGCTATAGTAAATAATGTTGTTATGAACATTTATGTACAAGGTTTAGATATGCAGGTCATGTGCTAGAGCTCCTATGACACACATGGAGTTGCCATGAGTACATAGCAGTTGGGTGGAATGTAGCAGTCACAAAAAGGAAATAGTTGTAAGGCAGTTCTTCTCTATATTATAAAGTACAATGGTGGTCTCAAGGAAAAACACACGTGATTGGGCTGTGAACTGAGCTAACCACTGTTTTCACATAACACTATTTTTACTGGAAAGCCTGTGTAACAGATAAATTATTATCATTTTAGACTTGAATACTTGGCAGCCATTTTTCTAAATAATAAACCTGTTTATGAGAAACAAAAAAACAAATGATAGTATTTATCACCAATGGCCAAATTAAAGCTTTCAAGAGACAATGGGAATTTTGGTTAGCTTCTCTCTGTAATCATGAGCATGTATTTGACAGCTTTCCAGTCCCTAAAAGACTTTTCTGGTAAATTGGTGATGGTATTAACAGACAAAAACCCAGTACCATATTAACAAATGTGATTTAAAAAAAAATACATTGCATAATGAAATATTTCAGCATTTGGAAGATATGCATAATTCAGAGACTTCAGCTTCTCCCAAGATCCATTAAAGTATTTTAATGTAATAGAGCGTGGAAACGTCATTACTCTGGATTCAGATTCCACACTGTACCTGATATTTAAGAAATAATTATATATATAGCCTTGATGTAGCATTAAAGAAGAATAAATATCCATAATGATCTTAAAAGACTGAAATACTTCACCATGTTCATTGCAACTACATATCTGAATGAAGTCTGATGATTTACTTTGCCTCATCCAAAACAACATACTGTAACATATTGAATACAAAAACAGATTTGAGAATCTAGTAAGGTATTAAGGTGATTTATAAAAGTGTAAAACAATGTTGCTCTTCTTACTATTGCTTTTCTTTTGGGAAATATAGTCATTTACCATGGAAATATGGTATGTATATTAACATATTGCATGCAAAAGCTGGGCAATGAATAAGGAAGACAGAAGAAGAACTGATGCCTTTGAGCTGTGGTGTTGGAGAAGAACATTGAATGTACCACAAACCACCAAAGGAACAAACAGATCTGACCTAGAAGTATAATCAGACCACTCGTTGGAAGGAAAGGTAGCAAGACTATGTCTTACATACTTTGTTAGGAGGGATCAGTCCCTGGAGAAGGACATCATGTTTGGTAAAGTAGAGGGTCTGTGAAAGAGAAGAAAACCCTCAATGAGATGGACTGACACAGTGATTGCAACAATGGACTTAAGCATGAGAACCCTGGGCATGGTGAAGGACGCGGCAGCATTTTGTTCTGCTGTGCACAGTGTCACTGGGAGTCAGAACTGACTCGACGGTACCCAGTACAACATGTTACTGTATGATAGGTTGATTGCTGTTATTTTAAATATATTAATACATAATTATATTCAAATCGTGTGTGTTTTAATTTTTAACCCAGAACACATCTCCAAATGGAATTCACATAAACAAAGGCATTTTGGAGTCCTTAAAATTTTGAGAGTAATTAAAGAGTCATCAGGCCAAAAGTTTGAGAACTATTAACATAGCAGTGTGCAGGAGAAAAAGTGAGATGACAATTATTCCAAAGAAGAGAAATCATTTCCAGTATTACAAAGTAATTTTTTTTATCATCATCACTTTGTTTATTAATATTTGTATCTAAAGCAGAAAACTTTTTCAGGGAACAATTATCTATAGGAATTTTATGCCACAAAGCATCTTTATGTTGTGTTCTAAAGCTATGCTTTCTCTAATTTTTATCAGGTATATGTGCCAAAAACACAATTAAGACATCATAGCATCAGGTAAATACAAATAATTGTATGTTAATGGGATTAGTTAAATAACATCCTCAATATGTAACTTTTAAATACACATTCATCACAAAAAGCAGATGAAAAATTTAGAGAGGAAAACTGAAAACATTCCAGCAGTTACAAAAAACTATTTATACCTTCACATAAATGTGCCAAATTACATTTCTATTCCCGACATTAAAAAAAAAGAAAAAAGAGATAATGACATTACTTTCCATCCTTACTACTACTGATCACAGCTTACTGACTCCCTATGAGAAGTGGTATCTCTGTGTTCCACACAGGAGAACAGATGGGAGTGGCTTTCCAAAGTCAGAAGTTTTCAAGAAATAAAACCATACTTTGAATGATATGGAAGAATCTTTATTTTTTTAAAAATATGTTTGTAATGCAAATAACTACCACTAAGTTTATTTGTTCATTAATTTGTATTTGGAAAGAATTGGTTTTCAAAGAGACTTAAACCTGTATATGATAGTTTAAGGATTTCATGGAACCCACTCCAATTAGTGATTTGAGGTAGCTATGCGTAGTGGTTAAATATAAGGATTCTGGGGCAAGGCTGACTAGGTTCATGTCCCAAATCCATTTCTCACTAGCATTGTGAGCTGGGACATATTGTCTAAACTTTTTGTATATTGGAAACCCTGGTGGTGCACTGATTAAGTGCTACGGCTGCTAGTCAAAAGGTCAGCAGTTCAATTTCACCAGGTGCTCCTATGTGGCAGTTCTACTCTGTCTTATAGGGTCACTATGAGTCAGAATCAAGTCAACAGCAATGGATTGGTTTCATCCATGTACATTAGATTTCTCACCTCTAAAAACGAGAATATGAGTATACAGTAGACTTCCAGAAGAACAAACAAATCTGTCTTGGAAGAAGCACAACTAGAACTCTCCTTAAAAGTGAGAATGGTGAGACTTTGCCTGACGTACTTGGGAGGTGTTACTGGGAAGGACCAGTGCCTGGAGAAGGACATCGTGTTTGGTAAAGTAGAACAACAATAAAAAGGAAGATCCTTGGGCAGGTGGATTAACACAGAGGCTGCAACAATGTCTTCAAACAGGGCAGTAATTGTGCGGACGGTGCAGTACTGACCAGTGTTTCATTCCGTTCTACATAATTTTACTATGAGTCAGAATCAACTCACAGGCACCAAACAATAACAAGAAAAGAATGAAGTCACTCTTAGTACCTGAAGAGCCGTGATGGCACCATGGTTAAAGAGCTTGACTGCTAACCAGACTGTCTGTGATTTAAACCTGCCAGTCACTCCATGAGGGAAAGATGTGGCAGTCAACGTTCCTAAAGATTTACAGCCTTGGAAACCCAATGTGGTTGTTGTTTTGCCATTAAGTCAGTTCCAACTCACGGCAACCCTATGAACAACAGAAAGAAACACTGCCTGGTCTTGCATCATGTCCACAATCATTTTGATGCTTAAGCCCATTGTTGCAGCCTTTTTGTCAGTCCATCTCATTAAGGGTCTTCCTCTTTTTCGCTGACCCTCTGCTCTCCCAAGCTTGATGTTCTTCTCCAGGAACTGAGCTCTCCTGACAACATATCCCAGTATGTAAGATGCAGTGCTGCCATCTTTGCTTCCAAGGAGCACTCTGGTTGTGCTTCTTCCAGAACAGATCTGTTTGTTCTTTTGGTGGTCCATGGTACAGTCATCATTCTTCTCCAACACGGTAATTCAAAGGCAACAGTTCTTCTTCTGTCTTCTTTGTTCATTGTCCAGCTTTCACATGCATCTCATGTGATTGAAAATGCCATGGCTTGGGTCAGGTACTCTTGAGTTTTCAAGGTGACATGTTTACTTTTCTAAAGTTCTGGAAATCCTATTGGGCAATTCTAATCTTTGAATCTGCCTTGACTGAACACAATAGGTTTGGTTTGGGTTTATTAGTGTTTACTTTCATGATTTTGATGATTAAATATTCATTGTATATAAAATTCATCAGAAAAATGCACATGGTGTACTAAATGGTATACACATGTTTGCAGTTTTCATTATTGAGAGAAAAGCTGATCATTGAAAATGAAGTCTTTCTTACATTATCAGTGTAGTATCCATTAAACCAAAATGAAAACCATTGCTCTAGAGTTGATTCTGTCTCATAGGTCGTCAGTTCAAATCCACCTGGTGCTCCTTGAAAATTCTATGGGACAGTATGCAGTTAGATTATTAAGTAATTAATTATACTGTGAAGAATAAAATAAATGTAACAATGAATGCATCTCCAAAAGTCTTTAAAATGTACATGCAAAGTTAGTGTCTTTGTTTTTACAGACCTTGAGGAGAAGCCCATGTTACAAAGGAACAAAAACATTCCCCCCATTCTTACATTGGATTACAATGACTAATTGATCACCCGTGTTTCAGTGAAAAGAAGTCTGATAATACTACAAAAACAAATGTAAAGTTGGTGAATGTAGGTATAGCAGAACAAAGTATTGCTCGATCCCGCTCCACCTTCATGATCACTGGTGTGTTTGAATTCATTGTTGAGGCTATTGTATAGTGCCTTCCAACCTGTACAGCTAGCTTCCTACACTAGATCAGTTTTCACTGGCTAATTTTCAGAACTAGATAGTCAGGTCTTTCTTCCTAGTCTTAGTCTGGAAGCACCTCTGAAACCTGTCCTCTGCAGGTGACCCTGCTGGTATTTGAAATACCAGCGGCATAGCTTCCAATGTCAGCAACATGCACGTCATCACAGTACAGAATCTGGTATGTCTCCCGCCAATTCCACAGGAAAACTGTCTTTCAGAAGTCTACTCTGATTAATGAATTTCCCACAACTGTAGGTGTACCACAGTTAATTGTGTATAACATGCCTCACTTCTGTCCATAGCCTATTGGCTATTACTATGGGCAGGTCCTGCCTAATTTTAGAGGCTGGAGAATATAACAGAACAAATAAAATAATTGGTAAGCCCTAATACCACTGACAGTATGGTAGTCTCAATTTCTCACTCAATTAAGTGGATTGCATAATGCCATCTATGTCCTCTCAGGAACAATCATTACAAGCTATGATACATTTTTACATCTTTAGAGCTGATGCTGCAACTGGTAGTTGGAAATTAAAGCTTTTCTCTCTGCAAATTTAAATGAACTCTACAGCAACCGAATGTGGGATTTGCACTGCATTTTACTGTCATTCAGGTCACATTAGGGAAATATGAATGGAATCAAGGGCTGCTTGTGTTATCTTCAGTGCACTGAGAGAAGAACTTGAGAGGAATTTCCATAAGAATTTAAATATTGTATGGTTTAATATTATGCAGCCCTCAAGCTTAAAATCTATTTTATGTAGATGGATCTTAAGAGAAAATGATCAAAGGGTGGCTAACATGCATATTGAAGAGAACTATAAGAAAATCCATGAATAAAATTCAAAGACTTATTTCTGTTTTGAAAGTCAGAAATATTTAGGTTAAGTCCAGCTCTGAATCAACAAGTGATAGCCTAATACAGTGTTGACTTAGACCGTGGACAGACTGCAGAAATGAAGGAGGCAAAAAAAAAAGTTAAAATAATTGTAGATTTTACATTTGTGTTATTGTTCCTGACAAATTCATATGTAACTTAAGCATGTGTGCATTTTCAAGTAAATACTTAAATTTTCAAGGTAGATGACTCTGAAAATGCAACAAGCTACTGATAAATGAATTAGCACATTTCCTTATCACAGAGGCTAACTTATAAGCAGTTTGCAACTGGATATGACATGTATGTCAAAGAGCCTACCTTCAGGGTTCTTTCATTGATCAGAAAGAAAAAAAAGATGATTCACGTTTAGTTTTGCTTTTGCGGTAAGTCTAAATCACACTATATACAAGATCCAACAATTAATTTTGCAGATTTAATTGTTCTGAGTGCCACATGCCTTGTTGCTGAGTATCACCACATTCACCTTCGATGTATTCCCCCTGGGAGCACAAAAAAAGTGCCAGTGTCTCGTCCACCCTTTACAGCAATTTTGGGACTCTTTCTGGAATGGCCACTGGGCACAGTGTCACGGTGGCGGGTTCACCAACTTAACTGTATAATTGTCTGTTAAGGGAGTTTTTATCTGGTAAACAAATGACTGTATTGGAACACCCTCCCTTCTCACCTGATCTGGTCACAGTGACTTTCTTTACCCAAAGATAAAGGAAATATTGAAATGAAGACATTTTGGTGACACCCAGGACATCAAGTGTAATATGATGACAGCTCTGATGGCGATTCTAGAAAGAGTTCCCAACGTGCCTTGAAGGCTGGACTAGGTGCTGGCATCATTGCATAGCTTTCCAAGGGGTGTGCTTCGAAGGTGACCGTAGGGATATTCAGCAATGAGGTATGTAGCACTTTTCCTAGAATGAGCTTGCAAACTTAATTGGCAGTCTTGATAAGTCTTTCTGAAGGAAAGAAAAAAGTTTTAATTTTAAAATATATTTTTAGCTGTGTCATCAGGTCCTTAAAATGACACTAGTTCAGCAATGCAGTTCTCTATTTGACAGATAAGTGTATATGTATATGTATTTTTTAATGATCCAAACTTCATGCTCATTACCAGTATAGATCTTAAAAAAAGAGAGAGAGAAAAGAAAAATTCCAGTGGGGTTTGGGATGTTTAGAAAGGTACCATTCAAAGCATTTACTACTTGATATTTTATTAGCAATTTGCGCATTGGAAACAATCATTGTTTCTGATAAAGGGAATTATACTTTAGTAAAGGTAAAAATTCAAGTGACTCTGCAAAATGAATTGAGCAAAATCTCTTGTTGCACATACAGTAATTGCTACTAATAATGAAATTGGCCACTTGTTTGGTCATTGGGGTAGAAGTTTGGAATTGTGATAGAACTCTTATACAGAAAAAGTGGGTAATTTCACGTTTAAGCATGCCATCAGAAAATATGAGAAGAATACATTTATGATACAGGTGCAAATCCTATTTAGAATTAGTCAATGTTTAAGAGGAAAAAAAGTATCACCAGGGCACAGGATAAAATGCTTTGGCCACTGTTAATTATTAGGCACATAAGCAAGTGGACACTCCACCAGGGCCTCATTACCAGCTTTGCTTTGGCTCTGAAAGAGCTGAGTTTTCCATTAAAGTCGGAGTTAGAGGATTCAGCCATAGAAAGCTTGGGGCAAAGGAGGGAGCAGGTGCTTAGAGGACAAGAGGGAATACAGAGTTCTGATTCACATTCTACTCCCCACTAGATACTTACTGCTGATCCAGGAAACCCGCCAAACTCTGATCCTATTGGGCAGAAACTACAGCCTGTTCTCCTTGGGGTTCCATGTCTAATAAGTGCCAGCACTCATTAAAGTTGCATTACTATCTCTAGTCTCCCAATTCTGTGAGTTTCTACTTAGTACGATTAAAACAGTACACTAGATATGAAGAAAACCTAACTGCTTCCCCATATGTTTGTTTCCTTAGCCCATGCTCCCCCAAAGGCAAAGCCTTCGACAAAGGCTTATAAGACACTGGCTGTGATTCCAGGAAATTGGGATTGGAGAGTTTAACAAGAAAATAAGAAAATTTAAAAAAAAAATGCATTGTTTCATTGTCCACCACTCCAGGAGATCTGAATTCAGTCCTGCAAGATCTCTGAGCAGATTTGTGAAATGATGTTGGAACTCACAGTCCAAGAAACAATACTAGAGCATAATTTATCCATTAAGGAGCCCCTGTGGCCTAGTGGTTAAGAGCTCTCAGCTGCTAACTGGAAGGTTAGCACCAGCCACTCCATGACAGAAATACACAGCAGTCTAATTCCGTAAAGATTTACATCCCTGCCAAAAGGTCAGCAGTTCAAATCCACTGGCACCTGTGTGGGGGAAAAGACATGGCAATATGCTCCCATAAAGATTAGAGCTCTTTAGAAACTCTTTAGAGCAGTTCTATGCTGTCTTACAGGATTGCTAGGAATCAATCAACTCCATGCACCTATCAACAACAATTTATCTGTTAACTCCTGTCCCCCATTGGTCAAGCGTTGCTCTATAGGCGTTGTTATCGTCCCCAGTTGTACATTTGTGACTGTCCAGATCATTCCAGGACTATCAAGCTGTGTCCTCATAAGAACCCTAGGGGAAGCAGTCAGAGAAAGCCCTGGCCCAGTGTGAGGCACTGACAGATTGCACCTGTACGAGGTTAATGAATGTCTTCAAGAACCCAGACATCGAGAATCTGGGTACCACTACCGGGTCTATAGTAAGAAGTGCAGCCAAGAGGATTTGAAACGAGGAACACAAAATGCCCATACATTGATTTTTTTCATTTCAAACTAGAGCAGAATCATTAAGTACTGGGGACAGGAATGGAAAGCAAAAATGCAGGATTGATTCTTATGTATTAATACAATTTAATTATTTCACTGATAACTTGAGTTGTTTTCCTCCAGACACGGTAGGCAGTGTCAGATACCTGGTTTGGGAGAATGCCTGAAGTATCCTGATTAGACTTTGACTATAATAATCCTACTAACACACTAAGTATGGGGACAAAAATCAAATTTTAAACCAATCTGAACTGCTATGAATTGTCTTATAATTGATTTTTACTATTTCACTTCTTGAAATATTCTTAACCAAAGGGAAGGATCCTTGGTGGCACAGGAGGCTAGGTGCTTACCTCTAACTGAAAGATCAGCAGTTCAAACCCAATAACCACTCCACAAGAGAAGGATGCGGCAGTCGGCTTGCATAAAGTTAGTCATTACTATTGCCAGGTATCATCGAGTCAGTTCTGATTCAAACATAGCAACACTATGTAGAACAGAATGAAACACTGTCTGGTCCTGTGTCATCCTTACAGTCATTGTCATGCTTGAATATTATTGCAGGCACTGCATCAATCCATCTCGTTGAGAGTCTTCCCCTTTTTTGATGACTCTGCAGGACCAGTACCTTCAGATAACATGACCAACATATGCGAGATGTAGTCTCAACATCCTCGCTTCTAAGGAGCATTCTGGTTGTACTTCTTCCAATACAGATTTGGTCATTCTTTTGACAGTCCATGGTAAATATTCTATATTCTTTGCCAACATCAAAATTGAAAGGCATCAGTTCTTCTTCAGTGTTCCTTATTCATCATTTGGCTTTTACATGAACATGATGGTGACATGCACCATTGCTTGGGTAAGGTGCACCTTAGTCTTTAAGGTGACGTCTTTGATAACATAAAGATTACATTCTATGAAATCCTGTGGGTCAGTTCTACTCTGTCTTACAGCGTCTCTGTAAATCAGAATCAACTCCATAACAAAGGGTTTGGTTT
This sequence comes from Heterohyrax brucei, assembly GCA_028571685.1. Taxonomy (NCBI): domain Eukaryota; kingdom Metazoa; phylum Chordata; class Mammalia; order Hyracoidea; family Procaviidae; genus Heterohyrax; species Heterohyrax brucei. The sequence goes on from CM053147.1 coordinate 24,625,277, forward strand.
GGGTTTAAGTATATCTACTTAGACACAAATTATCGCTGCAGAAACCTCAACATACTATTTGTTAGTGCACTATACTTTCCTGTATCCTAAGAACTATATGTTTTCATAGTACTAACCAATACCCCATGCCACTTAGGTTTTTCTAGAAGTGGACAGTAATGATTTTATTATAAGATACCAAAAATTACCCAGAAGATAGACAGACCCACGTGAGTGGGTGCCTACATAGACTTGGGACTGGAAGAACTGGATGGTGTCCCACCACCACCAGTGATAGCCGTGATGGAGCTCACAAAGTTGAGTCTCTCTGGCAACACAAGAATAAAAAGGGATGTACTCTGAGGTCTCCACTAAAAGACTGCAATTGATGGTCCAGTGGCTTCGGGGTTCCCCTGGGAGAATGGCCCCTGGCCCTGATGCTGCCCTTGCCCATAAATCATAATGAAGGTCCACTCTTCTGACACAAATGGATTGGACTTGGTGATGCAGAGTGACATATATTGGATGCACTTTATGGTTCTATGCATCTATAGAATATCATCCTGCTGACCTCTGGCTGGAGTAAGGGGAGTGGGTAGAGAGGAGGGGAAAGGAGACTGTTGGGAGGATGAGACACATATGGAGCATACAGGAATAGTGTGCTGTCACCAGGCAGGGACAGCAGTGAAGGCTGCATATAGGTGGGCATGTCAATTTGTATGGAAATATACATTTTCACTCAGTCATAATAAAAAAGAAAAAAAAAGATACCAAAATTGCATCTGAAACTTTGCTTTTGATAGTTATAATTGTATAATTAATCTGTAAATTATTCTATTTTAGAAATCTAGAACTTTACAATCAAGTATTTCTATTCTATAACTGGTCTACCGATCTTAGTAACAATACACTTTCAAAAGTACTTGATTAAACACATACAGTTAATATCAACTTTAAGGACCTTTTCCCCTAAAACAGAATTGAGCCAGAGAGTCAGTCATTTTTTCCAAAATTTTACAACAGAAAAATGGAAGGCTTCATAACTTTTAAGAATCTTTAGAAATAAATTCAATTAGAAATATTAATAAACTAGAGGCAATTATAAAAGACAAGTGGATACTTAATATGGAAATTGAACCTATTAGTGTAGCTCAAGTAGAAAAATTAGAAGTTGATTTTATACTAAAAGTATAAAGTAATAGACTAAGATAGAAAGCACAAAGCTTCAAAAGTATTTAATTAAAGTAACTGTTCTAGAAATATTCCCACATGTTGCATATCCATCAGATAGCTATATTGCTGTGACACTAACGTAATTAGATTTTTCACTCATGCTAATCCTACTTTTGTGAGAAGGTGATCTCCTTCCCTTCTTCCTTCATTCCCTCTTTCCTTTTTTTTCCCCTCCCTTCCTTTCTTCCAAAAAGATTTAGCATCAATTCTTCCATGGTTAGTGGAATGAAGCTATAACAATAAAAAGAGAGACAGCGTTGATGGGATAGGATATCTGAGTTACTGTGGGGCAGGACCAATAAGCAATCATGTATAAATATAGGTAATCAATATAAATGTGGACAACAAAGAATTATTTATAAATAAAATAAAGAGATGAAATGAGGCATTAGAAAGTAATGATAGAGGCCAGCTTTGCTTAGCGTGACCAAAGAAGGGCTCTTTGAGCAGATGTGTCTCGGTCACCTAGTGCTGCTCTAACAGAAATACCACAAGTGGATGGCTTAAGAAAGAAAAGTTTATTCTCACAGAGTGCAGTAGGCTAGAAGTCCCAATACAGGGTGCTGGCTCCAGGGGAATGCGCTCTGTCTCGGTTGGCTTTGAAGGAATGTGTTTGTGTTGTATCAGTCTTTGGTCTTAGATCATCTTGCCACAGAAACTTCAGGTCTGAAGGGACACACTGTGCAGTTGATGCTGCTTAATTAGTGGTATAAGGTTGCCAGCTCTCTGCTTACTTCCCTTTTCTTTTATCCTTTATAGGATAAAAGACTAAAGGGTAGTGTGCCACACTCCAAGGAAACTCCCTGTACATTGGAGCAGGGAAGTGACCTCAGAAAGGGTGTTACAGTCCCACCCCAATCCTCTTTGACATAATCCTGCCTAATAACCTCAGGCATAAATTTGAATTTACAGCATAGAAAAATCACAAAATGGAGAATAATCACACAATACTGGGGGTCATGACAGATCCAAATTGCTAGACACGTTTTGAGGGGGACACAGCTCAATCCATGACAAGTTGCATCTGAAAGATAAAAAGGAGCCATTCTGCAAGTCTGGAAACTGAATTACAGACAGAAAGAACAGCAAATGGGAAGAAGCTGAGATATAAAGAAATTTGTGTGTCCTTCAAACAGGTGGCCATGGCCACTGTAGCTGGAACCCAGTGAGAGTGCCACAAAAGGATGAGTGGAAAGAGGCCATGCAGAGTGTACTGGGCCGTGATGGAATGTCTGATTTCCTGTTTAATGCAATGAGAAGCCCTTAAAAGATGTTAGTTAGATGAGTGATCATGAAATCTTTTATGTTACAGAGATTATTCTGGCTGCTGTGTGAAGAATGGAAAGTAACACAAAGAGAAGGCACATGAGTGAGGTGGTTAGTGAAATAGTGCGGAGAAATTAATGTAGGTCTTTGTAGAAGGAAAAGGGAAAAAAAGCCAGAGAAGAGCCATTCTTTCCAAAGTAAGAGTTGTCTGAGAAGAATCAATAAAAATGTGCTTTTCCTCTAATGGACAAGAGTCAAAGCCCATAATATGTGAGTAAATGTTTAACAGCCACCTTTTCAGACAAAGTAGTGAACACACAAATGCATTTGTTGTAAATTTTGCTAATATAAAGGCTGTGTAACATACACTTTGTTGTTATTAAGTGCTGTCTAGTTGTTTCCAACTCACAGTGACTCTGAACAACAGAATGAAACACTGCCTGGTCCTTTGCCATGTCCACAATTGTTTTTATGCTTAAGTCCATCACTGTGTCAATCCATCTCATTGGGGGTCTTCCTCTTTTTCCCTGACTCTCCACTCTGCCAAGCATGAAGTCCTTCTCCAGAGACTGACCCATATATAGACTCCTCATGAACACAATTAAGTGTTTGGAAACTCCCATTCTCTGCAGTGTTATCATAGTTTGCTATGATCCATATAGTTGAAAGGCTTTGCCTAGTCAGTGAAACACAAGTAAAACATCTTTTTGGTGTTCTCTGCTTTCAGCCAAGATCCATCTGACATCAGCAATGATATCCCTGGTTCCACAGCCTCTTCTGAATCTGGCTTGAATTTCTGGCAGGTCCCTGTCAATATACTGTTGCAGATCAATAGCTTCTAAATATCGAAAAATATTCTCTCAACTTTTGTGCTTCCCACAAATATATGTAGATTTAACACAATTTAATTTCCAGTATTAACGTTTTCCCCATTACTTTCTTAAGTCCAGACACTAAGCATTGATTTGTAGTGTGTTCACCCCTAACACTGCCAATTTCAAGCTATCAGTGTTATACTACTAAATAGAGTCTACAATTATGTAATATTTTCAGTATACAGATAAAATAAACATAAATAGCCTCAAGAACATCAATAATGACATGTAGTAAACTAATTAGAAAGTAGTAAGTCCTGAGAATTTATTATTTTTAATACAGTTTATTTAATTGCAAGTTTATCTGTTTATTTTGTAATAATAGCTGTATTCAAGAGTTGGCACACACAGCTCCTAAAAATATAACAAATAACCCAAGAGCCAAAGAGTGGTGAGGAGCCACCTCCAGGGCACAACTAAGTCAGGACCATATAAAACGTGTCAGCTTTGAAAGTACAGCATGCAAGTATGATACCTCTCCGGTATGATTCTACCTTGTTGGCCCAAGTGGTTAAACCCTCAACTACGAATGCAAAGATTGGTGGTTCAAATCCATCCAGCGGTGCCTTAGAAGAAAAGCCTGGTATCTACTTCTGAAAGATTACAGACATCAAAAATCCCATGGAGCAAAGTTCTATCTGAAACTCATGAAGTTGCCATAAGCTGGAATGAACTCTGGGCAACTGACTTGTTTATGTTGGTTTGTTGGTTCTACTATGTGCTGAAATCCAGTGTTCCTCACCTGCTGTAATCCTACCTCCCTATGATAGGAAAAGATAGCACAAATAATACAAATGGATACTTTAACAAACAGAAATTTATTCTATCACAGCATAGGAGGCTGGAAGCCTGAAATTAAGGTCCTTACTCCAGGGGAGGAAACCCTAGTGGTGTAGTGGGTTAAATGCTATGTCTGCTAACCAAAATGTCGGCTGTTCAAATCTACTAGATGCTCCTTGGAAACTCTATGGAGGAGTTCTACTCTGACCTATAGGGTCACTATGAGTAGGACATAACTTGACCTCAGTGGATTTGGTTTTTTTTTTTTACTCCAGGGGAAGGCTTTCTGGTAGCTCTCTCTGGTAGCTTTTGGGGAAGTTCCATGTCATCAGTCTTCACCTGGTCCAGACACTTCTCAGCACAAGAACCTCAGCTCAGAAACATGCACACTGTTGCTGATACTTCTTTTATGGTGGCATAAAGTCCCCCATCCATCTGCTCAATTCTCTCTTGTTTTGCCTCTTGTTGGATAAGACATGATGCAGGCCACATCCCAAGCAAACTCCTCTTACATCTGATCGGAGCTGTGACCTGAGGAAGGGTGTTGCTTCCTGCTCTGATTCTCTTTACCATAATCTTATCTTGCCTCGCTAACCACAGGCAGTGATTAGGATTTACAACACATAGGAAAATTGCATCAGATCACAGAATAAAGCACAACTACATACCACTGGGAGTCACGGCTGTTAGAGCCAAACTGACACATTTTGGTGGGGCATAGTTCAATCCACTATGTGCACCTGTGCAGGCAAGCCAGCGTTCAAGAGAAGCTATTGATGTTACATTTGTCTCCAAGACAAGAATTCCAAGACCCAGGAAACTGTTTTCCAGGGTAAGAATCCATGAACAGATTCACTGAGTTAATGTCACAATTTCTGTATTTCTTTTTGGTAAACTTTCTGAAAAAAAAAAAAATGTCTTTAGGTAAACAGTTCATCCTGTGATTAAACCACATGAATCACAAAGAAATTAGAATGCATGTATTTCTTACTCCTTCAAGTAGTTTAAAAGCCTCTGAAGGTTGGCGATTTCTTCCTACAGTACTTGGTACAAAGAACTTAGCTTGGTATTACACACACAAAAGGTCGTTAGTAAAACCTAATAAAGGAAGTGAAAAGGTTTTATGCAATTTCTAAGTTGATCTCTCTTTATCATAGTGCTTTATACCCCATCTCCCCTGCCCCTGTTTTTCCACAAACCCTGAGCTTTGATGTGTCTACAGTGTATTGGTAGTTAAAAGGAGCTGGACTTCCTTCAGGCCAAAAAGGAATAAATGTCCTCAGGCGTGTCCACTGGGGGTGCTAATCCTCAGAATAAATGTTTTGAGCTCCTGAGGTTTAAGTATCAACATGGTTTCTAGGCAAATAAAAATTGGAACAGCTTCAATCTTTTTAAACGTGTTTTTATACTGATGACCATTCTGGCCAATAGATGATATTTAGAATATAATTAAACCTTCAGAAATATGAATGCCAAAGATGGTTAAATATAGCTTTGTTTCTTCTCACTATGGAGCCACATTTTGTGTCTGATAATGTATATCAGATAATGAATTCACTTAATTTATATTTCGTCATTATAGAATTTCTCACTGTTTCATTTACATGTAAGTCAAATGTATTTTGCACAAATACAATGATCTTTTCTCTTTCAGTTTTTGTGGCACCCAGTACTATCCAGGGAGTGCCTGGGTGGCACAAATGGTTAAATGCTTGGCTACTAATAGAAAGATAGACATTTCTAATATACCCAGAAGGCTGGCAACCTACTTCTGAAAGATCACAGCCATTGAAAATCCCATGGAGCACAATTTTGGTAGGAAACACAGAAGTTGCCATGAGTCAGAATTGACTCAGTAGCAGCTGGCTGGTTGGTTTGTTGGTTGACTGTGCTATAAAATGAACACACTAGGTGCTCAGTAAATACTTGTAGAAATACTGTGCTTTATACTCTCCAGTTACAAAGCATATGTATAACATTGTTCATGGAGTATAAATAGATCTTGAATCACCCTGGACCGTTTCACTAATGATGGAACATTCAAGTTTGTGGCTTCCAGGGAAGAAAACAATTCAATCAAGAAAAGATCATTCTAATCCTATTTGATAGCAACATAAGTGTTCACATAGCACCTTCCTGAATTATTAATGATGGTCAACCATGTAGAATAGATCTGCTGCTGCTACTGCTAAGGAGGAGAGTTTGCTTTAGATATTTCTCTGATAAGACTGGTTTTAAGATTCTCCCCTACAGTTAAAATGTTTGATAACTATGTATTTGTTTTTAATTACATTATTGCTTTCATTTTGAAATGGGAGATGAAAATAATTGGTTATCTGACTCGACGGCACTTGGCTGGCTTAATATCTTATTTAAAGTATTGTAACTTAAAAATGATTTTCATTCCAGCCATTTTTTAAGATAACCTTTCACAGATAATTAGTTTATAATGTATACAAGTTTCTTTATGGATTTCTGATTCTTTTTTCAAACTTTAAATGGTTGGTATTCAAAATGAAAAAAATTGGAAAAATGTATATGCAGCCAATTTTGTTAAACGTTTTTAAAAATGACAGACTCAATTCAGTCAACTTTTTGGTGAGTCATTTCAGATTAGTCATGTATTTCTGGTGAGAGTTACAAATTTTAGAAATTGCTGGGATACATTTTCATGATTAACTATGTACAGTTACTATAAATATGTTGAAAATAGAAATCCCTACTAAAAATAAATAAAACATCGATATTTTCCAGTACCTTAAAACATAGAACTTCGTACTTTAACAAATGCAATAAAAATGAGCTTAAATATAATAACTGTGTTTTTACAAACAAAATGTGTCTGCATCTAAATAATAACAAAAAGTGTTCTGGTTTTTATGTATACATATTACATTCATTCCTGGGGCAAGGAATTATGTACGTGGTGAATCCTTCTCCCTAATTTTTCTTTTTAAGTGTTGCTGTGGAGATGATTCCAACTCATAATGACCTCAGAGGACAGAATGGAACTGTTCCATAAACTTTCCAAGGAGCAGTTGGTCAAGCCAAACTACCAACCTTGGGTTAGCAGCTGACGTTTTAACCACTGCATAACCAGGTAAAAATTTCTGAGCAGTGGTTCCATACACATGGGTTAGTTAACATTAATGGAATGTGTTTCATTGAGATGTTTACACCTGGTTAACAGTGTTCCCTTTATATGATTTAAAATAATGTAAGAGATAACTGGATTTTCACATCATTTAATTATGAATGGTCACACACTTTTGTTCTTACAAACTTGTTCAGGTTTAATTGCTCAATCAAGTCAAGAAAACAGAAAAATAAACAATAAAATACAGCTTTCTTGAAGTTACTGAAAGATTTCCAGCATCAGTGGTCACACAATTAAATGTAGACAATCTGAAAAAATTAATTGACCATAAAATCATTGACTCTACTGATGGTTTTGGAGCCTTGGTGGCTTAGTGGTTAAGCTACATCTGCTAACCCAAAGTTCGGCAGTTCAAATCTTCCAGGTGCTACTTGGAAATTCTATAGAGCAATTCTAGTTTATCCTAGAAAGTCGCTTTGAGTTGGAATTGGCTCAACAGCACTGGGTTTGATTTTTTGTTTTTGCTTTTATCTATTTGTTGTGATTGAGTGGAAGCATACAATCCAATTTAAATTCACATGCCCACCTATGTGCAGCTCCTGCTGCTCTCCTTGTGTGCTGATGGCACACTCTTTTCTGTTCTATACATGGCATAGCCTCTTAAAAATCTCCTGTCCCCTCTTTTCCACCCACTCCACTCCCCTACAGGAAGAGGCCAGTAGGACGGCATCGTATAGGTGCATAGAACCATAAAGTGCACTCACGATATGGCCACTTTGTGTCACTGAGTCCAATCCATTCCTGTCCAAGGAGTTGACTTCGGTAATGATTTATGATCAGTAGCAGCATCAAGTCCAGGGGCCGTGCTTCCAGGGGAACTCTGAGCCCTTCGGACCATCAGTTGCAGTCTTTTAGTGGAGTTCTCCTGGTGCACTGCTTTTTAATCTCATATTGCCACTGGGCGTCAACTTCGTGAGCCCCATCATGGCTGTCACTGGAGGTGGCCGGGCACTATCTGGTTCTTCTGGTTGCATGTTGATGCAGTCACCGATTCCTGTGGGTCTTTCTGTCTTCAGGGTTCTCTTTCCCCCATGATCCTTGGTGCTTATCTGTTCCTGCTGAGCTGGGACCGTTTGGTGTACCTCAGATGGCAGCTGGTTACCTCTTTAAGATCCCAGATACCACTCACCAATATGGGGTGCCGAAGACTCTCTTAGTAATACGCTAGATAAGTCAATTTTCCTTGATGTCCCCTGAAAGCATGGTCCCTGGACCCCAGCCCCTTCTGCTCTGTCCTTGCAATACTGGATTAAGACTGGAAGAGTTTTCAGGTTATGTTGAAGTCCAGTTAAACTGATCTTCTTTCTACTGTATGCTGTAACTGATTTCACCAACCAAATTTCTATCAACTATCCAGCCTATAACCAGCGCTCTCCCTCCCTCCCCTTCCTCACAGCCATCAAACATTCTTTTCTTCTACACCTGAGTCTGTTTTTAAGTCCTTATCACAGGGGTCTCATACAATATTTGTCCTTGTGCCACTGACTAATTTCACTCAACATAATGTCTTCCAATTGAAACCAAGTTATGAGATGCTGCCTAAAATCATCTTTGTTCTTTATCATTGCATAGTGTTCCACTGAGTATATATACCACAGTTTATTTATCTATTCATTTGTTGTTGGATATCTGGGTTGGTTCCATCTTTTTGCTATTGTAGACTGTGCTGCAATAAACATTAGTGTGAGTGCCTCTTGCTTCTGGAGGATATATTCCAAGCAGTGGGATTACTGAGTCAAATAGTATATCTATTTCCAGCTTTTTAAAGAAGTTCTAGATTACTTTCCAAAGAGTACAACCTTTTACTCAAAATGGTACTTACCATTTTGCAATCCCACCAGCAGTGAAGGAGAGTTCCAATTTCTTCCCAACCTCTCCAGCATTTGTTGTTTTGTGTTTTTTGGATCATGGCCAACCTTGTTGGGGTGAGATGGTGTCTCATTGTGATTTTGATTTGAATTTCTTTAATAGCTAATGATCCTGAGCATTTCTGCATGTATCTTTTGGCTGCCTGAATGTCCTCTTTAGAGAAGTGTCTGTCCATCTCCTTTGCCCATCGCTTAATTGGATTATTTATCCTGTTCTTGTTGATATTTTGTAGTACCTTGTAGATTATGCAGATCAGACATTGGTCTGACATATAGTTGCCAAATAGTTTTTCCCATTCTGTAGCTGGTCTTTTAATTCTTTTGGTAAAGTCTATGGATAAGCAAAATTGTTTGATTCTTTGTAGTTCCCGTTTATCTATTTTCTCTTCTGTTGATCATACTTTGTCAGTTTTGAAGTCTGTCTATTTTGTGTATTAAAACTTCCATTGTTGATCTTATTTTTTTCTTGGAAGAGCTTTATTGTTTTAGATTTGATATTTAGGTCTTTTATGTAATTTGAGTTGATTTTTCTATAAGGTGTGAGATATGGGCCTTGTTTCAATTTTTAGCAGATGGATACCCAATTTTGCCAGCACCATTTATTAAAGAGACTGTTTTTACCCCAGTTTAAAATCTTTGGGCTTTTGTCAAATATCAACTGTTCATAGGAGGGTGGTAGCATCTCTGGGGTCTCAACTCTGTTTCACTGGTCTATATGTCTCTCTTTTTGTACAAGTACCGGGCTACTTTGACTACTGTGGCAGTGTAATAGTTTCTAAAGTCTTGTAGTGAGAGGCCTCCCAGTATGATCTTCTTCAGTAGTGCTTTACTTATCAGGGGTTTCTTCCCTTTCTGAACAAGTTGGTGATTTGTTTCTCCAGCTCATTAAAAAATATCCCAGGAATTTGTGTTGAAATTGCATTACATAAGTAAATTGCTTTGGGTAAAATAGACATTTTCAGAATGTTAAGTCTTGCTATCCATGAGCAGGGTAGGTTTCTCCATTTATGTCAATCTCTCTTAGTTTTTTGTAGTAATGTCCTGGAGTTTTCTTTGTAAAGGTTTCTTATTTCTCTGGTTAGATTTATTCCTAGATATTTTATCTTCTTGGGGGCTGCAGTGAATGGTATTGATTTGGTGATTTCTTCTTTAATAATCTCTTTGTTGGTATAAAGGGATCCTACTGATTTACTTATGTTTTTCTTGTATCCTGATACATAGCTGAACTCTTCTATTAGTTTGGGTAGTTTACTTATGGATTCTTTTGGATTCTCTGCACAAACAATCATATCATTGGCAAATAGGGATATTTTTACTTCTTCTTTGCTGATGCAGATGCCCTTTATTTCTTTTTCTTGTCTAATTTCTCTGGCCAGAACTTGTAGTACAATGTTGAACAGGAGAGGTGAGAGTGGGCACAATTGTCTAGTTCCTGTTATTAAGGGGCATTATTTCATTCTCTCTCCATTCAGGATGATGTAGGCAGTTGGATTTGTATAATTGGCCCTCATTGCATTGAGGAATTTGCTGCCTATTCCTATCTTGCTGAGATATTTTAGCATGAACTGATGTTAGACTTTATCAAATGTCTTTTCTGCATCAATTGACAAAATCAGATGATTCTTGTCTTTTGTGTTGTTTATGTGGTTGATGATATTGTTTTTCTAATGTTGAATCAGCCTTGCATCCCTGATATGAATCCAACTTGATCATGATGAATTATGTTTTTGATATGTTGCTGAATTCTGTTAGCAAGTATTTTGTTGAAGATTTTTGCATCTAGATTCATGAGTGATATTCGTCTGTGGTTGTCCTTTTATGTTGGATCTTTCCCTGGCTTTGCTATCAGGATTATTCTGGCTTCATAGAATGAATTTGGAAATATTCCATCCATTTCTATACTGTGAAGTAATCTCAGTAATATTGGAGTTAATGCTTCTCTAAAAGCTTGGTAGAATTCTGCAGTGAAGCCATCTGGGCCAGTGCTTTTTTTGGTTGATAGTTTGGGGATGACTTTTTCAGTCTCTTCCTTTGGATTTATTAAGTTATTTGGCTTCACCTTGTAATAATCTTGGCAGGTGATATGAATCTTGGAATTTGCGTTGTATATGTAGATTGCTTTGAGTAAAATAGACATTTTCACAGTGTTAAGTCTTCTTATCCATTAGCATGGTAGGTTTCTCCATTTATGTCAGTTTATTAAGCTGTTCGGCTTCACGTTGTGATAATTTTGGTAGGTGATAGGAATCTATGAATTTGTCCGTTTCCTCTAGGTTTTCAAATCTGTTAGAGTACAGTCTTTCATAGTATTGTGTTATGATATTTCTTATTTCTGTTGGATCTATTGTGACATCTCCTATCTCATTTCCTATTTGGATTATTTGCCTCCTTTCCTGTTTTTCTTTAGTTAATTTGGCCAATGGTTTGTTAATTTTGTTGATCTTTTCAAAAAAACATCTTTTGGTCTTACCAATTTTTTCACTTGTTCTTGTATTCTCTAATAGGTTTAGTTCTGCTCTGACCTTTGTGATCTTTTTTCTTCTGCTGTCTGAAGGATTCCTCTGTTGCGCTCTTTCTAATTGTTCAAGCTGTAAGGTTAATTCTTTGGTTCAGGTTCTTTCTTCCTTCTAGATGTGTATATTTATAGAGACAAACTGGTCTCTGAGTACTGTTTTGGCTGTATCCCATAGGTTCTAGTAGAAAGTGTTTTCATTCTCGTTGGAATCCATAAATTTCCTTATTTCATCCTTGATTTTTTCTGTAACCCATGGCTTTTTGAGCAAGATGTTGTTCAATTTCCGTGAGTTCCAATTTCTATGTATGTTTTTTCTGCTATTATTTCAACTTTTATTGCTTTATGGTATGACAACACACTTTGCAGTAATTCAGTGGTTTGTATTTTGTTGAGATTTGCTTTATGTCCTAACACATGATGTATTCTGGAAAATGTTCCATGTGCACTGGAGAAGATGTTTTAGTTATCTGCTAATGGATAGGAAGTTCTGTATATGTCGATGTGGTTTAGCTGGTTAATTGTGGCAGTAAGAGCTTCTGTGTCTTTACTGAGCTTTTTCTAGAAGATCTGTCCAATACAGAAAGTGGAGAATTGAAGCCTCCCGCAGTTATTGTGGTGTGGTCTGTCTCATTTTTTAATGTAGTCAGTGTTTCTTTGATATATTTAGATATTCTAGTATTGGGTGCATAAATATTTAACATTGTTAAGTCCTGCTTGTGCACTGAACCTTTCAGCAATACATAGTGTCCATCCTTGTCCACACTGGTGGTTTTTACATTAAAATCTGTTTTATCTGATTAATATTGCCACACCTGCTCTTCTTTGTATATTGTTAGCTTGGCATATATTATTCCATCATTTAATTTTCAGTTTGTTCATGTCTTTAAGGTGAGTTTCTTGTAAGCAACACATAGACAGGTTGTGTCTTATGATCCAAGATGTCACTCATTGTCTCTTTACCGGAACATTCGGTCCATTTATGTTCCATGTAATTATTGATAGGTATGTGTTTAGTGCCGTCATTTTAATGTATTTATTTTGTTGTTGTTTTCTCTATAGCTCTTAGTATTCTATTCTGTGACATTCTTCTTTATGGGTTGATTTTTCACCCTTTTCATTGTTGGTTTTGTGTTTGTTGAGACTCCTATATCACGTTTCTTGTTTTGATATCTGGTATCTTTATTGTGCTTTGTAGCTAACCCTGTAATCCCCCTTAATAATCTATGTTTAAATCCCATTTTAAATTCTACATATCTTATTAACTTCCTCTCCATCTGGAAGGAATGTAACTAATATATCCCTCTTTTTAGTGTGATGGTATCATAGTTTTCGTGATATGATCACTCGATCACTACTTTTAATATTATAGCTTCAGTTGAGTTTTGTGCCTCTCTAACTGAGTAGGTTTCTAGACGATGTGTCCTGTATTGTTTCTTAAAATATAAAGGTAATGGTTTTGTTCTTCTAAGCCAAGAGCATCTTTCAGTATTTCTTGTAGCTTTGATTTGGTTTTTACAAAGTCTGTGAGTTTTTGTTTATCTGAAAATATCTTAATTTCATTTTCATATTTGAAAGACAATTTTGCAGGATATATGACTCTTGGTTGGAAGTTTTTCTCCTTCAAGGCTTTGAATGTGCCATCCCACTACCTTTGTGCCAACATGGTTTCTGCTGAGAAGTCAGACGAAAGCCTACAGGGCTTCTCTCTGAACCTTAGCTTTGCTTTGATTCTCACTGCCTTAAGGAGTTTCTGCTTGATTATAAGCTTGATTATAATATATCTTGATGTCTTTATTTTGGGTTCTAAATTATATGGCATGCAATATGCATCTGGGATATCTATGTTGTCTTGTTTCATGATTTCAGGGAAGTTTTTTCTCAGCAAGTCAACAGCTATACTCTCTATGTTTTCAAGTGTCTCTTCCTGTTCAGGAACTCCAATTAGCTGTAGATTGTTCCTCTTGATAGAATCCCACATTTTTCCTGTTTCTTTTCTCTGATTTGTCTGCATAAATGCTGGTGTCAATAGCTCAGTCTTCCAAGTCAGAAAGTCTTTTTTCCATTTGTTCAGTTTTGTTCTCTTGGCTTTGAATTGTGTTTTCCAAGACTTTAACTTTGTTGTTGATCTGTTGGATTTCAGAATGCAGGTGTTCCATCATTTAAAAAAGCTTGCTTAATTTTTCTTTTTGCTCTGCTGAATTCTATATAATGTCTAGGAGGGCTCTATACATAATTCTTTTGTACTCAACCTCCAAAAGTTTCAGAAAGGCTTCTTCATCAGGGAAGTTCTTTGGTGTTTTCTTTTGGGAGCTCTCTGGAGCCATGTGTGGATTTCTCTTTAAGTGTCTGGCCAAGTTTTGTTGTGTTTTGGACATCTAGAGGTTGTTTAGTTTCTCTGGTGATGCCTTAACAGAAGCTGAAGCACAGTATGAAGAGAGTTGATCACCAGTCACCTCTATGTACTCCAGTGACTGGGCCCAGTGGAATCTCTGGGGTAGCAGGCTCCACCTCCTGGCTAGAAAAGACACAGCCCTATGTATGGAGTCACTGGGGGGGCCATCAGCTGACCTATGTTGTAGGTCAGTAAAGGCTGGAAGAGATGCATCAGGCTGCACCGCAGTTATTTCTCTAGGTAGTCTTATTTCGAAAGGGAAAAGCTATCTGACAGCTTCCAAAATCAGTCAGGCTGTCAGGTGTGCAAGCCTCTCTTTCCAGCTGGCAATGGAGGCACTTCTATATCCGTCTCCAGTTGCTGTGATGTAGTTCAAAGTATGGAACGGCTTTTGTCCTGCTGTCATCTGCTTCCAGGGCTCACCCGTAAGGCTACACTGTGCTAAACACAGCTTTTCTTCTGGGAAAGCACTCCCTGGATGGCACTGCCTCCCAGCCTGGGAATTAGCCCCTGATGGGGCCTCCATTTGGGTAAATCCACCTCCCAGTCAAACAAGATGGTGCCCCACACAAGCTCTCCCATCCACTGTGAAACAGCTGAATCAGTGGCAGAGGTTTCAAAAGAGAGGATGGAGAGACTGTGGTGCTCGAAGTCCAGAACTGGGCTCTCAGAGTGTAGCTGTTCTATCCACTGATCACGTAAGCCATGCAACTGAGCTTTGCTGCTAGTTAAGACCAATCTCTGCTGTTGACTAAGACAGAGAAAAAAAGTTAAAAACAGCAGTTGCCTTCAGTCCACAAGAGCCGGCCGTTCAAAAAGGGTGGGGATCAGCGAAAGAGAAAAAACTTCCCTTTCAGTGGCATGTAGTCCAAAGCAACAACTCTATGCCATGTCCTAGGGCTCACTGGGTGTCCAGAAGCCTCCATTTAATTATCAAACCAGGTCTTAGTTTTCAGAGGGAATTAAGGAGATGTGTGTCTAGTCTTCCATCTTGACTCCACCCCCTGGCTTTGGGTTTTTTGCTTTGGTGGCGTACTGGTTTAGAGCTTAGCTGCTCACCTAAAGATCAGTGGTTTTAATCTAGCAGCTGCTCCTTGGAAACCCTATGGAGCAGTTCTGCTTTTTTCTGTAGGGTTGCTATGAGTCAGAATCCACTCATTGTTTCATTTCTCATGTCTAAAGTATCTCTAAGTAATGAAAGTTGTAGTTAACATTCATTATATTCATGTTTGCATGATAAACAAAAGTAAAGAAAAAGAAGCCTTAGACTGTGGGATGAATAAATGGTCTGAAGATAACATTTATTTTTTTAAAAACTCAGATGTGTACCAAAAGTCATCCTTCGAGGAAAATATCAGTGAAATGCTCATCATAAGTGAAGTCTACCAGTAGTAAAAAAAAGTATTGTAGTGTTTATTTAAGCCCTCAGGAGTAGCCTCCTTTTATTATCACTATATTTATTAAAATGCAGGTAGTTTATTTATTTTCATTAACATAATGTATTTCTGCATCACAGAAACCTGTTTATATCCAGTTACATTGGTTTCTGAAGTAGTTTAGGCTCTTAGTGGAGACTCAAAAGAGTAATTGTTTATACCACAAAACCATTATACCACCAAGTACATTTAACAAGGATGTATGACTAGAATATCAATGACTTAGAAAATCAGTGTTGAGATCTGTTAGGGAAATCAGTGTAGCAACTTTCCGTGCAATATATTTCTCCAGACAACACTATCTATGTAAGTAGCAAATATTTACTGTCCCTTATTGGTATTTACAGTAATAAGCATTGGCTTCTCTGATTCCATTTTGTTTTGGGGAGTATATGTAATTAGGTAAATCAACACTAAGATGACACATGGCCAGTCATGAATGAAAACAACAAAATTAGAGGCAGTTACAATTTGTTAACAACTTAAAATCCATCTTCCAATGCAATGACTTTCCTTGCTTGTATTTTCAAGTCCTCTGTTCACTTCTATTTTAAGCCGATCTTTATTTTAGGACTTCATTATGTTCCTTGGAAGATGATTTCACACTCTATTAGTTACTGTCAATTTCATCACATTACCTGAAGTATAAACACCGGCATTTCTTTGCACCTCTTGAAAGTACATTTCTTCCTTCTTGGTATTTAGTCACTTGTAGCCTGGTGCTTGGGTTAGGGGGATAAATTTACTCCTTCTGAAATAAAGTCTTAAGCTGGAGAAACTCAATTTGTCAATTTCAAATCTTGTGTTTTATCAAGATAAGTTACATGTCTGTTATATATCATAAAAATTGTCCAAAACTTGGAAATAAGTTAAATAATGTGAATCACGCCTCCTCTTAATATTGTATGGAGCAAAGGCCACCAAGGACTTTTGCTTAAGAGGATGTGTTCAGTTTATCTCATTTATATTCATTAAAGCTTCCCAACATGTTTATTTGCAGATTTTTATCCAAAAAAGACACAAATAATTTCTCACTTGGTAGAACAGATAACCATATTTAATAAACAGATTTATGTTTAACTCAGAAATTGTATTTCATTATTGTGTTTTATTATCAGCAACTTTATAAATCCAATTATTTAGTTTTTTATAGTGAAACTTGTAAGGTTATGTTAATTTATTTTTTTTATATTTTATACTGTGATTTAGGTAAAGTTTACAGAGCAAATTTGTTTCCCACTCAGTGAGTTTGTACAGAGGGTATTCCATGAATTGATTCCACTTCCCTCAAGGTGCCATCTACTTTTCCCCATTCCTGCATAAGGTTCCTCATTTTCTTTTATCTGGATTTTCTGCTTCTTCCTGTATTCCCATCTTTGCTTTTGGGTGAATGTTGTCCTTTTGATCTCATATTATTGATGATTCTAAAGAACATGTTCCTCTCAGGTGTTATTGTTCATGTGTCTGTTTATTGTGTGGCTGAAATATGGTCTCTCTGGAAATGGCTTCAGTTCCAGGTCAAAAGGGTCTCTTAAAGCCATAACCTCAGGGGTTCCTCTAGTCTCTGTCAAACCAATAACTGGTCTTTTTGTAAATTTGATTTTTTTGTTCTGCATTTTTCTCCCTCTCTGTCTAGGACCCTTTGTTGGGACTCCAGCCAAAGTGATCTGTGTTAGTAGTGGGTGCCACCTAGCTCTTCTAGTCTTGGGGATGTACAGGCTGTGGTTCATGTGGTCTATAGGTCCTTTGGTTCCCTTGTTAAGTCAGACATCTTACCTAACTTTTTTTGATAAATTGTCTATAAATACCCTGTCCGCTTAAAAGCTCTGAAATGATGTTGCAGATCACTTCACTAATCAACACATTAAATAAAACCTTTGACACGTATTTATTTTAAATTTACCTGTGAGTGCTTGGCTTGGCCTGAGAGTCATGATTTCACTTTTCAAAAATTAACATTTTAATCTATGCAGTGATTAAGATACTTTCAAGTAATATTAACAATAAGTTAAAGAAATGAACATATCCATATTCTTGCTAATAAAATCAAACACTGGGCTAAAGCTATATTTTTAATATTACATTGAACAGGGCCTGATTGAATATGTCTTTAGTACAGATCTTACTCTTCTTTAGTCCCTGTCATTTGTAAACTTTATAGTCAACAATATAAGTTAAATGAATGATAAAAAGACATATTATCTTAGAAAAGTAATATGTGAACAACAATAAATGTATTTAAGATATGATAAAAAATAATTTATATGTCTGTATCTATAGATACATATTATTTCCATGTGTAGCCCAGGTCAATGCTAGCTTAAACAATGAGTTGTCATTGAGTTTATTCTGACTCATAGTGACTCCACATGTGTCATAACAGAGCTGTGCTCCATAAAGTCTTCAGTGGCTTGTGTTTCAGAAATAGCCTGCCAGACTTTCTTACAAGGCCCTCCTAAGTAGACTCAAATTTCCAACCATCTGACTCATTAAAATTCTCCTAAATTACTTCTCCTACCAAGTAAATAATAACTTACTTGTTGTTTAGTGAAACTTTTAAATGCAGGATTCAAGAAGTTGTTAGATACCGTGTTTTCAGATAAATATTTACAAGCATGTATTGACCAACTATTTTTATTAAAAATATTGTAATACCTGCACTTCTGCAGTATGATGTAATTCTAATGAAGCATCAGTAGCTTGATTGACCGCTATTATGTTCCCCTCAGATATGTTACTTTTTGTAGTAAACAACATAAACAGTGTAGAAAAATACATTTTATGTGCACTAGGTGTGAGTGAACTTAAAGGTGGAATGTAGAAGGTGGAAAGTAGAAAAGGATAAGTCTAAGTCTATGCAAACTATATTAGGGTAATGATTGCTTCTGATATTTGCTACAAATATAAAAGTACACTTACCCAGAGAAGTAACTATGGGCTACTGAAAGATGTTTTTAAAAATCACATGAGCTGAACTGATCAAAGTAAAATTAAAAATCTCAATCTATATAATTTTGAATATGTACTAATATAAAACTTACACTGCCTAGAAGTAGTTCTTTAGGTATTCACAGTATACATTTATTGATGAGTTAAATACCAGTCTCCCTCAATAAGCTTGCATACCTTTGGATTGTTTATCTGAGATGGAAAAAATTAAAGCAAGATAATTTATTTGATTTTTCCAAGGTGCTGCTTCAAAGAAGTCATTTCCACATGCCTGGAGATATAAAATACTCTAAGGAACATTCCCTTAATTCCGTTTTAGAGATAGATAGATCAGAAGTATATAGTCATTTCCTTCATCAATTTCCCAGTACTGAGAGGCATCCAGCTCCACAAGAATGAGCCTCATAATTAACAAACCTCTTAGAGATAAGGCTACAGAAAAGACTTTTCATTCTCAAACTCCAAGTACTGGATTCCTGTGACTAGAAAACCTAGCAAGCTCATTCAATTACATTACAGGCTCTCAATTATCTCATACACATGATTTAGTGTAGAAGTACTGATATTCTTCCTCAATCCACATAACAGTTGCTAGACAAGTTTTTTTTACAGTAACGTTTGAAAACTTGCTTTCTTCTGCATGCTGTAAATGTCAGAGATTCATGAATTGCCTGATAGCAGAAGATAGCAACAGGGTTAATTTTATTTATGATACAGTTGTAAAAGAATATAAAGAAATTGGGATCTGAGTTGAAAATACTGTAAAACAAGAAGGGGACTTAAGCCTCAGAGGTAATGAGCAATCTATGAGCCGTTTGTGGAGACTCTGGAACAGAGTAGCTAAAGCTAGTGAAAGAAACGATGACCTTAAAAATCTAAACAAAAGATTTTAAAAGGTGGCAAGAGAAAACAAAGTAAAGTACTACAATGTAATGTGCAAAGACCTGAAGTTAGAAAACCAAAAGGGGAGAAAACATGCTGAACATCTGTCAAGCTGAAAGAACTGAAGAAAAAATTCAAGCCTTGTGCTGCAATATTGAAAACAAAAAAAAAAAAGAAAACCTATGAGGAAAGCATCATACAACTTAGAAAGCATCAGAAGAAGATGAAAAGAATACACAGAGTCACTGGATCAAAAATAATTGGTCAACATTCAACTATTCCAAGAAGTAGCATGTGGTTAAGAATTGATGGTATTGCAGAAAGAAGTCCAAGTTGCAGTGATGGGAATGACAAAATAATAAGGTTCTATGAACTGACAAATACCAACTGATATTTCATCAAACAGATGTAATGCTGGAAGCCTTTACTTTATGCCAAGAAATTTGGAAGACTGCTACCTAACCTACCTACTGGAACAGAGCCATGTCTGTGGCAATTTTAAAGAAAGGTGATCCTACCAAATGCTGAACTTATCGAACAATATCATTATTATCGCATGCAAGTAAAATTTTCTGAAAAATTTTCAAAAATGGTTGCAGCAGTACATTAACAAGGAACTGCCAGAAAAATTCAACCAGGATTCAGAAGAGAATATGGAAAAAGGGATATCCTTGCTAATGTCTGAGGATCTTAACTGAATAAAGAAAAATCCAGAGATATGTTTGCCTGTATTTTATTGACTACGCAAAGGCATTCAATTGTTTGAATCATAACCAATTCTGGATAACATTGAAAAGAATGGGAATACCAGAAGAATTAACTGTGCTGGTAAGGAACTTGTACATGGAACAAGTACAGTCATTTGACCAGAACAAGGAGATATTGCTTGGTTTAAAATCAGGGAGGGTATACATCACGCTGTATTTTCTTACCATACCTATTCAATCTGTATGCTGAGCAAATAATCAGAGAAGGTAGACTGTGCAAACAAGAGCATTCTGTCCAGATTGGAGGAAGACTCATTAACAGCTCATAATATGCAAATAACACAACCTGGCTTGCTGAGAGTGAAGAAGACTTAAAGCATTTACTGATAAAGAACAAACACTACAGTTGTCAGTATGAATTACACCTCTACATAAAGACAAAAATCTAACAACTGGACCAATGAGTAACATAATGACAAATAGAGAAAACTTTATAGTTGTCAAGGATTTGCTTTAACTTGCATCTGCATTCAGCCCTCATAACAGCAGTGGTCAGAAAATCAAATGAGATGCTGCGTCAGGCAAATCTACTGCAAAAGAACTCTCAAGTGTTGAAAAAACTTCAACGAGTTCTTTTGCAGCCATTTTGCCCAGTATGTACCTGACCAAGCCACAATATTTTCCATCATCTGGTATGGGTATGAAAGTTGGACAGTGAATAAGAAGTCTGGAAAACAATTGATGCCTTTGGTTATAGTGAAGAATATTGAATCTACCATGGGCTGCCAGAAAAATAAGCAAATATATGTTGGAAAACGTACAATGAGAATGATCCTTAGAAGTGGAAATGGTGATACTTTGTCTTATATACTTTGGACATGTTATCAAGAGGGCCCAGTCCCTGGAGAAAGACACTGTACTTAATAAAGTAGAAGGTCAGCGAACAGGAGGAAGACGCTCAACAAAATGGCTTGACTCCATGGCTGTAACAGTGGGCCCAAACACAGCAAGACTGTGAAGATGGCACAGGCCCAGACAGTGTTTCATGACGTTGTGTTTAGGGTTGCTCTGTGTCACAAGCAACCTCTCAATGAGAAAGAATACAATTTTCTTGTAGTAAGCCTTAATTTTAATAATTATATTTTTCAATGAAGAGCAACAGATACTCAGAATAATGTTCCAATCATTGTGCTTATTTCAAAGAATTATCATAAAGTGACTATACAAATGTGATTGCCACCCAAGTCAAGAAAAATGCCCACTGCTGGCACACCAAAAGCCACCATCATCTCTCTTTACAGTCTCTGCTTTACCCTTCCTAATACTCTGAATTCTATCATTTTAATTCACTTTGCCTGTTTTTGAACTTCAGATGAGTGGAATGCATATAGAATATATTTTTATGAAGAGAGGACTAATTTCTTTCAATCAGTTTAAGAGATTCATCCCTATTGTTGCTTTTATTGGATTTACTTTATTTTTTTGCCATATTAAAAAAAATTACTGTCAAATCAATTCTGACTTACGGTGATCTTATAGGACAGAGTAGAACCACCCCCATAGAGTTTCTAAGGAGCTGCTGGTGGGTTCAGACTGCTGACCTTCTGGTTAGCAGGCCAATTCTTAACCACTGTGACACCAGGGCACCATTGTCGTATTGTATTTTAAAATGTGAACATACCGCAATTTAGTTAGCCAGTCTCCTACAGTTGGGCTTTAGGGGGAATTTCACTATGGGGGCTATCATAAATAATGCTGCTCTATACAATTTGGTACATGTCCTTTGTGGCACATATGTACACATTTCTATTCAGAATATCTTTAGGGATGAAAATGTTTAGGCTATAGTATATAGGGTTGCTGTGAGTTGAAACCGACTTGACGGCAATGGGTTTGGTTTGGTTTAGTGTATACATGTGTTTAACTTTAGAAGACATTATTAAATAGTTTCCAGAATGATTTTTAACAATTTATATTCTCATCAGCAATATGGTTGTTTCATGTCACTTGGCATAATCAGTCTTTTCCACTTTAGCCATTATGGTTCACATATAGGATGTTCTGTTGATGTTCTATTACCATGATGTCTAACGAGGTTGAGCACCTTCTAATATTAGCCATGTATCTCTCCTATTTTGTATAATTTGTTCAGTCTCATACATTTTTCTGTTGCTTCTTCTCATTTTCAGTTTTAAGATATCTGTCTATCTGGAACATGAAACATTTGTCCATACATGTTGCAGATATATTTACTCCACTACTCCACTTTCTTAAAGTATCTTCTGATAAGTAAAAATTACCAGTTTTAATGATATTAACATTAGAGTATTACAAATAATTTTGTTTTTGGTTAGTGCTGTTTCTGTCTCATTTTGTAATCTATCATTAAATATTCTTTATTATCTTTAAGGTACTTTGTTGTTTACTTTTCTTATTAGACATACAATCCACCTGAAACTGAATGCTGTTTCTTGGGTGAGGTAACAGCTGTTTTATTTTGTTTTCTTTTTCTCTTTCCTTTTATATATGTCCACTTGATCTAGTGCCATTTGCTGAGAAAAATGTATGTTTTCTTTACCATGTTATAGTTACGTCTTTGTTATGTCAAGAATCACTGTGTATGTGTGTGTATTTGCTTCTAAGCTGAATTTTGTTCCAACAGATTCTTTGTCTATCCTTGTGCCCATTCTGCATTTAGCTTTACATTAATTAAATATTGGCATTCAATTTTCTTCTTCTAAATTAAGGATTATCCTGGCTATTCTTGGATCTTCAAAATTTAATATAAATGTAACCAATGTCTGAGTATCTATAAACATATCTGCTAGAATTTTGGTCAATATTACACTAACACCTTATGCACTCCCACCAAATCAGTGAGTAATAGGAAAAACAGGTGATTACGGGTACATTTATTATATAAAGAGGCATAAAGTTTGGGAGAGTAGTCATATCTTTTTTAAAAAATGCATTAGAATGACAGGTAGTAAATATCTGAGAGAAATACCACTTCAGATCTTGGTTCCTTTACTCTCTAACAACAAATAAATACTATTGCCACTAACCTCAACTCATTCTCCACCTGTCCTTAAATAAACAACCAAAAAAACTCATCAACTGATGAGCTGACTCTGACTCATGACAGCTATATATAGGTCATAGTAGAACTATGCTCCCTAATGTTTTCAGTGGTTAAGATTTTGCCAGTAGATCACCAAACTCTTCTTCCAAGGTGCCTCTGGGTAGACAAACTTTAAACAAAAAAGCCAGGCATATTAACCACTTGTACCATTCAGAGACTTGTCGACCTACCCTTAGTGAACAACGGAACTACGACACGGTTCAAAGAGCACTTTCAAAAGACCCAAATTCTAGTCCCGCATTTGTGTATGACATGACAATTTATTTCACTGCACTGGATTTCGTTTGTGTGAATAGTCAAAAGAACGATGTAAATTCCACAATTCCTAGGACCAATTCCTTCTACAAAAATTATACCACTTTAAGAGAATGTTTGATTTTGCTTAAAATATGAACTCATTGAATAAGGAGTTCTGTTTAGGATATTGAAACTCAAGGGAACAATTCTGTTGTGCTAACAAAGACAACAAAAAGTAGAAAAAGGTGATAAACTGCAACACAGAGACATGCAAGAAGAGGTGACTGGTGACAGCTGAGGAATAGGCTCACATCACCAGAACATCTAAACACTGAATGACTTACCAGCCCCAAGGGTAGTGGGTGGTGGTTAGTGATATTGAGCTGTCATTTAGCATTGTGTCTTTACAACTTTCTGTCTTGATAACAAGGAACCATATCCAGCTAATGTCAGCTGATACATCTGTGCCTGCAAAGCAAGGACGAAAGGTAGCAGTCTCGTAGGAATATATTTGTTTTAGTTATCTACTGCTGCTTTAACAGAAATACCATTGGGTAGCTTTAAAAAGAGAAACAATATTTGGTCACAGTTCAGTAGGCTAAAAGGCCAATTCCAAGGTGTCAGCTCCAAGGGAAGGCCTTCTTTGCTGGCACTGGAAGATGGTCCTTGTTTTAGTCACTTAGTGCTGCTGTAACAGAAACACCATGAGTGGATGGCTTTATAAAAGGAAAGTTTATTCTTACACAGTCCAATAGGCTGTAAATCCAAGTCCAGGGTGTTCGTTCCAGGAAAAGGCTTTCCCGCTGTCCACTCTGGAGGAAAGTCCGTGTGTTGTTTCAGTCTTTGGTCAGAGAGCATTTTAGCACGGGAATCTCAGGTCTGGAGGATGTGCCCTACTCCTGGTGCTGCATTCTTGATACTGTGAATTTCCCACTATCTGCTTCCTTCCCTTTCCTTTTATCTCTTGTAGGATAAAAGGATAAAGGGTGGTGCAAGCCACTCTCCTGGAAAGCTCCCTTTACATTAGATCAGGGAGGAGAGCTGAGGAAGGGATGCACAGTCCCACCCTAATGTTCTGTAACATATAGTATAGAAAGATCACAAATTGGAGGATAATCATAAAATATTGGGAATCATGGCCCAGCCAAATGGCCACACACATTTTGGGGGGTGGACACAATTTAATCCATGACAGTCCTCATCATCAGTCTTCTCCTGGACCAGGAGCTTCTGAGGCACAGGGACTCCAGTCATTCCCAAAGTACATGCTTGGTACCTGGCAGTGCTTTTTGGTGGCTTGAGATCCCCAAATCTTGGCTTGCTTCTTCTTCATTTTATATCTCAAAAGACTGCCTTAGCAAACAATAATTTCACACAGTAAACCCTGCCCCACCAACACAGAAGAACCCATCTACCTTCATTTAACATCATAGAAACAGGAATTCTAACAGGGAGGGGTATCACATGATACCAGGATTTATGGTCTAGCCAAATAGCTACAGATCTGGGAGTAACACAACTCAATCCATGACAACATTTGTAGAAAAATTCTAGCAACTACTTGAGGAAGAAATCAATATCCAAATGTGTTTTTAAGAAACTATGTTTAAATAGATGCTAGGTATTTCAAATGAATGTACAAAATGGGAGTGAAATGATTTTATAAATTTATATTGCATTTATTTCTATAATTGAGGGTCATATTTTAAAGGACCTCATTTGTATAAGTCTTTGTGAAAACACGGACATAAACATTTTAAAAATCACATAGAGAGTCCTTGCACACTGAAATCATTGCTCATATTTGTTGGGATTTTTAATGTTCTTTCTGTATCTCTACCATTTACCATCTCAGAGGCCATACACTAGGCTTTGATGAACGGCATATTAACTATGCTGTAATCATTGTTTGAAAGTTCTGTCAGATATCACTGTGCTTACTAAATCATGCATCACCAATGTTATGATTTGCAGTAATAAAGTTACACCATGGTAATTTTTTTGAAACATTGCAGCATATGGTGCCAGATGCCAAGGGCATACTAATTAATGAGACTGTTAGCACATAGGCGTAGATCACTGTGATGTGTCTAAAGCCAAGGCTTAGAGTGTAATTCAGAAAGCAGCTTGAAATCTTAAGGTGAATGCTACACAAAACTTCATATTGATCCTTAGTAGCAACTATGCAAGCAACATGCTCC
This sequence comes from Heterohyrax brucei, assembly GCA_028571685.1. Taxonomy (NCBI): domain Eukaryota; kingdom Metazoa; phylum Chordata; class Mammalia; order Hyracoidea; family Procaviidae; genus Heterohyrax; species Heterohyrax brucei. The sequence goes on from CM053147.1 coordinate 24,650,896, forward strand.
TGGTCTTTACAGGAGTAAGAGGATAGAAAGTGTGCTATTTATCTGGTTATTTTCTCCTTCCCTTTCAGATGGGAGCACACTGAGAAACAGCAGTACTTTGTATACTCTGATCAAACATCTTAATGAAAAATAGTTTTGACATAACACCTGATGTTCTCAAGAAGAAGAGCAGGTTTCAGGGTGGAGTCCTCTGGCTGAACACGTTTTTGTACAGCGTTCCTGCTTGAAGTTTCTAAGTGAGGAGTAGAAACTGATTAAATAGCCAAAGGACCGTCCATTTGAAGATCCAAAAAAAGCCAAACCAAACCCAACCCAGTGCTGTCAAGTCGCTTCTGACTCATAATGACCCTATAGGACAGAGAAGACCTGCTCAGTAGAGTTTCCAAGGACTGCCTGGTGGACTTGAACTACCAACCTTTATGGTTAGCAGCTGTAGCACTTAACCACTACTCCATCAGGCTTTCCAGTTGAAGATTGTCATGCCTATATTCAGCAGTCTCAGTAACTAACCAATTTATAATTGTTCAGTTCAAACTTTTAAAATAAAAAATGATGCCATATTACATTTCTATAGGCTTTATATTGTAGCAAATTACTTTGCTGCATGTAAGTTAAAGCAAGAGTTCTGGAGCCAGATTATGCAAAGAAAAACTCCAGCTCAACCACTTACAAGCTCCATGATCTTGAGAAAGTTAACTAAACTCAAGTAGTTACACTTCTCATTTGCAAGAGAAATTATTACATTATCTAATTCTGAGGGTTTTTGAGAGAAAATTGAAATACTCTGTGTGGATCAGTTCACACAATACCTGACACATAGAAAACACTCACTGTTGCACAGAACGACAGTTATATTTACAATCACTGTTGTTGTTACAACAGAACAAATCACTGCCCAGTCCCACAGTCATTTTTATGCTTAAGCCCATTGTTGCAACCACTGTGTCAATCCATCTTGTTGAGGGTCTTCTTTTAATTCACTTGCCCTCTATTTTACCAACCTTGTCTTTCCCTAGCGATTGATCCCTCCTGACAACATATCCAAAGAATATTAGATGCAGTCTTGCTATTTTTGCTTCCAAGGACCACTCTGGTTGTACTTCTTACAGATCTCTTGTTCTTTTGGCAGTCTGTGGTACATTCAATAGTTTTCTCCAACACTACAGTTTAAATGTATCAATTCTGCTTGTCTTCTTTATTCATTGTCCAGCTTTTGTATGCATATGATGTGTTTGAAAATACTATGGCTTAGGTCAGGCACTCTTTAGCCTTCACAGTGACATCTTTACTTTTTAACACAATCCCTACTAGCTGTAGAAATTTGAGCAACAAAGGAACAAATGGTTTTCCAAAATCGACAGTGTAATTAACTTTCAGATTTGGATCTTTAATCCAAGACTCAGCTCCAAATCCAAAATTCTCCTCATTGTCACCATTGCTCTACATGTTGTTGTTGGGTGCCATTGGGTTGACTCCAACTCATGGTGACTTATGATGTGCAGCACAACAAAATGCTGTGCCATTTTCACGACCAGTAATAATACATTTGAGTCCATTGCTGTGGCTGTTGTATTGGGTATTATTTATATTCACCCTCCACAGTGCCAAACAAACACGATGTCCTTTTTTAAGCAATTGATTTTTCCTGATGACATGTCCAAAGTAAACAAGTGATGGTCTCACCATCCTTACTTCTAAAGAATATTCTGATCGTGTTCCTTCTAAAACTGCTTTGTTCATTCTTTAGACAGAGATGGAGAAAATGATTTGGGTTTACTGGATAGAGTATGCCAGATTCAACGGATTTTTTCAAATTAAACTTGATAAAAATCATTGAGCATGAAATTTTGCTCTATTTAAGCGTAACTCTATGGTGCAGTTCTACTCTGACCTACAGGGTCGCTATGAGTCAGGACCAACTTGACCGCTCCTAACAACAATGACAAATTGTACTCTGTCCCTAGAGGGCCACTATGAGTCAGAACTGACTCAATGGCAATGAGTTTGGGTTTTGTGCTATAACTTGTAATCTCAAACAACTCAAATTTCTTTCTGAATTGTCTCCAGATTATTCACTCAAATGTGCATTTAAATCTCTGCTCCACTGAAAATATCTGTTGGCAGATTGCTGCATGAAAGCTAGGGAAGACAACTTCAGCTACAGGCTCTTCTTTGTGGTAAATGATCAAATTGTCACACAGTTCTTGAGGAAATTGATCAAACAAATTATGAGCAGACAATCTAGGTGGCAAATGAGAACTATTGCTAACAAAGTGAATACTGCTTTATGTATGTTCACATGCCATTCTTAGGTTTTGTAGGTTACTTCTTTGCCTTGGAAACTACAAAACTTTTCTCATCTTGAAAGGTAGAAAGAAAAGATAAGATGCATGAAAATTTGTCTCCCTATATTAATTCAGGATACCCTGGTGGCATAGTAGTTAAGAGCCATGGCTGTTAACCAAAGACTGGAAGTTCAAATCTACCAGGTGCTCCTTACAAAACCTGTGTCAGTTCTACCCTGATCAACAGGGACACTGAGAGTGGGAACTGACTCAACAGTAACCAGTTGTGTTTTGTTCTTTTATTGATTTCAGTTTTACAGGTGTACTACCCCTGTTTTTTTGCAGACAGCCTTGAACCCTCATACTTCCCCAGATGCCAACCTCAATTGTCATTTTAGAGACTCCTTCCCTTCCCTTCCAAAAATTTTAAGCCAAAAGTTCAAAGAAAATAAAAGATATTTTTATGGAAATGCTGAAACCACCAATTCTATCCAACAGAAAACCAAAAAAAAAAAAAGTTCTCAGAAAGCTGTTTGCTGAGGTAGGTGTACGAGGATTATTCTGAGAACTGTCTTACAAATTGAGAAAATGAAGCCTAAGTGACTTACAGCAAATGGGATATTAAAGTATGTTTAATACACAAATCCAAAACCATGACCACTAACAGAAATAGAAGCCTGTCATCCTTCATAAAAATATGAAAATCATTAGCAGATTTCATTGACTTCTCAATGACCCTATGACGAGTAGTATGAACCTTGAGAAGCAAGTCTAATGTTGAACAGGCATTACCACGATAAAGCTGGCTTTTTTCTGAATGTATTTTTAATATCTCAAGTGCATTGAAATCTCTCTATTATCTACTACCTATCCACTTCCTTTACATTTTATTGTCTCATATTTTTTGGAGAACCTAAGGCATTATTTTATACAAAATTCTAAATGCCAACTAATCCACAAGCTGGCTAGTCTGAGTTAATAAAAAAATATCAGAACTGTGTCTTTTCAGAATCAAGTTTTATTGCTTTGCAGTATAGAGAAAAATTCAAAATGCATACTACAACAACACTTGTAAAAATCTGTCTGAATGTTCTGTGAAGCCAGACTCTTAGGAACAATTGGCTCAAATTCTGGTTTCCTCAACTAAAGGGAAATAATATGTGATTTTTTCCTCTGAGTTGAATTCATGTTTTGTTTTTCTTTTTGTTTATTTCTTCCAATTTGGTCTCTAACAGTGACTCTGTATTGGGGGGAATAGCATACTTACTGGTGATGCTATTGCCTTCAAAAATGTCACATTCATTTTTCTATTTTTAAGTGTTTCCCAGTGGCCCGTGTATTTCTGGCTGACAACATAACTGTCTTAACTGTAACAATTAAAGAAACTCTTGCCATAAAATTTCGCTCATTTTTTTCTTTCTATCAAAGACTTGTAGGACTTTTATGTGTACTATATAAAAACCCCAGAACCAAACTCATTGCCACTGAATTTATTTTGGCTCATAGAGACCCTTTTGGACAGAAGAGAACTATCCCATTGGGTTTCTCAGGACTGGCAAACGGAACTGGGCTGCCAATCTTTTCATTAACAGCCAAACTTTTAACCACTCTGCTAGCAGGGCTTCCTTCCCTATATAAACTGAACCAAAGACCTAACCCACTGCTATCCAGTTGATTCCAACTGAAGAGACCCTATAGGATAGAGTAGAACGGCCCCATAGACTTTTCAAGGAGCACCTAGTGGATATGAACTACTGACCTTTTGTTTAACAGTATCACTTAACCACTACACAACCAGGATTCTCATAGTGGATCCCAAAAGTGAAGTTTCTGTAGATTCCGAGAACAGTCCTAGAAATGTTGATTGCTGGGAAATCATGAAGGTTAGGATTTAAAGAATTGGAAATCATTCTAAGGTAAATAAAATTGATTTACAATGTCTTAAAATATGGTGGGTGTATTATCCAGGAACTACATTCACCTGACCCCCAGACAGTGGCTTGTTTACACTTACACACAACCAGCCTAGCTATAGAAAGTCCAGAGGTCGTGTAGTAGTTTTGCAATACAGGCTGACACTCCATTTCCTGCCATCTTTCTCCTCCTTCACACATGGCTTCGATTTTCAAGTTTACCTCACAGTTATAGGACAGTTTTGGACCTGCAACTACCACATCAGCATCCCAAGTGGGAAGAAAAGTAAAGTAAGCTTTTGTACATGCTCCATCCAACTTTTGCTTGTTTGATGCCAAACTCTATCTATACCATAGAGCCTGAGAGTTGTTATTTGCTTTCACATTTTTATACCAAACAACTTAAATCATACCATGTTAACATGCAGTGGCATCATCAGGGGGTACAAACCACATCAAGGGACACTGTCAAAGAGACTGACATCAATATAACTGTCTATGACATTGTTGTGCAATGTTCCAGCAGTAATTTATTATTTTTTATAATGCTATCCCTGCAGTTACTTACAACAACAAAAACATCTTTCATAAACCCAGGTTACATGTATAGCTACATGGCTAAAACTCTATGCTAATATATTTTTGACCTTCAGATTGCTCTGGTCAGGGCATGATTACCCAATTACAATGATGCTTCAACTCTGTATGGTCTGCACACCATATACACATGTGCTTTATTTTTCCTGTGCTGCCAACATCTTTATAGTTGCTGATTTTGTCAAATTTTCTGGTGTTTTAGCTAATTTACATATTGTGGTAATCAGTATTTGTAAGCCTGTGTGAACAACTTTGAGAATGAAGTAGTGATTAAAAGAAAAGAAGGCAAAAAAATCAAAAAAGATTTCCACTCATTTACTAATTGTGCAAGTAAGAACGTAATTCATTGTAGATTTTACAAAGAAATTTTATTGTTAGCATTCATAGAATCTAAGAAATGCTACATTTAAATAAATTTTCAACTCTATTTGTCAAACATTATTCTGTGATAAAAATTGATAATAAACATTAGTTCTAGGTCATTTTCCATTATAGGTTTATTTTTTATCCTTTTCAGTGTTGGTTTTGTGTTTGTTGATACTCCCGTATTATGTTTCTTGTTTTGATATGTAGCATTGTTAGTTTGCTTTGCAGCTACCCCTTTGATCTCCATTAATGTTCTAAGTGTAAACCAATGTTTAACTTTTGTATATCCCCTTAATTTCTTCTCCATCTGAAAGTGTAATAACTATTGTAAAATACCCCTCTTTATAGTGTGATGATGTCATAGTTTTCATGTTGAAATCTCTGATTCCCTACTTTTAATATTTTAGCTTTGATTGAGCTTGTGGCTTCCCTAACTGAGTGGGACTCTGGATGCTATGTCCTGCATTGCATCCTTAAGTACGTATCTGATGTTATTGTTATTATAAACAAAGAGCTTCCTTCAGTATTTCTTGTAGTTTTAGGTTTGGTTTTTGCAGTCTCTAAGCTTCTGTTTATCTGAGAATGTCTTAATTTCATCATTATATTTGAGAGATAATTTGGCAGAATATATAATTCTTAGTTGGAAGGTCTTTTTTCCCTTCAAGGCTTTGTAGTGTCATCCCACTGCCTTCTTGCCAACGTGGTTTCTGCCAAGAAGTCAGAGGAAAACCTAGAGGGCTTCCCTCTGTACATTAATTTTGCTACAAGCCTAGCTGCATTTAAGAGCCTCTCTTTATGTTTCATTTTATTAAGCTTAGTTATAATATTTCTTGGTATCATTCTTTGGGGTCAGTTTTTGTGGTGTTATATAAGCATCTTGAATATCTATGTTCTCTTTCATGATTTCGGGAAAGTTTTCTGTCAGGAACTCTTCAACAATTCTCTCTGTATTTTCAGCTATCCCACTTTGTTCAGGAATTCCAATTATTCATAAATTATTCTTTGTATGCTTCTTAATGCTTCTTCATTTTTCTTATTTCTTTTATCATGCTAGTGTCAGATGCTTTATCTTCGGTCTCTCTAATTCTACATTCCATTTCCTCAATCCTTCTCTTTTGGCTTTGAATTGAATTGTCTAATTCTTTACTTTTGTTATTGATCTGCCAGATTTCAGATTGTTGATGTTCCAGGAGTTCATGTAGCTTAATTTTCCATTTTGTTTTGCATTTTGTTTCATCTCTAGAAAGACTCTATACGTAATTATTTCATATTCTATCTCCAATAACTTCAGAAAGGCTTCTTCACCTGGAAAGTTTTTTGATTCTTTAATTTGGCAGTTTTCTGGAGCCATGGTGGTCTGCTTCTTTAAATGGTTAGATATTGATTATTTTCTTCATGCCATCAAGAAGCTGTTCAGCTTCTGGGTGTTACATCAACAGGAACTGTGGCATAGTTCTAAGAATGGGTAAGGATACTGCTAGATTTAGTCACCAGCCACTGCTACATTCTCTTGGTGCAGTTGACTTATGTATAGCTTCTCTGGCAATATAGACTCTGTCAAGCCCCACAATGCTACTCAGCTTGGTGGCTGGCCCCAGGTGGGCCCACAGCGGGGGCAGCCCCTGCCTCCTGGCTGACAAAGGTGGAGAGCTACTTGTGCTGACTCTCTGGCATCACACCAGTGGAAACTGTGGTGTAGCTCAGTGAAGGGAGGAGAAGACATCACCAAACTCAGCCACCAGGGACTGCTGCATTCTCTATATGTGTTTAGCTTAAAAATTGCTTTTCTGCTGAGAGGGGGTCTATCCAGTGGCAGCTGAGAGCAGTCGAGCCCTCAGGGGTGGCAGGCCCGACCTCCTGGGTGGCAAAGATGGCAACCTACTTACAGAGTCTCTGGAGAGCAGTCAGCTGATGCTATGACATGGCTCAGTGAAGGGTGGTGAAAATGGTGTTACCACACTCAGCAATTGATCACCACTGTGTTCTCTAGCTGCTCTTACCTTAAAAGTGGCTTTTCTGTTGAGACAGGCATTGACTTGCTGTAGCTAATAGGAACTGGACCCTCAGGGGTGGCTGACTCCACCACTTGGCTGACAAAGATGATGCCTCATGGACATCTGCAGACTCTATGACATGGCTCAAAGAAGGGTGGTGTTAGGGCACTCAGCTGCCAGCCACAACTACATTCTCTAAGTATGATTGCCATAAAAACAGCTTTTTTGCTGGGAGAAGCACTATCCAGACAGGTACGTTGCTCAGCATGGGAATTAGCACCAGTTGAGCCCACAGGCATGACTGATTCCACCTCTCAACTGACCAAGATGGTATCCTGCCTGAACCACCTCTCCTGCAGTGAGTCAGTAGTATCTATGGCACAGCTCAGAGAGGGGGAGGGGTCACCAACCACTGCTGGGTTCACTAGATATGGCTGCCCCAAGCACAGTCTCTGCTGCAGAATGCACTATTTACTTAGGCACTGTGTTCAGCAGAGTTGCTGGCCTGTGCCAGGCTCACAGGCTCAGGAGACCTGGTCCCAGCCTCCCAGTTAAGAAAGAAGGCCTCTGTACCTGTAATCCACACAGCTGAGGCACCAGCAGAAGAGGGACTCAGTGCACCACTGCCTTGGCTTTGACAGAGATAGTTTCCCCCTTCCTGTCACCAAGCCCAATCTCACAACCCTACACTTGATCCTGGGGCTCCTAGAATGTCCACACTGCTCTGTTTAATTATTTTTCTAGGGCTTAGTTCTCAGAGGGAATTGAGGAGACGTGTATAGTCCACAATCTTGGCCCTGCCTTGAATAATAAACATTTGTAAATATTCTGTATGGCCTGGTATGGGAGGAGGTCACGGGTTACCACACCAGGTGACACCAACACTAACGATGCCACTATTGATATGTCCTTTGTTTATTATATATTCTTCTTTAATTTCCTTTCTAGTCTTACATGTACATCTGAGTTCCAAGTGTGTGCTCAGGGTGAGACTTATTAATTAGTGTTAGAGAAAGATAAGCAGGTTTAATTAGGGCAAGCCATCACTTTGGTACCTATATTGTCATATGAAAATTTTTTTCTTCTACAGTAAATATAATGTATCACTGCTGCTAAAATATGCAAGGATAGCATTTTCTACATTAGAGATGGAGTATATGGCACTGGCAAACCAAACGCAGTGCTATTGAGTCAGTTCCATCTCGTATTGACCCTATAGGACAAAGTAGAACTGCTCCACAGAGTTTCCAAGGAGCACCTGGTAGACTCAAACTGCTTACTTTTTGGTTAGCAGACATAGCACTTAATTACAATGCCACAAGGATATCCATGGCCCTGGAGGGAACTAGTATTTTTACTTAACACCCAAGAATGCATTAGGGAAACTATTAAGGATACACACTTATCTTCTACTGCTGGCTGCACTTTATTGCATTCTTGAAGTTCTGCCTTATAAGTAGCAGAAAAAAACTAAACCCAGACAGGCCAATTAAAATGAAACAAAATGTACTCCTAAGTGCTTATTAGTTTCAAAGTCCCGTATCTATTTTCACTTTACTTCATGTTAATAATTTCATCTCGAGGGGCCCATCACAAAACTTTAAATACTACCCCGCTTAAAAATAACATATTTGATTATGATAATCACCCTAACATTTCTAAATATGATGTTGTATTCATAGTCTGCAAAGCCAGGTGAGAGGTAGGGGAAACTCTTTCATTTTGAAGCCACGAAACAAAACCTTGTTAAACAAGATTCATAAAGAGGCACATTTCCATGGTTGAAGTTATTTTCTTGATTTACAAAATCATCACGAATGAGGGACACAAGTGACACTTTGCAGACACCTTTTGCAAAAAAGGTCAAACCTTGTATAAAACAGTTCAGAATGCCCTTTGTCCGAGGAAGGAAAATGTGTTTCCCACACTGATAACTCTGTCACTTGTCTCAGCTGTACTTCCCTGCCCATTTGTGTTTTGTTTGTACTACAAGCTGACCTTGTCCCCTTCACTGTTCCCTCTCAACAGGCAGAAGGACATCTCTGAGGAACATCCAATCAAAGTAACAAGTATAATGTTGGTGGAATTTATTGGCACTGTTAAGGGAAGGAGGAGCTCTGGTAGTGCAGTGATTAGGCACTCAGCTGTTAACTGAAAGTTCAGCAGTTCAAACCCACCAGCCACTCCATGGGAGAAAGATGTGGCAGTCTGTTTCTATGAAGATGTACAGCCTTAGAAACTCTGTGGGACAGTTCTACTCTGTCCTAGAGGGTCACTATGAGTTGGAATAGACTCAGTGGCAGTGGTTTGTTTTCTTTGGTTAAAGCAAGTAACTGGAAAACCTACTGTATTTAGTGATCAAACTATGAGCAAGTTTTTGATCGGTACCCTATGATACAACTAAATCAGATAAGAAAGAAATTCATCTGAGATTCAGGAATGCACAATGTTTTAGTGTTCCTATTTGTGGCTTCCCATAATGGTCTAGAAAATAAAACAATGAGAAATATAAACTTTTCTGATGTTTCCAAAGTCTCTTACCAGCATTGGGTATGGTGTCTTATAATTTTTCATGAAAGATAGAAAGACATGGAATGATTAAATTAAACCTAGCTCTGGAATTCGTTCAATAAACAGTAAGTAGAAGAAATACAAAGCCCTGTTGGCATAGTGGTTAAGAGCTCGGCTGCTAAAGCAAATGTCAGCAATTCAATTCCACCAGCAACTCTTTGGAAACTCTGTTGGGCAGTTCTCCTCTGTCCTACAGGCTCACTGTGAGTCAGAATCAACTCGACAGCTACAGATTAAGAGGATTCCAACAAACACAGGTTGACTGTATTTAACAATAGGACAGAAAAATATAAGTTAAAAATCAATGCCATTGTTTAGTTGTGTTAGATAAAAGTAAAACAAAAAATACTGCCATCAAGTCAGGTCCAACTCAGAGTAATACTATAGGTCAGTGAAGGGGACAAGGCCCCCGTAGTTTCCAAGAAGCACCTGGTGGATTTGAACTGCTTGCTGACTTTTTGGTTAGCAGACATAGCACTTAACCCACTATGCCTCCAGGGTTTCCTGGTGCATTAGCTAGCATCATTATATTTATGTTGAACTTTAAATATTTCAAAACACTACCACATCTATTACCACATTGTACCATCAAAACACAACAAATTTGGGACAGTAGTAGAGAGAATTCTTATGCCTGCCACACAGATGTAGACACTGAGGTACAGCAGTCACTTTGTGATATTCAGCAGCAAGTGGCTTCGTGAAAATGCAACTGCAATTGGTCGTCCCACTGTGTTGCTAACTAGATGTAAGTAATCACTACAACCTGTGCATGGTAAGAAGCAAAGGCCTGCCCCTCGGCTTTCAAGACTCAATAGGGAGTCTATACCCTTTCACCCATGTCAATGACATCTGCTGCCATTATACCAAAAAGTCAAACCCATTGCCACTGAGTCAATTTTGACTCATAGCAACCCTTTAGGGCAGCATAGAACTTCCCTATAAAGTTTCCAAGAGGCACCTGGTGGATTTGAATGGCCAATCTTTGGTTAGCAGCCTCAATTCTTAATCACTACACCACCAGCGTTTCTAATAATGATTAGAGTTACTTTTCGCTACCTGAATTTGAATATGGGCACTTACCGTACACATACAGACTCATAGTCACCGTATAGTACATAGTAGAACTGCCCCATGGGGTTTCCAGGGAGTAGATAGTGGATTCAAACTGCTGACCTTTGGGTTTGCAGTCACAGCTCATAACTGCTGCACCACCAATGTTCGTCTGCTCCTTTTAGAGTCTTTGTAATACGATATATAAATCCCTTAGTTTTCTGACTGCATCATGATAGATAGCAAAATAAAATAATCCTTTCTGCCTTTCTATTCTGAAAACCAACATTTTATGAGTTTAGAGAATTAAAAAGCATTTTGCAGCTGAATGTCTTGGCAGAGAGAAGGGTAGAAATAGAGGAAATTGTCTAATCAGAGGAACAGAGGCTTGCAGGCTCAACACTAAAGTTTTAATGACAGGGTCCCTCCAAGGTCACTGCTCTGATTATAGAGTGTTTTCGTAATCCATTACCCTGCTTACCTTTATTTCTGAATAAGTGAAATTGAGGATCATGTTCCAACGGATTCTTTTGTTAGCTTTGTTTTCTGCTGTTTGCGAGACCTGAAATAGAAGACGTTGCTTGCACCTTTGTGCTCAGAAATCCGTAAGTAAAATAAGAATGTCAGGCTATGTCATGTAGCCCATGGGCATAACCTTGAGCTTTGCATAAGTGTACCATTCGTATCTTTCCAGTGATAAATTTATCAAAACCACACCAGTGTCAAAAGCATATCGATGAAAGTAACAAAATTCTTACTATCCGTTGGTTTTATTTTGTTTTTCTTCCATGGGATTAATAGAAGTAACTGGAAAAAAAGATCTGGAATGGAAGATTATGTCATATGGTTGTGAAGTGATACATAAACAATGGTGCTATTTGTTGCTTGTAGAGAAGTTAAGGTTTGGGATGAAAACAAGGCTCAGGACAGTCCTCTCAGTTCAGGCACATACTTAGAAACATGGGGATATTTTTATTCTTATTTTTCCTCTTTCTTGTATCCTCCTACCACCTTGGCATCATAACCCAAATAGTATCAAGTATAAAAGGATTCATATAACGCAGTGTAAGTACTGAGTAACTGTAGCAGACTGATCAACACCAGAAATAATACGAACCCCAAACCCCATGCCATCGGGTTGATTCTGACTCATAGAAACCTTATAGGACAGAGTAGAACTGCTCCACAGAGTATCCCAGGAGTGCCAGGCAGATTTGATTAAGTGCCTGGCACTTAATCACTATACCACCAGGGTTTCCAGAAATAATGCTAGGAGCCATTTAAAGCCGAAGAAAATAATTAAATTATTCAATTTTAGGAGCAGAAAGTTGATGAAAATAAATTTTAAAATTAGTATATTGCATTTGTAATTTTTATTAGCTGTATCTTTTTTAGCTTTTTTTTTTACAAAAATATTTTTAGGTTAAAAAATGTAAATAAAAGAAACTTTGTTGGGCATTGTGTGACCTGCAAAGTTTGTGTCCTGATGTTACTATACCTATCATGCACAGCAGATTATGGCACAAAATTTTCTAGATCAGAACATCTGCATTGACTTCTAAGAGTCTACCATGGATTCCAATTCAACTTTCCTTTCTCCACCTGCTTCTTCTGGCATTTCCAGTCATTCATGCCTTAGAGTCACCATTAGCAGGAATCACCTTCCTCTCAATTACTACCTCTTTTCAGTATATCAAAGTTTTCCTGCCATTCCTTAAAGATTAATGTGTCCAAAATGATGACTAGTCACTTCTAGAAAGAGTTCTGTTTTAATATACTAGTGAGAGAAGACTAGGGCTCACATTTCGCTTGTCTAAAGCATGACTTGCTCTTTTAGGTCCTTGATATTCAGTCCAAGTTATACACAACCCTGGAAATACGAAATGACTTCTGCATGTCATTGCTGGAAGTGCCTTCCTGTGAGTTCTGACTCATAATGACCCTCTGTACAACTAAATGAAACACTGCCCTGTCCTGTACCCATCCTCACAATTGTTGTGCTGGGGTCCTTTGTTGCAGTCACTGTGTAAATCCGTTTCATTGAGGGTCTTCCTCTTTCTGCTTTCCCCCTACTTCAATAAGTGTCATGTCCTTCTCCAGGGACTGGTCTGTTAGGAGAACACATCCAAAGTATGTGACACGAACTTTTGCTATTCTTGCTTCTAAGGAGCAATATTTGTCCCAAAACAGATTTGTTTGTTTGTCTGTAGTCCATGGCGTGCTAAATATTCTTCACCAACACCATAATTTAAAGGCATTAGTTCTTCTTCTTCCTTATTCCTTGTCCAGCTTTCATATTCATATAAGGTGACTGAAAATACCTTGGCTTGAGTCAGTGCACCTTAACCCTCAAAGTGACATCTTTGATTTTCAATAGCTTAAAGAGGTCTTTTGTAGCAGATTTCCCCAGTGTAATACGTCCTTTGGTTTCCTGACCACTGCTTCTATGGGAGTTTATTGTAGATCCAAGCCAAATGAAATCCTTGACAAATTTCAGGCTTGTCTCCATTTATTACGATGTTGTATTTTTGGTCCAGTTGTGAGGATTGTTTTGTTTTCTATACATTGCTCACTCAATGTAAGTAGTCTTTGATCTTTATCAGTAAGTACATCAACTCCACTTTTGATAAGCCAAGTTGTGTTATCTGCATAATGCAGGTTTGTTGATGAGTCTTCATACAGTCTGTCTTCTTGGGTAATTTCTTGACATACGTATTGAACAAGCATCGCGAAAGGATACAACCCTGATGCACAGCTTTCCTGATGTTAAACCACGCAGACTCCCCTTGGTCTCTTTAGACTACTGCCTCTTGGTCTGTGTACAGATTCCTTATGAACACAATTAAATGTTCTGGAACTCCAGTTCTTCATAATGTTATCTGTAATTTGTCATGATCCACACAGTCAAATGCCTTTGCACAGTCAATAAAACACATGTAAATAACTTTCTGATATTTATTGCTTTTATCCAAAATCCATCTAACGATGGCAATGATATCCTTTGTTCTATGTCCTCTTCTGAATCCAGCTTGAATGTCTGACAGTTGTTTGTCAATGTACTGCTGCAGCCACTTTTAAATGATCTTCAGCAAAATTTTACTTCTCTGTGGTATTAATGATATTGTTCAATAATTTCTGCACTCTTTTGGATCATCTTTCTTTGTAATGGGCACAAATACATATCTCTTCCAGTCATTTGGCAGGAAGAAAGGTGAAAGAAAGCCATTTGCAGTGAAGTTGTTTGTCCTATAAAGTTAATGTCAATCTGTCTCCAGGGTTGTTTCTATCCCCAAAGCTGTATTTTCTAACTACCAATCCCTCTTCTTTATTTCCAGTGTTCTCCTTCCAACCACCAGTGATTATCAGTGTGCACAGGACTTGTGTATAAGAATGGACAGTTTTAAGAGATTCAAAATGATATGGTTCCCAAAATAAATACATCTAAGAAGGACTGTATGGTCATATTTTACCTATTTTCACTTTTTAATTCTCTTATCACAATGATTCTTTCTCCTTTTGGAAAAAGAAGATAAAGACCTAGGAGAAGAAGAAAGAGAACAACAACAACAATAAGAAAGAATGAATGAATAAATGATCCAAAGAAAGAAGGAAATTACCTGTCTCCTAGTTTTCTGTCCTAAATTTCTCTAAAGATACTGTCTAGGTAGTCTAGTAATACTCGAATGGGTATACCACAGGTACGAGTAGATGGCTTTAACAGACACACTTTTGTTCTCTCACAGTAAAATAGGCTAGAAATCCAAATTCAGGGCATCAGTTCCAGATGAAGGCCTCTCTCTATCAGCTCTGGAAAAAGGTCCTTGTCACCCATCTTTCCCTGCTCTAGAAGCTTCTCCATACAGGAACCCCAGACTCAAAGGATGCTCTGTGCTCCAGTGTATCTTTCTTGGTGGTATGAGGTTCTCACCTCTGCTCACTTCTCTTTCTTTTTATCTTTTTGTAAAATAAAACACGGTGCAGGCCACACCACAGGGAAATTCCTTTTCTACTGGTTCAGAGATGTGACCTGGGTAAGGGTATTATAGTCCACCCTAATCTTCTTTAACATAATCTAATCTTACCTCATTAAACAACAGGCAGAGAATAGGATTTACAACACATAGGAAATTTACATCTATAACACAATAGAGGGCAACCAAACAGTACTGAGAATCATAGCCAAGCCAAGTGCCTTCAAGTTGGATCCTAGAGTAACCAAATTTACACAGATTTTGAGGGGGCACAATTTAACCCAGGACACATACTTATTCATTTCGTTCTAAAATGTCACAGAACACAACATAGAATGATTAATTTCTTGAACTCTAGGGTTAGGGTTGAGTTTTATTCTCATCACATTCACCTAAGAATTGTGTGACTTTGTGTAAACTACTTACCCTGTTGTCCTTGATAGTTGTCAATTCTGACTCCATGTGTGCACAGTAGGACTCCTCCACAGGATCTCCAAGGATGTAAGTTTTGGGAAGCCTTTCGCTAGACCTGTCTTCCAATGAGCATCTAAGGGCATTCAAACTACCAAACTTTTGGCTAGTTGTCAAGGCTTAACCCTCTCACCACCTGGGGACTCCATCACTTAACCTGCAAATTTGCAAACCAGTCATAAAAAAAGCTTTCCAAGAGCAAAAGTTTATGTCAATTTTAATATAATTAATCTTCTGATTTCCAAGACAGCACTTTCTTTTATCAAATTGATCTTCCTGAGAAAACATTCAGAAGGTCATTAAGCCTCTCCTTTCTAAACTTTTACATGCATTTCTCCTGAGGGAAAATATAGTGTGAATGAAAAACAAAAGGAGCATTGGTAAGAAATGTTAAAAGTACTGAAAGTTTACTTCATCTAGGAGGAAATCTACACAAAACAAAAACCTTTATGCATAAATGTATCTTAGAGTTAGAATTCAAAAATAAGATGATTGTCACAGGAAACACATTACTATATAAAGAAATGAAGACAGTAGTTTTTTTTAAGGAAGCAATTCCAATTAGATTGATTAGTTTGACAACAAGAACTGGCTTTTGTCGTTAAATTTCATGGTGAGTATTTCTATTTGAAACTAGAAATGTCATTGCTGATGTCAGATGTATCTCAGGTAAAATCAGAGAATATCAGAGAGATGTTTAGTTGTGTTTTATTAACTATGCAAAGTCATTCATCTGTGTGGATCATAACAAATTATGGATAACATTGCAGAGAATGGGAATTCCAGAACACTTAATTATGCTTGTGAAAAATCTACATGTGGACCAAGAAGTAGTCATTTAAACAGAACAAGGGACACTGCTTGACTTACAGTCAAGAAAAATGTGCATCAGGGTTGTATCTTTCACCATTACCTATTCAATCTGTGTGCCTAGCAAATAATCCAAGAAGCTGAACTTTTTATGAAGAACAGAGTATCAAGATTGGAGGAAGACTAATTAACAACCTGTTTTATGCAGATAACACAACCTTGCTTGCTTAAACTGAAAAGGATTTGAAACACTTACTGGTGAAGATCAAAGACCACAGACTTCAGTGTAGATTGCACCTCAACATCAAAAAAACAAAAATTCTCAAAACTGGACCAATAAGCAACATCATGACGATTGGACTTCTCAAGGATTTCATTTTATGAAATGACCAAACCTTGTTTGGTTCCATAATCAACACCCCTGGAAGCACCAACGAAGAAATCAAGATACATTGCACTGGGAAAATCTGCTGAAAAACGTCTAAGTTTTGAAACGTAAAGATATCACCTTGAACACTGAGGTGCACCTGACCCAAACCATGATATTTTCAATCCATATGCTTGTGAAAGCTGGCCAATGGATAAGCAAGAGATAAGAAGAATCGATGCCTTTAAACTGTGCTGTTGGAGAAGAATATTTAATATACCATGTACTGCCAAAAGAATGAACAAATATATCTTGGGAGAAGTACAACCAGACTGCTTCTTAGAAACAGGGATGACAAGACTATGTCTTACATGCTTTGGACACATTGTCAAGAGAGATCAATCCCTGGAGAAGGACATTATGCTTGGTAAAACAGAAGATCTGGATAAAAGAGGAAGATCTTAAACAAGATGTATTGGTACGGCAGCAGCAGGTTCAAGCATAACAACAATTGTGGACGTGACACAGGGCTGGGCTGTATTTCATTTGTTGTACATAGGGTTGCTATGAGTTGGAGCTGACTTGACCACACCTAACAAAAACATTTTCCAGAGATTGTATGAACTAAGCCTATATCTGCAAATCCAAATTTTGATCATTTTATCAAAAGATTGTATTACCAAAATTATTCTGAAATTAAGAGTGTTCAGTCTTTTTCTACTTTTTCTGAGTATTTTATGTTAAATGGGGTGTCTCCAGGTTAAGAAGCAAGTGTACAATTAATATTTTGAAAATTTTAGTGAAATCTTTTGATGTACTTCCCAGAAATTGAAGAAGCAAATAATTCTACTTCCAGGTGTCATTTGCAAGTCAGATCATGTTATATTCTTTGCTTTTATCAAATATGCAAGACATAATTATATTATCAGTTGAGATAGCATAAAAAGTAATGATGATGGATCACAGTGATTTGGGTTTTAAAATTTAGTTGAAATTTCAAGACAATATGCTTCTTAAGCTCTACTGTGTACCGCTCATATTGTCAGAGGCTGATAATTTGACAGTGAGCAAGACAGTCATGACCTTGCTTTCATGGAAACAACACTCTTACAACAAGAAGAGATATTAAACAGGTAATGACAAGTGTGATGAGTTTCACATAGTAAAAATAGAACTGGATATGAAAGGACGGAGCAGAAGAGTATGATCTGCTCTCTGAGATCAGAGATAGACTAGTGGATAGACATATTTCCTCAACTACTTTTACTATCTAATGGGTAAAAATGTACATATAACACATGTGTATACATAATTTTTACAATTTTTATAAATGTACATAAACACAAAAATTCTTCAAATAACATCTGCAAATGTCTGTGAGGTATGTGTGTGTCTTTTGAGATTTGGTGCTGAAAAAATCATGAAATAATGAGCACCTACAGTGTATTAGAGCCTTTAGAAAACTTTTTTTAAACTGTCAAATATGTTGAAAGATGACTCTTCCTGTGTAATAATTAAATTCTTCCAAAATCTGAGTGATGAATTACATTTTATGAGCATTACCTCTCAGTAAAACATATGCCCTCATTTTCCTAGGATGTGTATACAAAGCTTCAATAAAGTTAAAATTGTGAAACATGCCCAGCTGGCCTTTAATTCTGCAGTCTCACCTCTTCTTCCTCCAAAAGCTGTTCCAGATTTTCTATATAGGCTCAATGGAGCAAGGGTATAAAGTTCATGGCCATTACATTCAGGGTAACCTCAGTTTTGATTTGCTGTTAAACCAGTGACTGACTTTGTAATCTTACGTAACTTATTTAACGTCTCTTTCTTAACATCTTCAGAATAAAACTCAGATAATACTATCTAACTCACAGGGCTAGTTTCAGCCTTAAGGGGGATGAAGATTAACAGAAGGCAGGCGAGACCTTCCCAAGCTGGGGAGAGTGCCACCTTGTCCCACAGCTTTGGGAATCCAGTGGCAGCAGTGGCTCAGGTGTCTGGCTCATGTTTTTACTGTGAAGGGGAGGTCTGGAGCTCTGGGGGTAAGTGCTACCATCCTTGGAAGAGTCCCAAGCCCATCAGGGTTACCCACCCCCCACAGGGCCACCACTATCCCTCACACTTTTACTCTCGGTCTGGGGTCTGGAACGGTGTCATTTATCAAGTAGCCAAAGCTCCAGAAACTAAGTCAACAATTCCTGCTGTGGTCTCTCTCTCAAAGTGGCCTTCTGGGCTCTGGAGCCTCCCTGTCACATCTGCCTCTGCATCCAACTATTATAGCTGCTACTCCCACCCCTACAGAGGCAAGTCATGGCTCAGCCTCCTGGACAAGAAGGGGGAAGAGAGCCTGTGTCAGATGAGTTTAAAGGAGCAAGAGGATTGGAGAATCAGGAGCTCTTGAAATATGGGGACTTTCCCCAAAGAACCCTGAACCCAACTCTAATGAACATACACTTGTAGAGGATAAAGAGCCAAAGAAAATGCTTGTGTCAGCTTCTACTTCAGAAAAAGAAAAAGCAGTCTAGTCACTCAAAAGAAAAGGTCAAAGGACAAAGAAAAAAAATCACCCCAAAATACACAAGCATTATTCTGACTCTGACAACAGTGACAGTGACTCCAATTTTGAGACAGACTACTGACAAAGATACAAAGGGGGGAGGGGATCAAAGAAAGCCATGAAAAAGGAAAAGAAGAAGAAATGCCAATCAAAGAAATACAAGATAAAGAAGACCAGGAAGAGTAGAAAACAGAGCAATGATTCAAGCTCTAACGATTTCCAGGAAGTGTTTCTAGAGAATCTCTGGAAGGAAAGATCAAAGCCTGAAGAACCCTCAGGTCTGATGGGACCAAAGTCTCCTCAAACACTTGCTTCTCAAGGTGATAAACTTATGGACTGTGGCCACACTCTGTTACCTGGTGAAGGTACAGCTATGGGTGACTATGTGAAAGCTGAAAAAGTATCCTATGAAAAGGTATGATTGGCTTGACAAGTGAAGAAATTGCATCATTTGAATGCTCAGATTAAGTCATGAGTGGTAGCAGGCATTCAAGAATGGGGGCTGAGCTACTGTGAGAAGAGAACCAGATCTACAGCACTGCTGAGAAGAGAGCCCTTGGGTCCTCTACCAAGGAGAGAGAAGAAAAACACAATGAGATTTGAAACGATTTTTGAGACAGTATAAAGACTAAAGGGCAGGATGAAAAACTAGAATTTTCTGATTGTTCAATAGACATTTTTAACAATATAAAACAAATCGGATCCCACACATACACAAGAAGTTCATGATGTTTTGAAAGAGCTTTACAGGTACACTGTGTCTTTTTAATTCTTTCAGTCCTTCAAAACAAGCTGCTTATTTATATAACTTTAACAAGTTCTTTGGACTATTTTGCATTGACTGTTACTGATCTGAAAAATCCAAATCATGGCTGAGATCCTAGCATCTTAGGGGAGGTGCTATGGAGAGAAACTGTTGAAGAGGTAAGAAACTTAATGCTCCTGTTGGCTCTACAGGACTCCCGCCTTACAACCTTACAACCTAACTGAACTTGGAGAAATTACTGTTCCTCTCTTTTGAATGTGTTATAAATGGACTTCGTAGAAACATAGAGGAGGCCATTGTTGTTAATAAAATGAAGACTTTTCTGAAAAAGACTAATTTGAAATTTGAAAATTGACTTGTATAAGACTATAATCTGTAGTCTTCTGTAGAAGTAATGCATTTTGCTTTTAGTCCTTGTCTCTACCACAAAACTGACAAACAAACCAAAAAGCAAACTAACCCACAGAGTTGTTGAACTGAAAATGTGAATGTTAGTTTTAAAAATTATAAATTACTTCAAAATACCTCTTTCAAATATAAAATATTGAAAAGTCTCCCCCAGACTTAATTCAATAATAGCCATAAAAAAGTGATAACGTTCAGGAGAAATAAAAAACACTGACTATGAAACCACATTTTTTAAAAAGAATGTTATTGTGTCCCTCACATAAAGGAGTTGTCACTGAGTCCATTCCAATTCATAATGACCTGGTGTGTGTCAAAGCAGAACTATGCTCCAAAGGGTTTGCAAGGGCGGATTTTTCTGAAGTAGCTCCCTAGACCTTTCTTCTTATGTTGTTAGGTGCCTTCAAGTCAGCTCCAGCTCCCAGTGACCCTACGCACCACAGAAAAAATGCTGCCCAATCCTGTGTCCTGCCAAGTGTTGTTATGTTTAGGCATATTGTTGCAGCCACTGTGTCAACCCATCTTCTTTGTAGGTCTTCCTCTTATCTGCTGACCCTCTATTTCACTAAGCATGATGTCCTTCTCCAGGGAATGATCCCTCCTGACAACACATCCAAAGTTGCACCCCCTTGTCTGTCAGTCTGTACTATGGGAGAGGGGGAGGGAGCTTGTGTATTGCTGTGATGCTGGAAGCCATGCCACTGGAATGGGCAGGGTCACACATGGTATGCAGTTTTCAGCTGAGCTTCCAGACTAAGACAGAAAGGAAGACCAGCAATCTACTTCTGAAAAGAATTGTTGTTGTTAGGTGCCGTCGAGTCAGTTCTGACTCGTAGCAACCCTATGAACAACAGAACGAAACACTGCCCAGCTTTGTGCCTTGTCTGCAATCATTTCTATGCTTAAACTCATTGTTGCAGCCACTGTGTCAATCCATCTTATCAAGGGTCTTTCTCTTTTTCACTGATCCTCCACTCTACCAAGTGTGATGTCCTTGTCCAGGGAACTGATCCCTCCTGACAACATGTCCAAAGTATGTAAGACACAGTCTTGCCATTTTCGCTTCCAAGGAGAATTCTGGTTGTATTTCTTTTAAAACAGATCTGTTTGTTCTTTTGAAGGTCCATGGTACACTCAGCATTCTTCTCCAACACCGCAATTCAAGGGCCTTAATTCTTCTTCTGTTAAAATTAGCCAGCAAAAAAACTTAAGAATAGTGGCAGAACATTTTCAAATATAGTGCCAGCAAATGAGTCCCCTCAGGTTGGAAGGTATTCAGATGACGACTTAGAAAGAGATGCCTCCTCAAAATAGAGTCAATCTTAAAGACACGAGTGGAGTTCAGTTTTTAGGACCTTCATTGGTTGATGTGGGATGATTCAAAATGAGAAGAAACGGCTGCGAGCATCCATTAATAATCAGAATGTATGAATTATGAATCTAGGAATTAGAAATTATCAAAAATGAAATGAAGTACATAAGCATTGATATCATAGGCATTAGTGAGCTGAGATGGACTAGTATTGGCCCTTCTAAATTGGATAATTTTATGGTCTACTATGCTGAGAATAAATGAAGAGTAATGGTGTTGTATTCGTTGTCAAAAAGAACATTTCAAGATCTGACTTGAAATACAATGCTGTCAGTGATAGGATTATATCCCTATACCTACAGTAAAGTCCAGTTAATATGAGTATTATTCAAATTTATACACCAACCAAAGATGAAGAAATTGAAGATTTTAACCAGCTTCTGCAGTCCAAAATTGATCAAACATGAAATCAGGGTGCATTTATAATTCTGTTGATTGGAATGCAAAAGTTGGAAGCAAAAATTAAGGATAGTAGTTACAAAATACAGCCTTGGTAATAGAAATGACGAGATTATATGATAGAATTTTGCAAGACCAATGACTTCTTCATTGCAAATATCTTTTCTTACCAACATAAATGATGGCTATACACATGGACCTAGTCTGATGGAATACACAGGAATCAAATTGACTGTATCTGTGAAAAGAGATGAAGGAAAAGCTCAATATCATCAGTCAAAACAAGGTCAGGTGCTAACTGCAACATAGACTATCAATTGTTCCTATGCATGTTCAAACTGAAACCGCAGAAAATTAGAACAAGTTCGCAAGAGCCTAGATACAACTTGAAATATATCCTATCTGAGTTTAGAGACCATCTCAAGAATAGATTTGATGTGCTGAACACTAATGACTAAAGAAGAGAGAAGTTGTAGAATGATATCACACATGAAGAAACTAAGAGGTCATTAAAAAGACAAGAAAGAAAAGACTAAACTTGATGTCCGAAGAGATTCTGAAACTTGCTCTTGAACATCGACTTGCTAAAGCAAAAGAAAGGAATGATGATGTAAAAAGACTGAACAGAAGATTTCAAAGCACAGCTTGAGAAGACAATATAACGTATTATAATGACATGTACAAAGAACTGTAAATATAAAACCAAAAGGGAAGACACATTCTGCATTTCTCAAGCTGAAAGAGCTGCAGAAAAAAATTCAAGCCTCGAGTTGCAGTAGTGAAAGATTCTACAAAGAAAATATTAAACAACTCAGGAAACTTTAAAAGAAGATGGAAGGAATACACGGAGTCATTATACCAGAAAGAATTGGTTGATGTCCAGTAGTCTCAAGAGGTAGCATATGATCAGGAACTGATCTTATTGAAGGAAGAAGTAGAAGCTGCATTGAAGACACTGGTGAAAAACAAGGCTCTAGGAATTAATGGAGTATCAATTGAGATGTTCCCACAAACAGATGCAGCACTTGAAGTGCTCACTCATCTATGCTAAGAAAATTTGGAGGACAGCTTCTTGGCCAATTAACTGGAAAAGATTCATATTTAACTTGTTCCCTAGAAAGTTGATCCAACCAAAAGCAGAAATTATCAAGTAATATAATTAATACCACATACAAGTAAAATTTTGCTGAAGATCATTCAGAAGCAACTGCAACAGGATAGTCACAGGGAACCGCTAGAAATTTAAGCTGGATTCAGAAGAGGACATGGAACCAAGGATGTCAAATAGAAATCAGATAGAGCTTACTGAAAGCAGAGAATACCAGGAAGATGTTTGCCTGTGTTTCATTGATCTATGCCAAGGCATTCAACTATTTGGATCATAATCAACTATGGATAACATTGCAGACACTGGGAATTCGAGTACACTTACTTATGCTCGTGAGGAATCTGTATACAGATCAAGAGGCAGTCATATACACAACAAGGGGATACTGCATGGTTTAAAGTCAGGAAAGATCTATGTCAGGATTGTATCCTTTCACCATATCTTTGCAATTTATATGCCAAGCAAATAATCCAAGGAATTGGACTACGTGGAGAAGAAAGAGGCATTAGCATTGGAGGAAGACTCATTAACAACTTGTGTTATGCAGAAGATACAACCTTGCTTGCCAGAAGTGAAGAGGATTTGAAACATTGATGAAGCTGAAAGCCCACAGCCTTCAGTATGGATTACACCTCAACTTGAAGAAAACAAAAATTCTCACAACTGGCCCAGCAAGCAATGACACGTTAAATGGGGAAAGGAGAAAGGGGATGAGGTTGCTAAAGATTTCATTTTGCTTGGTTTCACAGTTGACATCCATAGAAGCTTTCTTATTAGGTGCCTCTGAATAAATCAAAACCTCCAAACTTTTGGCTAGCATCTGAGCATGTTAACCATTTGTGCCACAAAGGCACTTTGTACATCATATAATCATCGCTGAACACATGTGAGACCCTTACCTTTTAGACTTCTTTTTAATAGGATACTAATATAGGTGAAAGGATACTAATATACATTCTTTTGTATTACTACCTGAACCTAAGCCAATATGTTTTTGCATTTTACTCCTGAAGTCTAAGACCAGAATTAAAAAACCATGTTATGTATGAAAAGGTGTCAGAACTCAGTGTGTGGATAGAGATGGTTTGGAAAAGTCAAAGAAAGTCTTAACTGGCTCTTCAAAGCTCAAATAATAAAGATCATGTAGATGCTATACATCTAAAATCTTTGGGGCAGAAAAGAGGATTCTACTGACTCACATATGCACAGGGGCTAGGGCTGAGATTGACAGGATGGAAAGCTATGTGGCTGCAGGCTGCGAAGACTGACAAATCTCAAGATCAGCAGACAATCTCACTACTTTGTCATCCAGTGCTGCTATAACAGAAATACTACAAGTGAATGGCTTTAACAAGGAGAAATTTATCTCTTCACAGTAAAATAGGCTAAAAGCCCAATTTGGAGGGTCAGCTCTAAGGGATATTCTCATTAATCTTCCCTCAGACTAGGAGCTACTATGCACAGGAACCCTGTGTCTGAAGGATACCCTCTGCTCCTGGCACTGCTTTCTTGGTAGTATGCGGTACCACTGTTTCTCTGCTTACCTTTTTCTTTTATATCCCAAGAGATTGTCTCAAGGCACAAAACGATGTTATAGACTGAGTCCTACCTCACCAACAAAACTGCTGCCCATCCTCCCTCACTGTCATGGATTGAATTGTGTCACTCTCCGGCCTCCCTCAAAAAACCTGTCTGTTGTAACTTGGCTGAGCCATAATTCCCAGTATTGTGTGATTCCCCGCCATTTTGTGATTTTCCTGTGCTATAAATCTTAATCTCTGACTGTAGTTAATAGACTGGATTATGTTAAAGAGGATTAGGGTGTGACTGCAACACTCTTCCAAAGATCTCCTCCCTGCTCCATTGCAAAGGGAGTTTCCCTGGAGTGTGGCTTATACCACCTTTCATCCCTTTATCCTACAAGAGATAAAAGGAAAAGGAAGCAATCAGAGAGTTAGGGACATCATACGACGGACAGAGCTCATCCTTCTGACCTGAGGTTCCTGTGCCAAGATGCCCTCAGACCAAAGAAAAACTGTTGTAGCACCTTCTGGACCTTCCTCCAGAGCCAACAGAGCATCTTACTCTGGAGATGGCACCCTGAACTCAGATTTGTAGCCCACTGGACTATGTGAGAATAAGCTTTCTTTGTTAAAGCCGTCTCCTCATAGTATTTCTCTTACAGCAGTACCAGGTGACTAAGACACTCATTAACATCATAGAGGCAGAATTTACAACATTCAGGAAAATCACACAATACCGGGAATCGTGGCCAAGCCAAGGTGATACACTCGTTTTTGGGGGGACACACACAATTCAATCCGTTAAACCCACTTTGGTGAATGGCACGTCGGGTCTTAAAAGCTAGGGAGCAGTCATCTACGATACATCAATCAGTTTGAATGCACCTAGAGAAAAGGAAAATGAAGAACAGCAAAGACACACAGAAAATACTAGCCCAAGAGACCAAAAGGGTCACATAAACCAAAGACTTCATCAGCCTGGCACCAGAAGAACCAGATGGTGCCTGGCTACTAGTAATGACCAACTTAACAGTGAACACAACAGAGAGTCCTTAACAGAACAGGAGAAAATTGGATGTCGAACTCAAATTCACATAAATACCAGACTTAATTGTCTGACTGAAACTGGAGAAACCCCAGAAAACACAGTTTCCAGACTCTCTGTTAACCCAGAGTTGTAGCCATTCCCAAAGTCAACTCTAAACAAAGGTAGACTGGACTGTAAGAGGTAAAATGATATCCATGAAGAGTGCTGTTTTTAGTTCAAGTAGATATACAAGACTAAATGGGCAGCTCCTGTCTGGAGGCGAGATGAGATGGTAGAAATGGACAGAAGCTGGTTGAATTCCTTTTAGTGGTGTACAAGAATCCAATAGATTTTTGTATTTTTACTTTGGATTCTGATACTCTGATGAATCTATCAGTTCCAGTAGTCTTCTTGTGGTGTCTTTTGGGTTCTCTATGTATAGTAACGTATCATCTGCAAATAGTGATAGTTCTACTTCTTCCTAACCAATTTGGATGACCTTTAGTTCTTTCTCTTTGCTTTTTTTTCCAGCTAGGAATCCCAGCGTTATGTTAAATAAGAGCGATGATAAGGGGCACTTTTTTCTTCTCCCTACTCTTAGGAGGAATATTTTTGACTTCTATTATGAATGGTGTTGGGTTTAATAATTCTTTTAAGTTTCATTAGGCTTTTACATATTACCTTGATTTCTGTTTATCAAGAAGTATCCTAATTATGGTGTCATATTTGAATAAGAGTTTTGTAGGAGATGTTATTCTTAGTTGGCATTTTTTTCTCTTTCACAGTTTTATGTATATCACCCCAATGCCTTCTTGCCTGCATAGATTCTGACAAGTAATCAGAGCCTAGAATTATAGTTTCCCCTTTGTATGTGAGTTTCATTTTTCTTGAGCTGGTCTGAGGATTCTTTCTTTTTCTTTGGTTTTGGTGAGTGTGATAATATGTCTTGAAGACTTTCTTTTGGAGTCTGCCCTGTATAGGGCTCATTGAGTTTCTTGAATGGTCACCTTTTCATCTTTCATGATATTAAGAATATTTTTATGTCAATAAACCTTCAACGGTTCTCTGTGTGTTTTGCATTTTTTTCTCTGTTCTGAACCTCCTATCACTAGCATATTTTTGTTCTTGATTGTATTCCAAATAGTTCTCATGTCTTCATTTTTCTCCCTTCTTTTCCTTGATATTTTCTCAAAGTGATATCCAAGGATTTTGCAGTTTCATTGATCTTTTCTTCCATTGTTGGAAATTTCAAATCTTAAAGCCTTCTATTGCATTATTCTTTTCTAAAATCTTGTTTTTATTTTGTATTTTTAATCATTTTTGTATGATTGCTAATGTTTATTTTGAGATTTTGTTCGTATATCATTTTCCTGAATTCTTTGAGTGCTTTGTCTGTGCTTTCTATGATTTTATTTTTTTTTCTTAGCTTTTTCTGTGTCTTCCTTCATCTCTTAATCATTTGGATGGCTCAGAATATTAGACTTTTGCATTTCCTGTGAGGTACTTCCAGAAAGCCATCTGATGTTTTATTTTGATCATTTATTGTAGCCATCCTGACTTGTTATTTTATTATGTTTTGATATTGTTTACCATTTCTACAACATTCAGAAATTATTTTTCCTGTTTGATTGTAGCTATGTTTGCTTCATCTTACTTTTCTGTTTTATCTGATTGTGTCTGAGTGCACAGGTGGAGTCCTGTGGCACAGTGGTTAAGAGCTGAGCTGATATTCCAAAAGTCGGCAAATTAAATCCACTAGCCAGTCCCTGGAAACCATAGGGGGCAGTTATGCTCTTTGCCATAGGGTCATTATGAGTCAGAATCAACTCAATAGCAATGTGTTTTGGAGGGGAGGGTTCTTTGTTTTTGGCAGGAGAGCTACATGTGATGTTTTGCATACTCATCTATGGGCTCGATATTTCTCACTGACTTACCTGAGTGGGCATGACCAGCCACTCATCTATGGTGCAACAGGGAAGGTCCAACAGGATATAGGGCTGGTAATGGGTCATTTTCAGCATGAATTGGGGCCAACAGGGCAGGACCAATGAGCAGCATAGTGCAGGATCCAGCTATAGGTGATCCATGCAAGTGCCACTTGGGAGATCAGCACTTGATATGCAGAGCAGAGAGTCAGGAAGGGAGAGGATGTGATGTGTGGAGCTAAGTAGGACAGAGAAACAAGAACCAAAAGCAAAAAAAGAAAAAGAAGAAATAATCTGTAAATCAAATCACAGTGTGATGCTGCAGTGGGGGTAGGGCAGACTAAGGGAGGCTGCATGCCAGTGTGTGTCTAGCCAAGTGATATGGCTCAGCCTTTTGAGAAGGAGTAGGGGACACATGGGGCTAGGTGTGTGACAGAAAGAAGAGAAAGAGAGAGAAGACACAAAACAAACAAATACAACAATAACAGAAGTCACTGTGATGCTGAAGAAACTGTCTCGCAAATGTGGGGCAGAACTAAGATAGCAGAGAGCTGGTGTCTCAGTCACCAGGTGGCACAGCATGGTCCTTCAAGGCCTAGGTAGGAGGGAGAAGGAAAAGGAAGAAAGGAAAATATAAAGAAAAATAAAAAATATGACTCTGAGGAAGCCAGTGAATGGAGATGGAGAAGACACAGGGAGGCCAGTATCTTTGGCTCTGTAGCTGGGCAATGTGGCACAGCCCATCAAGAAGGGGTAAGGGAAGTGCACAGGGTTAGGTGAGTGGTAGAAAGGAAAGGAAGGAAGGGAGAGAGAGAAGAAACAACAATCCAAACCTGTGTGTGTGTGTGTCTCTGTGTGTGTCTGTGTGTGTGTATGGTGCCAAGAAGGAAAGGAGAGAGAGAAGAAACAATAATCCAAACCTGTGTGTGCATGCTTGCGTGCGTGCGTGCGTGCATGCGTGCGAGCGTGTGTGTGTGTGTGTGTGTGGTGTGGAGGGAACCATCCATTGCCAGTGAGTGTAAACAGGATGGCAATAAGCTGGTGTATCTCTCATCAGGAGAAAGACGTGGCCTTCAGAAAGGGGTGGAAGGAGTGCAGGGCTCAAATAGGGGAATAAAAAGGTGGAAAAGGGAAGATAAAAAAGAAATACGTCACTGAGGGAGCATGCCTGTGGGAGCAGTGCAGATCCAAGGAGGCTGTATGCCAGTGGCTCTCTAGCGAATAGTATACCACTGGCCGTTGAGAAGGGATGCGGTCGGTGCTTGGGGCTAAGTGGGCAAAGATAGGAAAAGAAGGAACAGAAACAGAGAGAAGAAACAAAAGCAACAAAAATAATACGACCCCAAGGGAGCTTTCTGTGTGCAGCCCCAGGTAGGCTGTATGCCAGTGGTTCTCTAACCAAGTAGTGCAGTGCAGACCACCAAGAAGGGATGGGGGCAGTACACAGGGCTAAAACAAACAAAATTATGGAGTGAGGGTGGGGGCACCACAGAACCGTTACCCTTGGTTCTCTAGCTGAGCAGTATGGCATGACCCATCAAGAAGAGGTAGGGATGGTACATGAGGCTAGGTGGGCAGACAAAAGGGAAGGATGGAAGGGAGAGAAAGAGAAGAAAAAAAAATGGTAGGCCCAGGGTGTCAGTGACCCACTATCTGACCAAGCAACTGTGGCCTGTTGGAGAGCAGTGGAGGCTGTGTACAGGGCAGAAGGGGTGGGAGTAAGAAAGCGCATAACCCTAGTTACTGAGTATTCTGTCTCTTGTTGGGAGCTCTGTGAAGTGGTCTTCCCACACTCCCTGCTTGGGATCCTTGTTGGCTGCGGTTGAGATGGTGAATACATACTGCGTTAGCTGGCGGGGAACTGTCCCTCTGGCTCTCCTCGTTCTCTCTTCTCTATCAGTTTTTTCCTCCACTAGGTGCTTGATTGAGTTCTTTATCCCTGCATTTGATGCTTAGGGTTCCAGGACTGACAACTGTGTCCGTTTTACTTAGTTTTTTGGGTTTTGCTTCAGAGGGACAGTATTTTGTGTCTGTCTGTAGCACTGGGTTAGTTCTGCTTTTCCCCTAATTTCTCTAAGGCTTTGAATAGCTGAGGTAGTTTTATTTTCTTGCCTGATTCATTAGTTATTTCCAGTGAGGTGAAAAACCTCTGGGGGGAAAATGGTAAGGAGAATCTTATTTCTGCTGGTATAGTTTCCTTCTGCTACTGCTCAAGTCACAGAGATAGCACAAACACAGGAACTTAATTTCCTGAGGTGAGTCAATGCAGCAGCTAATTTATTTCCAGGCCTGTAGAGGTTCATTGTAAATGAGTTTGCCAAAAACTTAAAGTGACCTCAAAAAAGTCAGCATGTTTGATCTGCAAAAAGTATTGTCCTTCTTATGAGACTGCAGTTACTGTCACCATATGGTTTTATTTATACAATTACTCAGGGAACAAAAGTTATAGGATAATTTTTAATCATGGCAAAGAAATGTAAGAGTAGCATTAAAAAAGTAAGTTATTTGTGAAATGGTAAGGTGGCCTGGATTTATGGAGAAATAGCTGGAGGATGAAAGATGAAGATATTATTTTTCTGAATTTTCAGCAGAAGCCCATCTGTGCTCCACTGTCTGGTGATGTCTTAATTCTCAACACTATTATCAAAGGCTCTCAGAAAAGGTCATCAACCAAACAAACAAAGCCATTTGTTAGAGAGAGATTGAGATTAGGAAAACTCGGCGTGAGTCACAGCATTGTTCTCCGCCAATTCAGAAGAGTAGAATATATAAATTCTCCTAAAAATTATTGTGTATTGAAGCAATAAAATCATTCATCCCAGAAAATGTCTTACTTACTTGGCCCAATGTATATTAAGCTGTTTCATCTTTCACTGTGTATTTCACTTTCAAAGTAAAAAGGCGTCTGAACAGAAATGACAGAATGATAAAGATCTATTTTTCATATAAAAAGAGAAATGCATTCAGATTTGTTTTTTCATTTCCCAAGCACTGTTCCCTTTTTAATAAATATTGGATAAAAATCACAGAGAAGAACCAGCCTTAGAAAGAGGAGCTTTCATTGAGGGGAGTCCAGACTCCTAGGCAAGCAGAATACATCTGTTAGGAATGATTTAATATTCCTTCATGCACAATTCAGGAATTAGTCCCCTGAGGAGAATAAAAGGCTCCCTTGTTTCTCACAGAGCATTGCCCTTTGGGGTGTGTTGATGAATGGCCCCTGCCAAGTAAGTAAGCCATGAGATAAGATTTCCTGAGATTTCCAATGAAACAAAACCAGTGAAATCACTACCCTAAAACAAGGGAGAACACAAAGAAGAAAAGTACTTACGCTTGCCCTAGGAGAGTTGGCTACTGAGAAAGTGACAAAGTGCCCCTGCCACAACACTTAATATCATTGGATATAAGCAAGTATGAGTTTTTTTTAAAGAAGTTTTAAGAAATTAAAGCTTGCAAATGGAACACATAGAAGAACCACATAAGTGAGTATGCCAAATGCCTTTTTCAAAGGATGATAACATTTGTTCATTAGTTTAATTCTTCACTCATTCATTCACTCAATACTAGATTGTACCCAGCACTATTCTGGAAACCGGACACCAGTGAAAAAAGAAGGCACAGTTCTTGCCTATGTATAGCCTATGTATTCTTGGAGAAAAAGGGGAGAAAAATGAACACCAAATGAGCAAGATAGTTGTTATTGTTATAAAGACTGTAAAAATAAATAAAAATCAAAAAAAGGAAGAGATAAAGAGCAAAAAGGCCATGAACCTTTCTGGGAATGGAAAATTTTAGCTGGAATATGAATTACACCAAGGAGTTTGGCACAGGAAGATAGCAAGAGGAAGAAATCCAGGCAGAAGAAATAATAGTTTAGTGTCTTTAAGAAGACTCACTGTGGCTGGAGCATGGTGGGTAAAGGAGATTAGGTAGGGGACAAGTTAGGGTACAATCAGTCAGAAACTTACAGACCATTAGGAAATTAGTTTTTAAATCCAGTGGCAGATAATTGTAGAATTATAAGCAGCAAAGTGGCACAATTTGATTTGTGCTTTTATAAAAGTAGTTTGGCTAGAGAACGGAAAATGAATTTGAGCTAAGCAAGAGAAGCAGTGAGAGCAGCTGGGAGGTCCCACATCAGTCCAGGTGAGAAATGACGGTGGCTGCAGCAGAGTGATAGCGGTCAAGGTGGTCAGAGGGTGGCAGTTTCTGGAGGCCTGGATGTGGACTGGAAGTTGGTATGGGGAAGAAAAGAGCCCAGCTCAGATGGATCTTAGGTTTTTGATTCAAGTAAATCAATGGGTGGTAGAACCATTGCCTGAAATGGGAAAATGTAGAAAGAAATGCATTTTGCTGGGGATAGGCGTGAGGGATTTTCTTTGTCAATATTAATTTTGAAATGCTGAAACAACATCTGTTGGTGCAAGTGTCCAGTGTTCAGATGCAAACTAAAAAATTAGCAGTTGGCTCCACGGGAGAGAAAGATCTGGCAATTTACTCCCATAACAATTACAGTCTAGAAAACCCCATGAGGCAGTTCAACTGTGTCACATGGGGTTGTTATGACTCAATGGCACCTAACAACAATGAGATGTCCAAGCAGAGATTTCAAATGAGAAGTTAGCTATACCAGTCTAGAGTGCAGTGACAGGTGTGAATGAGAGATAGAGATTCTGAAGGCCATAGGCATACAGCTGTTACACAAAGCTGTGGGACCGGATGCCGATATTAGGAAAGATAGCAGAGGACCAATTACAATTTGATCAAAAGAACAGAAGACAGCAAAGGAAGCTGAGACAGACTACCAATGAGAGACAAGAAAAACTATTTTAAAAGAGTATGATGCCATGGAAGTCAAGACCAAAAGAATTCAAGAAGGAGAAAGGGTTGAATATGAGCAGTTAAGAAATATGAAGACAGATATAAAATAGATGCAGTGGTGATTTAACAGAAGCTGTATCAGTTGATTGGTGTGGCTATGTATTGGGGAGGGATGGTGGGGTTTTGCTGCGGTAATCTATAAACCGCCAAACATCAGCGGCTTTGTCCAATAAAGGTTAATGTGTTGAACACGCAGTGTCCAGCGGGAGCCCTCATTCATCTGGTATAATGCCGTTTTAAACAAGTGACCTGAAAAGTTGTTACATTAGAGGGATATTAGGGTAGATGGGTGGGTGGGTAGGTCTTGCATGGAATATTTTTAAGGGCCTGAACTGGAAGGTGTTTACAGCCTTTCCACCTATAGTGACCCAAATCCACTTACTCAGCAGGGGAAGTTGGGTAATGTAGAGGGCGTGGTTGCTATTTGGTGAGCCCCAATGATGTTTGCGACAGAATTAACACCTGATAGACTGGACGCAGGGGAAAAGAGAGGTGATACATTGTCGCTGTTGTTGTTCTTGTTGTTGTTAGGTGCCATGGAGTCAGAACCAGACACTGCCCTGTCCTGCACTATCTCACAATTATTGTCATGCTTGAACCTGTTGTTGCAGCTATTGTGTCACACTGTCTCGGTAAGGATCTTCCTCTTTTAGCTAATCCTCTCCTTTACCAAGCATGATTGTCTTATCCCTTTTGAAAACATGTCCAAAATATACAAGATGTAGGCTCATCATCCTTGCTTCTAAGGAGCATTCTGGTTTTACTTTTTCCAAGATTGATTTGTTTGTTCTTTTAGCAATCCATGTTATATTCCATATTCTTTGCCAGCACCTCAATCTGAAGGCTTCAATTCTTCTTCAGTCTTCCTTATTCATCATCCAGCTTTTGCATGCATAGGAAGTGATAGAAAATGCCATGGCTTGGATCAGACATGCCATAGTTTTCAAGCTGACATATGCTTTTTACACTTTGAAGACATCTTTTACATCAGACTTGCCCAAGGCATTGTGTCATCTGATTTCTTGACTGCTGCTTCCATGATGGTATTGATTGTGGATCCAAGTAAAATAAGACCCTGGACAACTTCAGTCTTTTCTGTTTATCATGATGTTGCTTATTGATTCAGTTGTGAGATTTTATGTTCAAGTATAATCATACCGAAGGCTGTAGTCTTTGATCTTCATCTTCATTGGGTTCTTCAGTTCTCTTCACCTTGAGCAAGCAAGGATGTGTCATCTGCATAATGCAGGCTGCTAATGAGTCTTCTGTCAATACTGGTGCCCCATTCTTCTTTACATAGTCCAGCTTCTGGAATTACTTGATCAGCATTGAATTGAATAAGTATGGTGAAAGAATACCACACTAACACACACCTTCCCTGATTTTAAGCTACACAGTATCCCCTTGTTCTGTTTGAACAACTGCCTCTTGATCTATGTACAGGTTTCTCATGAATACAACTAAATGTCCTGGAATTCTCATCCTTACCAATATTATCTGTAATCTGTTATGACCCCACTATCAAATGCTTTTGCATAGACAATAAAACACCATAAACATCTTTCTGGAATTCTCTGTTTTCAACCAGGATCCATCTGACATTACCAGTGATATAGCTGGTTCCAGGTCTTCTTCTGAATTTGGCTTGAATTTCTGAAAGTTCCCTGTCAATGTACTGCTGCAGCTGCTCTTGAATGATCTTCAGCAAAATTTTACTTGTATGTGATATTAATGATGTTGTTTGATAATTTCCACATTCAGTTGGATCATCTTTCTTGGGAATAGGCATAGATATAGATCTTTTCCAGTCAATTGGCTGAGTAACTGTCTTCCAAATTTCTTAGCATAGACAAGTGAGAACTGTCTGTTTTATATTCTTCCATTTGCATTAACTACTTGACATCCTAGAGCAAGTTTCAGAGTTTCTTTTGACATCCATTTCGATCTTTTCTTTCTTTCTTTCCTGTCCTTTTAACGACCTCTTGTCATCTTCATGTATGATGTTCACAGTGCTATTCCACAGCTTTCTGCTCTTTGGTCATTGGTATTTAAGGCATCAAATCTAGTTTTGAGATCATCTGTTAATTCATGTGGGAGACCCTCGAGGTTATATTTTGGCTCTTATGAACTTGTGCTAATTTTTTTCAGCTTCAATGTAAACTTGCAAAGGAGTGACTAATGGTCTCAAGTTGTCCCCTGTCCTTGTTCTGGTTGATGATGCTGAGTTTTTCCACGTGTCCTCTTTCCACAGATATAGTTGACTTGACTCCTGTATATTCCATCTGGTGAGGTCCACATCTACAGTCATCATCAAATTGTTGGAAAAAAAAGGTATTTTCAAAGAAGACGTCATTGATCTTGCAGAATTCTTTCATGTGATCTCTGGCATTGTTTTAATCACCAAGAACATATTTTCTAACTACTGATATTTCCTCTTCATTTCTACCTTTCTCATTCCAATCAGCAGTAATTATCAAGGCATCCTGATTAACTATTCAAAATATTTCAACCTACAGAAGCTGGTAAAAATCTTCAATCTTTCCATCTTTGGCTTTAGTGGTTGATGCATAAATTTGACTAATAGTTGTATTAACTGTTCTTTCTTAAAGTATGTGGATATTATCCTATTACTGACAGCATTGAACTTCAGAACAGATTTTTGAAATTTTCTTTTTGATGTTGACTGTAAAGCCATTCCTCCTTAAGCTGACATTCCTGACATAGTAGACCACATAACTGTCCAATTTGCCAATTTGAAGTGGCCAGTACAAGTCCATTTTGTCCCACTAATACCCAGATACTGATCCTTATGTACTGCATTTCATTTTTGATAATTTCCAGTTTTTCTAGACTCATAGTTTTTTACTTGCAAATTCTGTTTATTAATGAATG
Source organism: Heterohyrax brucei (assembly GCA_028571685.1). Taxonomy (NCBI): domain Eukaryota; kingdom Metazoa; phylum Chordata; class Mammalia; order Hyracoidea; family Procaviidae; genus Heterohyrax; species Heterohyrax brucei. The sequence continues at coordinate 24,686,152 of CM053147.1, forward strand.
TTTGCAGCTATTTCTTCTCTTTTTGAATCAAGCCACATTAGCAAATCAAGGTCCCAAAACCTCGACTTCATCCACATCATTAAGATCGACTGTACTTCAAGGAGGCAACTCTTCCCTAGTCATCTTTTGAGTGACTTCCAGTCTGACAGGCTTACTTTCTGGCACCATGTCAGACACTGTTCCACTGCTATTCATAAGCTTTTCACTGGGACAGTTTGTTCAGAAGTAGATTGCTAGGTCTTTCTTCTTAGTCTGTCTCAGTGTGGAAGCTCACCTGAAACCTGTCCACCATGAGTGATCCTGTTGGTATTTGAATACCAGTGGCACGGCTTCCTGAACCGCAACAACACACAAGTCCCCGTAGTACAACAGACTGACAAAGCATGGTGATGAATTCAAGAAAGTGAATAGGTATTATACAATATTCTCTAGGTCGTAAAAGCCTTCTTTGATCCCACCTCTTCCTCAAACCACCGGCTTATGTTTCTTCTCCTGTTTATGTAAAATTCTTTGAGTTATCAACCAGCATCAGCCTCAACATAAATTTTATTGTGTATCATATATCAACATTATAATAGTTTCAGAAGAACTTGTATATGTATTTGTATACAATATAGATTATATTTAAGTAAATCTTAAATAAAATATTTAATGTTGATAAGGTTAAAATGTGTACTTTGAGACTGTCACATAATCAACATTCTGCAGCTGTACATCAAAAAGAGAAAAGTTTTTTTACCCTTGCCTTTAGATTTAAAATATTAATCAATAGTCTAAAATATAGAACAAGCAGCAAAGTCAAAAGGCATGGTGAGTATGGCATTTACCTTCATAACAATTAAGGTTAATAGAGGAAAAGATAATATTTATAAGTTCTACCTATGTGCCAGACACTCTTAAACATATGTACCACGGAGTAACATTAATTGCTTAGTGTCCCATTTGATGGATAAAGGTAAAGCTCAAGGATCAAACACTAGTAAATAACATGTTTGGACTTTTAAACTTAGCTGATTCGGGACTTCAAAATCCATACTCTTTTCTACCCCATGGTAGGTTCTATTCAAAGTTCTGGAGAACCATGGTGTAGGTCTATTCTGTTTTACGATTCTAAACACAATAGCTTCTACAAAATTGCACTTGAGGAAAAATGTTTCTATTAAAACTGTAATTCTAATCATTACTTTTAAGCTTAAATTCAATATTTTATCACTCAACTGTTTTCAGAGCATCTTTATATGAAAATTTGCATAAAATTAATAAGAAGATTTTCAAATCTTGCTAAGTTTCTAATATGCTATCAGCGCCACACTTTTGGAACCATCAGCAAGTGGGAAGCTTGTAAAACTAAAAATATGAGACAGAGCTATTGACAAATTTGAGGATGATGCAGTCATTAAGGTTGTATATGAACTTGGCTGGACCATGTTTCTCAAAGATTTAATAGTCGTATGGTGGCGTGATCACCTCTGTGACGGAATCTGCTGTGAGTTGAAAGGGAGTTTACTTGGGTGTACAGTCTGCATTGAATATAAGTGGATATTATGGTAATACTTGTATCTTTTTCTCATTTGGAATGTAGCTGTCTCCTGTTCATCTGATCTCTGGTTCTTGGGATTTGAGCTAGGAGCTCACCTATAGTCTTCCCTGCCAGTCTTTGAGATTCTCAGTCTTCACAGCCTGTGAAAAAGAGGCCTCCTCTCTGACCTGCCAATCTTGTATTCATCAGCCCCTGTGGCTGTGTGTCAGTAGGAGGAGTGTGACCCATGGACTTGGGATGTTCTGGCTTTTACAACCATGTGAGCCATTTCCGAGATATTAATCTCTCTCTCTATATATGTCTCTATGCTTTATATGATTTTGCTTCTCTAGAGAACTCAGCCTAAGACAGATGGATGGTTTCTTGCTGGAGCTGGTAACAGTAGGTGTGACAATACCAAGACTGATATTCAACACAGCAAGATTTTTGTAAATTAGACTTCAGAAATTATAGGAAGTATTAATAAATTTTGTGTAAGTGTTTGGTGTACTTGGCATAGTTGGTGAAGAATAGATAATGGTAAATAGGAAAGCCTAACAGTTGGATAATACGTTAAAGAAAACTCAAACCTCTGAGAACTATTCTTGATATTATTTCACTCCTTTCTCTAATTTTTTGGGTGGGTGGTGGGTAAATCCCTTTAAAAATGCATCTAGACTGAACCTGTCTCTCTAGTGATGTGTTTTCCCATTCCATGTGACCGAATCTAAGTTCTAGACACACTGGGGTCACATTGGCTATTCCCTGATTGTGACTTCTTCTAAGCCTGCTTCTGCCTTCCCTATGTACACACAAATTCATTGACTTACCCTTTCCTCTTTCTCTGCCTAGCTAAATCATAGTCATCTTCAACATGCAGCTGAAGGACAAACAAGAATTTTTCTGTGAGTTATACCTAGATTTCTTCAGGCAGTCTGTTCTTTTCTCAGCATTTTCCAACTGTTAGGTGTATACCTCCGTATTCAACAACAACAACAACAACAAAAATCCCACTGCCATCAAGTTGGTTCCAACTAATAGGGACCTTATATTAGCAACTAGTTAATATATTGAAATTGGCAAATCTTTCACTCTTACTATGCTATGAGTTGCCAGATCATGAAAACTGCATTTATTTTCCTTCTGCAAGTACCAGCATACATAGTATATGACCCAGCCAAGCCAGCCAAACAGAGTAAGTATTAAATGGATGCATGAATGAAATGAATTTATTAGCGGTCCAGAAAGCAGAACCCACTTACAGCATTGAAATTTGGCTCTTCTGTACATTATTTAATGTAAACAAGGGACAGTTTTCTAGATAAAAGTAATTAACTCAACATGTCTATTAAATTAGCATACATTTATTGAACTCATGCTGCTACAAGTGAGTGAGGACACTTTATTCCTTGACTTTATATAGGCACAAACTTCAACCGTGTCAGTTAAAACGTATTACAGTCATTAAGTACTTTCCTCTTAAATCCACTGAGACAGAAATTCATGAAACAAAAGAAGAAAAAGCATAAACCAAATCCTACAAGTAGCCATACATTTTAAAGTGTTACATGGTTCGAAGGACTGTTTAAGGAATCTGTTTGAATTTTTCATAACAGTAAACTGCTCAATGAAATTTTTGCATATCTTAGCAAGTAATAGAATGAATGACTATGCCAGCAATTAGCAGATGGTATTCCTCGGAGCCATGAAACAACTGGACCTGATGACTAAGGATACTATTGTAAAATTAGCCCACAATTTTAACACTGAATACTGTAAACTTGATAGGCCTGTAGGCCAAGGAACCCAGTAAGATTCTTTCCTCTGTTAAGTATGTAAATATAACTGCTCATTTTACTGGGCTCATCAATTCTGCTATCTTAGTATTTTGCAGTTGCTAAGCAACCGTAGCCATATTGTGGCACACACTTAAAAGGAGGGAGGCACCAAAACATGTTCGTTGATTTATTTATTTGAATGGAAATGATCCAGGTCCAAAATAAAATCTTCTTAATGTCACAGCTGACACTGACTGAGTAACAGCTTCTAACGTCCTATGATCCCAGTGAGACATTTTTTTTCCAATAAAGTTAAAACAAAAAAAACCCTCACTATTCCCTTACCCCAGATGAATATGTAAATATTCATTTGTGGGGGAGTGGGGTGGCTTATGAATATCCAAAGACAGGTTTTGGTCTTGGACGTTCAGGTGAAGAAGGGTAGGTAGAGTGGAGCCCAGGGCTGGGACGTTTGTAGGACAAAAGGAAGCTTGAATTATTGCAACTGTATTAGCCAGTGAGCAAACCAACCCATCAAGTTATATAAGTTGTCATGAAATGTACTGAGGCACCCCATTCCACTCAGGTGAGATGGGATGAAAGGTAGAAAGAAGGCATCTGAGTCATAAAATCCTGGCTGCCTCAGGGTGACAACAGACTCAACTGCACTGTGTGAACAGTAACTGATCCAGAAGAAATGGGGGTATCAAATTGTCCTTGGCCTCTTGTCAAAAAGAAAGAAATCACAGATGATTACAGTCATAGACCTGGGAGGGGGGGCAGGGGAAGGAAGCCACAGTCAACAATAAAACTCTCCTAGTATAAATGCTGTAATAATAATAATAATAATAAAATGCAATTTATTCAATGCATTTGTACTGTTTTTCCAATGAAATTGTTCCAGTTTCAGTGCATGCAGGAAATTTAAGTGCCACAAGGAGAAAAATGCAGTATACTATTCAAACTTACAAAGGACTTAGATTTCTATTTGTACCTTTTGCCTTTTGGTAGCAAGTAGACTCTTAGGATGAATCGCCTCAATCTTTCTCCTTCCCTGATTAGATTGTTAGGTAGCACAGTGGTTAAAGCACATGGCTGCTAAGTGAGAGGTTGGTGGGTTCCCCACTAGTACTCCACGGGAGAACAAGGTGGTCATCTACCTTGGTAAAGCTTTACAACCTTAGAAACCTTATAGGGCAGTTCTACTCTGTCCTATAGAGTCGATGGCAGTAGTTTGGTTTTTTAGGTTGATGAGATGGTTTTGTCAAGTGAAGCTGAGATACTGGAAATGACTTCAGCTCTTTCCTATCATCTATATCTCAGACAGAATACTTAGGTTTTATCTAGCACTTGTACTCGAGGACTTTTTCCCTTGGGCAAATTAGTAATTCGAGACAATTTTGCATGTATTAGGCAAGTTTCTTACAGCTACTTTAAAATGGTTTTGTACTCAAATGTATACAAATAATATATTTTAAAATTTTATATACTTCTACATTTTACAAAACAAAATTTTTGAAATATTACTCTCTGTAATTGTTTTTTTTGTATGGTATTTTATGAAACAATCCCCAATGTGCATCCTCAGTTTATCAGGGCATGTATCACAATAAAAAGCACACGACATTAGCCCTCAAAGCTTTGAAAATACTTTTACATTTTCTGAGACATTCTACATGATGGCCCTGTACTCCAGACTCTAGGTATTGGCCACAATCTCTGGATTCTGAGTGGAGACCCCTGGCTCTGTTCTACAACTCTGCCTAGAAAGGCTCACTTGGACAGTAACTCTGCCTCCTCAGCTTTAGATGCACGCCAAGCACAACTGAGTAGCAATTCCACCCTTACAAACACAGAGAGCCCTGGGTCCTCCCTTTCAAGCCCCTGAGGTCATGGCCACCCTCTTTGAGACTGAGGTAGCTCAGCTTCTCAGGCTCTGTGTCTCTTCAGCTTCTGCTTCCTACAGCCACCGCATGGCCTGGGCCTCAGGCCTACATCTGGCCTGCTGGGGCAAGTGTTCCAAAGCTCTGTAGCTCCTTTCTTGCTAGAAAGCCTCCTGCACAAAGGCACTTAAAACATTTTTGCAGAAGACAATTATGTCGAGACATATTGCTCGATCAATACCACCCATATATTTTATGTAATTTATTGTAATACTAGGTTTCTAGACTTTGACTTCCACACCACCTAGTAACGTAGTTTTTGCAGTAGTCATTCCTGCATTATCTCAAGTGGTCAAACAAGTGACCGTCCTTTTATCTTTCCACACTAGAAATAGAGTGTTACCTTTTCGATATGCTACTGTGGATTTTTTTTTAGTAATTTTGGGTTTTCATCTCGCTTGGTAATTCCTTTGTATTTGTTAAGATTATCCTGATTAAAAACAACAGTTGTCACTGCTCAGTCACTCAAGATGGGCCTCTCAAGTTATCACATGAAACGCTGTGGTGCCTGGGAGGCACCTCTCCAGTGCGAAGGGCTTGTTCTTAATTTTTATACTCTCTCTCTTCTCCTGAGCTGCCCCTTGCCCTTACAACTTGTTTTAAGAAAACTGCATTATTTGCTGATGCTGCTTATGGCTGGCTAAGTGCTGTCTGTGTCTGCTAACCAGACGGTCAGCCAAATCCACCAGGCGCTCCTTGGGAACTCTATATGGGACAGTTCTACTCTGACCTATAGGGTCACTATGAGTCCAAATCAACTTGACTGCAGTGGCTTTTTTTTTTTTTTTTTTACTTATGGCTACCATTTACTGAGAATTTGTGAGGTGATAAGAGCCCAGACCTTTCTGCTTGCTTGGTCAAGGCAGTAATAGCCTTTGTTTGTGGTTAAATCATGCCGAGTCTTTATTTCAGTGGGAAGTGGACATGAATGGACGGGTCAAAAACCCAACTTTTTTCTATGATAATGAGCACCACAGTGAAGTCATACAAGGCAATGGAGTAATTTTTATTCCTAAAAGATAAATTATGATGCCATTCGCTCATCTGTTATTTTGGTGGAATATCTTTTAACAGTGCTTAACCCAGACATAGTCTTCGCTGAGAAACCTCAACTGTGTGTATGCTAGAAAGCAGACACACATTGCCTGTTCTGTAACCTTTATAGCTAAGCTTTTGTAATCAAGCTCACATCTGACCTCCTGCTCTATTTTCAGTTGTAGACTGTCACTGACACAGTGTGATCATCTGATTTATTCACCTGGGGTTTGGAAGTTAACATGGGAAAATGTACACCACAGAAATCCCAGGTGGATGTCAGTTCTCTGTAATGCATGCTTACAAGTATACGTAAGACTCTGACTATATCTGAGAACAGTTAGTCTGTTTCACTAGCAGATAATTAAATTCATTAGTTATTGGACTGAATGGTCAAGTGGCCACATTTGGTCATGTATTAACACAAAGAAATCCTTTTTAAATCTTTTGAATTTAGGTAAATTGATGTTGTCATTATAGTTGTTGAGTACATTGCTTAATATATTAGTTGAATTCCTGAAAAGTTCTATTCAAATCAAATTCCAATAAATCATATTACCTTAAACATAAGAGAAAAATAATTTATTTGATAGTATCACATTCTTAACAGCTCTGCAGAATAATAATCTCCATTCTTTGTTTTTATGCTCTATTTTTGTTTCAAAGATGTAACTTAAATTGTAATATTATTTTGAACTTTGCAAAGGAAACAACATCATAAACTGAAATCCAAGTTGGAAACAAATGTATTCAGTACTTACTCAAAATATAAGCAATTATTTGATTAGACCCTCTTCCTTGAAGCCTGATTGCATTTTGGACAGACCTGTTATCCCATGAAGCTTTAAAGTGGGTTTCTGAGGTTAAGACAGGTGGGACTTTAACCTGACTCTCACAGGGTCTTGCTTTGCATTCACAAGGCAGTGAACACTTTTAATAAGTGTTTAACTGAAATGAATGGCACTTACACACGGGCTTCCTGTATTCTACTTACACATCCCATCTTGCGTTTATCTAAGTGCACTTACATAAATCTCTCTCTCCCTGGAATGAGCACTTCTCTTAAGAGGCTTACCTGAAATGCCAGCTCAACTAGAGCATGAAACTCGGGCTCAGCTAAAAAAGTTGAGCTGCTGTGTTTAATACTTTCTTCACTTGTTTACAAGAAATATGAAGGAAACCTGATCATTAACATCTGTGTAGGTGTTATATTCTAAGTGTTTAAGTGTCAATCAACCACAGTTTGTACTTGTATCCACAAAAGGTTGGGAGCATAAAAAATGAGATTACTATGTACTTAGGATTCACATTATTCTGAAATAAGTGCTGTGGTGACAAAAGATTACTAATGTTCAAATACCTGAAATAAATATGACTGCACCTAAATATCTAAAAAGTAGCATATTCTGTAACCTGCTAATCATTTAACCACAGCTTGGCATGAACTTCACATTTGAGGGGAGTCTAAATTTGCACATTGTTATATATGCTATTGATTGCCTTATAAATAAGCTTTTCTGGTAGATAAATGCAAGAGAAAGATGTGGCAGTCAGCTTCCATGAAGATTTATAGCCTTGGAAACCCTACAGGGCAGTTCTGTTCTGTCCTGTTGGGGGCGCTATGAGCCAGAATCAACTTGAGAGCAGTGGGTTTGTTTTTTGGGTTTTGTTTTGTTTTGTTTTCTGGTGGGTAGATAATTATATTGCAGGTTAAAATAATCCTTGATTTACTGAACGAATTCTTAACGAGAAGTTAAATACAACCCACTGTCTTTTCTGTAGAATCTCTATGAGTCAGTATCTATGAACTGAGGGCAACCTGGCTGACTTTTTAAATTTCTCTTCTAATCACTTAAACAGACTTTTAGATGATCCAAAACCAAGCCAAACTCACTGCCTTAGAGTCAATTCCGACTCATAGCCAAGTACCGTCGAGGCAGATCCAACTCATGCCAAGCACTCATAGGGATCCTATATGGCAGAGTAGAACTGCTCCACAAAACGAGGAGCACCTACTGGATTTGAACTGCCAGCCTTCTGGCTAGCAGACATAACACTTCACCACTACACCACCACGGTTTCTCTTCAGATGCTAGACAATAAATTATGTGGGCTAAGCATCCTATGTACTGGAGGTTCTCAATTTCTAATGTTCTTTTCAACATCTTGTTTAAGTTTTGCTCACCTGAATACCAGAAGCAATAAGATATCCTCTGAACCACCTCTGTGTTTTTGTTTGTGTGTTCTTTTTGTTTCTTTATTGTGTATTGAGGAAACAAATAACAAAAAAAGAGAAAAGAAAGAAAAACCAGAGATAGCTCAGAGAATATCTTATTATTTGTTCTGTTTCTTTGTTGCATACTTTGATATATAGAGAAACGATTAAATAAGACTACAGCAGACCCTACTGTACAGTCTTATTTTCTAAGAGCTGTAAAGAATGACCTGGGTTATAAACATGAAATGCTTATCAGAATCCTAGACAAAAAAAAAAAAAAAAAGTCATCTTTAAAGATGGACTGAAGCCACTTTTCTAAGAATATGATTGTTGCTTCAGCCACAGTGATCAACTTTCTCTTAACAATTCCATTTTGGTGGGATGCTCTAAGACATTACTGAACCTCAGGGAGTGAAATAAACAGAAGGGTACTGTGCTCACCGTAGTTGGCAGTAAATTACACAGTGATACTTTCCCCCAAATTAAATTTTGTATCATTTTAAATGGTCAAAATTCTGTCATGGTAATTCTGCTGTTAGTAAAGTACATTGCTCTTCTGTGAATGAAGTGGTTTATTTGGAACACTCTTTGAAAATACTGTATTGGTCTAAATTGTTGAAATATACACATTTACTGAATATGAAGAGATTCTATATAGCCAAACATGTTAAAATTATTTTTAGGTTTTAAATGCAACAAACAAAGCAAGAAAAAGAAATGTCTCCCTCAAGAGTATCACTGTCATAAAATCATTAAGGAAATCGCAGATTCATTATTATTCATTTAGAAACAGTTTGTGAAAACAAAGGTCAAATACATGAATGAGAGAGTTATGAGATGATTTACTATAAAGTTTTCTGAACTAGCCTTCATGTGGATTTTGTACATCAGTGTATATAAAACTTTTCTGAGTGGTGTATTTCTTTAAAAATTCATTCTTTAATGGTGGATCACTATCATCACTGAGTATTCATTCTGACAGAGATCACAATAGAGGTTTCCAGACAGAGCAGGAGGAAAATGTAGAACAAAATTCAAACCCCCTAAAATGACCAGACTTACTGGTCTGACAGAGATTGGTAAAAGAGTAGGCCCCCAGACACCCTTTTAGCTCAGTACTGAAGTCACTTCTGAGGTTCACTCTTGAGCCAAAGATTAGACAGGCTTATAAAAAAAAATAGTAATACATATAGTGCAACCTATATATAAGACTAAAGAAGCATACCAGCTCAGATGTAAGGAGGAGAAGGCACAAGGGGACAGGAAAACTGGACAAATGGAAATGGGGAACTCAAGGTCAATAATGAGAAGTCCTTAATTTCTGAAGAAAAGCCAAAATATACTTTTTATAGATTCCCCTTAGTTGCACAGTGGTTAAAAGCTTGGCTGCCAATTGAAAGCTATGCAGTTTGAATCTACCAGCTTCTCCTTGGAAACCATGTGGAGCAGTTCTACTCTGTCCTATAGGGTTGCTATGAGTTGTAATCTACTTGACAGCAATAGATTTCTTTGTTTGCTTTTTGTTAGAATCCTCTTCACTGTTTATTTAGTTCTGGATTGTAGTTTGTCAGTGAGAGGCACTCACACAAAATCTGGAGGTTGTAAGGAAGGGACATTCGTCATTCTGCATAAGCCGATTCAGGCACACACATGAGCACCGATTCCCATTGGCATGCTGGTTTGCCACTTTACTGAAACAATTGATGGGGTTGTCCCAGAATTTTTCCAGAACCTCAGAAGCTTCCAGGTGAGCTGCAATGCCATAGCTGAAAAATTGGTAGTTGCTTCTCCTACCTTTCCTTCCTCAGCTGTAAGCACCTAATTGCCTGTATTACAACCCTTACTACCGGCAGCACCTAGAATTAATTCTTCTTCTTTTTTAAAATTTTATTAAACACTTATTGATACGCATACCTTTCAGCTCCACAATCAGAGAAAAAAGAAATTCTTCTCTACTGATTCTAGTTTTAAAACCCTGAAGAAGGATTCTGCACAGCTCGGGCGAAATGTTCGCTCCTAGGTACCATTTGCTAGAACCAGAGGATGGGTTATTATGATTAACTCAGTCTGTCTAACCATGGGGTCAGGTAAAATTAAGTCAATCTTTCCTTTATTATTTTTTGTTGTGATTAAGTGAAAGTTTACAGTCCAAGTCAATTTGCCGTATAAAACCACAGTAACACCTCTCTGCAACTCTGTCTCTTCTCCTCACCCTGTGACAGCACACTCTTCTTTTTTATTCTTACTTCTGGGATCCACTCGACCAACACTTGTCCCCCCCTCTCTACCCTCTCTTCTCCCCTCTGAAAGGAAACCAGTAGAATAGCCTCATATTATATATTGAACCATAAAGTACACACACCACCTACATCTCTCTGTATTCCCAAGTCCAGTTCATTCTTTGTCTGAAATGTTGGCTTCAGTACTGGTTTCAAGTCTGGGCTAGCAACAAGTCTAGGGGGCATCTTCTCAGGGTACCCTCCAGGCTCTTATGCCATCAATTCTTGTCTTTAAATGGAGTTCTTGATTTACACACCTGTTTTTCTCATGCTACATCAGAAACTCTACATTGTATCCCTTATCAGTGCTGTCTTTGGTTGTGTCCTGAAGTCAATCTCTAAGACAAGTTGTAGTTAGATTAAAAAGAGACCATGACCCTGAAAGGGAAGTGGATGTCTTGTAAAAGGAGAAGAGGTCCTGCCAGAGCCACATAGAAGATCGCCACTACCTGTCTTCTCATTGGAGCTTTCCTTTCCCCCTATTTAGAAGTACATCCCACAGGTAAGTCAAATTAGATATGGTAAGGGCTTTTTTCCAGAATGAATGGCAGAATAGCAAGAGCAGATCCAAAAGGAAGCACAGAGAACAAAGTCAAATGGATAGGACTGAGAATCTGAGACAGACAAGGCAAGACATTCAATGGCAAGGTAAATCAAACAAAAAGGGAAGCCTTCTAGAAAGGATCATCAGCCTTGCCTGAACATTCCACCAAGACAGAGCCCTCACACAATCTATGTTCCTATTCTGCTTTGTGTTTATTATTGAAACTGTATTAGTATATCTTCAATTTTTTTCATAAGTTTTCCTACTGGAATTCAAGTACCACAAGGCCAGGACATGGTCAATTTTGTTCACAATTTTGTTCACAATTTTGTTCATTCTTTGAATAGACCCAAGTAGGTGTTCAATGAATATGTAATAAACTATTGGATAGCTTCTATAAGTTGAGGTGAAGCAAGTTCATCTTCAAAAATTTTGTTGACACTCTGCTGCTGTGTGGTGTTTCCCATATACCAAGAGGGTGCTAACATTAGCTTGAAAGGTCTGGGAGAAACTCTGTGTTCAATGTGTTTAAGGTTATTGAAAATATTATCATAAATAATCAGGCACTGTCCTCAAAGAGGAATTTTTAGGTGGTACCAATGGTTGACATGTGTGACTGCTAACTAGAAGGTTGGAAGTTCAAGCCCACCCAGAAGTGCCACAGAAGAAAGGTCTTGTGATCTACTCCCCAAAAGTCAGCTATTGAAAATGTTATAGAGCCCATTTCTGCTCTGACACAAATGAGGTCACAAAACATTCGAGTCAACTGGGCAGCAACTGGTATTTGTTTTGGTAGTGTTTTTTTGTTTGTTCATTTGTTTTTCTTTTCCTTTTTTTCTTTGTTTTTGGTTCTTAAATATCTCACAGCCTAGTGGGACTGACAGACACTGAGGCAGATAATGTCACAGAGTGAGATCAGAGCAGCCAGATGGCTACAGATTCATTGAGGAAGAATTTCAGCAGCCAACTCTTGAAACAGGCTAGAGGATACACCGTTCAAGGTAGAAAAAGCAGCAGCCATAAAACTAAGTTATAAAGGGCAAATTCACTCCACTTAAAAATGTTTGTTCAGAATGGACCATATCTTAATTTCTGAAATGGTAGTAGAAGAGTTAAACTAAAGAAAGTGCTCCTTAGACAATTACATCCAGTGCTTATCATAACTCTTATAATAACTACAGTAAGCTCATCAATGGCTACATTTCTGAACTACTGTTCTTATTCTTTTTCTACTACATATATGCTTCTTTTGAAATAGAGAAGAAAAAAAGATGAACTTCTTAATAACAATTAGAAGTCTTCAGAATAAGATAGGGACTCAGTTGAAATAACTAAAGGACATTTCTTCATGCTTACAGTTATAAAGCAGATGGCATTTTCACATAACAGCACCAGAAAATGATCATTTGTCACTGAAAGGAGCTAAAGAAAATGTGTAAAATAAGAAATTAATTCTCTGAGTTCACAGTCTGATGTCTGACCATAATTTTTTTTCCTGACTCAATAGTTGCTTCTGCTCTCTTTCACTTTTCTTTAAGTATGCCTGTAAAATACAATGAGGATTCAAAAAGTAAAAAGTTCAACCACTTGACTTGACTCTTTCTTTCTTTCTTTTTTTTTTTGCTCTATTCAGTGTCAAGACACCCAAGCCACCTTTGGCTGCGTTCATGTTATCTTGAATTCTTTAGCCGTAACCTCTCTCTCCTCTCCTTCCCCCTCTATTGCTCTCATTTCTGCTTCATCATTAACTAGGGCCACCATGAGTCAGATCCAGCTCAATGGCACTTGGCTTGGCATTAACTTTTAAGTAGGCAGTGGAGTTTTAATAGTAAAATTAATGGGATTGCTAATTGGCATTAAATATTGAAAATTGACTGGACAGGTCTGTAACTCAATCCAACAGCACAGACATCTGAAATGATTTCCTAGTTTTTCAGTAGCCTCATGCAGGTGGCTGGTCTATACTCATATTGTAGCTGTTGCTAGGTGTCATGGAATCAGTGTCAACTCACAGCAACCCTATGTACAACAGAGTGAAACACTGCCAAGAACTGTGTCATCCTCATGCCTGTCACTGTGCTAGAGACCATTGTGGCAGTAGCTGTGTGAGTCCTGCCCCTAGAGGGTCCTCCTTATTTTTGCTGACCCTCTACATACTCATTTTAAATCACTCGTTACTACATTTTATTTCTTGTGAATATTTTCCCCGAAAAGTTTTACTCCTATATTTTTTTTTAACACTTCATGGATTCTATGTTTTAATTGTAGTAACACTAATTGTTAAATTTTCACAGCTGGTTTTGTATATTCTTTATTTTAAAGACATACACTTATTTTCAGTGTTGTTCTCACCTTTTAATCTTCTGGTATCCACTAAAACTGTCAGAGAGGAAAGAATGATACTCAGAGCTCACAGCCTTCTGCTACCACACATTCTTGGACTGGTTTAATGATTTCATAACATAAATTTAAAATATTGAAATGATGCATCTTGGATGTGTAAGTATAAGGACAGGAAGAGAGGATAAAACTATACAAAGTACATCATAATCACTTGTCATCTTGGAGAGTATTACGACTGAGATTTAAGTAAGCTCAAAGAAAGTAAATCCAGAGTGATCTGAAGCGAGGATGTTTGTTGGGTAATGAGTATGTTCTTCACAGTGTCACAAAGACCTGGTTAGTTGAATACAATAAGTACAAGAGTGATAAAGATGAATGAGAAAAGGATGAGCTAAGGGAAATCACAACAGTAATATAAGAACTAGACAAGGTGATCTTTTAATCTCTCCAGCTCTGCACTCTAGTAATTCCATGTCTAGTATTTCCTAAGAACAAAATGCTAATTCCCTAAAAAATGTCCATGACAAATGACACCCACAATACCCATAAAATTTGATCATCATACTTATCAATTTTGAATGGAAAATAGGGAAGTAGAAGGAAAAGAATAAAAATAACACCATTACCTAGTGTGAAAATAAAGGAATGATGGCTTGGACGCATTTGCATATAAGCCAAAAAACTCTTTGCTTTCAAGCTGATTCTGACTCACAGCAACCCTATAGGACAGAGTAGAACTGCCTCAAGTGGTTTTGAAGGAGCACCTGGCAGATTAGAGTTGCCTGCTTTCTGGTTAGCAGCCATAGCTCTTAAGCACCACACTCCCAGGGTTTCCATATTTGCATATGGTATACTTAAAAGACTTTTTGTAACTCTTTTAAATATACAATGAGTGTTCATTATTAAGTATGATTTGCATACTTTTGTGATTAGTCAGAGTAAAGTTTGAAAAAATTCCAATATGTGTTGCAGAATTGAAGAACCTTCACTAATCTATCCAACAATAAAGGGCCAATCTGACAAAATTATTCATTGTATGACTGGTTGATTTATCATTACCGTATTAGGTCTGAAACCAAAACATCAAACTTACTGCCATCTAGTTGATTCTGACTCACAGCAACCCTATAAGAAAGAGTAGAATGGCTGCATGGAATTTCCAAAGAGCAGTTGATAGATTCAAACTGTGGACCTTTGGTTAGCGGCCTGAGCTCTTAACCATTGTACATGGCCAAATACATTGCCTGCACAGAAAAGAATCTCTGAGAATCAGTGTCGTTGCTATTCATCACTAGGCAGATGACCACCACTGAACTGTATTTACCAACAGGTGATAGTTATGAGTAAGGGGGAGGGAAGTGCTTCAGTGACTAGGAGTCTTTCAAGATGCCTACCATTGCCCAGTAGATACGTAGAATGTGGCTAACTTACACTTACCCCTGGCCTTTTTCATCTGTCCTTTCATCTGTTTTTTTTTTCCCCCTATAATTTTTCCTCCATCCTAGGTAAGTATTCATCTACTTCCTGTTTCTAACTCTTCAACCCAAGCTAATCTTCTTACCCAGGCTCACTTGCTCACAAGATGTAGGATCTAGGGAGGCCGCATAGTAGAACCGTATCCTGCCAAAGCCAAAACAAAGGGGTCTTCTTGCCTAGTTCCCTCCATAGCTAGGTATACTAGTTTGCAGATGCTTACATGTTATCCTAAATTTTGTTTTGGCTTCTTTTTTAATCTACTTTTTTAAACACTATTCCCCATCATAAATGGAATGTTCACATAATGCATTTGCTCCATGCAGCTGGCTTTATCTGTTACCCTTTCTTATCCCCCACTCTCTTCCATTGCCTTAAGGACTTTTGAAGAGAAATAACACCTTTCTGTTATTTTTTGAAAATGACTTAAAAATGAAACAAATTAACATACACTGTCCATTTGTAAAGGATATTTGAGAGATTTGAAGTAGTAACTTCAAAAATTAATTCATCTGTGGTATATGTAATAAATCCCATGTAAATCAAGTAAAAAATAGTTGAGTAAAAGTTATATTTTGATGGAAATTATTCTTCATGGTTACACACCTACTTGGTCAAGCTGGGATTATCTTCTACGTGTGTATTTAAATAAAAACACTATTGGTAAATAGAGCTGGCCTGATTAAACTTTTATGTGAAAAACTTATCTTTGCAGTAGCAGCTACTTGAAGTTCTGATCCTTGAATTTCTGGAAGAGAACGTGTTCATGGTTGTGCCTTAAGGCTCCACTCATGTAACAAGCAGCCTCAGCAGATTCTCTTTCCAGACTTACTCTACAGCCCCATTGCCATCTTCCAACGTGCTTTTAACCATGACTCTTCTTCCGATTGCTTCCCCCATCACCATACTCAGCAGTACTTTCTTTCTGTCCAAGTTTCCCAAATCCATGATATAAGACCTATGATATAGTTAGCATTAATCAAATTTGTACTTTATGTTTTCAGTGGTATTGACATTTTTAGAGTATATTAGAAGGCTTTTTTATTATTTGTGTGTCTGGTGGCAAAATTATTATCTGTAGCAAGACTACAACTTACTGTACAATGGAGATTATCCGTATTTGTGTCCGTTATAAGAAATAAGTGAAAATCTTTATATCAATAGGAAATGAGTTTAGTTCACTTTCTGGTGAAGAAATTTTATCTGAGAGTTATAAAGGAGAGGCTAGTGATTAACCACCTGCAATAATCTTTTATTGCTTCTGGCAGCATGTAAGAATTACGGGGAGAATGAATTCCTTAAATATAGGATGCATTTAGAAAGGAGAAAATATAGAATAATGCCCTTTTCTCTTTAATGAGTTTCTTCTACTGATAGGGCCAGGAAATAGACACAGGGACAAGTGACATTTTCTCTCACTTTGAGATTAAAAGTTTTGCAGTGTAAACAAAATATGTGAGGCTAAACCTTTTCATTGAAAGTGACTGAGGATTTATTGTGTATAATTTTACCAAAAAAAAAAAAAAAATGACTGAGGAGTTGAGGGAGTGAGGCAGAATTTTAACAAGAGGAAGATACTGTTGGATGGAAAGGGAAGGCTAAGTTCTCTGCATGATCCACCTGGGGAGACCAGACCCTGTACTAGAATCTCCCAGCTCTCCAAAATTTCCCACCTTATGCTCCAAATATTCAAGCCAGGAAAGGGATTTAACGGAAGATGCCAGTTTGAACTGATGGATCAAGGGTACTCCTTCCTACTTTGTTGACTGTAAAACTTCAAGCTTAAGACTTAGTTTAAAGTTAGGGTTTGACTTAAGGTCGAGACAGAAAAGAATCTTGGGGTTCAATTTAGAAATTTAGAAATACCATTCTTACAATTCTGATGTTATGGAAAAAGTAAAGGCCATCAGACTTCTACGTTACATTAATTTTATTTCAGGCCAATGTGATTCTTAACAAGGAACAGTCTTCTATAGCCAATAGGAATCCATATAACTTATATCACCCAGGAGCCCTGGTGTTATAGTGGCTAAGTGATACGGCTGCTAACCAAAATATTGGCAGTTCTAATCCACCAGCAGCTCCTTGGGAACCTACAGGGTGATTCTACCCTTTACTCTAGGGTCGTTATGGATCAGAAACCACTTGATGACAGTGGCATAGGTATCCAAGTTCTTAATCTATTATATTCATTATGGCATCACAACCTCTACTTTTATCTGAAAATAATAATAATAATTAAATATAATCTATGGCACTTGGCTTGGCAAGCTTCAGCCTATTTCTTGAACCAACATTCAGGCTCAGGCCAACGTTTCTCCATCTCCCTTGACAACACCATCAGCTTACCTGTCACTGTTTATGGGCGCTGATCCTGGTACGATCATGCTGCTTGCTCTTCGCTATTAACAAAGTCAACCAAAGTCAAGAAGTCAAGGAGGCAAATACAGATGTCTTCCTGGGTAGGGGTGATTACAGTTTTAAATGCTTACAGATAATGTTTTGTCTCCTCCACACAAAAAAGTGGAAACCCTAGTTGTGTAGTGGTTAAGTGCTTCATCTGCTAACCAAAAGGTGAGCAGTCCGAATCAACCAGGTGTTCACTGGCAACTGTATGGAGCGTTTCTACTCTCTCTTATAGTGTCTCTGTATGAATCAGAATTGACTCAATAGCAGTGGGTTTTGTTGTTTTGGTTTCTGCACGAAAATAAGAAATTACTTGACACATGAATTGATACAGTTTTCTACAATACCATAGCCAAGTAGATAGTATATTATAAAACATTTGGCCTTTTTTTAACTACTTAAAAAAAATTGCTCTGTTCAATGTTTTCAGAACAAAGCTTACTTCCATTTCATTTTCCCCCTGAGATGTCAAATGTGTAGTTTTTTTCCCCTACGTATTTGTTAGGCATTCATGATTTTGATGTGATAGACTTGTCCGTCTGGCGTGAGACAAATAGCCTTTTCTGCCTGTTCTCTTAGCAAAACATCTTTGTAAGATATTGAGAGAGTGAAAGCAAAGGACAAAGTGTGAAGTCAGCCCTTGAAGACTGTATTTTTAAACTGTTATCTCTGAGAAGTTTCAGCCTGAGTATCTGTTGCTTCTAGGACTGCAGGGGATGAATCACCCTGAATAGGAAAGTGGTCTCCCATGGTGGGTAACCATCACGGCACAACAGACCCAAAGGAGGGATCCCTGTGAAGGTAGCATCCCCACTGGGGTAACCCTCCTCGAATATCTGACCAGAAAGCTAGTTCAGAACCACTGAAAGATAGTCATGTTACTGAATTATTTCTTTAAAAAGCTTAAAATAGCTCTTCTACAGAAGGTATTCCTCAGAGACATCCACGAAATACTGACCTAAGCTATTCCTACTTAGCTTAGACTGCCAGGTTCAATATTTTAGTTTTATTGCTTTATCTCAGAAGAAATCCAACTTCCCTTCTCTTAACATATTAATAGTGTGGAAACACATTGCTGTCACCTTTTCTCTTCAGCAATTCAAGATAAGGTTACTCTAAATGCATCATTGTTGACTGGTTAGAGCTTGGTAGCTTTCAGCTGCGTATTGTGAAAAGCAACTTTCCCAGCAGTATGTGATAAGGCTGTATTAGTGTTGTGCAGAGTTGGGCGTCAATAACAGTGTGTCCCCATTAATGAGGTTGGAATTTGTCGTCTTAAAGGCTAGTATTCACTCACAAAATGACATTTGTATACTTAGATGTCTGCTTACAGACAGCTGTGGTGTAAATGGGAAGCAAAATAGATTTATGATCAAAAGTCTCAGTTTAAGTCTAGTTCTGCCATCACTGGACTTTAGCCAATGCACTGTCTACAATAACAACAAAAAATGACATTAAAGAGATACAGTTGAGATACAACTGAGGAAGTCTTTGAGAAAATAGGCATATAGACTGACAAATGAATCAGCTCAGGATGTGCCTCTTCTGAATAAATACGGTTTCAAAAAGAATGAACAGAAAAGGTTAGGAAGAGAATATTATAAAGAAAATAATTCTAAGAAAATTTTAAAATTGAGGAATATGTTATTTCTCATTATAAAACCTACCAGGTGCCCAGAAAAAAAAGCTGAGGATATTATAGCAAGGCATGTTATTATGAAAGTTTAAGAGAGAAACAACACTGGGTCTTTCAACAGCCAAACTAGAAGCAAAACAAAAGAGCAGGTTTTCAATCACTTGAGAGAAAATAAATGTCAGCTTAAAATTTTATGCTGAACCATACTGTCAGTGTAATGTGTGATAGAGTATTATCCATGTTTAAAATATGCAAGTTCTCGAAAGATTTACCTCCCTTCAGCCCTTTCTTGAGAAACTTTTGAAGGAGATGGTCCATCGTGATAAAGAAGTAAGTCAAGGAGGGATACAGAACACAAAGAGTGTACCTGGGAGAAAAGCAAACAAAAGGTGGTGAGAGGAAACTCTAAGACAGCAGGGGACCAGTGGCCTGAAGAACAAGCATTCATTTTATAGCAGGAGAGTGCCTAACTTTGAAAGAAATCACTCCAAGAACTTCACCTAACAGTCTGAATATAGTTAGAAGAGCTTTAGAGTTCTGTGAAGAATTGGAGATGATTAAGTGATATAAACCGAAAACCAAATCCATTGCTGCCAAATTGATTCCATTTCCTAGGAACTCAATAGGACAGAGCAGAACTGCCCATAGAATTTTGAAGGAGCTCCTGGTGGATTTGAACTGCCAAGTGTTTGGTTGGTAGCTAGAGCTGTTAACTACACTGTGATTAAGAAGATACATACATTAAAAATATGCAAAGAAAAAGAAACACAATTAGTTGAACACAAGGAAAACTAAAAGCTATCCCAGAATGCAACTGTTTTAGTTGAAGTGCCATCCTTTTTTCTATACAAAATTCTATTTACTCTCCTTTCTTTTTTTAATTTTTTTCTTATGATTGAATGAAAATGTACATTCCCATATAAATTTGCATGCTCACGTATATGCCAGCTTCCACTGCTCTCCTTGAACAGTGACAGCACACCCTTTCTCTATGCTCTTTTCTCTATCTCCTGTCTCTCAACAGTCTCCTGTCTCCTCCTCTCCACCTACTCCCCTTCTTCCAGTATGAGGTCAGCAGGACGGCATCCTGTAGATGCGTAGAACCATAAAATGTCCATAAAATAAGGTCACTCTGTGTCGCCAAGTCCAATCCATTCCTGTCTGAAGAGTTCACCTTATTTAGGGACAGGGCAGCATCAGGGCCAGGGGTCATGTCAGGGAAACCCGGAAGCCCTTGGACCACCAATTGCAGTCTTCTAGTGGAGATCTCAGTGTGCATCCCTATTTATTCTTGTGTTGCTAGTGAGACTTAACTTTGTGAGCTCCATCGTGACTACCACTAGTGGTGGCCGGGCACCATCTGGTTCTTCCAGTAGCAAGTCAATGTAGATACCTACTCACGTGGGTCTCTGTGTCTTCTGGGTTCTCTTTCCCCCATGTCGTTATGGACCTTGGTGATCATCCATTCCTGCTGAGTTGGGACCATTTGCTGTACCCTCAGATGGCAGTTTGGCAGCTTTTAAGAACCCAGAAGCCACTCAGCAATGTGGGGTGGGGAGAGTCCTCATTAGCAAAATTTTAGTTGTGCCAAATCACCTAGATTTCCCCTAAGAGCATGGTCCCTAGCCCCCTACTTACTCTCCTTTCTAATTACACCTGTGCTTCTGGTCTGTCTACAGCTTTCCTCCAAAGAATACAAGGACTAAAAAGAGAGGGTGCATAATCTGAAACTCCTAATGGTGTCTTATTCTATGCCAGACATTGCCTTGCAAGATGAACTCACAAAAATGCACCCCATTTTTTTCACTGAGTTCTAATCAACTGCATCTGTCTGGCTTAGGTATAAGATGTCAGTATCAGAATTTTTCTATCCCGGTTTTAGTCATTTCATAATGGGGAGAAAAAAACTTAAAAATTAAATCATTAGCCATGAGATAAGTAGATGTCTGTCCATTCTATACAATTTATCCTTTGTTGAAACTAATATTATCTTCATACTTCCCATCAAGTTGTTTTTCTTCTTTGATTTACCTCATAAAATTACACATAAAATGAAATTTAATGCTATAAATGTCTTATTATAATGTAATTTTCAAGGAAATATAGAAAGGCAAAATCTTTTCGATGTCTATGAATATTAGAAATAGCCATTGACAGCTACCTATTCACTGCTGATACTGATCTGTAATATAACAAGTGAGGCTGCTTGATTTTACAAACTGAGATGGCAAACTGCTGAGAACTATAGAAAAATATTACAACAAGCAACTGATGAGAATGTCAGCAGGGAAGAGCACTTGACAGTAAGTTTATGTCTGTTCAAAATGACTGACTTTATATAAAATAAAGTAACTGGAAGGGAAGTGCAGTAGTTAAGCATTTAGCTGGTAACAAAAAGGTAGACTGTTTGAATCAACCAACTGCTGCTTGAAAATCCTAGGCAGCAGTTCCTTTGTGTCCTGTAGGGTCGCTGTGAGTCAGAATTAATTCATTGCAAAAGGTTTTGGTTTATTTGTCCGGTGAGGCTTACTTTTGCCTTGAACTTTTCTGGATGACTCATTAGAGAAACTGCCACACATAGTCACACTGATTCAAATGCATGTGCTAAACAAGAAGATGTGTAATTTTTACTGTGATATTTGTTTTTAAGTATTGATTATTTTTTTGTATTACAGATTTAATAGGAAAATTGTTGGAAGAATATTCTCTGAATAGTTTGTCATTGTGACAATAGTTTGTCACTGTGAATGATGTGAACCATTATTTTCCTCAGCAACTGTAGTCATAAAAATTCAAAGTTAGTACTGGGTTGTGTTGTTGTTGTTAGGGGCTGTCGAGTCTGCTCCAGCTCATAGTGACCTCGTGTCGCGGAGTAGTTATCGGAGCTTGTGTTCCAACACTGCCAGATCCTGCTTTAGCCTCACACACCTTTAAACATAGCTTTACACTGCCAAGGCCAAGTGCCATCGAGTCAGGTATGTTTAAAGAGCCTATTGTTGTAGCCACTATGTCAGTCCATCTCATTGAGGACCTTCCTTTTTTTTCACTGACCCTTTTTTTTCATCAAGTATGATGTCCTTCTTCAAGGACTGGTACCACCTAATAATATGTCCAAAGTATTGTTGCTGTTTTTACGTACCAAAGAGTTAGTCTCAACTCATAGCAACCCTGTGTACGGAAGAATGAAACACTTTCTGGTCCTGTACCATGCCCACAATCATTTTTATGCTTACACCCACTGTTGCAGCCACTGTATCAGCCCATCTTGTTGAGAGTCTTCGTGTTTTTTGCTGGAGAGCTACTTTGCCAAGCATAATGTCCTTCTCCTAACAACATGTCCAAAGACTATAACATGTAGTCTCACCATTTTTGTTTCCAAGGAACACTCTGGTTGCACTTCTTCCGGGACAGATCTGTTTGCTCTTTTGGCGGACCATGGTGCATTCAATATTCTTCTCCAAGAACACAATTTAAATACATCATTTTTCCTACTGTCTTCCTTATGTATTGTCCAGCTTTCACATGCATATGATGTGATTGAAAATATCATGGCTTGAGTCAGGGCACACCTTAGTCTTCAAGGTGATATCTTTACTTTTCCTCACTTTAAAGAGCTCCTTTGCAGCAGATTTTCCCACTGCAGTGCATCATTTGGTTTCTTGACTGTTGCTTCCATGGGCATTAACTGTGGGTCCAAATAAAATGAAGTCCTGGACAACCTCCATTTATCATAATGTTGCTTAGGTCCAGTTATGAAGATTTTTGTTTTTTCTTAATGCTGAGCTGCAATCCATACTGAGGGTTGTGGTCTTTGACCTTCATCAGTAAATGCTTCAAATATTCTTCACTTCCGGGGGGGTGGGGCAGAGTCAAGAAGGCAGACTAGACAGACTAGACACACATTTCCTTAATTCCCTCTGAGAACTAAGGCCTGGATTCATAATTAAACAGAGCCTTCTGGGCACCCAGCGAGCCCTAGGACACAGCTTAGGACTGTCAACTTGGAATACATACCACTGAATGGGGAACTTCTCTTTCGCTGTCTCCCACCCTTGTTGAATGGCTGGCTCTTACGGACTGAAGGTAACTGATGTTTTTAACCATTTTTTCTTTATGTTAGCCAGCAGGCGGGGCTTGGGCTTAACTGGCAGCAAAGCTCCCCTGCACTGCTGACATGATCAGCGGACAGAATAGCCACATTTTGAGAGCTCAGCTCTGGACTCAGAGCACCCCCGCCCCTCCAGCCTCTCTTTCCAAACCTCGACCATTAATTTGGCTGTTTCACAGCAGGTGGGAGAGCTTGTGCAGGACAGCATCTTGTTTGACCTCAGCAGGGGCTAATTCCCAGGCTGGGAGGCACTGCAAACCCAGGCAGTGCTTTCCTGACAGAAAAGCTGTGTTTACCACAATAGGCTGTTGTAGACACCTGTCTCTATATGAGATTGCACAGATTCAACCCAAAAAACTGCTTCTGTGTGATGCACTGGCTGTGAAATGGGAGAGAAAGCAAGGAGTGTGGCTGGTAAGCCCCTACATACAATGAGTACAGTGACAATAGAGGCTGCGTCTATACTGTCTCCTGACAGTCCTACCCAAACCCTCATCACCCAGGCAATGATTCTACCATTTCCTAAGCGTCAAACATAGTTCCTTCAGAGCTTGGCTGCTAAACAAAAGGTTGGCAGTTTGAACCCACTAACCACCCCTTGGAAACCGTCTGGAACAGTTCTCTGTCCTACAGGGCTGCTAAAATTCGGAATGATGCAAGGGCAATTGATTAGCCAAATGGTTTTTTTACAAAAGTGTTACTTAGAGTCAGTTCTGACTCATAGTGAGCCTACAGGATAGAGGCAACTGCTCCTAGAGTTTCCAAGGAACACCTGGTAGATCTGAACTGTTAACCCGTTAGTTAACAACTGTAGCACTTAGCCACTATGTCACCAAGATTTCCAACAAAATGGTTAATGATTTAAATTTTCATTTATTTATTAAAAGCGGGGAAGAGAGAGATTGATTCAAATTCTAAAAATGTCTGTTTTATTGTTCAGGCTTTAATACTAAATCTCCAATCCTTCTTAAACTCATTTTTTTGTACATGATATAAGGTAGGAATCATAGCATTTTTGTTTTGTTTGTTTTTCCATCTAGGTATTTAACTAGCCCAGCACCGTGTGTTGAAAAGACTATACTTTTCCCTCTGTAATGTAATATCACCATTGTCATAAATCAAGAGATTGTATATGTGTGGTGGGGTTTCTGAAATAGCTATTCTGTTCTCTTGTTCTATTTGTCTTTGGGTGAATACTTCAGCTTTAACTATGATTGTTAAATAACAAATCCTATGTCAAGTATAAAATTCCTCCAGCTTTGCTGTTGTTCAAGATGGTCTTGGTTTGGCACTGCTTCTGACTATAAAACTATTAGAAATAACTTACCAGTGTTCACCAAAAAACTAGCAGAATTTTGATTGAAATTGTATAGTATTTATTGGAGAGAAAGGACTTTTTATAATATTGATTCTTCCATTACATTGACAGATGATATATCACTGTATGGTCAAATTACATTAAATTATTACCGCTTACACACAGACAGTGAGCAATACCTCCTCCCAGCTCCCTTGTGCTTTACTATAACTGTAAAGTTTAAAAAATATACACAGTATTTTAATATCTCTTACAGCTGGGGATGCCGTGTAACATAGTTTTATCTTATGAGACACATAGGGAAGACTGAAAAGGCATTTACATCCTTAATGCCCCCAAAATTTGTTTCTGTTGAGTCAATTCTACCTCATAGAAATCCCATAGGACAAAGTAGGACTGCTCCATAATGCTTTCAAGGAGCAGCTGGTGGGTTTGAACTGCTGACTTTTTTGTTAGCAGCCATAATTTTAACCACCCTGTTACCAGCACTCGAATTTCCTATTATATGAAAGGAAATGTGGCTTGTACTATCTTCTCCTTTAGTTCTGTCTTAAGCAAAATTTCCACAATGAATATAAAAACAAAAGATAGTCTGTTGGTGGTGGTAATTGGTACAACATCCATTATTAGGTAGAGAATATATATTCCCAGGATAAGCCTTCCACTGTGAATTTTCAGAGAGCAATGCGGTTTCATGTGGCACATGGAGAACTGGCTCATTATTTTTATTTGCTTAATAAAGATGGCCATCCCTTAGCCTGCTGCTCTGGCCCACAGCTGTATTCACCTGCACTTTTGAAAAATATGATGTAATCCAGACAATAATCTTAGTGTGATGATTTAGTTGTCTGACTTTGAAATTTAAAAACAAGGAGCTGAGACATACATGGAGCAGAGAGGAATAGTGTGCTGTCACTGGACAGGGAGAGCAGTGGAAGCTGCATATAGGTGGGCATGTAAATTTATATGGGAATGTACATTTTCAGTCAGTCATAATAAAAAAAGAAAAAAGTCTCAGACTGACGCCAGCTGAAGTTCCATACAGGGCCTAGATCTTATCCTTTCTCGGATGTTACCCCTTATCTCACTAGCTGCGGCATAACCAAATTTGGGTTGTTATTTGAAAAATGCTATCCCACTGTGGGTATCGGAAACTGTTGTCTGATCTGAATACCTAGGCTGTGCATTGAGGGCATGACAACTCAAAACCTCTGAAATTCTGTAATCAGAGCACTGACAAAAGCAGAACTAATTCTATATAAAATACTACCACAAATACAAAAAAAAAAAAAAACAGAACACAAGGAGCTAGTTAGGTGGGCATGCAAATTTAAACTGGATTGTACAATTTTGCTCAATCACAATAAAAAAAAAAAAAGGTGCTATTAAAAAGTTAGAAACTCTCCTAATCTGCTAATTATCATGCCAAGGAGGTATAGTCACACCTAACACCCAGGTCCAGTGCAGAAAAGAATAAATCCTTCTCTTTCTCTCCCTGTCACCCATTGCACCTCTGCACTACTACTTTTTCCTCCTAGTTGTCAAAGCTTAGAATTCGTCCCTCAATATTAACTGAGATTTTAATCAAACATTGGATTTCTTTACTTATTGGATTTTCAAATTCAAATAACTAAAGGGATTAGGTAGGTTTTATATATACATATATATATATATATATACTTAAAAAGAGAGAGAGAGAGAGATGAGGTATGGTAAAATAGAAAGCACGTATCTTATCTGTAGGGGACCAACTTCAAGTAAATTATTCTTTTGTGAAATGAGGCACCATTTTGCTAGAACTTCTGATTGTTGTAGGAGAAGTCATAATCCAAAATATGCGTGAAATGTTCCAACTTGAAAGGCTGGCAATTAATTCAAACTTAATTTTTTAAAAAAATGAAGATGGTACGTGTTGATGTAAATGATATACACTCATCACTGTTTTTTTTAATTCTTTTTTTTAACCTCTCTGCTATACACGCACAATGTATACATTATACCATTTTTCTCTGTTAAAATTTTTAGTGTTTTTCTGGGTAAGCAAAAACACTCTACAGTTTCTCCTTAATTTTTTCATACTGGTTCTCAGTGGGGAGGGATTTTGTCCCCTTGGGGACATCTGGCATTGTCCAGGGACGTTTTGATTGTCACTACAGAAGGAGGGGGTGCCAGTGACACCTAGTGAGAAGTGGCTAGAGAGACAGCTAAGCGTCCTGCAGTGCACAGGGCAGCCTCCACAGCAAACTCATCCCTCATCCTAAGTGTTAATTGTACATAGGCTGAGAAACTGATTTATAAGAACCTCAAATTCTGAATATTTCCTAAAATTCTTACAGAAGCTTTGTGTGTGAGAAATAAGATTGATATGAACTGTATAGAATGAGTGAGCGGACATGAGGAGTGTTAGCTGAGAAAAGAATGATTCTCATATTTGGGAGTATTTTTTATTTCACCTTCCAGTTGGTAAAAAACAATCTGGAATAGAGTGTTTCATTTTACTCTTATTAGCATTTCAGGATAGAGACATTGTGGGGGGGGGGAGTAAAGGATGGCAGAAAATTATTCCTACTTCTTTTTCTCTATGTTGAATGCAAATATTTTAGTCTCTAATTCTTCCGTAATATTTTGAGCTTATGCTATTCTACCTAGATATTAAAATTCACTATATCTATTAAACAACACAAATGACTGCTCAACATTTCTAATATTTATGAATACTCCTAGTATGTGATGCTCTTAGAAAACAAACAAACAGACCTCCTGCCATCGAGACCATTCTGACTCATAATGCTTATTAGATATTATTAACTGCTATATTATTGTATTTCAGTGGCAACATAAAGTAGCAAGACTGTCTTTTTCCTTTTTCTTAGACACTTGCTTTTCTTTATTTTCTTATTGTTTAACTCAAGAGTTGAAGATTCGTTTCAAGTGGTTTAAAGCTCAAAATATACAGCCACCGAAGTTAAACTGGAGAGTCACTGAAGCAGGCTAGAGGAGTTCATTTGAGTGCTTTTTTTTTTTTTTTAATTTTATAAGCTACTCCAAAGAGTTTACCAAGAGCACTTTGTGTATTTGAACTACTGAACTGTGATTAGCAGCCAAACACGAAACTACCATGCCACAAAGCTTCCTATGTATTAACTGGGAACTTAAGTTTTACTAATAAAAATATTTTCAAAAGCAAATTTCTGGATGCATGAGCTGTCTGCATATATGAAATATGACAAGTCCATGAACTTAATTGTTCTAAGTGCTACATACTTCATTGCTGAATAGCACTGCAGTCACCTTTGAAGTACTGCCCTTGGGAAGTTAAGCACTGATGCCAGTGCCTAGTCTACTCTTTAAAGTAATTTGGAACTCTTTCTGGAACGGCCATTGCGCATGGTGGCAAGGTGACAAGTTTGCAAACTTAATTGCATAGTTTTCTGTGAGGGAGTTTTTAGCCAATAAACAAATAACTGTATTGGAACACCCTCTCTATTCCCCTGACCTGACCCCCAGTGACTTTTTCTTTGCCTAAAGATAAAAGAAATATTGAAAGGAAGACATTTTGATGACATTCAGGACATCAAGAGTAATACAATGACAACTCTGGTGGCCATTCCAGAGAAAGAGCTCCAAAATTGCTTTGAAGGATAGACCAGGTACTGGCATCAGTGCATAGGTTCACACGGGGAGTACTTCAAAGATGACCGTAGTGATATTCAGCAATGAGTATGGAGCACGTTTTCTAGGATGAGTTTACAAACTTAATTGTCAGTCTTTATATAACTCATACCTACAAACTTAAGAGTTTGTTTCCCTGCTTGAGCTCAAGAATCATTTAATGAGGGAGGTCCCTGAATTGAAAAGCTTCTTACATTTTCTAATTCATAATTACTGTGACTTATTTGTTTGTGTTTTATACAGATAACAGAAGAGGGAAATGCACTAATATCATTCATCACTACCATCTGACTACGATGTGTAATTTATATTGCAGATTTGAGAGTGCTGGGTATAGTTGTTACAATATTTTTTTTAAGGTTTCAGGAGGATGACTAGGGTGAGTTAGATTTTCATTTAAATCACATTCCTTTAGTCTTAGGAGTTAGTCACCTTGAAATTTTCAGTTCATTGTTGAACTATAAACAAATAAGTCACAAATTTCAGTCAATTTGTTCTTTTTAAAGCAAGGTAGACATTCCTTGTTCAAGGTACCACTCTTGCTCTGTCCATGAGTCTCTCACCTGTCTTGTCTCCTTGTGTCAGTCTCTAGAAGGCAGAGATGAAACACACGTTGAAAGATCACACTCTGCAGACTCAGTGAATACAGAAATCACAGCCAGAAGAAGACATGATTGGAAGATGTTATTCTACCTTCACACTACAAAATTTTGAATAATAAATTTTACATGAAAATTAATTATCATTAATGTTTCCCTTTCCTCTCTGGATAAGACTGATACTTGTCATCAAGGAAGCCAAGTAACAACCTTTGAGAGAGCTATTGGAAGCCAGTGTTTCCAGACAGTACAGTAAATGAATCTATTGAGTATCATGAATCTTGATGGACTCAGCAATACATGGATGGTGGTAGGGAGCTAGCTACAAAGGCAAAAAGACCTTTATTATTTCAATACAAACAAGTTCCAAAGAGCCGTAGAATAGGCAAACTATACCAAGTGCTGTAGTCACAGCACTATAACAAGACTGCTAACTTTTTTCTTGTGGTAGGAGACATAAAATGTGTCAAATGGTGTTTTTCAAAATAAAGAAATAAAAGATACAATTCTTGGACCTGGATGGTCTGAAGAAATTTCTTGTGTACTGATTGGACAATCTGCCCTTAATTCTAAATCATTATCAATAATGTGCTACATCTTACATGAATCCACGAATTTTCTAACACCTTTTTCTTCCTTCTCAAATTATATGTATAGTCAGGGACGCCATACATCCTAAGGGGTGGCTTCGGTTGGCCATCTCTCTTATTGAAATTCAATAGACATTCGCTTGTATTTTCAAATGCTTTATAAGGACATGAGAGAATGTGAGATAGCAGAGTAGGAGGTAATATAAACAGACAAAACAAAATTTAAATATTTAAAATAAACAATTTTAAAAGACAAATATTACAAAATTCAGAATCTACCTTTCATGTGGTTATTAAGAAAAGATTAAAATTCACTTCGTCGGTCAACATTTTCCTTTTCTTCTTTACTTTTTCTTTGCGGTTGCACCATGTGTATTTGTGTGCTTGTGTATTTTCTTTTTAACTAACAAGCAGAAGATTTGGAAAACAATATGCTCCAGTGTTAGTCAAAGTTCCACTTCTGGCCATGAAAATGTAGCAGGTGTCTGACTAGCCCTCTGGACAAACACAGCTGTGAAACCTCATAAAATCTGTGAGGCACAGTTTTCAGAGGACAACAGACAGCACACTACAGTTACTCCTGAAAGATGATGAACACGTACATGGGTCTAACAACCAACTACCCTGGCCTCTGTCTTTCTTCCCGAGGACACTTCCCAGATGATAATGCAGGGAAGTGGAACCCAAACAGACCAGAAGAACCCTGCTGAGTGGGGAGAAAAGGACAGAAGTTCAGGACAGCTAGGTTAATAGGAGTTAGCATGACAGAGTACCAAAGAAAAGGGAGCTGTGGAAATGCACATGGGCCTCTTTCAGTATTTATCCAAATACTTATCTATGCATGCCTAGTGTGTGAACCTCTATAGGATCTGCGGTTAATAGCTGCTAGGGAACTGTGATCTGAATGGTGATTTAGGAGCTGCTAGAAAACCCTGGTCACATAATGGTTAAGTACTATGTTTGCTAACCAAGAGGGTGGCAGTTGGAATCCACCAGTCAGCCTTGGAAACGACAGAGCAGTTCTACTCATCTTCTATGGTCACTGTGAGTCAGAAGTGACTCGAGGGTGGGGGAGTTTTTTTTTGGTAGGAGACACATGAGTTATATTTGGTCAGAGTGGAAAGATGTCACTGAACATCAAGAGCATTCTGTTGACACCTCAGAAAGATCATGCCTTAGAGGTAGGATTACTCTGCCTCTAGAATAATCAGTACTCTGGAAACACTGTAATGGATTTTACATACAAGCATTGAAAGAACCAAACTGATTCACCAGTAAACTAACTGCTCACCTGAACAAAAATTAACCCTCTCTGAAAGACATGCAAAATCTAAACCTCAACAACACTACAGCATCCATGAAGTCTAGCTTCAAAAAAAGAATAAAATAAACATAAAAATATTGAGACAACACCCCAACAAAATAGTCAATAAATATTAACTATAAATAAGCCAGATTTGGCTTGTTTTTGTTAGTTGTCATCAAGTGGATTCCAGTTCCTGGAGATTCCATAGGTTCAGAGTAAACTGCCCCATAAGCTTTTCAAGGATGCAGACTTTGGGAAGCAGATCACCAGGTCTATCAACCCCCGTACCTCTGGGTGGGTTCAAACCACCAACCTTTTGATTGGTAGCAGAACACTTAGCCATCTGTACCACCCTAAGACCTCCATGTTGGGATCAACAACATTGGAGTTGTTGCCAATAAACTTACAAATTATCTATTATAAAAAATTTCCAATTATTTAAAGGAAAAATACGTTCATAATAAAGATTCTCAACAGAATATCAAAAATTATTAGAGAGAAATTTTAGAAGTGAAACATAATATCTGAAGTGGAAAATTCCATTAATGGGCTTAACAAATATAGATAGCAGAAGAAAGCTCACATAATTAATGAAGTTTTGCTATTCTTGTTTCTAAGGAATATTCTGGCTATACTTCTTGCAAGACAGATTTGTTCATTCTCCTGGAAGCAATGCTATTTTAGACATTCTTCACCAGCATCATAATTCAAAGGCTTCAGCTCTTCTTTGTTTTTCCTTATTCATTGTCCAGCTTTTGCAGGTATGCAAGGAGATTGGTCAGATGCACCTTAGTCCTCAAGGTTATGCCTTTGTTTTTTAATACTTTAAAGAGGTCTTTTGGAGCAGACTTGCCCAGTGTAGTGCATCTGAAAAATAGAAAGAAAAAAATACAGGGGAGAGGGGAAACAAACTGAGTCTCAGTGATATATGAAACAATATCAAGTACAAATTGTCAAAAATGACTCATAGTGGCATTGTATATGAATTTTACCTGGAAAAAAACTGTAAATGAATTTTAAAGCTTCTATTTGGTAGGCTTGCTTTTTGTGGTAGTATGAGTTACCAGTTTTAAAATTATCTTCTGTGATTCTAGGCTACAGCAAATGAATAGATTTATGAGGGATAATGGAAACCAATTTTCTCTTTGTTGAGAAAAGTAGTTACAAATAAAGAAAGGAAAGATTAGAATATACTTCGTGTTGTTGGATTGGAATTTGAAGTATCAGTGTAAGCTCATGGTGTTTAATAGATATAAAAATAAATGTAGACATATTTGCTGGTATATGCTTTGTGTGTTTCCTAACTCCATCTTCTGATAGGTCTAGAAGCTATAAAATATCAGCAATGAGCACATCAAGCATAAAGACACTCATTGCCATTGAGTCAGTTTTTACTCATAGTGACCCTGTAGAAGAGAGTAGAACTGCCCCATAGGGTTTCCAAAGAGCCGCTGGTAGAGTCAAACTGCTAACCTTTTGGTTAGCAGCTATAACACTTAACCACTGCATCACTAGGGTTCTTCACATGAAAATACTGGTTTCTGAATAACATACATTCCTAACATACATGAATAACATAAAGATACTGGCTTCTGAATAACATAGATTCATAACATAACATCTTCTGAATAACATATAATAGCAATAATATACAGAGCCAAGGCTTCTATGATTAATGACTAGTTCCATAGTGCGGATGGGGGGAAAAAAAAGAGGATTAGAAAATATTTCAGTGCCAGGAAATGGGGAATACTCAAAGAATCAGAGAGATACATATCTAGCCTGAACCTGCTCTCAGTGGCTGCATCCGGAATAATTTGAGTACAAAACAAATGATCATAATAGCAACTGAAAAAATAAGAACCACAAGTTTATACTAAAATAAGTACATACATACAAAACAGAAACTTCTTTAGTAGAATGCCAACTCAAAAATGCAGAAAGAATACAGATGTTAGCATGTAATCAATGGATGCTAAAACTAGGGGGGATGGAATTTAATGAGGAAAAAGTAGTTCTCATGTAAATCACATGTTACAAAGGGAAAAGGATAACTGTAGTGGGGAAACCTGGCAGACAACACTTTAACCAGGTAAGATGTGTTGACATCACGTGGCTCCTGACATGAGGTACTGAGAAGGACACAATACAATCAGGATATTCCTGCCAAAACTCAATAATCTACCTTTAATCATGAGACAACCTCAGGCAAACTTCAACTGAGGAACATTTCTACAATACAATTGGTCTGTAGTCTTCCAAAACCCCAGTGTCAAGAGAAAGAGAAGCTGAGGAAGGATTCCATTTTAAATGGCTAACGGCATGTAAGTAAATGCAGTGTGCGATTCTGGGTTAGATTCTGACCTGTGGACTATATAGGTCATTACTGAGACAATTCAGAAAATTATGATATGGGCTATGGGTTAGATAATTGTCTTTTATCAAAGCTGACTTTGATAAGTATATGGAGGAAAAAGTCCTTGCTCTTAAGAATTACATTCTGAAATATTTAAGGGTGTAGGAGGACTAGGAAGCTCTAGCATATAGTGGTTAAGTATGCTGGATGCTAACCAAAATGTTGACAGTTCCAATCCACCAAGTGCTCCTTAGAAACTGTTCTGTCCTATAGGGTCACTATGTTTTGAAAGCAACTCAATGGCAATTTTTTTTTTTTTGCAAAAAATGCTACATTCCCATCTTACTCTCAAAAGATTAAGAAAAAATAATGTGTGTGTGTGTGAGAGAGAGAGAGACAGAAAGAGAGAATGATAAAAAAGCAAATGAAGAAAAATGTAAACAATTAGTAGAACTGCTTAAGGCTACATGAGAGTTTTTATTCTTCAATTTTCTATAAGTCTAAAGTTTAGAAACATGAAAAGTTTCCAAAATTAGCATGATTTGCTTTGTAGAATTAAAATGCATATGAATGTCCTTTAATGCTAAAAGGATGGTTTAATACAGAAGGGAATTCTACAAGACAAAAGTATCTCACTTTCAAATTCTGACTGAAATCTTTAGATATCATGCCATTCATTCCTAACAGCTATCAGAACACTGGCTAACACATAAGCTCAGTGGGAGGCCATCTTCCATGTAAGAGAGATAAAACAGTGTTATAGTAATTCTTTAAGCCACCCTCCTTATGACTTCTCCTGAGTCTTAGGACTCAGTAGGAAGACTAGAGAATTAAGCCAAAGATAGATAACCAATGACCGAGTATCTTAAACTAGCGGGTTTAGATTTCATCATGAAAGCAGTAGGGAGTCACTGATGTATTTTAAGTGAGTTTCATCAAGTGTAGTTTAGTATTTCATAACATAATTTTGACAGATTAGAGGATTAAACATTATTGCTGGAAAAAAATATTAGGAAGGTGTTGCCACAATCAAGGAGAGAAAAAAAAAAGACTTAAGTAGAAGCAAGATGATACCAAGTGTGTCTGAGACACATTACAGAAGCAAAACCAAAAATATTTTGTCATTTAGTCTACAGACTGGGAAAAAAGTTTTGACTATGACAAATCTGATCAGAGTCTAATCTCTAAAATTTACAAGTTACTGCAAAAACCTCAACCATAAAAAGGCAAATAACTCAATTAGAAAGTGGACAAAGGAAAAACAGGCATTTCACCGAAGAAGACATTCAGGCAGCTAACAAGTACCTGAAGAAATGCTCGGGATCATTAGTCATTGTTGAAATCCAAATCAGAAGTACAATGAGATACCATCTCACCCCAACAAGTCTCACATTAACCCAAAGTACACAAAGTAATAAATGTTGGAGAGGTTGCAGAGAGACTGGAACAATCCTACACTGATAGTGGGAATGTCAAATGATGTAGCCAGTTTGGAAATTGATTTTGTACCTCCTTAAAAAGCTAGAAATGAAAGTGTCATATGACCCAGCACTCCTACTCCTTGGAAAATGTCCTAGAGAAATGAGAACCATCACACAAATAGATATATGTACAACAATGTTTGTTGCAGCACTGTTCACAATAACAGAAAGAAGTAAACACCCTAGGTGTCCATCAACAGATGAGTGAATAAACACTACGATAAGGAACAATGATGTATCCATGAAATGCAAGGTCTAACAATTAAGTTCATGAACTTCATTTTTCTAAGTGCTACATACCTCATCGCTAAATATCACTATGGCCACCTTCAAAGTACTCCTCTTGGGAAGCTAGGCACCAATGCCAGTGCCTAGTCCACCCTTCAAAGCAACTTTTGGACTCTTTCAAAGGGATTTTGGAAGTCTTTCTGGAATGGCCATTGAGAACAGTGGCAAAGTGTCAAGTTTGCAAACCTAATTGTATGGTTGTCTGTGAGAGATTTTTTAACTAGTGAACAAATAACTTCCCTAATATTGGCCCCAATTACTTTTTTCTTTACCAGAAGAGAAAGGAAATATTGAAAGAAAGACCTTTCGATGACATTCAGGACATCAAGAGTAATAGGATGACAGCTCTGATGGCCATTCCAGAAAGAGTTGCAAAATTGCTTTGAAAGGTGGACTAGGCACTGGCATCAGAGGCTAGCTTCCCAACAGAAGTATTTGAAAGGTGGTCATAGTGATATTCAGCAATGAGGTATGTAGCACATTTTCTAGGATGAGTTTATGACTTGTATTATCATACCTCGTGTATGACACAATACGAAGGAAGTCAGCATCACTGAACTAAACCAAAAGCTAAGAAGTTTCCTGAACACAATCAAACACTTTGAGAGACAATGTAGGAGATGCAGAGGTTTGGTCACCATTATTTTATGGGGCATCTAGGTCAACTGACATAACAAAGTTTATTAAAAAATGTTCTCTGTTCCACTTTGGTGAGTGGTGTCTGGGGTCTTAAAAGCTGCAGGTGGACATCTAAGATGCATTAATTGGTCCCAACCCATCTGGACAAAGAACAATGAAGAACATCAAAGACACAAGAAAAACATTAATCTGAGAGACAAAAGGGGCCACATAAACCAGTGACTCCATCAACCTGAGACCAAAAGAACTAGACTGTATCTAGCTACCACCGAAGACCTTCCTGACGGAGAACACAACAAAAACTCCTGAGAGAGCAGGAGAAAAGCAGGATGCAGACCTCAAATTCTAGCAATAATAAAACAGACATATTGGCCTGACTGAGGCTAGAAGGATCCCAGAAAACATGGACCCAATTCTACCAAGCCAGAACCAAAACCATTCCTGAAGCCAAAGAATAGAATGGTCTAAGTGATGTTTGTAAAGAACGTGCTTGTTTGTTCAAGTAGATACCTAAGACTAAATGGGCAGCCCCTGTCTAGAAGTGAGATGAGAAGGTCGAAAGAGACAGGAGCTGGCTGAAGGGACAGGAAGTCAGGGGTGGAAAGGAGGGATGTGAGATCACACTTTAGCGATAGCAGCTAGGGTCATGATACAATGTATGTATAAGTTTTTGTATGAAAAACTAAATTGAGCTGTAAGCTTTTGCATAAAGGACAATAAAAAATGTCATTGATTCACATTGTAGTTACAGATAAAAAGAAGTTAAGCATATATATTTCATGAGATGGGGAATATGCAAGTCAAGGAAGACATGGAGAAGATGACTCATTTCATTATTGACTTACTGACTTTTTGTTTCTCTGTGTGACAGCCAAGGTGAAATGATCAGCCAGGATCTGGAGCTCAAGGAGATCCAGGCTGGAGATACTGCTCGGGAATAGAGGCATTGCATATAAGTCTCTCCCTCTCATTATGGGAAATTCTGAGCAAATATTCTAGATAGAAAACGTTTTGAGCCTAAGCAAAATTCGTTCCTAAATGTCAGGTAGTGACATGGTCTTCTACTAAGACTATTACCTCAATAGAGAATAAAAGCCATTGTGCTGTATAATAAAACACAGATGAGCCACTAAAAAGCAAAGAACATTAATTACAGTGTTTCTGAGATAGACAAATGGATGAACAAATAATGGTACATTCACACAACGGGATACTACACCACAAGAAAGAACAACGATGAATCCATGAACTGTCTCATAACGTGAATGAATCTATATTTCCCTCTCTCTCTCACTCTATATATTGATACTTCCCTAATCTCAACCAAATTTTTATTTTCTAAATATTAATAGTGATGCTTGATAAATGAGAGAAGTATCTGTGGGACAATTTCAAGGGGCTAATGATACAATGCTTTAAGTTAGATCACATTTCTTGACGAGCTCTGTGTTAACAGTTATGTGACACGTGCAGGTTTTGTCCAAATAGAAGAGTGCCTCAGTGTTTCAACACACCATTTGAACGTGTCCGAAAAAAGCAGAGGCAAGAATGCAATCTTAATGCATTTCAGATTCTTGGTGAAATTTGAAAAATCTAAGTAAGAATTTTGCAAATCCTTAATACGTCAGTACCCTAAGGATTAAGCAAAGCTTTTCTGATAAAAATATTAATAAAAGTTAAGGTTTGAAGGGAAGAAAAAGAAGTGTTTGACCCATCCTACTACCAGAGGATAATCTGGGAAATAGAGAGTGTGAGCATGTGTGTATTTGTGTGTGTACATATGCCTACCAGTAGGAATTTAAGAGAAAAGAGTAGGGATGCAGAACTAGAACTCTACTGAAAGACCAGACCTACTGGGCCAACAGCCTGGAGGATCTCCTGAGGACATGGCCCCCAGACTCTCTGCCGGCCCAGAGCTGAAACCAGTACAGAAATCTACTCTTTAGACAAAATTAGGACTGGACTATAAGATGTAGAGTGATGCTGGCTAAGAGTGTATCTCTTGGCTTAAAAATATACATGCAGCTGCTGGAGCAACTCATGCCCAGAGGCAAGACGGGAGGTGAAGAGGAGGGGACAGGAGTTGGTTGAATAAAACAGGAAGTATAAGGTGGAAAAGAGGATTGTGCTGTCACAAGATGGACAGAGCAGCTGGAGTTCCATAGAGACATGTGTAAGGGATTTTTCATGGCAAATTGACTTGGTTTGTAAACTTTCACTTAAAGCACAATAAAATATATAATTTTTTAAAAAAGAAAAAGAATAAGAAGAAATCAAGAAAAAATATGAACAGTGTTTCAGATTGTTCTCAACCACTTATAGGATCAAAGGAGAAACTTCTGAGGAGTGGGCTTTGTCTCACAATGAGCTGTGTTGGTCAGTTTTTGGAAATCGCTTATGGTTTTTATTGAAAAAAAAAGTAAAAAACCATTGTGTTTTCAGAAACTTTGCCTTGGCATAATTTGTTCTTTTCTTGTTTGGTACAATTATGCTATTTAAAGCAATTATATCTATTCTGATGATATTAGTCATGAAAACAACTAATCAAAACCATAGCCTTTAAAAGCATGTTTCTTAGCTTGCTAACTCCCCCCCCCCTTTTCATTTAAGAATTAGTACTAACCATGCTGCAAACAGAGTCCTGGTGGTGCAGTGGTTAAGAGCTTGGCTGCTAGGCAAAACGTCAGCAATTGGAACCCACCATCTGCTCCTTGGAAATCTTCTGGAACAGCTCTGCTCTGTCCTATAGGGTCACTGAAAAGAAGGGTGTGTTTCCTGACACTGTAAATACATTATAAATTTGTTAGAGTATATTACCAAGATATTTTTTTAAATACTATATCCCCCAACAGTGTCTCATAAATTAGTTTGGCTTACAAGTTCCAGATGTGTCCTGTTGTTATTGTTGTTAGGTGCCAGCGAGTGGATTCCAACTCGTAGTGTCCCTATACACAACAGAACAAAACACTGCCTGGTCTTGCACCATGCCCACAATTGTTGTTATGCTTAGCCCATCATTGCAGCCACTGTGTCAATCCATCTCACTGAGGGTCTTCCTCTTTTTCACTGACCCTCTACTCTACCAATCATCATGTTCTTCTCCAAGGATTGATCCCTCCTGACATGTCCAAAGAATGTGAAATACAGTCTGGCCAGCTTTGCTTCCAAGGAGAACTCTGGTTGTACTTCTTCCAGAACAGATCTGTTGGTTCTTTTGGCAGTCCATGGTGTATTCAATACTCTTCTCCAAAACCACAGTTCAAAGACATCAATTCCTCTTCTGCCTTCCTAATTCATCCTCCAGTTTTTGCATGCATATGATGCAACAGGAAATACCATGACTTGTGTCAGGTGCATCTTAATCTTCAAGGTGACACCTTTACTTTTGAATACTTTAAAGAAGTTCTTAGCCAGTGAAAAATGAACAAATAGCAGTGGAACATTGTTGGATGTATCCTACTAGTCTCAAACGATTGAAAAAAATGGCCTTGGTGGATTACTTAATGTAAATAAAAAGTCACTTTATTGAATTTACCTAAACATTATCCAAGAAATCACTGTCCCAAGGAGAGCAATCTGAGATTTCTCCTCATTGACATTTAAAAAATGCTTTGCCATATAACTAGACATGAGAAAATAATGGATTATACCGTATGTTCTTATCTAGTTCATGTTCCCAAAGGCCTAGGGAATGTAAATGGTTTTATAGATCTGAGCAAATTAAATAAATGTTTCTCACTTGTATCTCTGTTACCATCTAGCGAAAAATGAATCACTGCCAAGGGAGCCACAGAGTTAAGAGACCCTGTGAACAAAAGAACAGAATGCTGTCTGGCCCTCATACCAAATTAACAGACCCCAAGACAAACTACAACAAGTTAATAGTGTGGCAAAATAGAGAGTTAAATTACTGTGGTTTATCAGGATGGAAAGCATAGAAAAAAATACATGAATGTCATGCCTTATTTTGGTTACTACTAGATTGTATGACAAAAACATCTTTAAGATGTCTCAGAAAATCTACCAGATGCTCCTTGGAAACTTTGTGGGGCAGTTCTGCTTTGTCCTATATGGCCGTTATGAGTCAGAATCAACAGCACTGGGTCTGGTTTCTAAGAACAAGAGGCAGCATCTTGAGCATTCCCCTCCAGTCTTATTTCAGCTTCTGTAATGTGCTTACAAACCCAGAGGCCCATGACTCTCTTTCCTATTATCATCTGAAAATAACCCAGCATGTGTATTCCACACTTCTGGAAACATAATCAGTTGCCTCCCTGACTCCACTAGTTGTTTTATTTTATTTTTTGTTGTTACTGGCTTGTTGTTGTTGTTGTTTTATGTTACCATAGTTTGAAGTCAAATTTTTAAATTCATGTTATGATAAATTAAAACAAAATTATTATGCTTGCTTTTGCCTATTTACTTATTGAACTTATTTTCTCTTTCTACAACCAAGACATCCTCTGACAAATTCATAAAGTAATGCTCTCTAATTCTTAGTAGAGTTTTGCTCCAGCAGTCCAGACAAATGTCATTGACCCAGGCAATTAATTCCTTTCTTACTCAAATGCCATACAGTCAGGTGATATCTGGCCACCCATTACAAATCACTTGAGGATATTCTGGATGGCCATCCCTTCTCAGACTTGTACTGATTGTGAAACTTGAAGGCAGTTTATGTCCAGCACTAGTGGAACCCTTATGCCCTTAACTCTTTCAGATTACTTCACAACACAGAGAAAATATCTCAAGAAAGAAACAGAAGTTTCCACTGTAAAGGTGAATTGATAAATTGTTTTTGAATCTTTAACAGGTCTATTGAATCCATTTAAATAAAAGTTTTACGTCACGCAAAAATAAAAATTCAGACTCAAAAAGAAGAGGCTCGAAGCCCCATAAACAGAGTGAGTTAAGGATTCGAGACACTACTAATTGTCATTTTTAAGCTCATTGAAGTGTCAGTAATTCAATTCATTCAACAATTGTCTAAACTGGCTGATACACCAAACCCATGGGCAGCCCTCAGAGCTCTCCTTCCAGTGGGTGCTGGGATAAATCTTGGAGCACTTCCTGAACAGAAAGAAACGTTGATCCTGATCATGAAATGTGGATCCATAGGTTGCAGGGGGAAATAAGAAGCCGAATTATCTCACCTCTCCATGAATTTATAAAATGTTCTTTCTTTCCTTTTTCAGAAGAATTACAATATTCAGATCTTAAGCATAAATGTGAAAGAATTATAACTCAATCTTTTTTAGTACCCCTTTTATCCAAAGTTTCTGTGCTACCACTGCCTTGTCAT
Organism: Heterohyrax brucei; assembly: GCA_028571685.1. NCBI lineage: Eukaryota > Metazoa > Chordata > Mammalia > Hyracoidea > Procaviidae > Heterohyrax > Heterohyrax brucei. The sequence continues at coordinate 24,726,985 of CM053147.1, forward strand.
ACTGATTTCAAGGAAATTTAGCGAGGCTTCCATTTCCCCAGGTTCTACAGTATCAGTGGGGCAGCCGGCTTCTGCTCTCTGATTCTGAAACTATTACGGCATTTCTGTCAACCTTATAAGTGAAGTTCAGCCCGGGATAATTGTAGAGAAAAGAGGGAGGAGACCTTGACCTTCCTCCTGGACAGGTGCTAATGTTTGTGCCCTTTTACCTACCAGAACTTCTCGCACAGGTGTATCACAGCACACCTGTCACCTCAGTGCTTTCCGGGAGTGATGATATTTTGATATTCTCATTCCTCAGAACAACTTTCCGTGGCTTAGTGTATTGCAAATTTTTGTGAATGCCATAACTTTTAAAAGGCTTGGAAGCACTGCTCTACCCAATTATCTCTGTCTTCCAGGGCCAGTGGAATTTGTATCTAGCATAGAGAGGGACAGGGTTTAAAAAAAAACCCTGGCTCTGACTGATCTCAAAAGTATATCATCACGGCATAAACTTCACTTTCTGTGTTTTTCAGGGTTTTATTTAGTAACTCTAGGAGTTAACTCTTTAGTTCTCTGCTTTTATTAGGCAGTTACTGCTACTACTGAATAAAGACTTTGAAGATCAATCAATGTAGGTAAGTGACTACATAACATTACTGTCTTACTGTTTCATATAAACCAATCTTTTGTTAAACTAAAACCAAGGTCGCTGTCTCTGTATCCCTAATAACTTTTGGTCTTCTTTATAGCTTTCAGATTCCTACTTCCCTCTCTCTTCCTCATTATTTTACTCTTACATACTTTGCAAGAATCTTAATATGCTTTATTCTTCAGTTTCTTAGATTTATAAAATTTCTTAAATTTGTAAAGTATAATATAAAATATATGAATAATTTACTACAATTATTCATATAATAAAAAAAATCACACCCAGTGCTGTTGAGTTGGATCCAACTCATGGCAACCCCACAGGCCAGAGTAGAACTGCCTGATATACATAATATTATAATATTTCCTATGCATTCCTCTACAATGTAAGTATAAGGGCATGTTTTATTGACTGTAGTATTGCTACCTAAGAGGTAACAGGAATTAGTCATTATTAACCAATGAAAATTACGCGGAACACAGCAAATCAACATGATCCTTGAGTTCACATGCCAAACACAGCACTATAAAGTCTCCATGTCACAATTCAATAACCCAAGGAAAAAGAGTAAAGTAAACAGATTTATCCCTGGTCCCATGGGTTATGTGTCCCATCAATCATGGTGGAAAGGAGGGAATTAAAAACACCACTCTACACTGAGAGAGCTATATGAGAGTAGGCAAGACTAAATAACTTGTCTTCACTTTCATTTATCCCACAAATATTTATAGAGAACTGACAGTGTAACAGGAACTCTAGAAAGTAAGATATAGCAAGAACTTTGCAAACAAGAAGCTTCTCTTATAAGTCTTTCAAAGGGAAATCCATGTATGTATGGCACTCGAACCTATAGTCCACAGAAGAAAGAATCAGAGCAAATAAAACAGCATTATTTTGTTATGTTGCATTCTGAATTTATTCAAAAATATTAATCACAATAAGAATACTTAAAGAACTCATAGTACATGCCTGTCCTTTGTGAAGTAAATATAGAATTATTTCCACACTGTCCTTGATTGTAATTTCATAGGTGCATTCTTATTTAAAATGCTTATTTCCTATGTGTTATATAAGGATAATTTACAAATTCTCATATGAATTTCAAAAGGAAACCAGTTTTTTTAATGCATGATTTATATACATGTGTTTTCCTCTCATTAGCATTTTTACAACTTAGAAGGGATCCTGAGAGAAGTCTTCAAAACAACTCCTTGGGTCCCGTGGAATGGAACTGTAGTAGGAAGTCAACAGCAGAGATGGAATTTTGGAAACAGGAGCAGGGCAGACTGGGGGATGCTGAGGGACCCTCAAGCACAAAAACAACACCAATTACAAGAAACATGAGGAATTCTAACAAGTTGGTAGGGATTTGTGTTGGCGTGGTTTGATTTACATAAGGTAGAAGATATAGGAAATAAAAATATATTATTACTATGTAATTGCTATCATGCTAGATTTTGTGTCCTTTTTCTATATTATACAAACATATATACATATATACTGTACACACATATGAAGTCTGACAATTAAGTCTGTGAACTTAATTGTTCTAATGGTTATGTACTTCACTGCTGAATATCACTACAGTCAACTTCGAAGTACTTCCCTTGGGAAGCTGTTCACTGATGCCAGCACCTAATCCACCCTTCAAAGCAATTTGGAGCTCTTTTTGGCATGGGCATAGCACACGGTGGCCAAGTTGGAAGTTCACAAACGTCACTGTACAGTTGTCTGTGAGGGCGTTTTCAGTCAGTAAGCAACTGTATTGGAACACCCTTCCTACTCACCTGATCTGCCTCCCAGTGACTTTTGTCTTCACCTGAAGATAAAGGAAATATTGAAAGGTAGGTATTTTGGTAACATTCAGGACATCAAAGGTAATAGGACAACAGCTCTGATGGCCATTCCAGAAAAAGAGTTCCAAAATTACTTTGAAGGGTGACCAAGGTGCCAGCATTGGTGAATAGCTTCCCAATAGGAGCACTTCAAAGGTGACCACAGTGATATTCAGCAATGAGGTATGTAGCACTTTTTCTAGGATGAGTTCACAAACTTAACTGGCAGTGCTCATATAAAAAAGTTGGTGTTAACTTCAGCTCAAGACAACCCCATGTGTGTCAGAGCAGAATTATGTCCCACAGTGTTTTCAATAGCTGTTTTAAGCAGATTACCAGGACTTTCCTTGGATGCACCCTTGGGGGAATTTAAATTTCTAGCCTTTCAGTTAGCAGACAAGCATGTTAACAACTTGCACTGCTTAGAAGCTGCACACTTATATTATATCATTTTAATTTTCTAAGGTCACCTGTGAGATAATGACTTTTAAATACCCTATTTTACAGATGAACAAAATGACAGTTTAAAGAAATTACATGTTTTTTCAAGGTCCTGGTATTAGAACTCAGAAACCCTGGTGGTGTAGCAGTTAAGAGCTTTGTTAGCCTGCTAACTAAAAGATCAGCAGTTCAAATCCACCATGTACCCCTTAGAAACTTTATGGGGTTTGTATTCTGTCCTCTAGGGTTGCTATGAGTCTGAGTCACAAGTGACTTGTCAGCAATGGGTTTGGTTTTTACAGGATTTTGATATGAGAATTCAAGTAGCATTGAAGTCTGGGCAGCATTATATGTCTAAACAATGATTTTTGCATCTTGTAAAATGCAAAATTGTAATCGGAAGGGAAATAATAGTGGTTATCATTTGTATGTTCAGCTCTATAAAATGATACTGTATATAGTATCGATAACTAGCCAAGCTGCTTCTTGCTATATTTGTGACATTGCACAGAGCAGATCTGGAAACTGGAAATACCTTTGTGCCCACTGGAGTCATTTCGACAGTGGCAGCATTGTTCTTTTTCTCTCCCTCATCTTCCTCATCCTGTCTTAAGAATCACAACTGATTCTCTTTTTTCTTTATCAAGAGTCCACCTGTTCTTCAGGAATGTTGGTGGTATGGCGGTGCTTCGACACTCAGCTATTTCCAAAAGGTTGTTGGTTCAAACCCACCAATGACTCTGTGGCAGCAAGATAAGGAAATGTGCTTCCGTAAAGATTACAGCCTAGGAAAAGCCATGGGCAGTTCTACTCTATGCTAAATTCTCTCTCTGTGTCAGAATCTGCTCAGTGACCAAAGACCATGACGGCTCTGAAAGGCATGACTCCTGGACCCGGGCTCTGTGGAGTCTGACCCACAGTTGTGTTGCAGGGCTGGGCATGACGTGAGGGAATAACTACTACAAAATCCTATTATTTGTTGAGAATGTAGTATCATTTCAAAAGAGAAAAGGCATTTGATAGATAAAGCGAACTATGTATGTTGCCAGAGAATTAACTAGTCTGGCTATAAACCCAATAACCCTTTTTCTTTATGCTCCTTTTGTAAAATATATTTATTTTACACAAAGAAATCAGTTTAGGAAAATGTCAAGACAATATTGATTATCCAAATACATTCACACTAATCATCACATTATTGACAAATATCTAAATTCCCTAGAAATTAAACAGGTCTTTGTTTCAGAAGTTGAAAAGTGTTTTATAGCACACTAATCAATTTATTGTTAAATTGTTAGAAATAATTAGCATCATATTACAAGTGGTGAAAATGTTAAATGAAGGTAGCAAATTGCATTTTGTTTATCTCAATTACTACACATACAGAATATTTTGCCTGCTTGTTTCTTTTTGTCTTGTCCCTGGGTCCCATGGCATAAATTCAGGGACCATGGTGACAGCCTGTCCTATGCATGGAAGAGCTGTAGGATATAAAGAGAAGGAACCCCGTTGACTGTTCCCTCCAGCTCTCAGAGACTGCCAGTGGAGGTGATGGGAGTAAACACACCCTCAAAGGGGCTTCGCCTTCTCTGTGCTTCTGGCTAGAGCAGCATCAACCCCCACTTTGCCTAGTTGATGTCTATAGATTCTTTTACTTATCATACCTTCTAATTAGGTCAAATATCTCATTATCTCCTATTACCTCTAAACCTTTACTCATCCCAGTTGTAAATTACATATTCATTATTATATTATGTGCTAAACACCTTCCTAACTCCAGACAGGGACCTCCTTAAAGTCAGACATAGTGTCTGTTTTTGTTTACTGGTGTGTTTCCAGTAGTAGCTCCATGTCTGACATCTGCCATCATCACAGTTGCCATCAAAGCAGTTTTGACTCATTGTGACCACAAGTATGTCAAAGGAGAACTACACTCCAAAGCGCTATGTTTTTTGGAAATACATGACCATGTCTTTCTTCTCAGGCACATCTATATGGACTCAACCCTCCAACTTTTCGGTTAATAGACAAGCATTTAACTGTTTGCATCACCCAGGGACTCCTACTGGGTACTAAATGCGTATATTGAACGAATATATGAAAGTATCTTTTTCTTGGCCTGCTGTTTGGACTGAAACTTCCACAGATATAATTATTAAGGGTTATATATATGAACAAAGGATTTTTTCCATTCGTTCCCAGTTAAAACAAGAGATGCTATCTAAGCCTTTCCTATTGATAAAGGATCCTAGAAATATAGATCACTCATTAGATCATTGAGTATGAATGTGTCCAGCAAAGCCTAGTGGAATGTGATGTGGGCTGCCAACTCAAGGAGTGCTGCATGAAGAGTGAGGGGCAAAGTTAGCCCACTCGTAGGCTGTGAAGGTTGTCAAATCCCTCTCTACTCTGAGAGTGGTAAGAGGGCTTGGAAATACGTGAGCACTGCCTTCATTGGAATCTCTTTTAGTCCAGCTCTACTATTAGTCTGATAAATTTTTATTCTTGATGCTGTTAGCAGGAGGATGAGTTCTGAAGATTAATATAATTTGCTTAGAAATGAATTTGATGAGACTTTATGTCCATTATTATACAATTCTTAATAATCTGTATCATCTGATCATTACCCTCCCCAATGTTTAGTTCTGTTAAATAGTCACCCACGGAAATTACCAAACAATATTCTTAATATCACATACAAATAAAATTTTGCTGAAGATGATTCAAAAGTGGTTATAGCAGTGCATCAACAGGGAACTGCCAGAAATTCAAGTCAGATTCAGAAGAGGACATAGAACCAGGAATATCCCTGCTAATGTCAGATGGATCCTAGCTAATAGCAGAAAATACCAGAAAGATGTTTACCTGTATTTTATTGGCTATGCAAAAGCATCTGTGTGAATTATAAGAAACCATGAGTAACATTTCAAAGGATGGAAATTCCAGAAATCTTAATTGAGGCACTTGTATATAGATCAAAAAACTGTCCTTCAAACAGAACAAGGGGACACTGTATTGCTTAAAGTCGGGAAAGGTGTATGTCAGAGTTGTATCCTTTCACCATACTACTTAATCTGTATGCTGAGCAAATAATCTGAGAAGCTAGATTGTATGAAGAAGAATGTGACATTGGGATTGGAGAAAGATTACTTAACAACCTGTATTATGCAGGTGACACAACCTTGCTTCCTGAAAATGACAAGGACTTGAAGCATTTACCAAGAAAGATCAAGTCCAGCCTTCAGTGTGGATTATATCTCAACATAAAGAAAACAAAAATCCATACAACTGGACAAATAAGCAACATCATGATAAGCAGAGAAAGGATGGAAGTCATCAAGGATTTTATTTTACTTGGAACAATAATCAACCACCACGGAAGCAGCAATTAAGAAATCAAGAGAAGCATTCCTCTGATTGTCTAGAGAATCGAAACATGCAAAGTGTATAAATATACACAGAAAGAGATCTGTAACAAGGAAACAGCTCACTCAGTTTTAGAGGCTGAAACATCACAGTCCTGAATCAGGACAGATGCTTCTCCCCATTCATGCAGTTTCAGAAGCTGGGGAACCTAAGATTCACAAGTTGGAGAGGAGGGTTCCTGCTCACAGGCTGTGAAGGGTGACAAATCCCAAGATGGCAGGCAAGACAGTAAGTTTTCACCAGATTCCTGTAGCCTCAGGGGATGGTAAACCCGAGATCACATAGGTTGGGGGCAGGACTCTTACCTGAAGGCTGTGACCATCAAGGAGATCAGCAGGTAAGCTGCTAGCTCAGGTCCCAAGACATGGAGGTTAGAAGACAAGAGAGGCAGCTGCTGGAACCACAGCAAACTAAAAACTTTGGCAAGGTGAGCAGGAAAAAAGTAGGTGGCAGAAGGCAAAGAGATGAAGGCTAATGGGCCACTGACCCACTACAGGCCCCACCTCCACTGGTACCACTCAGCAGATTCTGTCATGGGATTGATCACAATATCACACAACTACCAAAACATTGAGAATCATAGCCTAGCCAAGTGCAAAGTTAACACAAAATCTTAACCATCACTGTTGGACAAATCTGATACAAAATATCTCTTTAAAGTGTTGAAAAGTAGAGATGTCATCTTGAAGACTAAGGTGTGCCTGATCCAAGCTCTGATGTTTTCAATTGCCTCATATGCACGTGAAAGCTAGGTGATAAATAAGAAAGACTGAAGAATAAATGATGCCTTTGCATTACGGTGTTGGCTAGTGGAGACTGTGGTTCCTGTGGTCCATGGACACCCATGTGCATTGCAACATTATTCACAATAGCAAAAGGATGTAAACAAATTCCTATCAACAGCTGAGTGAATAAACAAACTGTAATTACAGTGAAATGTGTACACGCACGATAGAATACTACAAAATAATAAAGAATAGCGATGAATCTACAAAACACCATATAACACAGATGAATCTGGAGAACATACTACTTAATGAAATTAACCACAAAAAGACAAATGATGTTATCAGAACACTATTAGAGAAAGTCATCTAAGTTACCATAATTGTTCTCTTTCTTTGCAGAGCAAAGGAGAGTAAAGAAAACCAAAGAGTCAAGGAAGCAATTAGTTCAAAGGGCTAATGAACCGTAGGAACCACAGCCTCCAATAACCTGAGGTCAGAACAGCTAGATGATGCCTGGATACCATTACCAATGGTTCTGGCTAAGACCACAATAGAAGGTCCCAGTTAGAATGGGGAAAAATGTAGAACAAAATCTGAATTCAGAATGTTGCCGGGGGGAGGAGGCAAAAAAATCCTATCTAGATAGTACATAAGTGGTAACTTTGATGGAAGACATAGACAGTACACAAACTGGGGTAGTCAGCTCAGTTTGACCATGGCAAAGTCACAGAAACTTCACATATACATTCAAATGCCCTGAGAAACCAAGCTACTGGGCTGAGGGCTGTGGACCATGGTCTCAGCAGGTACCTAGATCAATTGGTAAAATGTAGTCTATAAGAATATTCTAAAGCTGACTATGGTGAGTGGGGACTGGGATCTTAAGAAAGACTGAGTAGCATCTACTGGTCCCGTCCTGACTGAGACAAAAGAGAATGAACAAGACAAAAGGTGTAAGGGAAGATTAATCCAAGGGACTAGTGGACCACAACTGCCACAAATAGACTACCCTGGAACAACTAGATGGTGCCTGGTTACCACCACCGACTACGCTGTCAGGGATCACAGTAGTTAGTCCAAGACAGAGTAGGAGGAAAATGTAGAACAAAATTCAAATTGACAATAAAATTTAAAAGATCAGGTTTGCTGATCTGAGAGACAGTAAAACCCCAGGTATATTGTCCCTCAGACCTTTTAACTCAGAATTAAAATCATGCCTGAGGTTCACCTTTGGCCAAAGTTTAGACATGTCTATTAAAAAAAAAAAAAAACTGCTATTGAATCATGTTTGACTCATAGCAACCCTGTAGGTCAGAGTAAAACTGCCCCATAGAGTTTCCAAGGAGTGCCTGGTAGATCTGAACTGCCAACCTTTCAGTTAGCAGACATAGCACTTAACGCACTAGGCCACCAGGATTCCCGACATGTCTATAGGGCCAACAATATCGCACTTGAGAGACTGCTTCATGGTTCAACTATGTATATGAGACTTATGGGCACACCAGCCCCAAAGCAAAGAGAAGAAAGCAAGAAGAGAAGAAAAACTGAATAAGTGGAAACAGTGAACCTGGGGTGGAGAAGAAGAGTGTATTGGCATATCACAGAGCTGGCAGCCAATGTCACAACACTGAAAGTTTACAGAACAAATTAATTTATTAACTCTTTCAAGAGAAACTAACTAGCTTCATAACTTTCACTGAAATAACACACACACGCACACACACACACACTCAAATCATCAGTATAAGACCAAGTGGTCAACAATTGCTCTAAAGCAAAAATGAGAAGTTAGGGATGCAGGGTCACTAGCTTACTAGAAACAGAACAACTAGGATGTAGATAATGAGAATATTAACACTGTGAGAAATGAAACTGTCACTTAATGATTTGTGTAGAAATTGTTGAATAGAAACCTATCTTACTGTGTAAACTTTCACCAAAAATATAATGAAATATTTTTTTAAAAAATTCAAATTCATTAAACATATCAAACTTTCTGGGCTAAGAGAATCTAGTGATACCCACGAGACTATGGCCCTTTGACACCCTTCTAACTTGGGACTGAAGTGACTCCTGAAAATCACACGTCAGGTGAATAATAGAAGGTCCATAAAATAAACATTAACAGTCATAAGGAACATGTTCTTTAAAACAACTATCTACTCCAGGCCAAAAAGGCAACATCAGCCCCAAAGCGAAGATGAGGACGTGGGATGGGGGCAGGGAAACCAGACGAACGAAAATGGCTGTCTCAGGGTGGTGACAGGGAAAGTGCTGACACAATGTGGGGACTGCAGCCAACATCACAGAATAATTTATGTGTAACTTATTGAATGGAAAACTAATTTGCTGTGTAAATCTTCACCTAAAACATAATAAAAAAAAACCATAAATCTGTTACATTTTCAAAGAAATGTACACTGGACTCTCAAACCTGTTTGAAAACACATTCATATAAAGGCACATCAATAGCTGCTTCCGTGACTTTGCATATGTAACAGTTATGCTGATACTTTCTTAACTGTCCATTGCAAAATCAATAATGCTGAAGAGCATTCTTGGGGGTGGTACTCTGTCTTGCTGGCTCCAGTTTTTGTATTCTGAGATTCAGAGTCCTATTGTAAACACCAAACCAGTGCTGCAAAGGTGAACACCCTGGAATATCAGTTTGGAGCTTGTTTCCAAGCCTAACACATTTACAGCTGTAACTAACTACGGTCATAACCTGGCCCAAATCATCTCTCGCTGTTGGCACTTTGCATCTCTTCTCTTGAGGTTTGGAAGATGCTGCTAAATGGAATAGCTTTACAAGTGGCTGCATTTATTCTGCAAACTTTGCCTGTTTGAATAGTCTAACAGCGTCAGCAGAATTGTCAACTAATGTCCTTTTCATTAATTTGGTAAATATTAAACATTTCTGTACAGCTTTAGAATTCTAAGTTGATGAATACACCTTCATAAACCCTCACATACCTTGCAGTGGATAAAGTAATCGTGACAAAATAATCCCTTCAAACCTCCAAACTCATCCAGTTTAAAGCTTGTCTTAGCTTTAAGACTGGATAGAAATCTAACTGAGAGTGAGGAAATGGATTTTTTAGATATTGATGGGAGGCTTGGGAGTTCAGCTGAGAAGTCCCGGCAGCGGGGTTGTTACACTCCTTTTGTAGTCTTTCTTTCCTCTCAGTATCTTTTGTGTTCTCTCTAAAGAATTCCCATCCTAATGTTACTAATGAGACATTATGTGTTAATAATTATCCAGTGGCATTGCCATTCAAATATGGTGACTACTGGTAATAAATGGAGAGACACTTTAAACAGCACAATCCTTCCTAAAAATTGTCTATAGAAAACATAAACAAGGAGGGGAGAAACTGTCATATTCATTAAAACAAGCAAATGTAAGACTCAGTAGACAACATTTTTAAAACATGAAGTGTATGGTTCTCCTGACTGCAAAAGTAAACATTGCAGAATATTTTTTAAATACAGACAAATCAAAAAGTCCTAGTGAACTCACCCTCAGTAATAATCACTAAGAGCACTTTTCTGAATAGATTTTTAGGTGTATTCATGTATATGCACACACATTTTCTCTTCGTAGAGCAAAACATTGTCATTCTCTCTCCATGTTCTTAAACACCCTGCAACAGAAATTTAAATGTTTTCCAGTTCATTGGTGAACCAGTAATTTTTTTAACCAGGTCATTCTGTCATATAACGAAACTACATCCCAAAATTTTATAATTTGTTAATGATGCTTTACCAAATATCCTTAGTTGTACATAGCTGGAAATACATTTGATTATTTTGGTAGGATAAATTATTGTAAGCAGACTTGTTAGATCAAAGATATAATTATTTTTAAGCTTTTTAATATTTATCACCAAACTGAATTCTGATATTGATGCCTTCAAATTATGGTAATGGTAAAGAATATTGAATTTATCATAGATTCTCAAAAGAATGAACAAATCTGTTTTGGAAGATATACAACCAGAATGTTCTCTGGAAGCAAGATAGCAAGACTACACCTCACAAACTTTGGGTGTGTTACCAGAAGGATCAGTCCCTGGAGCAGGACATCATGCTTTGTAAAGTAGAGGGCTAGTGAGAAAGAGGAAGATCCTCAATGAGATGGATTAACACAATGACTACAACAATAAGCATAACAAATGTGAGGATGGCGCAAGATCAGACATGCTTTGCTCTGTGGTCCATAGGGTTGCTATGACAATTGACTCAACAGTGGTCATATACATACATATCTATATAACAGTTATATATATATATCTTATTTCCAGTTGTAATTCTTCATGTATGGATGAATTTGAATAGTCTTCACATATAAGATCACTTGAAAAGATTTTTCTCTCTCGTGCCTATTTCGTCTTCTACTTAGTTTTTAATTAAGCCCATCAGGGTGGTATCCAATAGGAATGAGAATGAAGTTTTATGTTGAAGACTGATCTACTAGAATCAGATGGTAGGAAACTATGAATGAGCTGCTCAAAAAAGTCAGTGGTGAATGGGGACTTGGTCACGTAAACAGCACAGAATCGTCCAGCCTCCTTCTGTACCATCTTCAGGGGGAGTTCCTAACTATCCTTTGAGGTGCTCAATGCTCCATGTCAGAATCACCTGCCTGGTACCTCTTCAGCTGACTCATCCCGAGCCAGTGTTTGATTTCTGCCTAAAACTATGCTTTCAGATGCACTCTTTCCAAATGTTAGCTGAATTCTCTGGGTTGAGTCTTTAGCTTATCTGACTTACAGTATCCATCTGAATCCTCCACAATGGCCTCTTGAGCATCAGTCAATACTTTGTATTCCTGATCATAATTATGTGTCAGACCATTCTTCTTTCCTCTCCTTTTCCAGCTGTATCCTGCTTTTACCTGAAAACAGTTAAACTGAAGGAGATTTTTCCGTCAGTTTCCCCAAAGCCATGCCATAATCTAAGAGAAAAATCCCCCAAACCATTGCCATCAAGTTGATCCTGACTCATAGTGACCCTATAGGACACACTAGAACTGATCCATAGAGTTTCCAAGGAGTGCCTGGTGGATTAGAACCACCAATCTTTAGGTTACCAGCCATAGCACTTAACTATTATGCCACTAGGGTTTCCAGTTGATAATAAGAGCACTTAAAACCATATAAAAATGAGGAAGCTGAGGACATTTACCTTGAACTATTGACTGGAATCATTGTGGGTAGAAAAGACAGTAAAGACTGGAAAATTTTTTAGAAGATTATTGCTGAATTTTAAAAGAAAAAATAATGAAAGCTGGAACCAGGAGAGTGGAAGCTGCAACAGAGAAAGAGAGAAAAAAAGAGGACACTAAAGATTTCACGTATAGATTTACAAACGTGGTGGCTGAGTCTATGATGACATGTAGAAAGTGGAAGCTAAAAGGAATAGAGAAAGCAAGGATGATTCTGAGGTTTTTAAAGGGACAGTTATCGTGTTAACAATTATTCTGTCAATCTATATATTTCATATTCATCCAAGTCAGTTATTTTAATTCTGTGTCAAGGCTATTTTGTGTCCTAGCAAACATTCCACTGCTTCAATGATTCAGGTAGTATTGAGCACCAGAACATCTGATAAAACCAGAAATATTGAGAATGTTTTACACTTTCTGGGATGGCAATCATTTCACCCTTTTAATTAGGAACACAGCCTAGGGTATCTCATTTTAAATGGACCCGATTTATTATTGTATGACTTCAAATGGACCCTGCTGCATTCTCGATATTTTAGCAAGAAGCTGGATGGAAACTTAGTTAATTGGCTTGTTCTGCTATGGGAACATGGCTACCAATTAGAAAGCAGGCTGTGAAAGTGTGTTGTCCAGCTAAACTGCAGGTGGAAGTGAATCCTCCAAGGGTTCTTTGAGTTTACCTCTTGTAATAGTTAGCTATAAAAATCCATGTTTCAAAATCATTGTTTCCGGCATGAATTACCGTATACCTACTATAAAGTAAAACTCATCTAACTGGTTAGTGTTTATCTGTTTCTTTGTTTTGGCCAGCTCATGCAAGAGGCAATAAATGGAGCTAAGGGTAGGAGGAGGGTAGGAGGGTAGGAAGAGGGTAGGAGAGGGTAGGAGGAGGGTAGGAGAGCAATGTTGTTGTTAGGTACCCTTGAGTTGGTTTCGACTCATGGCGGCCCAGTGAATAACAGAACTAAACAGCGCCCACTGTGCGCTATGCTGACAGTCGCTGGTATGTTTGAGCCCACTGTTGCAGCACAGGGTCTGTCGTCCTCTTTATCTCCAACCCTCTGCTTTACCCAGCGTGATATCCTCCTCTAAGACCTGTGTCAGTCTTACGTCTTACAAAGTTTGTAAGGCAGAGTTGTGTTACCCTCAATTCTAAGGAGCGTTCTGGATAAACTCCTGAAACAGACTGGTTTGTTCTGGTAGTTTGTCCATATTTGATTGTCGATTTCCAATTTTCTTTGCCTAAACCACAATTCAAAGGCATCAGTTCTTCACATTTCCTTATTTATTGCCCAGTTTTCCCATATATGAGAAAGCGAAAATACCATGACTTGGGTCAGGCACATCTTTGACCTCAAAGTGACATCTTTGCTTTTTATCATGTTTAAAGAAGTCTTTTGCCACAGATCTTCTCAATGCAATATGTCGTTTCATTTCTTGACTGCTGCATCTGTGATGTTAACTGTGGATCCAAGTAAAATGAAATCCTTGACAACTTCAGTATTTTCTCCATTTAACATGTTGTTGCTCACCTTCTGGCACTATATCAAACACTGCTATTCATGAAGTTCTCACTGGCCAGTTGTTTCAGAAGTAGACCACCATGTCCTTCTTCCCCATCTTAGTCTGAAGCCCCTCTGAAGCCTGTCTACCATGGATGACCCTGCTGGCATTGGAAATACTGATGGCGTGGCTTTGAGCATTACAACAACACACAAGCCACCACAGTACAGCAAACTGACAGACAAGAGGCAGAGCAAGACAGTATTGTACAGTGAATTCTCTGGTGCAACCAACCTGGCTTCATGTCCTAGCTCTGCCACGTGTTAGCTCTCTGACCGTGAATATATTACGTCTCTCAAGATTCGCTGTCCTATAAAATAAGGGTAATATTAACAACCATTTTAAAGGATTTTTAATAAAATTTAAATAGAAAGGGATATATAAGCTACCAGTATGCCTAGCACATAGTATATATTCAATAATGGTTGTCAATGATAACGTCCATTCATAATAGCTATTGAGTAGCAACCATGGAGACTTCAAAGTAACATTCACACATATATTAAAATGAGTTAATATCCATAGTGCAGAGAAAAGTTGTGGTAGTCTGCTTCAGAAAGATTTACAGCTTAGGAAACACTATGGGGCAGTTCTATCCTATAAGATCCCTATGAGTTGGGATCAAGTCAGCAGCAACAGATTTTCTTTTTATAATCTGAAGTCGTATCCTGTGGCTGCCACAAAAAAATCACTACCAACCAAAAGGTTAAGAAAAAAATTCTCTCACAGATCTGGAGGCTACAATCCAACACCACTTTCACTAGGCTGAAATTAAGATAGCAGTAGAACCACACTACCTGGTGGCACAGTGATTAAGAGCCACAGCTGCTAACCTCAAGATTGGTAGTTCAGACCCAACAGGTGATCCTTGGAAAGTCTGTAGGGTAGTCCTATGCTGTGATTTAGGGTGTCTATGAGTTAGAATTGACTCCACAGCAAGAGATTTGGTGTTTTCAGGGTGACACTCCTTGAAGATTCTAGGTGAGGATCAGAATGTGTTCGTTGCCTCTTTCAGATTCTAGAGGCTGCTGGCCTTCCTGGACTGGTACCCAGGTATCTCTCATCCCTGTCTTAGACCACCTTTTCTTCTATGCTGTCACAAAATTCCCTCTGCTTCACCACTGCAAGAGTACAGGTGAAAACACTTAGGGCCCACATGGACAATCCAGGGTAAGCTCTCCTCTCAATAGATTTTATCACATAATTTGGCATGTCATAGTTGTGGATTCCAGGGATCAATTTGTAGACATGTTCTTGGAAACTATTATGGACTGAATTCTGTTCCCCTAAAAATGTGTATCAATTTGGCTGGACCATGATTGCCAGTATTATGTGATTTTTCCTACATGCTGTGAGTCCTGCCTCTAGGATGTTAATGAGGAAGAATGGATGGCAGTTGTGTTAGTAAGGCAGGACTCAGTCTACAAGCTTGGAATGTCTTGAGACAATCTCTTGGAAAATAAAAGAAGTGAGCAGAGAGACAGGGAGATCTCATATCACTGCCTACAAAAAGTAACACAAAAAAGAGGTAAAACAATTAGATAAACTCATCACAAAAGAAGAGATTAAAAAGGTTATTGAAAAAAACAACAGCACCCAACCAAAAAAAAAAAAAAAAAGCCCTGGCCCTGATGGCTTCACTGGATAATTGTACCAAACTTTTAGAAAAGAGTTAACGCTACTATTACTAAAAGTATTTCAGAGCATAGAAAAGGACAGAATACTCCCAAGTCACTTTCTGTGAAGCTAGCATAACCTAGATACTAAAACCAGGTAAGGACAGCACAAAAAAGGAAAATTATAGGCCGATGTCTCCTATGAACTTGGAAGTCTTTGAAGCAACAAATCAAAAGATACTGAGGCTCAGGGAATTTAAGTAACTTATCCAAAACTTCACTGTGATTTGTGCTTGTGGTCTGACTCCAAAGCATAAATTCTCAACTGTTCTGTGAAAATACCTTCCAGTATAAATTTATTCATAGTTTAAAATGCCTATTTATTGACTGCAGCCTGATTAAATATTTTTGTCAATGACTTTTAAAGTTTAAAAAAGAAAAAAAGAAATGCCATCAAGTCGATTGCAACTCATAACAACCGTGGTAAGAGTGTAGAAACTCCCCATAGGTTTTCGTGGAGCAGCTGGTGGAATCAAACTACTAACCTTTAGACTAGAAACCAAACACCTGACCTCTGTGCTACCAGGGCCCCACTTTCTAGACTAGTCATGAATTATTACCCAAAACAATCCTTGGTTCCATCTACTAGAAAACAGGTGTCAAAACAAGTGCAGTAATAAGAGCAAAATAAGACAAAACACTTTCTAGTCATGATATGTCCTTTCCCTATAGGACAAAGCTGAGAAAGTAAGACTTTCTAAAGAAGTTTCATAATATATGCAGAATCCAAGGACATTTGAGAACTAAGTGATTTTATTAGCCGCTTTCGGGGGAACAAGCCAGATCAGGCAAAGGAATGCTTAGTTGTTCTGTTTTCAGTTCCTAAAGAGAGCAGGTTTTCCAAAGGCCTAAATAATTGCATATTGTGGAAATTATTAGGAGAAGAACCAATGACGTAACCAGCTGCAAGAAGAAAATGCTCCTTTTGGGGAAAGACTGTCTTGACATTTTACGGACATCGGAGTATTACTGTGCAACAATTTGGAATAATTAGAGTAGCCAATTTAAAGCAAAATGGCCATCAGTTTTACTGAATGAAATGTCCTCATGCTGCTGACTCCCCAGAGGAAAGAAAGAGGCTGCTTTTCTGTCCTCAAAGCTGCCAGGCATGCCACCAAGCATGAACCACCACGCTAGTCAGTTCCTTTCATCTCTGATCCTTTTTCACAGTGACAAATGAATCAAAGAAATCAATCTCAACTCTGGCAAACCTCCTGCAGGAGTTAGATTTGAAGCGAGTAGAGACAGAAGACCTAACACTTCGTATGAGGAGGGTAGGCATGATGAGTGCAAGCCTAAGTTGGGTGCCAGGTGCCTGGAAAGTGTTTCCGAGAGCCACCTAGTACAGTGGAGAGAGCTCAGGTCCAGGAGGCAACATGGATCTCAGTTCATGTGTGGTCCCCAGGTGCACCGGGTGGGTAAATTGCTCAAACTCTACAAAACTCAGTTTTTCTGTTGATTCGAAGAGGAAGATTGTAATACAAGGACTGCCAGTTACGTTTGCGAACTCATCCTGGAAAAAGTGTTGCACACCTCATTGCTGAATATCACTACAGTCAACTTAGAAGTACTCCCCTCGAAAGCCATGAGCCAGCACCAGAGCCTAGTCCACCCTTCAAAGAAGTTTTGCAACTCTTTTTCCGGAATGGCCATCAGAGCTGTGGTCATATTACCCTTGATGTTCCGGATGTCATCAAAATGTCTTCCTTTCAGTATTTCCTTTATCTTCGGGTAAAGAAAAAAAGTCATCAGGAGCCAGATCCGGTGAGCAGAGAGGGTGTTCCAATACAGTTACTTGTTTACTGGCCGAAAACTTCCTCACAGACAACTAGACAATTAAGTTCGCCAACTTGCCACCGTGCCACCGTTTGCAATGGCCATTCCATAAAGAGTTCCAAAATTGCTCTGAGGGGTGGACTAGGTGCTGGCGTCGGGGCATAGCTTCCCAAGGGGACTGCTTCGAAGGTGACCACGGTGATATTCAGCAGTGATGTATGTAGCACTTAGAACAATTAAGTTGGCTAACTTGTCAGACTTCGTATCTACATAGTAAAACTGTTTTAGGAGTTCTTGGGTGTGTGACAGTTAACTTGCTCTGCTGCTAACTGAAATATTGCCACTTCGAGTCCACCCAGAGGATCCTTGGAAGGAAAGAACCCGTGACCTGCTTCCCCGAAAGTCAGCCATTGAACACGCCGTGGAACCCAGCGCTACCCTGACGCAGGCTGCTTCACAGGGAGTCACAACTGGGGAAATAAAGATTTGTCCTTGAATTAAACAGCAGGTTTAAGCTTTTTATTGTTTTTTTATTCTTAACAAGGCGTTAATCAAAAGTCAAATAAACAGGACTCGATTCCACAATCATTTATACTGCACTAATATCATCTTTTGTGTGTGTGTATATACGTATCTATGTTGGAAACCCCGATGAAACTGTGGTTGAGTGCTACAGCTGCTAATCAGAGGTCAATAATTCCAATCCATGAAGCACTCCTTGGAAACTCTATGGGACAGTTCTACTCTGTCCTATAATGTGGCTGTGAGTCAGAGTCAATTCAAAAGCAAGGGATTTAGTTTCTGTTGATTTTTTTTGAACACGTATGTGTAAACCCATTGCTGTCAAATCCTTACTGACTTACAGGAACCTTATAGATATGTATGTAAAACATTAAGGAATATACATATACATGCCTTTTTCTTTCTTCTGTTTTGTACAGGAACATGTTTATACCATCCCCCTAATTTTAAATGGTTGTTTCTTAAAAGACATTACTTACCATTTCTTTTTAAAATCTGTTCTTTAATTCTGAACATGCTTATGATTCCCTCCACGTAGGAAGAACTTCTTAGATGTAAAAGATAATCATTAAGCTACACACTACAAAGGGTGAGATGTTGCTGATCTATGTATTCACAAGCATTTGGAGGGCACTGCAGAAATGTTACCAAAAACAACACTAAATAAAACATGTATCCACATGCTTTCTGCTCACTTGTGAAGTTCTATAAATGTATTTTCTCCGTAGTTCTTTCTTCGCAATAAAGCTTGAACCAGTGCCTCATGGACAGTCTCATGGCAGACAATTTGTTTCCCAGTCATTAGTAAGAATTAGTAAGCTAATACTGAATACCTCAATGGAACTTTCTTTGAATACTCTGGCCTGTCTACTTATTAGACACAATTACTGTCAGGTTAAGTAAGAAACTTCTTAGTGGTTGCTGAGATCCCACTGCTACTCATTAGAAAAGTCTGAAGCCAGGAGCAATCCAGAAGGAAAGAGGTTTATTAAGGTTCATTTCTTATGCTGAACAAAAGTCCCATTATTAGCACACGTAGAGGTATTTCAGTTTCTAGTCAGTTAGCTGCCTTTTAAAAGAATTTTGTATCCAACAGCATTGAGCGAAAGCCCTGGAGGAATTTCCATGCTGGCTGGGCTACCACACCCCTGACAAACGTCCGTGTCTTGCTGTAAATAACATGCAGTGTGAACATCCTCCCATGGCAAATTTTAGTGGTTCTGTTTGGACTCTTGTGAAATGTAAATGACAATAAATATGGAAGTTACTATTTTGTGGTTAGACCCCTGGAACTATCACAATTCCTTAAGCTTTGGTTTTAGTTTCCTTTATTCTGGGCTTTTTTTGCATGCATTGCCAAAACAGAAGTAATTATGTCTTTGTGCCGTAGGAACATGCAATTTTAAAATAGTTCCAAAGCTATGACATAACTTTAATTTTAAGAACTACTAATTATCAGGTTTTTCTTACGATGTGAAGAAGAGAAGAGTGAAAATATGAATACATACACACACAATATATATATATATATTCAGTAAGATCTTTTAATCCCTTTCCCCAACATAAATAGGAAACTTTTCTCTTAAAGATACAGACATCAAGGATAAGTTAGGCACATCATTACAGACTTACCTGACAAGCCCTAAAACTTGTTTTTACTAATTTTGCTCTTTGAAAATATTTTCTATATTTCCTAAAACACAGAGTTCTCAGTTTATTAATAGAGCACCATCTTCTGGCCAATATTAAGAAAAGCAGACAGTTTTGTACCAAAAAAAAAAGGTATTGAACTCATTTAAAGACTTTAACAAAAAATTGATCCTTTGTGACAAATGTCTAGAATTCCATCCAATGGGGCTTTCTTTACATTTTAGTGCGGTATTAATTTACTACTTGTTAACCCAGACTTCTAACCTTCTCCAGGAGGTTAAAGTTATTGTGAAATTATTATAGCATGGCATAAATTCAATTAAAGCCAAAGTGAAAGATAAAGGTATATGTGATACAAACCCCATAAAAACTTATTACCATCAAGTTGATTCCAACTCGTAACGCAGCTGATTTTTCTAATAAAACGTTGCTGTACGTAACCAAACATCCATGAAAAAAGGTGGGTTTTTTTTTTTTTTTGGTTGTTTTGTTGTTTTATATCTCATCGCTTTTCTTGACCTGAAAATACACTGTAATGCGAGCCATAGAAACCGTGTCATGGGACTCTATTATAAATGAAGCCTTGCTGCGAGATCCTTCTGGTATTTCTGGTAATAAATCCCCTTGGATAAGGTCAAAGAGATATCCTTTTATCGTGAACTCTGCATTCTCCAGGCAATGCTGCAAGGCACCAGCCTTATGTCATTAGTGTGAAAGCAAACCTTCAAAAAAAAAATCTTTGATTTAAATGGAAAAACTTAAGAATTATCTTTAATAACACCATGTAATATTACCCCAAATTCAGAGTAGCTATTGTATAACTGTATCCTCCTGTCTCATGGGATCCATGTACTAAATAATAGCTGCTAACCAAGTTGAATTCAAAACCAGTTTCTAATTCATTACTTCATAGGAAGCTTTGAAATATCCTCGCTGGAAAATCTGCTACAGAACAGCAAGTTCTGTGCTACTCTTCCATAATGTCAGCATAATGTTGGCAAGTATGAGAGTGAAACATGAATGTTGACACGTAATTATGGATATTAAATTCAATTTCCCGCTTCAGACGTATGTCAGATGTCACCACCTTCAAGATTTCGTAAAAGAGTGATTCCCTTCCTCTAGTCAGTGTAATATGAATTATAGGATGAGAAATATTATGTTAAACCACTCTTCTTTGGTTGTACACCTGTAAAATATTCTTTCGCATCTCAGAAGTACTGGGCCACAGACATTTGCCAAATTCTCCATCCGTCATTGTAACCCAGCCACCTCTAGAGTGTAGCTTCAACAGTCTAAGGGGAAACAAAACAGATCACCCCTTCTTACTAATTAATGATTTCAATTGTTAGGCCTGATATGTTCCGGCATTTTTTTTTTAAATGAGAATTGCAGTGGCCTATTTTTAAGAGCATCACTGCCTAAACTACAGTGATACCTCTAAATATGTGTGAATTTACAAAATTGAAGCATATGAAAGGCTGTGCTGCTAATAAGAGAGGCATTTAGGGTCAGTTTTTGGTTATTACCCATAGGTTTATTTTCAGGAAGTAAAAAAAAAAAAGTGAGGCTTGGCTTTTAGCATTCTTTGACCGCTTAAGCTTTGTGCTAGAAGGTTAAAAGTTATATCAAAAGTTAAAGTTTTGCAATCAATTGGGTCTTAAACTCTCACCTTAGAGCTCAGCTGCTGCAAGTGTTTTACAGCTTCTCTGGAGAGTTACTGTTCATGGAACTCATGCCGTGAAATCGAATTATAGCTGAGGCATCTGTACGACTTTCTGTAATAAAAGCCTTCAGACAATGCCTCATATGGGAGCATAGAGCGGTTTATGGTATAGTGAGGGCCAAGAGAAATAAACAAATGTGGTCACTTCCAGATGAGAATGGAACAGTGAGAGCCCCTAAATCAGATTTCATCTGCTTTTTACCAGTCCTGGTTGTGTTTAATAATGAATGGGTTATGAAACATTTTAAGAAATGTAGGTACCACACTCTGATGACTTACACTGCCAATTTATTATTCCTAACGCTTTCACTGCCATTTCATCATTCATGACTAATTGCGTGTTCTGACAGCTTCTCTGAAATGTATGGTACCATATAATAATTATTGACTATTCATCGAGCAGTGGTAGGAAGCATAGCTAGGGGAAAATGTGTTCCAGATAATACATCAGCAAATGCTATTTAGGCTTTAATAATTTCACGTTAATTTTTGCCTCAGCAGTAATTAGGGAATTTCTGCCTTAAAATTTTTCACTTTCATTGACATCCTTAAATACTTGCAGTGACTCTTTTTTTTTTTTTTTTAATGTTTCCTATTGATTCTTTTAACAGAGTTAACTTATCAGCAGAATAAATTTAAAAGCTGTAGTTTCTTTAAGGGAAATTTTCTACCAATAGAGTGTAGCTTTCATGCAAAGAGTTTTGTTTTATTAGAGGTAGAAACTTTCATTTTATTAGCCATTAGTCTCCTTTTTCAAAACAACTCAGTTCTACTCCCCTAGCTTGATTTTCTGTTTGGGTGTGGTATGTACAAGGAAAGAGTCTTCCTGTGGACAAACATTAAAACCAAACTATAATCCACAGATGCCACTCCAACCACTTGTCCATTTTCACTGATTTATTTCCACAGAGCTGCAGTTCAATCACAAGAGACCACTCCAGTGGTTACACTTGAAACCCTCACAAAATCTGGTTTTACCTATGGCCGTTCAGTGAAATTGCAAACACGACTCGCTAAGCTTCTATATATATTCTAGCTACTTGACTCAGTCATGCAAAAAACCCAAAGGCATCTGACCTGCTAAGTTGCCGGAAAATATGGAACTGTCTTTCTGAATAGTTTTTCTCTGAAATAACTCAAGTATGGCTTTGGGTTTATTGTGGATTTCACTTGGAGGCAGTAAAGAAAAATAACATACTTCACAGCCTGTCCTTGCTAATCTAACAACATCTAGTCTGGGGCTAATATAGCGGACAATTAATAAATGTTTATTAAATGAAACAATGTTTGCATCGTCAACTAGAGTTTCAGTGATAGAATCTCTAGTACTCCAAACTCTGCAGTATTTTGCTCTTTTCTTACCTTAGCTCATCACAACATTAAACAAGAGGGAAAAAGTAACGGCATCAAGTAATGTTTGCTCAAATCAGTTTATTGTGCAAATATTTAAAGAGGATCTGTAATGCATTCGGTGCTGGGAATATAGATGAGGTAAAACTTGCCCCTGATGTCATGGCTGCCCAGGTTTATAAGAGGAGTAATAGAATAATATTTCGAGTGCTACCTGGAAGATCATTTCACTTAAAATGTTTTAGAAACATTTCCATTTCTACTCCTAGATATTTGGAGAACATAAATCTAGAAGGTGACTTGGATGAGCTTTCCTGTGCCAGAAATATGTCAATTACGAGGAATAAAATTTAAATGAGAAAAGGAGAAAGAAATGTAGCCAAATAGCCATCTCTTTCCTTATGGCAGCTAACACGCTCAGGGACATTTGAGCAGGACCAGGGACTGAAGATGACAGTGCCAGACTCTAGCATAAACAGCAATGGGATGGGAATTAGAAAATGCAGGGTCACCGAGCCTTGGTTTCTTCATCCGTGAAGTAAAGGTACATATGACTTCTCAGATCCTCTTGTGTATTGAAACAGGACAGGGTACAGCAATTTCATATTCCTGAACATCCAGAGTTACAGAGATACAACCAAAAAAGTAAAGAAAAACTCTAAAAACAGGTTAACCGAATCTGTCTTGCTGATTTGTTGTCATGTCTTGTCATAAGTAAGACAGCATTAGTTTTGCACCTAGATGCAATCTGTTTATATTGTTTAGAATGAAATCCTTTCATTATGTGCTGTATCCTTCCCGAGAATCATGAACATGGTTTCTATTTTTCTGCTGATTTGAATATGAGCTGGAAAATCACCCCACTGTTCCACCAGCCCAGACATTTTCCTAATACTTAGATCATGGAGAAATGCCACTCTCTTACTGCTCACAGTGTCAATTACAAGAAATCTTCCTGGAGCCTTTTAAATGGGGAGTAGCATTTAGCATAATAGTTCCCAAATGGGGGGTGGGGGGGAAGGGATAGTGTTATTTTAGAAACAATCAGAAATTCTCTACTCAGAGCGTCTTCTCACCGGAGATTGATGTCTTTATGGGTATCAGAATGGGATTGTGGGTGAAGCATTTGTGATTTGAAAACTAGCAAAATTCACAGAATTGCATGCAAGCCTTCCTCTTCTGCTCATCCACAGGAAGTTTTACCAGAATCTACCAGAAGGATCCCATATATATATTTTTCAAGAGCTGTCAAATTGCCTAATAATTATGACATCCACCCAGTCCACATCACACCCTCTACTCATTCAGCCTTGACAGAACAATTGTGTAACATCATTCAAGAAAATCAATAATGAAATCATTAACAAATGCATAACTTCAGCTTCTGCAAACACTATTTTTTATCTTCTAATTTCAGAAAAGACATGGACCAAATTTGGTCCATATATATAACTTAGATATTTGTAAATTTTGGGGATTATAAACTTAGAAAGTTAGATCAGACAAACCATTCTACTAATTGTTAGTTTGGCAAATGGATGCCCTTGATTATCTTTGTGTATTTATTTTTCTTTCTTGTTCTGGTTCAAGATACTATGCCTTGGCTGTGATTGAAATCTTTTAAACAAATCATCATCAGAACTGAAAGAACTTCATAAGAGTGACTAGAATATTGGCCCCAAATATTACCAACGGGATAGCATTGTGGTTACTGTAGAAATATCAGAAATATCAAATTTCCAACATCCCTACCTAATCTTTTATTTATTTATATTTTGGTGAAAAAGAATAAAGGAGCCAAGAAAAGATTGTCACAGGCTGCAAGTAATGAGCCAAGAAAAATGTTTTTTTGTTGTTGTTGTTCATCATATCCATGGGCAATATGTATACACTGACAAAATGTCCAATTATAAATGTATTCACTCAGGAAACATATATTAGACACTCTTCTAGGCACAAGTTTAGCCCTTCTATTTTCCTCTTTCTCTGAAACAATTAAAATCCAGAATGGATAAACCTATATTCTCGAAAAGTATAGTACAAAAATTATCAAAAACATAATATCTTACAATGTCAGATAGATCCCATATATCCTATAAGAATTTGGCATGTGACTCATTTGTTCTATGAATTTGTTTCTCCAAACATCGAGGACCCATCTATTGTAGCACAAATATCTGTGTTAAAACAATGACCATCATATTTCCTTGAAGCAATTAACAACTGCATCCCTTTCATATTAAAAAAAAAAAAAAAGCCATATATAGGTAACAATGCTGCTATTGCTAGTTAATTTAGCCTGGCTTTTGTCAAATACAGCATAAACCTGGGTGAGTATGGGTTATAGTCAATATTCTAAAGGAATCAAGTGTAAAGGAATCAACCAAAAGCCTTTATTCTCCAATAATTTGAAAAACGTTATTTCTCAGCTGTGCAATAATTTTTTTCTTTATAAAAACTTGGAATTGAAAATTGTATGAACTGTTTTAACCAGTTATTTTAACCCTTTAAATTGATTAGCCAAGCCAAGTGCCCTCGAGTCGGAAATTGGTTAGAGGGTAGTCTATTATCCCAGATTTCCCGTGATCCTTTAGTAATCCACCCTAACTTCTACATTTGGAGACTCTGTCCACTATTTCTGCCTTTAAATTCACTGGGCTCATTCCAGATGAGCTGCAAAATGATAGTTAAGATAGAAGTACCCTATTATCTCCTTGAGAAGCTTCAAGAACAATTTATAGGAAATTAACAGCTTTTGAACTTTTTTTCAAATCACCAACAAATATTAGTGAGTATCAAAGGACTATGAATCCTCTGGTGTTTTGAAAACGGAAGGACATGTGTTACAACTAAACATGTAGTTTGCTGAAGCATGGGTACCTTTCCCAGAATCCAGGTAGCTCCAACACAATGGGATTCATAGTGTTAAATAGCAGTAAGGAATCAGATGAGTGTAAATTCAAAATCTGCAATTACATAATACATTCTGATTTCTTCATCGCTCACCTCTCTACAAAATTAAATGAGAATTTCCAGGAAGAGACTGGAGTACAAGTTTTGAGAAAACTGTACACACTTTTATTTTACCAATATTTCAATCTCTTTTTTTTTTCATTTTCTTCTACATGAAAAATTGGCACCGCCTAGACAGAATATTTTAAAATACACAGATGCTGCAAATAAAATATCTCATGGCTGTTCAACAGAAACATAAGGCCGCTGAAATATATTAATTTGTCAGTATACATGCAAATGTGGCTAAGCAAAAATTTGGCAGAAGAACAAACATATTATCACAAAGAAAATACAGCACAGTAAAACATAAACACAATTAAATGAACCAAATTATAAGCCATCAATAGATGAGGGAGGCACTCCATTGACTATGTCTGCCCAGTAATGATGCAGTCAATTTTCTGGATTATTAGACAAAATATGCACAAAGCATTTGGATGATTAACTGTGTATATTAGAAACCCATTATTTAACCAACATTTATTGAATACCTGTCATATTTCATGCGCAATGATAAACACTGGGGTTACAAAGAGGAAGAGAGAAAGAATACAAGTTCTCAAGAAGCTGACATCTTAAGTCACCCCTAAAAAGCATGGGTTTAGATGTTTCATGAGTTGCCTTAGGCTTCTTAAAAATCAGTGAAAGCCTGATGGAAAATGATTCACCCGTGCTCTGTGACGCTCTTGCCTTACTGTGGTCTGGGACTCTCTTGCCCAACATGAACCTGTAAAGTTGAAATTTCAATTTAACTCTGTGATATTTTTGCAACATATGGACAAGGAGAATGTATTTATTTTTAGAATGTCTCATTCATCCACTCTTTCATTCAGCAAATATTTACTGATGGCCTATCCTGTGTCAAATTCTATTCCAGGGACTGTAAACAGAACAATGAAATGTCTCCTGTTTTTTAGAACTAGAATTTTGTGCTTGTTCTTTTCCCATTAAAAGAGCTCCTGGAGCCTTCCATCTGGCCAGATTCTTCACTTACTCTTCCTGTTGCTACAGTTTGCCCTTCTGAGAATGGCTAATTTCCTCTCACCTCTATCCAGCTTAGTACTCGGCTCAATTCCCCAACTAACCTGGTAACACTGATTTATGCTAATGTGGTAATAAAACATTTCTTCCCTTCTGTGTAATAATAGAGCATTTGTTCAATGTCCTTCTAGAAAGCCGTGTTTCAAAGATGTGACTCCAGCAGAAAGGGTTTCAAACTCTGAAAGAGAGAGTTTAAGGAGTGTTTGGTTTGAATTCATAATCAGTTAAGTATATACATATGCAAAGGTTAGGCCTAAAACCACCTGGTGTTAAATACTGTAAAAACTATCTTGGTATTTAACCATGTTGCCCATCTCACAATGTGGCGCTCCTAATATGATGCCTCCACCTTCTGTTTTAGAGACTTTAGCATAAACCTTTGATTAATGAATGTAATCACTCCATAACAGATGTCTTATTTTTCTCTGGTTGTTTCCTGCTAAGCGTGTACTAAAATGAGCAGACAGCATTCATCCTCGAGAATCTGTTTGAACAATGTGTAATTCAAACACATGAACATATCTTTCTTGGGAGAAATACACCCAGAATGTCCTTACAAGCAAAGATGGTGAGACCTCTTAAATACTTTGGACCTGTAACTAAGTGGGACTAGCCCCTGGAGAAGAACAAGCTTGGTAAAGTAAAGGATCAGGGAAAAAGAGGGAGACCCCCAATGAGATGGGCTGACACAGTGGCTGCGACAATGGGCTGAAGCAGAACAGCAATCAGGTGGATGGCACAGGACCTGGCAGTGTTTCATTCTGTTGTACCTGGATCGCAGTGAGCTGGAACTGACTCAGCAACAACTAACAAAAACAATTCAAGGGGTCGGCGATGGTTCAGCAGTAGAAGTCCTACATTCCGTGGAGGAGACTCAGCATTCTTCACCAAAGGACCTCAGACACAGCCACCACTCCTCTGCCAGTGGGGGCTTGCATGTTGCTCTAAAACCAAACAGGACTGGGCAGAGCTTCTAGACTAAGACAGACAGGACCATCTGACAGTCTGCTTTCAGAAAATCATCCAGTGAACACGCTACGGATAACAATGATCTGATCCCTTGTGAAAGGTGTTGCCTTGAGTCAGAGGTAGACCCCCAGGTAGCTGACAACCATAGCAACAATTCAAACACACTTTGGCAACCTGGCCTACAGTCAGGCCAAGTCTATAATCAGAAATACAGCCTATTGTATGTGACAGATTTCAATCTCCAAAACGCAATTTATTCCAGGACCATGCTGTAAGGAGAAATTAATATTTATTATTAACTTGTGTCAGAAAATCTCTGAAACTGAGGCCCTTGGTTTAATAAAATGCCTAATAGAAGAAATCTGACTCAAAACTCCATTTCGTTATAAGCCATTGCTTCCCTATTCCTGAGAATGTTAACTTGACTTCTTTCCATTTGTATGCATATAGCTTGGGCCTTTGGCTGGGGAGGACCAAACGATGCTGGCCGCCTATAAACCGTCTTGTGTAACCAGCCTGGCTCTTGTGCCAAGTGACTCTTACAAGTCAGGGATGTGATTACAGGAAAGTTTATTCAAGATGTTCCAGGGAGGAGCTGGTTCGAGATAAGAACTGCTGAACACAAACTCACTTTGTGACCACGTGACCACCACATATTCCCCTTCCTCTTCTTTTACTTTTCCCTTCATGCTCTGGAACACGTGATAGATTATGCTCTGCTTTGGTTTCTCCAGTTTATGAACAGTATTGCCCTCAATAAAGCTCCACTTTTTACTCTTACCAGAGTCAGAGATGTTACTCTTTGAGAGCCCTTTGTATCTTAGGTGAATTAACTGCAAAGTAATTGTTATTTTTAGTTGTTTTGTTTTATGGGCTAGGCACTGTGCTAGCTCTTTGTATGTGCCAGACCACATGGTTATGTTTAATGGTTCGATGCGGCCAACTGTAGATCTCCATTTTACAGGTGAGGAAATTGAGATTAAAGAGACTAAGTTTCTTGGCCATAGTCCATAGCTAGTGAGTGTGAAAGCGAAAATTGGAGTAAGTAGAAGAGATTTCACTGAACAATCCCCTGATGAAATATCCCCTGATAAAAAAAATGTATCTGCCACCACCTGTCACAGTGACTGAAATCTTATTTATTGGTCCCCTGAGTTAATATTTCAAGGAGCTGCCTGTTCAAACCTTCTGCAGTAGCAAAGATCCTTGGTATGATTTAGATGGGGTGTGGAGGCAATCTTCAATCAGCCAATCAATTAAGGATCTCTCCCCTCTGTCAAGTTGAAAGTGTAGCCACAAATCTCTCATCTCAATTGTACTTTAAATTTTTCTCATGCCCATTTATTTTAGTTTTGGACTAGTTCTTATACTTCAGTAAATAAAATATCCACATCTTATTTTTAGATGTTATCAGTTTTATTAATATATATAGACAATAAGATCAGTCTGAATTATGTAAAAAGCATAATTATGGAAATTTTAAAAAGAAGCAAAATTTGCACTTCGTGTTTTCACGAATAAGGAGAACATTGCTAATAGCTAGTCTTAGGAAACAAGTGTTAAAGGATAAAAAAATTGAAGTACCTCAAGATCATTTTTTTGATGTGCTTGATGACTGCTAGAGTTTCTGTCATTAATTTTGTGTGAATATTTTTTTCAGAATATCCTGTCTACCTTTAGAAACAAATAGCAAAGATAATCCTCATATTACTCCAATATTTTCCAAAATTTTCCCATAAAGAGGTTTTATTGTACATTCATCAAGCCCCAGAGCTCCGTATTTATTTTCTCAGCAAGGAGCTGCTAATATTCCTTAAAACATGTAATAAATCATGGTCAGCCATCAGTCAGGTTGGACCTGAAGTTATTATATTTGATGAGACTTTGTAACGAATACCAAATTACCTTAACAGGTTTTATTAAATATGTTTATTCATTATAAATTCTTCTGCATCAACTACTTATGGTATAAGAAGTTTTCATTTAAGGAAGAATTATACTAAAAAAAGCAACAATAGTTTATTTTAAATGCTTGTTTATATTTATTTAGACAAATCATAGAGTATTTAATATGGTCTGATTCACCGTGGCACAGGTCTTATCTAAGTTTTTTTTTTTGAGAGTAGTAACAGTGAACGTTTATTAAATATTTACTACACGGTAATCAAGGAGTCGTAGCAGTAAGCCCAAGTGGGCAAGCTCTTGGCTGCCAGCTAAAAGGTTGATCACTGGAATCTATCAGCTCTTCTAGGGGAGGAGGATGTGGCAATCTGCTTCTATAAAGATTACAGCCTTGGAAAATCTGTGCGGCAGTTCTACTCTGTCCTACAGGGTGGTAATGAGTCAAAATCAACTTGCTATCTGTCTGCAGCTTATGTGTCAATCACATGTCATATACCTTACAACTTACCAAATTTATATGCTCCGCAATTAATAGCATGGCGGGCCAATTGCAGGAGGACCCTATATCTTTATATCCCTTCTTCCTGAGTCCTGTTCCAGAGACACTGTAGTGAGGAAAATTGTAGCTGTATTTTTAAAACAAAGCAAAATATTTTAGACATGTTGACAATTCCAATCATCTAGCTCACAGATAAGAAAACTGAATAACCCTCACTCTTGTTCACAATGACAGAAATATATTCACTGAAACCAGGTCTTATCATGATTGTTTCTTGTTTGTTTATTTGTTCCCCACTCACTCACCACCCCCCACACACAGACAGAAAAGGAAGAAATTTCATTATGATACACATGGGAACTTGTACATGTTGAAAAAATAGGGGAAATTGTGACCTAGTTTGAAATTACCATTAAG
The DNA here is from genome assembly GCA_028571685.1 of Heterohyrax brucei. Classification (NCBI taxonomy): domain Eukaryota; kingdom Metazoa; phylum Chordata; class Mammalia; order Hyracoidea; family Procaviidae; genus Heterohyrax; species Heterohyrax brucei. The sequence continues at coordinate 24,757,382 of CM053147.1, forward strand.
ACATTTAGCTAGTTGTGAAACAGACCATTTTCAGTTAAAGATAAATGGATGGCCTAAGCCAGTGGTTAAGACTACCCAATAGGTTGGCAGTTCAAATCCACCTCCACCCCTTGGAAACCCTGTCAGGCAGTTCTATTCTGTCCTCTAAGGTCACTGTGAATTGTAATTGACTCAACAGCAAAGGATTTAATATCCATCAGGCACTTAACTAGAGAGTAGGCATCCAGAGTTGAGTAACTATGGTTCTGGGACCTGAAAATCTTGCAGTCTAGTGGTGAAAGCAAAGGACAAATAAATACTGGAACTCACAATGTTGTTGCTGTCGTTGTTAGGTGCTGTCAAGTCAGTTCTCACAGCGACCCTATGAACAACGCAACACTGTGTAGTCCTGTACGAGGACCGTAATCCCTTTTATGCTTAAATCCAGTGTTGCAGCCACTATGGCAATCCATCTGCTTGAGGGCCTTCCTCTTTTTTGCTGGCCCACCCTGGTGGCATAATGGCTTAAGTGCTACATCTGCTAACTAACAGGTTGGCAGTTCAAATCCATCAGGTGCTACTTGGAAACTCTATGGGGCAGTTCTACTCTGACCTTTAGGTCTGCTATGAGTTGAACCCGACTCAAAGGCAGTAGGTTTGGTTTTTTGGTTTCTGTTTTCACAAGCATGATGTCCTTTTCCAGGAACTGATCCCTCCTGACAACATGTCCAAAGCATGTAAGATGTAGCCTTGCCATCATTGCTTCCAAAGAGCGCTCTGGTTGCATTTCTTCTAGAACACATCTGTTTGTTCTTTGGGTAGTGCGTGGTACATTCAATATGCTTCTCCAATACCACAATTCAAAGGCATCGATTCTTCTTCTGTCTTCCTTATTCATTGTGCAGCTTTTGCATGCAACTTGTATGATGTGATTGAAAATACCATGGCTTAGGTCAGGTGCACCTTAGTATTCAAGGTAACATCTTCAGTTTTCAACCCTTTAAAAGTCTTTTTCAGCAGATTTTCCTAATGCAATGTATTTTTTGACTTCCTGGCTACTGCTTCCATGGGTGTTGATCATGGAACCAAGTAAAATGAAATCCTTGACAACCTCAATTCCTTCTCCATTTATCATGATGTTCCATGCTCCATGAGAGCCTGGCTTACGACTCCGTGCACTTAGCCAGTTTGGGCCTCTCTTTTTATCTCTGCCACAACATGCTTTTTACAGAACCACGGGGCCTATGTGCAGGATGCCATGTTGGATACAGAGATTTTAGCAGGACTAATTCCTAGCCTGGGAGCCAGCAAACAGGACAGTGCTTCTCTGACAGAAAAGCAATAGTTTACACAGTGTGGTCTACGGTGGGGGCCCAGCAACAGAGGCTAAGGACTCAGTACATCTCAGCACTTGTAGCCCCTCTATGTGCCAACCGTGTGGAGGGCAACATCTTAGATACAGTGGCCACAGCTGGAACTAATTCTTAGCGTAGGAGCCAGAGACTGCCCACAGGAGAGCACTTTTCTACCAGAAAAGCAGTAGTTTACACAGTGTCATTTAAGGCTGGACCCTGTCAGCAAAAGCCAACAGGGCAGTAGCATTGCTGTATTTTGAACTAGTTTGTATCATCTGGGGTTGGATAGAGAGGTGCTCACTTTGCCAATTTGGAAGAGGAACCTCTACACCTGAAAACCTGACTTACTTGGGAAGTGGTCAGATACATTTTGCTTTACATTTTAAGACAGCCTGGAGAAACATCTGCAGTCCATCCTCACAGTATCTCTCCCAGCCTCTACTTACTCACATGGGACCCAAAAAGCAACAGACACTTGTGGCATACAAGAAATCACCCATGGCTTCAGAAGGCTCCCAAACAAAACATTCAAGGAGTTTTCCAGATGAAGAAATTTTTCTCAAATCATCAGAAGATGAATACAAAATGACTATATACAGAGCCCTTCTAGACTTTATACAAAATGCAGCACAACAAAATGAAAACATAAGTAAGCTGTTTGGTCTGATGGAACACCAGTACTGTGAAGTCCAACAGATCAACAATGAAATCAAAGATGTAGAAAATTACATTCAAAGCCAAGAAACCAGAATGCAACAAATGGAAAAAAGAATTTCTGACTTGGAAGACAGAGCTACCAACGCCAGCATCTATAAGCAGAAATCAGAAAATAGAAACAAGAAAAATGAAAGAGCATTAAGAAGCATGTGGGATTCTATTAAGAGGAACAACCTTCAATTAATTGGAGACCCTGAACAGGATGAAACACCTGAGAACACAGAGAGTATCGTTGCTGAGCTGCTGACAGAAAACGTCCCAGAAATCATGAAGGAAGAGAATATAGACGTCTCAGATGCATATCGTATGCCACCCAATATAGATCTCAAAAGAAAGGCTCCAAGACATATTATAATCAAGCTTAACAAAATGAAACATAAGCAGCAACTCTTAAAGGCAGCAAGACTCAAAGCAAAGCTGACATTCAGAGAGAAACCCTGCAGGCTTTCATCAGATTTCTCAGCAGAAACCATGCTGGCATGGAGACAGTGGCATGACACATTCAAAGCCTTGAAGGAGAAGAACTTCCAACCAAGAATTATGTATCCTGCAAAATTATCTTTCAAATCTGAAAATGAAATTAAGACATTCCCAGATAAGCAGAAACTCAGAGACTTTGTAAAAACCAAACCCAAACTACAAGAAATACTGAAAGAAGTTCTTGGCTTTGGCTTAGAAGAACAAAAGCACTAACTTTATGTTTTAGAATAATACATCATCCAGAATTCTACTCAGTTAGGGAGGGCTCCAAACTCAATCACAGCTTTAATACAGAAAGAAACAATCCAGTGATTATCATGAAAGCTGTGGTGCGATTATATTAAAAAGAAGGATGTGATACAATTGTTACAGTCCTTCCACATGGAGAGGAAGTTGACAAGAATGGTAGTAATTAAAATTGGGTTTATACATAGTTTACTAAGGGGGATCTTAGGGGCAGCCATAGCACACAACAAAGATGCAACATACCATATCAAGAAATGTAACATATGAGTCTAAAAAACTACTAAACCAGCTCTGAAAAAGGTGAAAAATCAACTCACAAAAAATAATGCCCCAGAACAGACTAATAAGAATGACAGAGAAAACATCAACCCCAAAATAAACATATCACAATGGCAGCAGTGAACACATACCTATCAATAATTACATTGAATGTGAATGGATTGAATACTCCAGTAAAGAGACATCGAGTGACATCTTGGATCAAAAGACATGACCCATCCATATGTTGTCTGCAAGAAACTCACTTGAGACTTAAAGATAGGAACAAACTGAAAATTTAAGGATGGAAGAATATACATCAAATGAACCATAAACAAAGAAGAGCAGGGGTGGCAATTCTAATCTCAGACAAAAACAGTTTTAATGTAAAATCCACCATTGTGGACAAACATGGACACTATTTGTTGCTGAAAGGTTCAGTGTACAAGGAAGAATTAACTATATTAAATACTTATGCGCCTAATATCAGAGCACCTAAACGCGTCAAAGAAACACCGACCACACTCAAAAAAGAGTTAGATCACTCCACAGTAATAGTGGGAGACTTCAACACTCCACCCTCAATACTAGACAGATCATCTAGAAAAAAATTCAGTAAAGATACAGAAGACCTCATTGCCACAATTAACCAACTAACCCTCATCGATATATACATAACGTTCTACCCATCAGCACACAACTACACCTTCTTCTCCAGTGCACATGGAACATTCTCCAGAATTGACCATGTGTTAGGACATAATGCAGTTTTCAACAAAATCCATACCATTGAATTAATGCAGAGCATCTTCTCAAATCATAAAGCCATAAAAATCGAAATCAACAGCAGAAAAAACATAGATAGAAAGCATAACTCTTGGAAACTGAACAACATCTTGCTCAAAAAAACATGGGTTATAGAAGAAATCCAGGATGAAACAAAGAAATTCATAGATTCCAATGAGAATGAAAACACTTCTTACCAGAACCTATGGGATACAGCCAAAGCAGTGCTCAGAGGTTTGTTTATCTCCATAAATGCACACATCTGGAAGGAAGAAAGAAACCAAATCAAGGAACTGACCGTACAGCTTGAACAAGTAGAAAGAGAACAACAGAAGAACCCCTCAGACACCAGAAGAAAACAGATCATAAAGATTAGAGAAGAAGTAAATGTATTAGAGAATAGAAAAACAATTGCAAAAATTGAGAAGACCAAAAGCTGGTTTTTTGAAAAGATCAACAAAACTGACAAATCACTGGCTAAACTTACTAAAGAAAAACAGGAAATGGAACAAATAACCCAAATTAGAAATGAGAGAGGAGTTGTCACCACAGATCCAACAGAAATAAAAAATATCATAACAGAATACCATGAAAGACTGTACTCTAACAAATTTGAAAACCTAGAGGAAATGGACAAATTCCTTGACTCATACCACCTACCAAAATTATCACAACGTGAAACAGAACAACTTAATATACCCATCACAAAGGAAGAGATTGAAAATATCATCAAAAAACTGCCCACCAAAAAAAGCCCGGGCCCAGCTGGCTTCACCACAGAATTGTACCAAGCATTTAGGGAAGAGTTGTCTTCTGAGACTAGAGTTATCTACTGAGACTATTTCACAGTAGAGAAAGGGATGGAGTACTCCCAAACTCATTCTATGAAGCCAGCATAACCCTGATACCAAAGCGAGGGAAAGACCCAACCAAAAAGGATAACAACAGACTGATATCACTCATGAATCTAGATGCAAAAATCTTCAACAAAATTCTTGCCAACAGAATACAACAACATATCCAAAAAATAATCCATCATGATCAAGTTGAATTCATACCAGGGATGCAAGACTGGTTCAACATCACAAAAACAATTAATGTGATTAGCCACATAAATATCACAAAAGACAAGAATCACCTGATTCTGTCCATTGATGCAGAAAAGGCACTTGATAAAGTCCAACACCCATTCATGCTAAAAACTCTTAGCAAAATAGGCATAGACAGAAAATTCCTCAACGCAATAAGGGCCATTTATACAAAACCAACCGCCTATGTCATCCTGAATGGAGACTGAAGGAGTTTCCCTTGAGAACATTAACTAGACAAGGATGCCCACTCTCATCTCTCCTACTCAACATAGTAAACATAATACCAGAAGTTCTAGCTAGAGCAATTAGACAAGACAAGAAATAAAGGGCATCTGCATCGGCAAAGAAGAACTCAAAATCTCACTGTTTGCTGATGATATGATCGTATATGCAGAGAATCCCAAAGTATCTATAGTAAACTACTCAAACTGATGGAAGAGTTCAGCAAAGTCTCAGGATACAAGATAAACATAAATAAGTCAGTAGGATTCCTTTATATGAACAGGGAGACTGCTAATGAAGAAATCATCAAATCAATACCATTTACTATAGCCCCTAGGAAGATAAAGTACCTAGGAATTAATCTAACCAGAGAAATAACAGACCTTTACAAAGAGAAATATAGGATGTTACTACAAGAAAGTAAGAGAGACTTAGATAAATGGAGAAACCTACCCTGCTCATGGATAGGAAGCCTTAACATTGTGAAAATGTCTATATTACCCAAAGCAATCTACTTATATAATGCAATCCCAATACAAATTCCAGCATCATTTTTTAATGAGATGGAGAAACAAATCACCAGTTTTGTTTGGAAAGGGAAGAAACCCCGGATAAGTAAAGCACTGCTAAAGAAGAAGAACACACTGGGAGGCCTCTTGTTACCCAACTTCAGAACCTACTACACTACCACAGTGATTAAAACAGCCTGGTACTGGTACAAGAACAGACAGATTGATCAGTGGAACAGAATCAAGACCCCAGAGATGACACCATCTGCCTATGAACAGTTGATAGTCAACAAAGGCCCTAAGACATTAAACTGGGGTAATAAGCTCTTCAACAAATGATGCTGGCAAAATTGGATATCCATCTGCAATAAACTGAAACAAGATCTATATCTTACACCTTATACAAAAACCAACTCAAATTGGATAAAAGACCTAAATATCAAATCTAAAATGATAAAGCTCATCCAAGAAAAAGTAGGAACAACAATGGAAGTTTTAATACACAACTAGACAGACTTGGAAATTTGTCAAACAAACCACAATCAACAGAAAAGAAAATAGATAAATGGGAACTATTAAGAATTAAACACTTTTGCTCATCCAAAGACCACCTACAGAATGGGAAAAATTGTTTGGCAACTCTATGTTAGACCAACGCCTGATCTCCATAATATATAAAGTACTACAGAATATCAATAAAAAGAAGAAAAATCATACAATTAAGCGACGGGCAAAGGAGATGGACAGACATTTCTTCAAAGAGGAGATCCAGGCAGCCAAAAAACACATGCAGACATGTTCACAGTCTTCAGTTATTAAAGAAATTCAAATCAAAACTACAGTGAGATACCATCTTACCCCGACAAGATTGGCCATAATCCAAAAAACACAAAACAACAAGTGCTGGAGAGGCTGTGGAGAAAATGGAATTCTCCTATACTGTTGGTGGAGTGCAAAATGGTCCAGCCTCTTTGGAAAGCAATCTGGTGCTTTTTTAAAAAATCTATGTAGATATACAATTTGACCCAGTAATTCCACTACTTGGAATATATCCTACAGAATCAAGGCCATGCGCACCAACGGATACATGCACAAGAATATTTATCACAGCGCAGTCCACGATAGCAAAAAGATGGAATCAACCCAGATGACCAACAACAGAGGAATGGATAAGTAAACTATGATATATATACTCAGTGGAGCACTACACAATGATAAAGAACAATAATGATTCCAGGAAACATCTCATAACCTGGTTTCAACTGGAAGACATTATGCTGAGTGAAAGTAGTCAGAGACAAAAGGACAAATATTGTATGAGACCCTCACGATAAGACCTCAAAAACAGACTTATGCATAGAAAAAAAGACTCTTTGATGGCTTCAAGGGAGGGGGAGGGAGGAAGGTTTAGATTAGAGAGTTGGTAGAAATTTGGGTGAAATCGGTGACAGCACACATTAGAAACAAGAACAATATTAAGTGGACTTCAACATAACTTGCGCAGTCCTCTCATCTTAACCCAACAATGCAAGGACAGAGTAGCTGGAACAGGGGGCAGGGGACCATGCTCTTAGATGAAAATGAGGCCAATTGACACAACTAGCATTTTACTAAGAGGGCTCTCTGCACCCCACATTGGTGAGTGGTGTCTAGGGTCTTAAAAGCTGCCAAGCTGCCATCCTAGGGCACAGCAAATAGTACCAACTCAGCGGGAATGGATGCTCACTGAGGACTAAAATCACAACCTAGAAGACAGAGAGACTCACATGAGTGAGTGCCTACATCAACTTGGCACAGGAAGAACTGGATGGTGCCCGGCTACCACTAGTCATAGCCACGATGGAGCTCACAAAGTTGAGTCTCACTGGCAACACAAGACTAAAAAGTGGTGCACCCTGAGTTCTCCACTAAAAGACCACAATTGACGGTCCAGCAACTTTGGGGTTCCCCTGAGAGTATGGCCCCTGGCCTTGATGCTGCCCTTGCCCATAAATCATAATGAAGGTCCACTCTTTGGACAGTAAGGGACTGTACTTGGCAACACAGAGTGACTATATATTGAGTGCACTTTATGGTTCTATGCATCTATAGGATATCATCCTGCTGACCTCTGACTGGAGGAAGGAGAGTGGGTGGAGAGGAGGGGAAAAGGAGACTGTTGGGAAGATGAGACATGTATGGAGCAGAGAGGAATAGTGTGCTGTCACCAGGCAGGGAGACTAGTAGAATATGTGCATAGGTGGGCATGCAAATTTATATGGGAATGTACATTTTCACTCAGTCATAATAAAAAAATAAATAACACAAGTGGATGACTTTAACAAAGAGAAGTTTATTCTTTCACAGCCCAATAGGCTAGAAATCCGAATTCCTGTGGCTCCCTCCAGTGTGAGGCTTCCTCTGTGAGTTCTGGATGAATGCCCTTATGATACATCAGTATCCCCTTGGTCTGGAATCATATCAACACAGAGTCTCAGATCCAAAGGGTGTACCTCACTCTCAACACTGCTTTCTTGGTGGCACGAGGCCCATGTGTCTTTCTGCTCAGTTCTTTCCTTTATGTCTCAAAAAAAATTAGCCCATGACACTATCTAATCTTGTAGATCTCATCAATATAATTGTCACTAATCTGTATCATTATATCACAGTGACAGGATTTACAACACATAGGGGAATTTCATCAGATGACAATATGGCAAACAATTGTACAACACTGGGCTTCATGACCTAGCCAAGTTGACAAGATATCTGGGGTGATACAATTCAATCCATGACAATGACACAGTTGTAAGATACAGTAGGCTGCGCTGAAACATTGGCTGTTCAAGACCACCTGCCACTTCACGGGAAAAAGATGTGGCAGTCTGCTTCCATACAGCTTTGAAAACCTAAAGGGCAATTCTACTTTGTCCTCCACGGTTGCTACGAGTTGGAATCAGCTTGACAGCAATGAGTTATGTTAGTTTTTATTTGATTTTATTGTAAGAATAGCAATTGATATTGTTTTAAAGTTGCTGATAGTATTTTTGATTAAGACAACTCCAAAGTTTAGTTTTCAATCATTGTGCATTTATTTTGTCCAAAAAGTAGCTAATACAGTTCACCAAAGTCCAACTTTCACTTAAAGCACAATAAAAAAGTAATAGTAATTTATTAAAGCTGGTGACTTGCCTATAACGTGTTCTGTGAAGGAGCTGCCATTACAAATTTCTGTGAGTTTCCTCAAACTTACTGTCAGCTAGAAAGCTATCTGCACATATGATTTCACACATTCTCCATGATACTCAGACACCCAGATCTGGAAATAGTACTTAAAGATATCATTTAGATTGATAACGTTTCATACAAGAGGAGAAATAGTGAAGTTTATAAATTCTTAAAGCCTTCGACAGTTGGTGCCAATTATAAGTTAAAATAATAATTAGTAAGGTACAACTAGAGGTTAATCAAAAGCAAATATTATTTTAGTTGAAACAATTTTAGGAGTAGAAATATATGCGGAACACAGAATCATATGGAAAACAAATTTGGCTTTTGACAAAAACCAAGAAAAAGTAACTTTATATAAACTATATATTTAGGAAGATATAGATCTATAGGTATATCTGGCCTTTTAGTAGAGAATAAGTGAGTGAGTGTGTGTGTGTCTGTGTGTGTGTGTGTGCGTGAAAAGCACACATGTGTTCTACTTTTGAAAAGAAAAGGAAAAAATATGTGTAAACACACATACAGCTCTGGCAGTCAAGTCTGTGACCTTAGTAGTCCTAAGTGCTACATACCTCAGAATATCACTGTTGTCATCTTCGAAGTACTCCTCTTTGGATGCACTGATGCCAGCACTTAGTCTACACCTCAAAGCAATTTTAGAACTCTTTCTGGAGTGGCCATTGCACAAGGTGGCAAAGTGGCAAATTCGCAAACTTAGTTGCACAGCTGTCTGTAAGGGCGTTTTTAGCCAGTAAACAAATAAACTGCATCGGGATCCTCTCCCTACTCACTTAATCTGGACCTCAGTGACTTTTTCTTTACTGAAAATGAAAGGAAATACTGAAAGAAAGATGTTTTGGTGACATTCAGAACATCAAGAGTACTATGACTACAGCTCTGATGACCATTCCAAGAAAAAGTTAGCAAATTGCTTTGAAGGGTGGACTAGGCTCTGGCATCAATCAGTGCACAGCTTCCCAAAGGGATTACTTTGAAGGTAACCATAGCAACATTCAGCGATGAAGTATGTGGTGTTTTTTCTAGGATGGGTTCACGAGATTAGTTGGTAGTTCTTTGTATGTAAACAAAATTTTTGTTTGTTTTGTTTACCTGAAGACTTAGAGCCACAAGTACAGACTTAGCTTTTGTTTTCATTTTTATATACCTGTATAATTTGTTCATCTTTCTCTTCCATCTGTTTCTTGTTTTTCTTTTTCTAATTCTCACCTTTACAGTTTACAATATGCTTTCCCCTACCTCATGACATTTTACCTTCTGAAATTTTACTTTTATAGCCTCTTTTTCTTCCTTCTCTTCTATGTGACCCATGACCTAATACTACTGGAAGAAGAAGAAGAAGAAGAAGAAGAAGAAGAAGAAGAAGAAGAAGAAGAAGAAGAAGAAGAAGAAGATCTATGCAGTTCAGTAAATAGATGCCCAGAGTGATAACTAGGCTGGTGACTCTGAGAAGAAGAATTCTCACTGACTGAGGGAATAAGTGAAGGAAAATACCAACAAAAAAACATGGGAACACAGAGAAAGCTATGAAATTTCTGAAAAACTCAAACTCACTCTGGATGATTTCTTAGAGGAAATGGAAAAATTCTTTTAAAAATTCAGCTCCAAAATCATCAATAGGCCTTTATCTGTTAAAATAAATAGATCCATGATTTTAAATTTTCTAAAAATAAAACAAACCAAAAAAATAGGTCTAGAGAGAACACAACAGGGCTATCTGCTATCACTATTTCTACTCAACATTATATTCAATATTTTGGTCAATGGAATGAAGCAACAAAACATGAAATACAGTATTAAGTTTTAATATTTTGTTTAGGGCTATGCATGTGCATACACACACACACACACACACACACACACACACACACACAAATATACAATTGCAATCCCTGGTGGCATTGTTGTTAAGTGCAACTTCTACTAACCAAAAAGTCAGCAGCTCAGGCCCACCAAGCACATCTTAGAAACTGCATAGGGCAGTTCCATTCTGCCCAATAAGGTCATCTAAGTGTCAGAATTGATTCAAAAGTGATGTTTTTTTTTTTGGTATATATACAATCACGTCATCTACAAATAATGACAGATTTTTCTTCTTATCTAAACGTTGCAGCATGTGGTCTTTCGGTTAGCTACAGTCAGCACCTACTTCTGACCTAAAGCTCAGTTAAATGCTCTTCAACATGTGACCTCTACTGTCAGGTGGGATCCAGTGGGGTGAACATGAAAGGCAGAGTCAGCACCTAACTCTGCCAGTGCTGCAAAGGCAGCGAAGGAGAGGCTGCTGCCTCGGTAAGCATCACTGGCCTCTCTGTGCCCAGTCAAGATGGCATGAGTGTTTCCACACAATCAGTGACAGGACATGTGAGAGAAAGCCAGACTCTCTCATAGGGAAAATAACACTAATAATAGTGAATTCTCACATCATTCTTACTATGGTTCGATACTGATTTTATAATATTAATTTGAGGATTCCTGGTGGCTCCAGCTCATGGGGTTGCTAGAAGTCAAAAATCAACTCAACAGCACTGGGTTTTGGGGGGTTGGGTGGCACCAGTATTGAAGTGCTCAGCTGTGCTTGACTACTGGCAGTTCTAGACCACTAGCCACTCCACAAGAGAAATGTGTGGCCGTCTGCTTCCATAAAGATTGCAGTCTTGGAAACTCATTGAGGCAGTTCTCTGTCCTTTAGGGAAGACAGACACATAGATTATAGATAGATAACCTCCCTGATAGCAATGTAGATAAATGTGATTTTCTCTTAGAAGATCTAGGAAGTCAACTCTGTTGATCACTCCACGTTCAGAGGAAGAAACAGTAATGCAGAGATATTAGGTGAGCAGCCCTAGGCAACATGACTAGTGAGGAACAGAGCCAAGATGTGAACTCAGTCAGGTTCAAGAGTTTGTTAAAGCACAACACCATGTATCAAATCCAGAGAAAGCCTAAGTGGAGCAGAGAGCCAAACAGTTAGGAGATAGGGAGGGTGGAGAAGAGGGAGAGAAGGAGGCCAGTCAGAGAAAACTGCACCACCTGCCACACTGGAATCTACAAACATCACCTGAAAGAAACAACTCTGAACACCAACCAGACACAGAAACAGAAAGCCAATTGTGCAGTATCAGACATATAAGTTAAAAGGTCTTTCGTTTTTGTTTTTGCTGTTATTGTTTTTGTCCCACCCCATATGACCTTTCTTTCCCTTCTCCATTTCCCCAGTTTAACCCTGGATATTTCTGAAACATTTGTCAGCAGAATAGGGACAAGAAGAGGACATCTCTCCCATCCTGTGTTTCCAAGGAGCCATAATAATGATTACAGTTGCAAACTTTGACTATCACAAGGAATTGGATATCCTAAATACAAGCTAAAAATGTGGTTTGCAATGCAGAATGGTGATAGGAGTTTTCATTACCTGTGAATGAACCAAGAAATTGTGTAAGTTGTGTGAACCTTCTTCTTGAGAGTGAAGAAAAACTGCTCTTATTGAGGAGGTTTAAAGGGCAACGGTAAAAGTAGCAATAATAATGATGATAGTAATAATAACATTTTCTGTTTATGCCCCATGAGAACTATTTGCTCACTATACCATTTCTGGAAAGGTTAGAATAACAACAAAACTATAATTCTTGAACAAGGATAGCAAAGTTTATCCTCCAGCCTCCCGGAGGCTGTGGTAACATGTTTAAAAAAAAAAAAAAATCACATCACAAAAATAAAAACAAATTACAGCAGATACGACTTTGGGATTATTATCTTTGACAAAAATATTTTCTCACTGTTAAATGAGTTCACTGTAGATTTTTTTAATTAACAAGATTCACTCATGTTAAAAATGTCATATTTATATAGCACATTGGAAGAACTCATTTATGGCAAAAAGAAAAAAGTATATTTACACAGAATTTTAAAATCCTGCATCATTTTGATTATTGCAGATTGGCAAGCAGTAAAGATATTAAATATCACACTTGGAAATGTCATCATTTTATTTTTGTACTGAATAGATGCAATTTATGTTGTGCTGAATTTTAAGTTATTTTGATAGGTTGTTAAAAAGCACGTATTTCATATGGATGGTGTGTTTATTTTTATGGAGGTTTAAGACACTTTTGATTATATCCTTGGAGTAAACTGCAATCATCACCACCATTTTATAGAGTTTATAAACTCCTAATATTGTTCTACCACGTCCTCTTTGCTTGCCCCGTTTGTTGTTATTATTTATTTTATTTTCTGTCTTTCCCAAAAGACTACAAGCTCCGCAAGGGACTATGTCTATCTTACATAGCCTCATCACACCCTATACCAGCTGTGACTGATCTAAGATAGGAAATTAATAATTAGTTGTTTGAAGAAGAAATGAATGAGATTAAGTGACTTGCTGGAGACCATCCAGGCAGCAGGGGTGAAACTAGAGCAGCAACACAAGTTTTGCAACTCCAGGTCCGTGTTTTTTTCCTGCTGCCTCTTGTTGTCTTGTTATATCTTCATTGGAAGAAGCAGACTTCTTAAAAACTGAGTTACAAGACACCAAAATTGTATAGTTTCGCTGAATGACATCATGGTAATAGACTGATGTATATTTACAGAGAAGAAGAGAGGAGAGGAGGCAGGGAAGGGGAAAAGAGAATGATTTATTTCAAGGAGATTGCTCATGCAATCGTCAGAGTTGGAAGGTCTGAAGTCTGTAGGTCTCCTGGTGGAGGTGTTCCTCCCTCTAGGCCAGCAGAGCATAGGATCTCAGGGACAAGAAACAGAAATACTGTGAATGAACTGCTAGTGGTAGTCGTGAGTGATTGGCACTCCCATAGCTGTGCCTTGATTCCTGGACCTACGAATCCTGGGAAAAACAGCACCATATACTGGACACTGATATTGATGTGTACATGAATAGGTGAAATTTGTATATTTTTCTTTGTTTCTGGAGACAGAATTTTTCCTCTTTAACTTCATTCATCCAGATAGCTTTTTTAAAACTGAACTGTATTAAAAAAAAAAAAAGAAGAAGAAGAAGCTTTAGCTCACATTTGCTGGGTTGTTCTCTGATTTTGACTTGAATCTAAGGAGTGGCATTACTGCCTTCAGCTTTTCACCATCTGTAAGTCTGCAGGCTCCGAGGGAGGGTGTCCTCAGTTTCCAAAAGGACAGCTAATTATATCTGAAAACACAAGACAATAAATAAATGAGAAGAGACCTCGGATTAGTTGTTGTCTTTTTCTTCCTAACAGCGCTTTTCTTGCCAAAGCAATTAAGTAAACAAGCTGTAGTTTCAATTCTAAAAATAAAAACATGAAATTACAGTTGCCCAAATATGTTTTTCTTTTTATACAGGAAAGGAAATACTCTGAGGATTTAATTATAGCAAGTGTTTGACGTTTGTAGCATAAATATGATCAGTTAGTTAATGTTTGTATACCTTCTCTAAACACAGAAACAAAACTAAAGGCTCAGGAAGGCAGCCTGAATGCGGTCCAGAATGTGACAGACTGTAAATTTGTCATCAGGACGCCATAACAGTCCTAATTAGCTGGCAGCTCCTGGACTCATCAGGCAAAAATGTTGCCATTTCTTTTAGAAATTAACAGTGTAGAGGAGAAATATTGGGAGAATTCACAGTCTTATGGAGGTAATGACTGTTAAAGGAAAAAAAAAGAAGAATTATTGGCAGCCTGAACTGTGAAATCAGCAATTTACAGCAAGAATCCTTGAATGAGGTCCTAAAATATTGCTTTCGAAGGAACAATACTGGTGGGCTTTGACAGCTGCTTTTCATTTCAGTCTCCAGATATTTTAAACGTTGAGATTGGTTGAGGTGGGCACTCGGCAGACAAAAACTAGGAAGATCCTTTTGGAAAATGATAGACAAAGGGGTAGTTGCCAAGAGTAGACAGATTAGGCAACAAGGATTTGCCAAGAAAGACTTTTCCAAGTTCTGATTGGGCCATCAGCAAAAGGATCACATATATTCTAAAATCTGCTGACTTCAAATATCAACTGTTTAATCGGAAAGAGAATGTTCTTTTTTGTTTTTTGACAGTCATACAAGGTTTATTAAGGTAATGTTGGTGGACATGTGTCCTTACATACTGGTGTTATACAAAGTTGGTTGGAAGTCAGAGCTTAAAGGGTGGGTAAGTTATAAACAAGGTATGTCATACTGCTGGATCACTCTCACATGGAAGGCCTGTACCCAGCCAAAAAGCCTGAGCAAGATAAAATTCTATGCTATCCCCATAGCATTTTCCTTTCTTTTTTTTTAAATTACAATTGAGTGAGAATATACAATCCCTTTTAAATTTGCATACCCGCCAATGAGCAGCTCCTACTGCATTTCCTGCCCAGTGACAGCACACTCCTCCATTTGGTACATGTCATACCCTCCTAACAGTCTCCTATCCCCTCCTCTCCACCCTTTCTGCCACATCCAGTAAGAGGTCATCTGGATGACGTCTTATAGATGCATAGAACCATAGGTGCACACATGATATGGTTGCTATGTGTCACCAAGTCCAATCCATTTCTGCCCAAAGAGTGACGTCCATCATGATTTATGAACAGGGGCAGCATCAGGGCCATGGGACAGGCTCCCAGGGGAACCCAGCGGCCCCTGGACCATAAACTGCAGGCTTTTAGAGGCAATCTTAGGGTACACCCCTTTTTATTTTCGTGTTGCCTGTGAGATTCAACTTTGTGAGCCCCGTCACAGCTATAACTGGTAGTGGCTCGGCACAAACTGGTTCTTCCGGTCACATGTCAATGTAGTCACCCGCTCACGTGGGTCTCTCTGTCTTCTGGGTTCTCTTTGCACCATGTAGTTTTGGTCCTCGGAGATCACCTGTTCTTGCTGAGTTGATACCATTTGGTGAACCTCAGATGGCAGGTTGACAGCTTTTAAGATCCCAGACGCCACTCAGCAATTGGGGTGCAGAAGACTCTTAGCAAAATGCTAGTTGTGCCAATTGGCCTTGATTTCCCGTGAGAGCATGGTCCAGGGCCCCCTGCCCCAGCTACTTCGTCCTTGCAATGTTGGGTTAAGATGGGAGGAGTAATCACGTTATGTTGAAGTCCAGTTAACTTTGATCTTCTTTCTAATGTGTGCTGTCACGGATTTCACACAACCGAGTTTCTATCAACTATCTAATCTATATCCTGCCTTCTCCCTCCCTCCCTCCCCACCCTTGAAGCCATCAAACAGTCTTGTCTTCTATGTATGAGTCTGTTTTTAAGTTCTAATCGTAGGGGTCTCATACAGTATTTGTCCTTTTGTTGCTGACTACTTTCACTCAACATAATGTCCTCGAATTGTAACCAGGTTATAAGATGTTTCCTAAAATCATCATTGTTCTTTATCATTGCATAGTGTTCCATTGAGTATTTATGCCACACTTTACTTACCCATTTCTCTGTCGTTGGGCATCTGGGTTGACTCCAACTTTTTGCTATTGTGGACTGTGCTGTGATAAACATTCATGTACATGTATCAGTTGGTGTGAATGGCTTTGATTTTTCACGATATATTTCAAGCAGTGGAATTACTGGGTCAAATGTTATATCTATTTCCATCTTTTTAAGCAAGCACCAAATTGCTGTCCAAAGACATTGAGCCCTTTTACAATCCCACCAACAGTGTAGAAGAGTTCCGATTTCTCCACAGCCTCTCCAGCATTTGTTGTTTTGCATTTTTTGGATCATGGCCATCCTCGTTGGGGTGAGATGGTATCTCATTGCAGTTTTGATTAGAATTCCCTTAATAGCTAATGATCATGAGCGTGTCCATATGTGTTTTTTGGCTGCCTGGATCTCTTCTTTAGAGAAGTGTCTGTACATCTCCTTTGTCTATCACTTAATTGGATGATTTATCTTTTTCTTATTGATATTTTACAGTACCTTGTAGATTATGGAGGTCAGGCATAAGCCTAACATATAGTTGCCAAATATTTTTTCCCATTCTGTAGGTGGCCTTTTATTTCTATTAATAAACTCTTTGGATGAGCAAAGTGACTGATTCTTAGTAGTTCCCATTTACCTATTTTCTCTTCTGTTGATTGTGCTTTGTGTGTCAGATTTTGAAGTCTGTCTATGTTGTGTATTACAACTTCCATTGTTGCTTCTACTTTTTCTTGAATGAGCTTTATTGTTTTAGATTTGATATTTAGGTATTTTATCTAGTTTGAGTTGGTTTTTGTATAAGGTGTGAGATAAGGGTCGTGTTTCAATTTATTGCAGATGGATATCCAATTTTGCCAGCACCATTTGTTGAAGAAATTGTTTTTACTCCAGTTTAATGTCTTATGGCGTTTATCAAATATCAACTGTTCATAGAAGGATGGTATCATCTCTGGGTTCTCAGTTCTGTTCCACTGATCTATCTGTCTCTTTCTGTGCCAGTACTAGGCTGTTTTGACAACGGTGGCAGTGTAATAGGTTCTAAAGTCAGGTAGTGAAATGTCTCCCAGTGTGTTCTTCTTCAGAAGTGTTTTGCTTATCCAGGCTTCTTCACCAAATCAATACCATTTACTGTAGCCCCCAAGAAGGTAAAATACCTAGGAATAAATCTACCTTCTTGGGGGTATAGTAAATGGTATTGATTTGGTGATTTCTTCCTTAATAATCTCATTTTTGGTATAAAGGAATCCTACTGATTTACTTACGTTTACCTTTTTTTCTGAGACTTTGCTGAACTCTTCTTTCAGTTTGAATAGTTTACTTATGGATTCTTCAGGATTCTCTGCGTATGCAATCATATCATCTACAAATAGGGAGATTTTCACTTCCTCTTTACCGATGCAGATGCCCTTTGTTCTTGGTCTTGTCTAATTGCTCTGGCTAGAACTTCTAGCATAATTTTGAATAGGAGAGGTGAGAGTGAACATTCTTGTCTAGTTCCCTTCTCAGGGGGAATTGTTTCGGTCTCTTTCCATTCAGGATGATGTAGGCAGCTGGCTTTGTATACATGGCTCTTATTGCATTAAGGAATTTGCTGTCTATTCCTATTTTGCTGAGAGTTTTTGGTATGAATGGGTGTTGGACTTTATCAAATGCCTTTCTACATCAGTAGACAAAATCAGGTGATTCTTGTCTTTGATGTTGTTTATATGGTTGATCACATTAATTGTTTTTCTAATGTTCAACCAGCCTTGTATCCCTGGTATGAGTCCAACTTGGTTGTGATGAATTCCTTGTTTAATATGTTGTTGTATTCTATTGGCAAATATTTTGTTGAAGATTTTTGCTTCTAGATTTGTGAGTAATATGCATCCTGGATACCTATATTCTCTTATTTCATAATTTCTATGATGTTTTCTGTCAGCAGCTCAGCCACGATACTCTTTGTGTTCTCAGGTGTCCTACCCTGTTCAGAAACTCCAATTAATCATAGATCGTTCCTCTTAATAGAGTCCCACATGCTTCTTAATGCTTCTTCATTTTCCTTGTTTCTTTTTTCTGATTTCTCCTCATAGATGCTGGAGTCAGTAGCTCTGTCTTCCAAGTCAGAAAGTCTATTTCCATTTATTCAACTCTGCTTTCTTGGGTTTGAACTGAATTTTCTATCTGTTTGATTTTGTTATTGATCTGTTGGATCTCAGAGTACTAGTGTTCCACCAGATTAAACAACTTGCTTACTTTTTCATTTTTCTCTGCTGCATTTTGTATAAGGTCTAGGAGGGCTCTCCATATAATCTTTTTGTACTTGCCCTTCAATAATTTCAGAAAGACTTCTTCGTCATGGAAGTTCTTTAGATCTTCCTTCTGTGGTACTCCTGAAGCCATAGGTGACTTCTTCCTAATGTTCCCACCCAAAGTTTGTTGCTTTTGGGCATCTGGAGGTAGTTTTGTTTCTCCAATGTTATTTTAACAGGATCTGACTGAAAAGGAAGTTGATCACCAGACACCTCTATTTACTCCAGTGGCTTGGTTCACTGGAAACTCTTGGGTAGCCAGCTCCACTTCCTGATTGGCTAAGACACAGCCCCACTTATAGAATCACTGGGGAGCTGTCAGCTGACCTTATAACGTGAGATAGTAAAGGCTGGAAGAGAAGCCGTCTAGATGCTCTTCAGTTATTTCTCTATTAGTCAGGCTTTCAGGTGTGCAAGTCCCTCTTCCCAGCTGGCAAAGTAAGCACCTCTATATCAAAGACTGCTTTACTGCCAGAAATGCACTCTCTGGGCAGGCATTGCCTCCCAGTCTGGTGATTAGGTCCAGCTCTGGCCTCTGTATAGGAAAATCCACCTCCCAGTGAAGTAAGATGGCATCCTGCACCAGCTCCCCTGCCCGCCTTGGAAAATGCTATTCAATGGCTGAGATTTGGAGATTCTGAGAGAGAGCGAGGTCAGAGATGCCAAGCTGCACAGATTTCAAGGCCAGGCTCCCAAAATATGGCAATTCCACTAGCTGATCTCATCAGCAGTGCATCTGAACCTTGTTGCCAGTCACCCAAGCCCCTTCCACCAGCCAAGACAGAGGGAAAATGAAGGCAAAAATGACAATTTACCTTCTGTCCACAAGAGCCAGGGCTCAACAAGGATGGGGGTTGGTGAAAGACAAGAAACTTCCTGCTCAATGGTATGTATACCAAATAGACAGCGCTATGCTGTGTCCTAGGGCTCACTAGGTGTCCAGAAGACTCTGTTTAATTATCAATGCAGGCCTTAGTTTCCAGAGGGATTTAGGGAGACGTGTTTAGTCTGCCATCTTGACTCTACCTCTAGAATGTTCTTAAAGCAAGCATTATCCTCTACTTGTTGCTTCTGCAGACAGCTCTAAAAAGGGCTACTCAAGCCTTTTTAAAGTCCAAATTGTGCTTCTAGAATTATGCATCTGGTATTTCTACTCCACTTATGGAACAACACTGAGCAAAAGAGAGCAATGAAATTCACTCATTTCCCAATATGATTTTTTTTGTTCTCTTGTCTCCCAAAGCCATTACTTCCACTTACAACACTCAGCCTTTGAATCTCAGTTTAGATATTCCTGCCTCCAGGAATCTTTTTTTTAATCAATGTGGAAACTGATGGGAAAATCCTTCACCCTCATTAACAACAGGCTGTATGTAAAAATATATTACACCAAAAAAATTTTTTGAAAAAGTTACCATCAAGTCAACTCATAGCACCCCACGCTGTAGCGTGGAACAGTGCTTCATGGGGTTTTTAATGGTTGTGACCACCAGGACTTTCCTCCAATAGTAGTCCACTGTTTTAACTGTTTGTGCCACTTGGGGACTTCAAGGACAAAACCTGTTGCTCTTGAGTGGAATCCAACTCATAGTGACCCTATTCAAAAAAAATCCAGAGTCAAGTCAATTCTGACTCATAGTGACCCCATAGAACAGAGTATAACTGCTCTTTTAGAGCTTCCAAGAAACACCTGGTAGATTTGAACTGCCAACCTTTTGTTCAGCAGACATAGCACTTAACCACTACACCACCAGGGTTTCCAGTGACCCTGTAGGACAACGTAAAACTGCCCCATGGGATTTCCAAGGAGTGCCCGGTGGATTTTAACTAACAACATTTTAACCACTATGGCACAAGGGTTTCCGGACTGATAGACCAAATCCCAAACCCCCTGCCTTGGTTCTAACTCACAGTGACCCTATAGGACAGAGTAGAACTGCTTCACAGAGTTTCCTAGGAATGCATGGCAAATTTCAACTGCCGACCTACAAGTTAGCACATGTAGCATTTAACTGCTAAGCCACTAGAGTTTCCAGATTAACAGCATAGATACTAAATAAAGTAGATCAGTGGTGGTATTTCCTCTCCATATTTCAAAGACTGTAGAACATCCAAGCGATTAAGAACTACGGCTGTTAACCAAAAAGATCAGCAGTCTGATTCCACCTGGTGCTCCTTGGAAACCCTACAGGGCAGTTATAATCTGTTTTACAGGGTCACTATGATGAGGCATCCACTTAATGGCAATGGGTTTGGGGTTTGACATAGTAAAAATTTCAAGAATATAAAATACATTTATTCAAAGGTAATGATTTATAATCATACTTTCTTTGGGTTCAAAATATGAATACACCTTTTAGAATGTAATGAAGACAATCACTGATGTCAGATCTTGAGCAATAATGTAAATGATGACTAACAGAGAAGACTTCCCTTACGCCAGGCACTCTTCCAGAAATTTTATGTATAATTACCAATGAATCCTCAAATTAACTCTGTGATGCTGGATTAGTTTTACAGAAAAGGCATCTGTAACAAACAGAAGGGAAGAACATTGTCAAAGCTCTCACAATCTGTATATAAGGAGCTGGATTTGAACACAGGCACTTGACTGTGCCTTTGTACTTATTTACCTATAGTAGTGCAATTGCTCAATTCCCTTGGCCTCCTCCTAGACCAAGTCCTCTATATTCTCTGGCTGGATCACAGAAACAGCCCTTAAACTGTATCCCTGCTTTCGTTTCTCTTCCTACAGTCTACTGTACAAATCAGCCTCAGTAATCTTTCCAAAAGCTAAAGCTAATCACATCTTCCTTCTGATCTTGATTAGTTCCTGGATTAAAATCATTTCAGTGGTTGTCAAAGGTAATTAGAATAAAAATCAAAATTTATCCTGGCTTATGAGGCTCTCTGATCTAAATACACTTTAATCATATCTCTTTTGACTCTTCCTCTGGCTTACTTCCATCCATTCAAGCCCATCTGAGGCTCTTTTACTTAAAGTTCCTTCACCTAGAATATTCTGCTCAAGATCTTCACATTTGAAGTTGCTTTGTCTGAAACTTTAAGACCTTCCTACACTTGGTGTGTTCTCCTTTTTTTAAGCCTGAGCTTAAATATTACCATAGAGAGGACTTCTCTGAACACCGTACCTGCAGCAGCCACCACTTACTCACCATCCAGTTAACTGACTCTACTTATTGTACTCTATTGATCACTATTTGAATTTTCTCATATTAATTATTGTTATTTATACATTTATTGTCAGTATCCTATACTCTACCTCTTACTAGAATATAAGCTACTTAGATAAAGATATTATGTAATTGTCATTACTGTACTCCCAGTGCTTAGAAAATGCCTTGCATATAGAAGTTAAGTAACTGCATGTTGAACAGAAGGTTGTCCATGTTGAATGGATGATTACTGGGCCTTTAATTTGTACAGGGCCGTGCTCTCAGTAGTTCTTTCTGGTTGGGTAGGGTAATGAAGGTTTCTGTGGTAATGAATATTAATGTTTCATATATTAACCACCTATCAGTTAAGCAAACAAATGTTATCCAATCAAAAAAAAAAAAACCTACCATAAGAATTTTCAGTCAGTGTACAAATGGGTAGAAAATCCATTTGGGAAAGAAGAGCCTCTTCTTGGTGCTTAAAGTAACACAATCAATAGTATGCCAACAGCAGGTGCACGCAATATATTGTAGAAGAAATTCAATCTGAGTTACTTCCTGAAAAAAGATTAAGAAGTAAGGATACAGGTTGAGAGGGGGATTAATATTTTACTGTAAATATCATTGTACTGTTTGAAATGTTTAACAGTGGTTTATATTACATTTTCAATTTTTCAAAAAGAGATGAAAACTACTACCTCTTTTTGCATATGTGTCATTTTTGCTCCAGTTATAAAGGAATTCCAAGTGAATAAAGAAAGGCAACACCTGAACTGTCATTATGAAAGTATTACCCATGTTCATCCCTGCTTACTAAAGACTAGTATTTAAGGTCATTTAAAAAGATAAGGAGTCCTGGAGGGGCAAAGTTTTGCTTGCTTTGTCTGAAACTTTAAGACCTTCATACACCTGACAAAGCTACTCCAAGAATTCTATATTCAGCAAAACTATCTCTCAAGTATGATGACAAAATTAGGACATTTCCAGATAAACAAAAATTTAGGTTATTTGCAAAAATGAAAATAATATTACAAGAAATTCTAAATGAAGTTCATTGGTTAGAAAATCAGTAACAGCAGATAATACTCCAAGACTAGAATGCAGGACAGACCATCACATAACAACACTGGCAGAGAAACTACAAAAATAAATTAAAGCTAAAACATTGAAAATAGGTAAACAGAGATGTCAATATATAAAAGATGACAACATTATAACAAAAAAGAGGGATTAAAAAACATGTAGTCATAGATCTTTCATATGGAGAGAAAGTCAAGGTACTACAAAACAATAAAGCACTATTTTAAATTTCAAAAAATAAGAGTAAATATTAATGTAACTGCAAAGGAAATTAACAACCCTACACGTCAAAATAAAAAACAAGAAAAACTTGATCTCAGAAAACACAAAACCAACAACAATAAAAAAGATGAAAAGAAAATACAGACAGAAAAGACTGCACAGAATATTAAGTAGAACAAAGAAACTATCAACAACTCACAAAAAAAGACATCAAAATGACATAACTAAATTCATACCTATCAATAATTAGGCTAAATGTAAATGAATAAAATATACCAATGCAGAAACAGACAATGGAAGAACAGATTTAAAAAATAAAACACAAACCATCTGTATGCTACCTATAAGAGACACACCTTTGGCTTAAAGACAGGAACAAAGTAAAACTCAAAGGATGTAAAAGAAAAAAAATACACTAAATAAACAACATTCAAAAAAGAGAAAGACTAGCAGTATTATTTTCTGATAAAATAGACTTTAAAGTAAATTCCACCACAATGGATAATAAGGACATTATGTAATGATTAAAGGATCAGTACATCAGAAGGACATAAGCATATTAAATATTTATACATGCAATGATAGGTCTCCTAAGCAGATGCATCAAACAAACACTAACAGTACTGAAAAGAAAAATAGACAGCTCCACACTGATAGTAAGAGATTTCAATACACCACATTAGAAGGACAGGACATCCAGAAGGAAACTCAATAAACAGGCAGAAGATCTAAATGACACAATCAAAAAACTGGACCTCATAGACATATACAGAACACTCCACTTGATGACAGCAAAGTATATGTTCTTTTCCAACAGACATAGAATGTTCTCTGGAATAGAACACATTCTAGGCAATAAAGCAAACCTTAATAAAATCTAAAACATCAAAATATTGCAAAGCATCTTTTCAGACTATAAAGCCATAGAAATAGAAATCAGTAACAGGAAAGACTCTGGGAAAAATAAATCAAACACTTTGCTCAAAAACTACCAGATTATAGAAGAAATCAAGGAAGTAATAAAGACAGTGACAGAAACACTTAAGATTGAAAGCACATTTGGGACTCAGCAAAAGCAGTGCTCAGAGGTTAAATAGTCTCAATAAACACATGCATCCAAAAAGAAAGGGCTCAGGTGAAAACATTAACCTTCCAACTCAAACAAGTAGAAAGAGAGCAGCAAACGAACCTCTCAGGCACCAAAAGAAAGCAAAATAATAAAAATTAGAGCAGAATAAGAAAATAGAAAAACAACTGAACGAGCTTACAAGAACAAAACTTGGTTCTTTGAAAAGATCAACTAAATCAATCTTGGTCAAACTGATGAAGGAAAAACAGGAGAGGAAACAAATATCCCGGATAAGAAATGAGGTTGGTGACATCACAACAGACCCAACTGAAATTAAACCCAAGGATAAGAAGTATTCTGCATAAAATCAAACAGTTTGGGGGACAGAGTAGCAGAGTCAGCGATCTGAGAACCATGGTTTCAAGGGACATCTATGTCAACTGGCATGACAAAGTTGATACAGAAACTATTCAGCATCACACTTTGGTGAGGGGTATCTCGGTCTTAAAAGTTAACAAGTGGCCATCTAAGGAACGTTAATTATTCAACCCACCTAGAGGAAAGGTGAAAGAAGACCATCAGAGACACAAGAAAAATATGAGACGAAGAGACAGAAAGGGCTCTATGTCATTTTACCACAACAAGGCTTGCATTAATCCATAAAATATATAATAATAGCTGTTGGAGAGGCTGTGGAGAAACTGGCACACTTACACTTTGTTGGTGGGGTTGCCGAATACCACAACCACTTAGGAAATAGATTTAGCACTTTCTTTAAAAGCTAAAATAGAAATACCATACGATCAAGAAATCTCAGTTTGAGGAATGTATCCTAGAGAAAAAAGAGCTGCCATGCAAACAGGTACATGCACACCAATGTCCACAAGAGTAAAAAGTTTGAATCCACCTAGGTGCCCACCAACAGAAGAAAGGATAAAGAAACTATGGTATATTCACACAATGGAAGATTATTCAATGATAAAGAATGATTAGTGTGGAAGAATCTGTAAGGCATTATGCTGAGTGATGTTCATCAATGGCAAAATGACAAATATTGTATGAAACAACTGTTATGAAGATTTGGTTTAGACACAGAAAACATTTTTTCGATGGTTATGAGGATGGAGTAGAGAAGGGAGAAGGGTATATCACTGGTTAAATAACAGACAACAATTATTTTAGGTGAAAGGAGATTCAACAGAGAGTAGAGGAGAAGTCAGCACAAATGGACAAAATCCAAAGCTTAAAAGTATTCTAAATAAAACCAAACACTTTGGGGAACAGAGTAGCAGGGTCAGGGGTCTGAAGACCATGATTTCAGGGGACATCCATGTCAGCTGGCATAACAAAGTTTGCTAAGAAAATGTGCTGCAGCCCACTGTGGTGAGTGGCATCTGGTCCTTGTAAGTTAATAACTGGCCATCTAAGGAGTATCAATTATTCTCAACCCACCTAGAGCAAAAGAGAAAGAAGAGCATCAAAGATACAGAGGAAATATGAGTCCAAGAGACAGAAAGGGCTGCCTAAACCAGAGACTACATCAACATGAAACCAGAACTAGAGGGTACCTGGCCACCTCAAAAGACTGCTTTGAAAGGGAATGCAAAAAAGACTCCCTGATGGAGTAGGAGGAATGTGATGTGCAGAACTCAAGCTCTAGTAAAAAAGACTAGACAAGATAGTCTGGCATACTGGAAGGTGCCAGAAACACTTGGTTCCCAGACCCTGTGTTAGCTCAGAACTGAAAATATTCCACAAGCCAGCTCCTCAGATAAAGATTGAACTGGTGGCATGTAACACATAAAATAATACTGGTTAAGAGTATGTTTCTTAGCTTAGGTAGATACAACAGAGTAATTGGGCAGATCCTGTCAGGAGGTGAGACAAGAAGACAAAGGGGAACAGGAGCTGGTTAAATGGACTTAGAAATATTGAGTGGAAGGGAGGAATGCATTGTCACAGTGTGGAGAGAATAGTTAGGGTCACTTAGCAAACTGTGTGTAAGTTTCCGTGTAAGAAACTGGCTCAGATTGTAAACTTTCACTTAAAACACTATGAAAAAAATCAAAACCAAAATACAAAAAAAAAAAAAATTAGCTGCTAACCATAAAGTCAACAGTTTGAATCCAGCAGCTGCTCCTTGGAAAACCTATGAGGCAGTTCTACACAGTCCTCTTGGGTCACTACAAGTCACAATCAGCTGGATACAACAGGTTTGGTTTTTCTGAGTTTCATAAAGATAAAAATATATATTTTATAAATATTATATATGTCCCTTTTGAAAAAAAAGAACTGTTTCATAGTGTGTTTCCTCATCTTAGAAATGCTTTATATGTTATTTTGTTAAATCACTATTGTGAAATGTTCTTCCACTGTATTGTATGTGTGTTAAATAGTTTATTTCTTAATAGAACAGTTGTATTGTGTTCCATCTACACTTACTGACATTTAAAGTTACTCCTTTAAAAATAGCCCTGGCTTTTCTAAGCCTCATAATTCCAGTCCTGTAATTATTTAATCCAAATTGTAATCATTCAATACTGAATATACTATGGACTACCAAAAGAGCAAACGTATCTTAAGAAGTACTGGCAAAATGTGCCTTAGAAATGAAGATGGCAAGACTTCCCCTCACATATTTTGGACATATTATCAGGGGGAACCACTCCCTGGAAAAGGACTTCATGCTTGATAAAGCAGAGGGTTAGAGAAAAAGAGGGAGACCTTCAAAGCGATGGACTGACACAGCAGCTGCAACAGTGGACTCAAGGATACTAATGACTGTGAGGACACACAGGACCAATAGTGTTTCTTTCTGTTGTACGCATAGGGTCATTATGAGTCAGAACTGACTTAGAGGCACCTACCAACAGCAACAACAATCATTCAACATCAAATCAGGAGCATATTTCATCACTTTCAAAGCCACACTGAAGTGGTATGATGAAATATCATTCTGAAATATTGGTTCAGTTGTCAGAATATTATATCTTCAAGATTACTCCATCTGTCTGTTTCAATTTTATTTTTTTAATCTCTTGAGAGCTGACAGATAAGTGACAGAAGACAAGACTTTCAGTAAGACAGGCCACTACTGGTATTTTTCCTCCACCTCAGTTGGACTCACCAAAGAAACAGTGACTTATAAAACAAGGAGTGTGATGGGATTGGCTGTTTTTTTTTCACTCTTGAGCTAAATGGACAAACCAGGATCTTGAACCTTAAGGAAAGTATTTACTCTTTACAGAATGCATTTTATACAAAATGCATATTTGAGATAAACAGTATTAGCTTTCATTTGGAGTGGTAAAGTTTAATGGTAATGACATTGAGTAATACATTTCAATATACCTAATACTCTTACTGGAAAATGAACAAAGAAGACAGAAGAAGAATTGATGCCTTTGAATTGTGGTGTTGGAGAAGAATGTTAAGTGTACCATGGACTCCCAAAAGAATAAACAGATCAATCCTGTAAGAAGTACAACCAGAGTGTTCCTTGGAAACCAGGATGGCAAGACTGCAACTGTCAGGAAAGACATTCCCTCGAGAAGGACATGATGCTTGGTAGAGTGAAAGGTCAGTGAAAAAGAGCAAGACATTGGAAGAGAAAGATTGACACAGTGGCCACAACAATGGGCTTACGCATAAAAATGATTGTGGACGTGGCTCAAGACCAGACAGTGTTTCGTTCTGTTGTTCATAGAGTTTCTACGAGTTGGAACCGACTTGATGCACCTAACCACAACAACAATACTCTTGCAATCATTATCACATTTAATATCCCATTTCTAAACATTCAAGATAATGAAACAGGTGTCACAAGAGTGATTTATTCAAACTAAAACACCCATGACATAGAAAGGGAGAAACTAAAATACATTATCTCTCAATTCTGACTACAAAGTGGTACAAACATTTGTTCACTAAGTATCTATTGAGTACCTGTCTGCCAGGCACTCTGCCAGGACCTTGGGGTGTGACTCTCTCAAGGAGCTTGTATTTCAGTGGGGGTGTGGGGTGGATAGTATCAAGTGAGGTAATTTATATTTAGAAATTACATTTCTAAAGAGCACTGTGATCAAGACTGAGATGGCAAGCCAGGGGTAGCCTTCAGAAGATGCAGCATTGAGCTGAGCACTAAAGAATGAGAAGCTACTTAGGTAGAGCAAGAGAAAGAACATCACTAGCGGAGAGAAAAGCAATGTCCCTGACCTTCTAAAAAGAAGTTAACATGTTTGAAGTCAGAGGGCATGTTTTGTGGCACTTGGAAAGAAACCAGACCTCTTTTAGTCTTCCACACTTCAGTAAATGCAGAGGGATCGGACATCCTTTGGGCCTTGTGCAGCAGATTGCAAAAACGGCCACAGTATATTTCAGGAGCAGCAACAAAAGCAAAACCCCAGTGTGCTAGATGGTGCAACCAGAAGGAGAGAGGCATAAGTTCAGTCCATAGGAGATGAAATAGAGCCAGATTATGTAAGACTTTATAAATCATTGAAGGAGTTTGAATCTATTCCAAAGTACATAAGAATTCACTTAAGTTTTTTGAATGAGAAAGCAACTCTACCCACAATTTTAAGTGTAAGATTTGTTTGGCCAATGAGTAGATGGTGGCACTATTTACTTAAAGTGACTACCTAACTTACCCTCCAAACAAGGATAGTTCTGAGAATGAAAAGCAACTTTACGTATAAAAACACCATGACAGTCAACAGGTCTAAACTGTAACTGTCAGGATGTATTGTGTCTTAGCCATCTAGGGCTGCTGTTACTGAAAATATTGCCAGTAGGTGAGTTTAACAAAGATAAATTTACTCATTTACAGTAAGGTAGGCTAAAAGTTCAAATTTAGGGCACCAGCTCCAGAGGAAATCGTTCTCTGTTTGCAGGCTCTGAGGCAGATCCTCTTCCCCTGGACTAGGAGTTTCTCAGGCACAGAGACCCAAATCCAAAGGGTGTGTTCTGCCCCCATTGCTTCTTTTCCAATGAGATGAGGTCCCCAACTCTGTTTGCTTCTCTTTCCTTTTACTTCCCAAGAGATTGCCTCAACACACAATATAAGCTTGTAGATTGAGTCCTACCTCACTAATGCAACAGCTGCCCAGTCTCCCTTATTAACTCAGAGTCAGAATTTACAACATTCAGAAAAAAATCACACAATACCAGAAATCATGGCCTAGCCAAATTAAGACACATTTTGGGGGGAGCAAAATACAATCCAATAGGTGGCTTCTTCTATGTAAAATATTATCACTTGGCTTTAAATAGCAATGTTTATTTAGTTAATGATTCCATGGATCATTTAGGAGAGATTTGTAGTCTGTACCAGCTTGCTTTATTTCCACTGGACTCAGTGGCAGAATCGGAAAGCCGTTTGGTAGTTGGGTGATGTAAAACGGCCTCTAGATCATCCTAGGCTCATGTGTCTGGCTGTTGGAAGGTGGTCAACATGCCACTTGTGCCTCACTGATCACTCTGCCTCCTCCACATATGGGCTACAGGGTTCTAGAAACAGCAAAAGTAAAAGCTGTAAGACCTCTTTAGGCTTGGATTCAGAATTGAAGCAACCTGTAACTCATCATTTCTACTACCTTTAGTATGCCAAAGAAAGCCACAAGGCCAGCACAAATTGAAGAAGTGAGGAATCAGACTCTACACACTGGTGGAAGCCATTGCAAAGCACTGTAGACATTTATGCAGTCTGCTACTCAAGATACACTGTACTTAATCACACTACATGTACTGGAGTGCAAAAAACTAAAGAAAGTAGAACATCTTTCCAAGAGCCACAAAACATGGAGATACTGCCCTTTGACATCAAAAACAGGTCTTAGGAAAAACCATCACCTTTGGATGCCAGACCAGGACCTCAAAATATTGAAGAGAATTGACAGTCTGACAGCTTACCTAAAATGTGCCCACTCCATAAGCACTCCATGGTCTCATAGTGAAGTGGTAACCTGTTGCCATCAAGTCAGTGCCTACTCATAGTTATCTTTTAGGACAGAGTGGAGCTTCCTCCATAGGGCTTCCAAGCTGTAAATTCTTATGGAAGTAGACGTCTACATCTTTCTCCTATGGAGCTGCTGGTTGGTTAGAACTGCCAACATTCTGGTCAGCAGCTGAATTCTTAACTACTGTTCCATCAGGGCTCCCTCATAGTGAAACTAACAATCATGAAAAATACAGTGCTGTTGAGCTCATTCTGACTCATAGCAACCCTATAGAACAGAGTAGAACTAATTCTTAGCATTTCTAAGGAGCAGCTGGTGGATTTGAATTGTTGACCTTTTGGTTTATAGCCAAGTTCTTACTAGTTAGAGCACCATCAAACCTCCTCACTTTTAAAGCCAATGGCTTAAGTCAAACTTCTCTACTAGTTACATTGATCAAACCAGGAAGCTATTTGTCCATTCCTGCCCTGTATCTCCTGGTATCTCAGGCAGACTTTGGGGCAAGATACTCACAGTCTGGATTCTTTCCCTTGGACAGATGTATTGACGGCAGTTGAAAAATTCATGGCCATGTTGAGACCATTAATTAAATGCCTGTAAAGTGTTAAAGAGTAAAGATATCACCTTGAACACTGAGGTGGGCCTAATGCAAGCCATGGTATTTTCAATGGCATCATATGCATGTGAAAGCTGGACAACAAATAAGGAAGACAGAAGAATTGATGCCTTTGAGCTGTGGTGTTAGAGAAGAATATTGAATGTGCCTTGGACTACCAAAAGAACAAACAGATCTGTTCTGGAAGAAGTACAACCAGAGTCTTCCTTGGAAGCAAAGATACTGAGACTGCATTTTATATAGTTTGCACATATTGTCAGGAGGGATCAGTCCTTAGATAAGGACATCATGCTTGGTAAAGTGAAGGGTCAATGAGAAACAAGAAGACCCTCAACAAGGTGGATTGACACAGCAGCTGCAATGAGAGACTTAAGCATAAAAATGATTGTGGGCATGGCACAAGACTGGGCAGTGTTTTGTTCTATTGTGCATAGGGTAACTATGAGCTGGAACAAACTCAACAACACTCAACAACAACAGCCTTGCTAAATTTTTTTCCTTAGGATGTTCCGCAAGCATCACTTAACATAGGAAGGACATGCCAAATCCAACAGTCTCATGACCTATTTTGAGATCTAACTTTGTTGAGGTACTTAAACCTTGTCCTACGTAGAGTCCCAGCTGCCCATTAGTCCACATTGTCACCAAATCCCCACCTACTGCTATATGTAATGGACTGAGTCTCAACAGAAGACTTTGTTTTTAAAAGCTTCCCAGAGTATCTTGTTGAGCAATCAGATCTGGAAACCACTGATCTTATCAACAAGTTGATACTAGGACCTAGATTCTTCATTTAATCATGCTGTCAATGACATTTGTGTTTTCTCTGAACTAGAGAAAATATAATATGTATATTATTTTCTAAGAAAAGACAAATTATTATTTCAGCTTATCTGAAGTATTTTTATTTTTACTAGGAAATTTTATGCCCTTAAATAAAGAAATCGTCCAACTTGCGATATACTTCTCCAATTTCAGACACCTGCTTCCTGTAAATTAGGATAGTTTCTGAGGGATATGCCCAGCTGATGCCCCTTTTAGATTGTGACTCTACAAGACGGATCCATTATTCTCCTGAAAAGAAGGTAGAAATGTATAAAAATGAACAAAAGCCACCACAGAGTACACAGATGGAATATTTCTGCTCAGTCACACAGGAACAAGTGATACACATAATTAGTACAAAGACCCACGCTTACCTTTTCTTTCCTTTGTACACACTGAACACTGTTAAGGTCACAACAATACTAATGGCTAAATTACTGAGTATCCCACTACATGCAAGACTTTTCACTAAGCATTTTATTTGCATTAGTCTATTTAAGTCTCACCAAATTATGAAGTAGTTGTATTAACTTTACTTTCAAGATGAAGAATTCAAGAATTTGTCCAAGTTCACAAATCTGGTAACTGGTGGAGTAACAATTCAACACAGGTTGTCATAGCCTAAAGCCCATCAGTTCAACCATTACTGAAACCTGTCATAGAGTGCTATTGCTTGTCTATTAGTTTTCTGTACTATGGTAGCTTACCTTTTTTTACGATTCTTGAAGTTATACAACCAGTATTCCAAATTCCAGTACCATCATCCTCAATGGACAGGTTTCAGCAGAGTTTCCATACTCAGGCAGACTAGGAAGAAAGGCCTGGCTGGTGATTTACTTTCAAAAATATTAGCCAATGAAAATCTTATGGATCACAGCTTAATACTGTCTGACTTGCATGATGTCTTAGACAAGACATCAAGAGTGATCAGTTACTAGAGGAAGGCATCATTTTTGATGAAGTAGAGGCATGGGAGACCCTTGGTGAGATATATTGGCACTGTAGCTGCAGCAATGGACATAAATGTGTTGAAGATGGAAGGATAACACAGGACTGGACAATGTTTCATTCTGTTGTATGTAAAGTCATCGTGAGTAGGAGTAAATGCAATGACAGTTATCTATCTACCTGTAGAGCGAGGTGACTGTAGTGGAGAAGTTGGCAAAATCTGAAATCATGGCTGTGGTTTGTCAGCATACACTTAGTAAAGACCACAAATTTGACTTCAGAAAGTAGGAGTCTTCCAAACCCAAGTACCAATCTATAATGCAGATAAATGTATAACTATTCCCAGGAAAAAGCAAAGGAAGTGTCATATTTAATAACTATGTTCATGCTCTTGCCTTTTTCTCACTTAGAGAACATATTAAGCTAAGGTGGGTTTTTTTGTTTGTTTTTGCAGGGTAGATGTTGTTTTGTTTCCATTTCTCATTTGGATGTATCAATGAGATAAAAATTTCTTTTCTACTTGATCAATAAAAAACAGTAGCATTTGGGTACTGCCAACCAAATGAACAGAGGTCTTCAGGATTGAGAAGTCAATCACTGGTCCCTTGAATGGAACCAAAAGGAAATCTATGTAAGTCCTTGTCTCCCATATGTCATGATATGGATCTTCCTGCAAGAAAAGCGACATTTAACCAATTTCTAAGCAGGTCAAGATTTTTTTTTGTTGTTTGTTTTGTTTTCATAGCTACTAAAGGAAAAATTGCCATGCATTTATTACTCCTAATTAGAAGTAGGAAACCCTGGTAGCATAGTGGCTAAGTGCTACATCTGCTAACCAAAAGGTTGGTGATTTGAATCTACCAGGCACTCCTTGGAATCTAAGGAGCAGTTCTACTCTGCCCTGTAGTGTCTCTATGAGTCAGAATCGACTTGATGGCACTGGGTTTAACTAGATGTAATGTTATTTGAAAATAATCTGTTCCCTAGTACCAAGAAATCACTTCAGATAATCTGAACATAGTTTTACACTGTGAACTTTTGCTGAACACGCTTTCTAAATGTTTTAATCAAGATTTTTCAAACATACCACACATTGATGTATCACTTCTTTATCTTGTTTCTGTTCTTATCCTGTCTTCTAAATGACAATTTGTCCTTTTAAACTTCTGCAGCAAATGACATAAGTGCTTTTGTCAGATATATTCATAGACACTATCTTCATTAAATGGGATATTTAAATATTGTAGTGAACCTTTATTTTGTCCTGAATGTCATACATGGAACTTTCCTACTGTTTTCATGTAAAAGTTTAAATGAATTATTATAAACTATATAAATTTCTTTTAAGGCCCTCCACGTGTTACAAACAGTTGGAGCTTAACAATCAATCAAAAGTTTGGTGGTCTGAATCCATCCCGTGGTGCCATAGAAAAAAGGGACTTGCTATCTACTTCAGTAAAATTTTGTTGTTGTTTTTAGGTGCCAACAAGTTGCTTCCAACTCATAGCAACTCTACGTGCAACAGAACAAAACTCTGCCCAGTCTTGGGTCATTCTCACAATCTTTTTTATGCTTGAGTTCTTTGTTGCAGCCTCTGTGTCGCTCTATCTCTTTGAAAGTCTTTCTATTTTACAGTCACTGAAAACCCCGCAGAGAACATTTCTACTCTGAGACATTAGAGGTCACCATATGTTAGAAACAGACTCCACAACAGTGTGGTTGAGTTTTTAGGTTTTTGATTTTAAGTGTAGTCTAGCAAGTCAAAGGTAATCATTTTGTTACTGTTGTTACATGCCATCAAGTCAGATCCAGCTCATTGTGACCATATGTGTAGTGGAGTGCAACACTGCCCAGACCTGCACCATCCCAATTGCTGCTATACTTGAGCCCATAACTGTAGCCAGTGTGCCAGTCCATCTCTTTGAGGGTCTTCCTCCCTTTCTCTGATCCTGTACCAATCCTCACGGTTTTCCCCAGGGACTGACCCCTCCTGATAACGTGTCCAGTGTACCTGAGACAGACTCTCAGCATCTTGACTCCTAAGGATTATCTGGCTGTACTTTTTCCAGTTACAAATTTGTTCATTCTTCTGGCATTCTCTGTAACTCAACTCTTTTTTGGTCTTTATTCATCATCCAGCTTTTGCATGCATATAAGGGAGTTGGACATTGATGATGGATGCAAGTAAAATGAAATTCTGATGACTTCAACATTTTCTCCATTTATTATGGTGTTGTTTATTGGCCTAGTTGTAAGGATTTTAGTTTTCTTTGTGCTGAGATATAATCCATACTGAAGTCTTTGATCTTCTACAGAAGATTTTTCAAGTCCTCTTCACTTTCAGCAAGCAAGGAATGTCTTCTGTGTATCACAGGTTGTTAATGAGATATCCACTAATCCTGATACCACATTCTTCTTTATACAGTGCAGCTTTTCAGATTATTTGCTCAGGGTCTAGACTGAATAAGTATAATTAATGACTACAACCCTAATACATACTCCCCCTCATTTTAAACTACACAATACCTCCTTGTTCTGTGTGGACAACTGCCTCTTGGTCTATGTGCAGGTTCTACATGTGCAAAATTAAGTGCTCTGGAATTAACCTTTCTTCACAATGCTATCCATAATTTGTTGAGATTGAACTTCTTCCTTCAGGACCATCAGTACTTGATCTTACAGTACCTCTTGAAATGTTTGAATGTTGATCAATTCTTTTTGGTACACTGACTCTATGTATCACTTCCATCTTCTCTTGATACTTCTTGCAAAATTTTCCCCTGGAATAATTAAAATCGCAACTCGAGTCCTGAATTTTTTCTTCAGTTTTTTTTAGCTTGAAAGTTCTTCCAGCTGAACATTTCTTTTCTTTGGTTTTCTAACTTCAGGTCTTTATGGATTTCAATATAATAGTTTGTGTTCTGGAGCCACACTTTGAAATCTTCTGTTCAAGTCTTTCACTTCATTACTTCTTCCATTCTTTTCAGATACTCTGTGTTTAAGGGTAAGTTTCAGAGTCTCTTTTGGTGTCCCTTTTTGTCTTTCTTTCCTGATTTTTAATGACCTCTAGCTTTTTTCATGTATTCTTTGATCATTAGTGTTGAATGCATCAAATCTGTTCTTAAGATGGTCTCTAAATTCAGGAGGGGTATATTCAAGGTCATATTTTGGCTGTCCTAGAATCGGTGTAATTTTCTTCAGCTTCAACTGGAATGTGCATATGAGCTATTGATTGTTCTGTAATCAGCCCCTGGCCTTGTTCTGACTAATGATACTGAGCTTTTCTATTGTCTCTTCCCAAAGATGTAGTCGATTTGATTCTCATGTATTCCTTCTGGCAAGGTCCATCTGTATAGCTGCCATTTATGTTGTTAGAAACAATATTTGCAATGAAGAAATTATTAGCCTTGCAAAATCCTACCATGCAATTTTCTGCATAGATCCTATCGCTAAGACCACATTTCTAACTATTAATCTTTCTACTTTGTTTCCATATTTTGCGTTTCAATCACTAGCAATTATGAACACACCTTGATTGCTTGTTTGATCAATTTCAGACAGTTGATGGGGGTAAAAGTCTACAGTTTCTTCACCTTCAGCCTTAGTGATTGGTGTGTGACTTTGAATAATAATTGTATTAACTGGAGTTCCTTATAGGGGCATGGAGTATCCTATCAATGACAGCATTGTACTTCAGGATAGATCTTGAGGTGTTCTCTTTTACAGTGAATGTGATGCCCTTCCTCTTCAATTTACCATTCCTGGGCTAGTAGTCTGTCTGCTTCAACATGGCCAATACCAGTCCATTTTAGCTCACTGATGCCTAGAATATTTATCTTTATTTTTCCATTTCATTTTTTGACAACTTCCAAATTATCATAGATTAATACTTTGTGCATTCCATGTTCCAATGATTAATAGATGTTTGGAGTTGTTTCTTCTTATTTCAAATGGAGCCACATCAGCAAATGAAGATCCTGAAGGCTTTACTCCATCCTTATCACTAAAGTCGAATCTACACTGAAGAGATAGTTCTTCCCTATCTGCATTTTGAGTGCTTTCAGCATGAAGGGCTCAACTTCTGGCATTATATCAGACAATGTTCATCTGCTATAAAAAAAAAAAAAAATCAATTTGTAGCATCCATAAAACTGACCTGTAATACAATGCCACAAGGTGGGTCCAAGTATTTATGTGAGTGTATCTAGATGCAGTTCAAAGGAATATAACCGTATATTTTCTGAGAGTATACTCAATTTCAGAAGCCCTCTCACCTCCTTCAACTTGTTATCAAGACTAAAGGGAACATGGGGAGGGAGGATTAGAACTAATTGGTCCAGCTATCAACGTTTGGCCCCTAGGGTCGCCATGAGTCGGATCCGACTCGATGGCACTTGGCTTTTTTTTGGCTTATCAACGTTTAGAGACCAATGCTTATTGTTTAGCCAAGTAGCGTAGGGTGAAGTCTTGTCAGTAATGCAAACTCTACCTGAATTGGTTATACCTGAATCTGACAGTGACAGATCAAGAACAGACTGAGGATTCTCAACATATGAAATGCACATGAGTCTCAATAAGTCTCACAGAAGATACATGTTTTCTTTTACATGCTAAGTTTAGTTTCTAATAATTGCTGGTAGGAAAAAAAAAGAGGAAGTATATCTTCCTCCTTGAAACAACTTGATAAAATACTATATCTACATCCAACCAGAGTTGTGTTGGGATCCCTAATTTTAAAAAGTACCCAAGAAGTAGATTTACACACAGCCAAGCTGTCTGGACAAATGGGTCTGAAAACTCACTTTGTGGGACTAAATGATTTAGATGAGCTGTCTCCATTAATCAAATTACATAAGAAATGACCAGATGCTTACTGCGTGCTCTATAGAGATTGACACTGACAGTCAAAGCTGGGAGTTTTAATGAAGAGACTTAATTAAGATACACATCATTTTCAGAAATATGAGACCTTAAGTCTGAGAAAATCACTGCTGAACTTAGCTCTGCTATACTAATTAGCAAAGATAGGCAATGCAGAAAATCAGGCTGTTAGAAAAAAGGATGCTAAAGAGTGGCTTTACAGGGCATTACCCAAATTACTGGGAGTCTGATCCCATGACAGAGACTTTTTTAGATTTGACAAGGACAAGACATTAAAAGATATCTGGTAGACCTCCCAAGAAGATAAGCAAGAATGAAAAGTAAGTACAAATTCTTCTGTTATCAAACATTTAAAGATAATTTCCATTCACATTTTCATAAATACTTGCTCTCTGGATCTTTGAATACCCAAAATGCACTATTTTATGACCGTGCAGTTCCTCTGTGGCACATACCAGCAACATACTACACTGCTAATTAAAAAGTTGGTGGTTTGAGTCTACTAAGAATCTTCTCAGTGGAAAAGCTTGGTGAACTAGTTCCAAAACATCAGCCACTGAAAAACTCTGCAGTTCTCGTTATCACACACAAGGATTCCCCAGGAGTTGCCATCAGTTTGACAGCAACTAGTTTTATGATCTACCTTTTCCTGAAATTATACTTTAAATGTGTTCAAATATCTCAAAATTCATCTACATTTTCGTCTGAAATGTCTTCAAAATACTCCATTTTTAGATGTGCCAATATTCTAGCTACAACAAGTACACAACAAACCACTCCAAAATGTGGTAAAACAGCATCAGGAATTTTCCTCACAAACTTGCAGCTTGGCAGAGTTCATTAGCTAGTCTATGCTGTGTTTGGCATGAGTTGCAGTGTCTCAAAGCCTGGATGATGTGATCATGTGGCGTCTCAGTTGCTAGCATGACTGGGTAGATACTGTCAGCAGGGACCTTAGCAGACTGTTTTCTAGAACACATACACATGACCTTTACGTGTGGCCTGGGCCTTCTCATGACACGGTGGCTAGGTTTCAAGAAAGAAAATTCCAGTGAGAAAAAATCAGGTGGGAATCATGTTACCTTTCACAATCAACAATTGGAAGTCATGCAATGTATTTCCATCATATTTTATTCATTAAAGAAATCATGAAGTCCTGTGTAGGTTTGAGAAGAGGAAAACATTAAAACTGTTAATGGAAAAGTGTCAAGATTAGTCAAAAGCATATAAAACTTGGAAATACTGTTATGATTTCTTTAGCTACTTAAAACTGTTAAATAGTTGTTTAAAACTGTCACAATTATAATAAACGCTACAACAGCAATTCCAAATCTACATTTCTGAAGACTTAGACAATTATTTCCTTTGGTATATTCTGAGAATAGTGATTACTAGGTCAAAGCTGATGCACATTTTAAAGACAATTGACAAATACTGGCAAATTACCCTTCAGGAAGATAATAACCATTTAGATCCCGAAAGGCAATTAACTGAAAAGCCTACTTTACAATGAGACTATAAATACAGGTCATTATCAGACTTCTTCACATTGCTGTGTTGTTGTTAGGTGCTATCAAGTCAGTTCCCACCCATAGCAACCCTGTACACAACAGAATAAAACACTGTCCAGAAATATTTTTATGCTTAAGCCCATTGTTTCAGCTACTGTGTCAATCCATCTCATCAAGGATCTTGCTCTTTTCCATTGATCCTCTACTCTACCAAGCATGATGTCCTTCTCTTGGGATTGAGTTCTCCTGACAAGTCCAAAATGTGTGAGATGCAGTCTCACTATCTTTGCTTCCAAGGAGCACTCTGGTTGTACTTCTTCCAGGGCAGTCCCTGGTGCATTCAGTATTCTTCACCAACAGCACAATTCAAAGACATCAGTTCTTCTTCTGTCTTCCTTATTCATTGTCCAGCTTTCATATGCATATGATGTAGTTGAAAATACCATGGCCTCAGTCAAGTGTACTCTAGTCTCCAAGGTGTTATCTTTACTTTTCAGTACTTTAAAAAGGTCTTTTGTGGCAGAGTTTCCCAATGGAATTCATCTTCTGATTTCTTGACTGCTACTTCCATGGACGTTGTTTGTGGAATCAAATAAAATGAAATCATTGATAACCTCAGTCCTTTCTCCATTTATTATGATGTTGTTTATTGGTCCAGTTGTGAGCACTTTTGTTTTCCTGATGCTGAGGTGTGTTCCATACTAAAGGCTGTGGCTTTTGATCTTTGTCGGTAAGCATTTCAAATCCTCTTCACATCCAGCAAGTAGAGTTAGGTCACCTGCATAATGTAGGTTGTTAATGACTCATCCTCCAATCCTGATGCCTCTTTCTTCTTACTGTAATCCAGCTTCTCAGATTATTTGCTCAGAATACAGATGGAAAACATGTGGTGAAAGGCTACAACTCTAACACACACCTTTTCTGACTTTAAACCAAGCAGTGTTTCCTTGTTCTATCCACATTAGCCAGTACTATCTTATTTGAAGTTTGAATTCATGTGATTACTAGTATTTTGATAGAATCTGCTCAGTGGCAATGGTTTGTGCATTTTTGGTTTAATGGCTATATTTGTCTACCATGTGCCTATCAGTTGGTCTTACTGTGGTAGCTGTTGCATTATTCTGATATTGGAAGCTTTGCCACCAGTATTTCAAACACCAGCAGGGTCAACCATGGTGGAAAGATTTCAGTGGAGCTTCCAGACTAAGATGGACTAAGACAGATCTGGCAGTTTACTTCTAAAAACATTGTCCATTTAAAATCTTATGAATAGCAGCAGAATATTATTTGATACAGTGACTAAAGATGAATGTCACAGATTGGAAGGTACTCAAAACACAGCTAAAGAAGAACTGTCTACTCAAAGTTAGCCTTAATGACTTGAATGGAATGAAGCTTTTGGAGACTTCACCTGCTAATGTGGCCTAACTCAAATGGAGAAACAAATCTGCAAATATCTATGAATACCTGGAATGTGGAATGTATAAAGTATGAATCCAATTGGATTCACTGGATATCATCATATTCATTGGATATCAAAAGTTGAATATCATCAAAAATGAAATGGAATACATAAAGATGAATGTTTTAGGCTTTAATGAGCTTACATGGACTGATATTGACCACATTGTATGAGATAGTCAATAGCCTAACAGTCCAGGAGTGACAAATTGAAGAGGAATGGTACCATGTTTCATCATCAAGCTCTATCCAAAAGTCCAACACTATCAATGACAACATAATACTCGTATACCCGTAAGGAAGAGTAGTTAATACAGCTGTTATTCAAATTCATGCACCAACCACTAAGGACAAAGATGAAAAAATTGAAGATTGTTACCAACTTCTACAGTCTAAAATGTATCAAAAATGCAATCAAGATGCATTAATAATTATTGGTAACTGGAATGAGAAAGTTGGAAATGAAGTAGGATTGGTGGTTGGAAAATACAGCCTTGGTGATAGAAACAATGCTGGAGATCACAAGATAGAACTTTGCAAGACCAATAATTTCTTCATTTCAAATACCTTTTTACAACAATATAAAAAGAGACTATACACATGGACTTAACTAGATGGAATACTGAAGAATCAAGCTACATCTGTGGAAAGATAGGGTGGAAACACTCAATATCATCTGTCAGAACAAGGCCAGGGGCAGATAGTGGAACACATCTTCAAATGCTCATACGCAAGTTCAAGTTGAAGCTGAAGAAAACAAAGTCCGTAAGACCAAGGTACAACCTTGAG
Organism: Heterohyrax brucei; assembly: GCA_028571685.1. Lineage (NCBI taxonomy): Eukaryota > Metazoa > Chordata > Mammalia > Hyracoidea > Procaviidae > Heterohyrax > Heterohyrax brucei. The sequence goes on from CM053147.1 coordinate 24,798,468, forward strand.
TATATCCCACCTGAGTTTAGAGACCATCTCAAGAATAGATTTGACACATTGAACACTAAGAACTGAAGACCAGATGAGTTGTTAGAATGATGTCAAAGATATCATATATGAAGAAGGCAAGAGGTCTTTAAAAAGACAGGAAAGAAAAGCAAAGACCAGAAGGAAGGTCAGAGGAGACTCTGATACTAACTCTTGCACATACCTTAGCTGAAGCTAAAGGGAGAAATGATCAAGTAAATGAACTGAAGATTCCAAAGGTCTACTAGAGAAGACAAAGTATTATAATGAAATGTGCAACGACCTGGAGATGGGAAACAAAAAGGAAAGAACCCTTCTCAAGCTGCAAGAACTGAAAGAAAAAATCCAAGCCTCAAGTTGCAAGATTCCACAGGGAAAATACTGAATATCAAAGGAAACCACAAAAGAAGATGAAAGGAATACAGAGAGTCACTTTACTAGAAAAGACTGGTTGACATTCAACTATTTCAGAAGGTAGTGTATAATCAGGAACTGATAGCACTGAAGGAGGAGATCTAAGCTGCAATGAAGGCACTGGAGAAAAATAATAATGAAGATAACATATCTTTGACTTTAATCACATTGTATTGCATAAATTCATGGAGTACAACTAGAGTTTTGTCTGTATAATATTGCCTGTATATGTGAGATAAAAATTCTTAACTCTGTCAAGTTTCCTTCTGTTCTCATAAATGTTTTCTCTATTCCCAGTTTACTAACCACAAAGTCCTTTTTTAATTGTTTTGTTGTTGCTGTTGTTGAGCTACAATTCCCATACCATAAGAACATCTTTTTAAGTACATGAGAGAGTTGGATATTCACATCGTTGCGCAATCCTTACCACTGACTAACACTGGAACACTTTGATCATCTTAAAAAGAAATCATTGATGGTTACTCTTTGGTCTTCCTTTTTCCCACTCCTTGGCAACCATTACTGTATTTTTCTGTTTCTATGAATTTGCCTATTCTGGACAGTTCATATAAATAGAATCATATATGACTTTTTCTGTCTGGCCTATTTCACTTAGAATGAAGTTTTACAAATCCATACTGTGGCATGTAAAACATTTCAGTGCTTTGTAATGCCAAATAATATTCCATTGTATGGATGTATCACATTTACTATTTACCAGTTGCTGGATATTTGCAACATTTCTACTTTCTGGCTGTTTTCGATAATGGTACTAAAGTAATTGTATATTCATTTTTATGTGAACGTAATGTTTTCAATTCTCTTGCATATGTAAATAAATGCCTTTTATTTTATAAAATACTTTTGCTGCACCTGTCAAAATAATTTTTAAACGTATACCATCATTCTCATGCTTTGATCTCCCGTCTTGAACCCCCTTTCGTTCCTGGAGTCAGTTTTACTTAACTTAGGCTATTTGGTATACTCATTTTCTGCTTGTTTTATGTAGAAAAGTTGGCACTATTTTTGTAAGCTAGGATTATTTATTATTTCCTTTCTTACTGAACTTAGTCTGCTGTTTTCAGCTCTAGAGATATTTCTGAATCCTGATTCTACTCCAGTTTATGTAAGCCATTCATTTTACACTGCTAGATGAATATTGATCAGTTTTATAGCTATGTGTCTGTGTCTCAAGTCACTAACAAATTTCAAATAGGAAGATGTGAATTACTGATCAACTTCTATCTTGGAATATTTTATAACAGTCGCATAACAAGATAGAATTCACTCATTTTCTACAATCATCCTGTCTGCATGTCAATATTTTGACTCAAAGACCCTGCTGAATGATTTGCTCAAAACATGATCGCAGTCAAACCAGTTAGGTTTTGGCAAGGTTTATTCAGTCTGTACATACTGACTTACAACTAATCAATATACCCTTTTCTGTGTATGAACATCTATCATAATTCAACCCTTACTGTTCTCTAATATTAACTGTCAGCCAACTGATTCACATTTTTCAGGACAAAGTCCTTCCAAAAAAAAATCATGTCTTTCATATTTTTTCCCTGCTCTACATTCTGTAATCTTTCTCTTTTTTCATAATGTGTCATAAATCACAGATGATGTGGCAATGGCTAAATTGCCACTTTAGTGCCTGCTTTGTAAGCACAAAATCCTGCCTGGAGAAATGATGAGAGAAAGGACAGCGTAATTCACAGTATGTCTGGGTGCTGGTGGTTCTTGAGCCACAGTTTACAGAAACTTGAGTATTTATCTATAATCAGTAATCCAATTTAACATTTCTTACCCAAATGTTTGATAACTGTATGTTATCACTAAAGATAATAAGTGATAGATTTATAGAATACCACTTGAGGTAAGAATTTTAGGAGTATCCAGAAATTTCTAATTCAGGTGGCCAGAGGATCATAAATATTTTGAAATCGTCTTCAGGGCATACATATGCAAATCTGAAAATATGTAAATAAGGACATCTTTACCTGAGATGAGGCTAATGAATGTTTAATGAATTATTGAGTGATGTAACCTTTGTGTGACAGTGCTGCTTCTGATTTTAATGCTTGCATATAAGGCACTGATTTAAATTTTTATCTTTCATCATTGATTAATGGTTAATAAAGACAAGCTTGGATATATTCTATTACGGAATAAAATGACAAAATGTTACTACTACCCAAGAGGACAAAAATTGAAAAAGCTAATAAAGCCCTACTTTGTTATTTTTAACACCATATTTATAGAAATATATTCAGATGAATAAAAGCTTTATGACAACCCAAAGCTTTCATGTTCTGTTTCTGAATATGATGAATAGGCAGGCACTGCTACAAAACAGAAGGAAAGGTAAATCCTAACAATGCTCAATTCTAGAACGTGTCCATGACCTTTTATGCCTTATACCGCATAATATGTTATTCATAGAACATCGGTAACTATGTGACATACAGCCTTATACATAGTGGATCAAAGCATTGACCTGGGAAATGAAAGATTTTAATTCTTTTTGTGGTTCTGTCACTAACTGTTTTACACTAAATAACCTATTCAATTATTCATTCGTTCACTCAATAAATTTCAGGAAATTCCTGCCATATGCTATGCACTCTTCCAGTTAATGTTCTCGTTAGATACCATCGAGTTGGTTCTGACTCATAGCCATTCTGTGACCAACAATGTGAAACACTGCCTGGTCTTGCGCCATGTCCACAATTGTTTTTATGCTTAAGCCTATTGTTGAGTCCACTTTGTCAATCCATCTCGCAGAGGATCTTCCTCTTTTTCACTGACTGCCACCCTACCGAACATGAAGGCTTTCTCCAGGGACTGATCCTTCCTGACAACATGTCCAAAGTATGTAAGATGCAGTCTTGGCTTCCAAGGAGCACTCTGGTTGTACCTCTTCCAGAGCAGATCTGTTTGTTCTTTTGGTGGTCCATGGTACTTGAGTCGGGTCTGACTCAATGGCATTTGGCTTTTTGGTACATTCAGCTTTCTTCTCCAACACCACAATTCAAAGGCATCAATTCTTCTTCTGTCTTTTTTGTTCATCATCCAGCTTTCACATGCATATGATGTGATTGAAAATACCATGGCTTGGGTTAGGTGCACTTTAGTCTTCAAGCCTGTATCTTTAGTTTTCAATTCTTTAAAGTGGTCCTTTGTGGCAGATTTTCCCAATGGAATGTATCTTTTGATTTCTTGACTGCTGCTTCCATGGGCATTGATTGTGGGCCCAAGTGAAATGAAAACCTTGACAACTTCAATCTTTTCTCCAGTTATAACAACATTGCTTACTGGTCCAGTTGTGAGGATTTTTTTTTTCCTGATGTTGAGGTGCTATCCATACTGAAGGCAGTGCTCCTTGATCTTCATTGATAGGTGTCTCAAATCTTCACTTCCTTCAAGTAAGATGGTGTCATCTGCATAACGTAGGTTGTTAATGAGTCGTCCTCCAATATTGATGCTTTTTTCTTCTTCACAGAATCCAGCTTTTCGGGTTATTTGTTTGGCATACAGATTGAAAAGTTATGGTAAAGGGTACAACCCTGACACACATCTTTCCTGACTTTAAACAATGCAGGGTTCCCTTGTTCTGTGTGCACAACTGCCTCTTGATCCATATACAGATCCCTTGAGAGTGCCGTTAGGTGTTCTGGAATTCCCATTCTCTCCAATGTTAGCTGTAATTTAGTATGATCCACACAGTCAAATGCTTTTGCATAGGCAATGAAACCCAAGTAAACATCTTTCTGGTATTCTTTGCTTTCAGCCAAGATCCATCTGACATCAGCAATGGTATCCCTGGTTCCACATGCTCTTCTGAGTCCAGATTGAATTTCTGGCAGTTCCTTGTGAATATACCATCGCAGTGGCTTTTGAATGATCTTGAGCAAAATTTTGCTTGCGTGTGATAGCAACAAAATTGCTCAGTAATTTCCATGTTTGATAGGGTCACCTTTCTTTGGAATGGGCATAAATAGGGATCTCTTCCAGTCAGTTGGGCAGGTAGTTGCCCTCAGATTTTCTTGGCATAGATATGTGAACACTCCAGCACTACATCTGTTTGTTGAAATACCTCAACTAACACTCCATCAATTCCTGGAGCCTTGTTTTTTGCCATCGCCTTCAGTGTAGCTTCAACTTCTTCCTTCAGTATCATTGGTTCCTGATCATATGCTACCTCTTCAAATGGCTGAACATCTACTAGTTCTTTCTGGTATAATGACTCTGTGTGTTTCTTCCATCTTCTTTCGATGCTCCCTGAATGATTTAACAATTTCCCTGTAGACTCTTTCGCTATTGCAGCTCAAGGCTTGAATTTTTCTTCAGTTCTTTCAGCTTGAGAAATGCAGAACATATTCCTCCCTTCTGGTTTTCCATTTCCAGTTCTTGGCACATGTCGTTATAATACTTCCTTTTGTCTTCTCAAGCTGCTCCTTGAAATCTGTTTAGGTCTTACTTCGTCATTTTTTCCTTTTGTCTTAGCTGCTCAACATTCAAGAGCAAGTTTCAGAGTCTCCTCTGATATCCAATATGGTCTTTCTTTCTTTCCTGTCTTTTTAATGACCTCTTGCTCTCCTCATGGATGATGTCATTCCACAATTTGTCTGGTCTTCAGTCATTAGTGATCAGCACATCAAACCTGTTTTTGAGATGGTCTTTAAACTCAGAAGGGATATAATCAAGGTTGTACTTTGGCTCTTGTAGACTTGTTCTAATTTTCTTTAGTTTCAATTTGAATTTGCATATCAGCAATTGACCGTCTGTGCTGCAGTCAGCACCTGGTCTTGTTCTGACTGCTGATGTGGAGTTTTCCATTGTCTGTTTCCACAGAGGTAGTCAGTTTGGTTCCTGTGTGGCCCATCTAGTGAGGTCCATGTGTTCAGTCACTGTTTGTGTTGATTAAAAAAAGGTATTTGCAATGAAAAAGTTGTTAGCCTCACAAAATTCTATCGTGTGACCTCCAGCATTGTTTCTATCACCAAAACCATATTTTCCAATTATCAGTCCTTTTTCTTTGTTTCCAACTTTTGTATTCCATTTGCCAGTAGTTATGAATGCATTCTGAATACATGTTCTATCGATTTCAGACTTCAGAAACTGTTAAAAAACCTTCAACCTCTTCATCTTTGGTCTTAGTTGGTGAGTAAATCTGAATAATAGTTTTATTAATGGGTCTTCCTTGTAGGCATGTGGATATTATCACATCACTGACAACATTGTACTTCAGGACAGATCTTGAAAGTTTCTTTTTGATGATGAATGCAACACCATTCCTCTTCAAGTTTTCATCCCAAGAATAGTAGATCATATGATTGTCAAATTCAAAATGGCCAAAACAGGTCCACTTGAGCTCACTAATGCCTAGGATGGCAATGTTTATTCATTTGATTTCATTTCTGATGAATTCATACTTTGTACATTCCACATCCCAATTATTAGTATATGTTTGCTCCTATTTCTTCTCATTTTGAGTCATGCCACATCAGCGAACAAAGATCCCAGAGGCCTTACTCCACCCATGTTATTAAAGTCGGCTCTATTTAGGGAGGCAGCTCTTCCCCACTCATCTTCTGAGTACCTTCCAACCTAGGGGACTCAGTTTCCAACACCACATCTGACAATGCTCAGCTGCTGTTCATAAGGCTTTCCCTGGTTAATTCCTTTCAGAAGTACACTGCCAAGTCCTTCTTCTTAGCCTTAGTCTGAAAGCTCAGCTGAAACGTATCTACCAGGGGTGACCCTGGTGGTACCTAAATACCAGTGGCATGCATAGCTTCCCGCATCACAGCAACAAGAAGCCTCTACTGACAGACAAGTGGGCGGTGCTCACTCTATCTTCACCCTCCTTTACACTCATTTAGGAAGTTAATGGAGCTATAAAAAACAAAAAATCAAACCCAGTGCCGCTGAGTAGATTCTGACTCATAGCTATCCTACAGGATACGGTAGAACTGCTCCATATAGTTACCAAGGAGTGCCTGGTGAATTCTAATTGCTGACCTTTTGGTTAACAGCCATAGCACTTAACCACTATGACAACAGGGTTTCCAATGAAAATATAGCAGTTAACAATACAAATATCCCTTTTTACACACTCCTTATATTCCAGCCATTTAACTTCTACTTCTACCAGCCATTCCTTGGAAACTTTATGGGGGTGTCATGGCTTGAATTGTATCCCCCCCAAAGAATGTGCATAACAATTTAGCTAGGCTATGATCCTCAATATTTTTTGATGATCCTAAAAAAAAAAAAAACAAAAAACACCAAACCTACTGCTATAGAGTCAAATCCAACTCATACTGACCATATAGGACAGAGTAGAACTGTCCCATAGAGTTTCCAAGTAGCAGTTGATGGATTTGAACTCCAAAGCTTTTGATTAGCAGCCATAGCACTTAACTACTATGCCACCAGGGTTTCTATGATGTTCCTACATGTTGTAAATCCTGCTTCTATGATGTTAATGAGGGAGGGTGGGTGACAGCTGTGTTGGTGGGGCAAGACTTAGTGTATAAGGTTGTATTGTGCCTTAAGGCAATCTCTTGGGATATAAAAGAAAGAAGCTAGCAGAAAGATTGGAGGACCTCATACCAACAAGAAGCAGAGTGGAGCAGAGTGCATCTTTTGGACCTCAGGTCCCTGCACCTCAGAAGCTCCTGGTCCATGAGAAGGTTGAGGACAAGGACCTTCCTCCAGAGACAACAGAGAAAGAGTTCCCTTGGAGCTGATGCCCTGAATTAGGCCTTTTAACCCACTTTTCTGTCGGTAAATAAGTTTTACTCTTTTAAAGTCATCCACTTGTGGTTTTTTTGTTACAGCAGCACTAGATAACTAAGACAGGTTGGCAGTTCTACTCTGTCCTACAGGGCCACTATGAGTCAGGATCAAGTCTATGACAACAGGCTTGGCTTTTGGTATTGTTTTTAAGTCATTTACCTTCTAGCCAAGATAACTAATGTTTTAGCTTCAGTGTTCTCATTGATAAAATGAAGTCATTGGATTATAGTACTTCTATTATTTCCTGAAACAACCCCAAGTCTTCCTCAATCAAATGCATGTTTCCTGTTATTTTCTTAGTAATGATGGTAGGTTGTCCTGAGTTACAAAAAATGTTGCAAGGTCACTATGTGGCCACAGACAAGTTTCTGGAGCCAACTGGTATTCTTGCTATATTTCCAATACCATCATAATGCCCCCTAAACAACAAAGGTATCAATCATGTGATCATAACCTCTAAATTCTATGACAAAGATTAGAACATCCCAACCAGTGTAAATAAGTTACAAACGTGAGGAGACAGTGATTCCTCCAGCTTCTGTGTAGCCTGATAAGGGAGTAGGAGGTGGGAAGGATCATATGGCTTGTGGTCTCCAACAACAAACAGCCTGGTCTGTTTTCTTTCATGTACCATACGCATACTATCATTTTCTATGTATGCCATGATGTAAAAAGAAATTGAGAAGTGTTTCTCCATTTTCACAAAATCAAATAATTCAAACATTACATTGTAAGTAAACAGGTAAATTAAAGAGCAGAAGAGAACTATTGAAAAGTCATAGCCTAGTTCTACTTAGCCTTCTCGATCACCAAAACTGATTTACTATTATCCGCATAAAATTGTAACCAGTAGATCTTAGACTTTTTCAGAGGCTTGAAACTATACATGAATTAACATAAAAACTAAAGTGAAGAAATAAGTTTCTTGCCAAAAGACTCAAAGAAAGCTATAAATTCACCAGTTCAGTTTATGAGGTCCTGTTCTCTTCTCCTTTTTTTGGTATGCATATAAATGTCATTTGGTAAAGGGGCACACATAGCCTTTACATTTTTGAAGTCAAAAAATGTATATTATAAAATCTAAATTCCCCTGATTATACCCTTAGAATCCTAAGGCTTGCTAATTATAAAGCTTCCTTCTACTCATTTAAATATAATTAAATTCTATTAATACTATCACCTGTCAAGCCTTAGATCTGTCCTCCTCCCCAGCCACTACCTAAAATCTACCTGTCATATCAATTAAAAAGTTCACTTCCCCATTGTTTACAAAATGCTTCTCTGTCTCTGCAAAATCTTTTAAAGGATCCTTTTCTTCAGTATGATGTATGTCATGGATTGGATTGTGTTCCCCCCAAAATGGATGTATTGATTTGACTTGGCTGTGAGTCCCAAAGTGGTAGAATTTCTCCCAGGTGTTGTGAATCTTGCCTCTGTGAAACTGATAATAGAGAATGGGCAGTAGTTGTGCTGGTGAGGCAGGACTCAATTTACCAGCTGTTGGATATAAGGGAGAGAAGTGAGCATTGAGAGTGCGGAACCCCATGTCACCAAGACAGTAGCACCGAGAGCAGAGCATGTCTTTTGGACCTGAGGTTCCTGTGCCAAGACGCTCTCATTGAATTTGGACTTAGTGTACTAGACAGTAGTAATTTCTCTTATAGAATGGACTTGCAACTCGTAAATGGATTTTTGATTATGGGACTGTTACTATGAAGTTTCTTTCCATGAAACCATCCACTCATGGTGTTTTCTCTTAGAGCAGTACCAGGTGACTAAAACAATGCACATACAAATCATGTGCATGGAAGCAGATGTTGCTACAACCTCAAAACCCTTTTAAAGAAATTTGTATGTTTTTCTAACGGATTTTGCTTAAAAACAAGTAATATAGGTCAGATCTATAGTCATGGTTCATTCCTTGATATGGCAAGTGAATTTCTTTGTAATCTGCCTCAACACATGTCTTCAGCCTCATCTCCTATGAAATGTGAAACAATTTTTAACTATTCCCCCAAATATTGGAACACTGAATATTGATACATTTGAACATGACCTTTCTTTTTTCTAGAATATTCTTTCTGCTTGTCACATCCTTCAGTTAAACTTGTCTGATTTTCATGAAGTTAATCACTCTTTCCAGGTTTTACACCTGATGTTTTTAAAACATGAAATAGCAGATACATCCACCTTACCTACTAAATTAGGAAACATTTAAGTTTATGGATTGTGAATTATTCTTATTTGACCAACATAAGATCTATTGTATGGTAGGGACTCGATAAATGCTTATTAAACAAAAGGAAAATCTTTCTAAGGAAGTTTTCAAAATATTCACTGACGCTTTCGAAGTTACATTACAGTTGAGGATCCTTTTAAGATTACATGCTGTCAACTTGAAAATATCTTCAACTCCTTACAAGGTTAACAAGCTATTAAGTCAGTGTAATGGGAAGAGGATTTGTAGTTACAATGCCAAGATTCAAAATTCCTTTCCCATTTCAGCAATGACTATGAAGCAGGCATTGTGCTATAGAACAGAATAGAAGAATTCCCCTCAGGGTTTCCAGTGAGTGGCTGGTGGATTCCAAATGCTGGTCTGTTCATTGGCAGCCATAATATTTAACCACTGCAACACCAATGCTCTAGGATGGTGCTAGGTACTGACAATTCAAATCAACAAGGAAGAGTCCCTGTAACTTTCAGTTCAAAATGTATCTGGCTAGGTGTATTTATGAAGCTAGCCAAATTTCACTCAAATAGTCATGAAAATAAAAAAGATAATATTGACAATATCATTAATTAATAAGATTTAAAAAAATCAATACTGGTGTTTGGGAAAGAAAATCTAAACTGACAGATTTTGGTTAGTGTAACACTTTCCCTTTATTTCACAAAGTAGACTCGGTCTGCAATAACATAGTATATGCTTCAAGATTCTGAGGAAAATTCTGTTAGACCTCAAATTCTATTCTGAGCTGTAACAGGGAAACTCTCCTGGCTGTTCCTGGCAACTCCAGTTTATGTTGTCTTTTTTAAAAAAGGTAAACTCAGTGTAAAGAGAATGCCTCATTCTTACTATTTCTAGGGTGATGGAGTAAGAGAATCTCAATACTTCCCCTGAGTGCACTAAAATGGGTCATATACCAATTCTTGAATCAATCACTGTGGCCATGAGAACGAGGTAACTGGCCAGATTTAGGTTGTATAAATGCCCTGGTGGTATCATGGTTAAGGGCTACAGCCACTAACTAAAAATGGACAGTTCAAATCCACCAGACACTCTTGGAAACTGCTTGGGGAAGTTCAATACTGTCCTACAGTGTTGCTATCAGTCTGAATCCACTCCATGATGATGGGTTCTGGTTTAATTAGGTCTTATTGCCTCCTTGAAGAGAGAACAGTGAGAACAAGCAGTCATCCACACCTGAACCACGTGAATTAAGAGTGGACTCTTCCAAGTATAATCATGTCGCTGGTACATGAAAAAGATACTGGGTTTTTTTGTTAAAAAAAGTCCAAGTTCATCTTAGCATAAGAAGATGATCTGAGAGAAAATCTCAAATTGATATTAGTTGATGCTCCCTGTTTCAGCACTATTTCTCACTAAGAATACGAAGACTATTAGGCTACCAGGTACTCTATCAGTTACTGTCAAGTAGATTCCAATACATGCTGATGCTATAGGACAGAGCAGAACTGCCCCACAGGGTTTCGAAGAGAGGCTGGTGGATTCAAACCAACGATCTTTTGGCTAGAAGTCGTAACTCTTAACTACCATACCACAAGGGCTCCAGGTGGGCAAGTAATCCTTTATAGTTCATAGGGTTTCTGAGTTGGAATCAACCTGCTGGCATCAGATTTGTTTCTGGTTTTGGTTTTGGTTTTGGTTAATTCATTAAAATAATTTCAATTTCATAGACCTCATGAAAAGTATTGGGCCTCCACAGAGATCCATGGACTACATTTTGAGAGCCCTGGCTGTAGATAATGCTTCGCAAAGTTTGATGAGTGTATCAGTCACCTGGAGGCTGTATTTCTAACCAAGTTTGATTTTTACTTAACTGGTTTGGGAAAGTGCTTGAGATTCTTCACTTCCAACAAGCCCCCAGGTAATAGGAATGTGGTTCATGGACCACTGTTTAAACAGCAAAATTTAAACAGAAGGGCATTATTGACTCACATAAATGAAAACTCAGAGAAAGGCAAGAAGTTGTGCTTGGTTTACTCTGGTGTTCTGTTGTTATTAATTTGTTTGTTTTTTCTCTCCCTCAACCTTACCGTTTATGATGTTAGTTCTAGACTCATTTCACCCTTGGTAACAGGATGCCTGCAAGAGTCATTTGTGTTTTACATTTCCTCATTCTCATTCATGTCCAACTGATGAGCCAACCAAGCCAAGTGCCATCGAGTTGGATCCAACTCATGGCAACCCTAGGGACCAGAGTAGAACTAACCCCCAGAGTATTCAAGAAGATCATTCCCCAAAACAAAGCATGTTCCCTGAACTTTGCTTGAAGCAGTCCCTGCAGCCAAGAAAATGCCATCTGCTGACTGGTTTAGGGCTACCATGCCTGAGCCGTTCACTGTGGTAGAAGTAACCTATCTATTCTAATTAACTGAAAGTGAAATGATGAGGTGTCATGTTGAGAAAACAGGTACTACTTCAATTCATAATAAAAAAGAAGGCACGAAATATATGAAACAAACATTGAGAGACACGAAAGGTAGATACAGAAATCACACCATCAAAAAGGAAGAGTGTGCTGCAGGGTTGGGAGAGCAGCTAGAGTGGCATAGACGTGTGTGTACGGGGTTTTATATGGCAAGCTGACTTAAACTGAAAACTTTCACTTGTTGTCGTTGTTGTTAGGTGCTGTTGAGTCAGTTCTGACTCATCGCCATCCTATGAACAACAGAATGAAATGCTACGTGGTCTTGCGCCATGCCCACAATTGTTTTCACCTTTAAGGCCATTGTTGTGGCCACTGTGTCAATCCCCCTTGTCAAGGGTCTTCCTCTTTTTCACTGACCCTTCATTCTACCAAGTATGACATCCTCCTCCAGGGACCGATCCTTCCTGACAACATGTCCAAAGTATGTAAGATGCGGTCTTGCCATCTTTGCTTCCAAGGAGCACTCTGGTTGTACTTCTTCCAGAACAGATCTGTTTGTTCTTTTGGCAGTCCATGGTACATTCAACATTCTTCTCCAACACCACAATTCAAAGCCATCTATTCTTCTTCTGTCTTCTTTGTTCATTGTCCAGCTTTGATATGCATGTGATGTGATTAAAAATACCACGACTTGGGTGAGGCGCATTTTAGTCTTCAATGTGACATCCTTACTTTTGAATACTTTAAAGAGGTCCTTTGCAGCAGATTTTCCCAATGCAATGCATCTTTTGATTGCTTGACTGCTGTTTCCATGGGCGTTGATAGTGGGCCCAAGTAAAATGAAATCCTTGAAAACCTCAGTTTTTTCTCCATTTGTGACAATGTTGCTTATAGGTCCAGTTGTGAGGATTTTTGTTTTCCTGATGTTGAGGTGCAATCCATACTGAAGACTGTGGTCCTTGACCTTCAGCAGCATCTCCAATCTTCTTCACTTCTAGCAAGTAAGGTGGTGTCATCTGTGTAACACAGGTTGTTAATGAGTCATCCATGTTTCTTCTTCATATAATCCAGCTTCTTGGATTATTTGCTCGGCACACAGATTAAAAAGGTATAGTGAAAGGTTACAACCCTAACACTCACCTCTCCTGACTTTAAACCATGCAGTATCCACTTGTTCTGTTCGCATGACTGCCTCTTGATCCATATACAGATTCCTTAAGAGCGTAATTAGGTATTTCGGAATTCCCATTCTCCACAACATTAGCCATAAAAATTTTCACTTAATCACAATAATGTATTTTAAAAAATCATAGCATTGAAAAGGAAGGACAAAGAAAACTGAAGAAGTGCCCCATTTCCCTGTTACTATCAAGGTGATTCTCATAGCAATCCTGTAGGACAGAGTAGAACTGCCCCATAGGATTGGTTTCCAAGGCTGTAATCCCTATGGACATAGACTGCCACTGCCGCATCTTTTTCCCTTGGAGTGGATGGTGAGTTAAAACCACTGACCTTTCAGTTAATTACTGAGCTCTCAATTACTGTTCTACCACAGTTCCTTGAAGAAATAGCAGTGTTAAAGAAATAAATGAAAAAATTTCTCAGAAATAATTAAAGTGTTGACAAATAAAGGAGCAATGATTAAGGTCATGGACTTAGAAATTTTTTAAGGAAACAGTAAAGAAAAATGGGATAAACAAAGTACAAGAATAACTTTGGAAATGAAAATAAGCAGAAATGATAGAAGTTACAAAATGATGCATATAGCATGATGACCTAAAAATTGTGAAAACATACAAGGTAATTTATTCTTTATGAATAAATACATGTAAAGTATTCACATGTATCAGGCATAAAACTGATAAGCCACCAGTTCAAGACAGTTGCTACTTGTAAGAAAGAAAGAGAAATGGGATAAAGAGTGATCTGCAGGGGGCTTCAGCAACATCAGCTATAAATTATTTCATTTAAAAAAATCATGAATCAAGAATACCTGGAGCTGACTCACAGGGATTTGTGTAGAAATTATATTTTCTGTATATTCAAAATATACAATAAAACACAATGCACTGCCGTTGAGAAGGGTTAGACTCATAGTGATCCTGTAGGTCAGAGTAGAACTGCCCCATGGAGTTTCCAAAGAGGGCCTGGCAGATTTGAACTGCTGACCTTTTTGTTAGAAGACATAGGACTTAACCCACTATGCCACCAGGGTTTCCAAAACTTGCCATAGTATTTCAAAATAAAAGATTCCAGGTGCTTTTCTTTATATTGTTTTTTCACAATATATGCATCTAACTGAAAAGAATAAAATGTAAAAGACACTAGAAGAGAGAATAAGGGACATTTCACACTGAAAAACAGAACAACACTCCAGAAGAATATAACAGTCATAAATGCAGATGCGCTGTACAACACAGCTTCAAAGATTCTTTAAGGAAAAAGCTGGTAGCCTTCCACTGGAAACACCACAATCATTTTGGGAGAACTTAACGAACTGCTTGGAAGTGAACAAATCAAGTAAACAAAGCTACACGTGGATACAGATGACTTAAATAATATGGAATACTATGATAAATATGTATAAAAGTGCAAGTAAAACAGAAAAAAATTCTTATAAACACGTAGAACATTTACCAAAATGTGTTATGCATTTAGTCTCAAAAACAGTGACATTAAAGCATCCAAATGGCTAGAGACACCTGAAATGATACTTGATATCTTTAAAATTTTACAAAAGTCACAAAAATTCAAATCAAAACTGCAATGTAAAATAGTTCTTCTACAATAAAAGTTTTCAGTATTAACAAACATCAGAGAGACTATAAAGAAATACTCTACCACTGCAGATAAAGACTGCAAAGCTGCAAAACAACTTTGCAAGGCATCTTGACAGTGTCTATTGAAACTAAAAATGTACAGATGAGCTACACTTTTAGGTACCTAGTGACAAAACACTTTTGCATGTGCACAATGAAACAGTTATTACAGCATAGCATATAAAACTCAATTTTTACTGAAATTTTCTTTGGCAAAGAAATGGTAAATAAAATGTGACGTATACAACAGTTAAAAAGAATGTTAGATCTATATACAATATGCAATTCATTAAAAATATTGTATAAGACAAGCAATATATGAAATTATAAGTACAAACCTAACATGCACAAACTAAATGATTATATATATTTTTTCTGATATATCCTAACAGGTATAAAAGTAATAATGACAACATCTGAGGAGGAGGTAGGTGCCCAATTATGTTGTAACCATTTTCTATTATTCTAAATATTCTTTCAAGGATTCCTGACTGAGCAGTGCCTAAGTGCTAAGCTGCTAACTAAAAGGTCAGCAATTCAAACCGACCAGCCACTCTAAAGGGAAGAAGGCCTGGCAGTCCGCTTCTATGATTACAGCCTTGGAAGCCCTGTGGGGTAGTCCTACTCTTTCCCATAAGTCACTGTGAGTTGGAATCAACTTGGTAGCAACAGGTTTTTGTAAATATTTGTTCATAAATATTTGAACTGGAATCTAAGTCTTCTGAGCTAACTTCCAGTTAAAAGAAATGTGAGACAAAGAAAATCAGGTTAAACGACACCACAAATTCAGAATTGAGTTGCTACAATCCTGGTCCACTGATCCAGTTTACTCAACAAGTCAGTGTGACAAAGAAAGAAAAGATGACAAATAAGAAAGAGGGGGTCACGGTGGGAAGAAAGACTGATCTAGATTTTTAAATCTTAAGAAACAACAATAATTTAACATATAAGTTGCCCAGTACTTCCACAAAACAGGAGACTTTGGAGCTATGGCTTAATGTCAGTTGGGAAGAGTTGAATGAAAACTGGCCACCGGTGGCTGGAACAAAGTGATGTTTTCAAATCCCTTCCAGCATAGTTATTCTGGTGATTCTCCATGACTGCGCTAAGTGTTGGGAGTATGAAGCTATACAGCCCACAGCTGACACTCCGTTAGTACGATTACTAGGATGACTTATGCTTCAAGCCTGGTAGGTTTCAGTAGGAAGCATTCTGATCTCAACAATGATCAGCTGTTTTGCAAGGTCCAGAACCTTTTGATCAATTTGGTAGATTGAAATACATCAGTAATATGGAGGAACCCCTGAGTTTCCAATATTAAAAAAATGCATGAATGCTACATGCATTAAAAGGTAAAAATAAAATTTTTTTTTACTGCCATGGAACTAATAAGAAAGCTATCTAGAGAAAGAAATAAAGCCATGATAACACGTTGCTGGTAAAAGCCAAACCCAGCCAGAAATTTTGAAAGAGAGCATAAAAGACATAATGACTCCCCCAATGGGAAAGCAGTTTGACCAAACCTAAAATGTTGCTAAATCATTGTGAAAAATAAAAATGTAACTGCAGAACAGAAAGTTCACATTTCCACACCTGTGGCACCAGAAAACTGGTTGTTCAGTGTAGCTCTGCAAAGTGGTTTGATGGGAGCCAAAGTGTCTTCTCTTGGCTTATGAGTCTAAGTGATAAACTGCTTGGCCAGCCTATTCTCATTCTCCAAGTCCATCAAAGCCTTTCACTCCATTGTCCCTGACAGCTGGTTAACAAGTCTAGATGATCAAATCCCAAACTACTCTTAGTAAAAGTTTAGAGAGCTATAGAAAATAATTTCTTTGTAGTATAATATTGTGAATAGAGTAATGGTGTAATATTGTGAATGGTTAACCACAAAATACAACTGTGGATCTGAAAGCTACAATTTTTTTTTTTTTTTTTAGCTAAGAAAGTTTGATGATTACAGGTGAAATAAAGAGAATAAATTGACTACATATTTAGCTCTCTTTCAATTATTGTTTAAAAAGTGATATTTTTATAGTTAAAAATATATAATACCCACATATTGAAATTGTGCTGCTAAATTACACATTGTTCATGCTTTATATCTTTACAAATCTTATTTACTGCATCTAGTTTTGCATTCTATATTGATCCATGTAAGGAAAGGGTAGAGTGATTAAGTTATTCTGTTGGTAAAGAAACCACTAATAAATATTCATTATTATCCACTGACAAGCTGTATATCTAATGCAGCAAACTGAGCAAAGCAGAATAAAGGATCTACCCAGAAGTGGAAGCTAAAGATTGGATGAACCAATTGACATAAATGATTTAATGTTCAAATACCACATTTTCAGAACTCCTTTTCCGTTGAATATATGCCGGTAGTAAAAAAAGATACAACTCACTACAACAAGGTTTATTGTCATATAGTCTTGAATCCATGATTGCTCAAATTATATTACCTATATGTAACATAATATGCAGCATGACTACTTTCCACTATAGACAATTCTTAACCACCTTTCACACTTTATCCTACAGATTCTCTCTATTGGGTAGCAGAATTAATTTACATAAATTTTCTTTAGAAGTCTGTTCTGTCCTTCAAGTGTCTGACTCAAAGAAAGATAACTCCATGCAGAGGTTCTTAATAAGCACAGAGCTATGAACTGCGACTAAGAGCTACATCTGCTAACCAAAAGTCATCAGTTCAAGTCCACCAGGTGCTTCTTGCAAACTTTACGGGACAGTTCTGCTCTGACTGATAGCATCACTATGAGTCAGAATCGACTTGAGGGCAGTGAGTTGGTACAGACGTTAGCCAAAGCAGAAAGTGAATAATTAAAAGAGTAGGGGCAAGAAGCTGCAACCATCATTTTATTCGGAAGAAGTCCTTGCCGTAGGTGCATGAGAGAGGTGGCAGAATAGTTTTCCAGTCTGCGCCTCTCTACATTAGAAAATAAAGATGTATTGGGGGGCGGAGTCAAGATGGCGGACTAAGGACACGTCTCTTTCTATCCCTCTGGAAACCAAGACCTGAACTGACAACCAAACAGAGCCTTCTGAGCACCTAATCAGCCTCAGGACGCGGCACAGAGCTGTTAATTGGGACTTTATACCATTCAGCGAAAAATCTCCTCTCTTTCGCTGACTCCCGCTCCTGGCTAGCCCCGGCTCTCATGGACGGAAGGTAAACGCACCGTTTTGACTTTTTTTTTCCTCGGTCTCGGCTGGCAGGCGGAGCTGGGCCTTGCCTGGCGGCTGGACTCAGACACGCTGCTGGGGGGATAGGCAGGCGAAATTCCCATGTTCTGAGAGCCAGGCTCGGGACTCTGTTAATCTAGACACTTTGAGCCTTTTGTTTTGTAGCTGCCTCAGTGGGGTTTGTGCGGAACTCCGTGGTCAGGGTGCGGGACGCTATGTTGGTACTGAGATTTTAGCGGGACCTCGTTCTTAGCCTGGGAGCCAGCGCCTGCAAATGGGACAGCACTTCTCCATCAGAAAAGTAGTGATTTTGCATAGTGCTGCCTACATTGGGGGCCCTGCAACAGAAGCAGAGGAATCGCTGCCTCTGGGCATCTTTAGCCCCCCCGTCTGCTGCCTGTGTGGAGGATGCCATCTTGGGTACGGTGGCCGCAGCTGGACCTAATTCTTAGCTTGGGAGCCAGACTCTGCCCACAAGAGAGCGCTTTTCTATCACAAAACCAGTACTCGACGCAGTGTAGGATAAGGCTAGGCCCTGTCAGCAGAGGCCACCAGGGCACTAGCAGTGCTGTATTCTGAACTAGTTTGTTATCATCTGGGGTTGGATACAGTGGCGCTTACTTTGTCAAATGGGAAGAGGGACCTCTACACCTGAAAACCTAACTGACTTGTGAACTGGTCAGATACCTTTTGCTTTACATTTGAAGACAGCCTAGAGAAACATTTGCAATCCATCCTCACAGTACCTCTTCCAGCCTCTATATACTCACATGGGACCCAAAAAACAACAGACAATTGTGGCATACAAGCAATCCCTCATGGCTTCAGAAGGCTCCCAAACAAAGCAACCAAGGAGTTTTCCAGATGAAGAAACTTTTATGAAAGCATCAGGAAGTGAATACAAATTGATTATATACAGAGCCCTTCTAGACCTTATACAAAATGCAGCAGAACAAAAGGAAAAATTAAGCAAGTTGTTCGATCTGATGGAACCCCAGTACTCTGAAATCCAACAGATCAAGAAGAAAATCAAAGACATAGAAGCTTCCATGCAAACCCAAGAAAACAGAATGGAGCAAATGGAAAAAAGAATTTCTGACTTGGAAGACAGAGCTACTGATGCCAGTGTCTATGAGCAGAAATCAGAAAAAAGAAACAAGAAAAATGAAGAAACATTAAGAAGCATGTGGGACTCTATTAAGAGGAACAACCTTCAATGAATTGGAGTCTCTGAACAGGGTGAGACATCTGAGAACACAGAGAATATTGTTGCTGAGCTGCTGAAAGAAAACTTCCCAGAAATCATGAAGGAAGAGAATATAGACATCTCAGATGCATATCGTATGCCACCCAATATAGATCTCAAAAGAAAGACTCCAAGACATATTATAATCAAGCTTAACAAAATGAAACATAAGCAGCAACTCTTAAAGGCAGCAAGATTCAAGGCAAAGCTAACATTCAGAGGGAAAACCTGTAGGCTCTCATCAGATTTCTCAGCAGAAACCATGCTGGCACGGAGACAGTGGCATGACACATTCAAAGTGTTGAAGGAGAAGAACTTCCAACCAAGAATTATATATCCTGCAAAACTGTCTTTCAAACATGAAAATGAAATTAAGACATTTCCAGATAAACAGAAACTCAGAGACTTTGTAAAAACCAAACCCAAACTACAAGAAATACTGAAAGAAGTTCTTGGCTTTGGCTTAGAAGAACGAAACCGCTAACTTTATATTTTAGAGTGACACACTACTCAATACTCATTTAGGGAAGGCTCCAAAGTAAATCACAGCTTTGATTTGGAAAGAAGCAATCCAATGATCATCATGAAAACTATGGTGTCATCATAATAAAAGAGGGATGTACTACAGTCATTACAGTCCTTCCAGATGGAGAGGAAGATGACCAGACTGGTAGTAATTAAAATTGGGTTTATAAATAGTTTATTAAGGGGGTTCATAGGGGCAGCTGTAAAGCACAACAAAGATGTATCATACCATTTCAAGAAATCTAACACACGAGTCTCAACAACTATAAAACCAGCTCTGAAAAAGGTGAAAAATCAACTCACAAAAAAGAGTGTCTCAGAACAGACTAATAAGAACAACAGAGAAAACATCAACATAAAAATAAACATATCACAATGGCAGCAGTGAACACATACCTATCAATAATTACATTGAATGTGAATGGACTGAATGCTCCAGTAAAGAGACACCGAGTGTCATCTTGGATCAAAAGACACGACCCATCCATATGTTGTCTACAAGAAACTCACTTGAGACCCAAAGACAGGAACAAACTGAAAATTAAAGGTTGGAAGAATATATATCAAGCTAACAATGAACAAAGAAGAGCAGGGGTGGCAATTCTAATCTCAGACAAAATCAACTTTAATGTCAAATCCACCATCGTGGACAAAGATGGACACTATTTACTGCTGAAAGGTTCAGTACACAAGCAAGACTTAACTATATTAAATATTTATGCACCTAATGTCAGAGCACCTAAATATGTCGAAGAAACACTGACTATGCTCAAAAGAGAGTTAGATGACTCCACAATAATAGTGGGAGACTTTAACACTCCACTCTCATTACTAGACAGATCATCTAGAAAAAAGCTCAGTAAAGATACAGAAGACCTCATTGACACAATTAACCAACTAAACCTCATTGATATATACAGAACTTTCCACCCATCAGCAGACAACTACACCTTCTTCTCCAGTACACATGGAACATTCTCCAGAATTGGCCAGGTGATAGGCCATAATGCAATGCTCAACAAAATCCATACCATTGAATTATTGCAAAGCATCTTCTCAGATCATAAAGCCATCAAAGTTGAAATCAACAGCAGAAAAAACAGAGATAGAAAGTGGAACTCTTGGAAACTGAACAACATCTTGCTCAAAAAAACATGGGTTATAGAGGAAATCAGGGATCAATTAAAGAAATTCATGGATTCCAATGAGAACGAAAACACTTCCTACCAGAACCTATGGGATACAACCAAAGCAGTGCTCAGAGGTCTGTTTATCTCCATAAATGCACACATCGGGAAGGAAGAAAGAAACCAAATCAAGGAACTAACTCTACAGCTTGAACAAGTAGAAAGAGAACAACAGAGGAACCCCTCGGGCACTGGAAGAAAGGAGATCATAAAGATTAGAGTGGAGCTAAATGAATTAGAGAATAGAAAAACAATTGAAAAAATCGAGAAGACCAAAAGCTGGTTTTTTGAAAAGATCAACAAAATTGATAAACCACTGGCTAAACTTACTAAAGAAAAGCAGGAAAGGAAACAAATAACCCAAATTGGAAATGAGAAGGGAGTTGTCACCACAGATCCAATAGAAATCAAAAATATCATAAAAGAATACTATGAAGGACTGTACTCTAACAAATTTGAAAACCTAGAGGCAATGGACAAATTCCTTGATTCACATCACCTATCCAAATTATCACAACGTGAAGCAGAACAACTTAATAAACCCATCACAAAGGAAAAGATTGAAAAGGTCATCAAAACACTGCCAACCCAAAAAAGTCCGGGCCCAGATGGCTTCACTGCAGAATTCTACCAAGCATTTAGAGAAGAGTTATCCCCAGTACTATTGAAACTATTTCACAGTATAGAAAAGGATGAAGTACTCCCAAACTCATTCTATGAAGCCAGCATAACCCTGATACCTAACCCCGGGAAAGATCCAACAAAGACAGAGAACTACAGACCGATATCACTCATGAACTTAGATGCAAAAATCTTCAACAAAATTCTTGCCAACAGAATACAACAACATATCAAGAAAATAATCCATCATGACCAAGTGGGATTCATACCAGGGATGCAAGGCTGGTTCAACATCAGGAAAACAATTAATGTGATTAACCACATAAATAACACAAAAGACAAAGATCACCTGATTTTGTCCATTGATGCCGAAAAGGCATTTGAGAAAATAAAGATGTATTAAGTCACAGGAGAATGTCAACAGTATTATTTGGTTAGGCTCACAAATATGTTTATGTAAAGGATAAAGATATATGCTACTGACATGACCAAATATATAAAAAGCATAAAAAATTATTAAAATATGAATTAATTTCTGTTAAATATATAAACTGAGACTACTGACTGTAAACAGTAAGAATCTTATTTTACTGACTAAATGAGAAATATTCTGTAACGTGAACTGCATTCAACACATAGTATATGTTTAAAAACGGTGACTGTGAGTAGCCAAGCTAAGTGCCGTCGAGTCGGATCTGACTCATGACGACAACGAGTAGACAGAAAATAATGAAGTCACTTCAAAATGTCTTACTACACATAAATTTTATATGCTTTTCCCAGCAATTCAGACTCTTCAATCTCTTCCTAAGGAAATAATTAGAAACATATGCTAAGACTTATATTAATGATTTTCATAAAATTTAGATAAAATAACAAAATTGTTATCAACCTAAGAGTTAACCAAAGAGAAGAATAGTTGAATCAATTGTGATTTATCCACAAAATGAAATGGCCAGCAACCATTATAAATGAGGTTGTAGAAAAGTAGAATTTTTTGTAGTACGTTATGAAGTTATAAAATATGTGTCTGAGGTGATTTATTTTTATTTTGAATATATTTGCATATGAACAAAAATAAACTAAACGTGTTTCCATCAAATCAACCCCAACTCACAACAAATTCTATAGGACAGAGTGAACTGTCCCCTACGGTTTCCAAAGAGGACCTGGTAGGTTCAAATTGCTGACTTTTTGTTTAGCAGCGAATCTCTTAACCACTATATTATCAAGGTTTCCTGTGTGTGTGTGTGTGTGTGTGTGTGTCATGGATTGAATTGTGTCCCCCCAAAAATGTATGTGTTGATTTGAATTGGTTTGGAGTTCCAACATGGTGCCCTTCCTCCCATGTGCTGTGAATCCTGCCTCTGTGATACTGATGATGAAGAATGGTTTGCAGTTGTGTTAGTGAGGCAGGACCCAAGCTACAAGCTTGTGGAATATAAGGGAGAAAAGTGAGCAGAGGAAGTTGGGAACCTCATACCACAGAGAACAGAACACACCCTTTTGACCCGAGGTTCCTGTGCCGAGATGCTCTCACGGGATGTGGACTTAGCCTACCGGAATGTGATAAATTCTCCTACCGAATGGACTTACAATTTGTAAATGGATTTGTGACTTACCGGACTGTGACAATAAAAGCTTCTCCTCATGAAACCTTCAACTCGTGGTATTTTCCATTAGAGCAGTACCAGGTGACTAGGACAGTGTGTGTATTCATTTTAGGTATATATTTTACCTATATGAATTGGTAAATAACTTTAGAACATATATATATATTTGTTGTTGTTAGGTACCATTGAGTCAGTTCTGACTCACAGCAGCCCTATGAAAAACAGAATGAAACACTTCCCGGTCTTGCACCACGTTCACAATCATTTTGATGTTTAAGCCCATTGTTGCATCCACTGTGTCAATCCGTCTCATCAAGGATCTTCCTCTTTTCTGTTGACCCCCCTACGCTATCAAGCATGATGTCCTTCTTCAGGGACTGATTCTTTGTGACAACATGTTCCAAGTATGTAAGATGCAGTCTCGCCTTCTTGGCTTCCAAGGAGCACTCTGGTTATACTTCTACCAGAAAAAAATCTGTTGGTTCTTTTGGCAGCCCATGGTGCATTCAACATTCTTCTCCAAATGTACACTATTTATATATCTTAAATTTATATTCCAATTTCATGTATATAAAATATATACCTAAAATGAACATCTGCGTCTAGTTATTACTTGTGTCTTTTATTTCCTTTTTCTCCTCTTCCACATATTTCAAGTTTTCTATGCAATATCTGTTATTTTTTAAATGTTAATATTTATTGAATGACTTACTAAAGAATGCTTTTTGTAGACATTATAAAGATATTGAATGAGGACTTTGATTTGGTTTTATTTGAAATTTGAGATTCAAAAGGACGTTAAAATTATAAATCAGAGATACAGCCACAGATGAATAGTCTGTTCTGATTTTGGATGTCTACAAAGATACCATCAAGCATTTTCTTAGCCACAACTTCTGAATAATTGACCGGAGCAGGCTCTTCCAGCAGTTGAGAACACTAGTTCACTAAATGAAGGAAGAATCTTAACAAGTTCATTGAGAGACAATCTCAGTGATTCTCAATGCTTCAAAACTCACAGTAAGAGAATCTGGTGCTCCTTTCATATCTTGAACAACTAAGAGGAAAAGCTAGAACAAAGGTGCCAGTAAATGGTATGAGAATCCAAGCAGATGGCTCTGGTGGTCTTGAACAGGTGCTCATTTACATATTCTGGCCATAGCCTCCCTTTGCTTTCCCCGACCATGGCAAAGTGCTCTGGCTTGAAGTTTCATTTATTCCAGAAGCTGTATGATCTATTGAAAAGAATACTGAATAAAGAATCTCAGGTTTGGTTTCTAATCTGAGTCCTGATGCTAAGTAAATGAACTGTCTTAACCAAGCCACTAAATTTTGTACATGTTCCTTTCTAAGGCTGGGTTCTCTAGAGAAGCAAAACCAGTAAAGTGTATAAAGATATATAGTGATTTATATCAAACAAATAGCTCATGCAGTTGTAAAGGCTGGAAGGTCCCAAGTCCATGAGTTGGGCAGAAAAATTCTCTTGGCTCACATCGCTGCAGGGCGTGGTAGACCAAAGAAAAGCAGGTCAAACAGCAGGGCTTTAGCTCATAGGCTGCAGAGACTAATGAATCCCAAGATCAGCAGACAAGATGGCAGGTCAGCTGCTAACACAAGTCCCAAGAACCGAAAGCTAGATAAGCAGGAGTCAGTCTCAGGATCCAGAGCGAACAAAATTTCACAATCTTTGCCAGAAAGTCCACCTACATTGGATGCAGGTCACATCCCCAAGGAAACTCCCTTTCTACTGATTGGCTACTCACAGCAGATCATATCATGGATCACATTATATCATATCTCATCATGGAAGTGATTGCATCATTATATGATTGCCAAACTACATTGTAACTGCCAAACCACTGAGAATCATGGCTCAGCCAAGTTGACACACAACCTTAAATGTCACAATTCCTTATCCTCAACCAGCATTCCTAATCATAATGTCTGTACAGAGATAAAAGAAAATTAAATGGAAAATTGCACTTGAGATAAATGTGAATTTCATCATACTTCAGTGATATTTAAGAATCCCAAATTTGAGGAAGAAACAGAGTAATGTCATGGGGAAAGACACACAAAAAATAGGATCAATTCTGTCTCTGACACTAGTCCTCTGATGTACATAACTTCTGACATCCTTAATTTACCTATATGAAAAATATGAGTAGAAGAAAGGGAGAAGATAAGAGTTTAACTGTATTATCTTTGAGCTCTTAACTATAAAAATCTTGGATTCTGTTCTATGAGGAAAATAATCTGGTGGCATTTTTTCAAATAAAAATGAATTTATCATCAAATCAGAAATTATCATCACATGTTAAATAAAGGGAATATATAATAGAACAGCACTGAAACAAAATCATGTATAGTGGAATTTTAAAATGGAAAACCATTGCCACTGAGTTAATTCTGACTTACAGCGACCCCACAGGACAGACCACAACTCTTTCATGGGATTTCCAATGAGTGAGTGGTGGATCTGAAGTGTTGACCTTTCGACCTTTTGGTTAGCAGCCAAACAATCACTGTGCCTAGATGTATATTGTTTATCTCGTTTCATATGCTAAATGTAAGGGCATCTTCCAACATAATATTCTGCCAATACTATTAGAAGTATAAATATTGTCACTATTACCATTTTAGTTAGCAGAATTATTGCCTAAGTTAGTTTTTAGAGCAGTCATAAAGTTTTTGAAATAGTAAACTAAATATTACAATTTGTAAGAGTCAATTCAGACTAGTTTAAACCCTCTTTTACTGAAAGTAACTAATATTTCTTTTTACCTATTTACTGCTGTTTATTTTATAATCCCCAAGTATGATCACCCTTCAATCTGTGTGTCATGGAAACAAATTAATTATAGAAAAAAATGGCCCCCAGCAAATAGTAGAATCATCTGGACATTTGATGATACAGTGAAATGTTTTAATGTCACTGCTATTACATAAGTTTTTTTTTTTTTTAAGTAAATGCAATGTTTTATTCCAACATACCCATCTACAGAGCAAAGTGTGATTGAGTATCTGTGGATATAGCATTGTAACAGGCAATGAAGTCCTCGGATGTTAGCTGGATATATTTCAGAGGAAAATCACTGTAATCTCAGTTTCTTTGTATTGCTCTTTTGTCTTCATTAGATGCTAATCTTTGTACTGGTAATAGCATCTGCAAATCCCTTGGGAGGAAACCTTGGTGATGTAGTGGGTAAATGCAATAACTGCTAACCAAAAGGTCATTAGTTTGAATCTACCACACGCTGCTTGGAAACCACATAGGGCAGTGCTACTCTGTCTCATAGTAACATTGAGTCAGAATCCACTCGATAGCAATGATTTTTTGTTTGTTTGTTTTGGTTTATTCCTTGAGAACTTTCAATTATCTTGAAATTTAATAAAATATGAACATAGAGAAAATTTTTATCCAAGCGTCAACTAAACAGAGTAAGTCATATTAGGAACCACAGAGCATCTCATTAACCTACTTATTTTTATTCTTAGGATGTAGGAAATTTCAAATACGACATAAGTGAATCATTTTGAGGATGAATTACATCAGCTCCCAAAAGTAGAGTAACTTCCATAGGCTTTAGATAGTATTTTCATAGGCTTTAGAACGACAATGACAACGAATCATACTCAAGAGATAAAAGAACTCTTTGCCATAGATATTAATTTGCTGATAAAAATACATTACTATCCCAGAAAGAAAACAGTGATGAGAATCTGAAATCTGAACAACCCATCACATTTTCAAGACAAGTATAATACAATATGATAAAAATACAGGAAAAGAAATGCTTGAAAACACTATTTATTTGCAGTAGTCACATCAAATCCAAGGAAAATGAAGAGATTCCCCTGTAACTAAGCCTTAAATGTGTTCTTAAGAACAAAGTGCTTCCATTTTTTTTGAAATCCACTCTCTAGACAGCACTGAATTGGCTTTCAAGCTTTCTAAAATTAACATCGAGTAATGTTGAATCTTTCAGAAGCAGTAGTGTTTTTTAATGGTGATATAGAAGTCAATTTTAGATAGACTGTGCATTTGTGTAATGAAAGAGAACTAATCTGATTATTACAGAAATGTAAATTATTTGCTAGTGCCTCTCTTAAAAGGCTGGGGTAGAATTAAAGCACAAATCATTGTAAAAAATTACAAATGAATTTCCAGTGGTCCCCCGCCATTGAGTGAAGAGGGCCAAATGGCCACTTTTGACCATATTTCTTTACATTCCATATTTTCCTGTTGGTTTGGTTATTTGTTTTCTTTCTGTCCATTAAATTTTTCCTGACAGGTAGTAAAAATTTCAACACAGTTATTTTAAATAATTATAAAGAATAATAAGAATTTATATGGCATGATATATTGAAAAATAATTTCACATTGATCAATTGTTCAATATCCCTTGAAGGTACTTATTGGTATACAAAAACTATTTTATTTAAAGGTAGGCTGAGGCTTATGAACTTAACTGAAATCATTTCTGTGATGGTGAGCACTGAATTGTTTTCAGATGTGTTGATTGATGATTTCTGCCACTTTTCATGAATATTCAAAGAATGAAACTGATTAAATCAAATGAATCTGCCTAAGTAGTTCTACCAACAAGAAAATTAAAGTTACAAACAAAATGGGCACCAGATTTGGACAATGAAGTTTCATGAAAGTAAACTCAAAATGTGAAAACAATTTTCTTCATTTCAAAATAAATTATTAAATTTTATTTTTTCCCAAAGAACCAAAATGTAATACAGAACATTTCATCTTGACAAAGAACCCTAGTGGTATAGTAGTTAAGAGCTTGGCTGCAAACCAGAAGGTCAGCAATCCAAATCTACCAGAAGATTAGCAATCCAAATCTACCAGGTGCTCCTTGAAAACTCTATGAAACAGTTCTACTCTGTCCTGTAGGATTTCAATGAGTGGGAACTGATGGCACCTAACAACAACAACATCTTAAAAACAAAGGCAAAATGTGACAAGTTTTTTAACAAGAGTAAATAACTCTTTAGTTTTGAGCTACTCAGTGAATCATGGTGCAATATTTTAAAACCAGAGAACAGACAAACCAACCAAAACCACACTCACTGCCACTGAGTCAATTCCTACTCACGGCACATTATAAAACAGAATAGAACTGTTCCATAGAGTTCTCAAAGAACACACCTGGCAGATTCAAATTGCCAACTCTTTGATTTGTAGATGTAGCCTTTAACTACTCTGTCACCAGGGTTTGTGTAGGCTACCAAAAAAAAAAAAAAAAATTACATTGAGTCAATTCCACCTCACAACAGCCCTATAGAACAAACTAGAACTGCCCCATCAGGTTTTCAAGGAGCAGCTGCTGGATTTGAACTGTTAACATTTTAGTTAGCAACTGAGCTCTTAAACCACTGGGCAACCAGGCTTCCGATAAGCTATTTGCCACATAAATGTCTTCCCATCAGCTTTTAGAAATAAAGCTCTCTTCTACAGATTACATCTTGTACACCTGCATTATCTTCTTAATGACAGAAGTCAAACACCATGAGAGAGTTTTAGGAGCTGGACAAGAGAACACAGATAGAAGTCAAGTCAAATCCTCTAAGGTTTGGTGACCTATCCAAGAAAAGAAGGAATAGATGCTCAAACTCTAAACTTTCTCTTTGTTGCTTGGTTCACTAGAGTACATTACTTCTTCTGATGTGTACAGTTGAGCCATTTTTACTCACAACAGTAGAAACAACTGGGGAAACACTGATTTTTTTTTAAGCCTGACTGGGTGTGAACTGACAGGTAGTTTGATGAAGGCAGTCATATGATGGCTCTGTATAAGGAAAAGTTTGACGGCTGTCAAAATTCTTTTAGAGAAAGAAATGGTGGATAGAATTGCTCTAAGGAATACATGTCAGTTCAGTTATCTTATTCCTACATCATATCTTCATGCTAAAGAATGATCTTGGTGGACCCATACTAGAAATTACGTTGAAGTAAGTAGGTTTAGAGACATTTAATTAACACTGCCGGAAAAGTAGCGACGCTCATACAATATTTCACCACAAGTTAAGCCTTGTTCTCACCACAGATTAAAACAGGTTATAGTCTATTCTTGATCAAATATCTCAATACAAACCTAGTAGTTCAGAGGCTCAAATTTCGAATATCAGAAGTTAGAATCTGAAGAGAAAAACTTCCAGGAGACAGGGAAAGGAAAGCAATTCTCTGAAAGCAAGTTAAAACCTGCAATCTGTCATTTGACAAGGAGACCAGGAAATAGTTGTGTAGTAGAGACACTGAAGGAATGTAGAGATGTCACATACATGCTTCTCCTCACTTCACTCACCGGTGTGTTACTGTTGTATTCCCATATCTCTAAACATAGAACAAGGCTTCTTCAAAAGTCAATCCAATCACACACAGCAATTTGATTATGACTTGTCATTTCCTAAAGAATGTTATCCAACTACTTTCGCTTTGCATTTCTGCTCTGTGATCTCAATTTATGTGATGCTCCAGTCTTACCTCCCTGAACTATACCCCAGACACAGTATATCACTCACCTTGTCTTTGCAATTACTGCTTACAAACCTTTGCTTCTATTCTCTTTCCCTGAATTCCTCTCTCCCCACCTCTGGCTGCTGCAACTTGATCTCATTTTTAAAGCTCATCTCAAATATTCAAATTACATCTCTTTTAAGAAAAGTTCTCTGATTTTCTAGGGATAATTATGCTCTCTGGTGTGCAGATTTGGGTTGGATCTTTAATTGACTCATACATTCTGCTTTGTGTTACAGTTAATTGTATATCTTTCTCTTCTTCTTAGCAATAGAGTGTCCTAGAGTCTAAGTGTGTCCCGTTGATATTTGAAATGATTGTGGAATTTAATTAAATAAATCAATAATCAGATTAGGAAACTACCTATAATGTTGTATTTAGATATCCTTTGTCAAAAGCAAACAAAAACTACAGAAAATCTTTGCAGACTTTGATTTCTCGAGGAAATCCTGGTGGTGTAGTGGTTAAGTGCTACAGCTGCTAACCAAAAGGCTAGTGGCTTGAATCCCCCTGGTGCTCCTTGGAAACTCTATGGGGCAGTTCTACAGACCTGCAGGCTCAATATGAGCTGGAACTGACTTGTGAGCAATGGGTTTGGTTTTTTGAATTTAGGATATATATTCTACCACACGTCTACTCTTCCATTTGGGCACCCAAGTATTATTTTAGGGTAGAATTATTTCTAAATATTTTTTTAGACTTAGCTTGTATGATTATTTCCTGGTACAAGATCATAGTATCACATACCTTGAAAAACATTTCCAATAGCACTAAACATTTCCATCTCTTTTGAGATTATAATAGCCTCTCAGACATCACACTGAATCGTACTCTGACCACTGAGAATTATAGTTGGAAATGCAAGACCCTGGCAATAACTAACATATAATTGTTGTTGATAAGCACCATCAAGTTGGTTCCAACTCATAGGAACCTTATATGCAGCAGAACAAAACACCACTTGGTCCTGTTCCATCATCACAGTTGTTGCTGTTTGAGCTCATTGTTAAAGCCACCATGTTGACTCATCTCATTAAGAGTCTTCCTCTTTTTTGACTGATGCTCTGCCTTACCAAGCAGAATGTTCTTATCCAGGGACTGATCTCTCCTGATAACAGGCCCAAAGTATGTGCAATAAAATTCTCTCTTCTAAGGAGCATTCTTGTTGTATGTTTTACAAAACAGATTTGTTCATTCTGCTGGCAGTTCATGGCAGAGTCAATATTCTTCCCCAATACCATAATTCAAAAGCATGGATTCTTCTTTGGTCTCTCTTACTCATTGTCTTGCTTTCACACGCACATGAGATAATTAAAAATACAGTGGCTTGAGCCAGGCACACCTTAGTTCTCAGAGCGAGGTCTTTTGCAGTAAATTTGCCCATCACAATGCATCTTTTGATTTCTTGACTGCTGCTTCCGTGGTCATTGATTGTGCATCACAGTCAGATGAAATCCTGGATAACTTCAATCTTAATTCCATTTATCATGATGTTTCATATTGGTTCAGTTGTGAGGATTTTTGTTCTCTATATATTGATCTGTAATCTATACTGAAGTTTTTGTTCTTTGATCTTCGTCAATAAGGGCTTCAAGTCCTTTTCACTCCCAGCAAGCAAACTTGTGTCATGTGCATATTCAGGTTGTTAGTGAGTCTTCCTCCAATTCTTCCTCCATGTTTTTTATCATCATGCAATCCAGCTTCTTGGATTATTTTTTCAGTGTGCAAATCAAATAGGCATGGTGAAAGGCTATTACGCTTATGTATAGCTTTTCTGACCTTAAGCCATGTGCACTTTCAGTGTGCTGTAGGAATGAATACCTCTTGGCGTATGCACAGGTTCCCTATTAGCACAATGAAGTGTTCCAGAATTCCTATTCTTTGCAATGTCATCTATAATTTGATACACTCCATGCAGTTGAATGCCTTTGTACAGTCAATAAAACACAGCTAAACATCTTTCTGCTATTCTTTAATTTCAACCAAGATACAACTAATAGCAGCTGTGATATTCCTCTTTCCATGTCTTCTGAATCTGGCTTGAGTTTCTGGCAGTTCCTAGCAGATGTACTGCTGCAACCAATTTTAAATAATCCTCAGCAAAATTTTATTTGCATGCAATACTAATGATATTGTTTGATATTTTCCATGTTCTGTTGAATCATCTTTGCTTTAAATGGGTACAAATATGTATATCTTCCAGTTAGTTGGCCAGGTAGCTTCCTTCTGAACATCTTGACATACACAAGTGAGCATTTCCAGCTCTGCATCTGTTTGTGGAAGCATCTCAGTTGATATTTCACCGATACCTAGAGCTTTGTTTTTTGCCAATGTCTTCAGAGCAACTTGGATTTCTTCCTTCAGTACCATTGGTTCTTGAGCATACACTACCTCCTGAAACAGTTGTACATCAACTGATTCTTTTTGGTACAACGACTCTGTGTGTTTCTTCTGTCTTCTTTTGATGCTGCCTGTGTTACACAATATTTTTCCCATGCCAAAAACAAAACCCATTGCCACTGAGTCAATTCCAACCAAGAGTAACTCTATAGGACAGAGTAGAACTGTGTCACAGGGTTTCCAAGGAGCAGCTGGTAAATTTGAAATACCAGTCTTTTTGGTTAACAGACAAACACAACTATTGCACCACTGGGACTCCTGATACATTCTTTCAATATTGCAACTCAAGGCTTGATTTTTTCTTCAGTTCTTTCATCTTGAGCAGTGAAAGCATGTTCTTCTCTTTTGGTTTTCTAACTCTGGGTCTTTGCACATGTCATTGTAATGCTTTATCTTCTACATCCACCTTTTGAAATCTTCAGCTCTTTTACTTCATCACTTCTATTTGCTTTAGACACTTTATGTTTAAGACCACATTTCAGAGTCTCTTCTAATGTCCATCTTTGTCTTTTCTTTCCTTCCTAACTTTTAATGACCTTTAGTTCTCTTCATGTATGATGCCCTTGATGTCATTGCACAACTTACCTGGTCTTCAGTCATAAGTGTTCGAAGCATCAAATCTATTACTGAGATGCTCTCTTAATTCAGATGGGATATATTCAAATGTGTCCTTACATTCTCATTGTTTGTGTATATGTATAGTTCCAGATACTAGATTAAAAAAAAAAAAAACTATTTCTTTACTATGCAGTAACTTCACAATAACATCTACAATTAACATTCTGAATTTTTCTTTGTAGTAAGACGGAAAAAAAAATCTTTGTGCTTACCAATTTAAAACAAAATTGTTATGTTGAAGTTATAGTGCAATATGAGCTCAGATCTCACCAGAGGCTCTCAGCAGTTAACATCTTCTAGCCAAGCCTGTAATATTAATAATTTATGAAGAGACTCGTTTAAATGATCGATGTAAGAAATGCCTCTGCTAGAAGGCAGAGTCTGCACCCTGCTCTGGCAATCTCTCAGTAGTCAGTTATTTGTTTCCAGGCTCTAATACTTACAGGCATCCGTGCAAGAGTTACTCAGGATGAAAGGTGACCCGATGAAACAGGAATAAAGGAAGCCAGGGTGTCAGGAAGAAACAAGCCTCAGCTCCAGGATCATTCTTTTCCTCCCTCTTTTCACTCTGGCTGTGTGTCTCTGTTCTCTGTGTCTCATCTTCATCAATTGATGAAGATTATGAGGACTGTCAATGAAGTTTGCAAACTCATCCTAGAAAAAATATTACAAACTTCATTGCTGAAAATCACTATAGTCACCTCTGAAGTACTCCCCTTGGGAAGCTACACACCAATGCCAGTGCCTATTCTACCCTTCAAAGCAATTTTGGAATTCTTTTCCTGGAATAGCCTTCAGAGCTGTTGTCATGTTACCCTTAATGTCCCGAAAGTCATCCAAATGTCTTCCTTTCAGTACTTCCTTTATCTTCAATAAAGAAAAAAGTCATTAGGGAGCAGATCAGTTGAGTAGGGAAGGTGTTCTAATATAGTTATTTGCTTACTAGCTAACAATTCCTTCACAGACAACTAAACAATTCAGCTAGCAAACTTGCCACCTTGTCACCGTGCACAATGGCCATTCCACAAAGAGTTCCAAAATTGCTTTGGAGGGTATAATTCATCAGTTCTTTGACCAATGCCTCTTTTACTGTGTTTCCACTTCTTCACGACACCAAGCCAGCCAAGTGCCGTCAAGTGGGATCTGACTACTGTTGCTGATTATTAGCATGGATCCTGGACCTTTCACTCTGCTTTGTCTCCTTGGATCCCTTTGGTGACTGGACCTACTATGTTTATACACATATCCATTTCCCTGACTATGACTCTTCAGTGTCTTCTCTGCTCACTGCCAGAAAAGGCAATCTATAAATAATAATACTCAATTTCTCAGCCAAGCCAAGTGCCATCGAGTCAGATCTGCAACTCTTCCCAAATGCCAATTTTCACACTATTTTTTAAAATCATTGAAATGAAAATTGTACTGAAATAAAGGGAGAAGAATGGCTTACAGGATGATTGGTCAAATTTTGTAGCAAAAGTTTAGGACTATACAAAGTTCTTAGAATTACTGAATCTGACTTCACATAAACATATCCCTGCTCTGGCATGATACAGTTATACTGACTTTCTCTGCCTTTGTTCTTCATCAGAGAAAACTTCCCAAGTCTGAGCGGCTTATGCATTTCAATGAGATTTAGTTGTTTTGTTGATTTTGTTTGTCATAACTACAAGTAGTTTTCACATTTTTGTGATTAACAGGCTTACATTTTAATAAATGAACACTTCTCTATACTTTATAAGATACTGTCAAGAGTAACAGGGATTTATAAATATATATAAGGGATCTCATTCAGGGAAATTTTAATTTAGAAAAAGACTAAATTAAAGATTGTTACTGGGCTGAACCGTCATTTAAAAAGTCTATAATGAAGCATCACTGATCTAGGTAGGGGAGAAAAATGACATCATTTGAGAGATAAAGGCTTCCTAAGAAAGTTCAGCTTGAATGTAAGTCTTAAAGGCCAAATAAGGGGGAAAGAGTGAATATTTGCCAGAAAATGGAATTCGGTGGGAAGTTGTGTAAGTTGTTCCTAGAACTTCTGTAACTCTCCAAGTCTGCACATTGTGTTATTCCTGTCAGTCACCTGAAGTGCCTCTGTCGAACCAGAAGCATCAAGGAAAATTTTCAGATAGCAACAATGACTGAAAATGGTGATAATAAAAAGATGGCTGTGCCGGAGGCCAAAAATTGTCATCAAATTGAGCATTATTTTGGTGACTTTAATTTGCCATGGGGAAAATTTTTAAAGGAACAGATCAAACTGGATGAAAGCTGTATACCTTTGGAGATACTGATGAAATTCAACAGATTTTAGTGTAAGAGTAGAAGCACTGAGCAAGTCAAAGGTAGAACTTATGGAAATAAGTAAAGATAGAACTAAAATCAGAAGATCTCTGAGCAAACCCCTCCCTGAAATGACTGATGAGTATAAAAATGGTGTAAAAAGCAGATCCCTTTATATTAAAGTCTTCCCAACTGATGCAACCCTTGATGACATAAAAGAAGGGCTAGAAGACAAAGTTCAGCTACTAGATATTCTAACGAGAAGAACACTGTCCAAAGCATTTAAGGTATTAATATTTGTTGTGTGAGAGAGCCTTGAATCTGCTAAGAAGTTTGTAGACATCCTTGGCCAGAAGTACAAAGACACAGACCAGCTAATACTTTTCTTTTTTCCGTTTGCTCCATTCTGTTTTCTTGGCTTTGAATGGAAGTTTCTGTATCTTTGATTTTGTTTTTGATCTGTTGGATTTCAGAGTACTGGTGTTTCATCGGATTGAACAGCTTGCTTAATTTTTCCTTTTGTTCTGCTGCATTTTGTATAAGTTCTAGAAGGGTTCTGTATATAATCTTTTTGTATTCACCTTCTGATGATTTCACAAAAGTTTCTTCATCTGGAAAACTCCTTGTTGTTTTGTTTGTGAGCCTTCTGAAGCCATGGGTGATTTCTTGTATGCCACTAGCATCTGTTGCTTTTTGGGTCTCATGTGAGTAAGTAAAGGCTGGTAGAGATACTGTGAGGATGGACTTCAGATGTTTCTCTAGACTTCTTAAAATGTAAAGCAAAAAGTATCTGACCACTTCCCAAGTCAGTCAGGTTTTCAGGTCCCTCTTCCAAACTGGCAAAGTAAGCACCTCTATATCCAACCCCAGATGATACAAACTAGTTCAAAATACAGCAATGCTACTGTCCTATTGGCCTCTGCTGACAGGGTCCAGCCTTAGGCGACACTGCGTAAACTTCTGCTTTTCTGGTAGAAGAGCACTGTCCTGTGGGCAGGCTCTGGCTCCCAAGGTAAGAATTAGGTCCAGCTGTGGCCACCGTATCTAAGATAGGGCCCTCCACACGGTCAGCAGATAGAGGAGCTAAAGGTGCCAAGAGGTAGTGGGTCTTCTGCCTCTGTTGCTGGGTCCCCACCGTAGGCAATGCTGTGTAAACTACTGCTTTTCTGTTGGTGAAGCGCTGTCCTGTTTGCAGGCATTGGCTCCCAGGATAAGAATCAGGTCCTGCTAAAATCTCCATATCCGACATGGCGTCCCACACACAGGCACTGCGGTTCCGTACAAACCACGCTACGGCAGTGATAAAAAGACAGGCCCAAAGTGACTAGATGAACAGAGTCCTAAGTCTGGCTGTGAAACTATGGGAATTTCACCTGCCTATCCCACCAGCAGTGCATCTGAGTCTAGCCACTAGGCAAGACTCAGCTCCGCCCACTTGCCAAGACAGAGAAAAAAAAAGTAAAAATGGTGCATTTACCTTCACTCCACAAGAGCCAGGGCTAGCCAGGAGTGGGAGTCAGCGTAAGAGAGGAGGTTTTTCGTTCAGTGGTATGAAGTCCAAATTAACATCCCTGTGCCGTGTCCTGGGGGCTCACTAGGTGACCAGAAGGCTTCGTTTGATTATCAACTCAAGTCTTAGTTTCCAGAGGGATATAAGGAGATGTGTGCTCAATCCACCATCATGACTCCACCTAATACTTTTCGAGGAAGACTACTTTGCAAAAAAGAATGAAGAAAGCAAGCAAAATAAACTGGAAGCTAAATTACAACCTAAACAAGAGCAAGAAGAAAAACAGAATTTAGTAGAAGATGTTGAAATGAAGTCTTTAGAAGGAAGAATGGGCTGCTTGCTGAAATTTTCAGGTGACTTAGATGATCAGACCCACAAGGAAGACTTGCACAACCTTTTTTCAAATAATGGAGAAATAAAATGAATAGACTTTCTCAGAGGAGCAAAAGAGGGAGTAATCCTATTTAAAGGAAAAACTTTAAAAAAAGCACTGGATGAAGCCCAAAATTCAAGTTGTGGTAACCTACAGTTAAAGAACAAGGAAGTGAGGTGGGAAGTACAAGAAGGAGAGGTGGGAAGAGGAGTGCTGAAAAAAAATCACGAAAGATCAGCATAAATCCCTAAATAAATGGAAGTCAAAAGGTTGAACGTTTAAAGGAAGAGGAAAGGGAAATGAAGTTGACCAGACTGGGTCTACTAAGACAAAAGTACAATGTCAAGGAAAAAAAATTGATAGTGATGATAAATATGGTAAAAATGGTCCAGCTGCATCAGTGAAAAGAGCAAGAGAAGAAGCAGACAGAAAAGAACCTGCATCAAACCAACAGAAAACATAACATGGCTCTGGAGACCAGTAATTTAGTAAACAATTGAAAAATTCTTGTTAATTAGGTTTTAACCTGTCTTAGTCTTTGAGAGTTTTAAAAAGAAAACCAAATTAGGTCCACTTCAATGTCCACCTGTAAGACAGGAAAACTGATTGTTTAACTTGGCTTTTTGTTATATTATTCAATGAGGATTTTTTTTTTAATGTGTAAGTCTATCACATGATTCAAATATCAAAAGGTCCTTCCACTAAGTTACCTTTTTAATACAAAAACATGTTAATACAAAAATGTGTTAGTTTAAAAAAATAAAATGTATGCTACATTAAAAAAAAGCAAAAATTCTGTAAGTCTGTGAAGCTATTGTCTTCTTGTTGTCTTAGGTGCTATCAAGTAGTTCTGACTCATAGCAACCCGGTGTCCAACAGAATAAAGCACTGCCAAGCGCTGTGCCAGCTTCACAATCATTGCTATGTTTGAGCCCATTGTTGTAGCTACTGTGTCAGTCCATCTCATTAAAGATCTTCCTCTTTTTTTTCCTGACCCTCTGCTTTACCAAACATGATGTCCCTTTTCTGGGACCGGCCTCTCTTAATAACACATCCAACATATGTCAGATGATGTCTCACCATTCTCACTTTTAAAAAGCATTCTGGGTCTTTTTCTTCCAAGACATCTGTTTGTTCTTCTGGAAAAAAATATATATGTAAGTAAAAAAAAAAGAAACACCACTTCTGTCAAGTTCATTCTGACCCATAGAAATCCTATAGACAGAGTAGAACTGCCCCATAGAGTTTCCAAGGAATGCTTGGTGGATTTGAACTGCCAGTCTTCCTGTTAGCAGCCATGGCACTTAACCACTACACCACCAGGGTTTCTGTTATTCTGGAGTTCCTGGTGTATTCAACTTGATTCACCTGCACTATAGTTTTTATTATTTTTTTAATGGATTGATAATGTGCAATTGTAAATATTAAATTTGAATAAGTAATAGAAAACATTAAACTTGAGTAAGTAAAGGGTAAGGAGAGTACAGCTATATTTGAATTAGGGCTAGGAGAACTAAATGGAGAAAACCAAAGACACAAAAATAGTAGTCCAAGAGACTAAAGTGTCACATAAACTACAGACTCTACCAGCCTACGATCAGAAGAACTAGATGGTGCCCAGCTCCCTGCCCTGACAGGGAACACAACAATGAGTGCTGGACAGAGTAGAAGAAATATGTGGAACAAAACTCAAATTCATGTAAAAAAGTCCTGACAGTGGTCTGACAGAGACTGGAGGAACCCCCAAAACTATGGCCACTGGATGATCTGTTAACCCAGAGCTGAAGCCCACTCTTCAAACAAAGATTAGGCAGGACTACAAAACAAAAGACAATACATGTGAGGAGCATGCATCTTAGTTCAATCAGGTACATGAGACCAAATGGGTAGCTCCTGCCTGGAGACAGGATGAGAAGGCAGGAAGGGACAGGAACTTGTTGAAAGTACACAGGGAACCAAGAATAGAAAGGGGAAATGTGCTATTACACTGTAGGGATGGCAAGTAAGGACACAAAACAATACGTGTATAAATTTTGGGATGAGAAATTAACTTTAGCTGTAAGCTTTCACTCAAAGTGTAAGAAAAAAGAATTTAAAAGAAGAGAACTCCTTGGAGATGAGACTGGAGCTATAGCTGTGTGTATGGCCTAGGCTAGCACCCAACAGCCATAGTTCTGGAGCTCAGATTTCCCAAACAGGTTTTACCAGACCAAAAGGAAGGTGCTGAGAGGACCACACTCTGTGAAGGCTCAAGAGGCAAATTAACTTCCGTTTCTTCATTTCTCTTGGCTATCTGCATTTCTTAGCTGGTAGCCCCTTCCTCCAGCTTCAAAGATAGAAGGTGATATTCTCATATCTCTCTCTGACTCTGGTTACAGAGAAGGGTCACATCTCCTTCTCTGACCCTCGACACTTCTGCGTCCCTCTAGTAGGGACCCTTGTGATTTTATTGGATCCACTCATGGAATTCAAGATGATCTCTCAATTTCAAGATACTTAATATAAGGATATCTTGTCGTTGTTGTTGTTAGGTGTCATCAAGCTGGTTCTGACTCACAGAAGCCCTATGTACAATAGAACAAAACACTGCCTAGTCCTGTACTATCCTGAAGATATCTGCAGAGACCCCTTTGGCTGTAAATTAACACATTCACAGATCTCAGAAATCAGGGCATGGACATCTTTGGGGAGCTGATATTCTACCTCCTAGAGATAGGTTCTCTAGAAACAGATGCTGAGACAGAGTTTGGGATGCAAGATGACTATGAGGCCTTCACATCTGTGGAAGGGAAGGGAAAAGCAACATTTGGCAGACAGAGAAGTCAAACTGTGATGCAGAGCCTCGCTAACTCGCTAACTCTCCTAATAGAGAGTGCTGAGGTAAAGTGCCTATGTCTGAGCCCAATGACTGAGCCCTTAGACACTAACCAGGATCAATCACTGGGTGGGAGCTACCCCAGGAAGGGAGCAAGGGCAGGCAGTGCAGCTCTCTGCAGCTGCGGTGGACCATGTCAGACGTGACAGCTGTGAACTGTCCACGGACCACACTCCATGTGGTTGAGATGTGAGCTTATCCTTGAAGAGGAACCTGCTTGGCACATCTGCATGCCACCTACACAACACACTTCAAATGTATCTGTGGGTTATTCATTCAGTGTCTATGGATTACTCTTTTAGGAATTGAATTGTTTCACTTATCATGAACATTTTCCAGTGAGTTGCATATTCTTAATGTCTGACTAATGATCCCATATATCCCAAAGAGATAACTAAAGTTCCAGAAACTTCCAGTTTCTTTTCTCAGTATTTTTTACAATGCTGCCATAAACTGTGAACTTTAATACTAATGTTATTCACCTTAGCTTTATCTTAGTAACATTCACTCAGACTTCCTTTTTCCTCCCTGCCCAGAGAGCTGATCACACTTTTTGACCATCTCTGGTAACAAGCAGACCATATTGGGATAACAACAGCAACAAAAAAAACCAAGTGCCATCAAGTTGATCCCGAATCTTAACTCTACAGCTTTTCATTTTTTAAGTTACTTTTTAGGACAAGATGTTGTACTTTTTTCTGACATTAAGGCCTAAACTTTTTCTTGTGAGTATACTTTGGCACTAATGAATGCAAAAAATAGGAACCTTGTCAACATTTTTAAAATAAAAATCTAGAGGAGACCTGTGGTACTACAGTCCTAGTCAACCTGCATTCCTGTTTCAGATGCTGTCGTCCTTTCTGAGCTCCCACCACCCCCATCCTGTTAATCCCATTGTCAGGGGCTTTGATGACCCACACTAAGACTCAGAAGCAGTTCTTCCAGTCCTTGAGATCAAAGCCTAAATCAGAGTCAATGCCTGGAAGCTGTTGGAATTAGGAAGGCTCCTTTACTCTCTTTCCACAAAGCTAATTCTGAGGGCACATTTATGTCAACCAAGAAGAATTAGAAATTCTCCAACCAAGGAGAAAGAGAATTGGGGAGCTTAATAAACCCTGATCCTGTCTAGGCCAAAAAATGAGTCACCTTAGAAAGCATCATGTAGGCTTGTCTTCTTCACAAATGTCTTTATCCAGATACACTAAGAAATTAGGAAACATTTGGGAACAATTCATAGCAAACAGTGGAAAATTCTCTGAGTGTTTTCAAATATGAAACTTTTTTGCATAGATGCAGATGCATTAATAATTGTGCCAGCACTTAGAAGGAAAAAGAGTTCATCAGAATAAATTTCTGCATTCTGAAGTACATCCCACACATAATTGCTCAGTACAATATGTTTCTCCCATGCCTGTTTCTACTGCTTTTAAAAAGAACACCAACTTTCAAAATTTAATTGGGTGCTGAATTGTCATGTTACCAATTATCTAAACACACATAACTTTTAGCATCATATAAAGTATTTGCAGCAAATATTTATAATGGTAAATGTCCAGTGCAATAATACTTTAAAAATAATCATGGACTATGTGAAAGAAAGCCTAATGCAGCTAAACTGCCCTCCTTTGGTTAGAAAATGAACACAAAGTAACTGCATAAATACATAAAGAATAATACAGTAAAAACTCTTCACTTATTAAGTAGCTCATTAGTAAAGCGAGTACATTTCTTTTGCCTGGAATTTTTTAGCAAACCGGTATTTGCAAGTGTGTGTTTACAGAATTTTTTTATCTTCCAATGTAAGGAATACCGCGTTTGAATATAGAACAGTCTTGAAAACAAATTATTGATTTAAAACAAGAAGTTATTGTTAACTTTCATCAAATTAAGTTGTGCAGAGGTGAAATTAATTGAAATATAATGATCTGATAGATGATATTGTTGGACTAATTAGTGTCACCCTACAATGAGAGGAAAGGAAAACTGGGCACCAAGCCAAGATACCTTATTTTAAACAGACTCTTTCCCTCTCTTTTAAAACATGCAAGGGAAATGGCTGTATCCAAATGGCTGCATCCAAGTGCCATAAACATCAGTGAGCTTGTGGGTGGTACAAAAGTCACCATTCTGCCCTTCACTGTAAGGCCATTTTTTCAATCCTGGTGAAGACAATGATACCACTGAAGCATAATGATTATAGGATTATTATTACAGTCTGCTAAAGTTGTTGGTCAAATAAACTGCTATCGATGAAATTTGCACAATGAAAGGTCACAGTATGGCCTTTCAGTATGGCTGAAGTAGAAAAGGATCACTCTTCAGGTCTTGACACTAAGTGCATTTTTGCAATAGTAGGAGGCTAAGCCCACATGTACTGTGGGTACCTAGTGCCCCACTTCTAGTTGTAGGAACAGGTCACAAAGACGAGGAATAT
This sequence comes from Heterohyrax brucei, assembly GCA_028571685.1. NCBI lineage: Eukaryota > Metazoa > Chordata > Mammalia > Hyracoidea > Procaviidae > Heterohyrax > Heterohyrax brucei. Next base: position 24,840,572 of record CM053147.1, read on the forward strand.
TCTCTCAAAGAGGGCCTGCCTCTGCAAGGACCAACAGGTTCTTTGTTTCTGTAGTTCCCATAAAGCCCAGGAGCTGGTCCCCAAATGTGTAGTAGTATTGGTTGGTACAGATGTACTAGCAATCCTGGGCCTTTATTTAACACTGACCAGCCTTCTAGTATGATAAAGCAAAAAAAAAAAACAAAAAACAAAAACTGTTTGCCATCAAGTTAATTCCATCTCATGGCAAGCCCATGTGTTACAGAATAGAATTGTCTACCCCAAAAGGTGTTTTGGCTTTAGTCTTTACAGAAGAAATTTTCTAGGCCTTTCTTCCGTGTAACTGCTAGGAGAGTTTGAAACACCAACCTTCAGGTTAGCATCCATTTAAAAACCAATTATACCACCTAGGCTTCTTTCCTGTCTCTTGTCCTGTAACTCCCTTTACCTCTAGCCACGTTGTTGTTGTTGTTGTTAGGTGCCACTGAGTCAATTCTAAGTCACAGCAACCCTACACACAACAGAATAAAGCTCTGTCCCTTCTTGCGCCACGTCCACAATCACTTTTATGCTTAATCACATTGTTGCGGCCACCGTGTCATCCCTCTTGTCAAGGGTCTTCCTTTTCTCACTACTGAACCTCCATTCTACCAAGGAAGATGTTGTTCTCCAAGGACTGATCCTTCTTGACAACATGTCCAAAGTATGTAAGACACAGTCTTGCCATCTTTACTTCCAAGGAGCACTCTGGTTGTACTTCTTCCAGAATGGATATGTTTATTCTTTCAGTGGTCCATGGGTACAGTCAACATTCTTCTCCAACACCACAATTCAAAGGCATCAGTTCTTCTTCTGTCTTCTTTGTTCATTGTCCAGCTTTTGCATACATATAATGTGATTGAGAATAACATGGCTTGGGTCAGGTGCACTTTAGTCTTCCAGATAACATGTTTACTTTTGAATACTTTAAAGAGATCCAGATTTTCCCAGTGCAATGCGTCTTTTGATTTCTTTACTGCTGCTTCCATGGGTATAGATTGTGGACTCAAGTAAAATGAAATCCTTGACAACTTCAATCCTTTCTCTATTTGTGATGATGTTGCTTACTGATGCAGTTGTGAGGATGTTTGTTTTCTTGAGGTTGAGGTGCAATCCATACTGAAGGCTGTGGTCCGTGATCTCCATCAGTAGGTATTTCAAATCGTCTTCACTTCCAGCAAGCAAGGTGGTGCCATCTGCATAACGTAGGGTGTTAATGAGTCATCCTCCAATCCTGATGCTCTTCTTCATATATCCAGCTTCTTGGATTATTTCCTCAGCATACAGATTGAAAAAACATGGTGAAAGGGTACAGTTCTGATGCACACCTGTTCTGACTTTAAACCATGCAGTGTTCCATTGTGCTGTTCATATGACTGTCTCTTGATCCGTATACAGATTCCTTAAGAGCACAATTAAGTGTTCTGGAATTCTCATTTTACACAGTGCTAGCCATAATTTGTTATGATCCACACAGTGGAATGCCTTTGCATAGGCAATGAATCACAAATAAACATCATTCTGGTATTCTCTGCTTTCAGTCACGATCTGTCTGACATCAGCAATGATATCTCTGGTCCTACATCTGTTTCTGAATTCAGCTTGAATTTCTGGAAGTTCCTTATCAATATTCTGTTGCAGTCACTTTTGAATGGTCTTGAACAAAATTTTGCTTGGCATGATATTAATGATATTTTTTGGTATTTTCTGCATTCAGTTGGATCCTCTTTCTTTGGAATGGGCATAAATATGGGGAGAAATAGGACAGAGTCAAAGAAAGCTTGCAAGAAGGAAAGTAGTGTTAAATAACAAACCTGGCAAGGCAATAAATGAGAGGGAAAAGATGTAAGGTCAAAAAGATGAAAGATTAGAAATAAATAAGAATATAATGGATAAAATGGCTAGGGCATGTTCTTGAAGACAGTAAACATGAAAAATACAAGAATTTTGGAGAATACTTTAGGGGAGTGCCCACGAGGTGTTGTAGAAAGGAACCACACAGCTTAAAATAAGCCACACTTGGAATGTCCTCACCCACCCTAACACCAACATCATGATAAACAGAGAAAACATGAAAGTTGTCACAGGTCTCATTTTACTTGGATCCACTTTTAACATCCATGGAAGCAGCAACCAAGAAATCAAACAATGCATTGCACTGGGCAAATAGGCTTAAAAGACTTCTTTAAAGTGTTAAAAAGCAAAGATGTCACTTTAAAGACTAGATGCCACTGACCCAAGCCATGGTATTTTTCAATGTGTCATATGCAGGCATGGAAACACTGGTGGTGTCGTGGTTAAGTGTTATGTCTGCTAACTAAATGCTCAGCAGTTGGGATCTGCCAGGCGCACTTCAGAAACTCTATGGAACAGTTCTACTCTGTCCTACAGGGTCTCTATGAGGTGGAAACTACTCAACAGTTTATATGCAGGCAAAAGCTGGAGAATGAATAAGGAAAACTAAAGATGAGTTGACACTTTTGAATTATAGTGTTGTGGAAGAATATTGAATACAGACTGTAAGAAGAGCAAACAAATCTGTCTGGGACAAAGTACAGCCAAAGTGTTTCTTGGAAATGAGGGTGGTGAGGCATCTTCTCGTTAGTGTGGAGTTTTTATGAGGAAGCAATAGTCCCAGAGAAGGACATCATAGTTAGTGAAGTTGAAGGTCACCAAAAAAGATGGACTGACACAGTGGCCACACTAAGGATCTCGAGCACAGCAACAGTTGTGAGAATGACGCAGGACTAGGCAGTGTTTTGCTCCGTTGTACACAGGGTCTTTATGAGCTGGAACCTACTGAATGGCATCTAACAACAAAGCAACAGCCCACTCCAGCTGCCTGAGTTTTTAGAATTTTGTAAAAAATGCTTCTCTAAGGTATAAAGAGGGAAAGGTAACTCTTTGCAGTCCTCAACGTTAACATTTTTATGTTTTATTTTTATCTCAAGAGGATGATAATGATTTATAAGAGTTGTAAGGGTACGTGGCACTTCACAAACACATAGAAGACAACATTCCTGTGAGTTTTTCTATCTAACTCGACATACAATATACTTTATAAGAGCTCAAGAGCAAAAGGAGATATAGAAAAGTTTAGTGAAAATCAATACTGAAAGGCTTAGTGAAAGAAATGTGTTCTAAATTTTCAAGGAGAGATGTCAAGGAATAAAACAGAGTTTGTTCAAAGAATATTTCCAGGTATTTCCAAGCTCTTAACCAACATGCCATGAAAGCTTCATTAATCTAGTTTTAAGCCTATTGAGAATTATACTTGTAAGAATAATAGGAAAATTAATTTCTGTATTTTTTTTTCTTTTTGTGTCTTTTTTTCCTGCAGCTTCCCAGTTAATCTTTTATTATTATCTGGTAATGACCCATTTTAACCTTAATAACGTGTTTTCTCTCAGTTACAGAGCTACACCAACTTCTTGTTGTCAGTACTTTCCAGATACTGCCTTTAAAATTTATCATGTAACTATATTTTAGATGTGACTTTTACAATAGTCAAATCTGAACAAATCCATTTCCATCAGCCAGATTCCAATATAATAGCAACTCTATTAGGGCAGCATAGAACTGCCCCATAGGGTTTCCAAGGAGTAGACGGTGGATTTGAACTGCCAATCTTTTGGTTAGCAGACAAGCTTTTAACTACTATGCCATCTGGAATAACAGTATGCTTATATAAATGGAAATAGGTAATCCCATCATAGGATTTCTGTCTTTTAATTCTGAAGTTTATTCCATTTCACCTTACTGTAATTCTTAAACTTTCATTGCATCTATCTTACTTTGTGTTTTTATATTTTTCCTTTTTTTTGTTTATTGTCTTCAATTGGATTGAACAAGTATCTACTCCATCTTTTCCCTCTAACTTACTGTGAATCTTACATTATTTTTCTGTTAGTGATTCCCCTTAAATGTCTAATATGTGTAACATAACCTGAGAAAGTCTAAAATTAATATCTTTATATTCTCCTGTTACAATGTAATAAAAATAATTTTCACTACCCTTTTCATGTAATTTATGTCTAATATTCTGCTTTGGTAATGTTTTAAACTATGACTAGTAATTATTTTTTAGAGCAATTATAATTTAGATTCATCATATATTTACCTAAATCCATTTTACCATGCATTTTCAACTTACAATCTTCTTAGCATAAGTGATTTTTCTTCCTAAAAGAAATCCTTGAGTGGTAACTTAGGGGGTAGAGGATCTCTAAGTGGTTAAAAAGAAAAAAATATACTCCTCTCTGTGTCAAAAATCTCTATTTTTCCTCCCTGTTCTCACTCTTGAAGAACTGTTTAGCAGGGTGTGGAGCCCTAGATTGATAGTTATTTTCTTTAAGCATTTTCGAACATATTACTAATTTTTACTTTCAGGCCTTCATTATTTCCTTTCAGATATGTGAGATCCAACAATTAAGTTCACAAACCTAATTGTTCCAAGTGCTCCATAACTGATTGCTGAATATCATTACGGTCACCTCTGAAGTACTCCCCTTGGGATACACTGCACTGATGCCAACGCCTAGGCCACCCTTGAAAGTAACTTGAGAACTCTTTCTGGAATGGCCATTGTTCACAGTGGCATGGTGGCAAGTTCACAAACTTAATGGTACACTTGTCTGTGAGGAGTTTTTAGCCAGTAAACAAATAAGTGTATTAGAACACCCTCCTTGCTTACCCGATCTGGCCCCCAATGACTTTATTATTTACCTGAAGATAAAGGAAGTATTGAAAGGAATACATTTGGATGACTTAACGGCACTTGGCTGGCTCAGTACATTAAGGGTAATAGGACAACAGTTCTAATGGCCAGTCTAGAAAAAAGAGTTCCAAAACTGAAACTCGTGAATGGTAAGCTAGGTGTTGGTGTTGAACTATAGCTTCCCAAGGGTGATACTTCAAAGGTGACCAATTGATATTCAGCAATGGGGTGTGTAGCACTTTTTCTAGGATGAGTTAGTGAATTTAATTTTCAGACCTCACAGGCTAAAGTTCAAAGTTTCTCTGTTTCTCCTGATTATTAAGATTTTTCTTGTTGCCTTCAGGTTTCAATGACTTCAATTGGATGTGATTGGTATTTACTTTTATTTACTCTGGCTGGATATTACTTTACCTCTTGAATATCTACACTTTTATGTTTCCTCAATGTCATTAAAAAAAGCCACACTTTTAATCATTATCTATTCAAATATGTCTCAATCCTGTTCTATAACTCATTAGTAACATATATGTTGAATTTTCTCTTCTATGGATAATTCTGTGGAGAGCAGGAATTCCAGAACACTTAGTTATGCTCAGCAGGAATCTGTATGTGGGTCAAGAGGCAGTCACACAAAGAGAAGAAAGGGACACTACATGGCTTAAAGTCAGGAAAGATTTGCAGCAGGGTTGTATCCTTTACCATACTTTTCGATCTATATGCCAAGCAAATAGTCTGAGACTCTACACTGTATGAAAAACAAGGCATCAGGACTAGAGGCCAATTCATTAAAAAACCCACGTTATGCAGATGGCACAACCCTGCTTGCTGGAAGTTAAGAGGATTTAAAACACCTACTGATGAAGATCAAAGACTTCAGTATTGATTACACCTCAACATAAAGAAACCAAAAATCCTCACAATTGGACTAGTAAGCAACATCATCATAAACGGAGAAAGGATTGAGATTGTCAAGGATTTCATTTTACTTGGTTCAGTAATCAACACCCATGGAAGCAGCAGGTAAGACATCAAAAGACACATTGCATTTGGAAAATCTGCTGCAAAGGACCTCTTTAAAGTATTGAAAAGTAAAGATCCCACCTTAAAGACTAGGCTGCACCTGACTCAACCCATGATATTTTCAATGGCGTCATACGCATGTGAAAGTTGGACAACGAATTAGGAAGACAGAAGAAGAATTAATGCCTTTGAATTGTGGTGTTGGAAAAGATTATTGACTGTACCATGCACCACCAAAAGAACAAACAGATCTGCTCTGGAAGAAGTACAACCAGAGTGCTCCTTGGAAGCAAGGATGGCAAGACTGCACCTCACATACTTTCGACATGTTGTCAGGAAGGATGGAGAAGGACATCGTGTTTGGTAGAGCGGAGGCTCAATGAAGAAGAGGAAGACCCTCGACAAGATGGATTGAGACAGTGGGTGCAACACTGGGCTCAAGCATTAAAATGATTGTGGGTGTCGTGCAGAACCAGGAAGTGTTTCATTCTGTTGTGCACAGGGTCACTATGAGTCAAAACTGACTCACTGGCACCTAACAACAACAACGTGCTCTACGTGGCTTAGTTTCTCCTTCATATGTATAGCCAGTCAAATCCACATTGTGTCTACAGCTTTATTTCGTCTACTGTTTGCCCTCTTTATGGATTGTTTTTATTTCAAGAATCTTCAATTTCTGGGAGTTTAAAGTGATTATTTTTCAAGGCAATCTGTTTTCCTTCATAGTGGCTATTTTTCCTTCTTACAGCTTCTGTTTCTTCCTTTATGGCTTTGAAGACAGTAAATACATTTATTTTATTGTATGTTTCAGAATGTCCTACAACATTTTGATGATTACATCTTTGTGAATTGTCTGATACTTGACTATGATCTTATTTATTCTGTAAGCCTTCTGCACAGCTTTGACTTCAAAGTATCTCTTCAAAATACATTTACACCATGCAATCATATATTTTCTTAGTTCAGACATGAAGCCTTTACAGAGTGGATAGGTACGGCTACTGAATGTAATACTTTCTCTTATTTTTAACATGCAGACATTATTTCATACATTTTTACATTTTTATTAGGTAAAAAACATGATCTAAATTAAACACACATCCAATTTTTCAAAATGAGTATTTGGTTCTGTATTGTCCTGCAGATTTGACATTGTAGAATGAAGCTTTACACACAAGCTTTCTTAATAAGATTAACAGCTGGTATGGTCATCATTAGCTGTGTCATGAAGCCTTGTTTGCTCTGTTGAATTTCCTTATAGATGCTCATCTCATCTCATTTTCTTACAATTTAATCTTTAAAAATCTTTAGGTGCTATATTTTGTCATTATGTTAATTTACTCCTGCAGGAAAAAAAAATTTCATATAAAAGTGACTGCTTATTTTCACCTTCAGGGGAAAGTTTAAAACCTACTTTTAGTATATATGTTTCTGTAACTTACTCACTTTCATGTCATTCATTATTTGGCAGTTTCCTTTGAGTTGTTTGATGCCAAACAGCAGCAGTGACATACAGGAGGTATAAAGGATTTTTCCTTAAAGACACATGTAATGCAATGGACTCTAAATTAAATACTTACAATTAAATACTTACAATTAAAATAATACCATTCTCCCTAAAGATGAGCTGTGTTAACTGTTTATGCTGGACTACTAACCTAATGCTTGGTCATTCCAACCAAATGAGTAGCACCAATCTCTTTCTCTAGAAAGACTGCAGCCAAGAAAACACAATGGAGCAATTCTACTCTGTAACACACAGGGTGGCCATGAGTCCAGATCATTCAGCTACAATCGGTTGGATTTATTCCCTCAAGCATGACAGAAAAAAAAAAAAAAAAAGACTCCATTTATCTCAAAACTCTTCCATCAAAATAAAGGAAAAAGTTTTGACTGCCTGTATTTTCTCACATTTAAGAGATGAAAATTCACAGTGAAAAGTTAAATTTCTTCCCTAGCCCAGTAGAGAGCTTGAAAATGGGGATCTAATTTTATTTCTTGGGCATCAAGAATTAAAAATTAACCCTAAAATACATTTAAAGTATTTTATTGATATAATAGCAGGACTGAAATAGCAATATCCAAGCACCAGTCCAATGTGTAAGTGTTGTTACATGTAACATATAAATTTTCTGTAGAGGTTCTCTGTAGTGATACAGTTTACCTAGTTCTGCTAATAAACATGTGTACTTATGGAAGCACTTTGAAGCTTAGCGTGAAATAGTCACTGAACCCAAGAATGGGAAGCAAAGATGACTCCATTTTCACTTTTAAAAATCTTTGTTTTTCAGCTGATTTACTTTGAATTTCACATAATCCCTGTCCAAGAACAGTAGATTATGAGAGCATACACCTCTCACTACAGATTGTGCTGTGTTTTGCACAGTCTAAGATTACAGTTACCACACGATAAAATCACTTGCCTCTCTGGTTGAGGAGATAATCTTCATGCTATAAATCAATTTACCGGTTTCTTGCAAACTGCAGGGAAGCCAGGCAGCCTGGAACAATTTAACACCAAGAGAGGTGTGAATGCCCTCTATTTATCTTAATAAACTGTTAACTTCAAACTGTTTAAGTGCCTACAGTTTTATTCGAAAATAAAAATGCTCAGATTCAGTTATGGAAACAATTAAATCACTGTTCATTCTTCAATGTCTTTCTTATGCACTAGTATTTAATTTGGGTATATAAACAACTGGAGCCTTGGTGGCATAGCAGTTAAGAGCTACAGCTGCTAACCCAAAGGTTCACAGTTTGAATCCACCAGGTGCTCCTTGGAAATCCAGTGAGGCAGTTCTACTTTATCCTGTAGGGTCACGAGGAGTCAGATTTGACTCAATGACAATGGGTTTTTAGATGAATAACAGATTCTCCAGAACTAATGGAAAGAGAGGGTAAAATAAATCTCCAAATATCAACATAAGAAACGTTTTACTCCACTGCCAAAGTTTTATCAGTAACAACGTTGAATTCATTTATCATATGTTTTAAAACTGTTATATCGCAGTAGAGTTGTAAATTAGCATAAAGCAGTAGTCGAGGTTGGTTATAAAGACCGCTGAATCTGGAAGAAGATTTTCTGAGCTCAGATCTTGTCTCTACAATTTATGATATAAAACTAATCTTGTGCTAGTTATAGAACCATTCTGTGCCACAGTTTAGTCTTCTGCAAAACGGGAATCCACCACACATCTGTCAGTTTGTTATATTGTGGTAGTTTGTGTGTTGCTATCATGCTGGAAGCCATGAAACCAGTGTTTGAAATACCAGCAGGGTGACCCATATGGACAGCTTTCAGTAGACCTGATTTAGCTGGTTAAAATCAAATCAGGAAAAATCAAGTTCTACGTTTATCATCTACAGAGTTTCAAAAGAAAGTTCAGATTTAACTCAGCATATTCTACTTCGCTAAAATCACAACTCAACTTTAGATCACATTCATAAATATGTGATATTTGTAATGCAGTACTTGGGTGTCAGAAATGGTTAAGCACTGAGCTACTTAAACAAAAGGTTGTAGTTGGAATCCACCAAAGGTACCTCAGAAGAAAGTCCTGGTGATCTAGTTCTGAAAAATGACAGCCAATGAAAATCTTATGGTGCAAAGTCCTACTCTGCAGTGCATGGGGTCACCGTAAGCTGTAAGTGACTGACAGCATCCGGTTTCACATTTTCAGTTATAGTCACCAAAAAAGAAAAAGGAAGAACAAAGGAAAAGTTATACTGGAATCTGGATGAGTCTAAGCATTCCTAGAATATCAGAAAAAAACAGAGAATACAGTTTATGATAGGCACTGACTATCTGAAGTATGTGTAGAAGAAGCCAGGACAATTAGAGAGTGGAAACCTTGTCAAAGGTGGATCAGTTGAAGTAGACAAAGTGATTTAGTCTAAAAAGGGGACACAATGGGATATGACAACTGTCTTCAATACCTTAAATGCTATCAAGTTCTTAAAAGGGATTATACATTTTATCCTGTTACTTCTGAAAACAGAAATCATTTCCAAGTGCTTAAACACCCAGTATTTTACCATAATTTTTCTTGTTTCTACTTGACAGATTCTCAGGGCTCCTGGTTCCCGCCCTCTTTACAGCATCTATCTTAATCTGTCTCAAAGCCCTCTTCGGCCTTCTCTTTCCTGCTCTTTTGCCTCCTATTTCTCATCCTTCCTTTGCCTTCTCTTTCATGGATTCTCCTTTTATCTTTTCTTCTTTAGACTAGGTGTACAGAAAAATTCTAGTTTCTCCAGTCTATATGTATACACACAGAGAGTTCTCTCTTGATATATATATATGTAACTGTTCTTGCTACATCTGTAAATATACAAATTAGAACCATACTTAAACACTCTACCTCACTCATTCACATGTATCTTCTGTCATTTCTTTCCCAATGACTGCCACATTTATTTTCTTAGCCTTATCTCTGGGTATAACCATTTGCTTTTCTATCATCAACCAAGTCATCCAGGGACACCTGGTAAATGCAGAAGGGAGGCATTAGAAATGCAATGGGAAAAAGCTCACAGAGAGCATTTGTCACCCATGAGTGAAGATGCAGAAAACAATCAAAAATCCAGTTCCCACTGAGCTGATTCCAATCCAGAGCAACCCTGTGCATGTCAGAGTAGAAATGTGACCCACAGGGGTTTTGCTGGCTGGTATTTTTAGATGTAGATCAGCAGGCCTTTCTTCTGGGAGGACTCAAATCCTCATCCTTTCTAAGCAGATTGGCCATTTTCACCTAGGAACTGGTGGCTAAAGGGGGAAATACAGGATACTGGTTTTAATAATATCAATTTACTCATTTATAAGCAGTTAATGAGTGATGATATCACTTTACTTATTCATGAACAGTTAAAAACCAACATCCAGGATTTCTGCCTTTAGCCACCAGTTCCTAGATGAAAATGGCCAATTCACTTAGAAATGATGGAGGTTTGAGTCCACCTGGGAGAAAGGAAATCCTGGTGATGCAGTTGTTGAGATCTATGGCCACTAACCAAAGAGTCAGCAGTTTGAATCCACCAGGCACTCCTTGGAAACTCCATGGGGCAGTTCTTCTCTGTCCTATAGGGTTGCTGCTGTGAGTTAGAATCAACTCGATGGCTGTGGCTTTGGAATGCTATCAAGGCAAACCCTTTTCCTTAAAGTTATATATACATATATGTACATATATATGCCATTTTAAATTATAAGAAATATTTCCAGATTTTCAGACCCTTCTTCCAAGGTTCATTTGAGAGGATTTGAACCATCAACTTCTTGGTTAGTAGCCAAGCACTTAGCCATTTGCACCATCCAGGGACTCCCTAGTGTAAGTACATTTCAATCAAATTATGCTTGCAAGTGTGAAAAATGTGAGTTAAAAAAAAAAAGCTTTGTCCATATATGCCATGTTACACGCAAGTAACTGACAAGTTAAAAAGAATTGCATTAGGAAGACTTGATGTCAAAATTCACACAAACACAGCATTTCCTGGATTCAATCATTTCATGTGCATTTGAAAGCTAGACAATCAATTTAAAAGATTAAAGAAGAATTGAGACCTTTGAGTTATGATGTTGGCAAAGAATACCGAATATATTGTGGGCTACCAGAAGAACAAACCAGTCTGTCTTGAAAGAAGCACAGCAAGAGTGTTCCTTGGATATGAAGATGGAGAGACGTAGTCTCATGCACTTTGGATTCAGTATCAGGAGGGACCAGTCCCTACAGGTGGGCATCATACTAGGCAGAGGATCAAGGAAAAAGAGGCAGACCCTTACCAAAATGGATGGACGTAGTGGGAGCAACAGTGGTCTCAAACATAGCAAGGATTATGAGATTAGCACAGGACCAGGAGATGTTTCTTTCTGTTGTACACAGGGTCGCTGTGAGTCAGAACTGACTTGACAGCGCCTAAGAACAACAAGCTCTGAGAAAGAAAGAATGCATAGTGTGAATAAATAAATAAAAACACATGAGCAACACTGCATTTGCCTTCCAGTGTCAGAGGTCCAGAGGACACATTTCCATGTTCAAGCCTCTGAGATGTCCAGCATTTAAGAAGCCTGTTTAACTTTTGTGGAAATGAGAGAGACCTTCCAAATAACAGCAAGCAGAGCCGGTGTATGCAGAACTTCCCATGGCAAGAAAGTCAACCGCCATCCCTTGCATTCGGCAGAGACTCCCGGGCAGGCTAGTGAGTGTGAAAGCTTTGTAATCAGGAAAGGGAAGCTTCAGATGTCCTCTGATCAGAGGCTGTTGTCATGGGGAGCTGGAGAAAGACTGACTAGAAGTTGAGGCTCTTAACATGACTGGCTTCAAAAGCAGATTTGACTGTTTTTGATAGGGCCTGAAGTGGTCAAGCTCACTGCCATCCTGTCAGTTTTGACTCATGATAACTCATGTAAATAAGTAGAACTGTTGCATAGGATTTTGTTGGCTGTAATTTTTGTAGAAGTGAATCACCAGGTCTTTCTTCTGCAGTGCAGCTGGGTGGGTTTGAACTGTCTACCTTTAAGTTAATAGTCAAGTGCAAACTGTTTGAGCTACCCAGTGGCCTCCTAACCTGGTAAACCAAAGCAAACCCACTGCCATCAAGTCCAACTCATAGTCACCCGATAGGACAGAGTAGAACTGCTCCATCAAATTTTCAAGGAAGGCCTGATGAACTCCAACTGCCAAGCTTTTGGTTAGCAGATGTAGCACTTAACTCACTATGCCACCAAGGTTGCCCCTGACTTGGTTGGGAGAACAAAAACATCACAAAGCTGGCAGTCGTTAGTCTGGGTCAATTGCTGCAGAAGCTGTGGTTCAGCCCTTGTTTATTGCTCTAACTGCACTTTTTCTTTCTTTTCTCTCCACCGACCCTCTCTCTCTCAGGCTACTGCAGCCTAGGAGTTCCCCATCAATGCCTTTGCAGGTGCTTTTTGCTGGAGGAAGTCTTCCAGCAGAGCTTTGTCAACCTTGCTTCCTCATTTCATTCATTTCTGGGTTGTGTTAGCATCATCTCACTTGAATACTTCCTCTAAAAATGCTCCCTGTACTCTACCTCGGTCACTTTCTTCCCCTCCGTTTTTCTTTCTAGGAGACTTACCACATCCTCATAGTGTTTTGTCACTTGTAATTTGTGTGTGGCCCACGAGGGGGCACTGCTGGTTCAGTGATAGAGTTCTTCCAATCAGGAGATCAGGCTCAGCCCCACCTGTCTGTGACTGGAGATTTGTGAGAGCCAGCAGCGCAGTGGTTAAAATGCTGGGCTGCTAACTGAAAGATCAGCCATTGGAGTCCACTAGCCACTCTGTGGGAGAAAGATGTGATGGTCTGCTTCAGTAAAGATTAGAGCCTCGGGAACCCTATCAGACAGTTCTGATTGGTCCCACAGGGTCACTACTTGTCGCAATGCTCTCAAGGGCAGCAATAGCAACATGATCTTTAGAAAATTTCAGCGGAGCTTCCAGACTAAGATGGACAGTGAAGAAAGGCCTAGCAATTTACTTCGGAATATCAGCCAGTGAAAATCTTGTGTGTCTCAGTGGACACATCACCCATCCCTCCGAGGATGGTACAGACCTGAGCAGAGCTTCGGTCCCTTGTGTGTTAGGTAGCCGTGAGCGGAGGGCGGAGGGCAACTCACCCAGGTACTTTGTAAAACTTGTCACAACTCTATTCTCAGTGCCCACAACGTGACCACAGGAGCCGTGAAATAAATGAATCAATTCTAAATAACACAATTTATCATGGTCAAGCGCTCTTTGTGTCTGCCCATTTCTATTTTTTGTTTGTCTTTCTCTTTTAAACTTTTTTAGTCTCTTAATACACAATTGTGTTTTCTCATTTTCATCTCTGTGTGTTTGTGTGGGGTTTTCTTCTGAGAAATTTTAATGTTTATAGCCATAGCTTCTACAAAATTCTTAATTCCTCTTTCCACACATGTTGTCCATTGACTCCTCACCATGAGCAACAGAAAAACGTTGGTTTATTTCCACTCTCTTGGAACTCTCCTCCGACCCCTGATTTATGTTGGTTAAAATGTTTTATCATTCTTCATTTTGCTAGGAATGATCTTTATGCCTTATATTCTTAAGCCAAAATTACTTGATTTTCTTATCTTACGGTCTCTTTGGAAACTTCACTACCTCAGTTAAAGATTATGGGCAGGGAGAGCAGTGGAAGCTGCATATAGGTGGGAATTTATATGGGAATGTACATTTTCACCCAGTCATAATAAAAAAAATCCAAGAAAAAGAAAAAGATTAATGAAATAAAGATTTTCATAACCTGTCTTCTTTCCCCCTCTGTCACCCAACATTCGATACTCATCATATTATTTCTGTATTATCACAGGTACGATATTTTACAATCTCTTCTGTAATCACAGTTTAGCCAGATGTTAAAGTTCTTACCTCCACATTTAAAGATTTTAGGATTTACTACGCCAGCACCAAGTGCCGTCGAGTCGTTCTCTCCATTTATTTCTAGATTAGTTGAAAAGTATCCTCTGGTATTTTTTTCTTGATAGGCTTGTAGAAGAAATCTTGTGAACTCTTGAATGTTTGAAAGTGTCTGTCTGTTGCCTTATGTTGTTGTTGGGCGCCAATGAGTCATTTTCAATACAAAGTGATCTCATGTGACAGAGTAAGATGGTCCATAGGGTTTTCTTGGCTGTAGTCTTTATGGGAGCAGATCATCAGATCTTTCTTCCACAGAACCGCTGGGTGCGTTTGAAATATCAACCTTTTGGTTAGCAGCTGAGCATGTAACCACTGTGTCACCAGGGCTCCTTGTTGCCTTCATAGGTGAACTAACATTTAGCTGGGTATAAAAATATTGAAGTCACGTTTTCTCTATGTGGGAAACCCTGGTGGTGTAGTGGTAGTTAAGCTCTATAACTGTTAACCAGAAGGTCAGCAGTACCAATCCACCAGGCGCTCCTTGGAAACTCTATGGGAATAATTCTACTCTGTCCTACAGGTTGCTATCAGTCAAAATTGACTCAGTGGTAGTGGGTTTCATTTTTGTTCTCTATAGGAAGACTATAGAATTGTGTTTCTTCTTGTAATTCTTAAAAAAGTGCTATAGAGAAGGTAAAAGTCAACCTGAAAACTTCTTACTATGAGTTAATTTTTTATCTAGTTTTGGTGATGTACATAACATGGAAATCTTTCCTTAGTTTTTAAGTCCATGAACTTTATGCAAAAATGTCTCAGTATTCAGTCTGAATCAATTTTAATCACATGCAATGTCCATCTTCAGTTTGTTGAAACAAGTATTCTTTTATTTCAGGAATTTTTCTCTCAATTTACTTATTTAAATACACTTTCTGTTTTACTTGTTCTATTCTTTTCCACACTGGCCCCAGGTATGTGAGAAATTAATGTACATTGACAAACCTCCTCATCTACTGCTTTCTTTCAGAATAATTTAAATACTTTTTTTTTCTTTTCTCTTTAACGCACTCAAATCTGTCCTACATATAGGTATATTTGTTTTCAGTCATATATATGCATCAATTGTGACATAATGTATGTGGTTGGATATTTTTATTCCACTTTTTCTGTTGTACCCAATATTTCTGTCTTGAATTCTCCATGTGTAGAGGCTTTTTTTTTTTTTCTTTTGGTATTTCCATGAAGCTATTTAATTTCACAGGAAAATACATCCAAGTTTTTAACTACTCTAAGCTAAAGAGATTTGTTTTTAAACTTTTTGTATTCCTTTGTTTCTTTTGAGAAATTCTTCCTGGCCCCAGTTGTTTGCAATAATTTACTGGGGAAGACAGCAAAGGAGAACTTTAGGCCAGTATAATCAGTGTTCCACATGGTCTGGAACAAAGATGGAATAAATATAGATTTCCTTCTACAACCTCAACTCCATTGCCATTCCATGAGGCTTCCTCAGTTATCTTGCACCTTTATTTTTTTAAAATATTTTATTGTGATTGAGTAAAAGTGTAAAACCCAAATTAAATTTGCATACCACCTATCTGCAGCTTCTTATGCTCTCCTTGCCTGGTGACAGAGCACTCCTCTCTTTCAGTCTATATATGTCATATCCTCTTAATCTCCTGTCCCCTCTTTTCCACCCTCTCCTCTCCTTTCTAGTAACAGGCCAGTAGGACAGCATCCTATAGATGCATAAAACCATGAAGTACATGTACCTTATGATCACATTGTGCTCCCGAGTACAGTCCTCACCCTGTCTGAAGAGTTGATCTCAATAATGTTTTATGGTCAGGAGCAGTAGCAGGTCTAGGAGCCATGCTCTCAGGGGGACCGCCAGGCTGCTGGACCACCAACTGCAGTCTTTTAGTGGAGTTCTTGAAGTACACCCCTCTTTTTCCCATGTTGTCACTGGAACTCAATATTATGTATCTCATCATGTCTGTCTTTGGTAGCAGTTGGGCACCATCTGGTTCTTCTGGTCACGTGTTGATACAGTCACCCATTCACATGGGTCCTTCTGTCTCCTGGGCTCTTTTTCCCTCATATCTCTGTTGTTCTCTGTGATCATCTGTTCCGAGCGAGTTGGGACCATTTGGTGTACCTCAGGTGGCAGCTTGCTAGCTTTTAAGACCCCCGATACCACTTACCAGCATGGGGCTGCACCATTTATTCTTGATGTTCAACACAAAAGTTGATGAGTTGTTCCATAAACTGGTACTAAGCACTTAGCAAACCTTCCTCTGACAAGTCTGTTAATCATCTGTCAGTACTGCTAATGATCTTTCAGTCTTATTTCTCACATTAACCTGGAGCAAATTAACCAGGGAGCAAGGTATGCACAGCACAGCAAACGAGATACATGATACCCATGTGAAGCTGTAGACTATGGATTAGCAGTAAACACAATTTAGCCAGTGCATACCTTGCTTATTGGATAATCCAACCCTGACACCAGCCCAAGCTGCAGTGTACTTGGTGTCCTTTATTAATATGTATTCAAGTTTGGGATTCTTAATCTCATCTAAGGTAAAAACATTTTATTTCTATTCTCCTTTTCCTTGATGTTTACAATGAACAACAGTGGATAGAGATTTTGTTTCTTCTTAGCTTATAATTTAGCATCTCCATGGTTAATTTTTAAAAGTAGATCTCTTATTATCTTTTACTTTTATCATATTTATTGATTATATTTTTTCTACCATTCTGCAGCCTGTTTGGGTAATTGACGCTTCCTTAAAATAGTGTCCATGTCATTTAGCATTTGCAACTTGTTTGTGTGAATTAATACAAATCATTACTTTTTACCTGTTCTACTTTGGTTCTTCTACAATGGTAATAACTTATTGTCATCCCATTGATTCTGACTCACAGTGACCCTATCAGTCAGAGTAGAACTTCCACATAGGGCTTCCAAGGAGCAGCTGGTGGATTTGAACTGCCAGACTTTTGGTTAGCAGCTGTGCTCTTAACTACCTCACTACCAACACTTCCACGTGGCTACTAGGTCTCTTCACTATTTCTGACATATTTGTAGCACCTTAACTCACTCTGACGATATTAATTACATTCATTTTAAAGTAGTCTTTTATTTTCTCTTTAAAACTGGGAGATTAATTTCTTGCTTTACTGGGTTTGGTGACATTTAATCAAGCAATTTCCCCCAAAAGTGGGATGTTTTCATTCTAGTTCCTCCTGTTCCTGCTGGATATTACCACTTGTCCGGGCTCCGGAGATTGCTGGAATGATGAACTGGGAATTTCTGTCCAATTGTGTCTGACTTCAGTGACCCAGACACTTGCCCTCGCTGCTTTGCTGTGAGGGCAAATACAGCTGATGCCCAGGGAAGGAAACCAGAGACTGAGTATCCATCCACCCAAATCATAATCCCCCCCAGGGCCTCCTTTATTGTTTGTACATGTTAGCTCAGAACTCAAAGCATTCTTTGGTGCTATTCCGTGTCTGCCACAAAAATCCTCCATGTCTCTTGTGCTGTTGTTTACATGAATCTTTTCCCCCTGCTTTATATTTAGTGAATTCCTCAAATGATCTGGTTAATTCTAACATTCCAGCGTCAGTCTGGATTTACCCTTTTGTGAATATATTTTACACTTTAAAGGACACTGAGGCTCAAGTGAGTTCATATGCTACCAGTCTGCTGTTTTTATCAGTACTTAATGATTAAATGCTTGACTACTACCTGAAAGCTTAGTGGTTTGAAGTCACCCAGAAACATGTCAGAAGAAAGGCCAGGCAAACTCCTTCCCAAGGGCAACAGTCTTGGAAATGCTTTAGAGTGTCATTCTGGTCTGTTACATACGACATTGCCACAAGTCTATTCAACTCAATAGCAGTTGGTTTGGTTTAGTTTTGGGGGGTTTCTACGATTACTGATTCAAAACCCCATTTGTTTCTTACATTTCAAGGAAAGAAATGCCTTCTTTGTGTGGATCTGAGACATTTCAGATTTTGTTTATTTTAGTATTGATTTTTTGACCAAGGAATCTTTGACTTACAGAGTGTCTTTTCTATGTGTACTTAAGGGACAAAGTAGCTTCTAAAGGCCACAGTAAGGGGAATGGCTGTCCTGGTTGCAACTGAGACATTAAACCCAGTGCTACTCCGTCAATTCCTATTGACAGTGACCCTACAGGACAGGGTAGAACTGCCCCATAGGGTTTCTAAGGAGTTCAAGGTGGATTTTAACTATCAGCCTTTGGATAGTAGCCATAGCTCTTAACCACTACACCACCAGAGTATCCATAGTTTTAATAGTGGGATCCAAATAGTGGAGCAAAGATTGGTTTTTATCTCATGGACACTGAGAATTCATGTTAGTCAACCGAGAAGTTGGTAGTCTGAATCCACCAGCCACTCCTTGAACACTCTATGGGGCAGTTCTACTCTGATCTATACAGCCTCTGTGAGTTGGAATCCACTCAACTGTCAAAGCATTTGGATTTCATTATACTGTTACAACCAAACAAAAACTCGTGTGTAATTGTCATAAGCAAAAATGAGGTAGTTCTTATAACTGAAAAATCAGAGGTGATTAGATCAGGACAGATTACGAGCCAACATCTGGACATTTATGTGTACTCGTTCACCGTATTCCCCCTCTACCATCTCCCCCATTGGCTACTTCTTAGCTCTACTTTTGTTTTGGTTCACGTCATTCTTAGCAGGCTGCATTAGGCTCCCAGCAGGTATGAATTTACATCTAAACTTAAGACAGTTTTGTGTCTGTAGTTTTTGTTTGGTGCCAATTTGTTGGTTAGGCTTCATAGCCACCTTGCATACAACAGAAGGAAATACTGCCTGGTTATGTACCACACTCACAATCAGTGTTACACTTGAGCTCACTGTTGCAGCCACTGAGTCAATCCATTTCACTGAGAATCTTCCTTTTGCTCTGACCCTCTAGTTTACTAAGCATGAGAGCCCTCTCCAGAGACTGATCCTTCCTAATAATACATCCAAACTGTGTGACATGTAGACTCTACCATCCTTGCCTCTAGGAGCATTTTAACTGTCCTTCTTCCAAAACAGATTTTTTCATTCTTTTGCCAGTCCATGACATATTCAATATTCTTTGCCAATACCATAAATCAAAAGCATTAATTCTTCTTCAGTCTTCCATATTCAATGCCCAGCTTTTACATGGATATGAAGCAACTGAAAACACCATGGCTTAGGTCAGACAGATGAGTGACATCTTTTATTTATAACATTTTAGTAAGGTGTTTTGCAGCAGATTTGCCCAGTGCCATAGGTGATTTGGCTTTTAAAGGATGAGAATGGAACCACATTTACTTCCAATTCTTGTCTACAGTGATTATCTTACAGTAAGCGTCAAAGTGCTTCTGTAAGTACACATGTATTAACAGAAGTGCTGCGTAAAGTATAACATCACAGAACCTCTGCAGAAAAGGTATATATTACAAGTAACAACACTTATACATTGGACTTGTACTTGGATATTTCTTGTCTGCTGTTCCCATGGGTGTTGACTGTGGATCCAAATAGGATGACATCTTTGACAATTGCAATCTTTTCTGCATTTATCATGATGTTGCTTACTGGTCCCACTGGGAAGATTTCAGTTTTCTTAATGTTGAGATGTAATCCATGCTAAAGGCTGTAGTCTTTGATTTTTATCAGTAAGTGCTTCAAGTCCTTTACACCTTCAGCAAGCAGTGTTTTATCAGTTGAACAACCCAGGTTGGTAATTAGCCTTCCTCTGATTCTGATGCCTCGTTCTTCTTCATATCATCTAGCTTCACAGATTATTTGCTTGGCATAGAGACGAAATAAGTATGGTGAAGGGATACAACCCTGATGCACAACTTTCCTGACTTTAAACCATGAAGTATCTTCTTGTTCTGTTCAAACAACTACCACTTGATCTATGTCCAGGGTGACAAATAAGTGTTCTGGAATTCTCCTTCTTCTCAATGTTGTCCATAATTAGTTATGATCCACACAGTTTAAAGCCTTTACACAGCCAATAAAACTGAAGTATACATTGTTTTTTAGTTTGCTTTACTTTCTGCCAAAGTCCATCTGACATAAGCAATGATATTCCTTTTTCCACATGCTCTTCTGAATCCAGCTTAAATTTCTGGCAGTTTCCTCTTCATTTACTGCTGCAACCACTTTTGAATGATCTTTAGTACAATTTTAATTGTGTCTGAATTTAATGATATTGTTTGATAATTTCAGCATTTGCTTGGTTCATCTTTCTTTGGAACAGGCATCAGTATGAACCTCTTCTAGTCAGTTGGCCAGGTAGTTGTCTTCCAAATTTCTTGGCATATAGATGAATGAGCACTTCCAGTGTTGCATCCCTGTGTGGAAACATCTCAGTTAGTAGTCTGTCAACTCCTAGAGCCTTATTTTTCACCAATGCTTTCATTGTAGCTTGGACTTCTGCCTTCAGTACCATCTGTTCTTGGTCATATGCTGTCTACTGAAATGGCTGAATGTTGACTAGTTCTCTTTTTGGTACAGGAACTGTGTATTACCTCCATGTTCTTTTGGTGGATCTTCCTTTGATGCCTCGTTTCATATTTTGTCCACAGAATCCTTCAGTACCGCAATTGGAGCTTTTTTCTTCAGTTCTTTCAGCTTGAGAAATGTGGAGCCTCAGAAGATCAGCTTTGGTATGCTAACCCCAGGCTTTTGTGCACGTCATTATAATGCTTTTCTTTGTCTTCTCTAGCCATCCTTTGACAGCTTCCATTCAGCTGTTTTACTCAAGTTCAAGAGTAAATTTCAGAGTCCTTCTGATATCCATTTTTTGTCTTGTATCGCTATGCTGTCTTTTTCATGACCTGTTGATTTCTTCATGTATGATGTCCTTGAGGTCATTCCACAAAGCATATGGTCTTCAGTCTTTAGTGTGTCAAGTCTATTCTTGAGATGGTCTCTAAAGTCTGATGGGATATATCAGTGTTATACTTTGGCTCTTACAGACTTTCTCTGACCTTCTTTAGTTTCAGTTCAAACTTTCATATGGGCAAGTGATGGTCTCTTCTGCAATTGACTCATGGCCTTAATCTGACTGACCATAATGGGCTTTTCCATCCTCTCTTTCCGTGAATATAGTCAATTTTATTTCTGTGCATTCCATCTGGTGAGATGAATAATCATCATATATTTTGTTGAGAAAAAGTATTCAGAGTTATAGGGCTTTCAAAACTCAATCATGTGATGGCCAGCATCATTTCTATCACTAAGACCATATTTTCCAACTTCAGGTCCTTCTTTGTTTCCAACTTTTGCATTCCAATCATCAGTAATTATCAATGCATCCCTGTCATGGATTGAATTGTGTCCGCCCAAAATATGTGCAGAAATCTGGTTAGGTCGTGATTACCAGTATTGTATGATTGCACTCCATTTTGTGATTTTCCTATGCTGTATGTTAAAGACATAGTCGTAATGGACTAGACAGCAGTGGGGTTGGTTTCAGTTGTTAAAGAAAATTAGCCAAGCCAAGTGAGTGTGACTATAAATCCCTTTCTTAGGTCACCTCCCTGATCCACTGTGAAAGGAGTTTCCCTGGAGCATGACTTGTGCCACCTGTTATCCTACAAGAGATAAAAGGAAAGGGAAGCAAGCAGAGAGTTGGGAAGCTCACACCATCAAGAAAGCAGCAACAGGAATAGAGTGCATCCTTCAGACCTGAGGTTCTTGCACCATGATGCTCCCTAATCAAAGACTGATGCAACCCAAGGATCTTCTTCTACAGTCAACAAAGAAGGAAAGCCTTTTCCCCGAAGCAGACATCCTGAATTTGGACTTAGACCCTACTGGACTGTGTAAGAATAAACATTTCTCTTTTTGAAGCCATCCACTCATGGTATTTCTGTTAGAGCAGTACCAGATGACAAAAACAATGCTGATTGCATGTGTGATTGATTTCAGACCACAAAGTTGGTAAAAATCATTGATTTATTTCTCTTTGGGCCTTAGCAGTTGGTGTGTAAATTTGAATAATAATCCTATTAGCTGGTCTTCCTTGTAGGCATAAAGACATTATCACTAACAGCACTGTACTTCAAGATAGACCTTGGAGTGTTCTTTTTAACAATGAATGCAATACCACTCCAATCTGATTGTTGGATTCAAAATGGCGAGTAATAGTCCATTTCAACTCACTAATGCCTAGGATACTGATGTTTATGCAATTGTATTTCATTTTTGGTGATTTCCAATTTTCCTAGACTCATACTTTGTACATTGAATGTTTCCATTTTTAATAGGACTTTCTATTTTTAATGGACTTACATATATCTCAGTTTGTCGTACTCTCGTGGCTTCTGTGTTGCCTTGATGCTGGAAGCGATGCCACCAGTATTTGAATACCAGCAGAGTTAGCCACAGAAGACAGGTTTCAGCTGAGACTAAGACAGACTAAGAAGAAAAACCCAGTACTCTATTTCTGAAAAGAATTAGCCAGTGAAAAGCTTATGAATAACAATGCTGATACAGTGCTGGAAAGTGAGCCCCTCAGGTTGAAAGACATTCAAAATACCAGTGGGAAAGAGCTGCCTCAAATTAAAGTTGACCTTGATGATGTGAACGGAGTCAAGCTTTTGAGACCTTCATTTGCTATGCCAAGAAATTTGGAAAACTGCTACCTGGCCAACCAAATGGAAGAGATCCATATTTATACCTATTCCCAAGAATGTGCATCCAACTGAATGTGGAAATCATCAAACAAGATCACTAATATTACAACCAAGCAAAATTTTGCTGAAGATCATTGAAAAGCATCTGCAGCTGTATATTGTCAGAGAACTGCTAACTTAGAAGAGGACGTGATTGGCTTATATCATTGCCGTTACCAGATGGATCCTGGCTGAATGTAAGAAATTCCAGAAAGATGCTCCTGGATCATAATAATTTATGGATAACATTGTGGAGAATGGGAATTCTGCTCACAAAGAAACTATACATGGTTTAAGAGCCAGTTGTTTAATTAGAACAAGAGGATGTGGCATGGTTTAAGGCCAGGGAAGGTATGTGATATGTTTGCTTGTTCTTTTGCCAATTCAAACAGAATAAAGGTATATGACATGGTTTAAAGTCAGGAAAGGTGTGTAAAATGGTTTGTTCATTCTTTTGCCACTCTGTGATATAGTCAACAACCTTCACCAACACCACAATTTTAAGGTGTCAATTCTTGTTCATTCTACTTCATGAAATGTCTAGCTTTCACATGCATCTGAGGTTGACTAGAAACACCATAGCCTGAGTCAGGAGGACCTTAGCTCCCAAGGCTCAAGGTGACATTTGTGCTTTTCAGTATGTTAAACAAGATTTTCTTTTTCTTTTTCTTTTTTTTTTTTTTTTGCAGCTGAGTTACCCAGTGCAATGAGTCTTTCAATTTCTTGACTGCTACTTCCATAGATGTTAGAGCATAGGCCTGAGTTGGTGGATGGGCCTAGGGCTGAGGCTTGGGTTAGGTCCTGTGGCGGTGGGTCTCAGGCTGGGTTTCATGCTGGCACTGAACAAAGTAAATAGACTTGAAGTTTTGGACTGCCAGTCAATTTAACTCAAAATTTCAACATAAAAAGTAAATAGCAAAGGACAGTTTGAGAATGCTCATTAGAAGAAACAAAAAAAATCAGAAATTTAGGGGCAGAGTCAAGATGGTGGACTGAGCACACGTCTCCCTATATCCCTCTGGAAACCAAGACGTGAACTGTAATCAAACGGAGCCTTCTGGTCACCCAGTGAGCCCCAGGACACAGCACAGGGGCTGTTAATTTGGACTTCATACCACTGAACAGAAAACCTCCTCCCTTTCACTGACTCCCACTTCCGGCTAGCCCTGGTTCTCATGGACTGAAAGTAATGCACTATTTTGACTTTTTTTTCTCTATCTTGGCCAGTGGGTGGAGCTAGGTTGTGCCTAGTAGCTAGTCTCAGACTCACTGCTAGTGGGATAGGCAGGCGAAATTGCCGTATTTTGAGAGCCAGGCTTAGGACTCTGTTCATCTAGCCACTTTGGGCCTGTCTTTTCATCACTGCCACAGCGTGGTTTGTATGGAACCGGTGGCGCCTGTGTGCAGGATATGATATTGTATATGGAGAGTTTAGCAGGACCTAATTCTTAGCCTGGGAGCCAGCACCTACAAACAGCACAGTGTTTCTCTGACAGGCAAGCAGTAGTTTACACAGTGTCACCTATGGTGTGGGCCCAGCAACAGAGCCTGAGGACTGACTATGTCTTGGCACCTTTAGCCCCTCTATCTGCCGACCATGTGGAGGCAACCATCTTAGATATGGTAGCCACAGCTGGACGTAATTCTTAGCTTGGGAGCCACAGCCTGCCCACAGGAGAGCACGTCTCTACCAGAAAAGCAGTAGTTTACATGGTGTCGCCTAAGGCTGGGCCCTGTCAGCAGAGACCAACAGGGTAGTAGCATTGCTGTATTTTGAACTAGTTTCTATCATCTGGGGTTGGATATAGAGGTGCTTACTTTGCCAGTTAGGAAGAGGGACCTCTACACCTGAAAACCTGACTGACTTGGGAAGTGGTCAGATACCTTTTGTTTTACGTTTCAAGATAGCTTAGAGAAATATCTGCAGCCCATCCTCACAGTATCTCTCCCAGCCTCTACTTACTCAAATCAAACCCAAAAATCAATAGATGTTTGTGGCAAATAAGAAATCACCCATCTCTTCAGAAGGCTCCCAAACAAAATAACGAAGGAGTTTTTTGGATGAAGAAACTTTTCTGAAATCATCAGAAGGTGAATACAAAAGGACTATATACAGAGCCCTTCTAGACTATATATAAAATGCAGCAGAACAAAAGGAAAAATTAAGCAAGCTGTTCAATCTGATGGAACACCAGTACTCTGAAATCCAACAGATGAAGAACAAAATCAAAGATACAGAAACTTCCATTCAAAGCCAAGAAGACAGAATGGAACAAATGGAAAAAGGACTTGGAAGACAGAGCTACTGACACGAGCATCTATGGGCAGAAATCAGCAAAAAAAAAAAAAGAAAAGAAAAATCAAGAAGCATTAGAAGCATGTGGGACTCTATTAAGAGGAACAACCTTTGATTAACTGGAGTCCCTGAACAGGATGAAACACTTGAGAACACAGAAAGTATCGTTGCTGAGCTGCTGTGAGAAAACTTCCCAGAAATCATGAAGGAAGAGAATACAGATATCCCAGATGCATATCGTACGCCACCCAATATAGATCTCAAAAGTAAAATTCCAAGACATATTACAATCAAGCTTAACAAAATGAAACATAAGCAGCAACTCTTAAAGGCATCAAGACTCAAAGTAAAGCTAATATTCAGAGGGAGACCCTGTAGGCTTTCATCAGATTTCTCAGCAGAAACCATACTGACACAGAGACAGTGGCATGACACATTCAAAGCCTTGAAGGAGAAGAACTTCCAACCAAGAATTATATATCCTGCAGTCTATTTTTCAAATATGAAAACAAAATTAAGACATTCCCAGATAAGCAGAAACTCAGAGACTTTGTAAAAACCAAACCAAAACTACAAGAAATACTGAAAGAAGTTCTTGGCTTTGGCTTAGAAGAACGAAACCGCTAACTTTATATTTTAGAACAACACATCATCCAGAATTCTACTCAATTAGGGAAGGTTCCAAACTCAATCACAGCTTTAATACTGAAAGAAACAATCCAGTGATTATCATGAAAACTGTGGTGCCATCATATTAAAAAGAGGGATGTACTACAGTTGTTACAGTCCTTCCAGGAGAGGAAGTCAACAAAACTGGTACTAATTAAAATTGGGTTTATCTATAGTTTATTAAGGGGGATCATAGGGACAGCCATAAAGCGCATCAAAGATGCAACATACC
Organism: Heterohyrax brucei; assembly: GCA_028571685.1. Lineage (NCBI taxonomy): Eukaryota > Metazoa > Chordata > Mammalia > Hyracoidea > Procaviidae > Heterohyrax > Heterohyrax brucei. The sequence continues at coordinate 24,866,630 of CM053147.1, forward strand.
ATATCAAGAAATGTAACACAGGAGTCTCAACAACTACAAAACCAGCTCTGAAAAAAGGTGAAAAATCAACTCACAGAAAAGAATGTCCCAGAACAGACTAATAAGAATAACAGAGAAAATATCTACACGAAAATAAACATATCACAATGGCAGCAGTGAACACATACCTATCAATAATTACATTGAATGAAAATGGACTGAATACTCCAGTAAAGAGACACTGAGTGACATCTTGGATCCAAAGACACGACTCATCTATATGTTGTCTGCAAGAAACTCACTTGAGACTTAAAGATAGCAACAAACTGAAAATGAAAGGATAGAAGAATATATATCAAGCTAACAGTGAACAAAGAAGAAGCAGGTTTGGCAATTCTAATCTCAGACAAAATCATTTTTAATGTAAAATCCACCATCGTGGATAAAGATGGACACTATCTATTGCTGAAAGGTTCAGTATGCAAGCAAGACTTAACTATATTAAATATTTATGCACCTAATATCAGACCACCTAAATACGTCAAAGAAACACTGATTACACTCAAAAAAGAGTTAGATTATTCAACAACAATAGTGGGACACTTGAACACTCCACTCTCAATACTGGACAGATTATCTAGAAAAAAGCTCAGTAAAGATACAGGAGACCTTATTGTCACAATTAAACAACTAAACCTCATCAATATATACAGAACTTTCTACCTATCAGGAGACAACTACACCTTCTTCTCCAGTGTACATGGAACATTCTCCAGAATTGACCATGTGTTATGACATAATGCAATTGTCAACAAAATCCATACTATTGAATTAACACAAAGCATCTTCTCAGATCAAAAAGCCATAAAAGTCAAAATCAATAGCAGAAAAAAACAGGTAGAAAGTGGAACTCTTGGAAACTGAACAACATCTTGCTCAAAAAAACATGGGTTATAGAAGAAATCCAGGATGAAATAAAGAAATTCATGGATTCCAGTGAGAATGAAAACACTTCCTCACATAACCTATGGGATATAGCCAAAGCAGTGCTCAGAGGTTTGTTTATCTCCATAAATGCACACATCTGGAAGGAAGACAGAAACCAAATCAAGGAACTAACCGTACAGCTTGAACAAGTAGAGAGAGAACAACAGAGGAACCCCTCAGGCACCAGAAGAAAACAGATGATAAAGATTAGAGCAGAACTAAATGAATTAGAGAATAGAAAAACAATTGAAAAAATTGAAAAGACCCAAAACTGTTTTTTTGAAAAGATTAAAAAATTTGGCAAACCACTGGCTAAACTTACTAAAAAAAAAAAAAAAAACAGGAAAGGAAACAAACAGCCCAAATTAGAAATGAGAGGGGAGTTGTCACCACAGATCCAATAGAAATCAAAAATATCATAAAAGAATACTATGAAGGACTGTACTCTAACAAAAACAATTAATGTGATTAACCATATAAATAACACAAAAGACAAGAATCACCTGATTTTGTCCATTGATACAGAAAAGGCATTTCATAAAGTCTAACACCCATTCATACTAAAACCTCTTAGCAAAATAGGCATAGATGGAAAATTCTTCAATGCAATAAGGGCCATTTATACAAAGCCAACTGCCTACATCATCTTGAATGGAGAGAGACTGAAGGAGTTTCCCTTGAGAACAGGAACTAGATAAGGATGCCCACTCTCACCTTTCCTATTCAACATTGTACTACAAGTTCTAGCTACAGCAATTAGACAAGACCAAGAAATAAAGGGCCTATGTATCGGCAAAGAAGAAGCCAAATCTCCCTGTTTGCTGATGACATGATTCTATACGCAGAGAATCCCAAAGTATCTATAAGTAAACTACTCAAACTGATAGAAGAGTTCAGCAAAGTCTCAGGATACAAGATAAATATAAGTAAATCAGTAGGATACCTTTAAATTACCAACAAGACTGATAATGAAGAAATCATCAAATGAATACCATTTACTATAGACCCTAAGAAGATAAAGTACCTAAGAATTAATCTAACTAGAGAAATAACAGAACTTTACAAAGAGAACTACAAGCCCTTACTACAAGAAACTAAGAGAGACTTAGATAAATGGAGAAACATACCCTGCTCATAGATGGGAAGACTTAACATTGTGAAAATGTCTATTTTCCCCAAAGAAATCTACTTATATAATGCAATCACAATACAAGTTTCAGTGTCATTTTTTAATGAGATGGAGAAACAAATCACTTATGGAAAGGGAAGAAGCCCCAGATAAGTTAAGTACTACTAAAGAAGAACACACTGGGAGGCCTCTCATTACTCGACTTCAGAACCTATTACACTGCCACAGTAGTCAAAACAGCCTGGTACATGCACAAGAACAGACAGATGGATCAATGGAACAGAATTGAGACCCCAGACATGAAAACATCTTCCTATGAACAGCTGATATTCGACAAAGGCCCCAAGGCATTAAACTGAGGTAAAAACAATCTCTTCAACAAATGGTGCTGGCAAAATGGGATATCCAAGTGCTATAAATTGAAACAAGATCCATATCTTACACCTTATACAGAAACCAACTCAAACTGGATAAAAAAAGACCTAAATATCAAATCTAAAATGATAAAGCTCATCCAAGAAAAAGTAGGAACAACAATGAAAGTTTTAATATACAACTTACACAGACTTCAAAATCTGTCAAACAAACCACAATCAACAGAAAATAGATAAATGGGAACTATTAAGAATCAAACACTTTTGCTCATCCCAAGCCCTTATTAATAGAATTAAAAGACCACCTACAGAATGGGAAAAAATATTTGGCAGCTATATGTCAGACTGATGCCTGATCTCCATAATCTATAAGATACTACAAAATATCAATAAGAAGAAGATAAATCATCCAAGTAAGCAATGGGCAAAGGAGATGGACAGACATTTCTCTAAAGAGTAGATCCAGGCAGCCAAAAAACATACGTGGACATGCTCACGATCTTTAGTTATTAAAGAAATTCAAATCGAAAGTATAATGAGATACCATCTCACCCCAACAAGGTTGGCCATGATCCAAAAAACACAAAACAACAAATGCTGGAAAGGCTGTGGAGAAAGTGGAACTCTCCTACACTGTTGGTGGGGTTGCAAAATGGTCCAGCCTCTTTGGAAAGCAATCTGGTGCTTCCTTAAAAAATGGATATAAATATACCATTTGACCCAGTAATTTCACTGCTTGGAATATATCCTACAGAATCAAGGCCATTCACACTAACAGCTACATGCACAAAAGTGTTTATCGCAGCGCAGTCCACAACAGCAAAAAGATGGAATCAACTCAGATGCCCAACAACAGAGGAATGGATAGGTAAACTATGGTATATATACTCAATGGAGCACTATGTAATGATAAAGAACAATGATGATTCCAGGAAACATCTCATAACCTGTTTTCAACTGGAAGACATTATGTTGAGTGAAAGTTGTCAGCAACAAAAGGACAAATATTGTATGAGACCTCCTACAATAAGAACTCAATAACAGACTTATAAATAGAAGAAAAGACTTTGATGGCTGCAAGGGAGGGGAGGGAGGGAAGGAGGGTGAGGGGGGGGATGGTTTGGATTAGCTAGTTGGTAGAAATTTGGTTGGGTGAAATTGATGATACAACACATTAGAAACAAGAACAATAGTAAGTGGACTTCAACATAACTTGAGTACTCCTTCCATCTTAACCCAATATTGCAAGGACAGAGTAGCTGGGGCCAGGGGCTGGGGACCATGCTCTCAGGCAAAATCGAGGCCAGTTGGCACAACTAGCATTTTGCTAAGAGGACTCTCTGCACCCCAGATTGGTGAGCTGCATCTGAGGTCTTAAAACCTGTGAAGCTGCCATCCGAGGGCACAGCAGACGGTCCCAACTCAGCAGGAAAGGATGCTCACCGAGGACCAAAACAACATGGGGGAAAGACAACCCAGAAGACAGAGAGACCCACATGAGTCGGTGCCTACACTGACTTGGGACCAGAAGAAGTGGATGGTGCCCAGCCACCACCAGTGATAGCCATGATGGAGCTTACAAAGTTGAGTCTCACTGGGAATACAAGAATAAAAAGGGGTGCACCCTGAGATCTCCATTAAAAGGCCACAGTTGATGGTCCAGCGGCTTCAGGATTCCCCTCAGAGCATGGCTCCTGGCCCTGATGCTGCCCTTGCCCGTAAATCATAACAAAGGTCCACTCTTTGGGACATGAATGGATTGGACCTGGTGATGCAGAGTGACCACATACTGAATGCACTTTATGGTTCTATGCATCTATAGGGCATCATCCTGCTGACCTCCTGGCTGGAATAAGGGGAGTGGGTGGAGAGGAGGGGAAAGGAGACTGTTGGGAGGATAAGACATGGATAGAGCAGACAGGAATAATGTGCTGTCACCAGACAGGGAGAGCAGTGGAAGATGCATATAGGTGGGCAAGTAAATTTATATGGGAATGTACATTTTCACTCAGTCATAAAAAAAAAAAAAAAGATAATCAATGGAAAAGGAAAATCAAAAGTGTTTACAGACTTGCCTTAAACTCTAGAGTCAGATTCTTATCCGACCTCATGGATGCTCCACGTGCGGTGCTGGAATAAACATTCTTATTGACAAAAAAAAATTAGTTTACTTGTTTTTTGATTGATTACTTGTATCAACTATGTACTGAATCCTTACGTGCAATAGTAAAAATACCCGTTCCACTTGGGTACTTATTATTTATTAGCTAACAAAAAATACATTTAAACTTTCCTTAAATTTTAACATTTTTACATTGTAGGTTTTATATCAAAACTTTCTTCGCTGAACTTTAAAAAATTACAATTTGTAAATGTTATTACAGTAATTGTTAGCCTTAGAGTTGCTTTTTTCATTCTGCTTCAATAGGCAAAGAAAAAGAGTAGTGGAATGTTTTGATATTAATAAAACTACAGTGCCTTACCCAATTGAGTCAATCTTTTTTTCACTTTCTTATTACCTTAAGTTGTACTGTATATCACCTTTTTCATTTGTAGGACAAACTAGTTGCTAGGGTGTGGGAAGGCAGTATAGCCTTTGAAGCTAGATGAGTCCCTCACACTACATTAATTGGGAGACTGTAAAGAAGAAAGGAGATTGGGAGTTACTGGATGTACAAGAAGTGTTTGTGGTCCTAGAGAAGCCAAGACCAACCCCCACAATTTTTAAAAAGCACAGTAAAGTAAATGTTTGCTAGGCATCCTCATCACAAACTGTAGAATTTGGATATTTATAGACTAAAGAAAGGAACAGGGAGCATTTAAATAATTCAATAGATGGAGGTTAAGAGGAAAACTAGGAGTGTGTACTAGAAAAAACAAATGCGTTCCAAAAACAGGGGAGGAAAGAGGGATGAGGGGTCTATGGCTTAGCACAAAGAAGTCTTCTGTCTGGACTAGGGGAGTTTCAGGATAATCTGAGAGCTGTAGGGAGAAAGGAGAGTTGGAAGTGGGGAGAGGGTGGCAGTGTGGGATGGGGGTGGGAGGCAGTTTTCCTGAACATTTTTTCAATCCAACAAATATTTAGCACATACCCCAACAGTGGAAACTCTGGTGGCCTAGAAGTTAAGTGCTGCATCTGCAAACCAAAAAAGGTTGGCAGTTCAAATCCAACAGGTGCTCCTTGGAAACTCTATATGGCAGTTCCACTCTGTCCTGTAGAGTCACTGTGAGTCCGAACTGACTGGATTGGCAACATGTTTGTTTTTTGCCTACAGTGAGCTTAAAGAGTCCAGTGTTGCAGAGGTTAGGTACTGTGTAGGCTCCGTGGATACAGTAGTAAACTACTCTCTCTGCACTCAAACTCAGGCTAGTGGAAGAATGTGTTTAAAGAACTATAGGAAAGAACCCCTAACAAGGGGAAATCAAAAGTATGTTGAGGAAATATAAGTAATTGCAGATGATAGCAGACTGAAGTGCTTCCCTAAAGAGGAGAAATACTTTATTCTAAGTTGGGTAAGAACACAGAAGAGAAAGGATCTAAGCCTTACCAAGCATAGTCTTCCACAAAGAGACACCTCCAACTCTCGCCACTTTTGCCTTAAGCATTGGTATAACTGAATACTAGGGGCTGGGAGGGGAAAGGACAGACGGGTTTATGCTGAATTCTTCATACTGAAGCAGAAATTTTAGTTCAAATTAGCTTTGGAAGTATTCATATTATTTTTTCTTTCATTATGGTTTGACATTGAGATGTTTCACTTAAATGACAGGAGGTATAAATCAGAAATTAGCAGACAGTTCACAATTAACAATGTTATTAATCATTCCATAAAATAATAGCCTTATAAACCCATGAAAATGTTAATCAATTCCATCTGAAAACAACTATTTCTCAGAAGTGGGGTTATGTGAAAGCCCTGAAATTGTTATAAAAATCATCAAATAACATTGCTATTATTGTACTTTTGGTGGGGGTAAAACTGCCTTTTTGAGGTGACTGCTTCTCGAGAGAAGTGGAGGACAATCCTGGGGCGCTGTCTGCACGTGCTTCCACTCTACCAAAACAAAACAAAACAAAACATCACTTGTCCTCCCTGATTTTGGAAAGGCTTTTGAGGAGTCCCGGGTTTAGGAGGGCACCCTGGTCGTGCAGTGGTTTAGAGCTAAGATTGCCAACAGAGAGATCGGCCGTTCCAACCCACCCAGAGCTCCTCGGAAGCCCCGCAGGGCCGTTCTACCCCACCCCATAGAGTCTCTATGAGACTGGAACTACTTGGGATCAGCCAGTTAGTTTTGTTCTTATGATTTAAGAGGAGCCCTGAACACAGTACCCGCGTCCTCTTGGGGGCGTTTCGGGCCTCTGCAGCGGGCAACTGACAGACATGGGGCAAACGGTAACAGCTAGAACTGGAATCACGGGACCACTTTGGGCGGGTCCTATACCAGGACGCTCTAGGCCCGGGAACTCCGATGCAGTTCGTCCTCCGCGGGGGCCGGAGCACGCATGCGTAGGAGCTGGTCCGCCAGCGAGCCTGTGACGTCACTAGCGCGCCCACCTCAACTCGCCGTAGTTTGCTACGATCGCGGGGTGAGTAAATTTGTAAGTAGGTTTGGAGGTAGTTGCGTGGATAGACGGTGGACCAGGGCCTGAACTGATATTATGAAGAAATTGATTTAGATCTAAATCTGACGTGCTTATTGCAGAGGAAACCTTCATAGGCGTTTTCATTGTGAACATGCAGTTACAATATTCGCATCTTGTTTGGCGCTTTGGGAAAAGCAGAGGAGAGCAAGTCCAAATCCCTGCCGTCCCGGAGCTCGACTGCACTTAGGGGAGGGAGGTGTGCATGCATTAAATATTGACACCAATTGACCGGGTCAAAGAGCCTTAAAAAGTAAGATTAACCTGAAATGCGGAAGTTCACATGAGGTTATTAGTCGTTTCTTTCAATTACTTGGAGGGTTGGAGACCACATATATTTTGGAGCAGTAAACTTCTGGCTCACAATTTGGGTACATACTGTTAGCAACTGCCAAAGGAATTAAAAAAAAGTTTTTTCGAATCCTCCTCAGCCACCCGTATCTTCTACCTTTTAGACCACAGTGGTAAAGGCATTTTTTAGCACAGTTTCCAGAGAGTTTAAAATTATGGTTTTAGCAGTTGTTGCTGTAACTATGAAAGCTAAATACAGAAAGGCTTAGTGTTAGTGCTTTAGGAGAATTCACATATTTTAATCATTGTAATTAAATTATGAAGTAATTACCTACCCCTTAACAGTGGTAACCAACCCTAGCCATAACCCTGGCTGTGTAGTGATTAAGTGCTGCGGCAGCTAACCAGAAGGGCAGCGGTTCAAATCTACCAAGTGCTTCTTGGAAACTATGGGGCAGTTCTCTTCTATATAGTTGCTGTGAGTCAGAATTGACGTAATGGCAGTGGTTAATACTAAATTGCTTAGAGCAAATTACACTATGTACTGGATAAGATACTGGTCTTTGTGTCTTCAGCACAAGTTCTCAGCTAGCCTAGATGAAGTTGATTGACAGTACTGTGAAGCAGAAGTGATATGCCACTTGAATTAATAAAGTCAGTCTGAAGTTCAGCTGCTAAGTAAATTTTACAAAGTAAACTTCAACTCCTTAAAGCCAGCTTGTGATTATAGCAAGAAGTACATCCAGGTAAGAATTGCTGTAATTCAGAATACTTTTTCTGTCTAAAATGAATGCTAATTATTTTGTTGAGCTTTTTAAAATGGGAACTGTTTCAACTGTGGTTTTACCTGTGTCATACATTTGAGATGGAATATATTGATGTTAAATTATTCTTAATCTTACAGCATTGATACAGCAGTCAAGGATTGAATTTTGGTGTGATACACTGAAGTAAGTGTTGGAGGTACAAAAATGCGTAAAGATAGTCCCTGAATTAAAGGTGATCGCATTCTTGTGGGACTTGGTATATCACCTAATCTCTGATGCTAATTAATATATGTAGTGTTAGTGTGGTGATAACGTCAACATTGAAGGAGAACTTTTGATTCTGACAGGGTCAGGAAAGATGAGCTGCACCTTAGAAAATGACTGTAATTCTGCTGCTCTTTGAGTCTGTGAGTCAGAAGTCACTCGACGCAGCAGGTTTGAGTGAAAGCTGTCTTGAGCATATTGATGAGTTTGTGTGTTACCCCAACACCTATGGGGCCTTCACCAGAATTTAAGCAGGAGGAAGTCATGATTCACTTTGGAATCTAAAATACTCTACTTTTTGAGTGAAGAATGCCTTGAAGAGGACAGGATAGATGAAGATTTGTAATTAAAGAGGGATTTGCAATAATCTCTTGAAAGTTGATGGTCTAAACTGGTGACAGGATAAAGTGAAGGAGCTATAAAAAATAGTAATGAAATAATGAAACTAACAAGTTAGTATTTACTGAGCTCTTTACATGTGTCATTGTATTCTAGGTGCTTTACCTATATTACCTCATTTTATCATCACAAAATTCTCTGAGTTAGGTACTGCTGTTACTCATCTGTACAGGATGAGGATACTGTGTCTCAGAAAGGTTAAGTAATTTGCCTGACAACTTGGAGCTGAGAAGTGAAAGAGCTGGAATTAGAACCTAGATGACCTACTTCAGAGCTGGTAAAGTAAGGAAAATCAACAAGTCTTGGAGAACATTTAGATAAAAGGGAAGAAGAAGAGATCACGAAATGTGTTAATTACTGGTCAACATGAACCAAGCTGAAAACCAAACCCAGTGCCGTCAGACTTGATGCCAATTCGCAGTGACCCTATAGACAGAGTAGTTTCCAGGGATTGCCTAGTGGATTTTAACTGCCAACCTTCTGCTTAACAGCTGGAGCATTTAACCACTAAGCCACCAGGGTTTCCGGTCAATGTGAGAAAGACGATAATAGGTGGGGCACAGTTAGGGAGAAAGGTGATGAGTTCCAAATGGGACCTTGCTATAAGCTGTGGTGAAAAGTGGGCTAGTGGAGGGCTGTAGCTCTCGGTGATGGATTGCATCCTCCAGTGACTGCAGCACTGGGCTCAAGCGTAATGATTGTGAGCATGGTGCAGGACTGGGCAGTGATTCTTTTGTTCTTGGATGGGGTTGCTGTGAGTTGGATTTGACTCCACAGCACCTGACAACAACAATGGCATTTTACAAGCTTCTATTTACTTATATGGAAACCCTGGGGATGTAGTGGTTAAGAGCTACAGCTGCTAACCAAAAGGCTGACAGTTCAAATCCACCAGGTGCTTCTTGAAACTCTCTAGGGCAGTTCTGCTTTGTGCTATAGGGTTGATGTAAGTCAGAATCTACAGCAGTGGGTTGTTGTTTTTTTTTTTTCCCCAGTAATTGCTTATGTAGTAGTTAGGACTCAGATGAATGAGGTTAAGGTTCATTATGAGGTTGACCTCCCTCAGACCTCTGTCCCAGCAGCAGTTGATACGGGTAATCTGTTCTACATGTAACAAGGCACCGTAACAGGCAAAAGATCTCAAGGCAGAAAGGTCTGGGGATTTTATACCTCATGATGCATTACTGGGATAGTGAAAAGGAGCAAGAGGAAGAGGCCCTTGTTCTGCTGCAACTGGCCTGCCCATCTGGTTGCCAAGCTCTGTTTAACTTCAAACAGCATTGCAGTCCTTGGGGTGCCTGACCAGAAAGAAGGCTTCTTCCCCTCCTGCCTACAAGGTTAATTACATTAGTACAGTTAGGTAGTCATGTTATCAGGAGGGACCAGACTCTGAAGAAGGACATCATGCTTGCTAAGTGAGGGTCAGTGAAAGAGAGGAAACCTTCCACAAGATGGATTGACGCGGTGGCTGCAGCAGTGGGCTCAGGTGTAGCGACGACGGTGAGGATGGTGCAGGACCGGGCCGTGTTTCCTTCTGTTGCGTGTGTAGTGCTATGCTCAGAACCAACTTCTTGACAGCAGCAAGTAGTAATAGATAGAGGGTCAGGGAGAGTTAACTGTGGGTACATTAAAGGGAAGGAAACTATTCGTTGTTCAGCTTCATGTGCATGTGGGGTGATTTGAAAATACCATGGTTTGGATTCAGCTCATCTTAGTACTCAAAGTGATGTCTTCACTTTTTAACACTTTAAAGAGGTGTTTTAAAGCAGTTTTGTTCACTGTAATTTATCATGTGATTTCCTGACTATTGCTTTCATGGGCATTGCAGAAACTAGTTGCTATTGAGTCTGTTTTGACTCATAGCAATGCTATAGGACAGTGTAGAGCTCTCCCATAGGGTTTCCATGGAGCAGCTGGTAGATTAGAATTGCTGACCGTTTGGTTAGCAGCTAAACTCTTAAGCCCCTGGGCTGCCAGTTCTCTGAAGAATGTTATATGTAAGTGTTATTTCCTTTTTCAGTGTGGAAAACACAGATTAAGTAGGTCATTCAAGGTCAGTTAGCAAGCAAGTGGCTCAGCTGTAATTTGTATTCCTGTTATCTTTGCTGCTTAACTAGGGCAATAAATATGTCAGTCTCAGAGGCTGATTCTAAGGTCTGTAAAGCATCAGTTTGATTTAACAACCAAAAAATTATTGATCACTTGGCAAGATTTGTTTTGCTTGAGCCCTTAGAAACAAATCCACTTTTCAGTAATTTGAGGATAGAATGTTAGGGGAGAAAAATGACACACCAGGTGTTTTTCCTGAAATTTTGTTATGGTCATTTTGGTATTCTGATCATGTGAGTCATAGCCCTAAAATGAGAGCGGAAGGCTTTCTAATTGTAGTTAACATACAAGGATTGCCAGTTAAGTTCGTGAACTCATCCTAGAAAAAGTACTACATCATTGCTATCACTGTGTCACCTTTGAAGTACTCCTCTAGGGAAGCCACACCGATACCAGCATCTAGTCCACCCTTGGAAGCGATTTTGGAACTGTTTTTCTAGAAGGGCCATCAGAGCTGTCATCGTATCACCATTGATGTCCTGAATGTCATCAAAGTGTGTTCTTTCAATATTTATCTTTAGGTAAAGAAAAAAGTCATTGGGGGCCAGATTAGGTGAGTAGGGAGGGTGCTCCAACACAGTTATTTGTTTACTGGCTAAAAACTCCCTCACAGACAACTTTACAATAAGTTCATGAACTTGCCACCTTGCCACCGTGTGCAGTGGCCATTCCAGAAAGAGTTGCAAAATTGCTTTGAAGGGTGGACTAGACACTGGCACTGGTGCATAGCTTCCCAACGGGGATACTTCAGAGGTGACCGTGGTGATATTCAGCAATGAGGTGTGTAGCACTCAGAAGAATGCAGTTCACAGACCTAATTGTTGGACCTCATAGTTTCACATTTGGGTCACAGTAACTGGCTTTGAAGGAACCCTGGTTGTGCAGTGGTTGGACTTTCAGCTGCCACCAGAAGGTCAGTGGTTAGAATTCAACAGGGGCTCCTTGAGGGAAAAGACCTGGCTGTTGGCTCCTACAAAGATTACAGCTTTAGAGGCCCTGTGAGGCGATTCTGCTTTGTCATACGGGATTGCTGTGAGTTGGAATTGATTTAATGGCAAACAACAACAGGTTTTTATGCTGCCTCAAATTAACTCTGTAACAAATTCTCTTTTCTCATTGCCTGTAATTGTACTAGAGTGAGAGAAAACCAATTGGAATTAAAAAAAAATCACTTCGACTTGAAACATGTTTCCACATTTACTTTCCTCCTCTGTCTGCTCCCCTGTCCCTACAAAACACACACATACTCACAGGCCAAGATCGAGAACTTGCCCCTGTATTAATTTAGCATGCTGAAAAGGAGGGTGAGTCCTGAAGTCAGACTGCCCAAGTTTAATTATTGGTCCACCATTTATTAACTCTATGGTTGGGACAGTAATTTAGTCTTTCCTTGCCTTATTTTCCTTGTTTGTAAAATGAGCAAACCTCATAGAAATGTTGTGAGGATTAATTAATTCTAAGCATTTAGTGTGTCCGAGTGGTACAGTGGTTTGGATTTTAGCTGCTAACTGAAAGTTCAGGAGTTGAAATCTACCAGCTCCTTAGAAACCCTGTGGAGTAGTTTTGTGCTGTCCTGTAGGTTCTCTGAGTCAAAATCATCTCAACTGCAATGAGTTTGGTTTGATTTGGGTTTAAGCATTCAATAAATGCTGTTTGTTGTGATAAAGATGGTGATAGGTTCAATAGTGTTGTCTTTGAGAGGCAAGGCAGGTTCACTGTACAGTTTTTCAGAGTAAAAATAATGTACACTACCCCACTAACCAGAGGCAGAATTTTTATACAGGTGTGGACACTCGGGCTCTGGTGGGACAGTGATTAAGAGCTCAGCTGCTATCCAAACCCCACAAGGCAGTTCTCCTTGGCCCTCTAGGGTCACTGTGGATCAGGATCACTTTGATGGCAAGGGGTTTGTTGTTTTTATTTATTTATTTAGTGAGGCTCAAGCTACAGAGACTCTTCACTTACACAAGCCTACCTCAGGAGGCTGTAGAAATGAGTTTACATATTTATTTATGTGTAATAAAGAATACAGCTGATAATTTATCCCTGTCTTTGTTTCTTAGGAGGTAGCCTTTAGACCCTGTTTTAGTCAGCTAGGGCCGTTCTCACAGAAATACCACAGAGTGGACGGCTTTAACAAAGGAAGGTTTATTCTTACTCCAGTAGGTTGCAAGTCCATATTCAGGGTGTCCGCTCCAGAGGAAGGCTTTCCCCTTGTCGGCTCTGGAGGAAAGTCCGGTATTGCATCAGTCTTTGTCCAGAGGGTGTCTTGGCGCAGGAACCTCAGGTCTCCCGGTGCAGATTTCTTGATGGTGGTAGGTTCCAGATTCTCCTTGTTTCTCTTTCCTTTTATCTCTTGCAAGCTGAAAGTGTTAAGGTGGGGCAAGCCACACTCCAGGGAAACACTGCCTACAACAGAGCAAGAAAGTAATCCTATGCAGGAATTTATGGCCCCTTTGGCATACAGTTTAACGAAACCACAAAATGGAGGACAGTCACAAGATAACTGGGAATCATGTCCCAGCCACACGGCTGCACATATTTTTGGGGGGACACAATTCAACCCATGACATCCCACCCTTTGACAACCCAAAAATCACGTCACAAAAACATTTAACACATTCATCTCACCATGGCAAAATCATGTCCATCCCATACAACAGAAGTCTTAAATCAGTTCCAAGTCCAAAATACAAAAATACTTTTACATCTGTGAAACTTAGAAGGTAAACTATCTGCTTCTAAAGGTACAATGGCAGAATAGGCACAAGTTAGACATTCCATTACAAATGGGAGAAATTGCAGGGAAAGTAGGCATTAACAGGCAACAAGTGAGTCAGCAGAACACCTTACATTAGCCCTGAAAGCTTTGGAAATACTCTTACATTTTCTGAGACATTCTACACAATGGCACTGCTCTCCAGACTCTAGGTATTGGCCACACTCTCTGGTTTTTGGGTGGAGACCTCCAGCCCTGTGCTACAACTCTGCCTTCAAGGCTCACTTGATCAGCAACTCTGCCCCATCGGCTTTAGGAGCACCCTGAGCCCAACTGAGTGGCAATTCCACCCTTACAAACACAGGATGCCCTAGTTCCACCCTTTCACACCCCTGAGGCCATGGCCATACCTTTTGAGACTGAGGCAGCTCAGCTTCTCACGCTGTTTGTCTCTTCAGCTTCAGCTTCCTATGGCTACATGGCCCGGGCCTCAGGCCCACACCTGCCCTGCCAGGCAACTGTTCCAAAGCTCTGTAGCTCCACTGATTTAAGTGCCCGGAGGCACCCCACTCTTGCTGGAAAGCATCCTGCCCAAAGGCACTCAGCTCTCAGCAAGGCCAGCTCCACCGATTCAAGTGCCCGCAGGCACCCTGTTCCATGAGGAAAACTGTGCAGGCACTGACCTCTCTCGCTCCATGGGTCGGCTCCAGCGCTGCCTCTGGTTCTGCTGCTGCCGCAGCTGCTGGTCCTCCGTTGTTTCTTACCATCTGCACCTTCTTCTTTCCTTCTGAATCTTCTATCCATTCGCGGTTTCAAAGTGGCTTCTACATTTTAGGTATTTGCTAGAGCAGTACCCCACTCCCATGGTAACAAATTGTCTTAGGCTGGGTTCTCTAGGAAAGCAAAACCAGTAACGTGTAGGTACAAGGAAAGATTTATAATAGATGGACGGACGGACGGTAGGATGGACGGACGGACGGACGGACAGATGGATGATAGGATGGATGGATGGATGATAGGATGGATGGATGGATGATAGGATGGATGGATGGATGGATGATTGGATGGATGGATGGATGATAGGATGGATGGATGATAGGATGGATGGATGATAGGATGGATGGATGATAGGATGGATGGATGATAGGATGGATGGATGATAGGATGGATGATAGGATGGATGGATGGATGGATCATAGGATGGATGGATGGATGGATGATAGGATGGATGGATGATAGGATGGATGGATGATAGGATGGATGGATGGATGGATGATAGGATGGATGGATGGATGGATGGATGATTGGATGGATGGATGATAGGATGGATGGATGGATGGATGATAGGATGGATGGATGGATGCTAGGAAGGATGGATGGATGGATGCTAGGAAGGATGGATGGATGGATGCTAGGAAGGATGGAAGGATGGATGATAGGAAGGATGGATGGATGGATGATAGGAAGGATGGATGGATGGATGATAGGAAGGATGGATGGATGGATGATAGGAAGGATGCATGGATGGATGATAGGAAGGATGCATGGATGGATGATAGGAAGGATGCATGGATGGATGATAGGATGGATAGGAAACAGCTCACGTAATCACCGAAGCTGAATGTCCCAAGCTCTGGCACAAGCCTCACGTGGCCATGGAAGCTGAGGAACCCAAAGTCAGCAAGTCAGAGACCAGAGTTCTAGATCACTGGTTGTGTAGGTCAGTGGATCCCAAGCTGGTGGCATGACGAAGCGACAGAGGCTGGCAAAACCAGAATCAGCAAGTCAGGGAGCAGGAGCGGCAGAGGCTGGCGAACCCAGGATCAGCAGGTCAGGGAGCAGGACTCTCAAGTGCCGACTGTAAGGACTGATGAGTCCAACAGCTGCTAGTTCAAGTCCCGGAACCAGACACTGGAAGAGGAGAGCAGGAGCTCCTAGCCACGTGAGCAACAAGCCACCGTAGTAAAAGGTCGGGAGATGAGAGCCAAGAGGCAGGGAGCCACCATAAACCCCGCCCTGCCACTTAATAAAGCAGCCAAATATGTAGTAGCCAAGTTGACATAATCCTGACCACCACAGACCCTTCACATTTCCTGAGTGATGAGAGTGTTTTTATTACTGATGGTGGGCCCCGGGACCAGGCCTGATAGAGTCTGCTAATGAGGTTGCTTATGGTGGGTCCCTAGGTGGTTGGTGCCACTGAGACAACTCATTAGAGGGGCTGAGGCTAGAGATGGAGTCAGCCACGCAGGCAGTGATTCAGCCAGTCAGTCAGCCAGGTATGCTCTTCTTTATATTTTATACTGAGCTCGGGTATCACTTGCTCTGAAATATCTTGGCTGACTCTTCTCTTCTCTTCCTGATGGAGACTTCAGTAGCGATCCCGCTTCTGTTTTTATATTCTCAAGTTGTGCTTATGTTGTATTGTAACTTTGTATTTCTGTGAAAATGAAAGAATACATAGTAGTAAAGGGTGGCTGGTGTGTTCGTGGGTGTGGCTGAATGCTCGATGGAGTGTAGATGGCAAATGGTTGGACTACGGAGAGAAATACGGGGGTGAACTGAGGTCCTTGTTGGTAAAATGGGTCTGATATTAAAAGACAGAAGAATACTAGATTTCAGTTTTACTTTTCTAGTTGATACTTTCCACATAGACATTTGTGCTTTATCTTGTGTCTTTTGTTTATTTTCCAGTCTCATGGTATTTCCTTTCACTTGAAATACTGCTATATGGATTATATTGAGCTCTACTTCACTGCATTGAACTTATCAGAGGTTGGCT
This sequence comes from Heterohyrax brucei, assembly GCA_028571685.1. Classification (NCBI taxonomy): domain Eukaryota; kingdom Metazoa; phylum Chordata; class Mammalia; order Hyracoidea; family Procaviidae; genus Heterohyrax; species Heterohyrax brucei. The sequence continues at coordinate 24,883,072 of CM053147.1, forward strand.
GCATTCTCAAACTCATTTTACATTTGGTTGGTTAGTGTGACCTTTCTTGCACAATTGTGTGTAGTAACACAGTGCTGTGTTTGACTCCTTTCTGACGAATCATTAATAATTACTGAACTGCATCTGCTTTGACATTCTTTTCTTGTGTGCTTGATACCACTGCTGCTGTCAAGTCAATTGTGACTCATAGTGACCCTATAGGACAGAATAGAACTATCCCCTAGCATTTCCAAGGAGCTCCTGGTGGATTTAAACTGCTGAAAAGGTCAGCAGCCATAGCAGTTCACCATTACACCAGTTTCTGTGTTGATTGATGTAGAAGCTTTTAAATAGTATGGCAGTTTGTTCATGTCTTACTTTTCTCCTGATTCAGCAGGCTATGAAATGCCCTTAGTTTTTCCCTTTACTTTTGTTCCTACTTATAAAGGTGTGGAACGCGGCTCCTAACCAAAAGGTCAGCCTGAGAGAGGAGGAGAAATCTCACCTCTCTAATATGCTGTGGAATCTGAAGAAATGGCTCCAGCTTCCATCTCCTGTTGAAATGTGAACAGTAGTAAGTCAGGGAAGATAAATCTCTGTGACTCTCTCACTTTCAGTGATATTAACTTTCAGAGCTTGTCTTTTAACTCAGTTTTCATTTTTCTTTGCTCTGAAAGCCCTAGCCATGCAGAAACATGAAGATATTTGTGTTGGTTTTGACCACCATCTCTTGCCTTCATAGTTGGGCTTCTGGCAAAGTTTTTATTTGTACAGTATGTGCCATCCCTCAGTCACTCTAAATAATCTGACTGACAGGCTAGGACCCAGTCTGTTCTGAGTCTGTTCAGTGTGTTTTATGCAGCACTTAGCAAAGGCTGGAAACCCAGGTGGTGTAGTGGTTAACTGCCGCTAACTGAAAGGTCAGCAGTTCAATTCCAGCAGGCACTGCTTGAAAACTCTGTGGGGCAGTTCTGCTCTGTTCTCTAGGGTCGCTATGAGTCAGAATCCACTTGAGGGCAACGGGTTTGGTTTGGCAGCAAAGGCTGTAGTCAGCAGGATCAGACCAACTTGCAATATTGTTCTCAGCTGTGCACCCCTTCCTGTATTTACCCGTTAACTGGGAGGATCTACGTTGGAAAGCCCAGTGAGTTTCTCCTGAGATTTCTGTATTGGGGCTGTGCAGAAGTAAGATGTGGCAGTGTGTTGTGGTGAAGATTACAGCCTTGGAAACCTGATGGGGCAGTTGCACTTTGTCCTGTAGGGTTGCTATGTGTTTGTTTTGTTCTAGTCACCTGAATGCATTCCAGGTTTCAAGCTCTGCAAGTTACTTTGTACTTGGGTTGGGGGCTGGTTGGCCAGATGATTTTTTTTTTTTTTTTAATTTTTTTCCCGCTGTCTTCTCTATTCTTAGTTTTAGGTCTTTGCTTTGTGCTTTGCCTCAGGAAGGGTCTCCATGCTCTTGTGCGTCTCCCAGTAGCAGACTGACTTTTACTGGCCTCCTTATGGAGAGCAGTACTCTGTTGTTCTGATTAAGCCTTCCTCAGGACAAGTGTTGTTCATGAGACTTCTGAGTGGGGTCTTTTTGGTTTATCTGTCCTGCGCTTCCCTGTAGGTCCTGGCCATGCATTGTCTACTGGCTTTTCACGATGCAGTAAGAGCGATAGGTTTGATCCCCTTCTTCCAGCCCTTTAAGGCCTTTGTGCTGAACAAAGATGAGGGAGAAAGATCCAGGCCGGATTTTGTACTTTTCCTACAGTTACTGCCTGTTACTGGCCATCTCCTGGCCTTGACCTGGAGAAGAGCTTATAAGTAGGTGTGAGTTCCCCTTGTGTCTGCAGCTCTGGGGGCTTCCTATTCTTTCTCTAGTTCATTCAGGCTTGAGCAATTTACTTAAAATATTAGCTGAATTTTTCTTAGAGTTGTCTGCTAGCATTTGCCTCAGGTACACAAGTGCTAGTGTGCATCTCGGAGGCACCATTCTCCACAGATATCTGGTTATTTGGGTGTCCATGACCTCGGGTCCCTGTGGGCAAGAAAAGTTTTGAAAAATTGCAAATAGTCCAACTTCTGTCAAGTGTGGAAACTCTGTTCCTTCTAGTTTTCTACCAGCCGTGTAGAAGTACCTTTGATTTATTTGGGGCCTTGGTCACAGAGTAGTTAGAGCTATGGATGCCAAACCAAAGTTTGGTATTTCACATCCACCAGCTGCTCCTTGGAAGCCGTATGGGGAAGTGCTGCTCTGTCCCATAGAATCTTTATGAGTCTGAATTGATTGGATGACAAGAGACATTTAGTGGGTTTTTTACTGTTACTCATTATTTATTGTTGACAGGCTTATTTTTATTTTTTTTGTATTTTATCTGTAAATAAAATTAAGGTGGCTACATAGCTTTTTGTTATTGTTGGCTATACTGAAATCTAGAATATTAGTGTGGGACATATGTACTGTAGAACCTAATTTTAAACCATTAATAAATAAGATTTTTTTCTGAATGTTTTCAAAGAGCCCAGTAATATATTTATTCATGTTGTTGTTAGGTGTGGATTGGGTCAGGCACACCTCGGTCCTCAAGGTGACATATTTGGTGCTCAACACTGTAGAGAAGTCTTTTGCAGCACATTTGTCCAGTGCAGTGCGTCGTTTGTTTTCTTGACTGCTGCTTCCATGGGTTTTACTTGTGAGTCCAAGTAAAGTGAGATCCTTGACCACTTCTGTGTTTTCCCATTCATCATGGTATTGCTTACTGGTCCAGTTGTGAGGAGTTTGGTTTTCTCTGTGTTGAGCTGTTAATCCATACTGAAGGCTTTGGTTGTTGATCTCCATCAGTAAATGCTTCAAGTTCTCTTCACTTTCTCCAAGCAAAGTTGTGTCATCTGCATAACACAAGTTGTTAATGCGTCTTCCTCCAGTTCTTCTTCATATATTCTGGCTTCTCTCATTATTTGCTCAGCATACAAACTGAATAGGTATGGTGAAAGGATACAACTGTGACATAACACCTTCCCTGACATTAAACCATGCAGTGCACCTTTGTTCTGTTCCAATGACTACTGTTTAATCTGTGTGTAGTTTCCCCATAACACAGTTAAGTGTTTTAGAATTCCCATTGTTTGCAGTGAAATCCATAGTTTGCAGTTGTCTGTATAGTGGAATGCCTTTGCAGTCGATAAAGTACAGGTAAACATCTTTCTCGTATTCTCTGCTTTCAGAGAGGATCCATCTGACATCAGCAGTGATAGCCTCTTCTGAATTTGGATTGAACTATTGGCAATTCCACATCAATATATTGTTGTAGTTGCTTTTGAATGATCTTTATCAAGATTTTATTTATGTGTGATGCTAATGATTTATGCGTTTGGTTGGATTGCTTTTCCTGGGAATAGGCATAAATATGGATCTTGTTAGTTCTAATATGCTTTATAAATTCCTCAAAATTTACTACTTAGACCATTATTCCATATACGATTTAAAACTGTTTTCTTAATGTCTTTCCAACATACAGGCTTTTATTTCTTTTTCTTTATTTATTGCACTGGCTACAACTTCCAGTACAATGTTGAATTGTATTTTAAATGACTGCCACTTGAAGGCCCCATTTACTGTGTGTTAAGTATACTTCTGTTATTGAATAATCACTTGTGATTTTTGTTTTGAAAATTTAGATTTCTTTATTATTTTAGATTTCCCTAGAATGAATTGTTCTGATGCTGAAAATGTGAGATTTTTTGTCTGTGGGGAACAAAATTATAGGTTATAAAACTTAGTCTAATAAATAGACAGTGTTGTGTTGACTGTTAATGCATTTTTAATAACCTAATGGTTTCATTACGATTTTATGTAGACATATGTGGTATTCTCCCCCAGCACCCATATTAAAGAGTAAAGGACCAGAGTGTGCTGTTATAAACCCAGCTATCTGTAATTTTAACAGTGAAAATTACTGGAAGAATAAGGAATGTATAATCAGCGGTGACTGACATTACTAAAACTGAATTTCAGTGAGTTATGTTGGAGGTGATCTATTGTATATTTCTAAATTGAGTAATTGATACTTTATTCAGTTTCTTTTGGTTGAAAACATGGAAAAGCAGACAGTAAAAGTTGAATGTTGGCCATAGTTACAGTATTAAACTGAAAGTGAATTATAAGCATTTAAATTATTACTCCTTATGGTCTCACATTTTAAAGTAACTAGTTTTTAGAATATAACTCACTAATTGTGTATATTAAGCTGTTGTGTGCTAATGAGTGCTTTTCTGTCTCTGTTTTTTCTCTAGAAAAAGAAAACTCAAGTTCAGAGGTCAGCACCGTCGATGTATTATTTTTTGGAGAGTTAGTGAAGGATAGTGTGGATGTTTTCTATCAAGAGGTAAAGTGTTTTTATTTTATTGTTTTGGAAGTAGAGTTAGACTGCTGATGGTGATATTGGCTTTACACTTTTGCAGATGTGTTAAAAATGACACTTTAAAAAGCAAAATATTTAATGTTGCAACAGTCTTAAGAGATCATAAAAATTGTATCATTAGTATAAAATGGAATGGTTCTTTCTCATTTAATTTTAATTTTTAGTGTTCTACAGACTTTCTGAAGGATATGTGCTGTAATGGGATGTAATAGAAAAATGAGAGTCCTCTTTGGGCTCTGTCCTCCAGAGCATCACTGTCCATTAGAACATTTTGTGATCCTGTAAATGTTCTGCATTTGTGTTATCCACCTTGGTAGCCACTGGTCGTATGTGGCTCTTGAGTATTTGAAATGTGGCTAGTGTGATGGAACAACTGAATTTTTAGTTTATTTAATTTTTATTTAAATAACAATGTGTGGCTATTCTGTGTTGTATTGGGCAGCATATCTCTAGAGGTAAACCGCTGTTTAGTGTATAACCTTACAGGTTTTTTCTGTTGATACACTAAAATGTTTTTTTTTAAGAATTGTATACCTTTGACAATAATTGGAGATCCCTGAGGTATTTGCAAGACTAGATTTTGGAGTTACTCATATATTGTTGAGTCAGCAGAAACTCTCCACATAAGTTGTTTAGAGTTAGACAGTTCTAAATTAATGCAGAAATAGTAGATATGTGATTTCAGTTCCTTTTGATATATGATTGTCACTAACAAGTAAATGACATCAGGAAAAAATGCTCTGGTTTTTGAAAAATCATACAATCATATGAGAGAATTCTGTGTTTCTCTGCACTTACTCTTGCTGGACACTGTAAACATTTATTAAGGACTCGCATTTTGTTTGGCATTGTGCTGGTCTCTGCAGAGACCAGAATGGATAAGGGAGCTCACCGTCTTTAACCTGGTGGGACACTGTGTTATGGGGACTTTTAACAGAGTTAGAATAGCAGCATCAGTAAACTGTGAATCGGCCTGAAAGATTTGGGAAAAATAACAAGCAGTGGACAACTCTGTTTTTCTGCTGAACATTTTACGTATTCGTTCTAGATGCTGTTATCATGGAAAATTTTCAAGCATACATAGAAGTCCTGAGAATTACATAATCAATTTCCGTATACCAATTGTGTAATTTTGACAGTTACCAACATACACCGTACCAGTTGCGCTTGAGTTGACTGACTCGTACCAACCCCACATGCATCAGAGTAGAATTGTGCACCAAAGGGTTTTCAGCAGCTGATTTTTCTAAAGTAGATTACCAGGCCTTTCTGCCAAGGCACATCTTGGTGAACTTCAACTTACAACTTTTCGGTTAACTGGTGAACATGTTAACTGTTTGTATGTCTCAGGGACTCCTAATAACAGGTTAATTCATTTTATCTCTTTCATAGTTTCTTTGCTGTATTGCCACAGATTGAGTCAAATGCTAGGAATTATATAGTTTAAAACATAACAAATTTTAGTACCCAAAAGAAAAATAGTCCCAGTTATGCATTTACATGTGCCTTATTTCTGCATGAGTAGTGTGTGCTTTCTGCATTTGTTTGCCAGCTGCGTCTTCCACCCCCCCTACAAGGTATTTTTGTCAGTTTTGTGCTAATTTTTCTACAGCAACTTGTGGAAGAGCATTGGCCTGGCATTGCCTGTGAGACTGACTCATGAGGGGAGGGCACAGCTGGCAAACAGACACAGAATGTGCCTGTTATTTGTTATGTGAGCACAGGTATGTGGTTGTTCTGGTCCTAAAATATCAAAGTAATTCTGTAGGAAATGATAAATAGCAACTATTTAAAGCTCCCCAAATACTCCTTAGCATTTCAGCTCCAGAGAGCCATGACCCAAACAGGGGCTGCGCTGATCTGGTCCTCATCCCTTTTGGCCCCCTGGGATGGGTGAGACTGGTCCTCTGGTGGTAGGTAGTGCTGCCACTCTGGTGGGTACCTACCCATGCTCATATGGCACTCTGGCACTCTGAAGCTATGGCCCTCTACTGGCTTTGTCGAAACTAGAGCCTCTGTGGCACCCCCGGCTGGTCTTTTGTGTATCCTTGTTCCTAAAGGAGACTTAAAGAGTATCAGTGTATTTGTTCAGTCATTCACGTTTTTTCAGCAAATGCTGTTAAGCCCTGTTCCTGAGCATTGGAGATCCAGTCAGACAGAGTCTGTTCTTATGTGTCTCACTTTCTGGTCGTGAAAGACTTTAAACAGATAAGTGTGTAATCACTCAAGTACATATAGTGCGGGGGAAGAATAGCGGAGGAGAGAGAGAGTGTGAGCAAGCGAAAGGGAGAGGAGGTAGGTATTTTTATCTTATGGTTAAAGAAGGACTTTCATAGATGACATGTGAACAGTGACTGTAGGACACGAGTCAGTGATCCTTCAGACATTTGGAGCGAGAGTACCAGTGAAGTATGAGCACGTATTCCAGGCACAGCCAGGGGACCTGCATTCTGGGGGAAAGTGGAGAGATGCCATCAGAGGTGGTGGTGACTGTGATAACTGGTAGCGAGTGACATTGTGGCACTTTTGACTCTGTGAGATGGAATTTGCTAGGCATGCAACAGCAGTAGAAAGTAGACTTTAGGCTCTGATGTGACCCATTTGGTCATTTGTTTGTTTTTGTTTTTACATATATGCACGTTTGTGCGCTCACTCACCTGAAGGAGGGTCACCCATGGAGATTTACAGCTTTTTAGTATTATATGTAATTAGCTGCAAAGTCGTTACCAGATTCTTCCCTAGATTTTGAAATTCTGATGTTTGGGTTTATGGTAGCTGGGAGTTGACTGGCTCAGATCAAGGAGATGCTGCTAGATGGAACACACAGACCTGAGGTTGTGTGAAGCAAAATGAAACTGCTGTTCAGTAATAGTTAGATGTCGTAGGCATTTTCTATCAGTGGTTCTATTTAAATGCTTAGTGTTGTAAAAACATCACAAAAGCAAAAGAAAGTATTATTTGGCATGTATTCAGAAAGGCACAAGTGGGGAATCTGCCAAGTGTGCTTCCAGAGCCACGTGCCTGAATCCAAAGAAATTATAAGTGGACAGAAGAGGGAAACTGGACAAGCATGTTGGGTCATCCGTATATATTAACATTACAAATGGGCACTTGTCACAGATTGGCTAGAAACTGGTCCTACATTTCGAATCATCTTTCTTAACAGCCATTGGTGTAGATTTCAGTAACAACAGTCAGGACGGTCCTCACGGGTTCAGTAAATCTTCTGTTCACTAAGTGCCAATAGAAAAAGGTAAGAGTGGAAACTCTTTTGTATTCTCTTTGATTGGTTTATGTGAAAGATTCCCTAAAAGATATTTTCCAATATTGTCCTAGCCATTGTCTTACACCTCTGGGCCCCAGTTGATGTGTCCTTGTGAGTCAGCTTCAGCTGGGACACATTTTAGTACGGGGAATAATGACTCCAGTATTACTTCCTAAATCAATAGTTACCTGAGCCTATACTGTCATACACAGTGCACAACTTACTGTAGGAAGGAGAACCAGTCATGAGTCTTCAGTTTGTCAGTAGACATGACCCTGAGGAAAATCTTTAACTCCTTTCAGCTTTTTTTTCGTGTTGTAAAGCTCATTGCACATCTCATCCAGCTATTTCTTTCAGAATGATGACCAGGGTGATATAGATACAATTCTTAAAGTTTGGTTAATAAAGTTTTTAATCTGTAGTACAGGGCACTTTTAGACACAGATATGCTGAAAAAGAAGCATTCTTTGAGTCTTACCAGGGAAAGGGTGTAGGGAATAGGAGAGAAAAACACATACACACAAACTCACAGCTGCTTGAGACCATTGATGAGCTCTAAACAAGTCCCTGCAGCCCTGGTGACACAGTGGTTAAGAGCTGGACTGCTGACCCAAAGATGGGCAGTCTCAGTCCACCAGCCCGTTCTTGGAAACCTTGTGGGGCAGTTCTACTCTGTCCTAGGGTGACAGTCAGAATCAAATCGGTGGCAATGGTTTGCTTTGGTTTTCAATCCCGTCCGTATACCTGTTGATGCTGAGTCAGTTACAGTTCACAGCAACCCTCTAGGACAGAGTAGAATGGACCCTGTAGGATTTCCAAAGGTGTAAATGTGGCCCAAAGCCGACTGCCACATCTTTCTCTTAGAGTGCTGGTGTGAGCTGTTGAGTGGCTAAGCACTGTGCTGCCTCGGCTCCTACCAGACCCTGTGTGACTGTTAGCATAAAGTACTTGTTAGTGGGTAGCTACAATAAGGCCTGTTATTGTTATTGTTACTATTATTATTCCAAACGACACTTGGCTTGGCTTCCCACTGTTCCTTGCCATTGAAAGCATGAGTTTTTTTTCAGCAGAGTTAAAATAACTGATAATGATAATGACAGTTCTGAATCATAAATTCAATAAGAAGACCTGAATGATGTCACCGAATGAAGATACTTTTCAGAAAGATGAGATTGATGGGTGAGATGAATGAAAGGGACAATATAAATTTAGATCTTTAGCAGAGGAAGATTCCCTTATTTAAGAAGGTAATTTCTCTGTATCCATTTTCCTTTGGGGAAACCCTGGTGACGTAGTGGTTAAGAGCTACAGCTGCTAACCAAAGGACTGGCATTTTGAATCTGCTAGGTATCCTTGAAAACTTTTGGGGGCAGTTCTACTGGGGTAACTATGATTTCAAACTGACTAGACAGCAACAGTTTTGGTTTTTTTCCTTTGAGCTAAAATATGTACTCATCATAGTGCTTTGCTCAGCTATGAGACAATGAAAAAAGTTTAATGACTGGCTTCCATGTGAATATTGAGATGTAATAGTCATTTTCTCTGAATGAAATGCTGCCTAGTCCAAAACCATCCTCACAGTGGTGGTTATGCTTGAGCACACTGTTGGAGCCACTGTGTCAGCACACCTCCGTCGGGGCTCTTCCCGTTTTTTGCTAACCCTCTATTTTGCCAAATATTCCAGTCTTCAAGGAAGGTCACTCCTGATAATAATGTACAAAGTATGTGAGATGAAATCCCACCATCGTTGCTTCTAAGGAGCATTCTGGATGTACTTCTTCCAAGACAGATTTGTTCATTTTTCTGGTAGTCCATGATATATTCAACAGTCTTTGCAAGTATCATAATTCAGAGGTGTCAGTTCTTCTTTGGTCTTCCTTATTCATTATCCAGCTCGTGTATGCACATGAGGCAATAGGAAATACTGTGGCTTGGGTCAGGCATTTAAGATCCCTTGGCTACTAACCAGAAGGTCAGCAGTTCAGATCCAGCAGCCACTCTCAGTTCTACTCTCTCCTGGGTGTCACTGAATAAGAACTGATTCACTAACAACAGATTTGGTTTTCAGTTTTGTTCAAGCACACATGAACCAAAGTGACATCTTGGCTTTGTAACACTCAGACAAGATCTTTTGCAGCAAATTTACACAGTGCAGTACGTTGTGCGATTTTTTTTGACTGCCACTTCTGTGGGCATTGATTGTGGATCCAAATAAAATGAAATCCTTGATAACTTTTTATCTTTTCTTCATTTATCATGATGTTACTTTAGTGGTCCATTTGTGAGGATGTTTGTGTTTTGATGTTGACGTGTAATCCGTTCTGAAGGCTCTTGATGATCTTCACCAGTAAAAGCTTTGGGTCTTCTTCACTTTCTTTAGCCAAGGGTGTGTCGTCTGCACATACATGACTAGCACATATGTCACCAGCACATAAGTAGGTGTTGATGTGTTTTGGTGATTTGTAACTTTGAAGGAATTTTCTTGGCTAGGATGTTTGACCATCGAAGCAAAAAGGTATACAGAGATTCAGGTTGTAATTTCTATCATGTTAAGATGAAAGGAATTACTTTTCTGTTCCTTTTCTCATTCTTTGTTCTTTATTTTCACATAATATATCTTGGACATCTTAGTGAAAGTTTTTAAAAGTCAATACATAATGCCTAATATTAGGAATTTATTTACATATATATGTATTGGTGTTTTAAGTGAAAATTTACAGTTCAAGTAAGTTTCTCATACAAAAAGTTATACACACTGTTACATGACTGTATTTGCTTTCTGCACACTCCTCCCCTCTACCCCAAATTTCACATGTACCTTCAACCACCCCCTGTCCCCTTCTTTCTCTTCCTGTCATCTCTAGACAGGAGCTGCCCAGTTAGTCTCTGCTTAAGCCAAGAAACATACTGTTCACCAGTATCATTTTATGTCTTGTATACCAGTTTAGTCTTTGAGAACTTGACTTCCAGAATGATTTCAGTTCTGAGCCAACAGAGAGTCCAGGGGTCATGTCTTCCAAGAACCTGCCAGTCTGTCATACCATCAGGTCTCATCTTTTTGCTACAGTGAGTTCTGCAGCCCACATTTCTTCTGCCCCTTTGTGGAGTTCCCTGTAAGGAGGTCAGTGGTAGTAGCCAGACACCATCTAGTTCTTCCAGTCTCGTACTGATGCAGTCTGTGGTTTATATGGCCCTTTCTGTCTCTTTGGCTCACATTTTCCTTATGTCTTTAATGTTGTACATTCTACTTAGCTCCAGGTGGGTTGAGACTGATGATGCTTCTTAGATGATCATTTATGAGCTTTTAAGACTCCAGATGCCACTCACCAGAGTGGGATGCAGAACATTTTCTTTAATAAGTTTTGTTATGCCAGTTAATCTAGATGTACCCTGAAACCATGGTTCCCAAGCCCCTGCGTCTCTGTCCTTTAAAGTATTTGCTTGTATTTAGAAAACTTTATAGTTTTTGGTTTAGTACAGTTTCATCCAGTTGTGCTTAACTTTTCCTCTACTGAGGAAAAACCTTCAGAGACTGCTTTCCCATAACTGACAAGAAAGTGTTTTATTCTGTTGTTCTACCTTTTCTTGAGTTCTTATAATACTGGTCTCATAAAATATGTGTCCTTTTACAGCTAATTTCATTCATCATAATGCTTTTCAGATTCCTCCGTGTTGAGGAGTGGCTGTTCTTTATCATTGTGTAGTATTCTATTGTGTGACTATACCGTAGTTTGTTTATCCATTCATCCATTATTGGGCACCTACGTTAATTCCATTTTTTTTGCTATTGTGGACAATGCTGCAGTGAACATCGGTGTGGCAGCTCCTGTTTCTCTAGAATATATTCTAAGAAGTAGAATTGCTAGATTGTGTAGTATTTTTATTTATAGTTTTTTAAGACTGCTGAATTGATTTCCAAAGAAGTGATGCCATTTTATATTCCCGTCGTTAGTGTAGAAATGTTCCAGCTTCTGTACAGCCTCACCAAAATTTATTATTTTGTGTTTTTTGATTAATGCTGGCTGTGTTGAGGTGAGATTGTGTCTCATTGTAATTTTGATTTGGATTTACCTAGTGGCTTATGATTGTGAGCATTTCTTTAGCTCTGTAAATGTCTTTGGTGAAGTGCTTGTTCATATTCTATGCCCATTTTTTTAATTGGGTTATTTGTCTTAGTGCAATTTTGCAGTATTTTGTAGATTTTAGAGATTAAGTGCATGTCAGTTTTGTTGTATCCAAATTTTTTTTCCAAGGCTATAGGTTCATCTTTTAGTCTTTTGGCGAAGTCTTTGGATGAACATAAGTGTTTGATTTTTAGGAGTTCCCAGTTGTCTGTTTTCTCTGGTGGAGTCTGCACATCGTTAGTCATGTTTTGTACTCTGTTTTTGCCTTGGATTAGGGCTCGCAGGGTTGTCTACTTGTACTTCTTCCATGACACTTCTCATTTTGTATTTTGTATTTTGGCCTTTGATCCACTTTGAGTTTGTTTTTATGCATGGTGTGAGATAAGAGTCTTGTTTCATGTTTTTGCAGATAGATATCCAATTATACCAACATCATTTGTTAAAGAAACTGTCTTTGCCCCAGATTATAAACTTTGGGTCTTTGTCAAATGTCGGTTGCTCTAAGGTGGATGATTTTATGTCAGTTCTCAATTCTGTTCCTTTGGTGGTTGTACCAGTACCAGGCTGTTTTGACTACAGTGGCAGTTTAATAGATTCTAAAGTCGGGGTAGTATGAGGCCTCACACTTAGTTCTTCAGTATTGCTTTGCTTATCCAAAGCTTTTTCCCTTTCCATGTAAAATTAGTAATTTGTTCCTCCATTTCATTAAAAAAATGCCACTGGAATTTGGTTAAGTATTGCTTTTTATCTGTAGATTGTTTTGGGTTTAATAGTCATTTTCACAATGTTGAGTCTTCCTGTCCATTAGCAAGGTAGGTTTTACCACTTATGTAGATATCTTCTGGTTTCTTGCAATAGTACCGTGTACTTCTCTTTGCGTAGGTGTTTTAAGTGTGATTAGATTTATTTCTCAGTATTTTATCTTCTTGGGGGCTGTTATAAATGGTATTGGCTTGGTAATTTCTTCTTTGATAATCTGTTTGTTGGTGTAGGGAAATCCAAGTGATTTTTGTATGTTTATCTTGTGTTCTAGTACTTTGCTGAACTCTCCTATTAGTTCCAGTAGTTTTTTTTATAGTTTTTCTGTGTATGAGGTCATATAATCTGCAAATAGAGGTGCTTTTTACATCGTCATTAAACTAATTGGATGCCCTTTATTTGTTTACTTTGCCTGCTTGGCTTTGCCTGATCGGCTAGAATCTTTAAGATGATAGTGAAGAAAAGTGGTGATAAAAGGCATCCTTCTTGGGTTCCCATTCTCAAGGAGAGTGTTTTCATAGTCTCTCCATTTTGGATGATGTTGGTTGTTGGGTTTATAGAAATACACCTTATTATGTTGAGGAATTTCCCTTCTATTCCTACTTTACTGAGAGTGTTTAATGTGAATGGGTGTTAGACTTTGTCAAATGCCTTTTCTGTATCAGTTGATAAAATCAAATGGTTCTTCTCTTTTGTTTCATTTATGTAGTTGATAATGTTTGTTTTTCTCATGTTGAATTATCCTTGCATCACAGTTGTGAGTTCCACTTGGTCATGGTGAATTATTTTTTTGATATGTGTTGAATTTCACTGTGTAAAATTTTGTTCAGGATTTTTGTGTCTAAGTTCATGAGAGATACTGGTCTGTAATTTTCATTTTGGGGGAATGTCTTTACCTGGTTTTGGTATTGGGTTATGCTGGCTGCATAGAATGAGTATGAGAGTATACTCTTCTTTTCTGTGCTCTGAAATGCTTTTAGTAATAGTGGTGTTAAATCTCCTCTGCAAGTTTGGTAGACTTATCCAGTGAAGCTGTCAGCGCCAGGACTTTTTTGGTTGGGAGTTTTTAAATTTTCAGTCTTTTCTTTTGTTATGGGTTTATTTAATTGTTTTACTTCTGTGTTAGTTTAGGTAAGTGATGTGTTTCCAGAAGTTTGCTCATTTCCTCTGCAGATTTTTAAATTTGTTAGAGTTCGATTTTTCATAGTATTCTGATTTTTTTTTTTTTTTTTTAATTTCAGTTGAATCTGTTGTAATATACCCGTCTTATTTGGGTAATTTGCTTCCTCTTATGTTTTTCTTTTGTCAATTTGGTCAGTAGTCATTCATTTTGTTGATCTTTTCAAAGAACCAGCATTTGGTTTTGTTAACTTGTCAATTTTTTTTTTTCATTCTTTTATTCACTTAGTTTTGCTGTTATTTTTTTGTTGCTTTGTTGTGATGCCTAAGGAGTTTAGGCTGCTGTATTTCTACTTGTTGAGTTAATGCTTTGATTTTGGATGTGTGCATTTGTTGAAACAAATTGACCTCTCAGAACTGCCTTTGCTGTGTCCCAAAGGTTTTTGTAGGATGTATTTTCATTCTTTTTTGATTCTGTGAATTTCTTCAATCTGTCCTTGATATACACTCAGTTTCCATATTTTTCCCCTTGATTTTTCTGTTGTTGATTTCTACTTTTGTGGCTTTATAGTCTGAAAAGATGCGTGGCAATGTTTCAATGCCTTTTTTTTTTTTAAGGCTCAACTTTAAGCCATAATATGTGGTCTTCTGGAGACTGTTCCATGTGCATACTTGGCTGCTATTGGGTGGAGTGTTTTCTTAATGTCTATGAGGTCAAGTTGGTTGATTGTAACATTTAGATTATCCAAGTCTTTATTGACTTTTTTGGTTGTTTTGTCCTTCACTGAAAGTGGTGTGTTTAAATCTTCTACTGTTATTGTGGAGCTGTCTGTTTCTCTTTTCAGTTCTGTTAGAGTTCATTTTATGTGTTTAGGACTCTTATCATTGGCTGCGTAAATATTTTATATGGTTATACTTCCTGGTATGTTGAACCTTTAATGACTATATAGTATCCTTCCTTATCTATTTATTGTAGTGGATTCTGTTTTAAAACATGTTCTATCAGAAATCAGTAATGACATTCTTACTCTTTTTTTAATGTTGCTTACTTGAAATATTTTTTGGTCCTTTCAGTTTTAGTTTGTTTGAGTCTGTAAGTCTTATGTCTATTTCTTGTAGGTGGCGTGTAGATGGGCTGTATTTACATATCCATTCTACCACTGTCTGTCTCTTTATTGGTGCATTTAATTCATTTATGTTCAGCCTAACTATCAGTAGGTATGGGTTTATTCCTGTCATTTTTATGCTGTTTTTTAATGCACTGTTGACAGTTTCTTTGTTCCACCTTTCTGTGCAGTCATTCATTCCATGTTTGTCATTGTTGAGTTTATATTTGCTGACATTTCATGGTTTTATTGTTTTTTTATTTTGATGTGTAGGATTGTTAGTTTCCTTTGTGGTTACCTTTTTATTTAATCTTATTTTTGCAAATTAAAAACTACTCTGGGGGTCAGTTCTACCCTGACCCCTAGGGTCCCCATGAGTCGGATCCGACTCAATGGCACTTGTTTGGCATCTTGACTTCTTTGTGTGAAAGATCTGTGATACATTTTGTATTTCCTCTTTTGTTATAATATTGTCATCTTTTACATAATGACATCTCTGATTTATTTTTGTGCTTTACGTGTCTGTGTTCATATCTGTTTGATTTCAGATGTGTTCTGGACTTGGGGTGTTATCTAATGTTACTGATTTTGTAGCCAAAGGACTCCTTCAGTATTTCTTGTAGTTTCAGTTTGGTTGTTGCAGATTCTGTAAATGGAAATGTCCTAATTTCACCATCATATTTGAGAGGCAGTTCTGCTAGGTATGTAATTCTCTGCTAACAAGCTTTTCCTTCAAGACTTTGTGTATGTCATCCCTTTGCCTTCTTGTCTGCATAGTTCTGCTGCATGGTCCGAGCATAGTCTTATTGACCCTCTTTTGTAGATGCTTTTCATTTATTCCTAGCTACCATTAAAATTCTGTCCTTATCTTTACTTGTGGCAGGTTTGATTATATCTTGGTGTCTTTCTTTTGGGATATACCTTGTGTAGAGTTCTTTGATGTGGAAGTTCCATGGTGTTTCTGTATGCTTTCTTGCAGCATTTCTAGTTTGTCATTATACTGTGCTAGAGTTTGACTGATCTCCTTCCTAATTGCTTCAAGAGTTCTAAATTTTAAAACTTTTGTATTATACCTCCAATAATTCCAAGAGCTTCTCTTCATCTAGAAAATTTCTTGTTTTGGGGGGAGGGGGAGCTTTCCGAAACCAATTGTGATCTGCCTGTTTAAGTGATTTGATGTTGACTGTTGTCTATGAGCTGTAAGTTGTATTTATTTATTTTATGTTTGCTTATTGTGTTCTGGAAACTCTGGTGGCATCGTACGTTAAGTACTTTGTCGGCTGTCTAGAAGGTCAGCAGTTCAAATCCTCCAGGTGCTCTTTGGAAACTCTGTAGGGCAGTTCTACTCTGACTTTCTAGGGTTACTATGAGTTGGATCTGACTCAACTGCAGTGTTTTTTTTGTTTTTGTTCTTTTTTATTGTGTTGTACCTTCTTGCAGTGTTCAACCCACAGTAGGTGAGTTATGTGAGCTAGTTTGATCACTGGCACATTTCAGGCTCTAACTTCCTGTCTTCAGGTGGTTTTTAGAGCTGTTACTAGGCAGATGAACCCTGGCATCCATTTACTTTTCTTGTAGTATTCCGCTCAAGTACACAGATAGTGAGTCACCAAGTGTGTTGTGCAGTCTCTTCCCTACAGCCTTACATGGGCAGGAGTGATTGGTGTAGGCACAGATTCTAGCTTCATGCACTGGGAATTGCAAGGGGCTGACAGCCACCAGTGAGTGTGTATGAGAAAGGAATGTCTCCTTGTACCTGAGCCTAGTCAGTGAAACTGTGGCTTCCCTTAGTTCCTGGATTAGGGGAGCCAGGCAGATTATCATTCATTCATTTATTTCTCTTCGTTTGTTAAATTGTTCCTTCTCAGAATGCAGAATGGCTTAGGGTGCTTGTAAGATGTCCAACTTCTAGCTCAGGTAACGGTGTTAGACTCTGGAGCTAGGCATAGTACAGAGAAGGGAGGAGAGAGTGCCGGGAAAAGAAAGAGAGGTTCGTCCCAAAGGAAAGATTTAGATCCTCACATAGTAGATTTGAAACACTCCATTTAGCGTTAGACACACTCCAGTTAGCCTTTGATGATGAAATGCCATCTTTCACTGATTGGCGGTGTGAATAGGCACTCTGCCACTCATTCTCTTTCAGTGTGGAAGATGACCTCTGAAAGCCACCCTTCACCTTGCCAAGATCACTGTCTCTGATCTGCCTAAGGCACACTGATTCCCCTCAAGTCAGATCTAGCCAGTCCTCATTACTTCTAGACTTACTCTCCCATTCCTGACACTCAGTCTGATTTCTCAAGTTGCTATTTTGATGTTCAGGGCTCCTAGAATGTTGTATATAATCAATTCATTTGTTTTTTTTTTTACCTCTTTGTTTTAGAGGTATCACAGGAGGCATCCAACTACTCAGTCATTTGACTCCATCCTATTATGTTTTAAATATATTTTGCTCTTCATCCTTGGACATATTATTCTTGAGAAACAGTGTAAAAGGTTAATAAGAATGAATTAGAAAGACATGAGTAATATCTGTATAAAACATATGCAGTGTGTTAGGTGCTAGCATTTTACCTGGTGTATAAAAGATGTTTTTTGCTATTGAAATTAATTTTAAGTATTCATTAAAACATAATAGAATCTACTAGCTAATTAGTACTTGCCATATAATAGAAAATGTTAATAATGGTAAGGCAGTATTTTCTCCTTTTTAAAATGTAATTGTGAAGTGTCTAAGACCACAATTTATTTCAAGTTCTTCCTGGGTTTATAATTCATTAATGTTGATCATTTCAGAATTTGATTAGGCTGTTTAGAATTTATAGTAGCAAGGTCAGAGATTCTTGTAACTCAGAAGGATAGCATTTTTACATGAATTATTCAAATTAGCATCCTGTAATGTAATTAACAAACATGTCACTTCTTGGTCACTTGCCTCTTGCTTCCCTTAGAGTTAGCTATGTAGTTGAATACAACAAAGATTACAAAACACTGAAATGAATTTTATCAACATTTTAATCCTTACTTTCCTTGATCAACGACACATTTATAGGAAAACACATGCTCCACCTGAACCTCCCTCCATAGGAGAAGTTTTTTTAAGCTTTAGCTTTCATTTAAAGTAAGCTTAATACAGTTGGTAACACTTACTGTATAAATATGAGGAAAGATATTTCCAGAGTCTTTTGGAAGTTTAGTAAAAGTATTTGTCACAAAATTGTCAAAATTACAGAATTCATTAATATATTGTTCCTACCTCCCGTTGACTAAAGCAGAAGTTGTTGAATGACATTGGCACACTCTGAGTATGGAATCATGACAGGGTGTTACAGACACAAAAGGAAAATGACCCATTTGCCTATACCTGAGTGTCCTGTGCTACTTTAAAGATTTCAGTTGCAACAAATGTGTTCTTGCACTTTAACACGCTTGCACGTGTGTTGTAGTGTCATAGTATGGTATTCTTCATAGGCTGGTCCTTCAGCACTCCTTCTGCAAGTTGAGATAAACACCTACTCTGGTATGTCAGAATATATACTTTTAACACTGAACCGTGTAATTCCCATTCTTGTTTGAACAACTTCCGTTGTTAGCATGCTCTTTACAGAAGCTTAGAACTTAGGCTATTACGTAGTAAATCTCATTTTCAGCTCTCTTAGTGTTTATACAAACTTATGCTGCCTGTTACTTATCTACCTTTTGTTATCCTCCATGTATTTGAATTAATTTAAAAGCCATAGTGATTTATAAGTTGGTGGGAAATTCATCTTGAGAATCATTTTTTTCTCTTTTGTTGAATTCTGTATTTTAGTCTTTATCAGTATTAATTAATTGATTAAATACATATTTGAGGGCCATAGACTCTGTACAAAAGCTTCTCTTCATCACTCTTGTATGATATACAGGTAGATAAGACATTATTCTTAGTCCCAGGGCACTTAGAATATACTGAGAGCATTAAGACAGATTCATAAATAACACACAAAGTGGAAAATGGTAGAATGCTGTATAGGAGATTTCAGAGGAAGGAAGAATTATTTTGTTTTAGGATAGAGATAGTCTCCAACAGGCCTCACCAGGAAGTAGCATTTAAAGGCCAGACTTGGAAGGATGTAGAGGGTCAGCTATATGCAGATGGGGAATATGTTGTTTATTTCTAGTGGAGGATTCAGAATAAGCAAAGGGATGTATGTGGAGAAGTACCAGGTATAATCAGGAATCAGATTTGTCCAGTATTGAGTAGAAGTATATAGAGAAAACAGTCAGAGCCAGTTAGGATGGGATCGTAGAGGGTCCTCAAAGATAATTTATGTATGTATATTCAAATACAATTCTATGTTTATGAATATAACATGTGAAACATTTTTCTCCAGCAAATTATTTTCAGTTATTATTTCCATGTTGAGTATCTGCTAGAGGAAAAGTTTAACTTTTTACTGACTTGTGTGTCAGCAATATTAGTATAGGCTTTTGAATTTTTTTTTTCCCTACAAATGCTGATGTCCAGCTTATAATCATTTATTTTCTTTCTGTAAATGTTTCTTAGGCTATTCAGACCATTACAGTTTTCATATAAGAAGTAGTTTAATTATTGCGGTATCTCTTCATAAATATAAACCAAATCAAACCAAACCCACTGCTGTCAAGTTGATTCCTACTCATAGCGACCTTAGAATGTTGGCTATTTTAATCTTGAAAACATTGTAAAAAATGGATTGTTAATTGTTTTCATAGCTCTTTCGTATATTTTATTCAGTGTTTGTAAATAAAGTTCCAATGTCCAGGTTTTTTCCAGAGTTTATTTTACCGTAAAAGAAATATAAGCATAGTATTTTTTTTTTAGTTTCAGATTGTGCAGAGTAATAGAAAAGCATTCCATTTTGCTTGTAGCACTTGTACTCAGTGCATTTCTTTCCATGTAAGTCTTAGGTTTTGAAACTTTTTTAAGCAGAATGTGGAATAACGTGAATTAGGTTACTTTTTTGTGTTTACTAAGAGAATTTAGAACTGACAGACCAATGGATTCCGTACTTAACATACTCTGATAGTTTGGTTAAACACTTAAATCTTTGGCTAAAATTTTAAGTTTTCTTTTAAATTAGAATGTAATTGTCTGATACAAATTGGAAGTATTGAAAATGTTTTGGCTGTTAAAAGTGATTTATTCCAAAAGCACTCTAATTGCTTGTTTTATTTGTTTAAACTGCCTAAAACGTGGTAGCAACATGTGAAGTCTTCAATGAGATGGAAGCGTTGCTCTTAGTTAACTTGGAAAAGTTGTTTAGCGTTGTCAACATCGTCACAATTATGTTTGTAGGCTCACCTGAAGGGAAAAAAAAAAAGGATCCAAGGATTTGGGGAACTAAAATAGTGGGTCAAGGCCAGAGATAGTTTAGAAAGGCAACATGAGAGTCTTCCTTTGATTTGCAAGACTGCTGGTGTATAGGGGGCTAATTTTGTGCCAAATCCTGTGAACACAAAGCAGAATAAACACGACCCTTGTCTTCAAGATGCTCACAGCCAAGTTAGTGGATCAGAACCAAGAATTCTGGGAGTTGATATGCTCTTGGATGGGCAAAACAGAAAGCAGTAATTTAAAAGACTCATACCAGGTAGGGAGCAAAATTATTGTAGAAAGCTGAATTAAAGTCCAAGGATTTTTAATATACGATAAGATTTTGGTATTAAAATTAGAGGAGCAAGATTATATACGTGTGTGTGTGTATGTATGTGTGTAGCAGCAAGACTAATCTTCGAGTTTATGTTCTAATTCTCATAAAATAAGGAAAGGGACGTGTAGCTAAGAATGAGAGAGGCCAGAATAAATACACAACTGCTTGTTACTGCTGTTGTAAACATAGTGTAAACCCGAGCAAAAGGAGGATCTTCTTACTAATACCAGGAGTGCCACTTAAGTTCGCAAACTCATCCTAGACAAAGTGCTGTATACCTCATTGCTGAATAGCTAGTGCCGCAGTCACCTTCGAAGTACTCTCTTTGGAAAGCCATACACCAACACCAGTGTCTAGTCCACTCTTCAAAGGAATTTTGGAAGTCTTTGTGGAATGGCCATCAGAACTGTCATTGTACTACCATTGATATCCTGAATGTCATCAAAGGGTCTTTGTTTCAGTATTGTTTTATCTTCAGGTAAACAGTCATTGGAGGCCAGATCAGATGAGTATTTGTTGACTGGCTAAAAACTCCCTCACAGACAACTATACAGTTAGTTCACAAACTAGCCAGCTTGCCACCATTGAGATGGTCATTCCAGAAAGAGTTCCCAAATCGATTTGAAGGGTGGACTAGGCCCTGGCGTTGGTGCATAGCTTCCGAAGGGGAGTACTTTCGAAGGTGATTGTAGTGATACTCAGCAATGAGAAATGTAGCACTTAGTACAGTTATTTCTGCAGGCTTCGTTGTCAGCCTTCACATACAAATGAAAATTTTTCATCTGTTATTCATGTGCACATGTGCTAATTTTGTTGTAATGTGAAGTCTGTGCACAATAACCAGGCCTTTCTCAGTGTGCTCCCGGCTCAGAGACTTATTTTAATTTGAATTACATTCTTCATACTGTTGGATCGTCTGTTAATGTTGTCATTGCTTTTATTCAGGCAAAAGTATTTACGGAAATGGAGATAACATTGATTGTTGAAGTTTCACTGAATAAATAAAATCTTCTACATGATTTAGTTAGTGTCTGCCTGGTCTGGGAAATGGCATGAAGTATCTTACCGTTATTTTCATCTGTGGCTATAAGTAGAGGAGATGATAACCTAAATCTTACAGTCTGAAGCATTAAATGACTTTAAGTTGCCCAATTGTCCATTTTAGGGAAGTGATTCCAGTTTTTAAATAATGATACAAATAGGGATTTATATGACTTATCCTGAATTAGAGATATTTTGGTGTTTGATTAAAAACATTTTTTTGCCGTGTAGGACACACTTGAGTGACTGGATTTGTTCTCTCAGCCTCTTCATCTGCAAGCAGCAGTGGTAAAAGTAGCTTAGTTTTGAAAGCATTTGAAGGCTTCAAATCATCTGTTTATGTAATTGTGCAGTGTATTGTGGTCTTCATGAGCTGAAGTGATGGAATAGAAATAGGCAGTTTCTGCAAATCTGCGGGTAAGCTACCTGAACAAAAAACCAGGCCCGCTGCCATCAAGTTGATTCTGACTCATAATGCCCATAGACTAGAACTGCCCCATAAAGTTTCCAAGGAGCGCCAGGCAGATTCAAACTGTCAGCCTTTTGGTTAGCAGACATAGCATTTAACCACTGTGCCACCAAGGTTTCCATTAAGCTACCCAATCTGACTGAATTATTTTAATTGATTATTTTAACAACAGAACTTTGTTTCTTAGCTTTATGTTTAGAGCAGTTCTAGAAAATGAAGAAAAAGCTCTTAAAGACACTAATTAGTAAAATTTTTAAAAACTGCACGTGGACACTAGACCTTATCCTATTCTTTATGATTGTATCATCAGCCTCTTTTTGATGATCATTTTGATTTTACCATAAATTACACTGGTGCCCCTTTTTAGAAAAAACTGATTTCCTCTTTATTTAAGATGATCATTGCCTTACCCGACTCCTGCCACAGTGCCCCCTTTCCAACACACACATTTAAAAACAACCTGTTTAGTCTGGACTCCTGGGTAGACTTAGGTCAAGCCATGTGCCTGCAGGCCAACATCTATTTGTTCTTTTTCTAATGTGACCAAATTCACTGTATGAGCTAAGGAAGAGCCCTAGGTTATTAAAATTAATGAAGTAGACATAAGATTTACATTAGAATGAACATTCTGAAAAATCTAGGATTCTCTGCAAAACAAGTTTTAAATATCAACTTTTGATTCTCTACTTCTTTTGCACTCATGCAAGTTTGTTTTATAATTGATCCTGAGAATGTTGAGTGTAGTTTCCAAGAATACTGTTGGTTTAAAGGATTTTTTTTTTTTTTTTTTTTGGCTTTTATAGCTGTGATATTTTTAGTGTCTGTAGCTTAGAAAACCTTGTTTATGTCACTGTTAATTTGGAAGGCATAACCTTAAGTCATTTTAGTGAATGTGAATATTATGCAGACAAGTGTATATACTTCAGCACAATGAAAACTTGTAATCACATTGAAGGTTGTTTGTATAAAATTAAACTCGCTCTCTCTTTTTTTTCTCCTCCAGGTTTATGTTAAATCTGTAAGAGATTTTTCTACTGAATCAATGTCTTTGGTAAGATACTTGGCTTTAACATTTGGAATGAATACACACACTCACACTCATACACATGGGTGTGCGTGTGGGTATATTTCATCTGTTTTATTGTCTAATTTTGAAGTAATATCAGTGTAATTGGAAAACAGTCTACTTTTTTGATATCTGATAGTGTTATATTCAAGTTATATTTTTACCTAGTAATTAATATGTGATTATTCTGTTGTCTGGTATATCTGCTGATACTTTGTATAAATTACATATACAAGAGAAATGAAAGAAATGTTTTGTTTTACACTGCAGGCAACTTTATTTCTTTTATTTTTTATTGCCAGCACAGATTTTTATTTGCTGATGTCTGACTGGACAAATTATGTAATTTGCAGTAAAAACATTTATTATATACTTTTTTAACCACTTTTTTTTACATTTTTTAAAAAAATTTGTTACCTACTAGCAATAGGTCTGTGTGTACATATGAGCTACTTATAGTTGAATGAAATTATAAAGAAGGTAACATATTCAGAAGTTTAATACACTGTTTGTGTTCCAAGGTGTTAAATACTCAAATACTGTCCAGTGACTTTTATTTTTTAGTTAGCAGTGGGGGTATAGATTTTAAATTCTGACTAAAAGTGTAACTTATATTCATCACTTGGGGAAACTGGCCAACAAAGCATTAATGAAGTTTTTTAAAAAGTGTGAATTATTTCCAGATAGTAATATTATGTAGAAACTATACTATTTGTCAGCTTGAAGTATTTAATATACTTGTGAACCTCTTGATAAGGCTGGGGTAAACCAAAAGAGCTTTGAATTTGGTGGAATAATTTTTCACAAAGCTCAGGTATTTTAAACTATTAGAATCTGAGACACAGATTTATTTGACTTTATTTTCTTAATTCTAAGATGTATACTTTACACAGTTTCACATTTTTAATTGGCAGCATACATCAGGAGAACTTTTAGTTATTGCTGAGACTCGTATGTTTTTCTGGAAAAAAAAAGGTCAGTAAGTTGAAGTTGGCTACTACCTCAAAAGGTTGGCAGTTTGAGTCTACCAGGCACGCCTTAG
Source organism: Heterohyrax brucei (assembly GCA_028571685.1). Taxonomy (NCBI): domain Eukaryota; kingdom Metazoa; phylum Chordata; class Mammalia; order Hyracoidea; family Procaviidae; genus Heterohyrax; species Heterohyrax brucei. Next base: position 24,907,117 of record CM053147.1, read on the forward strand.
AAACACTTTGGGGCAGTGCCACTGTGTCCTGCTGCGTTGCTATGAGTTGAAATTGATGCAGTGGCGGTGGGTTTAGTTTGAGTTTTAAATTGAAGTTTTCCAAAATATATATTATCGAATAATAAGCCTATTTTACGATGAGTGGTATTTTCAGCATTTAGGAAATGTCGTTGGTTTGTTCTACAGTAATTACCTGGGTAAAGTTACTTAGGGCAATCAGTTGATCTTTTTTCTCCCAGATATAGAAGCATTGGACTAGTCTTAGTTGTGTCATCTCAAGGCTCGGCATAAATCAGCCTGTATCTTCTGTGGTTTAAAATCAGAAAAAGTGTGCACCAGGCTTACCTCGTTTCCCCATATTTATTCAGTCTCTGTACTTCAGCCAAGAATCTGAGAAGCTATACTAGATAGAGAAGAATGCTACATCAAGACTGGAAGAAGACTCATAATAATCTATTAGAACTGGCATTTTGATAGTACAGTTTTCTATTTTTTAATTAAAGTACAATGTGTCAATGTTCTAATGTAACTTGGATTATAGGTTAATTGTGCTTTTGTGGGGTGGTGTACACGCTATGCCTTTTGTAAACAAACTTTACTTCTGAGGGAAACTATATCCAGTGTTCAGATAATTTTTTTATATATTAAACTTCGTAAGTTTTGTGTTCATTTTTTCCCAGGCTACAGCCATTATTTAGACTTGTAAAAGGATAAATGCAGTTATAAGAATTTTCTGATTTACAAATGTGAGCATGACATGATTCTAAAATGTAAATATTTCATGTTAACGTATTCAGCATCTTCTCTTTTTTTTAGGTTCCAGCAACACATTATATATATACACCCCTGAATCAACTTAAGGATGGCACAGTTGTCAACGTCTATGGTGTTGTGAAGTTCTTCAAGCCTCCTTATCTAAGCAAAGGAACTGGTAGGTATTAAAATTCATAGAGTTTTTGTGGACTCTACAGCTTTATTGGTTTCAAGAATACATCTCCTTCAGTGCTGTAAGTTTTAATTAGAAGCTAAATTCCAATTTATAGTAGACCAACAACACTGGTAACATTTTCTTTAACATTTTTTATTTGTAACATAAGTATAGTCTTTAGATTCCTGAGTCTGCTTATTTTAGGCCTTTGCCTCTGTTGTATTATATGTGATGTTGTTGTTAGGAATCATAGAGTCAGTTCCGACTCATAGTGACCCTGTATACAACAGAATGAAACACTGCCTGGTCTTGCACTGTGTCCACAATTGTTTTTATACTTAAGCTCGTCGTTGTGGCCACTGTCTCATTCCATCTCATGGAGGATCTTCCTCTTTTTTCACTGACCTTACACTCTGCCAAGCATGATGTCCTTCTCCAGGGACTGATCCCTCCTGACAACATGTCCAAAGTATGTAAGAACAATCTTGCCATCTTTGCTTCCAAAGAGGATTCTGGTTGTATTTCTTCCAGAACAGATTTATGTGTTCTTTTGTGATCCATGATACGTTCAATATTCTTCTCCAACAGCACAATTCAAAGGCATCACTTCTTCTTCCATCTTCCTTGTTCATAGTCTGGCTTTTGCATCTGTACTTCAGTAGTTTTTAAAGTAAGTTGAAAATATGTAGCCCATTAATTGCTAAATGATAATGTAAACTTTTTAACAAGTAAAAAGTGATCTTTTGATGTGAAAGAATGCATTAAAACAACACGGATTTTAGTTTACTGAGTTAATAAAGTGAATAGACAAAACTTTCACCTCTGTTGAATTCAGTTTAACTAAACTTAATATTTATTATATCTCACTTCATCTAAAATGCCGTGATTTATAAGATGTACTATTATTTTACGTATCATTAGGATAAACTACTAATTAATTGTAAGATGTAGCCATATTTCATAAAGGTTAAGAACATGAATCAGTAAATATTGTTGAAGTATTTTGTTCATCTGCTGCATGCCAGGAGTTATGATTCACAGTAGAAATAAAGATGTTCTTACTGAATTCATGTTGTGTCTTATTTGTATACAGTACACGCGTGCATGTATTGTTGTTAGGTGCCCTTGAGTCAGCTTCTGCTCACATTGACCCTAAGGACAACAGAACAAAGCCCTGCCCAGTCCTGCGGCATCCTCACAACTATTAGCATTCTTGAGCCCATTGTTGCATCCATAGCATCAGTCCTCCAAAGTATGTGAGACAAAATTTTGCCATCTGTGCTTCTCAGGAGCACTCTGGTTGTACTTTTTCCAAGACAAGCTTGTTAATTCTTCTGGCATTTTAAAGTAGATCAGTGTTCTTCCCCCATATCATAATCTAGTCATCAGTCAGTTCTTCAGTCTTCCTTATTCATTGTCCAGCATTCTGTTGAATCACCTTTCCTTGGAATCAGTGCAGATATGGATTTCTTCCAGTCAGTTGGCCTGGTAGCTGTCTTCCAAATTTCTGGCATAGATGAGTGAGTGCTTCCAGTGCTGCATCCATTTTTTGAAATATCTCAACATCTCAATTGGTATTCTGTCTGGTCCCGGAGCCTTGTCTTTCACCAGAGCCTTCACTGCAACTTGGATTTCTTCCTTTCGTACCTTCAGTTGTGGATAATGTGTTAACATCCTAAATGGATGAACACTGACCAGTTCTTTTTGGGACAGTGACTGTGTATATTTCGTCCATCTTCTTTTGGTGCTTCCTGCGTTGTTGAATATTTTCCTGGTAGAATCCTTCAGTATTGCAACTTGAGGCTTGAATTTTTCCTTCAGTTATTTCAACTTGAAAACTGCCAGACATGTTCTCCCCTCTTGGCTTTCTGTCTCCAGGTCATTTCATTCCGATACTTTACTCGGTCTTCTGGAGCCTTTCTGTGAAATCTTCTTTTCAGCTGCACTTTTAGATCATTTCTTCCGGTTACACATTAGCTGCTCTGTGTTTAAGAGCTGCTTTCAGAGTTTTCTTTTGAAATTCATTTCGGTTTTTTCTTTCTTCCCTGACCTTTTAATGAGCTCTTGTTTACTTCATGTTTGATGTCTTGACGCATCTGACCTTTGGACATAGTGTTCAATTCATCACATCTATTCTTGAGATTGTCTCAGAATTTAGGCAGTGTATACTGATGGTCATACTTGGCTCTTCTGAAGTTATTCTAATATTCTTCCAAGTTAATGACCTGGCAGTCTACGTCTGAAAAAAAAGGGCTAGTGAGAACCTGGTGGACAGCAGTGGAACACTGTCTGACACAGTGTTGGAAGAGGAGCTCCGCAGGTTGGAAGGCACTCAGAATAGGACTGGTGCAGTGTTGCCTCCTTAGAGAACGGACCTCACGGAATGTGGATGGAATCAAGCTTTCAGGCCTTCATTGAACTGAGGTGGCACAACTCAGAATGGTAAAGAGCAGCTGCAAACATCCATTAATAATCATAATCGGAATGTATAAAGTATGACTGTAGGAAAATTGGATATCACCAAAAATGCACTCAAATGCGTATGCATTGGTATCGTATACATAGTGAGTTAAATGGACTGCTGTTGGGCTTTTTGAATCAGACAGTCATATGGTCTGCTATGCTAGGAGTGAGAAATTGAAGATGAAGGGCATCATGTTTATCTTAAGAAAGAACAGTTCAAGATCTTTCCTGAAGTACAGTGCTGTAGTGATAGGATAATATCCACAGTCATACAAGGAAGATCAGTTAACGTGACTATTTTTCCAATTTATTCACCAACTGCAAAGGCCAGAGAACAATAAATTGAAGGTATTTCCTTACTTCTGCAGTCTAAAATTGATTGAACATGCAACTGAGATTTATTGATAATCCCTAATGAATGGGATACGTAATTGGGAAACAAAGAAGACTGATGGGTATGTTGGGAAATAAGGTCGGTGAATGGTGTGTATAATTTGGAAATGAAGAAGAATGATTAGTAAGTTGGGAAATAGGGCCTTTGCGATTTAATGACACTGGAGATCACATGATACAGTTTCCCAAGATCAACAGCTTCGTCATTGCAAGTGCCTTTTTTAACAAGACTTAGCAGTGACTGTACACATGGAGTATACAGGAATCAAATCGACTTGCATCTGTGGAAAGAATGGAAAAGTTCCGTAGTATCAGTCAGAAGAAGACCAGGGGCCGACTGCAGAACAGATGTCAGTTGTGCATATGCAAGTGTAAGCTGAACAAAATTATCACAAGTCCCAGGAAAGCCAAAGTTTGACCTTCAGTAAATCCCACCTGAATGGAGGCCATCTCAGGAACATCATATGCATATACAAAGGTACGTATGTTTATAAAGGTTCATGTCTTAGTTGTTGGAAGTGTGCAAGTCAGTGGAGTGGGTAGGGAAAATTTTTTTTTTTAATGTGGACAGAATATTTTATTTGTGTGTAACATAACGAGTTAATCTTTGTGAATATCGTGGTGTGAATACTTTTAAGTGAAATAAGTGATGACTAAATCTGAAGACAATAAAAGGGTGTTTTATGGAAGATACTGATTATTTCTGTTTTGTTAAGAGGAAGAGAAACAGAATTTAATTGGAGAATTTTTTAAAATTGTAGTTGTCAAATATGACTTTGCTTTTTTACCAAGAAGTCTCCTTTCTACTACTCCACCTTAGACATTGACACACACCCACTTTCATCTTTCTACTTTGTTTTCACTCTGCAGTTTTTTCCCTGAATCTTAACACCACCACTTCTGGAAATTGTCCATGAAGGTATGACCTCTGTGATCCTTTTCTCATTGAAGAGTGTCACTTGGCTTGTTTTAAATTGCTTGCCAAACTTTAATATTATAATTCAGTTTACCATTCAGGTAGTTGGGTGCAGACTTGCTTAACGTCTTAAGATTAAGCTACATTACTGCTAATAGTGTCCCTCTAAACAGAAGGAGGAGACTCTGTTAGCATAGTGATTACTACTGCTGCTAACCAAAAGGTTGGCAGTTCGACTCCACCAGGCACAACTTGGAAACTCTGTGGAGCAATTCCGCTCTTCCATGTACAGTCACTATGAGTCAGAATCGTCTTGATGGCGAAGGGTTAACCAGAAGGATGTTTATCTGTGTTTTATAGACTATGCATAGGCATTCAACTCTGGAGCATAATAAATTATGGATAACATTGTGAAGAATGGGAATTTCAGAATACTTAATGGTGCTGACCTGCACATAGACTGGAAGCACTTCAGATTGAACAAGGGGGTACCTCATGGTTTAAAGAAAGGTGTGCATCAGGTTGTACCCTTTTTGTCTACTTATTTATTCTGGATGCTGAGCAAATAATAAGAGAAGCCAGACTATACAAAGAAGAATAAAGTATCCCGGTTGGATGAAGACTGATCAAGAACCTGTAATATGCAGATAACACTACCTTGCTTGCTGGAAAGGAAGAGGACTTAAAGCACTTACTTGTGAAGGTCAGAGACTACAGCCTTCAGTATGGATTATGGTTCAGCATAAAGCAAAATCTTCACAATTGAGTTGGTGAGAAACTGGAGAAAAACGGATACTTTCAAGGATCTAGTTTTATTTAGATCCAGACAGTGCTTGTGAAAGCTGTAGTCATCAAATCAAATGACATTGCATCGGGCATATGTGCTGCAAAAGACCTCTTCAGTGTTGAGAGTAAAGGTGTCACAAGGAGGGATAAGGTGTGCCTGACTCAAACTGTGATATTTTCAGTCTCTTCCTATGTGAACAATGAATAAGGAAGACCGAGGAAGAATTGATGCTTTTGCATTATGGTGTTGGTGAACAATATTGAATATATTGTAGACTTCCAGAAGAACAAACAACTGCCTCTTGGAAAAAATACAGTAGAGTACTCTCTGGAAGCAAGGGTGGTGTTTGTTTGTCTCACCTATGTTGGATATGTTGTCAAGAGGGACCAGTCCTTCGAGAAGGACGTCTTGCTTGGTAAGATAGCGGATCAGTGAAAAAGAGGAAGACCCTCAGTGAAATGGATTGACCCGGTGGCTGTATCCATGGGCCAGATGTAGCAGTGACTGGGAGGATGGTACAGGAGCGGGCTGTCTTCCATTCTGTGTGCCTAGGGCCACTGTGATTGCGACCTGCTTCAGCAACACCTCACAACAACAAACTGGTTAGAAAATAAAATTTTAAAACTTGCTTACACTTACGTAGCTTATTCATGTCCTTGAAAGCTTTCTAGTATATCCATCAGCCAGTATATACTTTTCAAAAGTAACAAAAATCGTGTTCATATAGAACAAAATAAGAGCTGTTTAGAAGTGTTCACTTATTATTAATTTTAATTTGTTATTAGAGAGCACAGTCGTGTTTTCTTCGGCAGCACTATTGATCATGCATAAAAAATGAAAACCATGAGAAACTATAATATTTCATATATATGGATGTGTGTCTTAAAACTCTATCAGATATGTTTAGTTGGCTCCAATCCCTTAGTAAAAAACTCATGACTAGTAATGAGCCTTCTGTTATTACAGAGATAACATATTTCTGTTTTTTCTGAGATGCTAAATTGAAATGAACATCATCAATTTTATCTGAACATACTCATTGAAACTCTTAAAACATATTTTAAGACCTAGCAAGATGTCTTTACTTACTAGCAAGACATAAAGTTTTAAAACTATTCATCTTACAGCTTCAGTTACACTTACGTCAAATCTGTTGCTAGCCTCTTTTTATTTCTGTTGATAGAACTCGTTCTTCAGTGGATATAAATGCTGCAGAAGAGTCAGCTAGTGCTGATTTTTGTGTTCAGGAAAGCATCGACTTCATTAGCATTACCGCAGAGAAGCACCCAAATACTTGAATGAGAGCAATCCACAGCTGTGCCTTTTTCACGTTGCATAAAGCAAGATATATTTTACAAATACAGAGTTACAGTCTAAATAACATCCAGATGTACCTGAGTTATGTGGAAGGAAATTACCTCACTGTATCTTATGTGAAGTAGATGGGAAAAGTTTATTCTGTTACATATCATTAGCTAGAAGTTTTCACTGAGTTTTATTTTATTCAGTGTGCTAGCAGCAATTTTGTGTAATTTGGCATTATCCCTTCACTAAATTTTTCTTGTGGACTCCTCTTGTCCTATGTCACTATAATTATATGTGACCTGTAACAAAGCATAGGAGTGTTTGTTTCCCAAAGTGTGTATTCATTCTTGAGAGAGCTGTAGCATTTACTGTTTTTGAAGTCTACCAATCCTATTGTTAAAAACATATGTGATGCTATAAATACTTTCTGTTCAGCTGTGATAAGGTATCACCATAAAACTGAGAAAGATTTCGTCGAACATTAGGGAAGTAACATGTGTTAAAAGATCCTTGTATTATCAAAATTGATTTGGATAACGATCTTTAGGGATATTTATAGTATGGCCTCTTTCATATGACCTGCTGCTTTTGAGTCAATTCTGATTAATAGTGAGTCTATGGGACAGAGTAGAACTGCCCCCCCAGGAGTGCCTGGTGATTTGAAGTGCTAACATTTTGGTTAGTAGCTGTAACTCTAAAGTATGCCACAAGGGTTTCCCATCTTTCATAGAGGAAGATGATACCTGTGTCTCCTCTTTTTGACTTTTGCAACTTTATGAAAGGGATTTCTTTGAAAACCCACAGTTGCTATTTGGTTTAAGGATTGAGCTAGCTAATTCTAGAAATAGCTATGTGGTTTTCTGCCATCAATAGAGAACATTGGTCATATTTTCTTAAGTAGTACATGTCTAAGAGTTTAATGTTAGATCTGTTTCAGGAATTAAGAAATAACATACTGTTTTTTACTTGAAAGGCATTTACTCAGTTTTCTCATGGTCAGTTCTTGCTACATAAAATAAACATATATCAAACTGAAATCAAACTGGTTGGCCATTGAGTCTATTCCAACTCATAGACACCCTATAGGACAGAGTGACATTGCTCTACAGGGTTTTAAAAGAGTGGCTGGTGCATCCATATTGCTGACTTTTGGTTAGCCACTGAGATTGGGACCACGGCACCAACATCAGGGCTCCAAGATACTTGTATGCAACAGTAAGATATCCTCACCCTTGGTTAGCGTGTGATACCTGCTTTCTGGATCACTGTTACAGTGCCTGTTCCCTTTGCAGAGGTTAGATGGAACCCTGTTTGTGCTCAGTGTTGTAGTAGCTGAGTCCAGAGGAAGAAAGAGAATCGTCAAAATAGTCAAATCTTCATTGTTCACGTTTACTTTCTTTGTTCTGTCCTCAACTTTCGAGGCTCTTTTTTTAAGCCCAGAGCTCTCACAATTTCTGTGCCTTGCAAAGTGGCTCTCTGCCTTATCTCAGAAATGTTGTAGGACTCCACAGGAAGTCCAAACCTCAGTGCTTCAGGAACTACCAGCACTCAGAGTAAAAGGCACGCAACAACTGCGAAAAGCGCCTGTGCAGCGTGTCTGATAGAAGGAGGTGTCCTTAATGTGTTAGGGGGTGATAAGCTCTGCTTAATCACTGAGGAAAAAACAAAACCCAAAAGCAAAAAAGTAAGAAAATATTTTGGTTTTCTTAATGATGTGAAAACCGGGGAGAACAGGTTGAATATCAAAGTAGACAGGGCTCTTAAAATGTTGTTGGTTAGCAAAGTTGTTTGTAATTTGCAAACAATTTTTATGAAATAAAGTATTCTAAGAATCTATTTGAGACTTTTTTAATATTTTTTTGAGCAAACAGTCTGTCAAAACTAATTGTCGACTTTATGATTGTTCTGTCTTAAAAATAAAATTGTGGCTTGTATATACAACCAGTAAAGTCTGAACAAATAAGTTTACTACCTATAGAAACCATAAATTAAATACAGAAAATATTTCTTACTTTGGTCTAGAATATAAACAAAATGTACTCTGCAAAATATATCTCGGTTCCTTATTAATGATCCCTGGAAAAAGATTGATACAGGAACATAAAATTAGGCTTTCATATATTGCTGACATTCTGTTGTTTAAAACTGTGTGTAACTCAATTTCTGCAGTTCCTTTTTTGAAACTGAAAAGTTTGTATTTTCATTATAAAAGTCTGGCAGCTGTGGTTGCTGTTTCTAAAGTCTAGAATGCTGGTCTCTTCCTCATCTATCAGAATCTAATTTAACCTTGAAAGGTCGGCTCAAATGCTGTGTCTTGTAGACGTCTTTCCCCTGTTGACATTAATCTCTCAATTCCCACTCCCTGAGCACTTTGCTTGTTCCTTAGTTACAGCACATAACGGCCTTATGTTAGATAGTTGATTACAGTTGGGTACTTCTCACTTGTAAACTCTTTTCAAGCCTGTCATTTTATCACTGTGAACAACAGAGATTAGTTCAGTGCTACAGAAGGGTAGCAATTCTCTTTTTGAAACTAATGTTAATGAAATTTTAAAGGAATTCTTTTTTAAAAATAATTTACCATGTTGCAAGAAAGGAGAAAATGGTACTGATTTTTATGGTCTGCTAAAATCATTGAAATTGTACCCATTTGCAAGCTAATAATTTGCTCATTGGGGGAGAAGTCATGAAAGATGGAGTCGTAGAATACAGATAGAAAGCCAGGTGGAAGCCTCCAGCTTCCTCTGAGAAGTTTTGCTGCTGCATGTGAGAAACAGCAAGTGGGACATTGTGTCCAGCCTCATTCTGGGCTAATAATTAGGATTTTTTTTTCTTTGGGCAGTAGAAAATCTTTGACTGTGTCTAAGGAGAAGAGTGACAAAGCTAAAAAAGAGCTTGGTCGGAGTACAGTGGTGGTACAGTTTGGGGGAGAGGAAGAGATGGCCGTAGGGGACACTAGTAAGTTCCTGCAGTGGGCTGGTTATCAAAGAAAATATGAATTTGGGCTGTGATTCGATGAAGGAATAGAACCAGGCATGATTATAACATAAGACATAAAAGCAGTGGGAAGTGGCATTGGGTTCACCTGCCTTATAAGAGACTGGAAACCTTGGTGGCATAGTGGTTAAGTGCTATGCCTGCTAACCAAAAGGTCAGTAGTTCAAATCCACCAGCTGCTTCTTGGAAACTTTGGGGAGCAATTCTTCTCTGTCCTACAGGGTTGCTATGAGTTGGAATTGACTCGACAGCAGTGGGTTTTTTTTTCTTTTTTTCTTTAATAAAGGCATTGTAAGGCACCCTTGTGCAGATGTTTAAGCGCTTGGCTGCTAACTGAAAGATTGGTGGCTTGAACACACCCACTGGTTCCTCAGGAGCAAAATCCTGATGATCTGCTTCCATAAAGAATACAGCAAAAAAAACCCAGTGGGCAGCTCTGCTTTGTCACATGGGACATGGGATGCCATGAGTCAGAACTGAATTGATGGCACTGAGCAACGGCAACATAAGGATACTATGTAACTTTAATTTATGCTTGTGAAAACATTGGGAAATTTTTTGACACTACTGAAGACATAAAATGCTAAGTACTGGATCTAATCCAATAAAAAAGAAGTGAAGTTTTGCAGAATATGTTGTTATTGCCCCCTTTCCAGAGCAGATTTGATCTATAAATGTTAAACTAAAAAGCTTTCGTCAATCACATAGAAGCCTTTTCTCTCTCCACTCAGGGATTAGTTTCACTCCCATTCAGAAACATTTCTGGGTGATGACTGACTGATTGATTTTTAAGTTACAAAGTTAGGAATAAAAGAAAATATTGTAATAGAGTAGACAGTTTTTTAGTTTAAATAGCAATCTTGTGATACAGTCTTACATTAAAATTAGGAAGAGGAATGATTTGTTTCTGTGGGATAATGAAATTTTAAGAAAACTGAGTCTTAATGTCTCAGTTACTTTTGTGTGACAACTGTATAAGTTAATTAAAAAAACTGAATTTATGGTTTGAAAGTAATTATAATTAAGATAGTATGGTCTTCAAAAAGGATATTTAGAATGAAGTTTTATAAACACCGTAAAACAGCTGAGTATTGAAATTGTTTTGAACCACAGAGATTACTCTTATGTTCTGTGAAATTTTCACTCCTATATTCTTTGAGGGTACGACCTTTTAAATGATAACAAGTGATGTAGTTATTAGTTATTATTTTATATATTTACTGTCTTATTTGTTTACTAAGTTCTTATTATGTCTTTTACGTGTGATTGTCGTTTACCCTTTACAAAAGAAACCTGTGTGTGATACAGTGTAGTCTCCATTTTGTAGGCAGGGAAACTGGGTGTCCCAAAGTTAACTAACTTGCTCATAAGTGGCAGGAGTTTTTCTTTCTCTGTTCCAACAGACTTTTAAACAGATGATTTGTTTTATTAACTTACCGGCTAACAGTATCACACATGCCATGTAAAACACTTCTGTACAGGCATGGCTTGCTTTTGCTCAGAAATGTGAATCGTGACTCCTACCTCAGGTCCAGTTTTATGAGTCTTTTAGAATCGTCAGCACATACATCAGCTGCCTGAATTAGGAAGTGTTCTTAGGGTATATAACCTATAGGGTCCCCATATGAGTAACCTCCTCTTTTGAAATATGAGATATTAATGGTTGTGGTTTTGAGTAGTTTAGAATACCTTTAGTAGTAAGTAAAATCTGAAAAAAATTTGGTACTGTACACACACACACACACAAAAGGATGATAGTTAATGTCTAGGAATTACATGGTACCTACTGTGATACATACATTTAGTGCCGTGAAGCAACTGTTTAACTAGATGTTGATAGTCTTTTTTTAAACAATTTAATTGAGATATAATTCACGTAGCATGTAATTTACCCATTAAAGGTATACCATTCATTAACTTTTGTTGTTTTCACAGAGTATGCATCGTTTGTAGCAGTGTTATTTGCTGCAAGAGAATTCCCTCACCCCTCAGCTGTCGCTCCCAAATGTCCTGTTTCTCCCAGCCCTTTTGCTAGCTGCTGTGAGGTCAGCCCTGGATTCTGGCGACTCTGTGCACAGCAGGATGGGGCTGTGCTAATCCACGTGATTTCTCTTGGCTGGTTTTCTTTAGAAGTTGATCACCAGGCTTTTCTTCCTGCTCTGTGTCGGTCAGGAAGCTGATAGCAGCACTCGAGGCTGCATCGACAGGTGTGTGGTGACTGTGAGTCAAGCCCAGGGCTCCCGCAGGAAACTCAGAATTCCTCGCCGAGCCGACGCAGCCCCCTTGCCAAACCTCCGGGAACCTGTGGTCCACCTTTCAACTCTAGTTTTTCTTGTTCTAAGTTTCTCACATAAAAATGGTTCTTTGTTATTGACTTCTTTCGTTCAGCATGTTTTGAAGGTTCATCAGTGTCATAGCGTTTATCAGTACTTGGTTTCTGAGAAGTAGTCGTCATTGATGGTGGTTGTTGGGTGCCCTCAAGTCTGTTCTGACCCAGAGCTGCCCTGTGCAGAACAGAAGGCAACACTGTCTGGTCCAGTGCCATGTCCGCAATTGTTGGTTGGTAGCAGTTTCTTTATTCAGTCAGTCAGCTGTGAATGGACACGTGGGTGGATTGTTTCCATGTTTGGGTTGTGTGAATTTGTTTTCGTTTCTCTTAGACTTATCCCTACATGTGGAAGTGATATTCTGTCTTGAGTGGTTTTATCTGTTAAAGAGTTTTTTGTATTAGAAATAATTGTTGCTCAGCTTTGGAGAGCCACATCGTAAGTCTCTGGAGCATTTATCTCCTGTAGTCAGTTATTCTTAGGATTTTATACACTGAGCAAGTAAATAATACAGTAGTTGATGCTGAGCTGTTTGAATGCTAGTGCCATCACTTTGAAAAATGAGGTACGTTCTTAAAGAAGTATTCAGTGCAGACAGTATAATTTAGAGTCTTTTCCTGCTTCTGAAGTTTGGAGTTACGTTGGTATTACACTGTTTATCCTTTACTTCCAGTACCCTTTTTGTATGCCCACTGTTAATCTAGTTCAGAGATTGGCCAATTTTTTCTTAAGAGCCGCAGGGTAAGTATTTTAGCCACTGAGGGCTTATACTCTCTGTCGTAACTGCACATTTGTGCCCATGTATCGTGAAAGAAGTTGTAGATAACATGTAAATGAGTGGATTCCAGTGGGACTTGATAACAGCCGGCATCTGGACCACAGGCTGTAGTTTCCTGGTCTCTGATCTAGTTCATGACCATGATTTTCATCGAATATAAGGTGGATTCAGAGGGGGGAACATCTGTATTTACATCTGCCCAAGTCATCATTAAAGTGAAAGAGAACAGTTGACCCTTTAATGTCAAATAGAATTTAAAAGGGGGTTCAAAGTTGACAAGTGCCCTCAACAAAATTTTAGATGCCAACACTTGGATGGATTCATGCCGACTTACTGACCAAGAAGAGCCAGTTTTAACTTTATGGGAGAGCAAGGCATGAGGAATCAGTATCATGCTTCCAAAACCTAGAAAGGCTCAGGAATAGCAAATGCTCCGTCATACATCAGTGTTGAAAGAGTTCTGCAGTGAAATTCCTGAGTCCACCACCTGATTCCTGCTATTTTACTGTAGTTTCTCTGTGTTTGTTGTATGTCTTTTCATCTGTCTAGTCATCAATCCATCACATTTTATACATTTAAAGGAAATTGCACTATGCGTAACAATTTCAGCATGTATGTCCTCAGCGAGAGTTCACTATTTGTTTATGTTGTAGTTGTGAGCTGTCCAGTTGATTCTGAGCCATAGCAACCCGACAGGACAGAGTAGTACTGCCCCAGAGGGTTTCCTAGTCTGGAGTCCTTGAGGGAGCAGGCCATCAGGTCTTTTCATCCAGTGCAGCAGTTTGGGGTTTGAGCCACTAAGCTCAATGAGCAGCCAAGAGCTTAACATTTGCAGGACTCCTTGATTCTTGCTTATACATGTTTTATGTTGATGTAAGTTCTGTATGCAATGAGATAGGATTTTAAGTGTGCATTGATGAGTTTTAACAAATGCATATGCAGTCAGCCCCTGTGGGTTAAAAAAGAGACCCATTCGTAAGTGTCTTCAAGTCAAATTTATAGGTAAGTTGGAACGGGTACCAAAAACACAACCTAACCCACTCCCATTATAGGACAGAGCAGAATTGCTCCTCGAGTTTCCTGGAAGCACCTGACAGTTTCAAATTGCTGACCTTTTGGTTAGCAGACACAGCATTTAATCACTATGCCACCAGGGTTTCCAGAACAGATACAGACAGTTCTTATTTGGCATCAATTATTCAAATATTTATCTTAGTGTACAGAATATATTTCACTTTTCTAGGCATATAAACACATAAGAAACACTTCCAAACCACTAACGTTTTCATGAGCATCACCAAGTAGTACATGTGTTTGTTATTACAAACCATTGTATTTAGCTCAAATTTTTAGTGTAATAGTCTTATGGGAATCTGTTCTTTAGTACAAGTTGTTCATAAATTGAATGCTTGTAACTGGGATTCAGCTCAAGGGCACTGGGACTGAGTTCTCTGGGTTTACTAACCCAGTGCATTTGGGTCGCTTCTGATGCACGGAGACTGTGTAGGATAGACTGTAACTGCTCCATAGAGTTTCCAAGAAGCACCTGGCAGATATGAACTACCAAACTTTTGATTAGCCAGTATAGCACTGAACCACTATGGTATCAGGGTTTTCTGGGTTTACTTAAGAAACTAAAATAGATAAAAATTGGAAGAATTATTAAAATTCATTAGAATGTGTTAGCTTCTTACTATTCACCAACCTTATTCAGTCTCTCTCTTCCATTCAGTGTAGTGTACTTTTTCTTTAAAACAGCATTCCAGCCAAAATCAAGCCTATTGACATGGAGTTGATTCCAGCTCAGCTCCCCTGTTGGACAGGGCAGCCCTGCTCCTGAGGGTTTCCAGGGAATGTAGTGGATTTGAACTGCTGAACTTTGGGTTAGCAGCTGAGCTTGTAACAACTGTACCACCAGGGCTCCTACATGATTATTAAAATATAATTGAAGTCCTTAAAATTCATTTATTTTAGGCACATGGTTAAGTCATTTTTGATAAGTTTCTAAAGTTGTGTAACCATCACCCTCAAAAGTCCCCATTCATATCTCTGGTCGTAGACAACTGCTAGTCTGCCTGCTGTCTGTACACATGGGCTTGTCTGGACATTTCATATAAATAGGATCACACAGTCTCTGGTCTTTTGTTCCTGGCTTTCGTTTAGCATGATGGTGGCAGAATATCACATATTTCTAGTTACTTTAAAAATTGTTGGTGTTTTATTTTGCTTTCTGAAGTACAAATTTCATGAAAATAGAGACCATGGCGATGTACCATCTGTGAGTGCTCAATGCATTCAATAAAACTCCACAGTGTGACTCTAGAAAAACATTAATAAACTTACACACTAAACTGTCTGTCCTCCTTATGCTGGCCTCCTTATCCTGGGGCAAAGTATGTAACCTCATGCCAGCACAATAAAAGAAATGCTATGTCTGTGTTTTGTATTGTATAGTAGGTTTCCTTCTGTGTTTTGTATTGTATGGTAGGTTTCTTTGTAGAGAAATATGGTTATAGCATATAATGTTGCCTTGATTTGGTGATTTATCATGTTAGATTTTACTTGAGTGTTTCTATAATAAATTTTTATGCAAGTAGGAGAGTGTTGCTGAAGTGCTGATCTCTTTAAAAATAGCAATGTTGTAGTAGATAAAAAGGAATCAACTTTCAGGGAGGCATTTTGTGGATTACATAATTTATGCCTACATGCTTCTTTGATTAAGGATGTCACTTAGATGTATTAGCAGCTTTCCCTTAGAACAAAACTACAGAGCAGTTTGCACAGAATCAGAGTGAGGAAATTAGGTG
The DNA here is from genome assembly GCA_028571685.1 of Heterohyrax brucei. Lineage (NCBI taxonomy): Eukaryota > Metazoa > Chordata > Mammalia > Hyracoidea > Procaviidae > Heterohyrax > Heterohyrax brucei. The sequence goes on from CM053147.1 coordinate 24,922,818, forward strand.
AGTTAGTCAAGGTTGAAGAATAGAGAGCTTAATTTTTCATTTGTTATCTTTTCCTGATTTGAATCAAACGGCGTGAAATATCACCACAGTGTTAAAGTGTTTAAAGTAAATGCTTTGTTAGTAGTTAAGTATGAAGTACCATTAAAGCATTGAAGTCAGTCTTTTATCAATAGTTTGAATATGCATTCTTAAGGGCTATAGACCATTTAGTTAAGAATACTGATTTTTGCTCTCCTGACTTCTGCTGCTGTTAGCTGTCATGAATAGACTACTAAATTACCTTTAGCTTTGTAGCTTTTGTGTTAAAATGTGAAGTTGTATGTTTTCTGAAATCTCCTACATTTATTTTTGTTCATTTAGAAATAAGTGGAAAATAAGGTAATATGGGATAAATAAATATTGTTACTGTTTTGTTAATTTATTATTGAAGGTTTGTGTGTGTGTTTATAGGACACTTCATTTTCTCCTTGGAGCAGTCAAATGAAGAAAACCTTGTTTTTTAGTAACTTGCCTTGTTAGTATTTGTTAAAATGGGTAAAATGGTTTCCAGACAATCACAGATCTGATGCTAGTTGACAGAACTCGTTTAATTATTTCGCTTTGATTGCTGTTTACCTGTATTGTTCTTGAGAGAAAATTATTGGACAGGTATTTTTAAATCTGCTTATTTCTTATAGTTGAGTATTTTTTATATTTTTTGATTTAAAGGAAATTGCAAACATCTATACACGATATTTAATATTTCACCAGGTATGTGGAAACCTTGGTGGCATAGTGGATCACGTGCTGCATCTGCTAACCAAAAGGTTGGCAGTTCAAACCCTCCAGGTGCTTCTCGGAAACTCTATGGGGTAGTTAAACTCTGACCTCTAGGGTTGCTTTGAGTCTGACCCAACTTGATGGCAATGAGTTTGGTATGTTTTTTTGGATCATTATCTTATGATCCAGAGACAGAGTTCAGAATTTGTTATGTTGCTGTTATTTGCTGTTAATTCTGACTCGGAGGAACGCTATAGGATAGAGAACATTGTAACTTCTATTTAAAAAAGCAAGTATATCAGAATGGCATTTTATTTTGAAACCACTCATTATTTTGTAGATGACCTTAAGAGATTCTGAGAACAATCTAATGTAGTTATGCCATTCAGGGGAGCTTGTTTTATAGCAGTTAGATATTATTTTTGAAGAATAATGCTGCAGTAAGTTCATTTCAGCTTGCAGCTGAGTAATTGAATAGAGTGTGTATGCATGCATGCCTGTGCACATCTGCAAAGAAAATGCCAAGCTAGATTTCATATACTAGCAAGTGAACTTCAAATAAAATGAGGTTGTGTGTGTGTAGGTATTTCTTAATACTAATTTTACAATCCCTAATATTAAGAAAGTATTCTTTATCTGATAGTTTTGTAAGTAACTATATACACACATAAGTATGTGTATGTAGTTGCATGTTAGCATTTTTTACAGCTAAAATTTCTGTAGATAATGTATCACAGGATGTTCTTTGGTGAGCGTGGTGACATGATAGAAGTATTTCAGGAATGCTATTCTAATGCTGTCTGCAATTTGAAAAGAAAAACTTGACAGTAGGAATAATAATTCCAGATTGTAACTCTAGTTCAAACTATAAAAATGTAGAAGTAACAAAACAAATATCAGAACTAATGTACCCACTCAGCCCCTGCCATCCAGTCGATTCTGACGTATAGCAACTTTTCGAGTCTTTCTTTCTGAATGTAATTTATGTGCCACTTCCCTTGGTCCTTCAGCTGGATGTCTGTAGTGTATCTTGCTCTGATTACTTGAGTAAGGTGAAAACAGTTTGATTTCAGTGATATGTAGTCTTAAGCCCTATGCTGAATACATTTAAAATACCTGCTGGAAGTTTTAGACAACTCCAGACACAATGGGTGTGGACCTACTGTGGCATTTGAATTTACAGTCTCAGTTATTATAGGGCAGCAGTGGAAATAATGACTGAAATGTAGAGCTGTTTGAACAAATGACTTGAGGAGATTGTCTTTCTTAGAAACTTTATTTTCTGAGATTAAAACTCCAAGTCCCCCACTTTGCTCAACTTTCCTTGACAAGGTGAAGAGGGGCAAAGGTGGGAAGGAATTATTTTTGGTTACAAAAAAAAGAGAGTTTGGAATAGATAATCAGTTAAAACTAATTTTGTTTCTTTTTGCTTTTTAATTATGATTAAGTAAAAATGTGCAATCCAAGTCAGTTTTGCTGCCCGCTTTTGTACAGCTCTATTTGCTCTTCTCACCCTGTGACAGCATACTTCTCCTTTTCACTCTTCTGATATCCTCTACAAACACTGATCTCCTCATTTCTAACCTCTCCACTCCCCTCTAGAAAGAAACCAGAAGGATAGCCTTTTATAAATGTGTAAAGCCATAAAGAATGCACACCACTTGCTCACTCTGTGTCCCCAAGTCCAGTCCATTGTTTGTCTGAAATGTTGACCTCAGTACTGTTTTCAGGTCTCGGCCAGCAGCAAGACTAGGGTCCACGTTCACAGGGGACCCTCCAGGTTGTCGGACCATCAGTTCTGGTCTTTTAGTAGAGTCCTGAACTCCACGCCTCTTTTTCTCATGCTGCATCCACTGTCAAGTTTGGCAGTGGCTGGGCACCATCTGGTTCTTCTGGTCTCATGCTAATGTCTCCCAATCATGTGGGTCCTGCTGTCTCCTGGGCTCATTTTTCCTCATCTCTTTGATGTTCTCAGTCATCTGTTCCAGGTGTATTGGGACCGGTTGATGTTCCTTGGATGGCATGGCAGCTTGCTGGGTTTAAGACCCTGGATGCCACTCACCAACATGGGGTGCAGAAGACTCTCTTAGCAAAAGACTAGTTATGCCAGTTGACCTCAGTGTCATCTGAAAACAGTCCCCAGGTCCCTGTCCCTGCTATTCTATCCTTTGAAATATTGGGTTGAATTTAGAAAACCTTTTAGTTTATGGTGTAGTCCAGTTATGCTGACCTACCTTCTACTGAGTGCTGTCATGCCCTTTACCTAACCAAATTCATCTCGACTGTCCAGTATGTGAACAGTCCTCTCCCTCCCTCCCTACCCTTGTAGCCATCTAAGAGTCTTTTCTTCTGCGCATGAGTCCTTTTTTCAAGTCAGTATAATAGTGATCTTATACAATACTTGCCTTTTTGCAGCTGACTAATTTCACTCAGTCTCATCTCTTTTAGTTGATACCAGATTGTGAGATGCTTCTTGAAATCATCGTTGCTCCTTATCATTCCATAGTATTCCATTGTGTATATATATACCGTAGTTTGTTTATCCATTGATCTGTTGATGGGCACCTAGGTTGATTCCATCTTTTTGCTCTTGTGGATTGTGCTGTGGTAAAGATTTATGTGCATGTGGTCATTTGTGTGACAGCCCTTATTTCTGTAGACTATATCCCCAGCAGTGGGATTGCTGGACCATGTGGTACTTCTATTTCTTAGCTTTTAAGAAAGCTCCAAATTGCTTTCCAAAGAGTGTGTACCATTTGACATTCCCATTAACTGTGTAGGAGGGTTCCAATTTTTCCACAGCCACTCTAGTGTTTATTGTTTTGTGTTTGTTTGTTTTTTAATTAATTCATTCATATATTAGAATATTCCTTATAAATATTTTATGCTTTATTACTTTCAGGAATCTGAAATATTTTGCTTTATCTGGAAAGCAGTATAAGAACTTCAAAGGATTGAATATATACTTATGTATTGTCGTAGGCACTAAACTGTGTGAAAACAGCGAGTTGGATTTTTAGAGTATGTTGTTAAACCAGCCATGTACTCTGCTTTACAGAAAAGTGTTAAAAGCTTTTACTTTTTTTGCTAAATAGTTGAAAGATTTGTTATTGTGTATGTGTGTCTATACACACGCACAGTTATAAATTTAGGATTAAGTAAAAGATTATTAGGAGCATATACCAGCAACTGAAGAGAACTAAGACATCCCAGTGAATTTCTTTAACACTAAAAGTAGTTTTGTTCATTTAATAATAAGCAGAACATTTACTCTCCAGCCTCATCACTGCCTCAACAGTTGTCCATCAGTTTTGGGGTTTATTTGGTCTTCCATTGCTCTTGTCAGTTTTCTACTGTCGTCCGACTTTACCATCTATAACAGAAAATAAGGTTCATAGAGGTACTCGTAGGGGAACTCACCAAAGTGAAGAAAGATCAGAGATTAAAACTTGGGTTTACTTATACGTTACCTATCATAACCAAAACCAAACTCACTGCTATTGACTCGATTCTGACTCATAGTTACCCTGTAGGACAGAGTAGAACGGCTTCGTAGAGTTTCCAGGGAGTATCTGGTGAATTCAGACTGCCTACCGTTTGGTCAGCAGCCATAGCATGTAACCACTGCACCACCAGGATTTCCTGCCCATCGTAGACATTGTCAAATAGTCTGTTTATTTTTTTGTACTTTTGAGATTAATAATACTTTTAAAATTTTGATGCGATTCGATCAGAAAGTGGGAAATACAACAAGTCAAAACATTGTGTGAGGGTGTTCCAGCCCAAAAACTAGTAAAAATACTATTATATGGAAGATTTTAAATTTTGAAAATATATAAAACCTTACATATTTTCTCAGTTTTTTATTATAAAAATATTTAAGTAAACAATATCTAAAAGAACTGTACAGTGAATACCATAAACAACCAGTATTAATGGAACCATTAATGCATATCTTTTTGGTCTGTGTCAGAGTGAGTTGAAAGTTTCAAAAGACTTCACTGCTAAATTGTTCAGCTTGTATGCTACTAACTAGAGCTCACTATAGATTGAATTGAGTTTTGGTTTTAGAAAACTATGTGATATGTACAGATCGTTCAGTTGACAGTTTCATATCTACCTAGACAATTTGTATATCTTGTCCCTTTGAATCCACCACATGTGTACAGATTTTAGAATATCTACTTTTGTCTGTCTATAATGGTATAAAACCAGGCACCAAAATACTTTAGGACCTTGTGTTTTGAAAAATTCAAAACCTTTGATGATTATTTTATTACTTGAGAATACCCATTCATGTGGAAAACAGATGTAGATTAAGTGTAGTAGCAAGAAGATGGAAGCAGTGATAGACTTTCCTGGATTTCTGTTACAAAGCCTGTGCTGTAGAGGTTGTAAGAGTGTATTTTGTAGATATGGCATTTTATCTCACATGTTAAAAAATAATGATGAGAAGAATGATACTGTTTCAGATTTTTGCACATCTCTTTAATCATCTGAACTTATAGAAGGTGATAGTATTCTTATCTCTGAAGCATTCGAACTGTTATGCTATTTATTGTTGAAGAAGAAATTCTGACCTCACAAAGATAATATAGTTAGAAAAGGGGAAATTTCTTGTCATAACCTTTTCAGGTAATTTTCTATATTTTTTTATGGTACATCAAAGCCCAGCAGACGTATTGCCATTGACTTGATTCTGACTCAGATGTGCCCCACAGGGGTTCCAAGGCTGCGAACCTGGATGTCAGGACACGGCCATGTGTTTCTTCCCAGGAGTGGCTGATGGTTTCACACTGCCGAGCTTTGGGTTGTTAGCAGGCAAGCCCTTTAACCAGCACAGCTTCTAAAGCCTGGAAAGTGGTCATTTCTTAAAGACTGGTTGCCGTGATAAATCTGAATCTATACAAGTGTACGTGTAGTACTCTTTTGAATTGAAATCTGTTGATTTATAGTTTAATTTGTGGTGTATTGGTCATTGGAAAATACTGTGTTTTTTTTAATGAGTTGTACAGGTCTTGTAAATATTTTTACATGAAAAAACCCATTGCCATCTAGTCAATTCTGACTCAAGTGATGACCCTACAGGACAGAGTAGAACTGCCCTGCAGAGCTTCCGGGTGGTGCTTGGTGGGTTTGAACTGTCAGCCTTTTTGGTAGCAGCTATAGCACTATATTGCCAGGGTTTCCATCCCATTACACAGTGCCATACCATACCAAACAAATGCCGATACCCAAAATTCACATCTGTAAATGTTACTTAGCACTCTCATGAGAAAAATCTTTTAAGTTAGGATTAAGCTCATAAGGGCAGGTAAAAGTTTTCCAAAACTTAAAAGCTTAGATTTTATCACTGCCAATGAATAAAATATTGCCATTTTTTTCTTTAAACTGTTCTTACTATTGTTAAGTGCCTTCAAGTGGATTCTGACCTGTAGTGACTCTGTGTACACTGCCCAATCCTGCACTATCCTCACAATCATTACTAAGCTTAACCCAGTTCTTGTGGCTTCTGTGTCAGTCTGTCTCGTTAAGGGTCTTCCTCTTTTTCATTGACTTTCTGCTTTACCAAGAGTGATGTCCTTCTCCAAGGACTGGTCCTTCTTGATAAAATGTCCAGAGTACATAAGGTGAAGTCTCATCATTCTCACTGTTAGAGGACATTCTAGCTGTACTTCTGTCGTAGGCATCTAGTGCTGATGTAACAGAATTAGCACAAGGGGATGGCTTTAACAAATAACCCAGTGCCGCTGAGGCAGAGCTTTAAAAAATAGGAATGTATTTTTTTACGGTATAGTAGGTTAAAAGTGTAAATTCAGGGAGTCAGCTCCAGGGGAAGGTTTTTCTCTCTCAGTTGGCTCTAGATGAAGCCTGGACAAGGAGCTTCTCTGCGTAGGAACTCTGGGTCTGAAGGACACGCTGTGCTCCCTGTGCTGCTACTTTGTAGTATGAGCAAGTTCACCACTTGCTTCCCTTTTATCTCCTGTAGGATGAAAGGTGGAGCAGGCCACACCCAAGGAACTCTGTTTACATTGGATTAGGGATGTGACCTGATCAAGGGTGTTACATCCCACCCTAATCCTCTTTAACCACAGGCAGAGAGTGTGATTTGTGACACACAGGGAAATTGCAAGTGGAGGATGACCACACAACACTGGGACATATATTTGTTGAGAACACAATTCAATCCATGACAAATGCATTCCAAAACAGAGTTGTTCATTCTTTTGACAGTTCCTGGTGTATTCATTGTTCTTCACCAACAACAATGATTCAAAACATCAGTTATTCTATTTTCCATAGTAATTGTGCAGCTTTTGCATTACACATGAAAATACCATGGTTTGGGGTCACATGCACCTTAGTCCTCAAAGTAACATCTTTGCTTTTTAACACTTTCAAGAGCTCTTCTGCACCAGATTTTCCTGGTACAGTACATCATTTTATTTCTTGATTCCTTCTTTCATGGGTGTTAGCTGTGGATCAAAGTAATATGAAATCCTTGACAACTTCAACATAGTCTCTCTTTGTCATGATGTTGCTTATTTGTCCAGTTGTTAAGATTTTTGTATTATGTTGTGTCACATTGAAGCCTGCAGTCTTTGATCTTTTTCATGAAGTGTTTCAAGGCTTCTTCATTGTCGGTAGGTAGGCTTGTGTCATGTGCATATAGCAGGTTGCTAATGATTCTTTCTCTGGTCCTGATGTTGAATTCTGCATATAGTCCAGCCTCTCAGGTTATTTCCAGAACACAGACTGAGTAAGTACAGTAAAGTGATACAATCCGGATGCACACTTCTCCTGACTTTAAACTACACAGCATCGCCTAATTCCATTCCTCCTGGTATATGTCCAGGTTCCTCATGAGCACAATTAAGGGTTCTGGAATTTCTGTTCTTTGCAGTGTTACCCATAATTTGTTATGATCTGCACAGTTGAATGCATTGTCAGTAAAACACAGGCAGACATCTGTATGATAACCTGCTTTCAGCCAAGGCCTGTCTGACATCAATCCCTGGCTCCAGTCTAAATTTCTGACCATTTCCTCTCAATGTGCTGCTGCAGCTGCTTTTGAATGATCATCAGCAAGATTTTGTGTGTGTTATTAATGATATTGTTTGCTAATTTCCATACTCTGTTTTATCACATTTCTTTGAAATGAGTTCAAATGGTGTATCTCTTCCAGTTGGTTGGCCAGGTAGCTGTCTCTTCCAAATTTCTGGCCATAGATGAGTGAGCACTTCCAGCCTTGCATCTGTTTGATGAAACATCTCCGTTGGTATTCTGCTGACTCCTGGCACCTTATTTTTCACTGGTTCCTTCAGTGCAGCTTGGGCTTCTCCCTTCAGCATCGTTGGTTCTTGACCGTGTGCTGCCTCCTGAAATGGGTGGGCAGCGGCCTTTTTTTTTTTTTTTTTTTTAGCAGTATAGTAACTATTTCTTTCCATCTTCTTTTGTTCTTTTCTGTGTCCTTCAACATTTTGCCCATAGAACCTTCAGTATTCCAAATAAAGGCTTAATTTTTATTTCAATTCTTTCAGTTTGAAAAATGCCAAGCATGTTCTTCCCTGTTTGTTTTTCTAAGTCCAGGTCTGTGCACATTTCATTATAATACTTTACTTTGTCTTCTGAAGCTTAACTTTGAAATCTTTCTTTCAACTCTTTTTCATCATAGTATTTCAGTTTCCTTAGAAGAGGCCTCTGTCTAGGGAACAGAGTGATGTCACATATTGTGCCTGGCTACCTGGTGTCATTTTCAGGGAGGGGAGGTCCGAATGGGTGGTCATTGAAGCCGTTGCCCTGTGTCAGCTTTTAATTTCTCCACCCTTTTCTGCCCGGCTTTTGACTGCCACTGTTACTCTCACTGGGTGCTGGCCTCTCTGCTGCTTTCTGGCGCCCTCTGTGGCCTGCCCTGTTGACTTGATCCTTCCCCATCCTCCTGGAACGTAGTGATATCTTCTCTCTTTTCTCTCACTCCTTTTAATTTATTCCTTTCTGTCTTTTAAGGGACTGGGAAGGATGCAAGGCAAGTGCTTGATGTGTAATTTTCTGAAACACGTGCATTAAAAAGCTGCAGCTATTATACTTTCTACTACAACCTCTGGTTTTTAAAGTTAACTGTTTTCATGACAACCAAGATATCATTTAAAAGATTTTCTTTTGGCTATTTTTAGATTATATAAAGTCTCTACTAATGTATGATCTAGTATAAATAATTAGGAATAATCAAGCATTTTCCCTTTTGTGAATTTTTTTTATTCTACAGTTTTATATAAGTTATTTATTTGTATTTCACATTCATTGTAAAATCCTAGGTTTTGAAAACAATTTCCATGGGCTCTTTATGTTGCCTAGTTGTCCCTGGATTACACAGATGGTTAAGTGCAGGGCTACTGACTAACAGGTTGGTGGTTCAAAGCCACCCAGAGGTGCCTAAGAGGGAGGGCCTGGTGATCTGCTTTCACGGGGTCAGTGCCATGAAAACCCCATGGAGCACAGTGCGCAACTCCGGGGGCTGACGTGAGCTGGCATCACCTGACGGCAACTGGTTTGGTTTGGGTTTTCTTATGCCGTGTAAATTCACTCTTCCTCACATTTGCTGTAAACACCATCATGTTTGATTTTCTCATAATCTTTAGTTATGTTTATTTTATAAATTATATTTATTTGAATATGTTTATCTGTTTTCTAATTAAAAAAAAGTATTGCCTTGGTAATTTGTGTTTTGTAGGATTTTTTTAAAAGAATCATGGTGGCTCAGTGGTTCAGCACTTGGCTGCTAATGAGAATGGGGGTGGAGGATATTTATAATGTTTTACTAACTTTTCTAAATTACTTTGTGGGCGGACCTTATAAAAGAGCAGTGCCCATCGAAAGCCAAGAAACTGTATGTTTTGATCCTCCTCTTAGAAGACTTAATTAAAAGGAGAAATGAAGTTTGGTGTTTTGAACTCAACGTATTTTTATTTTGTCAGATGCTTTCAAGCTCTGAAAGTCAGGTAATGCTAACTTCAAAATGTTTTTCTGTGTTCCAGATTTTTGCTCAGTTGTAACAATTGTGGACGAGACAAATGCAAAGTTAACCTGCCTGCTTTTTAGCGGAAACTATGAAGCCCTTCCAATAATCTATAAAAATGGAGACATTGTTCGCTTTCACAGGCTAAAGGTATTATTCCTACTGTCTCAAACTTAAATTGTTTGAAGAGAACACTGTGATGTTCACCAAAGCCTAGTTAGCACTAATTATATGCTTCCTTTGTTGGAACATGACATGAAGTATTTCACTAGATAAGAAGAAAGGTAAATAGTATCAGACTTCAAATAATTTATAGTGGGAAGCCTCTCAGTTTGAACAAACAGCCTGTGTTTCTTCCCCAGGAATGTATTAATTGCCACAATTTAGGCTCCCTTCTGTCTTCTTGGTTCTAAATATAGATCAGTGCTGTAAAAGTTTTTAAGATAGTCTAATAAAGAATGTTTGATTTAAAAATAATCTGTAGATCCACAGCAAAAATGTATAAGAAGACTCAGATTATATATTCTTTATTTGTTGTATTAATGCAGATGCAATGGAAATATTAAGACGTACTTAATTTTGACACATGACAAAATCAGAGTACATTTAATCTTCATTTCTGATGTTGTTTTAGGTGCTATTCAGTTGTTCTGACTCATAATGACCGTATACACAACAGAAGGAAACACATTTTTATGCTTAAGCCCACTGTTGTAGCCACTGTGTCAAGCCATCTTGTTGAGGGTCTTCCTCTTCTGCTGACCCTCCGTTCTACCAAGCATGATGTCCTTCTGTAAGGACTGATCTCCCCTGACAACATGTCCAAACATGTAAGATGCAGTCTTACTATCTTTGCTTCTAAGGAGCACTCTGGTTGTGCTTCTTCCAGAACAGATCTGTGTGTTCTTTTCACAGTCCACGATATGTTCATTATTCCTCTCCAACACCACAGCACAAAGGCATTAGTTCTTCTGTCTTCCTTACTCGTTGTGTTTCTTTCCTGTGCGTGTGATGCTGGCTTTGGTCAGGCATACCTTAGTCTTCAAGGTGATGGCTTTGCTTTTCAACATTTTGAAAAGGTCCTTTGCAGCATATTTTCCTAGTACAATGCGTCTTTTGATTTCTTGACTGCTGCTTCCATGGGCATTGGTGGGGGAACTAAGGAAAGTGAAATCCTTGACAAGCTCAGTCCTTTCTCTGTTTGTCATAATGTTGCTTACTGGTCCAGTTGTGAGGATTTTTTGTTTTCTTGAGGTTGAGGTGCAACCTATGCTGAAGGCTGTGGTGTTTGATCTTCTTCAGTAAATGTTTTGAATCTTCTTCACTTTGAGCAAGCAAGGTTGTGTCTTAATACAGGTTATCTGCATAATACAGGTTATCTATGATAAATGTATTAAAATATCAACCCAATCCCATTACTGTTGAGTTGATTCCAACTCATATAGACCCTGTGGAACAGAGTATAACTGCCTTGTAGAGTTTCCAGGGAGCAGTTGATGGATTCAAACAACTTTTTGCTTAGTGGGCAGTTGCTTAACTACTGTGAGAGTAGTTACTTGTACGATTATGGTAGTTGAATAAGAGAAAACCGTTAATACAAGGTGTGACAATTCAGTTCACAAAGTCATCCTAGAAAAAAATGCTGCACAGCTGTCATGGATTGAGCTGTGTTCCCCCCAGAATGTGTGTAGCCATTTGACTGGGCCATCATTCTCAGTATTTTCTGATTTTTCCTATGCTATACATCCTAATCTCTGCCTGTGGCTAATACACAGGATGATTAAGTTAAAAGAGGGTTAGGATAGGACTGCAACACCTTCGCTAAAGGAGTTTCCATGGAATGTGACTTGTACCACCCTTTATTCTTTCATCCTATGGGTGATAAAAGAGAGGGAAGCAAGCAGAGAATTGAGAACCTCACTTCAAGAAAGCAGCTCTGGGAGCAGAGTGCATCCTTCAGAGCTGAGGTCCCTGTGCCACGATGCTCCCTGACCAAGGACTGATGCAACACAAGGACTTTCCTCCAGAGCTCACAGAGTGGACACTCTGAATGTGGACTTGTAACCTACTGGGCTGTGAAAGAATAAACTTTTCTTTGCTAAAGCCATCCACTTTGTGGTATTTCTGTTAGAGCAGCACCTCATTGCTGTGTATCACCATGGTCACCTTCAGAGTACTGTCCTTGGGAAGCTATGCACCAGTGTCAGTGCTTAGTCCACCCTTCAAAGTAGTTTCTCTTTCTGGAATGACCAAGAGTTGTGATCATATTACCTTTGATGTCATCAAAATGCCTTCCTTTCAATATTTCCTTTATGTTCAGATAAAGAGAAAAGTCATTGAGGACCCAATCAGGTGAGTAGGGAGGGTGTTCCAATACAGTTATTTGTTTACTGGCTGAAAACTCCCTCACAGACAACTGCACAATTAAGTTCACAAACTTAACCACCGTGCCACCATATGTGATGGCCATTCCAGAAAGAGTTCCAGAATTACTTTGAAGGGTGGACTAGGTGCTGATGTCAGCACAGAGCTTCCCAGGGGGAGTACTTTGAAGGTGACCCTTACGTAGTGATATTCAGCAGTGAAGTATGTAGAACAGTTAAGTTCATGAACTCAATTATCTTCCCTCTATGAGAGAAGAGCTATTAAATATTATGGGTTTTTTAAACAAGAATTTTAAGACTTACAGCAATTTTTCCTTCTCACTAGTTGTCCTTTATGCCGTGATGCTTCTTTAATTGAAGTTTTTAATTTTTTTAAATCCTTTTTTAAAGTGTTCTTTGGAAACTATGATGCTCTTGACAGCTTTCAGATACTCTCATATTTTCATTTCCTTAGATTAAACATGGAGTCCTGGTGGCAAAGCAGTTAAACGTTCAGCTGCTATCTCAAAGGCTGTCTAAATCCACCAGCTGCTCCTTGGAAACTCTAGGGGAAACTCTATAGTGTCATTATGAGTTGGAATTGACTTCAAGGGTAACAGGTTTAAGATGAAACAGTTCAGTTTCTTCATCTTTTCATTTGTGACATGGAAACCTGTGTTATCTTGGTTTTCCTTTCCCTCTAATTCTTCAGTTTATCTATATCCTTTGTGCTCAGTGTGATGCTCTTAAGTGAACACCGTCCTCCAGATATTGTAAGAATATTACTTGTCTGGATCTATTAGTGGAAGCCATGGTGGTGTAGTGGTTAAGTGCTACATCTGGTAACCGAAAGGTCAGCAGTTTGAATCCACCAGGTGCTCCTTGGAAACTCTATTGATCAGTTCTACTCTGTTCTATAGGGTCACAGTGAGTCAGCATCAACTCGACAGAAGTGGCTTTGGTTTTGGTTTGACCTATTAGTGTTGTTCTTCTGAGTATGGAAGAATAGCAGAATATTTGTATGAATATAAAAACCAGCAGAAATGTCAAAATCAGTAGCATATTGCAGGTCTCTCCTGTCTCGATGGCACTTGGCTTTTTGGCTTGGCCTGTCTTTGAAAACTTGCTCATTTTTCACATACTCTTGTTTCCTAGCAGATTCATATTCTAACAGTTCATTCTTCCTGATGTTTTTAATTATTGTCCTGACTGTTTAATTAAAATACAGTATACATGCCAAAAAGTACATGTATATACAGCTCTCTGGTCACTCTGTTGTGCTTTGGTACCGTCTAGTAGATCCCAACTCACAGCAACCCTTTGTACAAAAGATTAAATCACTTCTTGGTCGTGCGCCATCCTTACAATCCTTGCTGTGTTTGAAGTCGTCTTTACAAGCACTGTGTCAGTCCGTCTTGGTGAGGGTCTCTCTTTTTCTGCTGAGCCTTCATTTACTGAGTAAGATGTCCTTCTCCAGCTGCTGACCCCTCCTGATGACATGTCCAAAGTATGTGAGATCTTACCGTCTCTGCTTCCCAAAAGTATTCTGACTATACTTCTTCCAAGACGGAGTTCTTCTGGCAGTCCGCAACATGTTCAGTGGTCCTTACCAGCATCGTGATTCAAAGGCATTAACTCTTCTTTGTCTTTCTGATTGTCCAGTTTTGACATGCATATACCACAATGGAAAACATTGTGGCTTTGGTCAGTTGCACCTTAGTCCTCAAAGTGACATCTCTGTTTTTCAACACTGGTCACCATAAGTATACTTAGGTAACTTGCCCCTAGACACCTCCTTCATAACCCTTCCTGGGTAAGCCATTCAACCAACAAGAAAACCATTCGCATGACTTCCAGTAGCGTCTGTTAGTTTTATCTGTAAAGAAAGCATAGAATCCGTGGTTTGTTTTGTTTTTTTTTGTTTGTTTGTTTTTATATATAGGTTGTGCTTCAGTGTTTCAGCTGTATTGCTGCATTCAGTTTTACTTTGTTCAATTTTTATTGATGGATGTTTTCCATTGTCTGAATACACCAGAAGTTTCTACTGTATTGTTGTTGGTAGTATCTAGTCTGGGAATGACTGAATGGAATTATACCATTATACATTTTTGAAGTAGATTGAAAAAGTGGGAAATGTGAAATTGAAGTAGTAGACGTGTAGTAGGACACTATTGATTCTGTAGAGATAGACTCTGTGAATTAAGGATTCATTCATAACTGGGGGAATTGATGGAACACGGATAAGGCCACCCATTTATTCTACTGTGATGGCGTGTGTGTTGCTATGACTTTGGAAGCAATGCTACTTCTGTTTCAGATGCCAGCAGAGTTACATGAGTTGGGCTGGTTTCAGCCAAGCTTTCAGTTTAAGATAAATGTGGACAGAAAGGCTTGGTGATCTGTGTCTGAAAATTAGCCAGTGAAAATACTACAGATCACCACAGACCGTTGTCCAGTAAGTGCTAAATGTCGAGCCCGCAGCTGGAAAGTCACTCAGAATACAGCCTGGCGGCAACAGTGGACTCTAGCTATCATGAAGATGACTCAGCAGCAGGCAGCGTTTTGTCTTGTCCGTGGGGTCACCGTTCGGTGGAGCCAGCGCAGTGGCAGCTCACAGCAACAAGTAAATTCCAGAAGAAAACATAAATGGAACTTCAGTTAGGCAAACAGTGCTTAACAAGGAGAAATACATGGGATAAGGAACAAATGAAAGCAAGTAACAAAACAGTCAACTTAAATACAACTATTTCCATAATTACATTAAATGTAACTAGATTGTACATCGCAATTGCAAGGAATGAATAGTCAGACTGAAGAAAAAATCACATATCACAAACCTAGATAAGAAATTTACCTTAAATATGAGGCAACAAGTTCAAAGTAGCTGTGGAAAAGGATACACCAGGCAAGCAGTAGGCACAGGGAAAATGAAAGAACTGTTGCTGTCAGACAGAATATTGCACATGAAAGTGGAGGAGCATTTCTTAAGGACAGAAAGGTTCCTTCATGAAGAAGGTAGAATAGTCATAAATGTACGTGCATCTAACAACTTCAAATTTATTCAGAAAGTGAAAATCCTTATGACGTATTTGAGCTTTCTCAGTTAGACTGGTTAAACCTTACACTCAGTTGTATTTTTTGCTTCAAAATTTCATGTGTTAAGAGTTGTGGTTTTTCCTAGAACATTAATGGGTAACTGTCATTGGGTATCTTTTTCCTGTTGTGTTCAGTAGCTTATAAAATAGATAATAAAATCTAAGGTTGAGAGGATCAGGAAGTCTACCACCTCGCCTGTCAAAAAAACATACAAATGAACTTTGTACAGTATTTTACCATTTACATGGTGCTTGTACATCTTGATACAGTGCCAGTTGATTTTATAATTCCATGTACTAATCAATAAGAATTATGTACCATATTAATTACATACACTGGCAACATTTTACAATGTCACAAGATTTTACAGTGTTGCAAGATTTTTTTCTTGCCTTATCAGTAAGCTGTTTTGTTTTTGTTGTGGTGTCTGTTTTGTCCCCCTGTCTTAGATCCAGGCATATAAAAATGAGACTCAGGGTGTCACCAGCTCTGGCTTTGCATCTTTAACTTTTGAGGGAACTTTGGGAGCCCCTGTCATACCTCGAACTTCAAGCAGGTACTTTAATTTCACCACTGAGGACCACAAAAGGGTAGAGGCCTTACGAGTTTGGGCATCTAATCACATTCCATCATCTTCAACATTGCTAAAATTGTGTGATGTTCAGCCAATGCAGTATTTTGACCTGACCTGTCAGCTTTTGGGGAAGGCACAAGTGGATGGAACATCATTTCTTTTAAAGGTAGGTATTTTTAATACTTGAAATTATAAGTTGTAAGCGTCAGCTGCGTATCTGTGATGAGTTTGTGTGTCAGGATTCTCATAAATATGCATACTGTGTATTACATTAGGAATTTAATATTTAGCTCACCATTTTTGATGAGGCTGAATAACCATAGAGCTCTACTCTTGCACTTATTCACACTCTCCTTCCAGAAGAAAATAGTAAGGCTACATTATAAATACATTGTTAGATGCCTTTGAATCGGTTCTGACTCCTAATGCTCCCGTGGACCACACAACAGAACACCACCTGGCCCTGTGCGATTGTCCCGGTCACTGCTGTGAATGAGTCCTTCCTGTATTCTGAATGTAGGATGGTGTGTGCTGTGTTTATTTATGCTTCTGCTTCCCTGCCAGGGAGGCCACTCTTCTCATTCAGTTCCTTTCTTGGTAAGTTGGGTTCTTGTCCCTCATCCTCGTCACCAGATGCTTTATGGGCAGTTTTTGTTACTGTTACTCTTTTTGTGCTTTTTGTTTTCAAGTCAACGGAATAAAGAAAGTAACATAAGACGCATCTGTCCTCTGTTTATGCCGGCTCCACTGTAGCTCATAAAGAGCTTCTGGAGAAGATAGCTGTAAAGTTACTTTCCTCACCTGCCTGTCTTAGGAGGATGTGTTTGATCATACACTGCTTGGACCCTGCACCCTAATTCTTTGGATTGATAGGACATTTGGGTGTGGTGGCACTTAGGCAAGTGTTATTGTCATTTACTTTTGCCCATACTAAGTCACAGTGAAGTCTTAATAAAAGATGAGGTTTTTGAAGTTGAAGGTATCACATTATTGTATACGTAAGAAATGCTTTGAAGGGTACATGTGTGTTATAAAGAAGTTGAAGAAGTGTGACAAAACTGAATCTCGGCAGTGTAGAATCAGCCGTGTTAGAGGGAATCTTCTTCAGCTGCTCCTGCTTCCCATGAAGTGTGACATCCTTAACAGATCAGCGTGGGCTGTCTCCCATGAATGACTGACAGGGAGTATACTGGGCAGAGAGGCACAGTCACGTCTTTTGACTGCTATGTTATTGGAAAATTCTTACATTTTGAGATAATGTCTGCTTGCCACCTTTTACATGAAATGATTGAATGTACATTTTCTGTCTGAGGCAACACAATATATGCCTGCATCCTATTTTTACAGCTAGCTTTTCAGATTGAGAAAACAGCTTCTGTGTACTGTACTTTAAATACAGCATTCTGAAATAAATGTAAGAAATTAAATCAATAAAGCTTTCTTCAGAGAAGTTTCAGAATCTCTAAACTCCCTGTATATCTTTTGAGTCTGTTGTTATAAATTTATTTTAAGGAATAATTTAAAATGTATACAAAGGCAAAATTAAAAAAAAGAACATGTATGCTTATTGTTTATAATAGCAAAACTTTAAAAACAAAAACTCATACTAGCAATAGAGAATTAATTGTGTGAATGGTTTATATATGATAGAATACTCTGTTACTATAAAATAAGATTGTATAGATGGCACTTTTTGAGATAACTGTTCCCAGTATTTAGTGATAAATGCAGTTTCAGTTGCATACTAAAACTTGTGTATACATGGCAGAAGTATATGTGGAAGAATACATCAGGTGATATTTTGTTAGTATTCTGAGAAGTAGATCTATAAATCGTATTTTTTTCTTCTGGTATTAATACCCCTAATATAACTGAAACAATTTCTTAGCTTTTTAAAAACAAAACATGCTAGACATTACCCCAGACCAGGTCCAGTCAGCATACAGCACAGCATAATTATTTGCTGTCTCAGCCTGGAGGCAGTGCTAATATATATACCACAGTGCATTAATGTTTCTAGTAGCCAGGTTACACCAGAGATTTCCATTAAAATTATAATGTAATAAATTGGAGGCCTCACTGGCATTAATCCAGATTTGCTCCATTTGCCCACGGTCCTATAATTTATCTTTCTGAACAATAAACTTTTAAATTGAATTTTCTTTAAATATGGGTATTACATTTTTGAATATCGTAGTGTTAGTAAAGCTTTGTCTTTTCACTGTATGTTTGTCATCAGCAAGAGTTTACTCTTACACAGAGCTGGTGGATGGTTTGTGTATCTAACATATAATTCAGAGAACAACAACAAAATAGCATAAACTAGAAAATCATTATATTAAAGGAACTAATTCAAATTTGCACTGTTTTTCATATGGTCAAAGGTCAGCATACATTTCTGAGAGTTAAGAATTCGTTTTAAAATTATCAGAGATACTCAAAGATTTATATACAAGAGACAATTACTGAATTATATGCAATAGCAAAAATGTTTAAAACAACCCACCTGACCAATAAAGGGTTAGATAAATTTAGGTATATCCATGCCATAAAGTAATATGAAACCACTGGAAATCATATTTTGTAAGAATATGGAAACTGCCTGTTAAGGTATTCAATAATAGACTTAAAAAATGAGAAGCAAAATATGCAACCTAGTTTTAAATTTATAAATATAAATCTATAGCTGTATGGAAGCACACATCAAAAAAAAAAAATGAAATGCAGCAGTGTTACTGTTTGTAGGTGCATAATAATGCAGATATTACAGTCTGACATTTTCCACATTACCCATTGTTTGTGATGTAGGCCTCTTAAACAGCCAGAAAATTATACATGTTCTATTTTAAGGGCTGGAGATAATTAAGAGCACAACTTTAATTACTTTTAATTTACATTAGCATGAAAAATCCCTCTTTGGCATCAGCAGTTTTACAAAAGGGTCATTAAACCTTGTTCTGCCTCCACGTGACAGGTGTGGGATGGCACCAGAACGCCGTTTCCGTCTTGGAGGGTCTTAATACACGACCAGCTTCTCGAAGGAGATTTAAGTCGCATCCATCAGCTGCAGAATCTGGTGATAGACATTTTGGTCTACGACAACCACGTTCGAGTGGCAGGGTCTCTGAAGGTGATGACTAAGGAGCAAACGTGTTTGTTACTGTCTGTTTTAGGGTAAATCACATTTATAGGTAGTATTTGTCATCTGGAAATCAACTTCAAATTTATTTTTCCTTTTTCACTTAAAAATGTGTTTAAAATAAATTTTTAAAACATAATGTTTAAATAACCTTTCTTAATTATCCTGTAGTCATCCGCAGTTGTACCACAAAAGTGTTGTTAGGTGCTGTCCAGTCCGTTCTGATTCAGTGGCCGTAGGGACAACAGAGCGAAAACCTGCCCGCTCCTGTGCCATGCCCGTTCTCAGTGTTGTGCTTGAGTCCGTTGCTGTAGCCACTGTATCAGCCTACCTCATTGAGGCCCCTTCTCTTTTGCATGGACCCTCCACTGTGCCAAGTGTTGGGGACTGAATTATGTCCCTCCAAAATATATGTGTCAAGTTGGCTAGGCCGTAACTTCTAGTATTGTCTGATAGTCTACCATTTTGTCATCTGCTGCGATTTTCTTATGTGTTGCAACTCCATGATTTTAATGAGATGGAATTAGCAGCAGTTTTGTTAATAAAACAAGACTCAGTCTACAGGATCAGGTTGCTTGTTTGGCTGTTATCTTCTGAAATCTAAGAGAGTGAAGTGAGCAGAGAAGACCTCTTCCTACCAAGAAAGCAGGGCTGGGAACAGAATGCATCTTTTAGACCCAGTGTTCCTGGACTTGGAAACTCCTAGGTGAAAGAAAGGTGGATAACAAGGATCTTCTTCCAGCCCTGACACTGAAAGACTTCCCTGGAGCTGGTGCCCTGAATTCGAACTTCTGGCCTCTTCCTAGATTATGAGAGAATAAACTTCTGTGTGATAAAGTCATCCACTTAATGATACTTCTCTGATAGCAGCACTAGAGAAGTAAGACACTAAGCATTATTATGCCCTTCTCCAGGGACTGAGGGCTCCTGATAACATGTCCAGTGTGTGTGAGATGCAGTCTTGCCATCGTTGCTTATAAGGCTGTTCTCGCTGTAAATTTTCCAAGACAGATTTGTTCATTCTTTAGGCAGTCCTGGGTATATTCCACATTCTTCACCAACACTATATCCTTAAAGTGACCTGCAGAGATACTACGTGACTTTAAATGTTAAGTTCACCTCCCTCATGGTCTTTGCACCTCCTTTCACATCTCGTTCGTTCCTTTTTCTCGTGCCGCTTCCATAGGTCTTTCTGTTCCCTTGCTTCTGTCTTTTCCTTGCCCAAGGCCTGAACAGCACGTAGCACGATACTTTCCATAAGGAAAAAGTAAATAGTATCTGCAGCTGACTGAAGGAATCAGTAAGTACCAGGAATTTTGTCCGGCTTTTTTTCCTTCTCCCTTTTTACTGTCTGCTTTATCTTGCCCACTAGAGAATGAGATGAGCGCATGTAATTAATGTACAGGAACCTTAATTCTCTAAAGACAGCCACACAGCATTGGATTATTTGCCTTTTATTTGCTACAATACAGTATAAAAATGAGAAGGATTTCCCCTCTGTGTAAACAGTGTAACTTATATAACATGCATTGACATCACAGCTATTTGTTGAAACACCTCTGTGACATAGTAATTTAAGAAATTCTCAGTCAGGTGACATTGAAAGAAATGAATGCTTATCTGTACTTGAAGACAACTGTTTAAAATTGCACTTTTATACCACAATACATGGAACCAACTTAGGTGATTTGTGTTGTATAGCAACAAATGAAGAAATGTGCTTTTTAAAATAGAACAGTTACCAGTTAAAAAGTCAAATATAGTTACAGCTCACATAAAAGTGAGGTGTTTTACAGGCAGAATTGCCTATAACATTTTCTTAAATCTTGCTTTTAAAAACAAATTGTGTTATTCTGTAAACATTTTACACGTATAAACAAACACATGTTAAACCCTTTGTCAAGAAGCTAAAGTTGTGTTTTTAAATTGCCAGTCTTAGCCAGACAAACAAACAAAACCTGTTGCCATCAAGTTGATTCCAACTGACAGTGACCCTGTAGGACAAAGCAGAACTGCCCTGTAGGGTTTCCAAGGATTGACTGGTGGATTTGAACTGCCAGCTTTTTGGATCACCGCTGAACGCTTTTAAACTCTGTGCCACCAAAGACTCTGCCTTGTCCTTACACAGTTAAAAAAATAATTGTTAAACATATGTCATCATGTTGTATTTGGGCTTTCTTGGCCCAAGAACTGTAATTTGATTTGTTATTTTGAGACATAGACAAAAGCCAAAAATCCACTAATGTTGAGTCAGTGCCGCCGACTCAGAGTGACCCCACCGGACGGAGGAGAACTGCCCCACAGAGTTTCTAAGGACGGTGTGGCAGTTTTGAACTCCCACCTTTTGTTTAGCAGTTGTAACACTTAACACCACTAGAGTTTAGAGAATTTAAAACAGTAAACCTAAAGGGGAATTCTTGACAGTTTCTAGGGACTATTTTGATTATTTCTAAAGGGATAGTGATTTCTTAATAGCTATATTGGCTTTTTTGTTAGTGTTTCTGTACTGAAACGGATGTTTAAGCTGTATTTTTAAATTCTGTTGGTTATGACTCCCCTCCTTGTGTGTTTGGAATCTTACAACCTTACAGACAGGCACTATCTGTCTATTACTGTAGAACATCAGGTACATTTCATTGTTTGTTTAGCCAGACTTAAAAAAAAGACAATGCTGCCTCCAGAAGGAATTTCTGGAAATAACAATTTGTTGTCTTTGCAGTCTTTTTAAATGAGTAAATTGCCTTGGCCTTTAATTTTGTTGTTATTATCATTAAATGTAAATAGTAGAGAAAATATTATAATCAACAATCATGTGCGTGTTACCCAGACTTACCATGTCCATATGTTTTTGCTACATTTATCTCAGATGACTGTAGTTTTTCAGAAATTACACATCATATGTTGAATCTTCTCTGTCCCCTTGCCTGGCCTCCTTTTCATTGTTCCTGAGCCTCCTGTCTTTATCCCTGCATGTAGGTATGTGTAGCCATGCATATTATGCCTTTGTTTTATGTACATTTTTCTGAAAAATACACATGTATATATCACTCTGCAGTATGCTTTTTGAGGTGTTTTTTTAAGATTTATCCATGTTGGTATGTGTGTGTCTGATTTAATTCCAAACTATTTTAATTATTCTTAAATGATAATAGAAAGGGCAAATTCCCCGTCTCATTCTTCAGAATTGACTTGGCTGTTCTCTTTCATGTTAACTTTAGGATCAACTTTCGTGAAAAACACTGGAGATTTTGACTGAAATTGTATTAAACGTAAACACTAATTCTGAGAATATTATGACCTTATAATGTTGAATAAATGCTTAAGTATGTTATTGACTAATATAGTGTATTTCTCTGTATATGTATGCTTCATTCCAGTCTTTTGTAGGTTATATACTTGTGCTATACCAGTATGCTGTGTATATTTGAAAAGAGTCACAAAATAACAAATATTTTAAAAAAGACAAAAATAAATAGAAATTTTTATAGTTTCATCCATATTCCACTTCATAGATAATTAGGAGATTCAGTATTATCCTCTTCGTGTTTTATTTTTTATGCTTTCCTTTTCTGACACACTGTTTATTCTGCTCCTCTGACGTGATGCAGACATGAGAGAAAGAAATCAGAGAATACTAAACAGCTACCGCCTCCTCACAGACTCCTAAGTGGATGGAGAAAAGCCCCTGGAGAAATAAAAAGTAGTATATGGGAGTGTCAGTATCTTTCTGATATTGTCTGCTTTCAGCCATCCTCTGACATCAGCAGTAACATCCCCTGTGCACTCTCTTCAGAATACAGCTGATTTTCTGCCAGTTCCTTGTCACTGCACTGTTATACCCACTTGTGAATGATCTTTAGCCAAATGTTACTTGTGTATTACATGAGTTAGAATTGACTTGACAGCAATAGGTTTTTGTTTTTTTGGATACAAATAGTATTGTTCACTAACTTTTGCACTCTGTTGAATCTCCTTTCTTTGGAAGGGATACAAGTATGGACGTCTTCCAGTTGGCCAGATAGCTGTCTTCCATATTGCGTGATGTAGATGCGTTAGCTTTCCAGCACTGCATGCATTTGTGGAAACATCGTGGTTGGTGTTCAGTTAATTCCTGGAACCTTGTTTTCACCAAAACTTTTAATACAGCTTGACATTCTTCTTGTAGTACCATCAGTTCTTGATGCTACCTCATGAAACGGTTGAACATCAACCATTTCTTTTTGGTACAATGACTCTTATTTCATCTTCTTTTGATGCTTCCTAAGACATGTAATATTTTCCCTATAGAATATTTCAGTACTACAACTGGAAGCTTGTTTTTTTGCTCAGTTCTTTCTGCTTGAGAAATGCCATGCATGTTCTTCCCTTTTGATTTTCTGTAGCCAAACTTTTGCACATTTCATTATAATACTTGATCTTCTCAAGTATTGGCTCTTCTGTTTAGCTCTTTTGTTTCATCATTTCTTCCTTTCTTGTTAGCTACTGTATATTCAAGAGCAAGATTCAGAGTCTCTACTGGTATCCATTTTGGTCTTTCATTCTTTTTAATAATCTTTTCTTCATGTATGATCCCTTTGATGTCATTCCACAACTCATCGGGTCTTCAGTCGTTAATGTTGAATGCCTCATATCTGATGGTCTCTAAATTCAGGTGATAAATACTCAGGGTCATACTGTGGATTTCCAAGTTTTTCCAACTTGAACTTGCGTATGAGCAATTGATGATATGGTCCACAGTCCATAATAGAAAGATATTTACCTATGTTTTATTGACTGTGTAGAGTCACTTGACTGTGTGGATCGTAACAAATTATGAATAACATTGCAAAAAATGGGAATTCCAGAACACTTACTTGTGCTCATAAGAAACCAGGTGCTCCTTGGAAGCACTATGGGACAGTTCTACTTCATTCTGTAGGGTCACTGTGGGTCAGAATCAACTGGACAGCAGCGAATTTGGCTTTCATTCCTTAATTTAGTATAGAAACCTTAAAGTAGAGTGCCTGAGTTTTATTTATGTGGTGAATTTCCTTACTACTGTATTTTATCTGAGCTAAGATGTGGTATTGTGTTTTAAGTTTTATTATCTGAATGGAAATGTATCTTACAGTTGGATGAGTGGGTGGGTGGGTGGGTGAATGGATGAATGGATATTGTAGATAGATAGATAGATATTGACATTTTCTTTTTGCGATAGTGTCCACTGGGCTGATACTCAGCTGGTGAGCAGTGGTATGAATACTGGCTGGCCTGTGCCCTTCTGTGTAGTCAGCACCTATGCCATATTGGTTGTGAGCAGTTTTGAGTATCAGAAAATGTTTGTTTTCTTCCCTCTCACTTTCTAAACATCTATTTTTAGATTGGATGCTTTCTTAGGATTTATAGTCTCCATTCCAAACTTCAGTCAGTGAATTCCGATGCTAAGTCATCGCTGTTAGGCCTAGAGTTCCATCTTCATGGAGGTACCAGCTATGGTCGAGGAATCAGAGTCTTGCCAGAAAGCAACTCAGATGTGGATCAACTGAAGAAGTAAGCAGATTATGTACCTGTTCAAAAAAATATAAATACGGTGTCCATTAGGCTGGTTTCCAGGAAGACATTTCTCCTGCTTCAGGGGGAAGGAGGACTGATACGTGCCTTGTAGTTGATCCTTGTATGTCTTTCCATGTTGTTAGCTCTGTTTTTTAATAGGTGAACCAGGTGAAACAAATCGAGTGATTGTCATTTCAGGCAGAAAATTAGTAACAGAGCCAAGATTATAGTCTAAATTTTCTAGCAGTTAGTGACTGCATGTATACTCTCATGCTTTCTTCTGTCCTTTGCCACACTCTCCATGTCCAGCACCAACAGGGGGAAGTGGAGCTTAGCTGAAGTTGGAAAACTTGACACATATTAGGATTCCAAAAAGGTTTCATCCTTCCATGAGATTCATATTAGGATTCCAAAAAGGTTTCATCCTTCCATGAGATTCTGCCTGTAACGGAGTAGATAGGTAGCTCTAAAAAGGGTATCATATTTTTCAGACCTTTGTATGTGCCCAGAAAGTCATGTAATACCTTAAGCCTTGCTGTAAATCCAGTTTTCCTTTTCTTGTAGTAGTCTAGTGAACTGTGTACAGAAAATTTTTGACTAGTGTCCTAGAGAAATACAAGTAAATCTTCTGTATGCCTTTAAAGAGATATAGAAAGCATATTGTTCAGTAGATTGAAATGAAACAATACATTTTGACTTGTTGAAGTCGGTATGACTACTAAAACCAACTTTATAAATAATCCTTCATTTAATAGTCATATCAGTTTCCCTGCTTTATGACTCATATTGCCATATGCAGTAGCATACTTTTTCACGTCCTTGAATGTACACAGTGACGACTGTCCTGACTTAGAATGTCATTCATTAAATCCCCAGCGTATTTTTGTTTGCCATATTTCCTCATTCTGCTCACTTCCTGGTGGTGTAAATGATTAAGCACTCAGCTGCTAGCTAGAGGTTTAGCAGTTCGAACCCACCCTGCTGCTTAGAGAGAGGAAGACCTGGCAGTCTGCTTTTGTGAAGACCGCAGTCTTGAAGACCCTGTGAGGCAGTTCTGCTCTGTCACGTGGAGTCACTCTGAGTAAAATCAGTATGACCGCACCCAGCAGCAACTCTTTTGTTTATGTCTTGCTAGACTCAGTTTTTAACTTTTGGGAAGCCGTGGACCCCTCAGATAATGTAATAAAGCTTATAGACCCTCTGTTGAAGAATATACATACAAAATGTTGTGTACAGTCTTTGTGAGTTCTTAGGTTCTCTGGATAGAGGCAAACTGACTACCTTTGTGTGTAATTTAAAATTACACTCTTTGTATTACAGGGTTTTAGAATCTGTCGATTGGACAGCTGTTCAGCATTTAGAAGGTGTCCATGTGTCACAATGTGATGACAGCCTTCCCACCATGTCAAGTAAGGACGATTTTTAACATTGTCGTGTAGTCCCTGCTAAGTATAGTGGCTTTATCAACCATAGCATAATGCTTTTTTTCAATGTCTTATTCTTTATTACTTTGTTTTCTTGTTTTGGGGGTTTTTGTTTTTTGCTAAACCCATGATCTTTGAATAGAAAAGCCGTAAGTTTATGTGTCTTCTACAAAGGTTATCCTGACTACTCCTTAATTACATAATTGTTACTGTCAAATTGTGGTTCTCGTGTTTCCTGATTTGTAGTATGTATGGTATGTATGAATCATTCTCTGCGTGTGTGTGTGTAGATAAAAAAGCAAAACCCATTACCACTGTGTTGTTTTCAACTCACAGAGCTGGTGGATTCAAACAGCCAACCAAATTGCCAACATTTTGGTTAGCAGCCAGGTGTGGAACCACTGTGTCCTCAGGGCTCTGTGTAACCCCATTGCCATCAAGCAACCTGCCTTATGGAGCAGAACCATCTCATAGAGCTTCCAAGGAGCACCTGGTGGATTTGAATAGCAGATATTTTGGTTAGCAACTGTAGCACTTAACCACTGTGCCATAAGGGTTTCCAGCGCTCTGTATATACGTTTGTATATGTATGTATGTATGTGTATGTGTGTTTGTATGTCTGTGTGTGTTTATAAATGAAATGCTCTGCCTCCAGGTTCACAGCTAATGGTAGTCTCAAACTGCCCAACTTTATGTTAGCAGTTGATTGTTGTAACCACTGTGCCATAGGGCTCCTGTATGTGTGTATATGTGTATATGTATATGTGTATGTATGCATGCATGCACATTTATTTTTTTTGATTCAGTATTAATTTCCTAAGTGACTATTTTATTAATTGCTTTCCAAAAGTAGTAAAGGTTATTTTTAATGTTTCATTTCAAATGCCCCAAGTATTTTTTTCTGTAGAATTATATTAGATATATATATAGTTCCTGGTTTTGTTGAATTAACCAAGTAGTTAATCACAAGATGTTAATAATTGATACTAGGCATATTATTGGCTACTTGTGTGGATGACTATTAAACTTTAGTTTTCAAATTCTAAATAAGCAGGATTTTTTGCTTAACTATCTTTTGTCTAGAAACCCTGGTGGTGGTGTAGTGCTAGGTGCTGCAGCTGCTAACCAGAAGCTCAGCAGTTTGGATCTGCCAGGTGCTCCTTGGAAACTGTGTGGGGCAGTTCTGCTCTGTCCTACAGGGCTGCTGTGAGTCAGAATCGACTCAATGGCAGTTGTTTTGGTTGGACTTGGTTTTATATTTTGTCTGAAAATCTATGTACATTCTGGAACTTACAATTTAGTTATTTCTCTCTCATGTTTTCTTTTTTATCTACTTGAATGCAAAAAACTCATGAGTGTTTGTTTACTCACTTTCTTTACCAGTAATGATGAGCATGAAAATTAAAATGTAGGTGAGTACTTTGTAGATGCCTACCTGCATTGTTATTTAATCCAAATGAACAGTCCTATGAAGTTGGTATTTTTAGTTCTCTTTTAGAGAAAGAAAAACTACAGCTTTGAGATGGTAGAGGTCGAGTCAGTTGCCCAGGGTAACTCAGCTGTTACCTGATGACAAAGCCAATCAGATCCAGATGCAGGCTACTTGATTTTTCTGTATGTATAGTGAACTTATTTTTTTGTTCTCTCCGTGTAACATCTTCCACACTTTCTTAATGTTAGTGCTTTAGCCTCATCAAGTATGACTTGAACTGCCGTTAGGAGGCCAATTTAGTTCAATGACAACCATTTGGAGATGATTTAATTTGTAATTACTCCTTTTTCTATTTTCTTTTCTCCTTTTAAAATAATTCTTTTATTATTTTCAAATTAGGAGAGTAATCTATGTCTGATACCAAGTTCAGTAACTTTTTATGTCGTCTTACAGCCACACTCCCTGAGGGGATGAATATTATCAGTGTAATGTGATTCCTTCAACAATTTCATACTTATACAAATAGGTACTGATACATAAACAGGTAATGTCTTTTCCCTCTTTTAAAATTTTTTATGCACATGGAACCGTAGTATGCCAGCCAGCCAAGTATAGCAGTTGCTTTTTTAAAAATAATGTGTTCTGCACCTCTTTGTAGGATAAATCATATAGGTAAAAACTCCTTTTTTATAAAATTATTTAGAACCACTCTTCATTTGATAGACAAATAGGTTTTTCCACTTTTTTTGGTTATAAGTAATGCTTCAATAAATATCCTTGAAGATAGGTACTTTCATGCTTTTGTTTGTCTAAAATAAACTCCTGAAAGTGGAGTTGATGGATCAGAGGGTAGGCACCTCTTGGATTTTAATAGGTGCTGCCAGATTATTTGATGGATAGGTCATAAAAATTCATATCCAAATAGCATTGTAGCAAAATGTCTTGTTCTCACCCTGAGCAGTTTCAAATACTCAGAGTTTATACAATTTTTGACAATTTGGCAGGTAAAAAATACTTTATTTCCTGCTTGAAAAGTTGAAAATTGTAGAATTATTGACCCTTTTTAATTTTTTTTTTTCCAGTTGTCTGCTCTTACTGTTTCCTTTCCTTGTATATTCTGTGTGCTGATTATTAATGGGTGCCTGCAGCTGTGTCTTCTCATTTTGAGTGGTGCCACATCAGCAGATGAAGGTCCTATAAGCTGTCCTCCATCCATGTCATTTAGGGGAACTCTGTTTCAAGTGCCTTCCAAATGGAGGGGCTCGTCTTCCAGCACTGTGTCAGTGTTCCCCTGCTATTGATAACTTTGTCCTTAATCATTTTTTTTTTTTTTTAAAAAAAAAGATCAATAGGTCTTTCTTCCTTAATCATTATATCGATTAATAGTGGGAACATAGAATGCATGAACAATGAATCCAGAAAAACTGGAAGTTGTCAAAAATGAAATGGACTGCTTGAAAGTTATATCCTAGGAATCAGTGAGCTGAAATGGACTGATGGTAGCCATTTCGGTTTGGACAGTCATATAGTCTCCTCTGCCAGAAATGACAAATGGAAGAGAAACAGTATCACATTCATTGTCAAAAAGAACATTTCAAGATCTCTCCTAAAGTACAGTGTTGTCAGTAACAAGATAGTATTCACATGCCTACCAGGAAGACCAGTTAATACAGTGATTAAAATTTATGAACCACTAATGTCTCACATGAGAAAATTGAAGGTTTTTATGAACTTCCGCCATCTGGGATTGATCAAACATGCAATCAGGATGCGTTTATAATTACTGCTGATGGGAATGCTAATTTTCAAACAAAAAATCAGTAGTTGGAAAGTATGGACAGTACTAGAGATCACATGATAGAATTTTCTGAGACCAATGAATTACACACTGGAAAAACCTTTCTTTTAGCAACATAGATGGAGACTAATATGTGGACCTTGCTGGATGGGATGCGCAGGTATCAACTTGAGTATGTATGTGGAAAGAGGTGATACAGAAGCTCAGTATCATCAGTTAAAATAAGGCCAGAGGACAAAATGCAAAACACATCATCAGTTGCTCATATGCAAGATGAAATTGAAACTGAAGAAAGTTAAAAAAACAAGTCCGCCAGAGCAAAAGTGCCACTGAGTGTGTCCCACCAGAATCGAGAAACTATCTCAAGAATATATTTTACACATTGATCACAAATGATCAAAGTCCAAATGAGCTGTAGGATGAGATCAAGGACATCATATATGAAGAAAGCAAAGAGTCACTGTTTAAAAACAAAGAAATAACCAGAATTTAAGAAGAGACTCTGAAGCATGCTCTTGAACTTAGAGTAGCTAAAGTCAGTGGAAGAAATGATGAAGGAAAAGAACTGAAGAGAAGATTTCAAAGGGTGGCTCAAGAAGACAAAGTAGAGTAGTATTATGAAATGTGCAAAGAGCTGGAGTCAGAAAACCAAAAAGAAGAATACATTAGGCGTCTTTCAAGATGAAGGAATTGAAGAAAAGATTCAAACACTGAGTTGCAGTTTTGAAGGATTCAGTGAGCAAAATAAACAACTCAAGAAACATCAAAAGAAAGATGGAAGAAATGCACACTCACTTCATGAAAAAGAATAGGTGACTTTTGACTGTTTCAGAAGTTAGCATGTGATGAAGAAGTGATAGTACTAAAGGAAAGTGTTCCAGCTATGCAGAAACTGGAAGCAAAAAACAAGGCTCCGGAAGATGAAGGAATATCAGCTGAGGTATTTTCCACAAATGTATGCAACACCGGAAGTGCTTATGTATGCTAAGATTTTTGGAAGACAGCCACCTGGCCAACCAACTGAAAGACATCTAAATTTTTCTCCATTCTAAAGAAAAGTGATCCCACCAAATGTGAAAATTACTGAATAATATTGTTAATATTATATACAAGTAAAATTTTACTGAAGATAATTCAAAAATCCTTGTAGCAGTACTTCAGCAGGGAATGGCCAGTAATTCAAGCCAGATTCAGAAGAGTACATGTCATGAGGGATATCACTGCTGATGTCAGGTGGATCTTGGCTGAAAGCTGAGGATACAAGATAGATGTTTACTTGTGTTTTATTCACTGTGCAAAAGCATGCAGCTGTGTAGATCATGACAAATTACAGATAATATTGCAAAGAATGTGAATTCTAGAACTCTTAATGTTTGTAGAACCTTTGTGCAGACTAAGAATCTGCCATTGGAATAGAACAAGGTTTAAAATCAGGAAAAGTATGTTTAAGGCTTATATTCTTCTACTGAACTTATTCAGTCTGTGTGCTGAGTAATTATCTGAGAAGCTGCACTGTATGATTAAGAATGTAGAGGAGGAGTTGGAGAAAGACTCCTAAATAGTCTGCAATATGTGGGAGACACAGTGTTGCTTGGCGAAAGCAAAGAGGACCTCAGGTACTTAACGATGACAATCAAAGACCACAGCCTTCTGTGTGGATTACACTTCAACATAAAAGAACACGAAAATCCTCACAACTGGACCAGATCATAAGCAACATCGTGATGAACAGAGAAAAGATTGAAGTTGTCAAGGATTTCATTTCATTTGGATCCACAATCTACAATGGAAGCAGCAGTTAACAAATCAAGTATAGGGTAAATCTGCTACAAAAGCCCCTGTTTAAGTGTTCAAAAGTAAAAGTGTGACTTTGAGGACTAAGATGTGTCTAACCGAAGCCATGATTATTTTCGGTTGCCTCATGTGCATGTGGAGACTCAACAGTGAATAGGGAAGACCAGAAAAGAATTGATGCCTTTGGATTACAGTATCGAGGAAGAATATTGAATATACCGTGAGCTGCCAGAAGAATGAGAAAATCTGCTCTGGAAGTGGCACAACCAAAGTGCTCCTTAGAGCTGATGCTGGCAAGACTTTGACTCACGTATCTTGGGCATAATAAGAGGAGGGACCTGTCCCTGGTGAAGGACACTGTTTTAGTCAGCTAGGGCTACTCTAACAGAAATACCAGAGTGGATGGCTTTAACAAAGGAAGATTTCTTCTTACACAGTCTGGTAGGCTACAAGTCCATATTCAGGGTGTCTGCTCCAGGGGAAGGCTTTCCAAACTCTTGTCAGCTCTGGAGGAGCATCAGTCTTTGTCCAGGGAGCATCTTGGCACAGGAACCTCAGGTCTGAAGGACACACTCTTCTCCCGATGCTGCTTTCTTGATGGTGTCAGGTTCCCAATTCTCTGCCTGCTTCTCTGTCCTTTTATCTCTGGTAGGATGAAAGGATTAAGGGTGGGGCAGGCCATACTCCACAGAAACTCCCTTTACAGTGGAGCAGGAAGGTGATCCTATGAAGGGATTTACAGCCCCACCCTAATCCTTTAACATACAGCACAGGAAAACCACAGAATGGAGGGCAGTCACAAGATACTGGGAATCATGGCCCAGCCTCATGGCTACACCTATTTTGGGGGGGACACAATTCAATCCATGACAGACACCATCCTTGGTAAAGTCGAAGGTCACTGAAAACGAGGAAGGCCCTCAGTGAGTTGATTGACACAGTGGCTGCAAGAATTGGCACAAGCATAGCCACATTGGGAGGACGCCACAGGACCAGGGAGTGTTTCATCCTGTTGTTCTGTATAGGGTCACTGTAAGTTGGAACCAGCTAAACAGTGCTTAACAATGGCAGCAACCCCTTCTGACTGGATTTTCTGTTTGTTTTTTAAATTTTTTTGTCTGTTTCTGGCGTACTATTAAATATATGTATTTCATAAACATTCTTTCATTTTCTCATTATGTAACTACTTTTCAGATGTCTTTCATTGAATCTATTTCATGATGTAATGGCAAAGTATAATTTAATAAATCATACATTTTTCTCTGAAGCCATGCCTTAGCAGCTCGAGATGTCCTTTTGAGTCCTCTGCCTGTCTGTTCTGCTGTTTATCAGCCGTGTAGTGAAAGAATGATTACTAGTATACATGTCTGCATGTAATGCCACAGGGACTGTAGAAGCAAGGTGTACTGTTATATATAATAATATAAGCTAATTGTAAAATGTCAGTACTTTTAAAATATTATTAAGGGTGTTGTAAATTTATTCCTTTTCTTGTTTAGAGTAAAACCCTATTATATGATGTTCATCAAGCCACTCTGTTAAATATGCTGAAGGTTTATTTTTTATATACCTCTTGCTTTATTTCCTTCACAGTGTATTTTTCCAGCATAACAAAATTTCCAAATACTGAGAAAAGTTGAAACAATTAAATGGTGAACCCATTTTACTTCAGTATTTATGGTGTTTGCTTTGGCATGCATTCATCTCTCTTTCCTTCTTTCATCCATCTTGCTTTTTGATGCATTGCAAAATACATTACAGATGTCAGTGCACTTCTTTCTGATTACTTCCATGTGGGCACCATTAACTAGAGTTTTTTTTTTTTTTTTTTAGTTGTTTTGGTTGTTATATTTTGAGGTAAAATTGCATGCAATGAAATGGACACCTTAAGTGTACTGTTCTGTGAGTTTTCACTAATATGTAAACCTGTGTAATTCAGATCCTTCCCAGGATACAGAACATGGCCATCCCCACAGAAAGCTCCCAGACATAGCTTCCTAGTCAGTTCTCACCCTCATCTCTATCCCCAAAGCATCCAGCGTTCTAAGTTTTTTCACCATAGATTGTTTTACCTTTTTGGAACTTCAAGTAAAGGGATCTCACATTATGTACTCTTGTATATGCTGCATGTTTTTGAGATTCATCCATGTTTTTACATATGTCAGTGGCTTTTTGCTTGGTGTTGTGACGTAAGCTAGGCCTTTTTTTAAGATGAATTTCTGGTTACTGTGGCACCATTTGTTGAAAATATTTCCTTCTCTGATTAGACTTATGACGGCACTTGGCTGGCTTGGCTGATTAGACAGCTTTGTCAGAAGTCAAATGACTATATAAATGTGAGTTTACTCTGGGCTTTGTGTTCAGTTCTGTTGATCTGTTTGTCAGCCTTTATTCTAGTAGTTGCCTGGATTACTTGAGCTTTATAGTAAGTCTTGGAGTCATGTGTGTCCTCCAATTTTATTGTCCTTTTTCAGGGTTATATTCCAGGTTCTTTCCATTTCCATTTAAGAGAGAATCTACTTGTTATTTTCTACAACAGGGCCTCTGGAATTTTCACTGTCATTGCATTGAATCTGCCAGTCAGTTTGGGAAAAATTGGTATCTTAACAATGTTGAACCTTCCAGTCTGTGAACAAAGCATATTTCACCATTCATTGAAATTACCTTAGCAATATGTCAGAAGTTTTATTGCTGCATCAGATTTTTCAGTGGATGTGGACACTTGTGTATAATTTTTCTTCTCTTCCTATAGGCTCTGGATCAGTATCCCTGTATGAGGTAGAAAGATGTCAGCAGCTATCTGCTACAAGTAAGAACGTCTAGCATTTTTGAAATACCTGCATATTTGTATAAATGTTAACTAATTCCTAAGATATTCATGAAGCAGAAGTATGATGATATATATTTTTTCAGTTTGGTTTCTTCTGCTCTCTAGGTCTGTACTGCCATAAAATGGAACTCGTAACAATACAAATTATACAGTGAATACATATTTTAAGACAAGTGTCTTCAAGGTTTATGAAATATATTACACCATTTAGCAGTGCAACAGGAGTTATTTTTTGTTTGAGGATATACATTCTCATATTGTGTTAGTTTGATTCAATTTCTACTTTACATTGAGTATAATAGCAGTATGTCCCCAAAAGGAGCTCCTTACAATTTGCTCCAAAGCTTTTGTTTAGCATTAGTAATGATAGTATCTCTGTCAGATTCCCTTCTCCTGTTACTTCAGCTATGTTAAAATATTTTGAGAGGAATGTGTGTTAAGCACCAGTCTGTTGAGTAATAAACTCTTGTAAAAGTATGAGTTTCTCACTGTTGGAGAGAGGAAGTGTAGATACAGACAAAGGGGAAGACTAGAAAGTAGCTGACTGTGTTGAGTTAGAGTTGGAGGTGCCAGTGTGTACTCGTGGTTTTATAAGTAGGTATAAAAATAGATACAGATGTGTGTTTGTGTGTCTGGGTACATTCATGCACATTCACATTCATACACATGCAAGCATATGTATGTGTAGGCATGAATGTGCATGTATATATTCTAGCTCCATCTGTTAGAAGAGGAAGAAGCGGTGGCATCTGAGTAGCAGTGAGCACATCTAGCACACAAACCTTGTTTTCTCTATTGGAGACCCACCTGAAAAGACTCAGGGGTCCTTCCAGCGACAGCAGATTTCAGGAGTTGGGACA
Source organism: Heterohyrax brucei (assembly GCA_028571685.1). Classification (NCBI taxonomy): domain Eukaryota; kingdom Metazoa; phylum Chordata; class Mammalia; order Hyracoidea; family Procaviidae; genus Heterohyrax; species Heterohyrax brucei. Next base: position 24,957,435 of record CM053147.1, read on the forward strand.
GGGGTCTTGACAGATGAGTCTGGAACGTTGTCCCAAAAAATAAGAAAGTTCTCCTGTTGCATGGCATAGGTGCCAGCTTGGAGGGATTCCCACTGGATGAATCTGAGAGAATTTGAGCTTTAAAACATACAATAATGGGTCAGAACTAATTGAATAAAGTAAGAATCTGTGAGTCCATGTTGGTACTAAATAAAAAACATATCAAACAAGGTTGAATAAGAAGCTTTTCCTTGTACTAGAACGGCAACTAATGATTGAAAAGGCATAATCAAATTGGAGAAATCACCATTTTGGAACCGTGATAGTGAGTAATAATTGATGTAGTTGAGAATCATCCAGGGATCCCAGCGAGTGGGAGAACTTTTGATGAAGGATGGAATGTGTACATTGCTGAGAGCACTTTCTTATCCATTATGTGGGAGAGGAAGTAAGTTTATGCTGGAGAAACCTGGTGAACACTCTCCTATCAAATAATCAAAGTTAACGTCACAGATAGTATTGTATGCTTCTGGATGTGATGCACTAGGATGGACATGGTATCATTTATGTAGCATTCCTGCCAGAAATGCACAGCCGGAATCTGATTATGTAGAAAAGCAGGCAAAGCCAAATTAGAGTTCATTCTACAGAATGCTGTATTTTTACACAAATAATACACATCTTCTGTGTTCGTTTGCCAGCCACATACGTCCTCTGCAAGGTATCTCCCTAAGTGTGCTGTGCTGTTTTGTTGTTTTTCTTTTTTTACCTCTTTTACAGAAACATGTAAAAAAAAAATTGGCATAGCAGACCTAAGAACATATCACCTGGAGAGAAGGCACAAATTATTTGGGTAAAAATACGCATCATAAAATGCATGCATTTTTACAGTGTTATGGAAGATAAAAGCTGAGGAAACATTCTACATTAAATGAGTCCAGAGAGACCTAAAAATTAAATGCAGTGTGTGATCTAGGATTAGATCTTGGACCTGAAACTAAAATGAATGTTAATGAGAACATATGGAAATAATTAGAGAACGTTGAATGTCTGTTGCTTAGATGATTGTACACCTCAATGTTAAATGTCCTGCTTCTTAAAATTGCATTGCAGTTGTGTCACTGAGTTTGTTTTTGTTTCGCTCTTGTGGAATATATGTTGATGTTTTCTAAGGATATAAGAACATGATGTCTGAAAATTCTTAGATTACTGTAATACACATATTAACATGGAGACAGTGAGAAATATGGCACAATATTAACAAGTGGTGAAGCGTGGTGAAGTGGTGAAGGGTACCCATGAGAACTTTGAGTATTCTTGCCGTTTTTAAGTTTGAAAATATTTTAAACCAGGAAGTTAAAAATTTTTTCTCTTATATTATTTTAATAAGGGAAACTACTTCTAGTAAATAGTATTGTACATTAAGCTGATCAGGTCTGCCTGTGATCTTTTAATTTAAAAACAGAACAAAAAAATACATAATTGACTATAAAATCTTAACTATGTGCTCCCTTAAAAGAAAGTTTATTCAGCAAAGATGTGGTTGGATTAAAGCAAGATACAGAAAGGAGTAGTACTAAACCCCTGGGGATTCATAAGGTGTATGCCCCCGTTTCCCCGTTTCATGTTCTGAAACATAGGTGTTCAACTAGAACGTCTGGTAGTTGTGGTGAGGACTGCTGCTGTAGTTACGGGTTGCCAAAACATTTTGTACTTAGCCTGGAACACACTGGCCAATGCTTTCTCAGGCCTTCTTTCCAAAATGAGCTGAGGAGATCCGTTTTACTGTTTCTTAGGTAATTGCTCCGAATACTGCTTTTGTTGAATCTATATCCCACTGTGACTTCCCTTCCTTCCTGCTTCTCCACCAGCTCATCCCTCCATGACACAGAATCAGCTTTCTCCTCTTGTGCCGTTGGAGGTTCTGAGGGTTCCCAAACCTTTAACCACTCAGATACTGACCAAGATCCTTTGGAGGCTTGAATCCCCCTGATGTACCTTGGACAAAGACCTCACAACCTACTTAGTAAAGAGGACAGACAGCCATTGGCATGACTTTGGGGTGCAGTTCTACTCTGAAACACATGGGGGCCTCATGAGTAGGAATCAGCCCCTTGGCATCTGAGTTGAGCATTTTTATAACTACTTCGTTCCTCAACAATCTATGATTCTAAAAACAATAGTGCAATAGACAGTTAACTACTGTGAAATAACACGATCCTGTCTGATGTATTCTTTAGCTGAGATATGTTTTGTTGTCTTCTTTGTAGCAAATTCCCATCAGAATCTAAGTAAACTGTGCCTAATAGATAGCTAAGAGAGTAGTAATTTAGTGAATATTGTTTAATGTTTTGTAATTTAATTAGCATATTAGTTTTTTTACTTGATTAAGTAAACCTTGCTGTTTTCCCTAAGCTAGCCAGGAAATCACCATTTTTGCCATTTATAAAACCTTTTTTATATTTTCTGGGCAATATTTCTTGTCCAGATTATCATTTGTTCAGTAGACATTTGGTAAGCATCTGCTCTTGGGCCTGATGTCATGCTGGTGAACCTTGAGTACGTCAGGGAATAAAGACACCACCCTTGCCGTCATGGAGCAGACAGTTAATACAGCTTAAAGTAATTAGATTCTATTGGGTATATTTGCTTGAGGGGATTCACATCATGAATTTTCTCATGAGTTTTGTGAATAATTCTGATTTCATCTAAAAACTCTTTCCAGTACTTACAGATCACCAATATTTGGAGAAAACCCCACTGTGTGCCATTTTGAAACACACAGCCCCTCAGCAGTACCGCATCCGAGCGAAGCTGAGGTCGTACAGGCCCAGGAGACTGTTTCAGTCAGTTAAGCTTTATTGTCCTGAATGTCATACACTGTAAGTATTTTCTGTAATAGAGCAGAATATGTGTGTGTGGTGGTTCTGGGTCATGAGTTGATTCTGACTTGTAGCAGCCCTGTACAGTGGAGTAGAACTGCCCCGTGGGGTTTCCCAGGCTCTGACACTTACAGAGCAGGTCGCCAAGTCTTCTCTTCTGCAGAGTTGCTGGGGCCTTCCACCCTTTGGTTAGAAACCCGGAGCCTGACCGTGGCCCTGTTGGGACTTCCTATGTGTAGGTGGTATAGATGCTTGATTTTAAATAGCTCCTGGAGTAAATTGTGACTTTGTGTTTCATATTTTGAAAGGATGATAAAAACTGTTAAGGGAAAGTACTGCATTCTTGGAAAGTAAATCTTCGGGGGTTTTCTCAGTAAAAATAAGTAATAAGTGAGAGTGGGTACTGTTTTCACAGCTGAAATTCAGCTTAGTAGCACTGATACAGGTAAATGAAAAATAATAAATTATGGAAATATTTGGGAGGTTAATTTCCCTTTGGTAATTGAGAGTATCTCAGTACCTCAAGGTGTTTATTCCAAACATCAGTTGTTACATAAATGCACAAATAAATGGATATAGAATAATAGAATTAAAGTATGTTTTACTCAGGACTGGTAGTGCACTGGTTAAGAGCCTGAGTGTTAAAAGGTCAGCAGTTCGAATCCACCAACTGCTGCTTAGAAAGACTGAGGGGCAGTTCAACTCGGTCCTGCAGGGTCGCTGTGAGCTGGAATTGACTTGACAGCAGTGGGTTTGAGGTTTTTGGTGTGCTTGCGCAGGTCAAGACATAGTCTGAAAATTTTTAATTCCTGTTTATCTTTTTCATGGACTAGGCTTATTTTTCCTCTAAATGTAAAATGATATTTTAGAAAATGTAGCTAATTGATGTGCATGATCAATAACCACATTTCCTCTAACTTTGCATGTATAATTTTAAGTATATAATACAATTCTGTATATTTGTGTATTTGTATGCCTTTATGGATGTGTACCTGTGTGTATTTCTGTCTACACTAATACATAGATTGTTCTCCTGGCCCCTAGGGTCGCTATGAGTCAGATCCGACTCGACGGCACTTGGCTGGCTCTCCATAATATAAACATAATTCTGCTTTCATAATCCATTAAAGCCATTGCAGTCTAGTTGATTTGTGTCGCTGCCTAACTGTCCGCCGGCGGAAAGAAGACAGGACACACGGATACGAGCCGCCTTGCTGGTTGCTGACTTTATTCTTCTCTCTTATTATTCTTCTCCTCTCCTGGTGTCTGCTCAATTTATACCCTAGATTCCTCCAATCCTCATGTGCCACGCTCTCCAAGATGAAGGCCCACGATAGGCTAGCGGGAAGCCACTGCCCACAGGCATGTGCCATGAAAGCCCTAGGTCTGGTAAACAAGGGTGTGGTTGGGGTGCTGTTCTGGCCCTGGGCGCCATCTTGGGCCATCATGTCCCACTTACCACATCTCCCCTTTTTTGTTTACATAAACCGAGAAGGTGCCTGTCTTGGGTCCTCTTCGGCTAGGATGCTCCTTACCCGTCATGGGGATACCTCACAGCTTGGTGAGGCCCCTGTCTTAGGTTGGTAGCACCCCCAGAAGGGGTTGCCCGTCTTTGACTACCCTTCTAACATGCTGAGCCAGACGCTTGCCAAGGGCTGTTCATCTTGCACAGCTGCAATGGCCTGTATAATCAGGGCCTGTTCCCATCGTTGCTGTCGGGAGGCGCGCCGGCCAATAAGACATATGGCAAAAATGGCACAGAGGAAAGCTACACTGAGTACCCCAAGTCCCGCCCATTTCTTGATGGTGGAAAACGCTGAGCTCATAAATTTCAGCAGTCCACTGGCAGTGTGAGTATCGACTCGCATGGAGTTGATCGCAACGATGGAGAGTCTGAGCTGTTCCAGAGTCTGCTCTAAATTAGCAGACCAGTTGCCCTGTAGTTCCAAAGAAAGAGACCGAGAGAGGTTAGCAGCTCTAGAGACGTTGCTGAACTGTACGGAGGTGACACACAATCCAGGAAGCCTTTGCTCACAACCCAGCTGTGCCAGCTGGAATGTGCGGCTTCCCACGATATATGGAAGCGCGAGGAGAGGGTGTGAGCATTCACATGAAAATGTTTGTGAAAAGCTTTAGCTTGTTCAGTGGCATTAAGGATGAGAGTGGCTCTAGTGAGGTGATCAGCGGCAGCATCAATAAGCACTTTAAGGCATCAAGTAAATGCCAAGAGGAAGGCTGGTTCCCCATCGCCTCTGGGTTTCACACGGCCTCCTAATCTCCGCAATAAAATAACTTTCCCTTCGCGCCTACTCCCGGGGTCCTACTTACGGTAGCGTTTCACCTCTTTGGGCTCCTTGAAACTTTCCCTTCGCCCCTACTTCCGGGGTCCTACTTACGCTAGCGTTTCACCTCTTCGGGCTCCTTGAAACTTTCCCTTCGCCCCTACTTCCGGGGTCCTACTTACGCTAGTGTTTCACCTCTTCGGGCTCCTTGATTGAAGAGTGGGTCCCCGTACGGGCCACCACTTGTCGCTGCCTAACTGTCCGCTGGCGGAAAGAAGACAGGACACACGGATACGAGCTGCCTTGCTGGTTGCTGACTTTATTCTTCTCTCTTATTATTCTTCTCCTCTCCTGGTGTCTGCTCAATTTATACCCTAGATTCCTCCAATCCTCATGTGCCACGCTCTCCAAGATGAAGGCCCACGATAGGCTAGCGGGAAGCCACTGCCCACAGGCATGCGCCATGAAAGCCCTAGGTCTGGTAAACAAGGGTGTGGTTGGGGTGCTTTTCTGGCCCTGGGCGCCATCTTGGGCCATCATGTCCCGCTTACCACAGATTTGGACTCACAGTGACCCTGTGTTTCATTATTTTGCTAATCAGATCTTAAATAAAATATGAAAGACATGTCTTCTACCCACCCAAGCTTGAAATGGTAATTGGGATCAAAATAAACCATTCTTGAGATACTGTCAGATTTTGGTTCAACAAATTATGTAAAAGACAGCTCTTTAAATCCGAACCCCTCGTGATGATTTGTTTTTTAAACAAACCTTTTCACGGAGGTTAAGATATGTTTTAAGGCTACACTGCTTTGACCAGAGTGTAGATCTTTTGATTCCAGATAGTCTTCCACAGGACTTTTTAAAATTATTATTTCATATTAAAGGCAGTTGAAATGAATAGTAATTGTTAAAGTAGGCACCTTGTGGAAGTGACATTACCTGGGTGTCATGTGGATATTTAACTGGAGTAAAGACCAGGAACTGTTGCGTTTTTAACTCCTCCTGGGAAGTTTGACGTGACAGAGAACGCCAGGTCCTACTGATAGGTTGCAGTGTACTGTCACCAGGAATGGGCTCACTTTCCTTGGTTTCAAGTTCTGTTGCTTCAACTGTTACTCTTTTTGTGTTTATATAATCTCTTTTTAAAGAATACTTCTTGGAATACACTATTTTTTAAACTATTGTGAAAGGACATTAATTTCTTAAGACTTTTATTTCTAGAAATAATTATAAGTAATTTTCCTGTCACAGAACCATGGAAGTGTAGTTAAGATGTGGATATGCTTTGTGACAAAGTATCATCAAATATTTACCTACTGAAAAAGAATTATTTAATCTGTAAATTGAACTTTCTCCCTGTATTTTTTTTAAGTACCTGATTTGTAAAAATACCTGGATAATTTGTTAGATTAGAATTCTCACTTACTGAAATTGTTTTCCATTATTTCATTGTCAATAATCTTAGGCAAGAAGTTCCACATGATGGCGATCTGGATATAATTTTGCAAGAAGGTGCAACTAAAACCCCAGACACCAAACTGCAAAACACATCATTATATGATTCTAATGTCTGGACCACTAAAGATCAAGGAGAACGAAAAGTAGCCATTCATTTTGTGAAAAACAATGGTATTCTCCCACTTTCAAATGAATGTCTGATTTTGATAGAAGGTCAGCTTCTTAGAATATTTTTCATTATTTGATTTTATTTGAATACAGGTTTTGTTTATATCTTTTTCTGACTATCATAAAATATATTTTACAGGCAACCTAGTGTATATAAAGTCAAAATGTTGGTAATTTAAATTTCATAAAATGCAGTGAATTTTAGAACCTAGATTCAAATATATGTATTTGCATGTATGTCTGAATTATAGAAATGATACCTTAAAATCAAGCATTTGTATTTATCCTCTTGTGAATCCTTGCATGTGATTTGTCGTATCCAAGCTGATTATCAAGTTGAGTAATAATAAAGATGCTGCTTGCTTATGTACAGTTGTTCTTAAATTGGCCTCTGGATGTCACTGTTGTTTCATAAAAAAGAAAACTAGCCATTGATACCAACATTGTGGAAGGGATTGTTAAAGGTAATGTGACAGGTTTTAAAAGAATGACATTTTATACAGACACACACACACTTGTTAGGTGCCATCGAGTCGTTTCCGACCCGTAGCAATGCTGTGCCACCAGAATGAAACACTGCCCAGTCTTGCTGTCTTTTTCAGGAACATAGCTCTCTTTTGAATACAGTCACAGTGGGCCAGAAAGCACTCCTAGGTGATTTCTGTATATTCATTTGATCTTCACAGTAACCCTTTGTTGTTGGGTACGATACATGCTGTTTATTATAGGTAAGAAAATTGACACACAGGTAATTCTCTTGCCCAGTTACAGGTAGTAAGTGGTAGAATTGAATTGTTCCTGGTTTTTGACATAGTAAGTGATTCTGTGGTGAACTTTGTGTCCCCTTCAGTGAACTGTGATTTTGGTCATAAGGAGGCACTAAGCAAAAGTTATCTAATGACTTGCTAGTAAAGCATATTCCTGTGTGCATGTGCCTTACTGTCATGTGAGACTACCTGTTCTTACTTACTAGTAGGTATTGGCATTTTTATAAACGTGGCTACTTAATGAGGGAAATCTGAGGTCTTAATCCATTGGCAGTATTTTAACCTGTACGTGAGACAGCTGTAAATGGAGGGAGAAAAACAACAACAAAAAGGTAGAATAAGACTATTTGTATGCCCCCAAAATGAAGTCATGGTACCGTCATGTTCTGTTAAGAGCCCTCCTCCTAGGCCAACTCAGTGGATGTCAGGTCGGCCTTAGGGTCCAGCTCTGTTACCTTGCCTCTTAGAGAATTCTGCATGAAAGCCATGCTGGCCTTGTAGGTCCAAAGGGAGCTTGGATGAAGAAGCTCCTCCTTAGACTCCAGTCCTATCTTTAATCACCAGTGAACCCTCAAACTTCAGTCTCATCTACTGTTCCTCAGTTACCGTCTGACCCTCCACCCACAGCAAACTGTGACCCTTTCCCAAGCCCGGCAGGTTTTTCTGTGCCTCTTTGCCATGCCACTGTTATTCTCTCTCCTAAAGAGTTGCGCTCCACTATTTCTGCAAATGTAAGTAAGCTCAGTAATTACCTTTATTCAGTCATCATATCAAATATTTAATGAACACCTACATGTGCTAATCAATTTTCTGATTTGTAGGCCAGATTTAAATGCTTCTTGTTGCTCTGTGCCTTATTGTACACTGTCCATATTTCCAGTAGAGCATTTTTCACCTGTATTATGTATGTGTTTTATTTGTTTCCCATTGACACTGTGAGCTCCCTTAGGACAGGGTGCGTGTGTATTTTACTCTAGGTATCGTTAGTATCTAGCATGGTACAACTGACGTGTAAGTGACTCCTAATAAATAGTATTGAATTAGAAACAGTACATCCAGAGTGTAGCATTTTATCTTACAGAGCTGTTAATGCAAGTTGCGTGAGTTTATTTAGAAGCCTTTTGAGGTTTAAAAGGGTTACATACTAATGTCAACTATTTTATTTTATCATATTTCTGAACATTATAACCAGAACCAAAGGCTCATTGACTGGGATGTTTAGTCCGTGTACATTTAATGTAGTTAATGGTAAGGTAGAATTTACATGTGCCATTTGGCTGTTCGCTTTCTATATGTCTTACATATTTTCCTCTGTTACGTCCTTACTACCTTCAGTGTGTTAAATGGATATTTTCTAGTATAGCGTTTTAGTTCCCTTCTTATTCCTTTTGCCTCTTTTCTCTTTTGTTTTCCTAGTTATTACTCTGGGAATTGTAATAATTTGTAAACAATCTAGTTCAGATAAATAGCAATTTAATAGCTGATAGTAACTCGGCCCCAGTATACCTCCCGTCCTTCTCCTTTGTGGTGTTATTGTCATACAGATTACATTTTTATGTAAATCCATCAACACAGTTTTATATTTGTCTTTTAGATCAGAATAGTGAGAATCTTGGCCATGTTTTGACTCTCAGCTTCATGCTTTTTTGATTATTTAAATCAGAAGGTTCTTGTTATAAAAGAGTTTTTTATAAATTTAGCAATATTATTGTTAGTTTTATAAACCTTGTATTTTACTCAAGTCTCAGCATTTTTCTGTAATGGTGTATTAATGTGCAAGATGCTAACTTTACAAATTATTTTTCACAGTAAATGTGTTGAATCTCAGTTTGTGACTTTACTGCCTTTTTCTGTTGATCCTTTTTGGCTTTTACTGTAACTCCTGTGTTACTTAGTAGGTATGCCATTCTGCTTGAGTTCTAGTTGGATATTTGAAGAGTTTATTTATTTTTAACAGGAGGTACACTCAGTGAGATCTGCAGACTCTCAAACAATTTTCATAGTGTGATTCCTGTGAGATCTGGCGCTGAAGACCTGAGACTCCTGGACCTCTCAGCACCATTCCTTATACAAGGAAACAGGCATCACTATGGGTATGTTTCACACACTAGAAAGTTTTAGGATTAAAAACTGTTTGAGGAATTTTATTTGTATAATTATATCCCACCAGTTAGTATTTGTTCAGTCGACACTTACTGAATACCAACTTAGACCTCTTAGGTTCTTTTGGTTAACATATATTGAATGAGTCTGTACTGGTGTGCTGGATGCAAGGCTACCAATTGTTTGAACCTCAGCTAGAGCAGTACTATTTATTTTCTTTTCACACATTTAGATGCCAGTTAAAAAGAACAGTTCAGAGCTCCTACCTAATAAAATTGGAGTAATTAAATTCTAGGGTTTATGAGCCACTGACTTATAAACTTGTTCTTACAAAGAAATGGAAGATAACAATTTATGAGGAGCTGGATAGATTGGGAAAATTTCCTGACTTGGGAGGAGGGAATGAAAACAAATACTACCAGTTACCCTGGATCTAGTCCCCCTTGAGAACCCTTGGATTACAGGGTACATCTCACTGCACCCGTTTTCTCCCCTTCCTCCTCTAACTAGGAACGCTTGTTACTTGTTGGAGTTGCCATCAGGGTGGCTCAGTGTAACAAAACGGTGCTGGTTCTGCACCATTTTCATGACCGCAGCTCTGTATTAGAAAGTATTATCTTATACTCCATGAAGTATTTTCAGAAGTAAATCTCCAGGCATTTCTTCCTAATCTTAGCCTGGAAACCCTACTGAAACCTTTCCACATGGGTGATCTTTGCTGGTATTTAAAATCCTAGTAGTGGAGCTTGCAGCATAATAGCTACCCACCAGCCACCACAGTGTGACAGGTTGACAGGATGAATGGTGGTTATAACTCATTGTTATAATGTATCTGTCTTGATGTCATTTGAAAAGTTACATGCTGTAATCATATCTCCCTGGTTGTGACTTCTGAAGGCATTAGTAGGCATGCAGAAATTGCTATGGGTTTTGTCCCAAATACAGAATTTCATTAAGTCTCAGCCATAGTGTAGAACTCGTGAGTTTCTTGGTCGAATCCCTGGGTGATAGCTGTTCTTACTCTGAGGCATCTGGTGTCCTTGTCTTAGCCTGGGTTCTGTAAAAGAGCAAAACTAATGAAATATATAGATATAAATATAGAGACTTACTTCTGGGAAATGGCTTGTGCAATTACGGGGGCTGGCCAGTTCCAAATCCGTCAGACAGTTAGTGGGCTGGAAATGTCTGCTGACTCCTGGAGTTGCAGGAGCTGGCAGATCTAAACTCTGCAGGCCAGGTAGCAGGCTGGAGATTTCTGTAGCACTGCAGGATTGCAGGGGCCAGTGAAGCCAAAATCTGTTGGTCAGTCGACAGGCTGGAGATTTCTGTAGCATTGCAGGATTGCAGGGGCCAGCAAATCCAAAACCTGTTGGTCATTCGACAGGCTGGAGACTTTTCCGTGGGCTTCCGTCCTGAGAACTCTAGGTCTGGGGATTAGAAGAGTGTAGCATCAAAAGAGACAGAGAGAATTCATATTCACTTTGCCAGAATATTCACTAATACCTCCAAAGAAATTCCCCTTTCAACTGACTGGCTGACCATATTTTGGAAAGTAATTGTGTTATATTAAGGAAATGCAACCAGTCCAGTGTCTGCCAAACCACTGAAAATCGTAGCCTAGCCAAGCTGACACATAACGTCAGCCATCACAGCTCTTAATTATATCTCTTGTGGGGCTCATGACCTCAAAGTCAGTTTCATCAGTGTTCACCCATTGCTGTCAAGTCAATTCCAACTTACAGCAACTCTGCAATCGCCCCATAGAGTTTCTAAGGTGTCCCTGGTGGATTTGAACCACCGACCTTTTGGTTAGCAGCTGCAGCTCTTAACCACTATGCCACCATCAAGGTTTACCCACTAGTCAATTAAAAAAGTAAAAACCTGTGAATTTCTGTTTTGTTTTGGCTCTTCTTGTTCAGCTTGTGACTTAGACCAGTTAGCTAATTCTGCATATGGTTCAGTTGCTTAATTTTAAAAATGTGAATTATGATAAAACGTGTTCCACTTGGTTGTTGTGGGAATTAAACAAAGTAATGTATTTAGCAGAGCTTTGGGCACATTGTGCAAACTATGTTTAATAACCTTTTCTCCTACAGAAAATTTTGCAGTTGGCTGTAGTTGCTGCTGATTATATTTACTCTTGTACCTTAGTTTCCTTATTAAAATACTTTTGTGTAGACAGTAGTAGTCCTTAATTAGTTCTGTTAGAGATAAAATATTTATGTATTTGAAGAGTAGAAGGGGATAAAAGTGTAATATTTTAATTCAGATGTAGTTTTTCAAGTATATTTTATGATCATCTCTCATAAACATCATCAAGAAAAAAATAAATTACTCATAATTAAAATACGCTTGATGTAAGTAAAGCCAAATCCTTATACTAAGTGCTGTACAATCTTAGTGTGTGGTATAATTTTTTATTTTTGTTACAAAAGACAGTGTTAATATTAGGCAACAGAAACTATTGACCTCTGAGTATATGTTTATTAAAAAGATGAATTATGCAAAATTGTACTAGCGTTGACTGTTTTAGTCAAAAAGATTTTTTCCTAGTGGCTGCATTTAGTTAGGACTTTGGCTGATAAATCTGCACAGGTACATAAAATGAAAGAGCCTTTACAAATTATTTCCTTTAGCTTTTTCAGGGTACCAACTATGGAAATTCAAAGCCAAATCAATTAAGTAGCATAATCTGAACATGGCACTCAGTCTCTTTATTCTCTGTTTAGTATTGTTCGTTCTGTCTGACAGACATGCTGGGTTTCTTATTTGCTGCTAAGTAGAAAGCTTATTTTTTGATAATTCTTTGTCTGAAACAAGGACATTACAATACAGCAGGTGCAATGTGCTTTTATTTAACAGATTTCTTTTTAAGCTGTGCATGTTTTAACAGCAAAAGTGCAGTTACGTTATTTGCAGTAATTAGTGAGTTATAAATTATTTTTAAATATTTGCTTCATTTTTTTTCTTTTATTACAGCTGTAAACAGTGTTCCAGTTTGAAACCAATACAAAATCTGAATTCTCTGGTTGATAAAACGTCATGGGTTCCTTCCGCTGTGGCAGAAGGTTAATACAGTTTGCATATCCTATAATTTTAACTGTACAGTATCTTGCTGATGTGTGTTTCATTATTTTTGAATATAGTAAAACCAGAGCAAAGGCCAAGCTAAAATTTGACTTATGTAAAACCATTCACGGTGATTGTAATAATAGTATAAATGTTTAAAATACTTCCAAACTCGCTTTCAAGCATCTGCCAGTATATTTAATCATACCACATATTTAAAAAAAAAAAAACAACAGCTCAGTGCTGTCGAGTTGATTCCAACTCATAGCAACCCTACGGGTAGGGTAGAACTGCTCCATAGAGTTTCCAAGGAGCACCTGGCAGATTCAAGCTGCTTAGCTTTTGGTTAGCAGCCATAGCACTGAACCACTACACCACCACATGTACTTTAATATCCAATAATTTATTTTAGCGCTAATCATAAGTACAGATCCTGAAAAATCTCTGGCTTATAATATCATGCAGTTGAAAAAGAATTTTAGAGAAAGCAATTACAACTTTTCACCTAATGCAGGTCTTTAGCTTGAAAATAATCTTTTTATAGTATATCCTGCAAACTGTGCTTTTATAGTACATCCTGAAAACTGTGCTCATCCAACCCTTGCTTACAGCACTTCCTGAGACAGCTGCTGCAGTTTGCTATCGAGTTGATTCCAACTCACAGTCACTCTATACGATAAAGTAGAACTGCATCATGGGGGTTATAGTGTATAACCTCTGTGTTGTGATTCTTTTTCTTTTTTTAATTGTACTGTAGATGAAAGTTTACAGAGCAAATTAGTTTCTTGTTCAACAGTTGATTCACGTTTTGTGTGTGTGTGTGTGACATTGTTTGCCATCCCCACAGCATGTCAGCACTCTTGTCTTCTCGACTGGGTTCCACATTACCTTTCCTGTCTTCTCACCCTTGCTCCGGGACTGATGTGCCCATTTAGTCTTGTTTTGTTTTAGGAACCTGCCTAATATTTGGCTGAACTTCAAGAGTGACTTCAGTACTGAGTTAAAAGGGTGTCCAGGGGCTCACAGTCTTGGGGTTTTTCCAATCTGTGGCAGACCAGTAAGTCTGCTCTTTTGTGAGCTAGAATTTAATTCTACATTTTTCCCCAGCTCTGTGTGAGACACTATTGTGACCCCTGTCAGAGCAGTCAGTGGTGGGAGCTGGACACCATCTCGGGGGAGTGGACTCAGTCTGGTAGACGAGGTGGCAGCAGTGGTCCTTTGGTCCACTGTTTATTACTTCTTCCTTGCTTCAGACTGGGCGGGACCAGTGGAGAATCTTGGATGGTTCCTCATGTGCTTTTAACAGTCCTTACCTTTGCTACTTCCCAAAGTAGGATGTAGAACATTTCCTTGGTAAACTGTGTTATGTCAGTCGAGCTAAATGTCCCCCAGGACCGTGTTGCCCAGGCCTCAGCCCTGTCATTCCAACCCTCAAGGACCTTGGATGTGTCTGTGAAGCTTCCATGACTGCATGGTCATATTGTACTGACTTCCTAAGCATTCTGTATTGTCTTACCCTTTACCATTGTTGCTACTTACCTGTTGTCTGGCTAGTGTCTTTCCCTCCTCTTCACTGTAACCATCAAAGATAGTTTTTTTCCTGTGTGTAAACCTTTTCATGTGTTTTTGTAGTAGTGGTCTTATGCAGTATTTGTGTTGTTGTGGTAGACTCAGTTCATTTGGCGTGGTGTGTAGGCTGTAAATATTTATGGAAGCAGATCCCCAGGTCCCTGGTGGGTGTGAGCCACTGACCTGTAACCAGTAGAGGCCATCACCCTTGTATCACCAGGACTCCTCTCCAGAAAGAGCTCCTCAGTCTACTCAAAGCAGCACGTTCCTGCCACTTAAGCAGTTCTTAATCAGAAGCAAAATCTGTCCACCTGTAACTTCAGCGTACGCCAACTTCCATCTCCTGAAAGTACTCCAGCTGTATTTGTACCCCCTTCTGTAAGGTAGACTGTACCTATGAAGATACCTCTCAAGCTTCCATCCAGTCTTTGCTTCTCTGAGAAGCCACCCCTGCTTCCTTTGGCACTTGTTGTACCCATTGGTGTTTTCTTTCTCCTCAGTAAACATCTCACTTTAGCAAGGCTCCTCTTAAAGGGTGAAGCTGGACATAGGGTTTCAGAGGTAGTTTGGCCAATTCAAAATGCAGTGAAAACCGTTATTACCCTAAAACCCAGTATGTATCCTCTGCTGGCCTGAAATTCCATTACGCGGATATGTGTTAGTATAACCTAAAACCTAACCCGTTGCCGTCAAATCTATTCTAACTCATAGTAACCCTATAGAACAGAGTGGAACTGCCCCATAAAGAGTTTCCAAGAAGCATCTGTGGGCTGCCGACCTCTCTGTTTGCAGCCCAGCTGTTAATCGCTCTGCTACCAGGGCTCTGTTTATCTATGTGGTTAGCTCTCTTTGTCTCAATCCAGCTGTATGATACTGCTGTCTCATATTTAGTTTGTGATCCAGTGAGATTCTAGGTTGCTTTCATAGAAACTGCTCACCCTATTTTTAATCTAGTTGTTTGTTTATTTGGTCTTTTAGATAGGTTTTGAGTTGTCTTTCTTGTGTTTAGCTCAGAGTTTTAACCCGTTGAGACCTTTTTGAATCCTAAAAATCAATCTGTAGTAATAATTCCAATCATATTTATGTGCCTAGTTCATTCTTTCTTACTTTCCATGAATAGAAGGAAATATTACATTTTATATGTTTTCTCAGTTGTCTTTCATTATGAAAAAGGTACATTCATCTTAACGTATAATTTAGGCTCTCTGTAATTTCTTCCTCCTAATCTTACCAAGGAAACCCTGGTGGCTTAGCGTGTAAGTGCTACATCTGCAAATCAAAAGATTGTCAGTTTGAGTCTGTCAGGAGCTCTTTGGAAACTCTATGGAGCAGTGCTATTCAGTCCTATAGGGTCGCTATGAGTTGGAATTGACTTGACAGCAGTGAGTTTGAGTTTTGGTTTAATCTTACCAAATTATGAAATCTCAGATTGTGAATTTTTGTCTTTTTAAACAAAAGCTGTTTTTTTAAAAAACAACAGGTGATCCCTTATGCTTGTAGTGCAAAGAGGATAAACATGGTGTAGCATCATAAATACTGAATTGTATGCTGTTTTAGAACATTCTGGTATTTTTGTCTTCTGTAAGGCTAACACAGTTAGTTGCATTTCATAAATCAGTTTTTAGGGTTTTATCATAGTATCTCGTTTTAAAGATACGTTAATATTTAATCAAAAAACATTCAGTTGTTTATAATATTATGAAGTATTACTGTGTAGGTACAGTATAATGCAAAATGAGTCTACAGAGTGAGCTTAATACGAAGACTGACAATTAAGGTCATAAACTCATCCTGGAAAAAGTGCTCCATATGTCACTGCTGCATGTCACTACAGTCATCTTCAAAGTACTCCCGTTGGGAAGCTCGGCGCCAGTATCAAGGCCTACTCTACCCTTCACAGCCATTTTGGAACTCTCTTTCTGGAATTGCCATCATAGCTGTTACTGTATTGCCCTTGATGTCCTGAGTGTCTTCCTTTCAATATTTCCTTTGTCTTCAGGTAAAGAAAGAGGTCACTGGGGGCCAGATCAGGTGAGTAGGGAAGGTGTTCCAGTACCGTTATTTGTTTATTAGCTAAAAACTCCCTCATGGACAACTATACAGTTAAGTTTACAGATTTGCCACCATGCCACTGTGGAGCTGTAGCCATTCCAGAAAGCGTTCCAAAATTGCGTTGAAGGGTGGGCTAGGTGCTGGGATTGGTGCACAGCTTCCCAAGGGGAGTTCTTCAAAGGTGACCCTAGTGATATTCAGCAATGAGGTGTGTAGCACTTAAAACAATTAAGTTCATAGACTTCATGTCAGACCTCGTATAGTGGTTATGTGTATAAGTTTGTCTTTATCTCATTTAACAATCAAACTAGGTGCATACTATCATAAAACAATTTTTACTTTGCCTTGATTATAAGAAATATGGAATGATGGTTTGATTGTTCTTTCCTTCCCTAGTACTGGGTGTTGTACCCCTCAGATACGTGTTTGTTATGACATTTACTTTCGATGATGGAACAGGAGTTCTAGAAGCTTATCTTATGGATTCTGTAAGTAAAAAAGACAGTAAACATGTATAGCTAAAAATAATTATTTTTATGATTTCCCTACCTTTATTTCTACTTATTTTATTCCTGAAAGGATTTAAGGCAGTAAAGAAAATAAGATGGCATAAATCTTAATTTGACCGTATACTTATCTTGCTTCTGACTTGACATTTTAAATCTTAAAATTGAGTAATGAAAAGTTGAGGAGAGTCATTCTCCATACCATGTGGAAGTTCTCCTCCAGGGGCCAAAGGGCAGAGGTATGGCCATGCCATCTAGGCATTGTTTCTAGTTGGCATTTCAATGTCCTTTGTTAAGCCTCCACATTTCACGTTCGAGAGAACAAAGTTGTTTTAACAGGGATGTTGATGTCACCGTGTAAAGTTAGCGGGCAGTCCCTACGATTGCCCTTACTACTGACGCTGCATTGGCCAAGGGAGGAAACATAAAGGACAGAGTCCAGGAAAGCTCTCCGCAGAGCTTCCTGTCGTCCTTTGTCTGTGAAGTTGTGGACAACATTTTTAATACCCAGTCTGTATTGCCCGTGGAAACCCTGGTGGCATAGTGGTCAAGAGCTATGGCTGCTAAACAGAAGGTTGGCAGTTTGAATTCAACAGGCACTCCTTGGAAACCCTATGGGGTGGTTCTACTCTGTCCTGTAGGGTCTCTGTGAGTTGGCAGTGGGTTATTGCCCTCAGGAAATGTTCACCCAAGCCTTGGTGTCCCAAGTTTTTGTTAGTCATAGTTGAATGCTCACAGGGCTGATGTCAGACTGCAGCCCTCCCAGAGGCCTAACTGATACTGTGTGCCATAAGGTCCCTGCTGTGTATCACTGTTAGATTCTGGGAGTGATCCGAGGTCCAAGGTGGAAACACTCCAGTCAGGCAGTGACATTTCAAGGGTTGAGAGATTACCTCCCAGAAGACAAGGGCAAAGGTCCGACTTGTTAAATGTGAGGCAATGTTCATTTTTTTTACTATACACATTCGGAAAGATGTGAGATTTTCAATGGGGTTAAGAGGAGAATTTTTGTACCCAATTCATTTGTCCATTTTTAATAAATGGTTAATGAGTACCTGCTGTGTGTGATGTGGATGCAATAGTGAGCAGAGCACCTACTGTGTACCAGCTGCTGCTCTATGTGGTGGGGATGAATTAGTGAGTAGAGCACCTACTGTGTGCGAGGTGCTGCTATATGTGGTAGGGATACAGTAGTGAGCAGACCACCTGCTGTGTTCCAGGTGCTGCTGTATGTGATGGGTTTGCAGTAGTGAGCAGAGCACCTACTGTGTGTCCTGCATGCTGCATGTGAGGGATGCAGTAGTGAGTAGAGCACCTGCTGTGTGCCAGGTGCTGCTGTGTGCGATAGGGATGCAGTGGTGAGTGGAGCACCTGCTGTGTGCCAGGTGCTGCTGTGTGCGATAGGGATGCAGTAGTGAGCAAAGCAAGCAAAATCTCTTCCCTCCAGAAGCGCAGTCTAATAAGGGAGATAAAAATTAAAGAAACCCATACCATATACTATACTTTTTTAAACATATTACTGATTGTGTTATATAGAAAGAGAATAGTCAGTCTCACTTTTTTAATACTCATTATTTTTATCATTATAAAATCAAAGAAATATAACTTGATTGTAAAATACCTCACAGCTGTTTGTAAAGTAGTAAGTCACATTTTAGAGTTCACACCACCACTCTATAAGTTCAGTAAACTTTATAGAGTGAAGTAGTCTTATTTTTGTTGATTAGAAAAATCTTAAGTACTTTTTTGTTAATTATATTTTAAATACAGAGTAACATCATTTTTTTTTCTGTCATGTAATTTTATTTTTATAGGACAAATTCTTCCAGATTCCAGCATCAGAAATTCTAACCAATGATGACTTGCAGAAAAGTATGGATATGATCATGGATATGTTTTGTCCTCCAGGAGCAAAAATTGGTAGGTAATGATATTTAAATCTTGATCTGTCTCTCTTTTTGTAAATAGCACCTAGCATGTATCTAATCTGTGAATTACTCAGTAGTGACTGACTGCTATAATAATGTTCTAATTATTTGGAAATACAATAAAGACAAGCAGCTTTGATCACAAGAACATTAAATGCTGTGTTTGTGCCTACAAACATTTTCACTGAAACTATACCAACAGAGATGAAATTTTGGCAAGAAGTATTTTCTGTTAACTCCGTGTAGCCAGTTTGATTAATTGATGAATTTTCTTTTTGATGTTAACTAGTTTCAAATTTTACAAGTTTTTATTTACTAATTATTTTTATCAGCTGTAGTTGTTTTCTGTATAACAAGCATTTGATTCATCAACCATGTATTTTCTGGTCAAAGTACACTGATTTCTCCCCCTGCCACAGAGTTCCTTTTCTGCCCATTGTTTCTATTTATGTTGAAATCTGCAGATGTAAATTTTATTAAGACAGTTTGAGTCTTTTTTACAATTTTTCATCAACATTAAGTTTTACCGGCTGTTGTAGGGTAACTTTTGTAAGATTTTCACTGTTTTAAGTAAAGTTTCATAAATTGTGTTCGTTTTGAATGAATCATTCTGGAAATAAATGCCAAGTCGTAAAAAGTATAGGTCTAGAAGGCTTTTAATGCATACCACTAGATTGCATGTCAAGAATATTTTACCTGTTTATAGTCTTACTGGTAATGTAGGCATGTCTGTCTTACTTTACTCTTGCTGGTATTGCACTATGCTGGTTGTCTCTCCCACCAGAACTTGAGGAAACAAAGAACTTTCTAGAGATTGTAAGTGAATTTACCACGATCACTGCTAAAGTGTGGAAATGGCACCTGTTGGCTTCCATCATGTCCAGGGCTTCATACCCTGGTTTCTGATGCTTGCTTCATCCAGCAGGTGTAAGAGCTTGAGTTGATTTGAAGTGTATGTTGAGTTTCTTTCTTATTAATCAGGAAAAGACTACGAGTTGTTAATAAGCAGTCAGCAATTTAAAAAAAAAATGAATAAAAGTTGGGATGAGATAGTGTCATACCTCAGCTGTCACACATTTTGAAAACTCCAGATTGAATCACAATTATCTGTTGTTGGGGGAAAAAATTTCAAGTTAATCATAATTGCCACAAAACTAATGTGAATCGAATATGTATATTTGAAAGAGTGGATAATGTTAAATTCCTAAGTGCATTGTACTTTTCAAGCTAAATTGAATATGTGTTAAATTTTGTTGCTAATCTGTATACTTAAATACACATTTCAGAGGTATGTGTTTAGTTTTACAGGTCAAGTAACATTTCCTTTTTGATTTGTAGATGCATACCCATGGCTGGAATGCCTCATCAAGTCATACAATGTCACCAATGGAACAGAACAGAAAATCTGCTATCAGATTTTTGACACAGTGGTTGCAGAAGATCTTATCTAATATATGTCATCCAGCTTAGCCTGTATAAACTCTTGTAATTTTAGGAAATATTACTGGCTTTCTTATGAAATGTTTATAAAACACATGAGATTTTAGCTCTGGTTTATTTTGGAAACAGTCTACATTTCCATCTTAACCTCTGTTCTAAATATTCTTTGACAAATAGACATTGTGTTATCTTAGTGCCTCCCTGTTAGTGTGTTACAAACATCCCTTGTGCTCTAAATACCAGCTTGATGGGTCCCAGACATGTAAGTGAAAGAGACCGGAGTACGTGTCTGAGACCACTGTGCTTTCCTTTACTCTTGGCACTCCTGTTGGAGAAGCTGTTTTGTTCACAACCAGGTGTTTTCCTGTCGTCTCCATCAGCCACTGACTTCTCTGCTGTCCCTCATTCCATGCTGGCCTTCATTTCCTGCCTAGATTTTCACATCCACAGTGTTTATGATTTTACCATGAGCATCAGATTAGAAAATGGCCTGCGTTAAGTCTCTTAGCTTTTGCTAAGTGCAAGATAAATAGCCATTAGAGATGTTTTGCTTTTGTACAGAGAGGTCTGTTTAAACAACTGCTGCTTATAGAAGTGTTTTCTGAAGTAAGCTCTAGTGAACGCAGTGGTGATAGTGGTGACTGGCTTTAAGTGGAAGTGGCAGAATTGTTTGTTTGGGGTACAGATATTGACCATTTTAGTATGCTTGCATGCCTTGATTACTTGTTTCTCTCATGCTATTAGCAGTCAGTCCTTTCCGCCTCAAACTAATCAAGTGGTCAGGGTTAGCATGTTAGGTACTTAAATTGTGTTACCCTTTTTTGTTTGTTTCTATATAAAATACCTGTAACATGGGCTAGATGTTGAATGAACTGTTAATACAGTAATCTGCTTTTTACTGGATAGTGCTTTTCAAATTTAAAATTCTAACTCATCAGTTTTATACAAATATTTGTATTTGTGTATGTATGTATGTTTGTATTATTTACTAAAGACTGAAGTGTGTATCTGCCTGCTTTAGTATTCGCGCTGCCGTCTAGTTGGGTCCGACGCATAGGTTTGGTGTTAGTGAAGAGTAAATAAATGAACACAGTCCACGTGTTTCATTTATTTGGCCTGGTTTGAGCTGAGCCACAGTGTGAGGCAAAGAATTGTGTCAGGCAGGCGTGTCTGTATTTCTGGCTGTCTGTATTCCAGGTACTGTGCTAAGGACTTCACAGGTATTTTTCCTCACAACAGCCCATTTTTCTGATAGGAAAATGGAGGCTTGATTAATAAGCCGGCTTGACTAAGTTAAAGTGCTAGAGTCAATACTTGGCATCTGTTATCTCTCTTTAGAGCCTGCACTGTTGACCACTTCAAGAGTCTGGAGCAAAAGCTATCATGGGGGTGACGGCAAATGAGTCCTACCTTAAATAGGTGGAGTAATTCTGGAAATAGATTGTAACAGGAGGCAGTGATGCATTTCCCTACACTATCAGAAGGCTTTTAACACTGTCAAGAGAAGGGATTAAATATCTGATTTCCAGTCTCATAATAGAGCTAAATTCTACTTCCTGGGTGCTTGAGCACATCTATTTCTAGACCTGATTGTCCTTCTCCCATCATGGATGAGCTGAAGCAGTGTGTTTGAGACACTGAGAGGGAATGAGGCTGCTGTTTGGGGGATGTAAACTCTTAGTGCAAAATGTTGTTCAGGGAAAAATTGTAAAAGCCCTCAGCTGAAGAGCTGAGTTTCAGTATCAATATATAGAGGTGAGGTGGAGACTTTCTCTGCCTTCAGAAAGTGCTCAGCCTAGAGGAGTACAAGACAAAAGGTGCACCAGGGCCTCATGGTGAACCTGGGTAACTCTAACCTTCAAAGGAAAACCTTTCCTATGAGTGTTCATGAATTTAAGTCATTGCTCTTTCTTTTTAAATACTCCCGGACAGTGGCATCATTTGTTTTGTTTTCTCACTCCCCTCCCCGCACCTCCCCCCCCCCCCCCGCCTCCATGTACTCTTCAGTTTTGAAAAAGAAAAGTTCCCTTCAGCACCCAGTGTGTATCCCATAGAAATGTACATGCCTTTGTTTTAGTCAGCTAGGGCTGCTCTAACAGAAATACCAGGAGTGGATGGCTTTAACAAAGGAAAGTTTATTCTTAAATAGTCTGGTAGGCTACAGGTTCAAATTCAGGGTGTCCGCTCCAGAGGAAGGCTTTCCTTCTTGTCGGCTCTGGAGGAAAGTCCTTGTGTTGCATCACTCTTTGTTCAGGTTGTATCTTGGAGCAGGAACCTCAGGTCGGAAGGATGGCTCTTTTCCCAGCTCTGCTTTATTGATACTATGAGGTTCCCAACTCTGCCAGATTTTTTCCTTTATAGCTGAAAAGACTGCCTCAAGGCACCAAACAAACACATTGAGTCTTGCTCTGCCAACGCAACTGCTGCCTGTCCACCCTTATTAACATCATAGAGGCAGGAATTCCAACATGGAGGAATATCACACAGTACCAGGAATTAGGGCACAGCCAGATTGTGACCGAATTTTTAGGGAGCACACTGGCACCTGTCTTACCCTAATCGTGAACCTGGAATGTCAGGAGAATTCGGCTACTGGAAGGCAGTTTATTGTGTGTAGACTTGAACCCAGTTTCCTGTGTTTGGCAGACGTCTGACTTAGGTAGCTCAGCTGTGTGTTGGCAGAATCTCCACTGAGTTCCAGAGCCTGAATTGATGGACCATTGAAATCAAAATGCCCACTGTTAGCTGCTACCCGGCGGTGTCTTGCAGTGTTTTTTTTGCTTGTTTTCCCCCTTAGTTACAGTCTCCAAACAAATATTGAAAACAGTGGAGTGCAGTGAGATGAGAATAGACGTATATTATTTCCTACTCAGTGGAGAAGCTGTTACCCAGGCTTTGTAATTTACAGACTCCAAGTCTCCATGGCAGGCACGCAGGCACTGTGCTCGAGGGAGGAAGTCTGCCCATGGTCCTGAGAGCCAGTGTTGATTCTGGTTCATAGCAAAACATGGGTCAACTACCAGTTAGGATTGAACTGTAAGTCTTGTGTTTAGTACTATCTCCTTCCAGTTTCTAGCAATAGGTTAACCATAAATCTTTCTTTTGAGTTCTATTGTTAATTTGTGTGTGTGTGTGTTTTCAGACACAGGTTAACAGAAAGTTGAGAGAGGGTATGCCATGGAATTGCTGGAAAGCCCAAATCCACCTTAAAACAGAATCATCCAGTCAGTTGTTGTTCGGTGCTGTCGAATTGGTTCTGACTCAGTGCTGCCATGTACCCGGCACTATGCTAGGTACAAGAGAGGAAACACTGCTGGTTCCCTGCTGTCCTCACAGTCCTTGTTAGGTGTGAGCACATTTTTGTAGCCACTGTGTCAAGCTGTCTTGTTGAGGGCCTGCCTCTTTTTTCACTGACCCTCTACTTTACCAAGCATGATGTCCTTCTCCAGCAACTGGTCCCTCCTGGTAACATGTCCAAAATATGTGAGAGGGAGTCTCACTGTCCTCGCATGTCAGGAACATTCTGGTTCATTATCTAACATGCATTTTTGTAAAATTTTCTTACTCGATAGCCAGTAATAATCAGAGACTACCATTCTTTTGAGTCTTTGGCTTATGCTGTCTTTGTGCTACAGAGTAAATTTATGGGACCTAGGTTGGGATTTGCAAAATGATATTCTCCCTCCAGTTGCCCTAGAGAAGTTTATCTGACTAGACCTAATATTTATCAGTGGTTGTAATGTGGAGATCTCTCTTTAACCTCTTTCATTTCAGTGACAAAACTGGTAGACACTCCCTTTCAGAGTTAAATTATATAAATTTAACAAAGTGGGTTATATAGGGCCTCTTTCTCTATTTCTAGTTCCTTTGACATTTTTTTTTAAACTCTACAGGACTCTGTTGTCATCCCTGCACTGTTCTATATGAGGAAGGGAATACATGTCTTAGAAAATTGGTGGCAGTGACCCTTTATGTAAATACAGTGTAAAATATGCACTGTTCCAAGCTCATTCTGGGGCGGCCGTCAATTGCACTGCTTTATTTGAAGGAACTGTAGTGGTTAAGCGTTATGGCTGCTAGCACAAGGTCAGCAGTCAAGTCTGCCAGGTGCTCCTTGGAAACCCTAAGGGGCAGCTCTGTTCTGTGCTAGAGGGTCACTATGGGGGGAATCTACTCAACGGCAGTGGGCTTTTTAGAAACACCAAGGTACAAAACTGCGTCATTTCTTTTTACCTCTGGCCCTCTTGCACGCTGGGAGTTGTTTCCAAGGGAATAGAGAGACAAGTTGACGGACTAGAAGAAGCTGAATGTGTCTCTGTCTTAGAAAGCAGCGTCCACACAGCAGGGCTGTGGCTGCTCCTTTGCCCAGTCAGTGTAGATTCTGTGCCTTAGCTAGTGGCAGGCCACAGAACGGCCCAAAGCTCAGGCTGCCCATTTCCCAGCTGCCCATGCAGTTTCATTTCAGTCATCAAAGCATGAATTGGCCAAGACTTGTGATTCTGTGTCCAGCCAGTTCTCTATATTTTCCAGAAATTTTCTTAAGTTTCTGGATAAAAAGTTACATTCTTGTGGTTATTTTCAGTGTTGACCTTGAATTTCATCAAGTTATTTTTTTCTACCATATTTTTTGTATGATAAAAGCAGTTGATATTTGTAAGATTTTGAAATAACACAGAGTCTCTACAGTCGCTCTTACTTTTGTCCTAACCAGTACCGCAGTTTGGTGTTTAATTATCCAGACTTTTTTCCTAAGAACATGTGCATAGTATAATCACACCAAAAAGGCTAGTCTGTAACCTTTGTCACTGTGTGTGATGAACTTTTTTATTTTTCACGTCATTACTGAGAAAGGGAGAAACTGTTCCTACAGAATCATAATAAACAACTTTTTAATGAGGATTTCTATAATTTCACTTTCTGTAGTGGTTTTTGTCTATTTAGATACTCTCTCATTGTGCTAGTTTTGGAATTTTACATCTGTATAAGAAAGTATTCCTGTTAACTGTTTTGCTGAATTTATCATTTTATAGTTATCCCTTATATTATTTCCTTCATAATGCTCTGACCAAATAAAAGAAACTTTTCACACAACTTGTAAATCTTTACATGGAAGTTGTTTTCTAGGTGGATTTTCTTCTCTTTCCTCTGGTACTTGGAAGTAGCATTGTAACCTATTTCTTTAATCTGTATTTCGCCTTATATCATTTCCCTTTTAAATAAGCCGGAAGCCCCTGGGGCCTGGTTTCACTATATCTCCTGGAGCCTTTCAGGTGATCAGATTCTTGGAGAACTTGCCCAACTCCTGGACACTTGGAGGTGAATATACAGATTATAACTCTACCCTGGTCATCAGACAGTCTCTCCTGCTCTGCAGAACTCATCTGAAGACTGTGATGTTAATGTAAGAAAGTAGACCGCCTGTCTCTGATGCCTTTCATGGGGGAGTTCAGGCTCTCTGAAAGGAGGGCTGTGATGGGTCACCCTGGAGTTCTGAAACTTCAGTTTAAGGAAAATAAAAAAAGGTCGCTCCCTGTGCTGCCCCCTGAGAGGTTCTGGATGGTGTCCAATCATGTGCCACTCCAGGACAAGTGTCCTAGGTAGCTTATAAAGGCTAGGCATCAGAATTTTCCTCTTTCTCCCGTGGTCCTTGGAAATAGTGTCAGAACTCACCAAGTAGGAGCTCAGCGGTGCACTCAGATATGTGAGACGCTGCTGGCAGGCAGGAAATGAAGCCGCAGCACTTTGTATCAGTTTTCCCTGCACTGTCGTGATTTAAGCTGTTAAGAATTTCAGGATCAGTTAGGGTTTCAAAGTGATGATTATTTTACATGGAGATAAAGGTTGCTTCCATTCAGGACACATCTTATGGGTGGAGACGTCTTAGGTATCAGTGGCTGTGATGAGGATAATGCATCAGTGTACATGAGAGCCCTCCTTCAGCTGCACCAAGGGGTGAAACGTGGAGCGGTCAGAGGCTCCGCTGCTATTTTAGACTACAGTAACATCTTAATATCTTCTTTTATTTTCTCATTGAAATCTAGACCACAAAGTCACCTTGGTGTGTTGTGTATATGTATTTGCTTTTATTCTCTGTCAAAGAGATTCACAGTTGTGAAAAGTGTGGTGACAGCATTTTAAACACCTGGAGCTTGTATTTGTGGAAAACATTAACTTGCATGTTATGTCATAGTAAAATATTCCTTCAAGTGTTGTTGCTGTTTGTAAGCGTTACTGTTTTGTGTACAGTCCTGAATCCATGGTGTGTGCGGCCTTTTCATTTTTCTGTGTCTTCAAAATGATTTTCCCTTCTTAGAAGTGTAAACTTGCAGGTAAAAGCCAGTTTGTCTCCACATTGAACTGCTCAGTAGATATCTGTCCTCTGTCAGAAGGGAAAGTCCTTTTGGAATTGGAAATCTGTAGTCAGATGCAGCTGCCTCTGAAGTGACTTTGTGTCACATGTTTGTTTACCAATAGTAATACAGCCAAAGAGCCCTGATGGCGTGGCGGTTATGCACGTGGCTGCTAACCAGAAGGTCAGGAGTTCAGGCCCGCCAGTCCGCTCTGCAGGAGAAAGATGGGCATTCAGTTTCCATAATGGAGAACAGCCTTGGAAACCCGATGGGGCAGTTCTGCCTGGTCCTGTAGAGACACTGTGAGTTAGAGTTGACTCAGTGACTCAACAACAAATCAAACCCATGTAGCGTTATAGAATAAGACATTTTTAAATCCAAATTATTAACCTGTGGAAAGGAGCTTCCAATAGATAGGCATGATTATGGTTTCATTTGGTTGGATACACAATGCTATGTGCTTCCCACCATTAGACAAAGTTCTAGATTAACAGACTTTTTAAATTTGGAAATTGTTCATAAATGTTATTGTATGATCAACACTTAAATGGAGGTCTAGATTCGGGGCATCACCTCCAGGAAAAGGCTTTCTCTGTTGGCTCGAGAGGAAGGTCTTTGTCCTCAGTCTTCCCCTATTCAAGGAACTTCTCAGGTACAGAACCCTGGGTCCAAAGGACATGCTCTGCTCCCTACACTGCTTTCTTGGTGGTATGAGATCCCCCTGTCTCTCTGTTCAGTTTTCCCTTTTGTATCTCAAGAGATTGCTTTAAAACATAATCCAGGCTTTTGAGTTGAGTAAAGCCTGTCACATCTGCTGCCCATCTGTGAGGATGCGGGTACTCAAGGCTAGGACTTGATCTGTGATTCGGGCAGAGTCAGCAGCAGAGGCACAACAGGGGTAATCATAGCAAGTTTATTGGTGTAATGGCAAGGGACAGGTACAGCTTTCAAGCAGCAGCACTTCATGGCACAGTAACTGTTTCACACAAAGGTAGCTAGCAGCCAGATAGTGGCTCCAAGGATAAAAATGAGTTATGTAACTACTGCTGAGTCAGCTGAATCATACCTGACCTGAAGGCCTGAGCAAGACAACCTTTCTTGTCCCCACACTGCACCCTGAAGGGTGTTTTGCCCCCCATACAATCTGTGCATTAATTCTTCCACAGGGATCCCTGGGTGAGGCTTGAGGCTACATTGATCTGTATACCACCACAACAGTATAGACAGCAATAAACAGAAGCCCACAGGCTACCCCAGTATGATAATTAATGTGGTCTGTCAAATATGTCCTAATATATGCCACCATTTGGCCATGGGATCATCCCAGAGTCACGTGTTCTATGTACACAGTGGCTTTGTCTCACAATTCAATCATCTTGGGTGTAAGCTACCGCAAGCCGTTCACTTGTTCTCTCACCAGGAGCTTCTCATGCTCCCAGGTGACAGTCCAGAGGGAGTCACTACAACCCCCATTCCTGCAACCATGTCTGGTTTTCTCCAGTAGCAGGGTGGATTCTCCAGGAGAGGCCCCCTGCAGCTCTGAGTGACCTCTTGGTGCAAACCTAGCAGATGATTGATTGGAGACCTCTGCCAGCATGTGAGCCCAGCCAAGCAAACGGTTCCCGTTGGCTAGTCTGTGCTGCAAGGAGAGAGCTTGGAGAAACCAGGAGAGGGAGATCTTTCCCATCTGGTAAAATACAGACCACTTGTCCATCCAGGACTAGAGAGTAGCTGGCGAGGGTGGCCTTCCTGGTATTTGAGATCAGACCTTAGCCCCTGTATCAGTAGGCAAAGTGGGCTCAGTATGGACAAGGACAGGCCCTATGTGTATAGGCCACACACACAGCACAAAAGCCCCTTTGAGAACAATGGCTGTGCATGCAGGAAAGGAAACTACGCTTTGGGGGCCATTCACATCTATCAGTGTTTGAGGGGTTGCGGACCCTGTCAAACTTGTCCAGGGGTGCTCAGCACCCTTTGAGGGTGCTCCTTAGAGCACACTTGGCAGGTGTCTGTCATTTACTGTATTTCTGTGTACGTGACTGGCAGGCCCCAAGCTTGCACTGTGGCTTCTTGCAGCGTCTCCTGCTGTAGCTTTTTGTTCTAGGAGGACAGTCATCCCATCTGGAACCTGTCAGTGCTGACCCTGCTGTGGCCAGCTGCCAGCTGTGGGGAGGGAGTGTGGAGCTCTCCTGCTACACACTCACTAGTTTCCCCAAATTCCTTATGTTCCCCTGGGAGACAGTACTGTTTCACATTTATAACCCATCTAGGAGCTGGCAACTCTACTGGGATCACTTGAACTTGACCCTGCACTACAACTTTCATGGCTCTTAGCTGCAGTCTAAGTTCCCAAACAGTAGTGTGCACCACCTGACTTTGCAGGATGTCTGTACCCAGGAAGTATTCTGGCACTGGGGAAACATATTCCATTAGGTTGCCCATCCATCTTCTCTTGGCTGACACCTGTCGCTAGCAGGACAGCTCACATCTGTGTCCAGGTAACCTTGAGGGATCCCTTTTCCCTCTGGGGCCTGTGTCTCCCTTGAAACACTTTCAGGGCCCACACTCTGCACTGCGGCCATGGGGCAGGGTGGGCAGTGGAGGGTTCCTGCCGCGGCAGCAGAAATGGGGCCAGGCCTGGAGGTGGGTCCAATGCTGTAGCTCTGCCAGCACCTGCCATGACACACAGGTATTTGGGGGCCCACCAGTTCCTGCTAGTGGTGCCATGCT
Organism: Heterohyrax brucei; assembly: GCA_028571685.1. Classification (NCBI taxonomy): domain Eukaryota; kingdom Metazoa; phylum Chordata; class Mammalia; order Hyracoidea; family Procaviidae; genus Heterohyrax; species Heterohyrax brucei. The sequence goes on from CM053147.1 coordinate 24,986,724, forward strand.
CCCCAAATGCCACCTTCCTGCCTGCCACCACTAGAGTGAGGGGCAGGGCCGAGCCTCCTCCTCCAGTCTAACTTTGGCTCCGCCAGTTGTGAGGCAGTGTTTTGCAAGAACAAGCCCCTTGTTTCTCCTGCCCCGGGTTCGGCAGCCTCAGGACTGGGCCCTTGGCCTCCCTCCCATGCTTGGCAGCACCCAAAGTTTCGGCCTTAGACGGTTTCCAGGAGAAGGGGGTAGCTCGAGGGGCTTGGTGTTGGTGAGGCTGGCTTGTCCGTGCTGCTCTGTGAGCCTGCTGTCCCACCCAGGTAGTGACAGCACCTGGGCTTGGCTGTGGGGATACGCCCACAACTTTGCCTGCCGCAGAGCATGCAAGAGAGTGTGAGGAGGAGCCACAGGGATGGTGGCAGCTGCGCCTGGGAATGTGAGCTATCATCCTGCCAACTCAGCAGGTCTCAGGGCATCACCCACCCTGTGAGCACTGGGTTTTGACTGTCTGTGTTACCATCAGGCAGGCATGCAACCTCCTCTTCTGAGGAGGAGTCCACTGTGGTAGGGGTGGGAAGCCACTTTCTCACGGGGAGACAATGGGGAAGCTGGCCTAGAAGATTGGCTTTCCAGTGCAGCCACTCACTCCTGCAGCTGCTTCTGGAGGCTCTCCTCATCAGCTTGCAGCACTCGTGCTGCTACCTGCACCTCTTCTATAGCTGCTTTCAAGGCTGCAAGAAAGATCCAGCCTGTAGCCCCAAACCAGCTTAGGCCCCCTTTTTCTCCAGTATGTCCCCCAAAGCATGCAAGGCCTTCTCAGCATTAACTGTCATCCCATCTACCTCTGGCCAGTCCTGGGTCAGGGACTAGGCTGCCAGGACTGTTGCCACCAGGAACTGCATACCAGAGGGTGGCCAGTCCTCTACTTCTCCCTCTGTTATACTGGTCTGTGCTAGATCCTGTCAAGTACGCTTGCCAGTTGTCAGGATGCAGGTACTCAAGGACAGGAATAGTGATCTGTGATTCAGGCAGACTCAGCAACAGAGCCACAACACATGTAGCCATAGCAAGTTTATTGGTGCAATGGTGGGAGGTAGGGGGGCCAAGTAGAGTATTCGGCAAGCAGCAGCACCTCGTGGTGCAATGTCCTTACATACTGTTTCACACAAAGGTAGCTAGCAGCAGATACGTGGCTCCAAGGTTATAAACAACTTATGTAACTATTGCTGAATGAGCAGATTTGACATGGCTGGCAATCAAAGACAGATATGGGGCACAGCCTTTAGAAATATGACAAGAAAATAAAGCTGAGGAGCACAGTCCTCCAGTGACACACATGGAGTCACCATGTGTTGGAGTCATGTTGATTGTGCCTTATTTTTTTTCAAACTAATTTACTGATAGCTATTAATTTTGCAGGAAAAAAGTGACAGAAAATCTCGGAGTTGAAAATAACGTATAGTACTGTTGTGTGATAGACAGTCAGTGCTCAGTGAAAATTTGTTGACCTGAAGGAAGAAAAAGACATCAAAAGAAAAGTCATGTGAAAAAAATAAATAGGACAAGAAATCAAGGGCTAGATTTAAAAAAAGGGAAAATGTTACTAAATGTCACCACTCCAAAAAATCCAAAGACCCTAGCCTAAAGGATGCCCGGGTTCTGAACAAAGACAAATGCCCTTGAATACAAAAATACAACAGGTTACATGCCTCTTATTTTAAAAAAGACCACATCATGTCATTAGGATGTACAGAATTTTCTTTATCTCAAGAGTAACAAGTGTAGACTTCTATATTAAACACAGAGACCAACATAATGATTTACATAAATAATAGTTATTAACAAATGTGGAAACTTAGCCCCAAGTGGTAGGACGTAAGCTCTTGAAGATCGGAGGAAACAGATCAGGGCAGCTTTCCACAGGCTGGCTACCATTTGGCTATTTGAGGTGCTTTGCTTTTTATTGTTTGTGATTTCATAAAGTGATTAGTGTGAAGAGTCTCAAATATTCTGCATACTCCAAAACTGTTAAAAGCACTAATGAATTTGATTACAGCAGGAAAATGTTTAGTATGTTTCCTAGTATTAAAATACATGCTTTTTGACACCAATGTCATAGAGAAAATTTTCCTAGTTCCTGTGAAGTCGATCAGACCCACAGCGACCTTGTATATTGAAGTATAACTGCACCATAGGTTTTTCAGTAGATTTTGAAGACTTTTTCTGAGGTTTAAAGTGATTTTTTAGAGTGGTAGTTTCCTGGATCCAGAACTTTGCATTTAAAAATATAACCTTAGTAATTTTTATCAAATTGAAGAAATATTTTGTGGGCTTCAAGTTCAGGAAATTGCATTCCCCCGATGATTCTTTTTGCAGGTAAAAAATTTAGAACCACTATTTTAGAAATTATTTAGAGCATGGAGTCGCTATCTGATTGCTTTGAACATTTATTTTACTACTTGTTCCCGACAGCATTTGAGGTGAAGTACTTTGAGGTCGAGTGGTTCTAGAGTGGTCCTTGTTCCTGGCTTTGTACTATAATTACCTGGTGAGAGAACTGAATCAGATCCCAGACCTCCCCCTGGGTTGTAATTCCATTCTGTATGAAGCTGCCCCTGTGGCTGCTGCACTTCTAACTAGCTGTTCGACCTTAGGGAAGTTGTTGACCTGTCTGTCACAGTGGGGCGTGATGATGTTCACCCCAGAAGACCACTGCAGGGGGTTTAGTGAGATAATATATGCAAAAGGCTTTGAACACAACCTGGTGCCTTCATAATGGACTAGATGTTACTAATCTTTGATGACAAAAGCAAATCACACTCATTGTTCCTCTTTTAGGAACAAGATTTAAAATTTATCTTCTAGATTTGCTGATTCTTTAGCATCTTAGCAAGCCCTGCTGCAGTGATTACAAAGGGAAATAACTATCCACAGAGTCATTTCAGGCCCAGTCTAGTGAACCTGCTACAAAAATAGAAATGGAATGGAGTGAATATTGTATGACCGATTGACCAAAGAATCTCCTCCTAAAATGGTCATCTAGGACACTTGTGTGATTTCAAACCCTGTTTTCTCAGTATGTTTACTGGAGGGAAAAAAAAAATACAGAGAAATAAATTCAAGAAAAACAGCTCTTGGTACAGGCTAGGGAATTTTTGTTATAATTAATGGTGTGGTTTGACTAAACGATGGGAGCAGAAATTTGAAAATAACACAATGTGAGCACTAAGAAAGAACAAAAGTTATCTAGTTAGAAAGAAAAGGGAAGAAAAGGTAGTTACTTTGTAAAAGCCTCCTTTTAATTTTTTCATTTGATTCATTTAAAGCCAAAATACAAATAAAGCCATAGGTTTCCTGGTACTTTTATCACTCAAAAACGTTTGTATTGAATAACTCATTGACTAGCCATTCATTATTCTCAGAGAATCACCAAGGCGCATGCATATATGTATATGTATGTGTGTATATGTATGTATATGTTTACCTTAGTATTTGGTTGGCTCTAATATTGGAAAGGGAAATCCTGGTGACTTAGTGATTAAGAGATGCACTGCTAACCAAAAGGTCAGCAGTTCAAATCTGCCAGGTGCTCCTTGAAAACTATAGGGCAGTTCTAGTCTGTTTTATAGAATCACTATGAGTTGGAGTCAACTCAAAGGTAATGGGAATGATAATATTAGAATGAAACTCTGGTGGTGTAGTGGTTAGCACTATGGCTGCTAACCAAAAGGTCAGGAGTTCAAAGCTACCAGGTGCTTTATGGAGCAGTTCTGCTGACTTACAGGGTCACTATAAGATGACTCATTGGCAACGGTTTTTGTTTTAGGTTTAATATTGTAATGGGTTTATATTACTCAATGTTCCTGTCTTTGTTACAACAGATTTAAACAAGAAGTAATGACGTAATAGACTACCAGAGTTGGGTCCCTAGTTAAATTGAAATGCATTTTTTTATGCTAAGATATTTGGTGAGATCTCTTAATGTGTCTTTTATGATTCCACAGACCATAACTGACACCTATTTAAAAGCATGAACTTGCAAAATTACTTTCTACCATAAGATCACAGAAGGGGCACGTGACACATCATAATTTATCTGTCTCAGAAAACAAGATTTGGTTCTTGTAGATTGAGCATGTATTTAGATACTTAAGAAAGACTGAAACCTGGCTTCAGATTTTCCTCAGTCTTCGCAGCACTGCACTTGTTTGTCAAGACCACTGTGATAAAACATGTTTCACAATGAGACAAAACCCACAGCTTCTTGACAGAAGAGGTTAACCCACAGGGCACAACTTAGATATCTTCCCTTGTAAAGTGGGCACATAGCCAGCGCTGCCAACCGTTGTAGTGTGATTTCTCCAGCTTCACTCTGACAAGATGAGTGTTTTTTTGGAAAGTTAACAAGGTCTACCTCTTACCTTCCTGAGTCATGGCTGTTCACCAGGAATTCCTCTCTGCCAAAAGACTACCTGGTGAGTGGTTGAGGCCTTGGAAAAGCTCCAATTCTTTGATTTAAAGACAAGCTTTCATAAAATGCAAATCAATCAGAAAAATACAGTGCTTTGCATTGATCCAAAGGAGCCCTAGTGGTGCAGTGGTTAAGTGCTCGGCTGCAACCAGAAAGTTGGCAGTGTGTACCCACTAGCTGCTCCATGGGACAAAGATGGGGCAGTCTGCTTCTTTAAAGATCACTACCTGGAAAACCTTATGCGGTAGTATCTAGTCTGCCCTATAGGGTCACTGTGACTCAGAATCAATTCATCGACAATGAGTTATGCTGTCACCAAGTATTTCAAACATATAAAATATGGGATGACATTCTATTGGGCAAAGAGAGTTGTGCAGAGTTTCCAATACTAGTATGAGAGGTCTGCATTGTGCTGTTCCAGGGAACATTCTGGAATGTTTGGAAGTAGAGGCCGAACTGGGAGATGAATTTGCTTACCCCAGCCTTCATCTGCTGGAAGCCTGCAAACTTGAGATCCAGTCTCCTTCTTCCCACTGCTTCCCATGACTCTGGGTAAGTTACTTGACTCATCTGGTCTCTCACCTACACACAGACCATTTGTTTCAGGTTTTCACTGTCCAGGTTTCTGCTAATTTGTTTGAAAGTTTTCACCTATGAAATTTTACCTACTGAATAAGAATTTGCTCTTCATTTTAATTTATTAAAAACAGAACTAGAAATAGAACTTTGGGCCTGATTAACATAACACATGCTAAACCTGGTGCCATAGTCGTTAACTGCTACAGCTGTTAACCAAAAGATCTGGAGTTCAAATCCACCGGGTGCTCCTTGGGACTATGGGACATTTCTACTTTGTCCTATAGGGTCGCTGTAAGTCAGAATTGACATAATGGCAACGGGTTGTGGATTAGGAATTCACTTAGTTCATCTAATCCTAGACAAACACAAGGAACAGGTTCAGATTTCTTAGTTAATTGTTCAACTTTGCACGTTTCTGGAAATACTGAGAGTAGTTTAATTCACGATCTGTGGTATATAAAGTATACTACCCACTGTTTCTGGCTCCCAAGTTCTTTGGTAGTATACTTTTACCACTGAAAGTATTTACTTCCCTCCAGTGGGGACTTGGGTAGCAGGGAAAGAATGTCAGGTAAGTAAAATAACTAGATTATGAGGCTTGGAAGTAAGGTAGGGCAACCAGGAAAGCATGACTGGGCAAAAATTTTGTGTCTTCTGGCTATTACACCTCTAGATAAGCCTTGTAAGAACTTTCATGCTTTACTGTAAGATAGGCGGCCCTGATGGGTTTTGTGTTTGTGTGTGTGTTATTTGGAAAACCGAGGATCCCCATGTAACCTAAAGGAAGGCTGCACAAAAAATAAAGTCTAGTGGTACAGAAGGGCAACTTCTAATTATGAGTTCAAGAACCTTAAAAGTTTTGTAATAATCCTTGTAGTGTAAGATAATATTTCTCAAAATCTATATGACCAAGCAAAAATTTCAACATGCTTCATACCACTGCTAACCACAAGGCGGCATTTCGAATCCACCAGGCGCCTTTTGAATACTCTGGGAGTCAGTTCTGCCCTGGCCCCTAGGGTTGCCATGAGTCAGATCCAACTCGACGGCACTTGGCTGGCTCATGACTCAGTATGTTTCCATTAATGAAAACCTGTGGTGATAAAAAATAGAAGTCCAAATAGAAAGTAAATGAACCTTCAGAAGGTTAATAACCCTGGTTTCTAGTCACTGCTCCTTTTGAAGTATTTTTTTTTTTTTTTTTTGGTTATTATCTGAATCAGAGTACCTAGGTAGTGCAGGGAAACCCTGGGGGTGTAGTGGTTAGGTGCTACATCTACTAACCAAGAGATCAGTGGTTCAGATCTACCAGGCACTCCTTGGAAGCTCTGTGGGGCAGTTCTACTCTGCTCTATAGGGTTGCTATGAGTTAGAATTGACTGGATGCAGTGGGTTTGGTTTTATTGGTTTCGGTAGTGCCAATGGTTTGTGCTTGACAGCTAACCTGAAGTCTGGTAGTTGAAATCTGTCTAACAGTGCTATGAAAGAAAGACCTAGGGATCTGCTTTCATTAAGGTGTTGGCAAAGAAAGCTTGATAGAGCAGCTCTACTCTGTGATATATGGGGTTACCATGAGTCAGAATCAGTGGAACAACAATGGGTTTGATTTGTTTTTGGTTTCTGTGCCTGATAGGTTTCTAAAGCCACTCTAACTAGTACATTTAATCCTCCTTGCACCTCTATGAGGTATATACATATTTTTCGTATAAGTAATTTTCCAAGGTTTCTCAGCTAGTCATTTGGCTGGCAGTCTGGTTCCCAAGTCCTGCCTTATACCCTCTGTGCTATACTGTCACATCATGCTGGTTTCACCTTCGTCTTTCATAGAAGTTGGTGTCCATTCTTAGTTACGTTAATATTTTTCAGTGGAAGACAGCATTGTGAAGTAAGTTTTATCAGACTGTGAATGCAAGGGAATATTAAATATATGAACAATATAGTAAATAACATTGATAATACACAGTTTTAATTATGTTTTCAACCTTCTGATTATGTGAAAGATAAAATAGTATATATTAACTGTTGCTCTAAATCTTTACAAACATTCCTTTTAAGAAAGAGCAAAAGTTAGACTCAGAAGTTATAAAAAATAAAGAGTAACTTACGGAATTTTATAATGCTTTCCTACCTACCACAATTTTTTTTTAATTGTGGTAAAACGTAACATGAAAATTACTATTTTTAAACATTTTCAAATGTGCAATTTACTGGCATTTGCTGTATTCACAGTGTTGCCCAACCATCACAACTGTCTAGTACCAGAACAGTTTCATCACCCTGCAAGAAAACTCCATAACCCGTTATATAGTCACTCTTCATATCTCTTCAGCTGGCCTCATATCTCATCTTTCACAGCCCCAGAAATCACTGATCTGTTTTCTGTCTCAATGAATTAGCCTGTTCTGAGCATTTCAGGTAAATGGCATCATACTGTGTGTGGCCTTTTGTATATGACTTCTCTCACTCAGCATCATGTTTTCCAAGTTCATCTGTGCCAAAGCATGTATCAGAACTTCATTCCTTTTATTGCTTGATATTGCATTGAAAAAGGAGCTCTGGTGACACAGAGGTTAAAGCGCTTGGCTGCTAACCTGAAGGTCAGCATTTTGAACCATTCCATGGGGTGCAGATGAGACCGTCTGCTGCCATAAAGATTGGCAGCATTGGAGCCCTATGGGGTAGTTCTGCTCTATCCTATAGGGTTGCTATACTGAAATCTACTTGAGATCAGTGGGTTGGTTTAGTTTTTGTTCCACTGAGGACCACCTGCCTTTTATCCACAGCAGCTGCATCATTTCACGTGGTCACCAGTGCGCCGGTTCTTCCATATCCTCACCGACGCTGGTTAGTTTTTCTTTCTCTCCTTTGGCTGCCTTTTTCTTTTTCTCATCCTTGCCCTTTTGCTTCCTTCCTTCCTCTTTAGTTATAGCCGTCCTAGTGGGTGTGAAGTTGTATCTCACTGTGATTTTGACCCACATTTTTCTAAAGACCAGTGATGATGAACTTCTGTTCATGATCTTCTTGGCCATTTGTCTACCATCTTTGGAGAAATGTCTACTCAGGTTTTTGGCCCATTTCACACTGTTTGTCTTTTTGTGTTGAGTTATAGGGGTTCTTTGTGTGTATGATTACTAGGCTTTCTTCAGATATCTGGTATGCACACATTTTTCCCATTCTATGCATTGCCTTTTAACTTTCTTGATAGTGACTTTCGATGTACCAATTTTTTAAAACAAAGTTTTATGAAGCCCAAACTATTTTTAATCTATTGTTTATCTTTTTAGCCCATCAATCAAGATATGGATTAACTTATTGGTCAACCAAAAAAAATGTAATATGGCATAGCCTTCAAAGATCATGTTTTAGATGGATATTTAAGAACTTAGGAATATTCCTATATTTACATTCCACGAAAAAGAAAGAAATTTGTAACAGTCTGACCCCATTTCAGTGCATGTGTGTGTGTGCATTTATTCAACAAATAAATGCCAACAAGCCCTTTCTTTGTTCAGATGGTTGTGGTGACAACTGGGGATGTAGCCATGAGCAAGAAATCTCCTCCCTCACAGAACAAATGCATGCCTGCAGTTAGAAGGAACCAGATGGCCAACAATGATTACCTGGCTAATGAAATGTTAGTGTCTCTTTACTTCCTTCTTTGAACCTGCCTATACACTCCAAATCCTATGAGAAGTGGGTACTAGTCCATAGACAAAAGAATAGATGCAATTTTGTCATTCATTTTCTGTGTGGATGATAGAATCTACGTAAACCCTGGTGGTGTAGTGGTTCAGTGCTATGGCTGATAACCAAAAAGTCAGCAAGTTCAAATCTGCCAGGTGCTCCTTGGAAACTCTGTGGGGCAGTTCGACTCTCACCTCTAGGGTCGCTATGAGTCAGAATTGACAGCACTGGGTTTATTGGGACAGACTCTACCACAATGAAAGTCTTTTTATTAAGCTGCTGTTTTTCCTAGCAATCTTCTGCATCATGGCATTTAAAGTAGTCTTCACAGTGTGCTGTTACTCTATAGGATAAGAAAGGAAGCTCATAAAGATAGCGTACCATTTTCTGGTATTTGCATTTTGCAATTAAAAAAAATTATTTTAAAATTTTAGTTCAGTATATCCCAGGAGATATTAATACTTTTGCTAATCAGAATTTGTGCAAAAATTACTTACTTTAACATGGATTCTGTAAAGTAAAACACTATGCATGCTCTATCATTTTTAATTTTGCTAAAAATTCCACTTAAAGATGCCACAAAATAATTTGAGCATCAATTATAATAATCATTGGAAAAATACTTTTTGGTTTGAGAAGTAACACATAATTCAAAAAAACCACTGCTGATTTAAAGTACTTTACATAAAATAAATCTGCATTTTCCATAGGCTTCACATGAAGCAGAATTCATTATCTCTAATATCCTCAATGATGAGAAGGTTAATTTTTGATAGGTCTTTGTAGATGAATGCTAACTGAAGTTAATATTAAAATCGGTAGCAGGTGCTTTATGCTGCTTTTTTGTGTTATGAATTAGGCAGGATTTTAATGATCACATGGTGCTACAGCCTTAAATAGATTTTAGAATTACGCTATAGAGAACACAACACATATGCTTGAAATCATCAATGAGATTCAAACTTCTGGCAGTGGAGCCCTGGTGGTACAATGATAAAGAGCTTGGCTGCTAACCACAATGTTAGGAGTTCAAATTCACCATGTGCTCCGTGGAAGCGCTGTGTAGTAATTCCACAAGGCTTTGTGTTGTTTCTTTTTACTGGCAATAGGCCACTTAAGACTTACTCATACAGTTAAGACAATTAATATATGGCATTGTCTTCAACTTTGGTGATTTTGAATATGATAGGCAAAAAAGATACAGCCCTACTGGTGCAACAGTTAAGTGCTTGGCTGCTAACCAAAAGACTCACAGTTCAAACCTACCAGCAACCCTATGGGTGAAAAGACCAAGCAATCTGCTTTTGGAAAGATTACAGCCTAGTAAACCCCATGGGTTTGTTCTGCTCTGCCCTATAGGGTTGCTGTGAGTGGGAATCAACCAGATGACGCACAACAATAGGCAGACAATGATCCATTCTGAGAGCTCTTTTCTGAAAATTTTCTCTCATTCTGTTTGACTGAGCGGATGTGGCTTGTAACCTTTGAATTTGTTTATTCTTCTATCAAAATTCATTTGAAGTTATTTTCCAGATGGAAAGGGAGATGAATTTGGGACTTGTGAAAGCTCCAGAAAATTAATGCACTTATTACAAAGATGTGCTTTTGACTTCAGCAGCCTGAAATATTGACTTCATACGAAACACATAGCTTTCCAGCCTCATTTGTGAAGGAGGATGTCAGAATACTAACTAGCTTTTGTGTTAAGCTACAGCCTGTACTTGTTTCGAATGCAGTTCCTTTTGATCCTAAGAAATCCTAGTAAAGTATCAGAAGAAAAGTTCTGAGAGTAAGTCTTGCATTAAATCCCAACCAAACTGTCCTTGCTCAATTCCTTTCTTATCCTGATACGACAAATAGATGAAAAAAAACTAATATTAGACAGCCATTATTTGTCCAAAAATTGAACAGCAGTCATGAATTCAGATGAGCTTAAGGGACCTTTGATCCTATAGTTTTAATCTCCTCGTTCAGGTTTTCTTGGACAATGAAATTGACTGAATACTTTACATGACACACTTAGGAGGGTCATTTGCTCATTCATTCAACAGTTATGTGTTGAATATTGACTATTTAACAATAATAATTCATAATCTACTATGACAACAAGAATATATTGAACAATTCTGTGAGTGACTGTTAGATTCTGAAGAAGAATGAGAATCTCCTTTAGGCTAGGGATTTTCTCGTAACTGGGAAAAGTCAGAGAGACTCAGATGTTTTATTCGTTCTGCCATTAACTTTTCTGCCACAAGTGATTCTGTATCCCTAGGTGGCTTTTTTCCCAAGCTCAAGCATAGAGATATCATTTGCCATCCTTTGAAGCACTATTAACCACCTGTCTTCTCGTGTGAACTTTTATCAGAATTAATGAGGAAGCTTTGGGAAAAGTTTATTAGCTTTTGTGAATTTTTAGGATATTTGCCTTTTATGAAAGTAGAGCATTTTCATAAAGGTCAACAGAGAGTGCTTCTCAAGATTTTAGAAATCTCTATTTTCTGATTGCAAGTACAGATACACTTGGCCTTTAAATTTCATCCACAATTGAAATTGAAATAGTATGAAAATGATCTGCAATTTTGTACTAAATGCCAGATTTGGTTCCTATAATAGGGCAAAAAAGCAAAGCAAAAGGTTTAAGATGTTATATATCTACATAAGAAAATAATAATCATGTTAAGAGGCTTGACCTACTTACGAGCAGATTTGAATTGTATTTCAAATAAAAGAGACAGTCTGATCTAGTTTAATAGTTGTTCATTAACTCCTCATATTTCTTATCATGTGTGATGATTGATAAGACTTATCTCCACTCCCTTATTGTATTTATTTTGAAGCTCTGGTATCTACAGTATGTCAGTCTCTCCTTCCATGACCTTCTCATAGAAATGAGAAATTACTTGGTTAAAATGAATCAAATAAAAAAAGTTGTGGGAAATTGTATTCATATAATCTCATGTAATCCCTATTCAGTCTTTAGCTGTGACATCCTTCAGGTCTATGTCCTTGAAGTGTGTATTTGTAACAGAGGGAAATTCTAGTAAAGAAATCAATTGAAAATGTGTACTTTTGAAACTTGCTTTCTCAGATTTCTTATAAAAGACACTAAGATGTGTGTAGCACAAAGAAGTAATCTCTGCCTTTTATTATTATCTCACAAATAAAAAAAAATACTATCACTAGGACTCTAGGGACAGTGGAGAGATTGAAATTTATGAATGTCTTCGGGTAACAAAATGATTTTGAAATGGCCTGGCTTTCTTAGCATGTTAGTAATGTGTCTTCCTCAGCCTTCTTGACATTTAAGTATGTGTAGATGGGCAAGAGTCAGAATCAACTTGACAGCAGTGGCTTTGGATTTTTTGGCTTTGAGATAGGTAAGGAGTTTGGAAAGAAAGGTGTAATCATCAGAGTTTTGTTGCTTTGTTTATCTTGAATGATTAATTTCTCTTGTTAAAAGCAATTAAGAGATTGAAAGAGAATGGTAAAGTTGAAGCTACTGCTAAGTGTCATGATATTTTTCTCATTATTACTATTTATAGCAAACTGCATTAGTTGACTGACCCCAACCCCATCCATCTGTTTGTTCTTTCTAGCAAAATTCCAGATAGTGGTGACCATTTAATACATTGCCAGGCCAAGAGATAGAAGTTTGCTGTTCAAGGGGTTAAGCGGTTTACTTTCTTGATTAAAAAAACAGCAACAGACTGAGCTAGCAACTGGCACTAACCTTCCTGCCTTTGTCTCCTTCCTCGTGTTTCTTGCCAGCAATGCAGCTGTGATGCCTGGAGATACAGCATCACTTTGAAATCATGAAGCTGTAACTGTGGGAACAGAAGTTTTCTCACTGAAGATAGTGGGGTACGATGTTTAAAAACAAAGCTTGAGTCTCTGATGACATCTTTGAGAAGCTAAACTGATACCAGCAGATGCTCACCTCTGGAACTCTTGGTAGGAATGAAAAAGGAATCTCTGCTTAAATTCTTATTTTTTGTTATTTGCAGATGAACCCATTCCTAATTAATTTACAGTGTTAAACCTTAGAGTTATCTGCCATTACTTAAGTACTTAATTACTAGGTGCTAGACACTGTACTAAATATTTTATGTATATTATTTAATCCATACTGCAACCATATTAATTAAGTAATACTATATTACAGGTAACATGTTAGTGTCCAGGGTGCATGGAACCTGGATCCCCGTGTTACTGGATTGAGGAAAGCTCAGCTGAGCCCCATGGAGAACAAGACTTTTCATGAGCTGGCAGTAATCTTTTGTTGAATTATGCCCTGATATTTTGGGGTTTGTCTGTTTTAGCAGCTATTGTTGATTATTCTGACACAGTGATCTCTTAAAAATTGTACCATATTAAAAACCCTGGTGGCCTAGTGGTTAAGTGCTAAATCCGCTAACCAAAAAAGTCAGCAGTTCAAATCCACCAGGCACCCCTTGGAAATTCTATGGGGCAGTTCTACTCTGTCCCATAGGGTTGTTCTGAGTCAGAATCAGCTCAACAGCAGTGGGGTTTTTTAAACCCCCCAAAGCAGTGTATGGAAATATCTATCTCTGTAAGCTCTTACCACATTGCTGTTTACCTTTTGCTATGTTCTTGACACTAAGCCAGAAGTATTTTAGTGCTTACACGTGCTCCTAAGATATAGTACCTATTTAATTAAATGAAAACAACTGAAGCTCAGAAACGTTAAAAAAAATAAATGAATTGCAAAGCTAGTAAGTGACACAGGAACCCTGGTGTTATATTGGTTAAGTGCTAAATCCACCAGGTGCTCACTGGAAGCTCTATGAGGCAGTTCTACCTGTCCCGTAAGATCGTTAGGAGTTGGAGTCGACACAACGGCCGTAAGTTTTGGTTTTGAGAATAAGTGGCAATACTAGAATTTAAATATCAGTCAGATTACAAAATTCATTCTAGTTTTCCAGATTTAAAAGAAGCTTATTTTGACATGTATATGATTTACTGGAAGTTGAAATTCTTTTCAAATACAGTTTTCATTGTCATACACTTTGCACACTTTTCTATCAAGGTATTTATCTTAAAAATGGGTAAACCTTATCAATTTTTTTCCCATTTGCGTTTTTTTACTTTGTTTATGGGTTTTTATCTTATTTATTTTGCTATCAAAAAATGTTTTATGATGTTCTGTTTATAGTTTCTGTTATATTCTCTGTTGTACTACTGTTAGGAAATTCTGAGGAAAAAAAATAAGCATTTAGTAAAACATGTTTTTAGTTGCTAGTGAGTCAGCTCCAGCTCACTGTGACCCTTGGTACAACAGAAGACAACACTGTACCATCCTCACAATTGTTGCTGTGCTTGAGCCCAGCATTGTAGCCACTTATTGGTCTATCTCATCGGGGATCTTCTACTCTTTGCCAAGTACGATATCCTTCTTAAGGGACTGTTCCCTCTTAGTGACGTGTTCTAGGTAATGTAAATTGAAGTTTTGCTATCCTTGATTCTAAGGATCATTCAGATTGTACTTCTTCCAAGTCAGATTTCTTCATTCTTCTGACCATCTGTGGTATATTTGATATTTTTCACCAACATCATAATTCAAAGGCATTAATTCTTCTTCTGTCTGTCTTATTCATTGTCCATTTTGCGCATGCATATGAAGTAGTTGCAAATGCCACAGCTTACCGCAGGAGCACCTTACTCTTCAAAGTGACATCTTTGTTTTTTAGCTTCAAAGAAGTCTTTTGCAGTGGATTTATGCAATGTGATACATTGTTTGATTTCTTGAGTACTGCTTCCATAGGCATTGACGGTGCATCCAAGTAAATAGAAATCCTTGACAGCTTCAGTATTTTTCCCATTAATCATGATATTCCTTATTGGTCCAATTGTAAAAATTTTTCTTTACCTTGTGTTGAGGTATAATTCATGCAGAAAGCTGTAGTCTTCTCTTCACCAGTAAGTGCCTTAAGTCCTCTTCACTTTCAGCAGCCTAGATTGAGTAATCTGCATATCACAGCTTGCTGATGAGTCTGCCTTCAGTCCCAGTGCAGTGTTCTTCTTCATATAGTCCAGCTTCTCAAATTATTTGATCATCATACCTACTGAATAAGTATGGTGAAAGAATACAACCCTGACACACACCTTTCATGATTTTATACCACAGTGTCTCCTTGTTCTTTTCAAATGACTGTTTCTTGGTGCATATACCAAGAGCTGGTGTATATACCAAGAACTGGAACTCCCATTTTTCCAACGCTATCTACAAGATGCTGTGGTCCACACAGATGAATGCCTTTGCATAGTGAATAAAACATAGGTAAACATCTTTCTGATATTCTCTGCTTTCAACTAAGATACATCTCATATTAGCAGTGGTAGCCCTCATTCCACATCCTCTTCTGAATCTGGCATGGAATTCTGGTGGTTCCCCATTGAGGCACTGCTACAACCTCTTTCAAAGGGTCTTTGGCAAAATTTTCCTTGTGTCTGATGTTAATGAAATTGTTAGATAATTTCCATATTCTGTTGTATCACCTTGCCCTAGAATGGGCACAAATATGTATCTTTTCCAAAATACTATCTTTTCCAGTCAACTTGCCAGGTAACTGTCTTCCAATTTTTGATGTAGATGACTGTTGAAACGTCTCAATCAGTTTTCCACTGACTCTAGGGGTCTTATTTTTCACCAGTCACCTTCTGAGTAACTCAGGCTTCTTTTTTCAGTACTATGAGTTCCTTATCATATGCTACCTCGTGAAATAGTTGGACGTCTACCAATTCTTTTTGGTGCAGTGATGCTATTCCTTCCCTCTTCTTTTGATGCTTCCCATGTCATCTAGTATTTTGCCTGTAGAAGCCTTCAACATTGCAAATCAAAGCTTGCTTTTTTTCTTCAGTTCTTTCATCTTGAGAAATGCGAAGAGTATTTTTCTTTTTGAGTTCTTTAACCCCAGGTCTCTGCACATTTTATTACTGCACTTTATCTTCTCGAGTTGCACTTTGGCCCTTTGATATCTTCTGTTTGGCTCTTTTACTGTATCATCTCTTCCATTTGCTTAACTGCTGTATGTATAAGGGCAGATTTCAGAGTCTTTTCTGATATCCATTTTTTTGTCTTTTCTTCTTTCTTGTGTTTTTAATGACCTTTTGCCTTCTTCACGTATGACATTCCACATCTTCTCTGGTCTTCAGTTACTGGTACTCAATGCATCAAAATTATTTTTGAGATGAATTCAAGTGAGTTATACTCAAGTTGGGGTTTGGGCTCTTATGGAGTTGTATTAAATTTTCCAGCTTCAATTTGAACTTGCGTATAAACTATCGATGGCCTGTTCCATATTTGGCCTCTGGCTTTATTTTGACTGATGATACTGGGGTTTTCTTTCATCTTTTCCACAAAAGTAATCAATTCGATTCCTGTGCATTCCACCTGGTATGCTAGACAAGCCAAGGTATAGATCTGCCATTTATGTTGTTAAAAAATGTATTTGCTATGAAGAGTTGGTTGGTCTTACAAAATTCTGTCACGCTATCTCCGGCATTGTTTCTACTACCAAGGACATGTTTCCCAACTTACTGATCCTTCTTCTTTGTTTCCAACTTCTGTATTTCAATCACTAGTAATTATCAATGCATCTTGATTATCTCTTTGATCAATTTCAGGCTGCTGCAGAAGTTTGTGAAAATGTTCAGTTTTCTCTTCTTTATCATTAATGACCGCTGCACAAATTTAAAGTCACGTTAACTGCTCTTTCTAGTAGACAGATGAATGGTATTCTATCACAGCGTTGTACTGAGGGACAGATGTTGAAATGTTCTTTTTGGCTATGAATGTGATAGCATTCCTTTTCAATCAGTCATTCCTGGCCTAGTAGAACATATAATTATCCGATTCAAAATGGCCCAAACCACTGCATTTCAGCTCACTAAAGCCTAGAATGTCAATCATTATGTATTCCATTTCATTTTTGATGACTTATAATTGTCCTTCATTCATATGTCATACATTCCACATTCCAAATATTAATGGATATTTGCAGCTGTTTCTTCGCAGTCTGAATCTTGTTGCATAAACAAATGAAGGTCCCGAAAGCTTGACTCTGTCCACATCATTACAGTAAACTCTACTTTGAGGAGGCAAGTCTTCCCCGGTAATAATTTTGGGAGCATTCCAACCTAAGGGGCTCATCTTCCGGCATCATAT
Source organism: Heterohyrax brucei (assembly GCA_028571685.1). Taxonomy (NCBI): domain Eukaryota; kingdom Metazoa; phylum Chordata; class Mammalia; order Hyracoidea; family Procaviidae; genus Heterohyrax; species Heterohyrax brucei. Next base: position 25,003,622 of record CM053147.1, read on the forward strand.
CAGATAATATTCTGCTTCTATTCATATGGTTGTCTTTGGTCAATTTTTTTCCAGAAGTAGACTGCCAGCTCCTTCCTAGTTGGCCTTAGTCTAGATACTTCACTGAAACCTGTCCACTGTGGGCAACTTTGAAAGTAATTTGAAATACTGGTGGCATAGCTTCTAACATGACAGCGATACACAAGCCTACAGAGTAGGACAAACTGACAGATGAGTAGTAGAAATCTAGTGGAAGAAAAACATTCCTTCTATATTTTTATTCAAATGCTTTCACAGTCTCAACCTTTTTTAAAAAATCTTTGTTCTGTCTGGAATTTTCTTTGGTATAAGGGTTATAACTAATGCTACAGCTTTCTCATAAGAATGCTAGCTCTACCATATAGCAAACCAAACCAAAACAACATAACTGTAAATTTTCTTTATAACTGAACATTCTGTTTCTTTTTTTATTGGTTTCACAGTCTATTTTTACACCTATACTACACAATTAGTTTAATGTTATGATATGTTTTAGTATCCAGTAGGCTTATTGGAACTTTTGTTGCTGGTATCCTTGCATGTGCCAAGCTCTTTGCCTGTTGCTTCAACACTTGAATAACAATATGGTTCAGAATAAACTTCTTAGGTCAGATTTTCTTTGTTTATGTGTTTTGTAAATGATTTTCCTCTGTATTTGAGAACTGGATGTTGGTGCAACCAAGTCCAAGACTAGCTTATCCATACTCCCATGTCACAATCAGTAACGAGGTATTTTTGTTTACATTCTCAAAGGATTATTTATCTTTCTAAGCCAATAATTTTACTGGGATTTTTATCACAATAAACCATTCTGAGTCAATATTTTTATCCTAGGATATTGTGGGACCTTCAGTTACAGAATTAAGTTTTATGGTATATATGGAATTTTTATGTGGTTATGTATTTTTCTATTCTGTTATTTTTGTTCCTTTCCTCAGGACAGCAATTGTATGTATGTTGGACTTTCTTTTCCCATGTTCTGTGTCTCCCATTTTCTCTCATATTCCTTTGAACTATCTGTATTGGTTTCTTGGAGCTTCTGTAACAAATTAACACAAACTTGGTGGCTTAAAACAACAAAAATTTATTCTCTCACACTCATAGAGGCCAGGAGTCTAAAATTAAGGTAATATGTGGCCCAGACTTTCTCTAATAGTTCTAGAGAAGGATCCTTCCTGGTCTCTAAGTTTCTGATGACAACAACACTTGTTGTTCCTTAGCTTATAATTGCATCACTCCAACCTCTACTTTTGTCTTCACATGACATGCTAAAAAAATGAGAGTCTTTAAATACAAATTATTTAATTCCTACTCCACATTGTGTCTGGGGAAGCATGCATCTTGTCTATTTGTTTCAGTTTGATGTACCAAACAGGACTACATGTAAATACGAAGAAAAGGACTAGTTAGTGAGAGTTCCTAGCCTTTGACTTAAACACAGGTAGGACTTTCAGCTGACCCTTGAGAAGATGGATGAGTATGTTTCATGTGTGGATACACAACAGGAATAAACCCTAAAGTGACCAAAAGGGTGGACTGAAAGAGACTAAAAACTCTCCACTGGTCTTAATCTGCCCTTTTTTAATTTTAGTTATGAAATATAGCCCATTCTAGATTTATCTAGGCATGTTGCTTCTCAGCTAGAGATTTCTCAGCTTCCATTCCAACTCAGTATCACTCAGTTTTTGCATAATAATGATACAAGCAAAAGTGTTGTGCTTAATTCCCACTTCATGTCCTTAAAAATTAAGTTGTTTGACCTCCACACTTACTCCTTTTTCTCTCAAGCTGGACCCTAAAAGTGGAAGTCATCCAGCTTCAAGCGGGCTTGTTATGAAAATATTGTAAGAGATGAACAACCTTGAATATTTCCTACCATTCTGCTGAGATTCTCAAGGGAAATCATCTACTAACAAATCTTATCAAGGATGATTTTGTAGAGCTTTAATGAGTAGAGGAAGCAGGTTATTATGTTGATTTTAACCTTTAAGAAAGTACATTCTTTTAAGTTAATAGGAAAACTTTTGTAGTTAATTTCTTTGAATTTTTTTAAATTACTTAGCCACACCAGATGAACACAGGAAATAGATGTAATGATATCATGATATGAATTTTAAAATAATTATTCCTTGGGCAATCCCCTAGTGTATGCAGTGGCATAATTATAAAATACACAGCCTAACATAAAGAATGCCTCTTTTATAACCATATTCAACTTTATAACTAATGGAGAATGATAAAAAGAACTTTTTTACATTTAAGTAAAATAGAAAAATACACAGTGATTCTATAGTGACTTCAAATGCTAGTGGCTATAGCCAATGCCTTAGGTTATGAAGCAGATCTAGTAGTTTAAATATAAGAAAAGAAGACACAAAGCTAAAGGTATTTTCAAAAATTTGAAAATCCAAGCAGTAACTGAGAAACTGTTAGAACAAATTAAAATAACTAAGTAAATTGACATAACAGAATTTAACTATTCCTGGAAAATGTTCCATGTGCATTGGAGAAGAAGGTGTACTTATCTGTTGATGGCTTAAAAGTTTTGTATACGTCAATGAGATCTAGTTGGTTAATTGTCGCAATAAGATCTTCTGTATTGTTGCTTTCTTCTAGTTAATTTCTACAATACTGAAGATGGATTGTTGAAGTCTCCAACTATTATTGTGGAGTAATCTGTTTCATTTTTCAGTGTTGTCACTGTTTATTCAATGCATTTAGATGCTCAGGTATTGGGTGAATAAATATTTAATATTGTTATGTCCTTCTTATGTATTGAAGCTTTCAGCAATGAATAGTGTCCATTCTTGTCCATGATGGTGGATTTTACATTAAAATCTATTTTATCTGAGGTTAGTATTGCTCTCCTGCTCTTCTTTGTATGTTGTTAGCTTGGTATATATTATTCCGTCCTTTAATTTTCAGTTTGTTCACATCTTTGAGCCTAAGATGTGTTTCTTGTAGGCAGCATATAGTCAGATTGTGTCTTTTGATCCGGTATGTCACTTGCTATATCTTTATTGGAGCATTCATTCTGTTTACATTCAGTATAATTATTGATAGGTATGTTTTCAATGCTGTCATTTTGATGCCATTATTTTTGTTGTTGATGTTTACTATGTTGCTGTTAATATTCTATTCTGGGTCATTTTTCTTTATGAGTAGACTTCATCTTTTTCAGTATTGGTTTTGTGTTTAGTGAGACTCCTGTGTTATATTTCTTGTTTTGATATGTCTCGTTGTTACTTTGCTTTGTGGCTATCCCTATGATCCCCCTTAGTATTCTAAGTGTAAACCAGACTTTAACTTCTGCATATCTTTTCAATTTCCTCTCCATCTGAAAGAGCTATGCCTAGTGTAATGTATCTCTCTTTTTAATGTGATGATATCATAGTTTTCGTGTTCTGATCACTGGTTCCCTTCTTTTAATATTGTAGCTTTGGTTGAGCTTTGTGGCTTCCCTAACTGAGTAGGATTCTGGGTGCTGTGTCCTGCACTGCGTCCTTAAATACACACTTGATGTTTTTGTTTTTCTAAGCAAAGAGCTTCTTTCAGTGTTTCTTGTAGTGTTGATTTGGTTTTTACAAAGTCTCTAAGCTTCTGTTTGTCTGTGAATGTCTTAAATTTCACCGTCATATATGAGACACAATTTTGAAAGTTATATAATTCTTGGTTGGAAGTTTATCTCCTTCAGGGCTTTGAATAGTCATCCCGCTGCTTTCTTGCCAACATCACTTCTGCTGAGAAGTCAGATGAAAGCCTATAGGGCTTCCCTCTGTATGTTAGCTTTGCTTTAAGCCTAGCTGCTTTTAAGAAGCCCCTGTTTATGAGAATTTAACTGTTCCTAAATCATAAACTTTCACAGATACTAGTGAAACTGTGTTTTCTCCCTATGTATCTTTATTTCTTTTGTTTTCCTTTCCTCCTCTATCAAAATTTAAGTTGCCTCAGTTCTGCATTTAATTTCCCCATGGAAGTATTGACTAGGCAGGAACACAAATTATTGTGTAGTATGTTCTGGCTTTATTGTTCAAAATCCATTACTTTGGAGAACTTGGAGGGTAAAAAGCATATGTGGAGTTCAGGTACAGTCAGACTTCCTTGAAGTATGTTAGGACTTTGGAGATTTATGTATAGAAAGTAAGTACACATATAGGTATGTATCTCACTATAAATAAAAGCAAAGAAACCAAACCCACTGCCACTGAGTTGATTCTGACTCACAGCTACCTTATAGGACAGAGGAGAACTGCCCTGTTGAGTTTCCAAGGAGCACCTGGTGGATTTGAAGTGCCAGCCTTTTGGTTAGCAGCTGTAGCACTTAACCATTATGGCAAACATATGGAAATCCTAGTGGTGTAGTTTGTTGAGTGCTGCAGCTGCTAACCAAAAGGCCAGCAGTTTGAACCTTCCAGGCTGTCCTTTGAAACTCTATGGAGCTTTTCTCTCTGTCCTGTAGGGTTGCTATGAGTGAGAATCAACTCCACAGAAGTGGGTATACACACACACACACACTCACATAAAGATATCTATATGAAAACCAAACAAAACACGTTGCTGTCAACTTGATTCTGACTCATAGCAACACTATAGAACTGAGTAAAACTGCCTCCTAGGGTTTCCAAGGAACACCTTTTGGTTAGCAGCCATAGCACTTAACAGCTATGCCACCAGCGTTCCATATACGTACATGGTGTTGTCGTGTAGGGTCACTGTGAGTTGGAACTGACTTGACAGTAGTGGGTTTATATGTTGTTAGACAACGTTGAGTTGGTTCCAACTCGTAGTGACCCTATGCACAACAGAATAAAACACTGCCTTGTCCTAAGCTGTGTCCACAATCATTTTTATGCTTAAGCCCATCATGGCAGCCACTGTATCAATCCATCTCCTTGAGGACCTTCCTCTTTTTCACTGACCTTCCACTCTACCAGGCGTGATGTCCTTCTCTAGGGATTGATCCCTCCTGAAAACATGTCCATATTATGTGAGATGCAGTCTCACTACGTTTGCTTCCAAGGAGCACTCTGGTTGTGTTGTACTTCCTTCAAAAATATCTGTTTATTCTTTTGGCAGTCTATGGTACATAATATTCTTTTCCAACACCACAATTCAAAGGCATCAGTTCTTCTTCTGTCTTTCTTATTCATTGTCCAGCTTTCACATGCATATGATGCGACTGAAAATACCAACTCTTGGGGCAGGCGCACCTTAGTCTTCAAGGTGACATCTTTTCAACACTTTAAAGAGGTCCTTTGCAGCAGATTTTCCCAATACAGTGCATATTTTGATTTCTTGACTACTGTTTCCATGAGTATTGATTGTGGAACCAAGTAAAACGAAATTCTTGACAGCCTCAATCCTTTCTCCATTTATCATGCTGTTGCTTACTAGTCCAGTTGTGAGGATTTTTGTTTTCTTGTTGTGCAAGTATGATCCATACTGAAGGCTATGGTTTTTGAGTTTCAGCAGTGTTTCAAATCTTCTTCACTTCCAGCAAGTAGGGTGGTATCATCTGCATAACACCAACCAGCCAAGTGCCGTCAAGTCGGATCACAGGTTGTTAATGAGTTGTCTTCCAATCCCCATGTCTTGTTCTTCTTCATATAGTCCAGCTCCTTAGATTATTTGCTCTACATACAGATTGAAAAGGTGTGGTGAAAGGAAACAACACTGATTAGCACCTTTCCTGACTTTAAACCATGCAGTGTCCCCTTGTTCTGTTCACAGGACTGCCTCTTGATCTGTACACCAATTCCTTGTGAGCACCATTAAATGTTCCAGAATTCCCATTCTCCACAATGTTCACCATAATTTGTTATGATACTTTTACAGTTGAATGCTTTTGCATAGTCTGCGAAGCAGAGGTAAACATCTTTCTGGTATTCTCTGTTTTCAGCCAAGATCCTTCTGACATCAGCAATGATATCCTTGGTTCCACATCCTCTTCTGAATCAGGCTTCATTCAAAAGCCTGCAATAGTATATGACAGGGAACAGCCAGAAATTTGAGCTGAATTCAAAAGAGGATGTGGAATCAGGGATACATCTATAGAGAGAGACATAGATACACACATATATGTGTATAAAAAAAAAATACAGAGACATTGCCATTGTGTTGACCCTGACTCATAACAACTCTATAGGACAGAATGAACTGCCCCCACAGTATTTCCAAGGATCAGCTTGTGATTTCGAACTGCTGATATTTTGGTTAGAAGCCAAGCTCTTAAACCCTGTGCCACCAAGGCCCCATATATGCAAATAGGTATATATATAGAGAGAGATTGAATGGATAGATAAATGGATAGGTAGATATATACATACATGCACACATACCTATGTAGAGATAGACAGAGAGATATAAAGATATATGCAATATGTAAATAAAAGAGAGAAGAAAGCATCTGGGGCTCAGAATACAATGGATTTGGGGGTCCTGTTTTCTGGAAGGAAACCTTGGTGGTGTAGCAGTTAGGTGTTACAGCTGCTAACAAAAAGATCAGCAGTTTGAATCCACCAGGTGCTTCTGGAGACTCTATGGGGGCAGTTCTGCTCTATCCTATAGGATCACCATGAATCAGAATTGATGCAACAGCACTGGATTTAGTTTCCTGGAAAAGTCCCTGGAAGAGTTAAGGTCCTAGAGAAATGTAGTCATAGGACTCTTGAGCTATAGATACTTGATACCATAGTGCATCTATGAGATAACATACAATGCAGTCTAAAGATATTATTAACATAGTTTACATTAATGTAAGAGAATGCTTATACTGTAATAGTGAATTTCAAAAAAAACTATGAAGTATGGAACTATGACAGAATGAGCTACAGAAATGTTCATCGATGCTATGATATTTATTCAAAATTCTAAGAACCTATAGGCTGGCTATGAAAGTAACAAAAGGAATTACTGATGGCAGCAGCCACCCACATTCAAGGGAGGTACTCACAATCTAGGTTTTCCTTACCTCTACAAAATAAAAGGGAACCCTGGTGGCATAGTGGTTAAGCACTACCTCTGTTAATTAAAACATTGGCAGTTCGAATCCACCAGGTGCTCTGTGGAAACTCTATAGAGTAGTTCTACTCTGTTCAGTAGGTCACTGTGAATTGGAATTGACTGGGCAGCGCTGGGTTTGGTTTTGGTTTTTTTGGTACCAAGTAAAAAGTCAAACCTGTCACCAGCAAGTCAATTCTGACTCATGGAGAACTCCTATGTCAAAGTCGAGCTGTAGGGTTTTCTGGACTGTAATCTTTATGGGAGCAGATTACCAGGGCTTTCTTCTGCTCTACCTCTGGGTGATTCTGAACCACCAATCTTGCTAGTCAGTCAGGGTAGAGTAACAGTTCAATTGTTGTGGTTTGTGTATTTGTTTGTTTAAGCCCTAAGAGGAATTTTTTAAAATTGTTTTATTGTGATTAAGTGGGAGTTTACAATCCAAGTCAGTTTGCCATATAAAACCCTGAACATCTGCCTCTCTGTGCCAGCACACTTATCTTTTTCACTTTTTACTTCCAGTATCTGCTCAACCAATACTTATCCCCTCTTCTGTCCTGTGTCCCATCTCCTTTCCCCTCTAAAAATAAATCAGTAGGACAACCTCAGATATATATTAAACCAAAAAGTACACACACCATGCACATCACTCTGTGTCCCAACGCCCAGTCCATTCTTTGTCTGAAGTGTTGGCTTCAATACTGGTTTAAGCTCCAGGCTAGCAGCAAGTCTAAGGGCCATGTTCTCAGGGGACCCTCGAGGCTGTCAGACCATCAAGTCTAGTCCTTTAATATAGTTCCAGCTCCGCACACCCCTTTCTCTCATGCTACATCAGGGACTGCACATTGTGTTCCCTGTCTGGGCTATCTTTCATGGTGGCCAGATACCACCCGGTTCCTTTATTCTCTTGCTTATGCAGTCTCACGCTCATATGTGCCCTTCTGTCTCCTGGACTCATTTTTCCTCTTGTCTTTGATGTTCTCAGTTATGGTCTGTTCTAGGTGGATTGGGGCCAGTTAATGTTCCTTAGATGGTAGTTTGCTGGCCCTTAAGACCCCAGGATCCACCCACCAATTTGGGGTGCAGAACAGTCTGTTAGAAAAAGATTAGCTCTGCCAGTTGTCCTCAATGTCCTCTGGAAAAATGGTCCCCAGACCCGTGTCCTTGCCACTCTGTCCCACAAACCACTAGGTTGAATCTAGAAAACTTGAAGTAATATTTTTGAAAATCTAGGCCCTTTTAGAGGAATTTAGCTGTGTGTGCCAGAAGGAAGAGAAATTATCACGTTTGAGTTTTATTTCAAAGACAGTAACCTTAATTTGCCTTGTGATTCCTTATTTCTAACTAGAGGCTTATTCATATGAAAGTCGTGTTCTCAGAGGGAGGATGTTAATTTGGTGATTTTTTAAATATATTTTTCACCAAAAACATTGCAAAAATAAAAGGAAAACATATAGAGCAAATTCAACCTTTTTTTAAAAAATATTAGGTTTAAACAGTTTCAGAGAGTAAGCAAGCAAATTCACATCACCTATGAGACAGTTTTTTCTTTTTTTTTTTTTTTTGGCATTTTTCATGAAGTCATGTCACTGGTAAACAGTGGAAATAAATGCTTCCCTGTGGACTGACAGCAGACTTCTCCAAGATTGGTTGCGGAAATAGCTGGGAAAGTGAAGACACTGATTTTTCTGGATATGCTAACCAAAGTACAATTATCTTATTCATAAAGAAAAATGTTTTAAGGTTTCTCATCCTCCCTCCTCTTATTCTCTGGTTCCGAACACCAGGGAGATTAGAGGCAGCTGAACCCACAGCCTTCATCTTGAAGAGAAGTCCTGATAGGTCAGTAGTTAAGTCTCAGCCGCTGGTTCGGTGGCAGGAATCTCCCCAGGGGCTCCACAGGAAGAAAGATCTGGTGATCTGCCCCTGTAAGATTGCATTGTTGCTCTTTTAGGTGCTGTCAAGAGACTCTATAGGACAGAGTCAAACTGCCCTATAGGGTTTCCAAGGAGCAGCTGGTGGATTTGAACTGCTGACCTTTTGGTTGGTAGCTGATCTCTTAACCTCTACACCACCAGAACTCCCTAAGAAACCCTATGAGTCAATTCTGGTCTGTCATACGTGGTCACTGTGAGTCAAAAAATACTCGACAACACCTAACTACAACAGACCTGAACAGCAATGACAATCCTCCCTCCTCTTTTCTTCGCCCTATAAATAATGCTATGCGACAGAGAAGAAAATCATATCTCTGTGTGTACCACAGACTAGGAACAGCCAGTTCTTTGATTGCTTTGCTTTGCTGCAGCCCACCCTCCTCTGACTTCCCGCTGCCTCATTACAAGCAGAGGGATTTCCAATACCAGTGAGAAAACTAGTACTTGTCCTTCATGCGTCCCGCAACACAAATGCCCCAAAATTCGAAGACTTACAGGGGTCCTATGTCTACCCAAAGGCCTAAATTTTCCTAATTCTCAAATGCTTCCAGCTCTCTTACCCTTTGATTCTTTGATCCACCATATCTAAAGACATCTATGCCTTTTCAGAAGCCAAGGAGGGGAACTTCTCTGGCTGAGATATTGTTTCATCTGTATCCAGTCTCCCCACAACCCACTCTTTTTTTTGGATTTTTTGCTTCTCTCTGTGTGTTTATCCGTTCAAAAGGTGTAGGCTGGCTCCTTACCCCCTTTTGGTGTGTTGTACACTGGGGGCTCATGCTGGCTGCTGCCACACAGACATTACCAGCCAGAAGAGAGATTCTATGAGTTCTTCACTAGACTCAATGCTGCCAAGTTTTCAGGCACAGTCTTTGAAGACCCCAGAAAATCCCTTAAAATAAGGCCACAGATCATGTGTGTATTCATCATGAACTGAATGAAGGCCTAGAACAGGGATTCACTCACAGGAAAGAAGTGTCTATCTTGGGTTGTTACTCTCCTGTTTGTTGAAGTGATACCATAGCTACCTCAGAACTCACTTCACCTTCAAGACAATGGTGTGCAAGAGTATTTCAGGGAGGACATGCTGGGTTTCACACCTGTCACTCAGCCTTCAAAGTAGCAGGAACCTCAGACTGGAGGAAGTCTAGATGATGGTTAAGATTGTGTGTCAACTTGACTCTCAGAGTTTACACATGACCACTATGAGAATGGGATCTGCTGTGAGTAGCCAACCAGTTGAAAGAGAGTTTCCTAGGGGGTGTGGCCTGGATCCAAATATAAGCAGATGTTCTGGTTGTCTGGCTCAGTCTAGATCCTACTGCCTCCTGTTCATTTTACCTACAGTTCTTGGAACCTTAGTCTTCTGCCTCCATGTCAGCCTTGGGATTCATCTATCACAGCCTGTGAGCAAGAGCCTTGCTCTTCAATCTGCTGCTTTTGGGTTTGCCAGCCTCTGCTGCTATGTAAATTGAGAGAAGCCTCAATTCTGATCCATGGACTTGGGATATTCCAGTCTTTAATCTGTGTGAGCTGTTGTATTCATATAAATCTTTCTCTATAGGTGTTTATATGCGTTACTGGTTTTGCTTCTCTATAGAGAATCCAACCTAAGACAGCCTACAAAATCTGTTACTCAAATGACCAAATTCACTGCAGTCAAGTACATTCTGACTTATAAGCACCCGATAGGACAGAGTAGAACTGTCTCATAAGGTTTCAAGCTGTCCCATAAGGTTTCTTTATGGAAGAAGATGGTCACATCTTTCTTCCATGGCATAACTGGTGGATTCAAACTGCTGACTCTTCAGTTAGTAGCCCAGCATTTTAACCACAATGGTTATAAAAACCTCTTGAAGAGTTTGGTAGCTCACTACTTTCAGTCTCTTTTTCTTTTATTGTACTTTAGGTGAGAGTTTATGGTGCAAATTAGTTTCTCATACATGAATCATTCTGAGATGTTGGCTGCAAGCCTTGGAATGTGCTAGCAATCTCTTCCTTTCTATCTCAGGTTCCTTGTGTCCATTCACAAGCTTTCCTGTTCCTTCCTGCCTTTTGTCTTTGTTCTGGGGAATGTATTGTCCATTTGGTGTTGTATGCTTAATTGAGCTAAGAAACATGTTCTCACACGTATTATTGTTTCATAGCCGTGTCTGTTCTGTAGCTAAAAGGTGGACTTAGGCAGTGGCTTCAGTTCTGAGTTAAGAGGGGGTCTGGAGGCCATAGTCTTAGAGGTTCCTCTAGTCTCCGTCAGACCCGTAAGTCTGCTCTGTAGTGTTCTACACTTTTCACCCACTCTGCTCAAGACCCTCTGTTGTAGTCTCTGTCAGAGTCGTCAGTCCCTGGGCTCACATTGGTCGAGTGTGGCTCACGTGGTCCATTAGGCCTTTGGACTAGCCTTTTACTTGTGTCTCTGTTTTTTTTTTCATTTTCCTTTGCTTCAGACAGGATGGGACCAACAGATGTACCTTAGACATCCATTCGGAAGGTTTGAAGAACCCAGACACTACTCATCAAACCAGGATGCAGATTGTTTTGTTTAGGAGCTCTGTTATGCCAACTGACCTTGATGTCCCCAGAGACTGTGGTCTACAGCCCTCAGCCCCAGTAGCCTATTCTCTCATGGTGTTTGACTTTGCCTTGGACAAGTTGTGTTGACTTTCTCTATGTTGTGTTGTCTTTCTCTTCTCCAGAATTAACACTTGCTATTATAGGGTCATTATGAATCAGAATTGACTTGATGGCAGTGGGTTTGTTTTTTTGGTGATTATCTAGTGATTTCCTCTCCTCGACTCTCCCCTTCCTTGTAACCATCGAAGATTCTTTCTGTATGTAAACCTTTTCTTGAATATCTATAGTAATGTCCTCGTACAATATTTTTCCTTTTGTGACTGACTTATTTCAGTGTAATGCCCTCCAGATTCTTCTATGTTGTGAGATGTTTCACAGACTCATCATTGTTCTTTACTGTTCCATAGTGTTCTATTGTGTGTTTGTGTGCCATACTTTATCCAGTCATCCCTTAGTGGGCACTTAGGTGGTCGCCACCTTTTTGCTATTGTGAATAATACTGTAATGAACATGAATTTGCCTCTGTATATGCAGATATTTATTTCACTCTTATTTCTCTAGGATATATTAATTGCCAGCTAGTACGGTATTTCTATTTCCAGGCTTTAAAGGAAGCACCTTATCATTTTGCATAGTATTTGTACCACTTTACATTCCTACCAGCAATGCATGAGTTCCAGTTTCCCCACAGCCTTTGTGACATTTACTTATTATTTTTGATTAGTGTAGCAATGTCAAGGTGATATAGTATCTTCTTATAGTTTTGATTTGCATTTCTCTCATGGCTAATGATAGCAAACATTTCCTCATGTGTATGTTAGCTGCCTGAATGTCTGTTTTGGTAGAGTGTTGATATAATTTATCCATTTTTAATTGGGTTATTTGTCTTTTTGTTTTTGGAATGTTGAAGCATTTTATAGATTTTAGAGAATAGATCATTGTCAGATATGTCATAGCTAAAAAGTTTTCACCCAGTCTGTGGGTACTCTTTTGTTACTCTTTTGGTGAAGCCTTTGGATGAGCTTAAGTATGTGATTTTTAGGAGTTCCAGTTATCTAATTTAACCTCTGGATATTTTCTCTTTTGTCCTTGGATACTTTGGCTAATGTTTATCTTCTCTTAATTTGTATGCCTTGTATAGGCATTGACAGACAGAGAATTATCATCATCTGACACTTACATTTTCATAGGAAAAGGAGACTTTGAGGGAAGTAGCAATGTTCTCTGTCAGTCCGTGCATTTGTGGCCTGAGTGAGCTGTGCTTTGGCACATACTGTGTTTACATGAGGCCATATCTTTGTGGGAGATGAAGAATGTGTCCAAAATGCCAGAGAATCCAGTGGAGCCTGTGTTGCATCATTACGCAGGTCATCAGAGATGTGACATGTAACTGCTGCTGATGCTTCTGGATGTCACTTTCCATTATATTGACAGAAAAATAGAAAGAAACTTTAGAAAACATGCTGATTTGAAATCAGGAAAATATTTCAAGGTGCTAATATGCACATGCTAAGCCTGGAGAGTACATGTGCAGATCTCAGTGTGGGAAGGTAAACTAGGAGAAAAATGCAACGAAGCTGCTTGAAAGGCTAAGATATTATCTGCAGAAAATAAAGGACAGAAGACTTGTATAAAAATGGGAATCAGAAAATGAAAGAAGGTAAGGGTTGAAAGGACAGTGAGAGATGGAAATCCTGAGAACAGAAAGTGTAATAGTAAGTGTGTGCTTGTGTCTTTGGGATTCACTGGGAGCATGTAGCTGCCTGTCTCAGCCAAATGGGAACATCCATTCATTATCATGGGAACAGAAGGGGGCTGTGTCTGTGTCCTTTTTTGTATGAGAGTACAGAGTAGACAGCAAAGGACCAGAAAACTTCCCTGAAGACCGTGAATGATTTTTATCTATTTCCTTAGAATTCATTAGGTTTTATAGGATTTGGCTTCCTATTTAAGTTCTTTAAAAATGACAAATGCAGCCCCTCCAACACTGATTGAATAAATATCTAAAGGAAAGTGTTTTCCTACTCTTCCACAGACTGAACAAACAGGTGTTGAGGATCTGTTATGTTTAGAACCCTATATGAAAGAAAAAATGTTGCCATCAAGTAGGTTATGACTGCTAACAACCCCATGGGGTAAAAAAGAAAACTGCTCCACAGACTTTTCTTTTCCGCTGTACAGATTCCCAGCCTTTCTGCCTCAGTGCCACTGTGTCACTTTGAACTACCAGCCTTGAAGTTAGCTGAAAAACACAGATGGTTGTACCATTCCAAAAACCCACTGCCATCCAGTCAATTCAGCCTCACAACGACTCTGTAGGACAGAATAGCAGTGTACCATAGGGTTTCTAATTTTAAAGACTGTAAATCTTTATGGAAGCGGAAAGTCACATCCTTCTTCTGTGAAGCAACTAGTGGGTTTGAACTGTCAACCTTTTAATTAGGAGCCGAGCACCACCTAGGGGGACTTATGTGTTGTTTTTGTTCTTTTCAGTTACTGTCAACTCTGTGTCGTTGTGGTTAGGTGATTTTTTTCCCTTTTCTTTTTTCAAAAAAAAAATTATGATTAGGTAAAACTATACGATCTGAAGCTCCATCTGCCGTCCTCACCCCTGATGACACCACATTCTTCATTTCACTCTTCACTTCTGTATCCTTTTAACAAACACTGTGCTTTCCTCTCTACCCTCTCCTCTCCCATCTAGAAAGAAACCAATAGGACAGCCTTTTATAAATGTGTAAAGCCATAAAGTACACACACCACTTGCTCACTCTGTGTCCCCAAGTCCAGTCCATTTTTTGTCTGGAATGTTGTCCAGAGTACTGATTTCAGGTCAGGGCCAGCAGCAAGTCTGGGGTCGTGTTCCCAGGGGACCCTCTAGGCTGTCGGACCATCAGTTCTTGTCTTTTAGTAGAGTTCTTGAACTGCATACGTCCTTTTCTCATGCTACCTCGGGGACTCTACACTGTGTCCCCCGTCACGGCTGCCTGTGGTCGTGGCCAGGCACGACCTGGTTGTTCTGGCCCTATGCAGATGCAGTCTCACATTCATATTCGTCCTTCTGTCTCCTGGGTTCACTTTTCCTCATGTCTTCTGTGTTCTTAGTCGTCATCTCTTCCACGTGGGTTGGGACCATTTGGTATTCCTCAGCTAGCAGCTTGCTAGTTTTTAAGACCCCTGACACTGCTCACCAATATGGGATGCAGAAGACTCTCTTAGTAAAAGACTAGTTATGCCAGCTGACCTTGATATCTCCTGAAAACGTGATCTCCAAACTCCCATCCCTGCTACTTTATCCTTTTTAATATTGGGTTGAGTTTAGAAAACGTTTCAGTTTATGGTGTAGTCCAGTAATACATCTGATCTGCTCTCTACTGTGTACTGTCACTCCCTTCACCTGACCAAATTCTTATTGACTATCTAATCTATGGACGTCCCTCTTCCTTCCTCTCTACCCTTGTGGCTAGCTGTCAGAGTCTTTTCTTCTACATAAGTCCATTTTCAAGTCCTTATACCAGAGGTCTCATACAATACCTGTCCTTTTGCAGCTGAAACCAAGTTATGAGATGCTTCCTAAAATCACCATTGTTCTTTATCATTGCGTGGTGTTCCATTGTGTGTATATACCACGGTTGTTTTAATCCATTCTTCTGTTGATGGGCACCTTGGTTGATTCCATCTTTTTGCTGTTGTGGACAATGCTGTAATAAACATTTCATGTGCATGCATCTCTTTGTGTGACCGCCTTTGTTTCTGTAGGATATGTTCCAGGCAGTGGGTTTATTAGATCATGTGGTATTTCTATTTCTAGCTTTTTAAGAAAGTGCCAAATTGCTTTCCAAAGAGGTTGTATTATTTTGCATTCCCACCAGCAGTCGAGAAGAGTTCCGATCTCTCCTCAGACTCTCCAGCACTTGTTGTTTTGTGTTTTTTTAGATTATTGCCAACCTCTTTGGGGTGAGAGGGTATCTTTTCTAGCTTTCATTGGGATTTCTCTAGTAGCTAATGATCATGAGCATTTCGTCATTTGTCTTTTGGCACCTGGATGTCCTCTTTGGTGACGTGTCTGCCCTTCTCCTTGGTCTAGTGCTTAAATGTGTTGTTTACCTTTTTGTTGTTGATACTTTGCAGTACCTCTAGATTATGAAAATCAGATGTTGATCCAACACATAGTTGCCAACAATTTTTTTCCCTTTCTGTGGGTAATCTTTTAACCCTCTTGATAAAGTCTTTGGATGAGCATCAGTGTTTGATTCTTAGTAGTTCCCATTTATCTATTTTCTCTTCTGGTGTTTGTGCATCGTTGGTCTGATTTTGCAGTCTGTCTAAGCCATATATTAGAACTTCCATTGTTGTCCCTATTCTTTCTTGCATGAGCTTTATCTTTTCAGCTTTGATATTTAGGTCTTTGATTCATTTTGAACTAGTTTTTGTGTAAGATGTGAGATATGGGTCTTGTCTCAGTATCTTGTGGATTGATACCCAACTTTGCCAAAAGCATTTGTTAAAGAGACTGTTTTTACCCCAATTTACAACCTCTGGGCCTTTGTCAGATATCAGCTGTTCATAGGAGGATGGTGATGTTTCTGGGGTCTCTGTTCTGTTCCATTGGTGTATATGTCTGTTTTTATATCAGTGCCAGGTTGTTTCGACTACCATGGTAGGTTCTAAAGTCTGGTAGGGTAAGGCCTCCCACTGTGCTCTTCTTCTTCAGCAGTGCTTTACTTATCTGGGGTTTCCTCCCTTTTCACACAAAGTTGTCCATGTCATTGAAAAAAGGTGCTGGAGAATTTCTATTGGAATTGCATTGTATATGTAGATTGTTTTGGGTAAAACAGACATTTTCACAATGTTAAATCTTCCTATCCATGAGCAGGTTAGATATCTCCACTTACGTAAGTCTCTTTTGGTTTCTTGCAATAGAGTCTTGTAATTTTTTCTGTATACAGGTCTCTTACTTCTTTGGTTAGATTTATTCCAAGGTATTCTACCCTCTTGGTGGCCATGGTGAATGGTATTGATTTGATGATTTCCTCTTTGATGTTCTCTTTGTTGGTGTAAAGGAATCCTATCGATTTACTTATGTTTATCTTATATCCTTATACTTTGCCAAACTCTTCTATTAGTTCCAGTAGTAATTTATGGATTCTTTAGGATTCTCTGTGTATACAATCATATCATCTGCAAATAGGGGGATTTTTACTTCATCTTTGTCGATGTGGATGCCTTTTCTTTGTCTTGTCTAACCACTCTGGCTAGAACCTCTAGAACAATGTTGAATAGAAATGGTGACAGTGGGCATCCTTGTCTAGTTCCTCTTCTTGGGGGGAGTTCTTTCAGCCTGTCTCCGTTCAGGATGATGTAGGCGGTTGGCTGTGCATAGATGCCCTTTATTGCATTGAGGAATTTCCCCTCTATTCCTGTTTTGCTGAGAGTTTTTAACATGAATGGGTGTTGGACTTTGTCAAATGCCTTTTCTGCATCAATTGACAAAATCAGATGATTCTTATTCTTTGAGTTATTTAGGTGATTGATCACATTCATTGTTTTCCTGATGTTGAATGAGCCCTGCATCCCTGGTATGAATCCAACTTCGTCATGATTATTTTTTTTTATATGTTATTGAATTCTGTTGGCTAGGATTTTGCCGAAGATTTTGTATCTAGGTTCAAGAGTGATATTAGTCTGTGGCCTTTTTTTGTGGGAACTTTCCTTGGCTTTGGTATCAGGGTTAGGAGCTTTTTAGCACTCTAAAGAGGTCTTGTGTGGCAGATTTTCTCATTCCAATATGTCCTTTGATTTCTTGGTTGATACTCCCTTGGATCTCATTATGGTTCTAAGTAAAATGAAACTGTTGACACCTTCATTATTTTCTCTCTTTATCATGATATTGCTTACTGGCTCAGTTGTGAGGATTATGGTTTTCTATACGTTGAGATGAAATCCACACTGAAGGCTGTGGTCTTTGATCTGCATCAGGAAGTGCCTGAGATCCTCTTCATATCACCTGCATATCTCAGGTTGTTAATGAGTCTTCCACTAATCCTGATGTTGCATTCTTCTTCACGTATGTAGTACAGCTTCTTGGATTATTTGCTTAATTCATACCACATACACATGTTGCCAGTGAGTTGATCCCCGATTTATAGACAGTAGAAGTGTCCCATGTGGTTTCCAAGGAGTAGCTAGTGGATTCAAGTTGCCGACCTTGTGATTAGCAGCCAAGCTCTTAACCACTGTACCACCAGGACTACTTGCTCATCATACAGGTTGAATAAGCATGGTGAAAGGACACAACCCTGACACACACCTTCCATGATTTTGTACCATGCAGTATCCACTTATTCTATTCAAACAACTGATTCTCAGCGTGTGTACAGGTTATCCTGAGCACAATTAAATGCTCTGGAATTGCCATTCTTCACAATGTTATCCCTAATTTGTTATGATCCACACAGTCAAATACTTTGCATGCTCAGTGAAACACAGATAAACATCTTCCTGGTGTTCTTCACTTTCAGCCAGGATCCATTTGACATCAGCAGTAATATCCCTGGTTTCATGTCATCTTCTGAATTTGTCTTAAACTTCTGGCAGTTCCCTGTTGATATACCACTGCTGCCTTTTTGAATGATCTTCAGTAAAATTTTACTTATGTGTGCTATTAATTATATTGTTCAATAATTTCTTCATTCTGTTGGTTCATCTTTCTTTGCAATAGGCATCAATATGAATCTCTTCCTGTCAGTTGGCAAGTAGCTGTTTTCCAAATTTGTTGGTATAGATGAGCAAGCACATGCAGTGCTGTGTCTATGTGTAGAAGCATCTCAGCTGATACTGTCAGCTCCTGGAGCCTTATTTTTTCCCCATGACTTTAGCATATCAGACCTCTGCAAAAGCATTGGTTCTTGAGTGTATACTATCTCCGGAATGACTGAATATTGACCAGTTCCTTTTGGACTAGCGATTCTGTGTATTCCTTCCACCTGCTTTTGATAATTTCTGCATCTTTTGATATTTTTTCTGAAGAATTCTTCCATATTGCAATTCAAGGCTTGCCTTTTTCTTCAGTCTTTCGTCTTGAAGAAAATGCCCTGTTGGCTTCCTATGTCTAGGTCTTTGCACGTGTCATTACAATCCTTTACACTGTTTTCTTGAGCCACTGTTTGAAATCTCCTGTTCAGCTTTTTATGTTACCATTTTTCCCTGTTCTCTTTATTTACTCTCTATGTTCAAGAGCACGTGTCTGAGTCTCTTCTGACATCTGTTTTAGTCTTTTCTTAACCCATTAAATTTTAGTCTAAGTTTGAGAGAGAATGAAAAAATTGAGCTGGACAGAGAAACATTAGATCTTACCATCGGAAGGCAAATAAAACTTATCATTTACAGTCTGATTCTTAGCATGGTAGGTGCTATATGGGATCTGTAAATCCAATTTCAGTTCCACTGCAAAAAGCAGTATTGTGCCCAAGAAGTGGCAAGGGATTGTGGGAGAGAATATAGTTGTTAGTAAATTCATCAGTCTGAGATGTATCATGTAGTGGTTAAGCTCATGGGGTCTGGAGCTGGACACTGGTTGAAAACACAGCTTTACTACGTCCTGGCACTGTACACTTAGTCAAATTATTTCATTTCCTTGGCTTCCTTTCCTCAAATTTCCTTGAAATTCTAAGACTTGAAAACAACAATGAACATAGTGCAATTAGCACTGTGTCTCATACGTAATAGTAGCCAGCATTTATAGAATGTTCAGTAAGTGTTAATTGCTGCTAATTAGGGGATCTTCCAAATGAGTGATGGGAATTAAATAAAAGCATAGGTGAGTGACATTACTGAAAATTACTTTAATTACTTTTTGTTTGTCTTTCCATCTCATTCTTTGTCATAACAATTCTTTTCCTTTATTCAGATCCTTGTGAAATCGGCAACCAAAAGTTGATATTTTGTGATTGAAATTCAGAAAGTGTAGTTCATATTAAAATATTTATGATTAGAGAACATGAATCTGTTTTATAGCAATCACTTCAAAATACATTAATTTTGAAGACATCTCTAAAAACTGCATTTACTGGAATGAACAGTATAACAACAGTTTTGTCCAGTTGTAAGTATAATAATGTTTTCTTACTTCAAGCCTTTTGAGTTTATATATTTCATATTTTACCTGTTGTCAACAAATGAAAAAGTACTGGCAGGTACTAATTAAGACTTTTTTGACCTTTGATATTTCTTTATGTAAGGCAGAGCTTTCTGTGGTTTCTGTCATTTACCTCACAAGGCTAAAGATTTAAATGTTAATATTTGGCATTTGTACATCTGCCCAAATTCAAGTAACATAGACATGCCATTTGCGTGTTGATTAACTACCACAATTTCCTGTAACAATCTTAGATGGGAAATGAACATAAATCACAACAGAAAAGATTACTATTAGTTCCAAAACCTCACACTAAATAGCAGGTTTTTTGCGGAAAATCTATAGTCAACATGCAAATGATGTTTTTGTTAACGCACACACTCCGTGGTCAATGCAAACTTCATTCATTATTATGATTAAATTAAACTGTTTGGCTACTGGAGGCCTTTAATGAACTCATCCTGGCAATCACACACAGTTGTATTCAGTACCTTCTGCAAGGCAGTTGAGGGAACTCTTCCTCGCAGTATTCTGGAATATTCTTTCAAGGGAGGGAGAAAAAAAATACCAAATGTGAAAAGCCAAGACAGTCAAAGGAAACATCTCCCAGGTTCCTGCAGCGTCATGGTAAGACTGTTACAAACATAATTAAACCTGTAACAGCTGAGAGCCAGGGAGAACTTTTCTCAATTCTGTTGAGGTGTTCAGAGGTTCCAAATAATTTTGGAGGAATACTGGAGTGACAATGTTCAGTATAACTAATCAGAGAAGCTCTCGACCCCATTTCCACTGGTTTGATTCTGACTGCTGGCAACCCCAGGTGTGCCTAGAACTGTGCTCAGCAGAGTTTTCAATCACAGCGATGTTTAGGAAGCAGATCACCAGGCCTTTCTCCTGAGGTGTCTCTGGGTGGGACAAACACTCTTAATCCATGCAGTAAATTGACCCAGTTGCAATCTCAGGCTGCAATTCCAAGTGTTCTGAGGCCAAACTAGTCAGGCAAGTGCCTTCCGATCAGCTTTCTCTGACTCATTAAGGCTGCTAGATTATACCAGCCTTTGTTGTTATTGTGTTGTTGTGTGGCATCGAGTCAGTTTTCAACTCGTAACAGCTCCATGCACTCAGTTGGCAGTTGAAACCCACTCAACAGCCCTGAGGGAAAAAAGGCCTGGTGATCTGCTTCCATAAAGATTACAGCCTAGAAAACCCTATGGGATAGCTTTACCATGTCACTTGAGGACACTGGAAGTCAAAATCAACTTACTTAGCTATTGCTCTGAGCAAGTCACTGGGCATTTCAGAGTTTCAACAAAGGGGTGAAAATAAAAAAGTGTTGATATTGAATTGTGACAGGATGGATTGAATATTTCATGTTAAATATGATTGTAACCAAAGCCAAAAATGTCTCCTATAAACATGTATTATCATTTTGAAATGATATCGTCCTTCAGTTGACATCTAACATTCACAAAGTAATTGAGGAGAAAGTCAGAGTTCTCTAGACGAAATGGAACCAGTAAGATTATATGAAAAAAGAAAACAACCAAACTTGTTGCCTTCAAGTCAGTGCCAAGTTAGAGCAAACGTATAGGACAGACTAGAACTGCCCCCAGAGTATTTCCTAGGAGCTCCTGGTGGATTTGACTTTCTGCTGAGTTGGCTAATTCTATAACTTTATTAAAAATCTGCTGAATTTCTGACGGCCAGCACTCAAAGATCTCTCACAGCCTGTTCAATTTGTTATGTTCTGCTGTGTTTTGCCTGGTCTCCTTCCTGATCTCTTGAAGAGTTCTATATGTTAAACTTCTGTATTCTATCCCTGATAATTCCAGGAAGTTCTCTTCATCTCGAGAATTTCTTGATTCTTTGCTTTGAGATCTTTCTGATCTCAAAAGATCTTTCTGAAGCCGTTGTGATCTACCTCTTTAAGTAATTTGATATTGACTGTAGTCTCTGAGCCATCAATAAGTTGTGTTTACTTCCTGTTTTCTAACTTATTCTTTTTGTTTTGTTTTGAAATGCCCAAATAGGCTAGTCACGTGAGCGAAGTTCTAACATCCTGTCACTAGGTTGTTAGAGCTGTTACTAGGCATGTGGGCCCAGGCATCTATTCACTTTTCTTGTATACACACAGCTCAGGTCCCCAGGTAGTCTGTCAACAAGCATGTGTTACAGGCTCTCTCGTACTTGTCTAGATGGGCAGGGGTGACTGGTGTAGGCACAGGCAACTGGCTGCGTGCACTGAGAAAGGTAGGCGTCCTCCAGTTGTCCATGGGTGTCTGTTCCTTAATGTAAGTAGGTAGACAGCTTTGACTGCTGGACGATGGACATGCTGGGGCCTGTATGCAGTGCTGAAAGGTTTTAAAGGTCCATGGACCCCTCATACTCACGCCTAGCGAAGGACCTGTTTCTATGCTGAGATCCCAGCCTAGAGGAACGGGCCGATTTCTTTTTCCCTGTTTTGTTAAATTGTTACCCCCTCCAAATCTGGGAGAATGGCTCAGGGGATGCATAAGAGGTTCTACTTCCAATCTGGATAGTGTGTCAGAACATGGAGCTGGGCACTGTGTAGAGAAGGGAGGGGCAAGCACTAGGAAAAGGGAGAGGGATTTAGCCCAAGAGAAGGTTAATTGCTCTGTGTGGCAGGTCAGATGCAAGCCACTGAGCTTTTCACAATGGAATACCACTTTTCACTGACTCTGGAGGCATGAGTGGACTCTTTGCGGCTCAGTGTTTCTTGCTAAGGAAGATACTCTCTGAATGCCACCATTTGGTTCACAATACTAGACACTGCCAATCTTCTTGTGGGGTGTGAATTTCCACCAGGTTAGGTCTGCCCAGACCTCAGTACTTCTGGACCTACTCTCCCTTCCCTGTTGTTCAGTCTGATTTCTCAACTTTCCCTTTGATGTTCATGGCTTCTATAATGACATATATAATCCATTCATTTGTGTTGTGTTTTTTTTTTTGTTTTAATCTCCATTATTAGAGGGATCCCAGGAAGCATCTTAACCCCCTGCCAATGCCTGGTGGATTTGAATTGCCAATCTTCAGGTTAGCAGCTATAGCTCTAATCCACCATACCGCCACAGTTCCCAAGTATATGTACAATTTATATAGATATCCAATATAAAATATATACATATTATATATTTATATAATGCATAAAAATATATAGATACCAAACCAAACGAAACCTGTTGCCACTGAGTTGAGTCGACTCATAGTGACCCAAGAGGACAGAGTAGAACTACCCCACACGGTTTCCAAGGACTACTTGGTGGATTCAAAATGCTAGTCTTTTGGTTAGCAGCAGTAGCTCTTAACCACTATGCCACCAGGATTTCCCATATAGGTCAAGTATCTTCCAATACGGGTGTCCTAGGTTTGACAGCTCACCGTGCAATATTTCTGAAGCTATAGCAGCCATATTTATTGCTTTTTTATTAGTCTTGACAAATAGCCATGAAAAGTGACATGATTTCACAACACGTAGAACTTATTAGTATTATCAAAATGGGTGTTCTGTTCACCAAACATTCAGAGCATTACATGAAATTTACAGTAGACGTTATCATCCCGCTGAGAGAACAATTCAATGTTAAATCAAAAAAATTGAGACAACCGGGTCTGTTGCCAATCAAACAATGCCTGTGTCAACATACTGCAAGTTCCAATGAAAACATCGCCACTGTCCGTCAGCACGTACACTAGTGTCCATCCCAATTTCTTGCTGAGTACAAGTACTGGGACTTTTGTCAACCACAATTTGGTGGATGTTATACCTGGAGTTAAAGTTTTATCCTTACAAAATTGTTTTAACACAAGAACTGAAGTTCAGCAACCATAGATTGTGCCATATACATTTGCTAACTGGGCTCTGGAACAATTGAAAGTTGACACTGCTTTTGGTTGAAAAATCGTTTTCAGTGATGAGGACCATTTGGGTATAAATGGTTTTGTTAACAAGCAAAACTCTTGCATTTGGAGTGATGAGAAGTCAATGGAGATTCAAAATTGTCCATGTCATCCCCAAAAAGTTACTGTTTGGTGTGGATTTTGGTCCAGCAGAATCATTGGTTCTTATTTTTTCCTAGACAAAAGAAGAGAGGCCGTAACTGTCAATGGCAAAAGATAACGGGCTATGAGAACTGATTCCTTTTGGTCCCGTTTGGAAGGTGCTGCCGTGGCCATTTACCAAAGTTCTTTTCCACAAATAATGCCATCAACTGTACTTCAAAACAAGAAAACAATTAAAACTGTATCATTTACACAAAGTTGTTTCATTCATGTTCAAAAATAGGACACTGTTATTGGAAGATCCTTTATATAGGAGAGGAATGTATTTTGAGGAATTGACTCACTCAACTATGAGTCAAGTTCAAAAGCAGTCTTGTATTCTCAAATGGGTAAGTCTGGTAGTGAGAGAGTGGGAGGAGTTTTGACAGACTATCTGTGTCTGGAGGTTGAATCCTTGCTCAGGAAACTCTGATTTTGCTCTTAAATCTTTCAGCTGATTGGATGAAGCCCACCCACATTATGGAGAGTAATCTGCTGTACTTTAGGCCAACTGATTTAAATGCTAATCATATGCAAATACTTCATAGAAACACTTAGACTAGTGTTTGCACAATCAACTGGACCCCATAGTCTAACCGAATTGACACTAAAAATTAATCATGTTTGTTTTCAGAGAAAAGTAAGCAAAATGGAACCTGATGTCATTTCGTTGGAAAATTGAGATCTAGTTGTTGCTCACTTGAAGGCTTTAAAAGCTAGCGAAGCAATTTTGGGCTCCAAATTGAAAAGCAGAGGAGTAAGGATACCTGGACCCTGAATCTGCCACTAATTAGGTATACCGATGCAAGTTTATATGCTACAATGGGTGTCAGGCTAAAACATTGTCCCATGTACAGGACTGGGCCTCATGATGTAAAAAATATTGGAAGAGTTAAAAGGGTTCACATTTGTAAGGTGTTCATTAGAAAAAATGAAAGCATGCATTTTGTATGTATCTCTAACTGTATATAGAGACATAAAGAAACTAGTGTCTATATGACACAGACATAGTTCATAGGAGGAAAGCCATTGTTCTGTTCAGGTTGACCCATGCTTTCTGAGCACTGGTAGCCTCTACTTCCCTTGATTCTTCAGTGTGGGTGCCTCTGTTAGCCCTTGACTTCACCTACACCCAACCTACACCATTCTAATTATGTCTTGGATAAGCAAACCACCCTCCACATTGTTCTTCTTTGAGCTTGTCATGTTTCACATTGTAAACCTGATGGATACAATAATCATTCATTCATTTTTTAGCAAATATGTCTTTAGTATCCCCTAAGTGCCAGGCTTCGGAAAACCTGGTAGTGTAGTAGTTACAAGGTCAGCCATTCAAATCCACAAGGTGTTGCTTGGAAACTCTATCGGACAGTTCTGCTGTGTCCTATAGGGTTGTTATGAATTGGAACCAACTTGACAGAAACAGGTGTTCAGTTTCTTAAGTGCCAGGCTATGGGGATATAGGCAGTATTCAAAACCAGTCACAACCTTTGACTTTATGAAAATTGTAATTTAGTGACCCAAACGGTCTGAAGTCATCATTTTTTTCATTTGGTATTTGATATTATACAGCTCAAACTCAACGTAAATGTCTCACTTCCAGCCTTGTAGGCAGTTGCCTTCTTTCCTTCATGTGCTTCCTAGCCTGTATTCTGCCACAGAGCATGTAGAGTAGCAGGTGCAGGTGTTTCCAGATGGGAATATACTAATTAGCTGCCAATAAGTCCTGCCCGCCTAGGCCTGCAGCCACGGAGGCTGGAGTCCATTCCTCTAACACCTTTCCCCCTTAGGCCAGTCTTAAAAGCATAGGCTGGGAGACCACTTTTTCTTGGTGGGGGTATTTTGTTTGACCTAGTAGTCACTTTACTCTGTAGCGAATAATCTAAAATGGTATTATTTTCCTTGCAGGAGGTTCATATTGTGATTTGGAGTGTGGATACTGAAGCAAATGCCATCATCAGTGTAAACAAAGTCTATGTGAATAATTACTGAAGTTATAGAGAGCCTTCCTTTAAAGCTATGGCTTTTAAGGAAAAACCGGTGGTATAGTGGTTAAGTGCTACACCTGTTAACCAATAGGTTGGCAGTTTGAATCCACCAGGTGCTCCTTGGTGGATTGAACTGTTGAGCAGTTCTTTTCTGGCCTGTAGGGTTGCTATCAGTCAGATGGCAATGCATATGGCTTTCAAATCATCCTATCTGTGACCTTTAGGATGGCTCTCTCGAGACTGCTTTTTAAGGTTTTTTTTTTTTTGTTTTTACTGTTTTGTTCATAAATGCATTTTTATAACCATAACATTAAGATCTTTCCTTTCTTAGCAAGAAGTCCCTAATCTAGAATGGACTTCACAAACAATGCCATCATTTAAGGAGAAAAATATTCTAAGACTTCTCTCTGGCCATTCAATTTCTTCTTCCTTCTCTTGTCTCTGAATTCTGGCATAATAACAATTAAAATAAAACTCAGAAGAGAGGGGATGCTGCAACTTCCAAGTTTAACTTGACAAAGTGGGAAAGCCTTTTTTTCCCCCTTACATTTTATGTTTAAAATAGCTCAAAAAGTTTAGCTTCTAAAAGAAGAGAAGAACAAGCCTGGGAAGTATGATTGTATATGCTGAAACATTTATATCCTAAAAAATGTATACTGATACTAATTGATGCTTATAAAACATACCTTAAATTGGCAAACTCCATCTTTTTCGCATTATTAAATAATGAAATCATTGACTCAAAATCAGAAGGTATTTGGGGCATTATTACATGACCATGACATACCCTGCCTTTTGCTGGATGCTGGCCTGCTGCAGAAGAATAAAGCAGAGCCTATGTTCAGAGAGCTTACATGTCGGTGGTGAAATAAATGTATATACAGTGTCATATGATGATGTCCATGTTACCCATAGAAGCAATCTAAAATTTCTCCTTTAAATGTCACACATGTATGGGCTGATTTTTTTTCCTCTTCATGTCCTTTCCGTAAGTGTGTCACCAAACTCTGATGTGCCCTTTTGAAACAGTTACATCCAAAAGGGCTGTGCTCATCAGAATCCCAATGCCATGGCTCCTTTATTTGCGTGAGTTATGGACATGAGCATGGCCTCAGTTTTTCACCTCTAGAGTGGGATTCTACATGGTCATGGTGGGTAATAAAGAGGTAAACGTTGACACCCAAGAATTTAGTGGCAAAAGATTAACACACTTACAGAGACAAGACAAAAAAAGCAACTGGTTACTTAAAGCTAGGATCACTCACTAGGGCCTCAGAGGCAGGCATGGCTTCTCCTTCACCCCAGGATTCTAGTGCAATTAGGCAGCTTTGGATAGTGCCACCTGAATGGAGTCAGGACTTTGCCAGGTTGCAGAAGCTGCCATTGCTATTTTCCAAGGGGTTTCATACCCTATTGGTATCAGCCAGGAAATCCTGGTGGTGTTGTGGCTGAGTACTATGGCTGCTAACCAAAAGAATGGCAGTTCAAATGTACCAGGCACTCCTTGGAAACTCTGTAGGGCAGTGCTACTCCATTCTGTAAGGTTGCTATGAATCAGAATCAACGGCAATGTGTTTATTTTTTTATTAATTTTGTATCACCCAGTCTATTCTGGAAACTCTGGCTACATGTGTAGTGTCAATACTAGGTGCAAATAAGTAGTGTAAAACAAAATTAGCACCTTCCTAAGTGTTTACATGGAGGCAGGAGGAAGTGAGGTTCTGTTTTCCCAGTTCAGGCTTCAGCAGGCCCAGGCTGCAGGCCTCTGGGAGGCCCCTCCTGCAAAGACTTGGCTGAAAAAGATGAAATAGAGAAATGCTTAAAGTACCTGGCTCAAAACAGGCACTCCGCCAATTAAAAACTGAAATTTTGTAATACGTATAATAGTGTCTGTGATTCTATAAGGCAAAGTCATTGCCATCAAGTCAGTTCCAACTTGTAGCAACTCTGTAGGTCAGAGTAGAACCGCCCCATAGTTTCCAAGGAGTACCTGGTGATTTTGAACTGCCGACCATTTGGTTAGCAGACATAGCACTTAATCACTATGCCACTAGGGTTTCCATAGAAATTGTATTAACGTATTACTAGCCAAGCCAAGTGCCGTCAAGTTGGAGCCAATATTCTATGAACTGGTTTTCTTTACCACTAAAGCTACTCAATATTAGCAAGCTATTATTGTCATTCAGTGTTATTTTATGTATTATTTTTCAGTGTACAGTATTCATATTATTATTCATATTTTTCATATCCTCAGAGTCTTATGCATTCATTATATTCTACATTCTCTGAAAGGGAACAGTCTTCTCCTTTTCATGTAACCAATACAGCAGATATAGAATTGTTTACTCATTGTTTGCTCAAGTACAACACTATATTTTCTTAAAAAGGTGGCTATTAAGATATATAATCAGTTACATATTTGAAACCCTTCTTTATGCTATCATAGCTAATTATGCTATTTCTGAATACAAGCTACACATTTTAAAAGGCCATTACTTTATGTATAAAATCATGCAACTTGTAGATAAGTAAGTGCTTTCACATCAATTTAATATTTTCTTACTGATGATGCTGTATTATGCTTCTCACAATCTAGGTATAAACCACTTTCTATTCAATTACAATTACTCTTAGTATACGCAGAAACCATTACCACGAACAGCTGTCTATTGGAGAAACTGAGAGGTGATTAAATCAAGTATAAAAACAAACCTGGTCATGTCACAAACCGCATGACACTGCTACCAGCAGCAGACAGACTCAGGCGCAAACACCTGAAGTCCTACTTTGACTTTATATTTTTCTCAGGATGGAGAGAAGACCCCTTCACCTGGCCTCTGAAGGCCCTCAGGACCTGGTTGTCCCCTCTCCTGCTATACTGTACACCTTTCCACTGTGCTTGGGCCTTCTCTGCTGTAGCCTCATCACCTTTTAGTCTTTTACTGATCCTGCCCTGCCTGCCACCATGCCTAGAAGAGCCTTTCTTTCCCTTGTGGAGCAGTTAATGTGTAAGAATCCATTACAGCTTTTTTAGAGAAACTGCCTTTGACCTTCCAGAATTAAGTAAAATACAAATACTCCAACCATAGATTCTGTGCATCACAGAGTCCTTCTTCATCAAATGTATCTCCTCTGGAATTTCATATTTATCATGGTGCACTTAAACAGTCAGCTAGTAACCAAAAGGTTGGCATTTAGAATCCACCCAGAGGTGCGTCAAAAGGAAGGCCTGGCGATCTACTTACAAAAGATCATAACCTTTGAAAAACCGACAGAACTGTCCTACCCTGAAACACACGAGGTCACCTTAAATTAGAATGGACTCAGCAGCCACTGCTTTGGATTTTTCTGCATGCATGTGCATATGTGTGCTTGTGTATATGTGTGTGTGTGCATGCGTGTGAACTATACGATAGCTGCCTTCCAGTCCTCATTAAACTGTAGGTTTCATGAGGGAGGGACCTGGACAGTTTTTACATACCATTGCAGCTGCCTTGCCTAGCGCAGTGCCTTAGAGTGATAGGAACTTGATAAAATACTTGTGGGAAGAATGAGAAATGAGTGTGAAGCAATGTGGGCAGCGACGGTTAGCCAAGTTCCAAGTTCTATTTGTACAACCAAACGATCAGAAGACGTGGTACATGGTCTAATTCATCTGCTCGGAATATTGAAATCAAACAACGTCAATGAATACAGCGCTATTTGCTTCTGCCCTTGGTTTTGATTCCTTCGGGCACACACTAATTTACCAAATGCCTTTGATGAAGCTGTTTGCATTTGCCTTGATTTTTATTTGTTTTCCTGTCATCCTTGGGGAGCAGACTGCCTGTCTGACTCACCCTGACAGATCGGTGATGGCAGGCCTGTTGTTGGAGAAAATTTTCTACCCCAAAGGCTTTTCGCTCTCCTGCAGGGAAGACTCAGGAGCAAAAGCTGTCATTAGCAATCGTGCTCTGCAGAAGCCATGTGGTGAGAAAAGATGTCAGGCACTGTTTCAATGTATAGATTTTAGCAGAAAAGCAGGAAGAGTTTCCAGGATATTGAATGTAAATTAAAACAATAACCACTAACCTAAGTCCTGAGAACTTGCCTTATTTTTACCCCCACCTTTTAAAAATGAATGCAAGCGCTGTCTTGTATTTTTCATGGAAAGATGCCTTAATAGAGAATTTCTTTCATGATACCCTTGGATTTTACTTCACTTTGTCATTTGAAGTCATCAAATTAAAAAAACTTGTTTAAAGCTTAGACAGGATAAATGTCAGCTTCCTTATATAAGATACCTTTTTCTATATTCACATGCTTACAGGCACATAATATAATGTATTATCTTGCTCATAAAAGATAGTAAATACTTATTGAATTAACAAGTATGTATGATAGTTATATACGTGTGTATTTCTCCCCATTCTGACTAGTCTGGAAAGTAGTGACATTTCATTTAATTTTGTCGAAACTTGATATTTATTTTAAAAAAAATTAAAATTCTGAAACTGCAACTAGAGTACCAATCCCATACTCTGCATAGAACCACAAAGTTGGGTGAAGGGTTTCATTTGGCCAAGAAACTCATTCCCTGTAAAGAAGGAATTAGAATAATAGATTGAAAATAGGTGTGTTGATGAATATTTCGAGATAACTCTGTTTGGGCTATTTTCTCTCAGGTTCGTATAGTTCAGGGAGATATCTGTGCTTTGAGGGCCTCTGGTGGTACAGTGGTTAAGTGCTCAGCTGCAACCCAAAAGATCTGCAATTTAATCCCACCAGCTACTGTGCAGGAGGAAAAATGTGGCAGTCTGCTTTCCTAGAGATTACAGTTCAGGAAACACACTGCAGGGCAATTCTGCTCTGTCCCATCGGGCCACTACGAGTCAGAATTGAATTCCTGCAATAGGTATGCTTTGTTTATAATTAGAAAAGAATTTGAGAGGGAAAGAAGGTTTTGAGATTCATAGGCAGATGAATTTAAAACCATGCAGAATTCATCACCTGGAAAATCACTGGAAATATTTTCTATCATTCTCCCAATTTTTCTAAGTGTATAGCATTCTATTATGTATAGACTGCTTACAAAATAATATGTTGTTTTAAATCACAGCTCATACTTCTACCTAATACATGTATGTATCAGAAATAACAAAACGTATTCAGGTTGTGTTCGTTGTTACAGTTATAATGAATATTGGCAGATGTTGGACCTATGACCATCTTTTCCAGATTTCCTTTCTTTCACGAGTCCACTGCATAAGACAGAGGTTCTGCTAAAACAACATAGAGAAAATGGATCACTAATAGGCAAATGATAGAAACAATATTTATTTGGTCTTAAAATGTCATATACTTTAAGCAATGTCTTCATCATTTGGAAATAAGGAAATGTAGATATAGACAGACTGTGATGCCTCCAAAATTACTCAACCAGGTGGCTAGCAGGTGTCAGGATAGGAATCCAGAGCTTTTCTCGATGTTGTGTTATCTATGAGAACCTGTTGAACATGTTAACTATTTGTTAGTTAAGTGAATAGTACACTGCAATAGTCTGAAGTGGTGTTTTCCTCTCAAATGTAATTTGAGGTAATTTCTTACCTTTTAATAATTTAAAATTCTAACACTTTCTCTATAAGCAGTTACAGAACAGCAACCAAATCTCAAAAAATAAAAATTCTGAATTGTTTTTTTCAAAATGGCACCTCAAGTTTAAAGAATTTCAGAACTTAGTAGAATGACACAGACAGCATCCAAAGGAGAGAGAAGGAAGACACAGAATCACTGGACTGAAAGCCACTGGTCAATGTTCATCCATTTCATGAGGTGGCATATGATCGAGAGCCAACGGTCCTGAGGGAAAAGAATCCAGGCTGCACGGAAGGGAATGGTGACAAATAAGGCTGCAGGGACTGATGGGATACCAACTGAGATGTTCAAATAACCAGAGGCAGAGCTGGAGGTGCTCACTCTTCTATGGCAAGAAATTTGGAAGACAGTTTTCTGGAAGAGGTCCGTATCTGTGCCAATTCCAAATAAAATGATCCAGCAGAAAGTGGGAATTATTGAACAATATCTTTAACATTGCACACAAGTAAAATTTTGCTGAAGGTCATTCAAAAGTGCTTGCAGCAGTACACTAAAAGAGGTGCCAGAAATTCAAACTGGATTTAGGTGAGGAATCCCTGGTGGTGCAGAGGTTAGGAGCTACAGCTGCTAACCATAGTGCTGGCAGTTTGAATCCACCAGGTGCCAACAAGAATCAGCTAGACAGTAATAGGTTTGGTTTGGATTTTGGGTTTTCAGAAGAGGATATGGAATGAAAGATATCATTGCTTATATTAGATGATTCCTGACTGAAAGCAGAGAATACTGAAAAGATGTATGCCTGTGTTGTATTGACCATGCAAAGGCATTCAGCTGTGTAGATCCTAACAGATTATGAATAATATTGCAATGAATAGAAACTCCAGGACACTTAATTGTACTTATGAGGAACTTGTACATACATACACCAAAAGGCAGTTGTTTGTACAGAACAGGGAGATACTGAGTGGCTGAAAGTCAGTAAGGGTGCAAATCAGGGTTATATCCTTTTATTGTACTTATTCAATCTATGTGCTGAGCAAGAAATCCCAGAAGCTGAATTATACGGAGAACATGGCACCAGTTTGAAGGGCCAGTGAAAAAGAGGGAGACCCTCAAAAAGATGGATTGACACAATTGCTGCAAAATGGGGTTAAGCATAAAAACAATTGTGGGCTGGTGCAAGACCCGACAGTGTTTAGATCTGTTGTGCATAAGGTCACTATGGGTTGGAATGGACTCAGTGACACCTAACAACAGCAACCACATTGTCATCAGGATTGGTGGAAGATTCATTAACAACCTGTGTTATGTAGATGACACAACTTGCTTGCAGAAAATGAGGAAGACTTGAAGCACTAATTGAAGAAGATCAGATACTACAACCTTTAATATGCATTGTGCATAAAGACAACAAAAACCCTCACAAATGGACCAATGAGCAACACCATGTAAAGTGTCATGGATGGAATTATATCCACCCCAAAAATGTGTGTACAATTTGGCTTGGCGTTGATTCCTGATATTGTGTGATGTACCTATATACTGTAACTCCAGCCTCTGTGATGTTAATGAAGGAGGATGGTTGGTAGTTGTGTTAGTGAGGCAGGACTCAATCTGTAAAACTGTACAGTGCCTCAAGGTAATCTCTTGGGATATAAAGGAAAACTAACAAAGAGACAAGGGGACTTCATACCATCAAGAAAGAAGCACTGGGAGCAGAGGTCCCTTTGTACTCTTGGTACCCGTACCTGAGATGTTCCCAGGCCAGGGGGATGCTTGATGACAAGGACCTTCCTTTAAGAGCCAACAGAGAAAGCCTTCCCCTGGATCTGATGTATTGAACATGGACTTTTCGCTTACTTTTCTGTGAGAAAATAAATTTCTTTCTGTTAAAACTGGGTATTTTCTGTTATAGCAACACTAGATGACTAAGACATTAAGGATTTCATTTTACTTGTATCCAGAATCAATGCCCATGGAAGCAACAGTCAAGAAATCAAAAGACACATTACATTTGACAAATCTGCTGCAAAAGATCTCTCAGCCACTGAAAACCACGTGGAACACAGTTCTACTCTGACACATGTGTGTTCACCATGAATTGGAATCAACATGTTTGTCTGCTGTGGTTTTACAAATTTATTCTGGTAATGACAAAAAAATGAGGTTATACATGAGCATATAAAAATTTTGTCAAAGGAAAACTGACAAATAGTTATGGCCACCTAACATCTTATGGAGAATATTGAATATACTGTGGACTGTCAGAAGAATGAAGCAATCTGTCTTAGAAGAAGTATAGCCACAGTGCTTGTTAGAAATGAAGTCGGCAAGACTTTGTCTCATGTACTTTGGACCTATCATCAGAAGGGACCAATTCCTGGAGAAGGGCATCATGCTTGGTGAAGTAGAGGGTCAGCAGAAAAGAGGAAGACCCTCAATGAGACGGACTGACATTGAGGCTGAAATGATGGGCTCAAGCATAACAATGATTGTGAGGGTGACTTGGGACCGGGCAGTGCTTTGTTCTGTTGTATATAAGGTCACCATGTGTTGAAACAGACTTGAAGGCACCTAATAATAACAGGAAATCTTTCTGTGTATGAAAATGTCCATGGGTCGGGTATATAACATAGCCCTGTTTATTGCCTAAAAACAGGAAAAGAAACATTATATTGAAAAAATAAAATCTGAGACCTAGTAAAGCTAACAGTCTCTCGGTGATACCAAGGGTTAAGTACTCAGCCACAACAAACTGAATGGTTGCTTCCAGTTTACCTAGAGGTGCTTTTGAAGAAAGATCTGGTGACTTACTTCCAAAAAGTCAGCCTCTAAGATCCCTACAGACCACAGTTCTTCTCTGGCACTCATGAGGCTGCCATCAGTGGGACTCAACTCCACAGCAACTGGTTTGGCTTTTCAGTTAGAAAATCTAACAGCTTTGTTCAAAAGTCTGCTGTTGAAAGTTCTGTCTCTCATCAGTCTATGAAGTTAAAATGTGCATTGTGTTTTTGGCAATGATGATAGTTCTGTGGAGCAGAAGGACTTCTGAATAACAAAAAAGAAAGCATCTGACAATTTTATCCTAACATTCTACATTTGTTCCTTAGACTCACCCAGTTGTTACGATCGCTGAGAGGTAACGATGCAGAATCAGAGAGCACGGTGCCATGCAGTTGGTGCTCGGTAAGTATCTGTTAGTAACAAATGTGTTCTAGTTGCTGGAATATCAGTGAAGAGATTAAGATATTTACAAGAACCCCTTGTTTGTCTTAACTTCTGTAACTCGCCCCTCCAGCCCACAGCACACATACTTTTCTGGGAAATATGCCCACACACAGTTCATTGTCCCAGTGTTGGCTGTGTCCATTTGACCAAAACTTGGCTAATTAGTCCCATCTCTGGGACTTTTTAACAGCTGGGAAGTAATCAGGATTTTCCAACTGGAAAGAAGCGGAAAGAGGATGTGTGAGTGTACTTCTCTGTGGGTACTTCGCACAGAACTTGGGAGCTGTTGGTAGCCCTTTTTCCGATGAGAACGAAGGCTCGTAGAAGAGAAATCTGTAGCTAGAGAGAGAAATGAAGGAGACTGAAAGAGAAGCCCACGAGAGCTGCAGAGCGTGGTTCTGTTCCTGAAATCCACCTTCCTCTCAGCCCCTGGCATCCACAAGATATTCTGTTTATATGCTAAGTTAGAGTTGTGGTCCAGTTATTTGCAATCAAATCTGTCATTGTAAATATTAATTCCCTGCTCAAAGATGCCTTATTATACTTTTATTCTCCTCGGATTCCCAAACCTTTAAGAAAAAGTCTCAAGTATCGTAGTTAGAAAAACGATGGAATGTATGGAACTATAAGCAATTTATTGTTGCTAGGAATGACATGTCAGAATTTTCTACTCTTAAAAAGAAAAATCTGGTTCTGAAAAAGCACCCTTTGGACCATCCAGGCCTTGGATGGGGTTGCCAAGGGGAACCTGAAAATGCAAACCCTACAGAATTAGTGAAGTCCCTGCAAATGATTAAGGCACTTGGCTGCCAACTCAAAGGTGTGAGGTTTGAGGCCGCCCAAAGATACTCAAAAGAAAGGCCTACTGATCTACCTCAGAAAAAATCAGGCCCCCGAAACACGGTGGAGCACAGTCCTGCTCTGACACACACGGGTCACCATAATTCAGAAATGACTCAGCATCAACTCATGTTACAGAACTGGTAATCTCAAATACCTAGATTTGATTACCCTGGGCCAAATTTTAAAGTTCTATGAACTTGCCCATTCCAAATGTTTGTGTTATCAGATTGATTTACTGTGGTGGTAATATCCAGTCGCAACTTCACCACATCCTGAGTGAATTGAAAAAATAAATATAAACTAGATGTCCTTCCTACCACAAGCACAATTTGATTTTCTCTGGATGTTAATTCCAACAGAATATATTCTCTGTAGAACATTCTAGAGCATTGACACAAGCAAACCAGAAGGTTCTACCAGGGAGTTTCCTGTTTCCCTCGTGTACAGTCTTTAGGGTAGAGTTTGATGGCTGTCACAAAACAATTTTTGTTCTGTTACTGTTTATATTTCAATTACTATAATCCCGAAAATAATTGCTGAAAGCACCAAGATGCATGACTTAGACATATACAACTAATTGATTTCTTTATTGGAGCTAAAATTAACAGGTTGCTGAGAGTGCCACATCAAATGACATATTCTATTTTAAAATTACCTCTAACTATTTCAACTTTGAAACCCTGGTGCTGTAGTGGTTAAGTGCTATGTCTGCTAAATAAAAGGTCAGCAGTTCAAATCAACTAGGAGCTCCTTGGAAATACTATGAGGCAGTTCTGCTCTGTCCTATAGGGTCACCATGACTCAGAATTGATGGCAATGGGGTTGATTTTCCGTTCTATTTCAACTTGGTGATTTTCATATAGAAATGTATGTTCTTCCTTATTGGCTCTGTATGCACAAATTACTTACAGTAGAATTGCTAAAAATACAAATTTACTGGCATGTGTTATTTTAAGCTAAGACTAATGCATTGGGAGTTCAATTTGATGTGCTTTTACATTATATATTATGCAGTATTAATGCTACACAGCAAACTGATTTAAAGAAAAAGAATTGGTCAGAGATAGAACAGTAGAAGAATCTGAGGATATATTTCAGAGTCTTCAAGGGAATCTTATTAACACAATATACCTTAGGAGGACAGCAACCTGGACAACAGACTGGAAGAGATCCATGTTTATGCCCATTTAAAAGAACAGTAACCCAACCAAATGCAGAAATTACCAAACAGTACATTAATATCACACACAAATAAAGTTTTGCTGAAAATCATTCAAATGTGGCTGCAATAGAATATTGACAAGGAACTGCCAGGAATTCAAGCTGGATTCAGAAGAGGATGTGGAACCAGTGATATCATCGCTGATGTCAGATAGAGGGATCTCAGCTGAAATGAGAGAAAGATGTTTACCTGTGTTTTATTGAGTATGCAAAGGCATTCAGCTGCATGGATCATAAATTACAGATAATGTCACAGAGAATGGAAATTCCATAACATTTAATTGTGCTCTTAAGGAATCAGTATATGGATCAAGAGACGATTGTATGAACAGAACAAAGGGACACTACGTGGTTTATAGTCAGGAAAGGTGTGTGTCAGGGTTGTATCCTTTCACCATACCTCTTCAATCTATATGCTGGTCAAATAATCTGAGAAGCTGGATTATATGAAGAAGAACGAGGCATCGGGGTTGGAGTGTGACTTGTTGTTGTTGTTGTTGTTGTTAGGTGCCACTGAGTCAGTTCTGACTTGACACCACCTTACTTGCTGAAAGTGAAGAGATTTAAAATACTTATGAAGATCAAAGACTGCAGCCTTTGGTATGGATTGTATCTCAGCATCAAGGAACAAAAATCCTCGTGCTGGACAACTAAGCAACGTCATGATCAGTGAAGAAAGGACTGATGTTGTCAAGGATCTCATTTTACTTGGGTTTACAATCAACACTTATGGAAGAAGCCATCTAGAAATCAAAAGATGAATTGCATTGTGAAAATCTGCTACAAGGACCTCTTTAAGGTGTTCAAAAGTAGAGACATCACCTTGAAGACTAAGGCGTGCCTGACTCAAGCCATGGCATTTTCAATTGCATCATATCCTTTCAAAAGCTGGACCAGGAACAAGACAGAAGACGAACTGATGCCTTTGCATTGTGATTTTGGAGAAGAATGTTGAATGTACCACGGACCTCCAAAAGAACAACGGATCTGTTCTGGAAGAAGTACAGCTAGAGTGCTTTTTGGAGGCAAAGACTGTGTCTTACATACTTTGGTCATGTTGTCAGGAGAGATCTCTGGAGAAGCACATTATGCTTGGTAGAATGGAAGGTCTGGTAGAATGGAAGGTCAGCAAAAAAGAGGAAGACCTTCAGCAAGATGGATTGACACAGTGGCCGCAACAGTGGACTTAAGCATTAAAATATGATTGTGGACATGGTACAAGACTGGGAAGTGTTTTGTTCTGCTGTGCACAGAGTTGCTAAGAGTCATGACTAACTCGACAGCACCTAACAACAACAACAACAATGATGACAACCTTGGAACCGATACTAGAAGAAGGGATGTGTCTTTATAATATCATCCTTTCTTTGAATAATTATTGAAATATCCTGCTTACTCTGATTATAGGGAAACTCTGGTGGCATAGTGATTAACTGCTATGGCTGCTAATTTACCAGATGCTCCTTGGAAACTCTAAGGGGCAGTTCTACTCTGCCCTGTAGGGTTGCTATGAGTTGGAATTGGCTCGATGGCAGTGGGTTTGGTTTGGTGTGATTACAGAATTGAAAGTTAATACGGTATAATTGCTACAAAGATTGCATTATTTGAGGAATCATGAGCTGCTCTGGTTCCTGCTACAGAATTATGGTCTCCATGCTAGACAAGGATCAAAACATCTTTGCTTCTCCATGGATTTTCATCAAAAGACAATGCTGCATTTCACAAAGTATTCACCTGAATTGAGAGCTGTGACAAACTGGTAAGGCTTGGTTATGTATGTGTTGATTTTTCCATAACTTTACATTTTTTACATTTAAGTTTCTTTTCAATTAAAACAACAAAACTTGGCTGTGCAATATAGAATAGCGGTTTTCCAAGTATGGTCCACAAATACATTGCATGTAGCCAAACAGCCACATTATCTATTCCTGGTGTAAATAAAAAAACAGACTGGTTGCCACTGAGTCAATTCTGACTCACAGAGACCCTATAGGACAGAGTAGAACTGCCCCACAGGATTTCCAAGGAGCATCTGGTAGATTTGAACTGCTGACCTTTTGGTTGGTAGCCATAGCTTTCAACCACCATGCCACCAAGGTACCCCTGAAGGTAAAAGAAAGGAGTAATTATTTTGTAAATGACTTGGATACTAGGTGAAATATCTTCTCTTATTTAGTAATGTAGCTGAAAACTCAAAATAGTCATTTCTCTTATCCGGTAGTCTGTCTTATTGCAGCGTACTAAACACTAAATGGTACAGGACCAGGCAGTGTTTCATTCTGTTGTACATAAGGTTGCTATGAATTGGAATTAATTCAACGGTGCCTAACAACAACACTAAATGAGGTGTAAACGATTGTACAGAAATACCAAGGCAGGTAATAATTTACATGTTCTCTTTTTATATCAAAAAATCAATAGTATATACTAAAACCCTGTGGAATGCTGATGCAGAAAAATTCGTGTTCAAATCCATTCTCAAATAGATAAACAACCTCAGATGTAAACCCATCAATGATTACCTAACTTCTTCTCTGATCTCTGTTTTGCAAATAGGAACTACAGACA
This sequence comes from Heterohyrax brucei, assembly GCA_028571685.1. Taxonomy (NCBI): domain Eukaryota; kingdom Metazoa; phylum Chordata; class Mammalia; order Hyracoidea; family Procaviidae; genus Heterohyrax; species Heterohyrax brucei. The sequence continues at coordinate 25,042,765 of CM053147.1, forward strand.
CAGATGTGACTATTACAAAATATATAGTTACAGATAAGGTTAACTTAGGGAAAAAAAACTGGACAGTTGTTTTTCTTTTTAATATGACAGTTTTTACATTTACCTGTAAATCAAGCCTATTTTTTTCTTTTTTTAATGTAGCTTAGATGAAGGTTTACACAACAAACTAGTCTCTCATTGAACAGTACATGTATTGTTTTATGACACTGTTTAACAACTCCACAATAGGTCAACATACTACCTTCTCAACCTTGGGCTCCCTGTTACTAGCTTTCCTGTCCCCTTATGCCTTCCAGTCCTTGCATCTGGGCTAGTGTTCCCTTTTAGTTTCAATTTTAAACCTATTACTTTAGATACGACTTTTATTTATTGAGAAGGAGCTCCTTCAAGGCTTATGTGTTCTTGTTGACATTTAAATTTTGCTAATAACAAATAATTGAACTATAGAAATGCAACAGTAATAACAGTATTTTACACTTTGTGCTTGATGACATCTTTTCATATCCAGCTAATCATCATAACAGCTTTGGTAAGCAGAACTGAGAGCAGATTTTACAGACGCTGTGTTTCTAAAAGGATAAATGACTAAAACTATCTCAGGTTCCAGTATGGTGGCTGGAGTTCTTTGTGATTTTATTCATGGTTAAAATAAATCCTTCTTTAAGGAGCCAGAGCATGGCAGCTATCCAAGTTAGAAGATATCATCATTCACGCTAACAACTGGGTGACTTTGGATAACGACGTACCATCTTGGACAAGCACAGGCCCTGCCTCTTCCAGACCTCTCCTTGGCACTCTCCAAGCTGGATTTCTGAGTTCTGCAGCCTACCATTTTGAAAATGACACTCATCTCTAGCTAAGCATGAATTTAGATGGAATGAAGTTTCTGAGAGGGAAGCAAAAGAATTTGCCCCCGGATAGCTTGGCTTCCTTTCTGGGTAGAGGTGGAAATTAGTAACATATTTACATAGTCCAGGGTAATACAGATATAGAAAGAACTATAGCCCAAGCTGTATGAGTGCTTGGGAGCTATATGAGAAGGAACCTCTGATTTTATTATTACAATTTATTTCTTCTACAATTGTCAGATTACTCACTTTTTTTTTTTAACTTTTTATAAGAAATATAAATAATGCAAGTGAAAGCTTCTTCCCATCCCTCTTTCTCTTGAGGTGATAAATATTCTGACATTGATATGTATCCTTCCATCTAGATATGTTATACTTGTGTGATGTATGTGATCTGACAGTTAAGTTCCCGAACTTGTCTTAGAAAAAGTGCTAAAGACCTCATTGCTGAATATCATTACAGTCACATTCCAAGTACTCCCTTTGGGAAGCTGCACTGATGACAGCGCCTGGCCCACCCTTCAGAGAAATATTGGAACTCTTTCCAGAATGGCCATTACATACGGTGACAAGTTTGCAGACTTAATCGTATAATTGTCAGTGAGGGAGTGTTTACCCACTAAACAAATAACCATGTTGGGATACCCTCCCTGCTCACCCGATCCAGCCCCCAATGTGTTTGTTCTTCCCCAGAGATGAAAGAAATATTGAAAGGAAGACATCTGGATGCCATTGAGGAAATCAAGAATAATACGATGGCAGTCACAGAAAAAAGAGTTCCAAAATTGCCTTGAAGGGTGAAATACACACTGGCGTCAGTGTATAGCTTTCCATGTGGGGTACTTCAAAGGTGACTGTAGTGATATTCAGCAATGAGATACGTAGCACTTAGAGCAATTAAGTTTGCAGACTTAATTGTCGAAACTCGTATACAAGTATTATTTTGTGTGCTTTTAAAAAGTTAAACAGTAGCATACTGTAATTGATGATGAATCTTGTTTTTCCCCTTATATTTTGTTTCTGAAATCTAGCCTTCTTGAATATATAAATCTGAGTTGTTTCTTTGTATGCATGTACTTATTTTTCCATTCCTATATTGATTGAGGAAACCTAGTGGTATAGTGGTTAGAGGCTATGGTTGATAACCAAACAGTCAGCAGTTCAAATCCATCAGATGCTCCTTGGAAACCCTAAATGGCAGTTCTACTCTGTCCTGTAGGGTCACTGTGAGTTGGAATCTACTTGGCTGCAACAGGCTTTATTTTGGTTATGCTGATTGATATTTGGATTGCTTTCGTTATTTAGATTCTTAAATACACATGTAGAAGTTTGCATATGTACACATGCCAGAGCTCTTCTGGAATTAATAGTAAGACATCTCCTTTCAACGTCACAGAGTATACATTGTATTAGGTACTAAAAAATCGCTCTCATCTAAACAGTAGCGTATGTGGAGGCGAAGTCAAGATGGCTAAACAGCAGAGTATGAGTTCTCAATTCTTCCTGTCTTTTCAAACAGTGAGGTGTCATCACTCCCTTTAATTTTTGCCAGTCTAATGGAAGTGAGTTGATAGTTTCTTGTTGTTTTGATTATGAGTAAGGTTGAACAGCTTTTCACATTTTTTTGGTCATTTATGTTTTCTACTTTGTGAAATAACATGGTTTCATCCTTTGTTCATTATTTTCAATTATAGTTATTGTTGTTAGGTGCTGTCGAGTGAGTTTTAACTCTTAGCAACCCCATGTGAGACAGAACGAAATATTGCCCAATCGTGTTGCATCCTCACAGTCATTGCTATGTTTTGAGGCCATTGTTGTGGCCACTGTGTCAATTCATCTCCCTGAAAGTCTTCCTCCTTTTTACTGGCCCTCTATTGTATCACAGTTCAGATCCACCAGGCGTTCCTCGAATACTTTGGGGCTAGTTCTACTCTAGCCTCTACAGTCACCATAAGTCGGATCCGACTCGGCGGCACTTGGCTTGGCTGGCTGTTGTATCAAGCATGATGTCCTTAGCCAGGAACTGATCCCTCCAGGAAACATGTTTTCAAGTATGTGAGATGAAATCTCAGCACCCTCGCTTCCAAGGAACACTCTGGTTGTACAAGGTCTGACGATTAAGTCCATGAACTTCGTTGTTCTAAGTGCTACATAGCTCCCTGCTGAATATCACCACCATCACCTTCAAAGTACTCCCCTTGGGAAGCTATGCACTGATGTCGGCTCCTAGTCCACTCTTCAAAACAATTTTGAAACTCTTTCTGGAATGGCCATTACATGTCACGGCAAGTTCACTATTTAATTGTACAGTTGTCTATGAGGGAGTTTTTAGTCACTAAACAAATAACTGTATTGGAACACCCTCCCTACTTACCGGATCTGGCACCCAATGACTTTTTTCTTTCCGTGAAAATAAAGGAAGCATTGAAAGGAAGACATTTTGATGACATTCAGGACATCAAGGATAATACAATGACAGCTCTGCTGGCCATTCCAAAAAAAGAGTTTCAAAAATTTTTCAAAGGGTAGACTAGGCACTGGTGTCGATGCATGGCTTCCCAAGGGGAGTACTTTGAAGGTGACCGCAGTGACATTCAGCAATGAGGTATGTAGCACTTTTTCCAGGATGAGTTTGCGAACTTAATTGTCAGACCTCATACCTCTTATAAAACTGACTTGTTCCTTCTGGAAGTTCATAGTATTATTTTTCAGTTAGCTATTTATTTGTTTATTTGTCTTATTCATTTGCTGGTATTTTCTTTTTTTTTCTTTTGTAATTGGATTCCACTCCTTTTGTCTATATCAAAGCCCAAAGAGGCAAGTCCAGAGATCTCTGTGGCATGTATTTTATTTGATAGAAATTGATACCAACCAACAAAACCAATCCTTTGGCATCAGGTTGATTCCAATTCATAGAAACACTATACGACAGAGTAGAATTGCCCTATAGAGCTTTTAAGGCTTTACTCTTTACAGAACAGACTGCCACATCTTTCTCCTGCAGAGACAGTGATGGATTCCAGCTGCCAACGTTTTGGTTAACAACCCAGTGCTTAATCACAGCACTACCGGGTTTCTCCAGAAAAGGATAAAATGGTAGTAACTAATCTCAAGATCACAGCATGCCTGGTGGTTCCTGTGAGAACTGCTGCCCTGCATTACAGAACAAAGCTTTTCAAGTGTGTTCCAAAACAGGGTACTGCTTGGATACCACATGTGAGAACCTCCTCAGAATTTTATGAATGTGTGCAAGAACTGATAGAAATTACATAATTTTGTTATAATTGATAATTGACTTTACAAGAATAATTCACCCTGAGCAAATATTCTGTGTGCTTATTTCATAAGATATTTTTATAAACCTCATCCGTATTACTATTCCATGTGTTTAGAAGAACTACAAGAGCCAGACGTTTCTCCTCCTACGAGGCTGTACTAGGTCTCACTGATTCTGTACCACTGTCTGCTTTCAAGCTCTGGCTTGGTTTGAACTTTGTAGATGGAGTCTTTTTTTGGTGCAGATATTTGAAATATTAAGGTATTCATATTTATTATTTCTATTTTTTATGTCTTTGCTTTTGAATCCTACTTAGGAAACCTTTCCTACTCCGATGTTAAAAAAAACCACTGATGTCACATTGATTCTGGCTCATAGTGACCTTATAGGACAGAGTAGAACTGTCCGGTAGAGTTTCCATGGAGCACTTGGTGAATGTTAGAGTGATAGTTTCCTGTTTTCATCTCAAAATTTGAAATATTTCTCAGATTTAGGTCTTTAATATGTCATATATATATATACATCTATAATTAAGAAGAAAGTAAGACTGTTTGCATGTAGTTGTCAATTTTTCCAGTATCATTTTATTAAATAATCCAACCAGTCCTACCATCTGTAATGACAGATGTCCTCTTATATCAAATTGCCATGTAAGTTTATGCATTTTTCCCTGGTTACTGTTCTATTTCATTTGTCTGTTTGGCCATCCCTGCAGCATCCACTCTATTTTTATACTGTTTCCATATTAATAGTCTTATTATGTGGTGAGGTCCATCTGTTAACAAATACATACATATTTGATTTTAGATTTTTTTTAATGTAGGTTTATCCCATCTATAGATAATGCCAACTTATGTCTTTACAATGTTTATTTTTCTTGTCTTATTTCATTGGTCAGCCTTTCAGTACAATGCTGACTATAGAAGAGGTAATCTTTGCCTTGTTCTAATTTTAAAGAGTGTATTTTTGACATCAATGTTGTCTTTGTTAGTTAACATTTATATTAAGGGAGCTTCTTCTCCATTCATAGTTGGTTAAGAATTTTAATAATGGGTGGTTGTTGCATTAAACCAAAAGCTTGTCCTATATATATTGAGATAAGCTTATTTTTGTCCATAAATATTTCAACTGCCTAAATTATAAAAATATATCCTGTATATGATCTGACTCGATGGCACTAGATTTGGGTATTAAAAAAAAAAAAAAAAGATGTTGCTGAATTCAGTTTGTCAGAACTTTATATTAGATTGTTGTATATAGATTTTTAAGTGCTCAAAAAATCACCTAATTAGAAAGGCCTCCAGAGATCATCTTTATAAATGAGCATCCTACCCTCATCCAGTATTCTATTCCCTTACTTTGTTTTGTTCTTCACAGTACTAATCATTATCTGATACACTATACAGTTATTTGTTTAATTGCTTATCCTCTGTCATCTGTAGGAGACTATAAATGCAGTGAGAGCAGAACTTAATTTTGTTCACTGTTGTTCCCTTAATATCTTGAGCAGAATATTTGTTTAATGAATAAATGCATTTGAGGGAATGTATTAGTGTATTTGAATGACTAAATTAATATTTGAATGAAGAGTGTTATTAGCCTATAATTATTTGTATCTGTGTTTTTGCCTGGTTTAGGTACCAAAATTATCTTGGCTTCATGTTAATTGATTAGCTTTGAAACATTTTCTGTAAGTGTCCATTTATTCCTTGGCATTCTTGGATGGCACAAATGGCTAAGTCTTTGACTTAGCCACCAAAAGGGTGGTGATTCCAACCCACCAGAGATGTCTCAGAAGAGAGCCTGGCGATCTGCTTCTGAAAGATCACAAACTTAAAAACCCTTTGTGTGCATCTCCTCTAAAAGAGATGGGGTCACTGCGAATTGGGGTTCACAGAAGGATAACTGGTTTGTTTCTTCTGGTTTAGCTTTGGAACATTTTCTATAAGTGTGTATTTTTTGAGGCTCTGTTAAGGCTTGCTTCTTGTAAGTAAATGTTGATGAGTTACTTGACTTTTTTAAAATGCTATTGACCTCTTAAGGCTTCTAAAAGATTTTTCTTGAGCTATTTTTGGTAGTTTCCGTTTTTTCTAGAAAACTGTTCCTGTTTACATTTTCAGATTAATTTGGTGTATCGTTGTCCTATTACTGTTGTAGAAAATTACCACACACTCAGTGGCTTAAACAACACAAAGCTGTTGTTTTACATTTCTGGAAGTCACTAGTCTAAAACGATCTGTCTGGGCCTCATCCTTGGAGTAACAGCTTCTGAGGCTGCCTGCATGCCTGGGCTCATGGTCCCAGATCACTCTGATCCCTGCTTCTGTCCTGATCCCCTTCTCTGATTCTGACCCTGCTGCCTCCCTCACCTGATAACACTGAGACTGCTGGGATAATCCAAGATTGTCCCCCAATTTCTAGATCTTTAATTTAATCACATTCGCAAAATCTCTTTTGCTATGTCAGCGATCATGTTCACATGTACTGGAAATTAGGAGGTGGACATTCTTGGTGGGGGCATTTTTCTACCTGCCACCACTGGCACATTTTTCAATGTTTTTTTTCTCTCTCGATATATACTACCTTTTTATTTTAAAAAATGTTTATTTCATCCTGTATTACTCTCTCTTCATCAGTTTGTCTGAAACTTGTATATTTCATCAACCTTAAGCTGATAAACGGTGGCAGGTGTGTGGTGTGTGGCTTACAGGTTGGGAAGGTAGGGTCCGCGGTTCTGGGAGTTATTACGTCCAAGTTAATTTCTCCCTTCCTGCTATTTTCTAAGAGGAATGCTGATGGTGCAGCGATGAAGCGCTCGGCTGCAAACCCAGAGCTTGACTGACTGAGCTCAGCAGCCTTTCTGAGGGAGAAACATGTGGCAATCTGCTCTTGTCAAGACGGGAGCCTTGGAAACCCTCTGGGGGCAATTCTACTATGTCCTATAGGGTCACTATGAGCCGGAATTTACTCAGTGGCAGTGGGTTTAGGTCCCTTTCTACAGAAAGGGTTTGTATTAGCCTACTAACCTAAAGGGTGATCATCTGAACCCCCAGAGCAGTGCCACCCAAGAAAGGTCTGGTGATCCTTGGTAAAGGTTATAGCAAAAAACAAACACAAAACTCTAAGGGACAGCTCTACACTATAACACACGAGTGAGAATCAACTGGACACCAAGGGGTTTGGTTTTCGGTTTGTGTCATTCCCTACCATTTCCCCAAACAAAACTGTGTCCTTCGTGCCTTGGTTGGTTCTAAGTAACCCCCTGTAGGATGCTTCCTAATTCCATGTTTAAGGTAATATTGCATCCGCTTTTCTCACTCGTAACTCCCACTTCCGGAACTGCTAATTATTGGTGACTCAAACCTCTGAGCTCCGTTTCTCTCCTCCCTCGTGGGAACCCCCAAGGAGGTGGGCGCCTCACCCTAGGACTCCCTCGGTGCAGAGGCCCGGGCATGCGCACCGGCCGCGCCGCTGGGCGGCGGTCGCGCGGGTCTCTCGCGGGCCCCCGGCTCCGGCACCAGGCGGGCGGCTTCCGACCGCGGGGGAATTAACCTGTCCCGCCCCTCCGCTAGCCTCGAGCCGCGCAGACTCGGCGCCTCCGCCCCTCCGCCTCGCTGCTTCCAGCTCCTGCGAGGGAGAGCCGCTACAAAGGGCTTGAATGGAGCGTCCGTGGGTTTAGTAAGTCGTAAACCACCAGGGGATCCCGTCTTCCCACAAACCAGCGTCTCTCCGAGGAGGAGGGGCAGGAGGCGAGGAGCCGAGCGCTCGGTGTCGCCAGCGAGCGCAGCAACTGAGGCGGCGGGGAGAGGCCGGGCCACCGCCCCCTTCCCGGCCATGCACCGCCTCGCCCGCGGCGGCTCCAGGCACCGCGCTCCCCGCCCGCGCTGCGCCCGCTGTCGCGGCCACCAGCTCCTGTGGCCGCCGGCACCGGCTAACGAGGTGCAGCGCCGGCCCAGCCCCGCGATCCCCTTCTCCGCGGGGACCTGCCACCCCGGCCGACCCCTCGTCAACTTTGGGCAGGAACGCCAACAACTTTGACAGTGGCCACAGGTTTCTAGCGACGTTTCTCTTCGGCGTCGGTGGCCTCGCGGGTCGCCGGGGCGAATCCGCGCGGCGCCGGGCTGTTAGCAGCAACCTGTTTCCAGCTAGCGGCTAGCCAGCCGTCTGGGGGAGGGGGACTTGTTTTTCATTCCCTCTGGAGACCACGGCTCGCAATCGGATAAAGCAGCAGCGAAAGGATGTAAATAGGCTGAGCCACAGTTACCAGCAGGCGATCATTTCGAGGCGGGGAGGAGCGTGGCGCAGCGTCCGGGCTTTTACCAGGCGCAACGTTCATCAGTAGTCAGGTGTTAGCCATTTAACTTTCCAAGGTCAGCCACCGGGAGCAGCGGCTTCCTCCTCGGACCCTTGGGGTTACTCAACTGTCGGATTGGATTTGGCGGAGGAAATGCCAAACGAGGAAGAATTTTAGGGAAGGTGTGACCCCAAGACCCATCCTCCAACCTCCCCCTTAAGTCTCTGGCCCCAACTGCCAGGGCGGGGGTGAGTAGTGACATGTGTCTAACTCGCAGCAGTAACTTCGGCTGCGGGTGTCCAGCCTAAGCTGCAGTTGCACTGCCCGGTGCACCCACGCAGAGCCATGCGGGTCCTGGGCGCGCCGCTCGCCGGCGCCTCTCGGCTGCTGCTTCTACTGTTACTCCAGGTTTCTGTGGCTCCTGCCCTCCGGGCTGCTCCGGAGCCCGGGAACAAAACTTGTCTAGGGAAGAACTGCTCACCTGCGCTGACCCAGAGCCCCAGTAGGGATGGTTGGGGGATGGGAAATTCTACAGGCGGCGTTCTGCTAGCCCGTGCGCCCAGGGAGGAGGAGGAGCTGGAGACACTCGGGCGAGCCTTGCCCTTCTGGGACCTGCCGGCCGCCCGGGGTGGTGACCCAGGTGTGGCAAGAGGGGTAGAAGCGGTGGCAAAGAGGCCCGCGGAACCCCCGGCCAGGCTGCCTGGCGCCTGGAGATGGAAAGGTATCCGGGGTCAGGAACCCCCCGGAGCTTTGGGGAGGGGGTATCCCATGGCTCTTCAGCGCTTTCTGCAGATCTCAGAGGAGGAAGAGAAGAGTCCCGGGGGCGCTGGCATTTCGGGGCGCGGCAAAGGGCAGGCTGTGAGGACAGAAACAGGAACCGCCGACCTTTTTCACCGGCCTAAGAGAGCAGGAAAACTCCATGGTTCCCACCGCGAGCCCCTACCTAAATCTGTCGGTGGACACGCAGGGCACGAAGGGCGGACACTGGCACCTCCAGGCAGGGCGCTGGCCCAGAATGGATCTTTGAGTGAAGGGGTCCTGGACCGCGGTGGACCCCGCCGAGGAAACAGTACTAACCGGCGTCTGAAGATCAAGAATCCCTTCTACCCACTGACCCAGGAGTCTTACGGAGCATACGCAGTCATGTGTCTGTCGGTGGTGATCTTTGGGACGGGCATCATCGGCAACCTGGCAGTGATGTGTATCGTCTGTCACAACTACTACATGCGGAGCATCTCCAACTCCCTCTTGGCCAACCTGGCCTTCTGGGACTTTCTCATTATCTTCTTCTGCCTTCCGCTCGTCATCTTCCACGAGTTGACCAAGAAGTGGCTGCTGGAGGACTTCTCCTGCAAGATCGTACCCTATATTGAGGTAATACCTTCGGGGAGGCGTGGGGGTTGTCTCTGGCTACTGGCTTTACGGGTTTCCGGAATTCTAGTCCTAACACACTTCTCCTGGGCTCACCCAGCTGCGTTAACTCCTGCACTTTTTCTCTGGGTCCCTCTTCCTGATCTCTTTTCAATCATATTTGTGTGAATGTGCCGAAATAGAGAGCTTTCCTCAGTCGCCTTCAAACTCATCTGCCTCCTGGGATTGTAGAAAAATAAAACAAACAAACAAAAATCTCATAAAACAAATGCAAACCTCGTATTTGCATTATATATATATATATCTATCAGAATATGATTTTACGTATCCGATGTGTCAGCTGTCAGATACGCTAGGGTTCATTAATGGCCAGTCCCCTGTTGTCTTCATCAGAGCCCAGCAAGAGGGGAAAAAAATCTTGAGCATGTATCTCAACTGCTGCTCCCACGTGTCATTCCCCCAAGCAGATTATTAAATCAAGCAACAAGATGCTAGATGCATTTTGTTTTTCCTTTGCTTACTGGAATACCGAAGTTGGAGCAGTATTTTATTAAACAGAAGAAATCTTTTCTTTGTCCGTTGGCCTCGTGATCTGTTAATCACCTCCCAAATTAGTTCAAGTGTTTGGGCTGTCTTCCATGCTATCCCATCTGAATTCTTAGGTCATTTCTTGTTTCTCTCTTTCTACTCCTCCATGTCTTAACCATTTTATTTATTTTCATTTGGCTTGGCTGGATGAACTAAAATTAAGACAGACTAGCACAGCATATGTAACATTCCTAAAGTATGTACTCTGCCATTTGTGATGGGTATGAGGGATAGATTGTTTTAAGGAGTTGATTCTAACCTGAGAACATTTCTTTTAAGAAGAAATGAGCATGTAATAGGTTCCAAAGTTTTGGAGAGGGAAACCTTGCTTTCTCAGTAAAATCCTGCTGTATGATCAGAGCCTGGACATTTGTGGTGGTGGCTGGAATTTGCACTATAAATGGCTTCTCTTTAAACACCGGCTCTTGGAAGGAGTCCAAGTGCTTCCCTGCCAGTTGTGTTGTTAGCCAGCTGGCCCCTGGTTTTCTCCATTCAGACTGTCCATTTCATTTATGGAAGCAGAAGAAGGGAAACTGTAAATATTCCAGAGCCCCTGATCCTGTCTGGCACCAGGGCCAGTGACACCATGTTCCACATTGTTCCAGGGCTTAAAGCTAGGGGATAAGTCAACAGAAAACAGTACCAACTTAGAAGGACCCAGGCGAGAGACAATAAATAAGACTCTCTGTTATCCTGACAAGGATCAGATGCCACAGCATTCCATGCCTGCGGAATCAGCTGTTGCTACTTGACCCGGGGCTTGTCTTGCTTCTGTTACCAAACTGGCGGTAGCTGCGAGACACCTAATATATTTGGTGGACAGTTCATTTTTGAATTGCAGAGGCGGGTTGAATTTATGCTAGCGACTACGACCCTGTGTCTATTTACCAGTTACCTTCTCAAGGTCAATATCATTGGAAGATTTCTCTGTTTGATTGAATAATACATAAGAAAATTGACTAGTGCAAGAAAAGACTCAGACTATACAATGAACAGAAGAGTTACTCCCAGTAAAAAAATTACATTGGTTTGCGGTGCTGGAAATATACTAGACAAATAGACATGTTTATACATTACAGATGAAAAAATAAAAAGGGCAGAAAAAAACTGCAAAATTCAAAATAAAGAAAAGCCCAAATTCCTTGAAAGAAAACAACAGATGATACCACTCAATTTCAGAAAATAATATAAAAACTTCAGATAACTTGATGAGATGTGTGGATTTTGAGTGCTGTGTTTATTGTATATGCTAATGTTCTTCATAACACAGGTCTTTATACATATGAATGTTTTCTTCCATTTGTGTTTTACTTTTTAATTTAATTTTCTACTTAAACTCTTTACTTGCTGTATTTTTGTTTATTTGCTCCTTATATTCATGGTTCTCTCTATTTTTCAGTCATTAGTACTAGATGCTATTTTCCCTAGAGAAGCAAAGGTGCAGGCAGGGATATTTTCAGCATTTTTGCTGTTAAAATAGTGAATTAAAATCTTAAGATGCCATCTTTCTGCAGTCTTCTCTAACTCTTAGAAACCTTATAGTGGTTAAGTGCTGTGGTTACAGATCAAAAGGTCACCAATTCAAATCTACCAGGCACTTCTTGGAAACTATGAGGCAGTTCTACTCTGTCCTGTAGGGTCACTAGGAGTCAGAATTGATTTGATGGCAATGGATTTGGTATTTGGGGTTTGACCTGACCCCTACTTCTCTGAAATAATTTTACAACTTTTAGCACATTTGTGGAAATAGTTATTGGAGAATAAAATATCAATAGTTTTTGATTACTTAGAGCAAGCACTATAACTGAAATCTCAAAAAACAAAACATTTGTACCTCCAAGAGGTATTATCACTGTCACAGAAATCAGAAGAAATTAGTGTCTCTTCCATGCTGAATCCCGAAAACCTGACTCTGAGCTGGAGATTTGTTTGAAGAAACTTTACTTGGAAGTGCCTGCAGGATCAACAGCTGTTAGGGACTGATAGAAACAGAATTGGGCAAAGAGAAGTTGAACTGTGATGTGTTTACAACAAAGACCTTGCCAGACACCATGGGGAACGCTGACACCAGGGTGACCCATCAAGGGGACGGGTGCACTGAGTTGAGGCAAGGATTATCCTTTTGTGCCACAAAACAGAATGTCATCTTTGTGATCTTTGATAATGTTTGAATGCCCTGAGGTGTCAGTCCAACTTGGGGAGTGTTGCCTTCATTTTTGCTGATCTTTTTCCAAACATGACATCCCTTTCTAGTGAGTAGTTGGTCCTTCCTGACAACATGTCCTAAGTAAGAAAGATGAAGTTTTACCATCTGCCCGTCCATCTAAGGAACATTCTAGTTGCCTTTACTGTCTGTTGGGCTAACTATTGCATACAGACTGCCCCCGGAAGTGGCTGGGTGGGTGTCTTTGGTCAGGGACAATTCCCAGAGAGAGGCATAGCTGAGAGCTGACAACCAACAGTCGCAGCAGCTGGGGGCCTGAGTTGCTGAAGAATTTGGGGGGTCATCAGAAACCTGGGTGGAGAACCATAGCATCCACTGCAGTGACTTTTGAATTAGGAGCAGACTGCCTTCTCATCCCAGCCCTGCTCAACTGTGTGGCTCAGAGAAGAGAAGTGACTATTCTAAAAGGACAAACCTAATCAGTGGCCCAGAAGCCCGGGTAGCGTGGTAGTTAAGCACCCACCTGCTGACTGCAAGGTCAGCGGTTGGAACCACCCAGCTACTCCAAAGGGGAAAGATGTAGCAGTCTGCTTCCATGAAGATTTGTGGCCTTGGAAACTGTCATGCGTTGAACTGTGTGGCCCCCAAAATGTGTGTAGCCATGTGGCTGGACCATGATTCCCAGTATTTTATGATTGTCCTCCATTTTGTGATTTTTCTGTGCTGTATGTTAGAGGATTAGGGTAGGAATCTCTTCCTAAAATCACCTCCTTGCTCCACTGTAAAGGGAGTTTCCCTGGAGTATGGCTTGCACCACCCTTTATTCTTTCATCCCACAAGAGATAAAAGGAAAGGGAAGTAAGAGAGTTGGGAGCCTTATACCATCTAGAGAGTAGCACCAGAAGAAATACAGGGTGTCCTTCAGACGTGAAATTCCTGTGCCAGGATGCTCCCCGACCAAAGACTGATATAACACCAGGACTTTCCTCCAGAGCTGAAAGAGGGAAAGCCATACCCTGGAGTGGACACCCAGAATTTGGACTTGTAGCCCACCAGACTGCCTAAGAATAAACTTTCCTTTGTTAAAGCCATCCACTTGTGGTATTTCTATTAGGGCAGAATTAGATAGCTAAAACAGAAACCCTGTCCTCTGTCCTGTAGGGTTGCTATGAGTCAGAACCTACCCAATGGCCATGGATTTTAGTGGCAACCAACCTTTCCTGTTGATAGTTACTGATTAGACAAACATGAGGCAAACATGTGTCAAGTGGGTGTTTTCCTTTACTTTCTGTTCCTTGGTATCTTAGTGATCTAGTGTTGCTTTATTAAAAATATCACAAGTAGTTTTAACAAAGAGAAATTTATCTTCTCACAGTCTAGTAGGCTAAATTCCTAATTCAGGGTGTCAGATTCAGGGAAAGGCTTTTCTCTGTTGGCTCTGGAAGAAGGTCCTTTTCACTGATCTTCGTCTCGACTAGCAGCTTGTCTTAGCAGGGCCAGGGGGTATAAAGCCTGAGCTCTGCTCCCAGCACTGCTTTCTCGATGGTAAGAGGTCTGCCCTCTGCTTGTTTCCCTTTCCTTTCATGTCTTGTAGGATAAAAGTTGGTCCAGGCCAGCCACTCAGTGCCACTGCATTGATTCCAACTCATAGGCCATACTCTGGGGAAACTCCCTTTACGTTGGATCAGGGATATGACCTTACTAAGAGTGTTACAATCCCATGCTAATCTTCTTTAGCATAAAATTAAAATTGCAGAAGGGAGGAGAACCACACATAACCAGGAACGATGGCATAATCAAGTTGGCAGGTATTTTGACATTATCTTTTCAAAAAGACTTTCTATACACACTGAATATGAAAAATAATAATTACTATCATTTGTTATAGACACAGTAAGGTTTGTGACTTTCTGTTGTTTAATTTCATCTTGTTTCTCATAAATTGGTGCTGGAGTCTATGGTAGCTCATTACATTAAAAAAAGAACCGGGGGCAACTATACTTTTTAATATTCAGAGATATTTTAACAGTCAGATCAAATTATATGCATCCCATTTCATTTTCTTAAAATTGCAAACTGTTTTAGGTTGGAGAAGAATACTGCAAATATATTACATGTGTTCAAACTTAACCCCAGCTTCCTTCCCGCCAAAATATTTTCCCTTTTGGTCCCAAGACCTCTAAAAATTATTTGATGTTTTTATCTCCTTTCATGTTATCTAGATTTTTCCTCATTCACTTTTTCCTCTTTATTTATTTTATCAGTTTTTCTTTCCTTATTTGCCCTGTATCCTCACTTATTGATCTATAATGCGTGGTTTACCTTTTTTCCCCTCAACTACTTTACCTATTACAGTTACCCTTTTTAATTTTCTCAGTCACTTAAACATTTGTAACCATAACTCATTGATTTTCATAATTTTTATTTCCCATCTTCTTTTGACTTTTTTTTTTTTTTTTTTTTTTTTTCCCCCTGAGTATTAGCATATTCTGAAGGAGGTAGTAGAATCTAGGAGAGAGTCAGGTTTCTGTCAAAAAATAGATGTTGGCTGAGCAGAAATGATAGACTCTGTGTAATTTGTATAGCCAACTTTCTTTTAAGTTGTTTGCCATAAAACTTGAGGAAAGCACCCAACTTCGAATTTAGGATATTTTCCTTGAGAGAGAGTTTTATGGTGTTTGATGTTGCTGTGAGGGAACTTATGCCGGAAATCGTTGTAAGTGGTAGATGCTCTCTCTGCGTTCGAACTGCTGACCTTTTCGCCAGCAGTCATAGCACTTAACCACTATGTTGCCAGGGTTACCAAAAAAATAGAAACCCAGTTATATCTCGGATTATTTCAGAACTCTTCCAGGCCTGCTAGTTTACCTCATACCCGAATAATGATACCTGTGTGGCCGAGTGATAGAAAGGTCCTGTGTCGCCTAGTGAGCAGGTTCTGTGTGGACCAAGAGAAGGTGGCATGGTAGGAAAACGAGGATAGGAGGGAAAGGAATCTGGATGGACTATGGCACTCTAATAGATACTCATCTTAATCTACTTCATCAGATAGTCACCAGGCAAAATTATACTCAATGCAATAGTTGGATGTATGAGGAGAGAGAGAGAAAATATGTGTGTGTGTATGTGTGCATGATTTGGGTGTCTGCAAGTGTATCGTGATAGGGAATGGTAGAGGAATTTTCTGTCACCCATTTCTTCAAGGATCTAACAAGTGAGTAAAGGACCAACAATTCCAGCCTTGAAAATGGTAACTGGGATAGCTCTCTGCTCATCACTTAATGGAAGCCAATCAGACTCAGCATTTCATCTAAACCAGCTCCACCGTTAATATTTCTCTCTGTTTGAAATAATTTGGAGTTTTGGAAGATCTGGGCTCCTTTTCAGTGTAAAGAACTCATACTCTGAGAGTGTGAGGTAGCCTAGAAGGCTTGGAAAAGTTCTAAAATAATCCCAGATCTAACTGGATTTTTATTTTTTGGGAAACTGGGTGGTATAGTGGTTAAGTGCTATGGTGGCTAACCAACAGGCCGGTGGTCTGAATCCTCCAGGCCCTCCTTGGAAACTGTAGGGAAGTTCTGCTCTGTCCTGTAGAGTCACTGTGAGTCAAAATCAACTCAACAGCCGTGCATTCTTTTTGTTTGGGGATACAGGCATGTAGGAATAGGGAATAGAGTAAATAAAGGAAGTACATCTCACCGGGGCCTTTGGACTGGGGTGATTTGGGACATATCTGGAGTCTTTTCTGATGAACAAGGTCAGGTTCTCCAATTTGGTTAGAAAGGCTGGTTTTCAGCTGTAGCTTTTTGTTACCTTAGATTATTGTTGGCACTGACAGGTAAGAAAGGAAGGGTATGGGAGGGTGTGCCTAACGGGTATTTTCTCTTCACAGAACCCCCTGGAAACTCAGTGTTTGCATAATAGCACACTTTATCATGGCACATGGTAAATTACTTGAGTGGTGGCTGAGCCAGTAGGTGTTCTGATGGACTTTTAAGTGGAAGCATACAGTTTTATGAGCAATTTGAAGGTTACTAATGATACTCTCCAGGAAAATGAACTCAGTATAGGAGACGGGTGCTTAACAAACATTTTATGACTGCCCATTAATCTCCTTGTAACCATTTTCTGCATTCCCATGCAAATGAAAATATCCAGCATTAGCAGAAAAAGGAAAAAAAAAGCAAGTGTGTAGAGTACGCTTTTGTTATAACTCCGTTCGTGTGAAATTGTATGGTGAAGTGTACTGAGTCCGCGTCCCATTTATGAAAGTTTTATGAGATTCGCATGGGAAATTCAAATAGTATCCTGAACTATTGACTGTAATTTCAAAAGTTACCCTTTTCTTAAATAAGACTGTAAGAATGAAGTAAAAAAGAAACATAGATTTTCTTTGCTTCCCTTCTAGAAACATTCACTGGCTTTCAGCTCTGAAGGATTATATACAAAACAGCAGCACCCACTTACTGATTGAGGAAGAATTTGAATAATTCATTATTTTGTATAATCCCTTTCTGTGCATGTCGTCTTTTATTCGTGTATTTGGCATCCACTCATTCATCAAACATTTATTGGGCTTTTCTTCTACATTGAGTACTGTGCCAGGGACAGGGCAAGACCAGGACTGGGGAGGGACAGAGGAGAGAAAGTTTCTAAAAATGAGTAACACAAATGAACTCCTGCTATTAAAGTTACAAAAAAGAAGCAGAAGTAATGTTCCGTGGTGTCTGAAGGATGTAATACAGGGTTACACAAAGTATTTGTGAAGTTCGTGAATGGCCCTGCGATGACTCAGGTCACAGTCATACTAGATAATAACCGAAGAGGAGAAATTCAAGGACGACTTGTACTCTCTCCTGTTCTTCTTCAATTATATTCTTACCATTTATCTTCATAAATGTTCACAGAGCATAGATGTATGGTATAAAGTTATCGCTATGAAAATCATTTGTTTCCTGCTTTCTTGTTTCTTCCATCTGTCCTGGGATAGGAGGGGCATAATATAAATCGGCAAGACAGTTGGTTAGACAGAACAGTCTGCGAATTATGAGGAATTTATGTTAGTACCTGATCTGACCGTCTCTGCTTTGGAATTATTAGCCCGTGAGGGCATTAAAGGAGACCCTGAAATGAAAAATGTGCTTAGATGTTAACAGAAAGTTTGGAGGTTCGAGTCCACCCAGAGACTCCTTGGAAGAAAGGACTGGAGATCTCTTTCCAATAAATCAGACATTAAAGTCATAGGGGACACAGTTCTGCTCTGACTCACATGGGATTGTTATGAGTCAGAACTGACTCAGTGGTAACTGCGTAAGGACATTAAGTGAATCCAATCTTAAAATTGTATTTAAGTGAATGACTTGTTTAAAATTAATAACAATATGCTAAATTGAGTTTTTTGCTTCTGAAAGATACAGACACATTATAGAATTTGACAGTATAGAGTCTAGGAAGGAAGGCTGGCAGGGAGCTACTTGAGACCCTCTGTGGAGCTGGGGAAAGTGAAGGGTACAGGATGAATTTCCCAAGAATTGGAGTCATCTCTGGAGCACATGATCCAAGTAAGGACGTATGCTGTCTTCCTGAAGGTTCTGCAGGCTGCCAGCCAGGCTGGTTATGTCAGAACGTCTTCAACAGAGAAAAGGAAGTCACCTGTCTGCAAAAGAGATCTTACAACAGATCTGAGCTCATGAGGCTACCTAAGTCTGAGTGGGTGTGGGTCTGCCTTCCACTGCATCCTTACACTACATGGACCTTTATAGAATTGCCCGCCATAATGACATTATCTCTGTGTGTTGCCACCACATCAACACTGTCTCATTAGAAGCATGTGAACTTGTGTCTGAGATGTGCCTCTTGAGAGAGATGGACCGGCAGTTATGGCGGAAGATGTGACCTATGATTAACTAATTCTTGTGGCCAAAACAAGACTCCCTTAATTTTGTTCATTTTGTTGTTACTGTTGAGAATATACACAGCAAAGGCTACACCAACAGTTTCTACATGTGTGATTTAGTGGCATTGATTACTTTGGAAACATTCTCACTCTCCTTTTCTGAATTGTTCCTCCCTTGTTGACATAAAAAAACTCACTGACCCTTAAGTTTCCTATGTAATCTTTTGAGATGCTCTCTTCCCTTTGATCTCATATAAATCTTAAAAGAGAGTGATGCTCAAGGCAGACTTTTTTTTTTTTAGTAGTTAAGCTAGAGTGTTGTTTGGTTTTAAGAAGACTTAGGTTTTAAAGATTATCTCATGACAGTAGTTTCAGGGGTTCCACCCTCCGTGGCTCCAGAAAATCTGGAGTGAGTGAGAATTTAAAATTCTATTTTACATTTTCCCCCTTTTGATGAAGATTCTTTTAATGTAATCTGTGATTGAAATGTTCAGTAATGGTCATTGGGCACTGTCCCTTCAGGTCTCATGGCAAAGGAGGCAGTTGTTCATGGAGGCAAATAGTCACACATTCCGTATCCTTTCTGTTCCTGACTTTCCTTCTTCTTGTACTTCCAGATGCATAGAGACCAATTGTCGTGCCTTAGATGATTGCTTGCAAGCTTTTAAGATCCCAGGCATTACAGAATGACTAGGGGATAACCAGAAGCATTAAACACATTATTAGGCCAGTCAACTGGGATGTGTTGCAAACACATGACCGTGAACCTCCAAACCAAGGAATCAAATTCCATGAGTTGTTTGGTTGTACATAAGCAGCCTCAATAGCTACTCTTGTTTATTGTTGTTGTAAATGTATGTATCACACAGCTTTTTCCAGTTCAACATTTTACAGGTATACAACTTATAGACAGCAGTTAATCAGCTGTACAACCCTACTCTGTCTTCATCAAGGTGATTTTTCTGTCACGATTAACCCTCATTTTTCCCCTTTCCCAAACTCCTGGTAACCACTAGTAAACTTTGGTCTCTGTACATTTGCCTTATCTTCTCATCTAAGTGGGTTTACACAATATGTGTCCTCTTGTGATTGACTTATTTTTCTCAACATAGTGTCTTTAAGTTCCATCCGTACTGTAGTGTATATTAAGACTTCATTTCTCCTGCAGGCTGAGTCCACTGTGTGCAAGTAGCACATTTTTATCTGTTCATTTGTCAGTGATAGTTAGGTTGTTTCCATGTGGAAACTCTTTTTGAGTATCTACTTTCAAACCTTTTGAGTATATACCTAGGAGTGGCACTGTTGGAGGAATTACTATTATACTGTTTTCACAATGGCTGTACCAATTTGTATTCTCAGCACCAGTGGGTAAGGGTGACAGTTTCCCTTTAATCTCTTTACAATGATTACATCTCTCTCTCTCTCTCTTTTTTTTGATTTGTACCTCTCTGCTGGCTAATGACACTGAACATGTTTTTTTGTGTTTTGTGACCACTTGAGTGTCTTCTTTCATCAAATGTCTGTTTAAGCCCTTTGCCCATTTTATGATTGAGTTATTTATCTTTTTATTTTTAAGTTGTTGGTTTTTTTTTTAAATATATATTTCGGTTATTAGATTCTTACTGACTATGTGATTTCCAAAGATATTCTCCCAGTTCTTAGTTTGTCTTTTCACTTTTTTGGTAAGCCAAGACTGACTCTTAGTATCCTAATTAAGATAGTATTCTTTGTGCCAGACGAGATGATCTCATAAAATTTCAAGGTGGAATGACTAAGTGGATTGCTGCACCCTTAGCTGTAAAACCATTCTATTCGGAAAATAGGGATACATACTTTTTGTAAAACTTCCATAAAACACAGGCTATATTTACAATGTCAGGAATATTCTTGAGACAGAATACTTTTAATTTTTGAATTTATGATAGTGTTCAATCTTATTTGTCAGTATGGTTGAATAGTTCACAGCACTTATGAGGCCAAAGCCATTCATTTGATCTCTGTATGGAATGAGTCATTTTCATTAGATCTCTGACTGTACTCAGGGTGGATGTTTTGAGCACAGTATTCCTCTCTCTGTTGCTCCTTATCACTGGAGGCTTTCTTCCTACCTTTTCTGTCTTCTCTGGTTCAAATCCCTCTTGTATGTGAAAAGCATTTACTAAGCCCATTTACAGCACATATGAGACTTAGAGATGTTTTTCTCCTATAAGAGGATTGAATGAAGAAGTATGTCTTAACAGACTACCAATGTTACAATTTTAGTGAAAAGCACAGAAATTTTGTCTTAAAAGTATAGTTTCTGGATATCACTCAAATCATAACCCCACTATTGTTGAGTGGATTCCAGCTCATAGCCACAACTGAATGATGCCAACTCTAATTTCGGTTTTAATTCAGGTCCACTATCATGCTAATCAGAAACCCTGGTAGCAGAGTGGTTTGGTAGAGTAGTGGTTAAGAGCTATGGCTGCCAGAAGGTTGGCAGTTGAAATCCATCAGGTGCTCCTTGGAAACCCTGTGAGGCAATTCTTGTCTGCCCTGTGGGGTCACTAGGAATTGCAGTCGACTCAGTGGCAATGAGTTGTTTGTTTTTTTACCACGCTAATCACTATCATTAGTCACAAGGGAAAATAGGTGAAAATGTGTAAAATTTCTTTGGAAATTCTTCTGAAGCTCTCTGTGAACAATTGAAATTCTAGTCACCTTGAGAATGATTGCTGTTGTCAGGTGCTGTAGAAATCAGTTATGACTTATAGCGACCCTGCGTATGTTAGCGTGAAACACTGTGCGGTCCTGTTGTCGGTGTATGGGAGCCCGTTGTTGCAGCCACTGTGTCCATCCAGCTCAGTGAGGATCTTCTTCCTTTTTGCTGGTCCTGTATTTACCAAGGCTGATGTCCTTTTCCAGGGACTGGTCCTTCCAAATAACTACCCCGAATCCATAAGAATGATTGCCAGCCAAGTGCCGTCGAGTCGGACATGATTAGAAGGTCATAATAATACTGAGAATAGAAAGCTGGACTTTGGGGTGAATGTTATACTTTGAAATATGTTTCTAGTTATCTAGACTAAATATGGTATATCTAAATTTTTTTAAGATCTGTTAATTCCAAAAAGTAGCTTATCTTCTGCAAAAATGATGCTAATCTTGCTTCATTTGAATTTTTACATCAAGGAGGATTTGACAGATTTCTAATTAAATTACAATGTGTTAGGCAAGTTGTTAAATGGTTTTTTTTGTACAAAAAGAATGTACTGTGCTACGGAACTCATAATTGATAGGAAAATTTAATTCAAGGTAGAACTGTAAAGGAGAAAGGATTTACAGAATCAAAAGAAGTTTGGAGATGATATGGCTGTTATATAGTCTTCATTGTTTTTGAAATAAGTGGGAACCTGTTACCAAGATTAAGCAAGAGGAAGGTGGAGAATGAGGCAATGTTGGCAGTCAATGGCCTCAGAATAATTTTTCCCATGAAACTGGATACCATGTACACACGAAGGAGGTGAGGTATACCAAAAACCAAACCCACTGCCATCAAATCAGTTCCAACTCATAGTGACCCCATAGGACAGAGTAGAACTGTTCCATAGAGTTTCCAAGGAGCAACTGGCAGATTTAAATGGACAGGCTTGCGATTAGCAGACGCAACGCTTAACCATTAAACCACCAGGGTTTCCAGGCTGGGTATAATTGAAATAAATTGATTTCATGGTGCCAAAAGGTATGATAGGTTAAATCTGACATTAATAAAGGTAAGAAACAGTTCTCCATGACTCTGGATGAGGTTTTGATGAGAGCTGTGTTTCCTTCTGGAGATGTATGCCTGCTTGTAGAGGCAAGAGGCATCGCTCCTACCTAAATACTGATAGAAGTGTGTTACTGCCATCTGGCATGACTTGCGTGCCTTTTGAAATGGACATCTTTGTATTAAGGTTGTCTCACTCACAGCGGTCTGACCAGTAGCAGCCATGATAAACATGACCTCCCCACTGGTGCTCACAGTGGCTGTTTGGTAGAGAACTTGCCCCGAAGTGCTGTCAGAAGAAGGATTATGGAAAATGTTAACAGGAAGTGAAAGTTATACAAACTGGAGCCATTTAGAGTTTGAGAGGAAACTGTACCCTGTGCTCATCCTGTCTTTTTTTCTTGACTGATTGTTAGGCCTGTAACCACTGACTTACAATACATTATCATTCATGGTCCAAATGAATGGGTTTCTTTAACAGTAATGCCCTTGTTTAGAGGGCTACTTGTACACAAAGGATAGCACATAAATAGATATGCTTTAACATTTTTTTGAGTTAAAATGTAGGCTAGAATGTAGCTGTGAATATGGATAGAAATTTCCCTGTCCATATATATATGTATTTCTGCTCAGTTGTGTGTGTATATTGCTTGGCTTGCCTGGCTTATGTGTGCATACACATAAATGTATATATATGTATGTATATGACACATATATGTATGTGTATATATACATATGTATGTATACATAGATATATACACACAAATATACATATATGTATATGTATACATATACATGTATATGCACAGATATATACATATTTGTGTGTGTGTGTGTGTAAGAGTTTATTCTAGTAGTGTCACTGTACGTAAACATATAAATTCAGCTTCATTGGAAGGAAATTTTTCTTGGAAGTGAGTTAACATCCTCTGTGTCGTCCCGGCCTCAGCAATGTTATCACTGATTTGTATTTAGAAAATTAGCAGAAGATACTATTATTTACTGGTGAGAAGTCACAGGTTATGTGGTTTGTATTGTTAGTCTCACATCTGGTTTCCTCATACTCAGAGTTATTTCTTCTTTTCTTGTTTGTCAGTAACAGGCTCCTGAGAAATGAAACAGTAGCTCAGACAGGATCTGAGCAGATTAATGTGATTCATAAAGTACTGTGTGTTCTTCATAGCACTGTGAATGAACAGGAACTTAACATTTTAACTTTCAGAAACAAAATGATTATGATGACCCGAGTTTGCCTGTGGCCTGATAAATGTATGTTGAGTTAGAAGCTTGAACTGTGAGGTGAACAGAATCCATTCATACCTTGATTTTTAGTGTATTCTTTCTGCTTAATTATGAAGTGTTTTGTCTTAAGTGTTTCTATTTTGTTACACTACTGCCAAAAATATGAGAAAGCCTGGGCTTTGAAATTAACTGGTGATGGAAATATATTTTCCTCTTTTTGTGACAGAAGACTGATTGTTTCACTTCAAGTTTTATTTTTTCCCCCCAAGGTCTTTGTTGCTGCATACCCTGCTTGGTATGGTGGTCTCTAGTAGGCCTTTTAAAGTGCTCGTCATAGTTGCTGAAGCAGGAATTTGGGATTCATAAATGTGGGTTGTATCTGTGGTTCTCGTAACCGCTAAATTCAAGTTATGGCCAGTGGTGAGAGGAGCCAGAGAAAGAACACACAATTTCTGCTCAGGTGGCTGTATTTGGTCTGCTTCGTCACCCCATGAGGCTGTGTGCCTTTTGTTGTTTCTGTAACAAAATACAGAAGCTAAATTGAGATGCAATTTAAAAAAACTTCTATTATTTTGATTCTTTCATTGTTATTAAATGAAAGTTTACAATCCAAGTCAATTTGCCATACAAAACTCCAAGCACCTGCCTCTATACAACTCTGTCTGCTCTCCTCACCCTGTGACAGCACACTCCACCTTTCTACTCTGTACTTCCAGTATCCACTTAACTGACATTTTTCCCTTCGTCTCCACCCTCTCCTTTCCCCTCTAAAAAAGACTAGTTGGACAGCCTCATGTATGGATTAAACCATAAAGTCCCACACCACCTACATTGCGCTCTGTGTCTCTTAGTTCAGTCTGATCTTTGTCTGAAGTGTTGTCTTCAGTACTGGTCTCAGCTCTGGGCTAGCAGCAGGGCCAGGGGCCGTGTTCTCAGAGGACCCTCCAGGTTGTCAGACCATCAGTTCTAGTCTTTTGATAGAGTTCTTGATCTGCCCACTTGTTTTTCTCGTGCTACATCAGGGTCTCTTTATGGAGTTCCTGATCAGGGCTGTTTTTGATGGTGGCTGGGTACCATCTAGTTCTTCTGGTCTCATGTTCTGTGGTTTCCCAATCATAT
Source organism: Heterohyrax brucei (assembly GCA_028571685.1). NCBI lineage: Eukaryota > Metazoa > Chordata > Mammalia > Hyracoidea > Procaviidae > Heterohyrax > Heterohyrax brucei. The sequence continues at coordinate 25,067,312 of CM053147.1, forward strand.
GGACCTTTCTGACTCCTGGGCTTATATTTTCCTTATGTCTTATATTTTCCTCATCTGTCCCAGGAGGGTTGGGACCAATTGTGATGTCCTCAGATGGCAGCTTGCTGGCTTTTAAGACTCCTGGCACCACTCACCAATATGAGTTGCAGAACAATCTCTTAGAAAAATGACTAGTTCTGCCAGTTGACTTTGGTGTCCCCTGAAACTGTGGTCCCCAATCCCCTGTCCCTCCTGTTCTGTCCTTTAAAATGTTGGATTGTGTTTAGAAAACCTTTTTAATTTGTTGTGTAGCCCAGTTACACTCATCTGGTTTGTACTGCGTGCCATCACTCCCTTTACCTAAGTGAATTTCCATCAACTGTCTATGAATAATCCTCTTCCTCCCTCCTCACCCTTCTAGCTGTCAAAGACTATTTTCCTCTGTACATTAAACCTCTTCTTAAGTCCTTTTGCAGCTGACTGATTTCACTCAGCATAATGTCTTCCAGTTGATTCCAGGTTATGAGATGTTTCATAAAAATCATTGTTGTTCCATTGTGTGTATGTACCATAGTTTGTTTATCCATTCCTCTGTTTATAGGCACCTGGGTCGATTCCATCTTTTTGCTATCATGGACACTGCTGTAATAAACATTCATGTGCATGCATCTCTTCATGTGACTGCCTTTATCTCTCTAGGATATATTCCGAGCAGTGGGATCGCCGGATCATATGGTATTGCTATTGCTCGTTTTTTCATAAAATGCCAAATTGCTTTCCAGAGAGTTTGTACTATTTTGCTTTCCTGCCAACAGTGTGGAGTTCCAGTATCTCTACAACCTCTCCAGTATTTGTTATTTTGTATTTTTTGAATTAGTCCCAACTTTGTTGGGGTGAGATGGTATCTCATTGTAGTTTTGAATTGGCTTTCTCTGACAGCTAATGATCGTGAACATTTCCTCATGTGTCTTTTGGCTCCCTGGCTGTCTTCTTTGGAGAAGTGTCTGTTCATATCCTTTGCCCATTGTCTAATTGGGCTATTTGTCTTTTTCTTGTTGATATTTTACAGTACTTTATAGATTATGGAACTTAGATGTCGATCGGATGCATGGCTGCCAAATATTTTTTCCCAGTCTGTAGGCAGTCTTTTTACTCTCTTGATAAAGTTTTTGGATGAACAAAAGTGTACAGCTTTTTAAAAATATTTTGCTTTTTAAAAAATATTCTGTATTTTATACTTGTTTCTCTTTTCAGTGGGCTCTAATGGAATATTGTTTTCTCAAGGTCCACAATAAAGGGAAAAGTATACTTTACCCTGTTCCTTATGAACTGCCTGAGACAACCGAGGCCAGAAGAAGATGAACACTAGCTTACTATGGTAGCATATGTAACGTGAAGTAGCTAGGCCATTAAACGGAGTCAATTACATTCTGTTTGTAATTAAGAACAAGCCTTGTCAGGTCACTTCAAAGTGAAGTCTGGTGTTAGCTGAGTAAAATATTTGAAGTATAAAATATAATGAATGATTTTGCAATGTGAATGGTTTAAGCCCTTAGGAATTATTTTCAGGTGCTTGATGAATCTCCAAATTAGCTGATATCTCACCAACACAATTTGATTCTTAAAATTCATTACAGTATACAGAAAACTTCAGTAGCCATTTTTAAACATTTATATAATCCTATAAATGAATAAAGTAATACAGAAAGTGGATGGAATTCTTTACTGGGCCATTTTTTTCCTACACGGGAGGAAACTGTTTAGAACTTGATGAGGTTACTGTGTGTGTCTAGCACAACACAGTGCACATTGAAATCAGAATTCTTTGTGGTCTCCATGCTCTCATTTTTGTGCCCTATGGTTGTGTCCCATTGGTTTAAATGTGGACCTCAGTTTAGAATATGAATTACTACTGTCCTGAGTTGCTAACGGATAGTTCATACTGCCAACCCCGAGGTTATCCTGTTCCAGTAGACTCAGTGAGACTTAGTCGATTTGCAGTGAATTAGATTAAATTCCTTGAAATACAACTATACTGTGGGTGGTTTTAGAGTTTTGCCAGCCTGCAAGTCTCACTAGATGTCTGTAGCAATTTCCCAAAGAGACATTTTGAAAGTATGTTTACCTTCCTTCCAATCTCACTAAATCTGTGGGTTCTCAAACGTAATGTCTAATCCTACTTGGATAAATCCCAGATCAAGGGCATCACAGCAGGTGTGCGAGGACGTGCAGTCATTCTGTGTAGTAAACTGTAGGGAGTCCTTCCACATGTAAGTTAGGGAGTGTGTGCTAGCAGGTGGGGATAGTCATGAAAGTCTGCCTTGGATTTCAAGTCTCTTGAGGACAAAGTCAGCATTTGATCATCACTGTTGCCAGCAGTCAGCATAGACAGCACAGAAAGCAGAGTCCTTTATAGGTGTTTTCTCTGTGTGTGTGTGTCATTGTCTGACTCTGGGGATCTTGCTCACTGTCTTCCCCTCTCCCGATCTTCCTCCTCCTCTCCCCTGTCTACAGTTAAGCCCTAGGCTGGTAAACAAAAGGTCAGCAGTTTGAATTCACCCACTAGCTCCCCTGTAGAAAGATTCAGCAATCTGTCCCCATCAAGATTCTAGCCTAAAAACCCTGTGGAGCAGCTTGGCACTATCACATGGGATTACTGGGAGTTGAAATGGACTTGACAGCATACAACAACTGTGTACAACCTGTGTGCATAGCAACAGAACGGAATTGCCTATTCCTCTGCTGTTCCTACGGTCATTGCTGTGTTGGAGTTCGTTGTAGCAGCCACTGTGTTCATTCATCGCATTAGGTGTCTTCCTCTTTTTTGTGGCCCTCTCCACTTTACCAAGCATGATGTTCTGCTCCAGGGAGTAGTCCTCCTAATAATATATCCAGAGTATGTAAGACACTGCTCCTTGTTTCTAGGGAGTGTTCTGGCTTTTTCTGAGAAGCTTTGGGGTCCTGATGGTGCAGTGGTTAAGGCTGGCATTTCGAATCCATCAGCCACTGCTTGGAAACCTCATCAGCGCAGTTCTACTCTGTCCTTTAGTATCACTTGAAATTGACTCTGTGACAGTGGGTTTGAGTTTAGTTTTGGTTTGAGTCCATATTTTTTTGAACGCAAATTTGTTCATTCTTCTGGCAGTTCATGGTATATTCAAAATTCCTCACCAACACCATATTTCAAAGACATCAATTCTTCGTTATGCTTCCTTATTCATTGTTCAGCTTTTGTGTATATACAAGGCAGTTGAAAATGTCATAACTTAGGTCAGGCCATCTTAATCCTCAAGGTGACATCTAAGCCTTGTAACACTTTAAAGAAGTCTCTTGCAGCAGATTTGCCCAACTTCATTCATCATTTGATTTTTTGACAGCTGCTGCCAGGGGGCTCATTGCGGATCCAAGTAAAATTATGTTCTTGACAACTTCAGAGTTTTCTTTGTTTATGTAGCGTTGCTTATTGGTTTAGTTTCAGGATTTTTGTTTTATGTTGAGGTGTAATCCATACTGAAGGCTGTAGTCTTTGATCTTCATCAACAAGTATACAAGCCCTCTTTGCTATCGCCTAGCAAGCCTGTGTTATTTGCATGTCACCGGTTGTTAAGAAGTCTTCCTCCAATCCTGATGCTGTATTTCATCTTCATTTAGTCCCGGTTCTCAAATGACTCGCTCAGCATACAGATTCAAAAAGACTGAAAACAACCCTGGTGGATACCATCCCTGATTTTAAACTGTGCATCCCTTGTTCTCTTTCAACGACTGCCTCTTGATTTAGGTATAGATTCTTTATGAGTGCAGTTAAGTGTTCAGGAATTCCCATTCTTCACAATGTTATCCATAAATTGTTATGATCCACATAGTCAGATGCCTTTACATAGTCAATAAAACACAGGTAAACATCTTTGTAATATTCTCTGCTTTTAGTGAAGATCTGACATCAGCAATGGTACACCTCATTCCATGTCCTCTTCTGAATCCAGCTTGAAGATTTGTCAGTTCCCTGTCAATGTACTACTGCACCTGTTTTTCAATTATCTTAAGCAAAATTTCATCTGTGTGTGATATAGTGATATGGTTGGGTGATTTTCACATTCTCTTGAATCACTTTGCTTTGAAATGGGCACAAATCTGGATCTCTTCCAGTCAGTTAGTTGGGAAGCTGCTTTCCAAATTTTTGACATAGATTAGGGAGTGCGTCCAGCGTTGCAACCACTGTTAAAACATCTCACTTGGGATTCCATCAGTTCCTGGAGCTGTGGTTTTTCCCGAACGCCTTCAGTGCAGCCTGGGCTTCTCCCAGGTACCATGGGTTCCTGATCATATGCTGCATGTCCTACATCTGTATGCTTCAGCCGATTCCTTTTGGTACAGTGACATCTTCTTTTCATGCTTCCTGCCTTGTACAGTATCATAGAATCCTTCCCTGCTGCAATCAAGGCTTGATTTTTTCTTCATTTCTTTCAGCTTGAGAAATGTCAAACATTCTTTCTTTTTAGTTTTGTAATTCAAGGTCTTTGAACATTTCGTTATAAAATTTGACTTTGTCATCTCAAATGGTGCTTTGAAATCTTCTGTTCATCTCTTTCACTCCATCATTTCTTTGCTTTGCTTTACCTATTCTACATTCCAGAGCAGCTTATAGAGTCTGTTATGATATACACTTTAGTGTTTTCTTCCTTGTCATCTTAAAGAACTTTTTGTGTGCCTGGTATCTTACGTGTCATTTCACAGTTTTTCTGATCTTCAGTCTGTAGTAGTCACTGTGTCAAATCTGTTCTTGAGATGGTCTGTAAATTCCAGTGAAGTACACTTAACATCATACTTTGTTTTTTATGGACTTGATATAGTTTTCTTGAACTTCAACTTGAACTTGCCTGTGAGCAATTGATTGTTCCCCAGTTGGCACCTGGCCTTGTTTTAACTGATGACTCTGAGATTTTTCTGTTGTCTCTTTCCACAGATTAATTTTTTGGATTCCTATGTATTCCATTTGATGAGGTCTACCTGTTATCATCACCTTTTCTGTTACTGAAAAAGGTATTGACAATGAAGAAGTTTTTGTCTTGCAAAATTTTACCATGCTATCTTTGCCATTGTTTCTATCACCGAGGCCATAATTTCCAACTGTGAATCCTTTTCTGTTTCCAGCTTCTGCATTCCAATCACCAGTAATTATTGGTGCATCTTGAGTGTATGTTTGATCAACTTGAAACTGCAGATGTAAACATCTTTAAATTCTTTATGTTTGGCATTAGTGGTTGTTACCTAAATTTGAATAAAAGTCATATTAATTAGTTTTCTTTGTAGGCATATGGATATTATCCTATCATCGACAGATTATACTTCAGGATAGATCTTGAAATGTTCTTTTTGTTGATGAATGAGATGCCATTCCTTTTCAGTAAGTCATTCCCAGCATAACAGATCATGACTGCCTATTCAAAATGGCCAATATCACACCATTTCAGGTTACTCATGCCTAGAAACTGACCCATATGCACTCCATTTCATTTTTGGCAGACTTTCAATCTTCCTAGATTCATACTTTATATATTCTGTGTTCTGATTATTAATGTCTTCTCATATTGAGTCGTGAAAGAAGATCCTCAAAGCTTTACTCCATCCATGTCGTTAAAGTCAACTCTGCTTGAAGGAAACATCTCTCCCCTTGACCTATTTTAGTGTCTTCCAACTTGAGAGGCTCATTATCCAGCACTGTATCAGACAGCGTTCTGCTGCTCTTCGTAAGACTTTTGCTGGCCATTTGTGAGTGCCAGGTCCTTCTTCCTACTCTTAGTTTAGAAGCTGTGCTCATACCTGTCTGTCCTGGTCAACCTTGCTGATATTTGAAATACCAGTGGCATAGCTTCCCGCCTATCAACAGCACACAAGCTCAAGTACAGCAGATGGACAGACCGGTGGTGGCGTATTTGTGTTTGAACTAACCCAGTAAGCTGTCTACCACTGACACACATTGAAGCCTTAATGATACTGCAGTGGGACTAGGATGATCACGACAGTGACCCTTACTCCTCCACCTTGGACTGAAACTGCTGTTTCTCTGCCTAGGCACGCATGCATTAACTTCCCGTGCCCTACAGCAATACTATAGACCACTGCAGTTGCCCAAAACTGTTCTAGATGGACGTTGACTGGGAAGGAAGTAAAGGGGCTTTGTTGTTGTTAACTTTGGTCTACAAAAGAGAGCATAAATTAGTGTTTGAAAGAAAGATCTCCCAGTTGTTTATTTTATTCCCTTGTGTCTGTATTTTGATGCCAGTTCCTTCAAAATGCTCAGTATACCTTCAGTTTCTTATTTTCTCAACTAGCTGAAAGTGTCTGCTTCCAGCTTTCCTCTCACTTGAAATTCAAAGTGTTTACAGCTCTGCTTTTGTTGCTGTTAATTATTCCTCCCATTGCAGCTTAATTAATAAGAGATTGCATCTTACTCATTTCATCTCTCAGAATGCTGCTTCAAAGAACTACCCATCTAAGCCAGTGCTTAACAGCTTGCCTCCCAAGAGCTTTCTTCATAGTGATACTGAGTTTCAGCAATCAGATATGGTCATTACATAGAGAAGATCCAGCATTCATGATACAGTTTTATAATTGGGTATAATTACACCATTCATCTTGGTAGAATTTTTAATGGGTTATACATAAACAGGTATATTTAAAGATATCAAGGAAATCTTTTTGTGTTACGCTAACATTTAGAGATTTTAATTACATGGGTAGGGTTCATATTTGGGTAGACAGAAATTGAGCCAGCACTTATTGTTCAGATGATTCTCATTATCTCATTTCTAAGGTGTGCAGCTCCTTTACAAATGTTTAAAGCTTTCTGTAGGGTCACTGTAAGTCAGCATTGACTTTAAGGCAGTGGGTTCTTGGGCTATACGTAATTTGGGAAAGGACTGAGCAGCACATTGATCCTTGTGTTCTTTCACAGCAAAAAATCTGCTACGTTAGTGAATGTACAGAAAAATGTCAGCAGCACTCTGCAGGCAGTGCCAGCTGGAGGGAGGTGGCTAGCAATGGCATGTGGCTACCATTGCTGTTGGTGACCACATTGCTAGTGCTATCTGCATTTAGGAAAGCATCCTGCCCCCCATGTCCCTAACTCTTTAAGTGACTCTTTCACCCATCACTCTGCTTCAGTGGGAACTTAATTGTCAGAAAGAAGTAATGTATGTGGGAACTGGAAGCTGGACCACAGATGCTTTTGGTAGTTTGTATATGAACTTGGGAAGATTCCCTCAATCCATGATTTGTCAGCAGGAATTAAAAAAAAAACAAAAAAAAAACGAAAGCTGTTAGGTCCATTCTGATTCACGGTGACCACTTGTGCTGCAGAGTAGAACTGAGCACCACCGGCTTTTGGTCTTTACAGAAGCAGATTGCCAGGCCTTTTTTTGTGGCCCTACTGGATGGCTTTGAACTGCCAACCTTTGGTTTAGTGGCAGAGGACAAACTGTTTGCACCATCAAGAGGGATCCAAAACCTGTTACAGCAGAGTCAATTCCAACCCCTAGCAAGCTTATAGGAGAGAGTAAGAACTGCCTCATAATATTTTTAAGGCTGAAATCTTTATGGAGTATTGAGTCCGTATTACAAAGAATATTGAATGTACCATGAACTGCCAGAAAGCAGAACAAATCTGTCTTGGAAGAAGTACAGCCGGAATTGTTCTCGGAAGTGAGGCTGGCTGGACGTCGTCTCATATACTTGGACCATGTTATCAGGAGCGACCAGTCCTTGGAGAAGGAAATCATGCTCGGTAAAGTAGAGGGCCAGTGAAAAAGTAGAAGACCCTCTGTGGCATGTATTGACGCAGTAACTACAGCAATGGACTCAAACATAGCAACAGTTATGAGGATGGAACAGGACCAAGCAGTGTTTCATTGTATTGTGAACAGGGTCATGATGAGCCAGAACTGACTTGATGTCACATGCCTTTCTCCCTTGCAGTGACTAGGGGTTCAATCCATTGACTCTTCAGTTAGCAGCTGAGCACTTGATCACTGTATCGTCAGGGCTTCTGCAGAAGGCATAAAGGCCCAAGTAGTAAAGGACTCTTTACCAAGCATGTGTGACGCTGTGACTCAGTACTAAAGCTTTTAGAGGATAGTGGGAATGCGACTAAAGAACTAAGCGTCTTCAAATAACATACAGTGTAGAAGAATTCCTGAGTGAATGTTTGGAGCACATGTTAATCTTGCTTTCATTTTGTCCTGTCTCTTGTCATCTTGTAAGATGTAGTGTACAGCACATAGAAAATATTTTTAGCTTTTGCCTTTCAAGGGAGTAAACATCTGATTAGGAGTGGATGTGCAGCTCAGCCTTGGCTATCTAAGGAGCTGGACGGCTAGTGCTTCCGTCTCGCACATGCCCACCCACATTCGTTATTACCTGTCAAAAAATGCTTTGTAACCAACCTGCAGTTAAGTAGACATGGTACTAATAATTGGCTCATATTTGAAATGTCCAGACTTAAATTTAGGGAGCTTAGCAAGAGAGGAACTGCTGTGCCTTGGGTGCTGCATGCCCAGGAATGACAGAAAAGTGTAGAGTAAGATAAGACCTTCTGAGCCTGTAACAGATTGACCCTCCTTCAGAGTCTTGTGTTTTCAAATCACTGAGCTTTCCTTTTAATAGAAATGCTATCCGTAATTTCAGAGAACACACAGCATAGAACCTTTTAGCTTCGTATCTGTGGACTGACTCAGGTTGCGTAGGGACAGGAAAGCATACACACAGATGGCCTTAGTGGCAACTGTGTGGAACGCCTTGCTGAGGATCTGTGTGCATCGGATAATTTTTGTTTGTTTTACCTTCTTGTAGAGAGATGAATCAAAACATTTAAAAGATGTAACATATAGGTTTTTTTTTTTAATTTATGGAACAAAATAAAAAACACTGCAATTTTCACATTGTGTTGCTTGATGCAGACCTTTAGAAAATGGCAGAGCTTTCTCAGATTTTCAGTGATAGATACCGACATTAGAAAAGAAAGAAACGGATCGTAAGAGAATTGTACAATGTGGACCTCAGTTTTAGAATTATTTTGGCACCCCAGCATAGATGTAAGACAGATTTCCATCCAGGTGAAAAACTCATTCATTTGAAAGATAATTTTAAAAAAGCAAGGGTAGAAACAACTTTTTTGAAACCATCGTATTACACTGACGCTTCTCACACTGGTGTTTACGTACGGGAAACTTTGCAAAGATGTTTTGGAACGGGACTTGTGGTTTTCAGCTCCATCACGGTCTTTTTCCTTTGTACCGATTGAGACCCTCGGTAGTGACACTCTCTCTTCATTTTTGCTTCCCTGCAGTTATTCCCTCGTGAGGTTTCATTTTCAGACCATCTCGACTTACAGTGCTGAGAGTAGTTGGGGTGTGATTGCAGTGTTCTGGTCTTCCGTATCAGAACCAGGAGATATGGTCTGATACGTAGTGTGTAAGAAGAGGTGACTGATTCTGGAACTCGCCCAAACTCCATGTAGGAGGCAAGTGGCCGTTGTTGTTCTAGGGAGAGTGACAGCTTGAATGTGGCAGATAAACAACTAATATTTTGAGTTTTGCAATTGTTATGACAAATGGTCTTCCTTCTGTCAACATGATCCTTTTGAGTTCTAAACAATTGCACAGGAAAATGATATTTAATTTTTCTTCTTTGCCCCTTTGCCATGGCATAACCTGCAGCTATGCTTTCTGCACATTCTTCCACTAGACAGGGGAGTAGGAGCATACACCCTAATGCATCCCATCCACCCAGGGAGTTGTCTTCAAGTTTCATCCTAAGTGCTGTGACCATTTTATATTCTTTGTCCTTGTTTAAATATAAAAATAACTACATTTATGAAATATTAAATTACTCTATATTTGATAAACACACTTATTTCATGATAAAGTCATTTACTGTAAGTCTGATTGTGTAATTTGTTTCCTTCAGCACATAAGCCCATAGTGGATTATTGCCTTTTCACACTGTGATTTTTTACTGTGAGCTCATGCTTGCTAAAATGGTATCTGTGGGATTTTTCTGAGACCTGGTTTTTAAGTTCACTCTTCCAGAGATGATTTGTGTTTGCTTCTACCATATTCCTGGAATGATTTTAAACTGTACTTTGAGTTTCTCCTGAGCCATAAAGATTATATAAATTCTGTCTCTCAGTACTTTGTAAATTCAGGCTCCTGATTAGAAATTTGCTCCTCCCTCTCTCCCCTTCCTCCCCCCAACACACCCAGGCCCAAGTTTGTCATCCAGATGAGTCTCCTTCATTTCTCTGTACTTTGTCCTCTTCCACCTTTGACGATATCAATATTTGGGGAGTTCTAGATTTGTGCAGGGATCTTTGACCAACTCCTAACGTGAGCTGGCCCTGATTTGGGCTGCTGCCTTAATGTATTGAGTTGCTTGACTCCTATCCTTCTAACTAAAACTGACTTGACTCACTGAGACTAGCAGATGCCCCCAGGGTAAACACCCAGCAACCAGAAAACTCACAGACTTCTTTGAAATTTGCTTTCTCATTGATTTTGGTCTCCAGCAAATTTCCTTTCCTTGTTTTCCCATAGAAACCCTCGTGGCATGGTGGCTAAGTGCTACAGCTGCTAACTAAAAGACTGGCAGTTTGACTCAACCAGGCATTCCTTAGATACTCTCTTGAGCAGTTCTACTCTGTCCTATAGGGTCGTTATGAGTTGGAATTAAATTGATGGCAATGAATTTTTTTTGTTTGTTTTTGGTTTTTCCACAAATAAATGCACTTGAAAATAGCACTCCAAGCCAAGTGCCGTCCAGTCGGATCCGTCATGGCGACCCTAGGGGTCAGAGCAGAACAGCCCTCTAGAGTATTCAAGGAGTGCCTGGTGGATTTGAACTGCCGACCTTGTGTTTAGCAGTGGTAGCACTTAACCCACTGTACCACCAGGGTTTCCTGAAAATAATACTAACATATTTTATTTGGCATTTAGGAGGAAATGGAGGAGGATGTCTCTAGTTATCTAACTCCTTGGAAACAATACATTCTTGACTGCTTGCTGAGCGTAGTCAGGCCCAGTACAGGTCCCTATGCCGGGAACTAGCCATCATTTTCAGTAATGAAAGGGGGATACACTCAATTTTCCTTACAGTTTGTCTAGATGACAGACTTTCATGTCACTTTGATGGTGACTGAAAGTCACAGGATCTTTGTGTTTTCTTCTGTCAATTAATGGTATTGGACTAGTTGATCACTGAGGATTCCTCCAGCTTGGACCACCTTTGACTCCTACGCCACTAGAAAAAATTTTATCTTCTACTTTTATGCTTATGATGCGTGGTGCAAATGGTTAACATGCTTGGCTGCTAACCAAACAGTTGGAGGTTTGAGTCCGCCCAGAAGTTCCCCAGAAGAAAGTTCTGGTAATTGACTTCCGAAAGATCAGCCATTGAAAAAGGCTGCAGAGCGTGGTTCTGCTGATACACATGGATTGCCATGAGTTCAAACTGACTTCACAACAGCGCGGTAACACAAGTTTCAGGCTGGCAGTGATTCAGCTCAAGTCACCAACTCAGTCACCCAGGCCTTGTTCCAGGACATGGTTCTGAAGTCAGTAACTCAGTTACCCATGCCTTGTTCCAGGAAGTGGTGCTTTCTCTTTTTGTACTGTTTCCGCCCCCTGAGTCTCCCAGTGCTTTGCTCTTGCCCAGCCCACGTGAAGTAAATGTTTTCTGTGTCCCTCTCACAGGTCGCGTCTCTCGGAGTCACTACCTTCACCCTCTGCGCTCTGTGTATAGACCGCTTCCGGGCTGCCACCAATGTCCAGATGTACTACGAAATGATTGAAAACTGTTCTTCAACCACTGCCAAGCTGGCTGTGATATGGGTGGGAGCTCTCTTGCTAGCCCTTCCAGAAGTTGTTCTCCGCCAGCTAAGCAAGGAGGATTTGGGGTTTAGCGGCCGGGCTCCCGCCGAACGGTGCGTGATAAAGGTCTCCTCCGATCTACCGGACACCATCTATGTGCTAGCCCTCACCTACGACAGTGCCAGACTCTGGTGGTATTTTGGCTGCTACTTCTGTCTGCCCACCCTTTTCACCATCACCTGCTCCCTGGTGACGGCGAGGAAGATTCGCCAAGCGGAGAAGGCGTGCACGCGAGGGAACAAGAGACAGGTTCAGCTGGAAAGCCAGATGAACTGCACGGTAGTGGCTCTGACCATTTTGTATGGGTTTTGCATCATTCCCGAAAATATCTGCAACATTGTCACTGCCTACATGGCTACAGGGGTGTCCCAGCAGACCATGGACCTTCTCAATATCATCAGCCAGTTTCTCTTGTTCTTTAAGTCTTGTGTCACCCCAGTCCTCCTTTTCTGTCTCTGCAAACCCTTCAGCCGGGCCTTTATGGAGTGCTGCTGCTGCTGTTGTGATGAGTGCATTCAGAAGTCGTCAACAGTGACCAGCGATGACAATGACAACGAGTATACCACAGAACTTGAGCTCTCACCTTTCAGTACCATACGTCGTGAAATGTCCACTTTTGCGTCTGTTGGAACTCATTGCTGAAGGACAGATTTGGTTTGGCTAGATTTGTTTACTTGTTTGATTTTAAGATCCTGTGAACCTTTCTGTGTTATATTTTTCCTTATAGGGAAAAAATGCAAAAAAAAAAAATTAACTACTATAGAACCTGGTTTTGCAAATTAATATTTGTGCTTTAAAAAATGTTTCTATTTCATTATTTAAGAAGAGCAAGGAGGCTAATAGGGTTAGATCATTTTATCTGGTACGGTGCTAATATTTTATTTGAGAAAAGTTACTGCACCTTAACTTAATTAATTGTTAGTTTTTTTTCTTTTTAAAATACTATCATTGTATATTGATTCTAGCCTTGTGATTTTGCAGGTTATATTATGTTTGAGTTGTGATTGGAACTGTATTGTATATGGTATGAGATGATTTATAGGTAGAAGCATTCACAAAATAGCACCAAATAAATTACACTTTATTCTTTAATGTCATTGTCAATCTGCTTTTAACCAAGATTCAATAAATTTTAAATTGCCTTAAAGATACAATTACTGGTCCTATTCGCAATTTAAATTTGGTCTTTTGTTTTATAATTATGCTTTCCTTTAAGGCAGGTAATCACTATGTTATCAAGTTTTCCTAATAGTACTATTTTATATGCATGATTCATAAAACTGTACTGTATGTTAAAACAAAACTGTATTTTTAATATTCAGATATAGATGTAAATTACTTCCAAAGATTTATAAAATATGAATAAATAACAGTAGGAGGCAAAATCATTTTCTCCCCCCCTTTTGATCATTCACATCTGAACTAGCATATAGAGCTTCAGATTTTGCTATGAGGAATTATGGGTGGAATCAAGGGCTAAAATCCAATTGCCGGCCATCAGATTTCCTCTGAACACTGCCCTTTTGAAGTACTGTGAATCCAAGATGAAGCACTCTGAATTCTAATTTTTCTCCTTTTACAAAATGAACCTGATTAAATCCTTATAACTTAATTTCTTTAAGTAGAATGAAAATATAATACCGCTTTCCTATAGGACAGCACAGAGCTGCCCCATAGAGTTTCCAAGGACCACCTGGTGGATTTGAACTGCTCACCTTTTGGTTGGCAGTGTAACTCTTCACCACTATACCACCAGGGTTTTCAAAAATACGGTAGGAGAAAAATATTATTTTTAAGTGGCTTGGTGGACCCCTAACAGGTTGCTGTGAAGTCAGTTCTGATGCATAGCCACCCCATGTGTTTAAGAGTAGACTTGCCCTCCGAAAGGTTTCCAAGGCCATCTGACCTTTCAGAAGCAGATTGCCAGACCTTTTTTCCAGGGTGTTTCTGGGTTGGGTTTGAGTCATCACGTTTTCAATTAATAGTCTTAACTGTTTGCACCACCCAGGGATTCCTGCATGTCTTGGTTAAAACAATAGAAAACCCATTACCTTTGTGTAGATTTTTACTCTTAGTGACCCTATAAGACAGAGTACAGCTGCCCCATAGGTTTTCCAAGGAGTGGCCAGTGGATTTGAACCTCTGACCTTTAGGTTAGCAGCGGAGAGCTTGACCACTACCAACAGAGCTTCATACCTGCCTTCGTTAGAAACTTCAAATAATTAACTACTACCTTTAGCTTGACATTTCATAAGTTGTCAAATAAAAAACCAACCCTTTCTATTTGAAGTATTTGAATCCCCTGTCTCACTTCCTTAAGGAGGTCAAGTTGTAGTAATTGTGTGGGATGCCTGCGTGGGGCGTGTGTGTGAATCAGATGGCAGAGACAGTGACCTAGTGACACAGTACTATTGAAAAGCTACCAAAGAATATGTGTGGTTATAATATTTTCAGAAAACTTGTATTACAAGGGAGCCCCATTTTCCGACTGAGAATTACCCTATGCCTTTTTCATTTGTTGTTTTCTATATTGTTTAGCATAAATGAGCTGGTGCCTTTTTTCTTCTAGATTGTAACATTTTAAACGACTAACCATTAGTGCTAGAAAAAAATCTCTTGACCCAAACTGTTCATCATCTGGACAAAACCCAGATTCACTAAGTGACAGGACCCAGACTACCTCCTTTTTCCTGGTCCAGTATGCTTGAAAGACATTTTTTTTTTTTTCCATGCTGTCTTTGTTCTAAGTGACTTGAGGGAGATTAAAAACAATGCACCATTGTCTTCATACAGATGCTTGTAATGGATTTTTGGAAAACTCAAGAGGATGTCTTGGCTAGGTTTTGGCTGCTGAGTGGATCTACAGTTGTGGTTCCACAATATCTCTCATGATAGTCATCTTTATAAATCAAGAAACAGTGAGTGAGCACATGGTGTGAAGAGTTCTAGGCTACTACCTGCAGTACTTAAGGGTGAATAAAGCTTAGTCTGAGACTCGGTAGAACTGGGCAAGAGGAAGACAAATACATAAATACCCGTAATATAAACTGGCATCTGTTAGATGCTGTAAGAAAGATTAAAAGTTTTAAGATAGTTCAGGAAAGAGAATAGATCAGAGATTGTGAAAGGCTTTATGAGATAACAAAATGTCAGAAGAAGAGGATGAGTTGCTAACAGGAGTATGGAAAGTGACGTTCGAGCAGGAAACAGCTAAGTAAACAGAGGAAGGAATCATGGGAACCATTGAAGAATGAATGGATAGTCCAAGTTGGGTCTTGTATTAGGTACTCATAGAAGCCTAGTGGAAAACTACTGAGAATGTCGACATCTTATAAAAGGGTCATGTTTTAGAAGAAGTTCCAAGGAGTCCTTCAGGAAATAGGGATTTAAGGATTTTGACTATTGGAGTAGAATGTTCACAACTTGACGACAGTTTGAATAGACCGGAAGAGGAGAATGGAAAGTGAAAAACTAATATAGGAAGCTGTTATAAGGGATTGAGCCACAACAGAGGTAGCGGGAAATTAAATTTATTTCCCGTATTCTTGTCTTTTGTTCTCTCAGGAATTGAAACTCTTACCTTGTTATTGAACCCTACTTCTGTTAAAGTAAAAACTGATAAAGCCTTCCCAAGTATAAAATGATTTTTAAATCTTTTCGTAGCCTTGTGTTTTCCATGAAAAGCAATCTCTACAGCTAACACGCTTTTTGTACTGGTAACTTTTTTGTTCCACTTCCCTTCAGTTCATAGCCTGCCCAGTGTCTTCCCATGCTTATTTTAGAAGAAGAAACACATATCTCAGATTAAGCCCAATACAATGTCAGTGGGTGAGAGAACTCTACGAACAGTGCTTAGGTTACTTAACTGGAACATTTTTGTGGTTTCAGGATAGTCAGTGAACATCTTTTTGAAATATTTTTGTTTTTATATACTTAGGTAGTTTGATGACTCCTAAGGTTGAAGACTTTTCAAATTTATGGCTTCAAACATCAGCTCATTTCAGTTCAGCTCAACCATTTCTTAAACGCCGAGCCTGATGCCGGGGTAGGCAATGAGAACATAATTTAACTGTTCTTTACCTTAAGATTCCTAGCACCTAATGTCCCTAACCTCCTCATGGGGGCTTATTCTCTGGGACTAAGAAAAATATGTAAAGTTAAATTTAATGTAAGTGTGGCAATGCATGAAGTGTGCAAACAAATATGGTCAAGTGACAGTGGGGACAGGGGTCAGAGGCTGGGAAGAAGGACGTGAGGATGAAAGCTTTACAGAGTAAAAATACATAATGTTCATGGTTACACTTTTAGATGCACTAAGTGATTTACAGGATCCAGGAAAATTTGTGTTTATTCTATGGGATTGTTGATAATCTATTTTCTTGGAATATATCTCTAGTAAGTCTTTTTCCTCCTTATTTTCGTCTGTCTCATAAAAGTGAAATTATAATCAATTAAATAGATTATAAATTATAATAAATTAACAATTATGGTGAAATTGGTTTTAGTGTACTAAAAAAAGTATGCAAGAGGTAGTGGATGCTGAGTGTTGGGTTAGGTAACAGCTTTTTCATTATGTTTCAAGTCATTTGTTTGACAAATATTTAGCTAATGTTTTTATATGCCAAGCACTGTTGTAGAGGCATGCGACATAACTGTGAATGGAACCTGCAAGAATCCTTACTCTTTCTTTACAGTTGAATGCATATATAGTGGAGACTAACACGACTCGACAGCACTTGGCTGGCAACATGGAGGAAACGAGAGGAGTGTCAGGGTACGGTGTGGTTAGGGAGACGACCTTACTGCAAAGGTGACATTGAGTTAAGAACTGAAGCAAGTCAGGAGGACATCAGGGGAAAGACAAGCAGGAACAGGCAAGGTAAATGCCTTGTGGAAGGAACACATCTGGTAGCTTTCAGGAAGGTAGAGTGGCCGATGTGGATTGAACAGATTGAGGGAGGGGAAGAGGAAGAGCAAAAGAGATCAGAGAGCTGAAAAGAGGACAGGCGATGGAGAGTCTTATCAACTATTCCTGTTTTCTTCTAGGTAACACACTATCATATCATTTTGGGTAGAGGGGTGACATACTTTTCTTAACATTTTATTGAAAACATTAAGATGTAATTTTTATTAAGCTATAATTACTATACAGTAGAATTCACCTCTTTCAGCATAGAGTCCTGACTACATGCAATCCTGTAACCAGCACTGTCCTCAGGGTATAAAGCAGTTCTATAATCCCAGGTAATTGCTCTGTGCTCCTTTGTAGCCAGCCTTGTACTCTACCTGCAGCCCAGCCACCATCTGTTTTCTGTCCTCGTAAATATGCCTATTGCAGAATGCCATCTAAGTGGAATCGTTCCATCAATGCAGCCTTTGAATCTGACTTCCTTCATGTAGCATAATACATTTGATAATTTACCCATGCTGTTGTGTATCAATACTTCGTTCCATTGGATTGCAGAGAAATATTCCATTGTATGGTCACACCACAGTGTATTTATCCATTTCTCAGTTGAGGGACATTTGCATTGTTTCCAGTTTGGGGTAATTTCAAATGAAGCCACTCTAAACATTCATGTACAGATTTTTGTGTGGATGTAAGTTTTCATCTCTGTTTTGTACATAGCTAGAACATGGGAATTGTGGGTCACAGCTCTTATCTAAGTTGATAAGAAATTGCCAAGCTATTTGGCAAAGTTACTGTACCATTTCGCATTCATATTCCCAGTAGCAATGTATGAAAGTCCCACTTTTTCTACATTTTCCACCCTACTTGGTATTGTTGGCTTTCCTTTTTTTAATTTTAGTTACTCTAACAGGTAGGTGGAAACCCTGATGGTATAGTGGTTAAGTGCTACAACCACTGATAAAAAGGTTGGCAGTTCAAATCCACCAGGTGCCACTTGACAACTCTATGGGCAATTCTTTGTCCTATAGGATTGCTGTGAGTCAGAGCTGACTCAATGGTAGTGAGTCCGTAAGGTTTTCTCATTGTGATTTCTGCAATTTCCTAATCAATTTTATTGAAAATACTTTTTTTAACCTCGGTTGGGAAGCCATGGGTTTTTGTTTACAGTAAATACATGTATCTATTGGTAAATGGTAAATTTATCTGTTTACCATTTCTGACTTCGTCTCTCCCTGGAGATGCTTTATTACCATTTCATATTATTTCATTTTGAACAACTTCTTTTAACATTTTTTTGTAGTGCAGCATTGCTGGCAGTGAATCCTCTTCATTTCCTCAAAATGGAAAATGCCTTTCTATTCAACTTCAGTTTTGAAAGAGATCTTTGCTGGCTGTGTAATTCTGGATTGACAGTTGTTTTTATTTTGGAACTGCAGAAAAGGTATTCCTTTACGTTTGGTCCCTGTTATTTCCTATAAGAAGTTACATATTTTCCTCTAACTTTTTGAGGCTTTGTCAACTTTTTTTTCCCCTCACATGTTCTCTGTTCTTCAGTCTGTATAATTTGTGTTGCTCTGTGTTCAAGATCACTGAGTCTTCTACTTCCACTGCCAATTTATTAAGTTCAAAAGCTTTTTGCCCCTAGATGTTTTTCTTGTATTTTGAAAAAATAGCTTATGTTTATACCTGAGATTTCTTTCTTTTTAATTTATTTTGAGTGTATTTTTGTTTGTGTGTTGAGCATAGCTAGAAGAGCTGCTTTACAATCCTTGTCTGTAAATTTGAAGATTTGGGTTATATCAAAGTCCTTTTCTACAAATTGTACGTTATCTTAAGAGTTGGTTTCATGTTCCTGTTCTGTTGTTTGTTTTTTCTTGAGTGCATGTATGATGAAAAATTTCATACTGTGGCCTCGCTTTTGAGAATGTTATATTATTGAGATTACTCTGCCCAATGGTGATTGTTTTTTCAGGTGTCCATTTCTGCCGTCAAACTACAAACTTTGTCACTCATGAAAAGGGGCAGGGAGAAGTATCTTAAATCTCAGTTGAACTCTTAGCCATGAAGCTTGGAGTCTGCCCTGTGTAAGCACGCATGGTTCAAATACTTAGTGAAAATACGATAGGTACCAAGAAAGGAAACTTTGAGGCCTTCAGAGTATATAACAAGTGAAGCCAACTTAGCGATGGGTCAAGGAAAGTCCCCTCAAGGAAGTTCAAGGAGTGGGTTGGTGGTGGGGAGGAGGAACAGCCTGGGTAGAGGGAAGTAACTTTACCAAGGCTTTGTGGGGAGACTGAGCTGAGCAAGTATGGGATCCGAAAGAGGGTAAGAAAAGCAGACATGCAAAAAGCCAGAGAAGCATAGCATAACCAGAGATCAGAGTTTACATAAAGAAGTTGCTGTTCTTCCACAATGAGTTTCTCTGATATTGAGGTAACATAACTTAGACAATCCTTAACTTTAGACAATCCTGTGGTTCATGGGCAGCTACTCATCAACTATGTTAGAAAACTGACTTCCTACATATTTGAATGTCATAGCCTCACAATTATCACTTCTGATTTTTTATCTTTATTCACTAAATTGTGTTTTCCATGTTCTTATCCCCAAATTTGCCATCTGAAGAAGGCTTATAATTCATTGATTGCAGAGATTATATTAAAATAGGAGATAATTGTTACTTTTTCTTTACTGTCATACGAGGCCTGACAAGTCTGCAAGCTTAATTGTTCTAAGTGCTGAATATCATTGCTGAATATCACTGTGGTCCCTTTAGAAGTATTCCCCTTGTGAAGCTATGCACCAACACCAGCACCTAGTTCACCCTTCAAAGCAATTTTGGAACTCTTTGGAATGGCCATTGTACATGGTAGCATGGTGTCTAGTTCACAAACTTAATTGTCTGATTGTCTGTGAGGAAATTTTTAGCCAATAAACAAATAACTGTATTGAAACACCCTCCCTATTCACCTGATATGTCCCCAGTGACTTCTTCTCTTTATACAAAGATAAAGATTGAAAGGAAGACATTCTGGTGACATTCACGACACCAAGGGTAAGGCAAAGACAGTTCTGATGACCAGTCCAAAAAGAGAGTTCCAAAATTGCTTTGAAAGGTGAACTAGGTGCTGGAATCAGTGCATAGCTTCCCAAGAGGAGTACTTTGAAGGTGACCATAGTGATATTCAGCAAGGATTCATGTAGCACTTTTTCTAGGATGAGTTTGCAAACTTAATTGTCACTTCTTGTAGTTATAAGGTCTTTGATTCCTAGAACTCCAGTCCTAAATCAGTTTCCTATTGTACTCTGTGGATTTTTATAGAACTAGAAGTCACTGAGGATCAAATGGAAACCCTAGTTCTGTGGTTCAAATCTTCTGTGTCCTCGTTGGAAGCTCTATGGAGCAGTTCTGCTCTGTCCTATGGAGTCACTATGAGTTGCAATCAACCTGATGGCAGTTGGTTTAGTTTTTGGTTTGGGACTCAAATGCTCAGATTGATTTTTTTTTTACTAGAGTGTAATGAATCTCAAAGTGATCATTCTCTTTAACTAGTAATGTTCTGATCAACTATATGGCTTTAAATGACATTTCCATTTTCTTTTATTCCAATTGTTGTCAATTCTACAAACTGAATTCAATATTTTTTCTTGAATTTTAAGAGTGATGAATAATTCATATGCAGTGCATTCTGTGAAATCTGCAAGAGCTTTCCGGGTGGAATGTGTTGCTATCCAAAAAGCCGTGCAGTTGGCTTACTTTACTCTTTCTATATATATGAAGCTTGTAAGTTGAATCATGGTAATTTAAAGTCGTCTATTTATATATTTTTTTCCCTGAGTTCAAAAGAAAAGGCCTTTGTAATCATATTGCCTTTATTTTTATTTCTAGTGATAGTGTTTAGGAACTTAGGTCTGCTAAGATTTCTCTAATCAAATAAAGGAGCTTGAACTTTGTGAAGTTTGAAATTTAGTCTCAGGAAGACTTTGGAAGTTAAATAGTTTTTCTGGAGAGTGAAGAATGTTTGGAGAGTGTAGCATCAATGAAGACATTGTAATGGTTGTAAACAAAGGGTTCAAAGAGTTTCATACAAGTGACATACTCACATTTTTTCTTATATTGTCTTCTACTAAAGATATCCCTGAATTTCTAATTGTCTCTAATTCTGTTTATAAGAGGAGTAGTGATAGAATGTTGTATGTTTAGCAGTGGAATGGTGATCTGAATCCTAAAGTGTTTGGGGAATGGTACTAGAATGTATAATTAAGGACTTTGTTGTTGTTAGGTGCTGTTGAGTGGATTT
Organism: Heterohyrax brucei; assembly: GCA_028571685.1. NCBI lineage: Eukaryota > Metazoa > Chordata > Mammalia > Hyracoidea > Procaviidae > Heterohyrax > Heterohyrax brucei. Next base: position 25,088,425 of record CM053147.1, read on the forward strand.
TGATTCACACTGATGCCATATGACAGATTAGAACAATCACATAGGACTTTCTGGAGCTCTGGTGGCACAGTGGTTAAAAGTTCAACTGCCATTCTTTTGATCCACCAGTCATTCCTTAGAAACCACATGGGGCAGTTTTACTGTGTCCTGTAGGGTTGCTGGAAACCTTGGTGGTATAATGGTTAGAAGCTGCAGCTGCTAACCAAAAGACTGACAGCTCAGATCCACCTGGCGCACCTTGGAAACTCTTTGAGGAGGTTCTACTATGTCCTACATGGTCACTATGACTCAGCATCACCTTGATGGCAGTGGGTTCTTGAGTTTATAGGGTTGCTATGAGTTAGAATTGACTTGACGGCAATGGGTTTGCTTCTTCTTAAGATATCTTTACAGAAGCCGAGCATCAGGGATTATTATTATTACTGTCATAGTTGAAAGGACCCTAGTGATGCAGTGGCTACAGCACTCATTGCTAACGAAATGATGCAAATGGTGAGTAGTTTGAACTAACCAGCTACTCTGTGGGAGAAAGATGTGACAATTGGCTTCCATAAAGATTACAGTCTCAGAAACCCTGTGGGGCAGTTCTACTCTGTCCTACAGGGTCACTAGGAGTTGCAGCCAACTAACTGCAGTGGGTTTGATTTTGGTCTCAGAGTTAATAAGCACAGATGCACTGACTATGTCTTCTAGGCAGATTTTAACCACCTACTTTTTCGTTAGCAGCTGAGCACTTTACCATTTGTGCCACGTCATTCTAAAAACTTGTCCATGTGTCTTTAAAAACTGTCTACCTCTTGTTTTTATCACACTGACAATTTAAGTCTCAGGTGTAAATATCTGAATGACAGTCTGTGAAGATGAATGTACTCTTGGGTGAATTATCAGTGTATGGCCAAGTGTGACAGTACGAGTCCCATCTAAGTCCCTTCCAGTCATGTGATTCATTTTTTCCTTTGCATGTGCTCTTGTACCATCTAGTTAGGCTGATGTGGGCAGAGTCTTTTTTGTTTTTGTTTTTTGTCCTTAAGTTCTTGCCTTTAGAAAGAAGACTTTCTCTTGTGGCTCTACACTTGGCTTAGCTCTTGTGACTCGGTTTGGGGCAGCTTTCTATCCTGATTCATTCTCATTTGAATTCCAAATTGATAGAACAAACCCCACATTAACAGGTTGGCATTATTTTATGCACATAATACAGTGATTGTTAGAGAAGTGTGGCTTCAAAGTCCACCCAGAGTGTCAAATAGTAAATGGAGCTTTTGTTGGCTTTGGGGGTTGGATTATTTTTCTTTGTCTTGCTGATTTTGAGATTGTTGGAGAGAAACTTAACTTTTTTTTTTCCATATTGGCAAGGGATTAAAAATCTCAATAATGTTTCTTGAAAAGGGTTCATTGACTTCCACAGAACTTTGTGTCGGATTTAACTTTTATCTCCCGAAAACCTTTGGGCAGAGCAAGCCAAGCATCTAGATGGCACTTTGCAACAATCAGAAAGTTCCCTGCCGAGGCTGAGCTTTGGTCACTCAGCTAAAAAAGTTGGGATGCTGTAATGTCAACTGATGGCTTGATTGTTTAAACCCTGCTAATAAAGGATTTCAGCTGAAAAGTCTTTGTCTTGGGTGGGCCGAGAAAACAGCTGCATCTGCCCCTAGAATAAATGCCTTTGTGTAAATGGCCAGGCTGGTTCTGCCGTTTCATCAGGCCCTATCTGTGTTGGAGGCTGTTTCTACATCACTGCAGAGTATGTGTAATGCTGGGCTTTGTAACCTGCTTAAGAAAGTGCATGAAAGCAGGGTTTCCCCTTGGACTTTGCCTAGGGATTGTTGCTTCTGATGCAGGGGACACACTGCATAATTAAAAACACAAAATGACTGATCTGTATCAAACTGAGTTAGGACCTGGCTTTGCAGAGCCACAATTCCCTGTCACCCAGGTGAGCTATCTTTGGCTGCTTTGATTGATCAAATTAGCTAGAAATTTCCTACAGATGCAGCCACTATATAATCAGGCATCAGCCACTGAAAAAGGATAGTGTTTGCCATTGTTACAGCCTTTTGAAGAGTTAAGAAACTCTTATGAAGTCAGCTACACACAGACACAGACACACACACACACTGCTGTAGACAATGATGTGATGGTGCAAAGTTAAATGGGTGATACTGTTTCCTGATGCAGCAACAGGAAATGCGCTTTGAAATCCAATGTCTTTCTACTTAAAATCCTGATCTCAGCAACTCACGTTTTCATGCAATCGATCCTTTCCTTACAAAGCAGGAGGAGCCAAGTTTCTGCTGGGATTAGGGGTGAGATGGGTCTTTGCTGCACTTCCCTTCCCCAGGTGTCGCCCCATGTGTGACATGCCCCACCCCAGAACCTATATGCCAGTAAAATCCAGCCACCGAGACAAGACAAGGCACCCTCTACTGCCTCCTCCCTCCCTATTTCCAAATGCCCCTGGCAAGGTGTGGAGTGGTGCCAGAGCTGAGTATATTGGGGATGGCAAAGGCTACTCTGGTGACTGTCTTGTTTTGAAAAATGAAGTGGCATGACCAATCGGCATAATTTGCCATGTTACATAAAAGTTAAAGTATGGAAAGTCAGAATACTCAGACCTAAAACAATATTATGTTGTTGTTAGGAGGCATTGACTCAATTCCTATTCATACCAAACCCAGATGGCAGAGTAGAACTGCCCCCTAGCTTGGCTGTAGTCTTTATGGGAACAGATTGACAGGTCCTTCTTCCGTGGAGCCACTGGGTTGGATCAAACTGGGGACCTTTTGGTTAGTGGTATAGCTCTTGCCTTTGCACTACCTTAAAATTGCATTACTCATGTGTTGTCATTGTTAGATGCCATCAAATGTTACTGCTGGTAGTTACTCTATTTACAACAGAATGAAGTGCTGTGTAATCGTCGTTCTGCTGGAGCCCATTGTTGCAGCCTCGGATGTGAGTCCATCTCATTGAGGGTCTTCCTCTTTTATGCTCTCTGCTTTACTGAGCATGATGTCCTTCGCCAGGGATGGCTCTCTCCTGATAACATGCCCAATGTATGTGAGACAAAGTCTTGTCATTCTTACTTCCAATGAGCATTCTGGTTGTACTTCTTCCAAGATAGATTTGTTCATTCTTCTGACAGTCTGTGGTGTATCTAATATTCTTCACCAGTACAATAATTCAAAGGCATCAATTCTTCTGTCTTCCAGCCACCTTTCCCATGCATATGAGGTGACTGAGAACACAACAGCTTGGATCAGATGCACCTCAGTCCTTAAAAGTGTACTTGTTTGCTTTCGAACAGTTTAAAGAGTTATTTTGCAGCAGGTTTGCCCAGTGCAATGAACCATTTGATTTTTTTGACTGTTGCTTTCATGGACATTACCGTGTTGTTTCTTATCGGTCTAGCTGGGAAGATTTTCATTTTCTTTACATTGAGGTGCAATCCATATGGAAAGCTCTGGTCCTTGATCTTCATCAGTTAAATGCTTCAAGTTCTCTTCACTTTCAGCAAACAAGGTTATGCCGTCTACATGTTACAGACCGTTAATGAGTCTTTCTCTAATCCTGATACCACGTTGTTATACATGTAGGCAACTCATTTTAAGGCATTATTACAAGTGGTTTTCTAATTTTTTAAATTAGTTATTTGTAACCTCGTACATATCTCCCCCAACCCCTATAGAAAGGGCTGGGTTATTATTACCAAGATTCATTTAACAAATTGTAGGGGTTTTTTTTTTGTTGGTTTTTGTTTTTTTTGTTTAATAGCAAGACCCACAGTTTTGGTGAGGTATGGTGGTTCCATTAGGGAAAGACACCCACAGAATTAAATTTGCCAAGACTCAAAGTCTGTTTGTTGGCCTTGGATTCTCTGAGTTTAACCTAGAGACAGAGTGACTTGGGTCAGTGAGCTCACTGCCATTCAATAAAATGTCAGTTAATTTGTATGTTTGAGCTATACAAACCTGTGCACAGATCTTCTATCCAAGAGTGACTTCCTGATCTCAGATGACCGGAGGATCCACACTGGTAGCTACACAGTTGCTCGGCAAGTGAAAGGAAATGACAGGTCCAGGGGTAAGGTTCCTATAGGCCATGGGGACACCAGGACACAATATCGTTTTTCATGACTGAAATGCCCACACATTCCAGATTTTGAGTCTGTCTGCTTTGGAGAGTGGTAGCCTTGTCATAAGAATTTACTTTCTACACCTGTAAGTCTCCATGGTATACACAACCGTAGTTAACAAATGCACTCAGCTGCTAACTGAAAGACTGGAGATTTGAATCTGCCCAGAGGAGCCTTTAAGAAAGGCCCGGTGATCTACTTCCAAAAAATCAACCACTGGAAGCCCTAGAGAACACAGTTCTATTCTGACACACTCTTGGCTACTATGAATCAGAAATGACTCAATGGTAACTGGCTATATCTACCAAACCTCTGTGATAAATAATCCCCAAACCCACTGCTGTCGAGTTGGCTACGATTCATAGCCACCCTGTAGGTCAGAGTAGAACTGCCCCATAGAGTTTCCAAGGAGTGCCTGGTGGATTTGAACTGCTGACCTCTTGGTGAGCAGACATAGCACTTAACCCACTATGCCACCAGGGTTTCTAACCTCTGTGCTAGTTTCAGTAAATAATTGAATCTTATTTCTTGTCAAGTTGACTGTCCCCTACTACCTAGGAAAAGACCTATTGCTTCACATTTGAGGTTGACATTACCTTTTCTTGCAGAGTAAATAGTCTCTCTCTTATCTATGAGTTACTCTGGAAAAAAGTCAGTACCTTGTGCACTGCTGATATCCATTATATAGATAAAACAGCATTAATGACAACAAACATTTGCATAGCATTTACCATATTCCAGGCATAGAAATCAACACTGAACATATATTCAAAGGTTTAATCATTCAAACAATCTCACCAGGTAAGTGTTGGAACAGTATCAATTTCAAATGAGGAAACTGAAGCACAGATTGACTAGGTAATTCACCCACAGTCACATATGTAGCTAATAAGCCACAGAGCTGGATTTTAAACTTAATACAGCTGGGTTCTTGAGCCTGGCCTCTTACTGCTAAACTGTACTATCTCCTATCATATATTAGAGGCTGAGTGGTACTAGTAATACGTAATACCCGTTGTGGTAGAGTCAATTCTGACTTATAGTGATCCTGTAGATCAGGATAGAACTGCCCCAGTGAGCGCATGGTGGGTTCAAACTGCTAACCTTTTGGTGGGTAGCTGTAGCTCTTAGCCACTGTGCCACTAGGGCTCCAATAATACATAATAAAGCAAACAAAAAATCCAACTGCCTTTGAACTGATTCCAACTCATAGTGACCCTGTAGGATAGAGTGGAACTGCTCCATAGAGTTTCTGAAGAGTGCCTGGCAGACTAGAAGTGCTGACCTTTTTGTTAGCAGCCATGGCACTTATCCACGATGCCACCAGAGTTTCCAATAATGCATAATGAGTGAACTAACAAAGATGAACCAATAATACAAATTGTTTCCCTCTTATCTACAACGCAAGTTAGGCAACAGAAAATGTTAAAAAAGTTATCAGGTGGTTCCACAAAGGGGATAATCTGCTCTTGAATCAATACCTAATATGTGGGCAATGTATTGTTTGCTCTATTTTGCATATAGAATGGATTTGGTAGCTTTGAAGTCTCCATCAAGCATCCAAAATGCCTTGTATAATTTAGTTTCCATGCAAAAAAGTGTAATCTGCACTCTCTAGAAAAGGAGATTGTGGAGGCACTAGGAATATTATTCTCATCTTCCATGATGGTCTCTCCATTTTAGGTCAAGGTCAAAGTCAAGGTGATGGTTTATTAAACAAAGGCTTATACTAAGAACAAGAGATTGCTCTACTTTTTGCCACAGAGTCATTGACCACTGCCACTGGTAAGAGCCTCTGGAGTTCCCAAGGGAACCTACAATCCAATCCTTTTAAGTGCTTAAACATAAGGGTCAGGCTTTGGAATTGTCACAAGTTGTGGACTGAGGCGACATTTCAGACATGTGCTTCTTATCAGAACCATTAGGCATATAATTTATATTAGGGCTCTGTAGAAATGCGCATGAGTAGATTTCATTTAATATAATGCCAGAAATGAAAACCTTGCAAAGAACATGTGATTGGCTTTAATAATGAATAAAAAGTTACAAAATGGGTCTTCCCTAACATGTGAGCAATTGAAGAACTCATCAAAGGCTTCAGTAAGTCAGCAGTAAATTTAAACAGGTTGCTACAACTTTTTTTGTGTGTGTGTATGTGTGAGTCTGTGACCCTGTGTCATTCTCTCTAGGTAATAAAAACATTGCCCCATCTACTTCCCCTGCCTAAGAACAGCTGGTCATACTTGTCATGTCTTAGCCACATTTTTCCTCACTGAACCATTCTCTCAGTTCGGCACTGAGCAAACACTCTTCAAGCATTAAACACCATTCACCTCATTTCTGACCGGCCCTATGATAAATTACAGGCTCTCCACACATTAAAAAATGTATTGATCAACAGAAGTTGTAAGACATGGGGAAAAAAAAAATTCATTTCCCTCTCTGAAAGGAAAGAAGAAACATTTTAAGTAGACCTTGTAGTGAAGAGAGCATGGTCTCTTAATCTGCCGATTTCACTGTCCTTCTCAGGCAAGGACACTACTGTACACACTGCAAGGTACTTGCCCACTGTTGTAGATTGAATTGTGTTGCCCCCAAAATGTGTGTGGCTGTTTGGGTCGGTCATGATTCCAGGTATTTTGTAGTGTTCCTATATGCTATAAACTCTGCCTCTGTGATGTTAATTAGGGTGGATGGGAGGCAGTTTTTTTGGTGAAGCAAGACTCAGTGTGTAAGATTGTATTGTGCCTGAGACAATCAAATGAGACATAAAAGAAAGAATCCAGCAGGGAGATTTGGGGACCTTATACCACCAAAAAGAAGAGCTAGTTGCTGAGCATGTCCTTTAGGAAGGGCAGGAGTATCTGTACCTCAGAAGCTTCCAGTCTAGGAGAAGTTTGACTACAAGGACCTTCCTCCAGAGCCAGTAGAGAAAGCCTTTCCCTGGTGCTGATACTGTGAATTTGGACTTTTAACTTAGTGGGCTTAGCCATCCACTTGTAGTATTTCTGTTAAAGTCACACTAGCTGACTGAGACACCTACATTCTCCATCTTGGGTAGTGTCATGGATTGAATTGTGTCCTCCCAGAAACATATGTAACCATGTGGCTGGCATGATTCCCAATATTTTATGATTGGTATCCATTTTGTGACTTTCCTCTGTTGTATGTTAGATGATTAGGGTAGGACTGTAAATCCCTTCATAAGATTACCTCCCTGCTCCACTGTAGAGGAAGTTTCCCTGAAGCATGCCTTGCACCACCCTTTATCCTTTCATCCTACAAAAGATAAAAGGAAAAAGAAGCGAGCAGAGAACTGAGAACCTCACACCATCAAGAAAGCAGCACAGGGAGAAGACCGCATTCTTCAGACCTAAGGTTTCTGCACCAAGATGTTCCCTGGACAAAGACTGATGCAATACCGGACTTTCTTCCAGAGCCAACAAGCGGTAAAGCCTTCTGCTGGAGTGGACATCTTGAATTTGGACTTGTAGCCTGCTGAACTGTATAAGAATAAACTTTCCTTTGTTAAAGCCATTCACTCATGGTATGTCAGTTCGAGCAGCACTGGCTGACTAAAACAGGTAGTGATGGATTTTGGGGGGATTTCTTCCCCTAGCTCCAGAGGTAGAGCCTTTGATAATTATCCCATCTTCTTTCCCAGGATAATTCGTTTAGGTGTGGTCACTTTTCTAGATTGCGCTTTGTCCCCCTAAGAAAGATAAGTTGCAGAAGAACTAGATGATCCTCAGCTACCACCACCAACTTTTCAAATCAGGGCCACAGTAGATGGACTCTGATAGAATGGGACTAAGGTGCTCCTCGCCCAAGACTTGATGTGTTCAATCACATCGTGCATGTGAAAGCTGGACAATAAATAAGGAAGAACAAAGGAGAATTGACATCTTTGAATTGTGGTGTTGGAGAAGAATATTAAATATACCATGGACTGCCAAAGGAATGAACAAGCCCGTCTTGGAGGAAGTGTAGCCAGAATACTCCTTAGAAGTCAGGATGACAAGACTACACCTTATATATTTTAGACTTGTTGTCAGGAGGGATCAATCCCGGAGAAGGATGTCATGCCTGGTGAAGCAGAGGGACAGTGTAAAAGAAGATGACCCTCAATGAGAGCGGTTGGCACAGTGGCTGCAACAGTTGGCTCAAGCATAACAATGATTGTGGGCATGACACAGGACCAGGCAATGTTTGTACATGGGGCTGCTGTGAATCAGAACTGGCTTGATGGCTCCTCACCACTGCAACAGCCAAGGTTTGCCAAAATGGGTATAAAGCCCATCTGGAGACCAGAGAAGCTTTGATAACACTTAAGAAATGAAGTCACATCTTAGCTCTATACTTTTCAGTAATGTAAGTCAATAAATTTCCTTTCATATCTTTCCCTTTCTCTATTTTTGCTTCCCTTTCTTCTTCCCTCCTCTTCCCTTCCTTAGAGTCCTGTCATCCTTTCATCTTTTGTTCTTTCCTGCCTTTTCTTCTCCTAAATTAAATATTTTAAATCGACCCATCTATAATTTTGTATTGTGAAATTTGGCCTATTTTTCCATTTTCTTGGTATGTTTTTAGATGCTGATTGTGCTATACAACATAACTACAATTTCTTAACTTCTTGTGATGTGTGAATTGATTGCATTGTGGCAGCCAGCTGATGAAACAACTTCTCAAGCACTAGGAACATAACAATCTAGCAAAAACAACCAGAGAGAAATGATCAATTCAATGATCACTAGAATCAATAAATATTTCTTTGCATTTGTGCCATTTAAAGTAGTAACTAAGCCTGAAGAGGTAGTAACAGCCTGATGATGGCATGCATTTCCCGAGCTAACTGGAAAAAGATGCCCATTTGTGTATTTATTAATTTATTCAGACAGCCAATAAACATTTATTGTGGAAGGCCCCATTACAGAGTGAATTATGTCCTCCAAAACATGAGTCAACTTGGTTAGACCATGATTCCCAGTATTGTGTGGTTGTCCTTTACTTTGTGATTAATGTAATTTTCCTGTGTGTTGTAAACCTTAATCTCCACCTGTGGTTAATGAGGAAAGACTCAGTTATGTTAAAGAGGAATAGGGTGGGATATAACACCTTTTCTGAGGTCATGCCTCTGATCCAATGTAAAGGAATTTTCTCTGGGATGTGGCCTGCATCACCTTTTATCTTAGAAGAGATAAAAGGAAAGAGAAGTGAGCAGAGAGTAGGAAGGTCTCATACCACCAGGAAAGCAACAGTGGGAGCAGAGGGCATCCTTTGGATTCGGGGTTCCTGTGCAGAGCAGCTACTAGACCAGAAGAAGAACAATGAAGAAGCTCTTCCTCAAGAGGTAGCGGAGAGAAAGCCTTCTCCTGCAGCTGGTGCCCTGACTTCTAGCCTATATGACCACAAGAGAATAAACTTTTGTTTGCTAATGCCACCCACTTGTGGTATTTCTGTTATAGCAGCACTAGGTAACTGAGACAGGCCTTGGACTATAAGTTCACAAAGGTAGGAATTTTAATTTCAAGGAAATTTCTATAGGCAGCATCTTAGGTATAGATCTGTATATAAACTATTTAATGTGGATAGTACCCATCTTGTACTACAAATATGCAAGAAAAAAGCTTCCATGAGTTTAGAAAGTAAACTCACATTATTTGCTCCTTTAAATTTTCTTCACATTAAATTGATAATAACATTTATGCTAATTAAGGGTATTGATTTCTTTATGAGCTCTTAGTATTGTTACTCTCTTCCTAGTGCACTGTTCTTTTAGGTCATCTTCTTACTGGTTCAATTCTATGTCCATGGCAAACATAACCATCCTTCTTCCCACTCATCCCATGACCATGGAAACTAGAGATGAGAAAAAAGGAGAAGGAGAAGCTTCTCTGTCATTCAAGGAGAAAAATATACAACAAAAAAATGATTAGGAAGGATTAGTTTTCAACAGACTTTGTGTGTGTGTGTGTGTGTGTGGTGACATTTGGATTGTAGAAGTTCTTTTGAAAGTCTGGCTGTAGCCTGAACCTTGAAAAGTAATAACAACAAAAACTAATGAAAACAACTACAACTCGCACTACTATCATTTTTAAATACCTACTATGAGCTCTGGTGATACAGTAGTTAAGAGCTCAGCTGCTAACTAAAAAGTTGGGGGTCTGAATCTGCTGGCCACCCCTTGGAAATGCTATGGGGCAGTTATCCTCTGTCCTATAGGATCATTATGAGTCAGGATCTACTCAATGCTAAAGTTTGTTTGTTTGTTTAATGTGTGCATTATTAATATGATTTCTTACAACAATCCTAAAAGAGAAACATTATGGTAGTATGTTGGGCTTTAAGGAGATAAGGCAACTTGTTCCAGGCAAAACAGCTAGCAAGTGTCAGAGCTTGGGATTCAACAGTTGACGTGTCTAATTTCATACTGTGTGCTTTTTCCACTATGGTATGGGTTTGTCTTTTTAAATAAGAAGAATGAAATGAGATTTTTAAAAAATTGGTTAACTCATAATAGCACAATGGATGATAACAATGAAATTTTTTTCCAGTGAAAGCAAGCAACAGAATAAACTTATTTCCAGGACTGTAGAAAACTTACATTGTTAAAGAACAAGGCATTTAAAACTATAGTAACCACAACAGCTTTAGAATCCAAAGACTTTTTCAGGTCATGCTGTGGGGACAAACACGGCCAAACGAGTTTTTGTACTAGCAGCATCCTGCTCAAAATTCATCTCTTCAATTGAGTTTGATTGGCCTTGGTTGAGCAGCATAGCCACCCGATATCTTGGGGCAGGACAACCCTGCAATGATTACAGCCATGGAGTTGCAGCTGAGTGGATAATGCTCTGAAAAGAAGTAGAGATATTATTACCAGGAAGAGACCAAATGGACCCAGGGCAAACAATGGCAAGAAATGTTCGTTCTGCCACATTCTAGGGTTGTTGGGGAAAATTAAACAAGAAACATGAATTGTCTATGTTGTAGTTCTAAAAAAGTGATAGCTATTATTACTGATATTGTTGTTATTACTATTACCTCCACTTAACTAAAACCCAAGAGTCAATGCCTGTTGCATTAGGCGTGCCATTTGAGAAAATTAACTAACATTAACTAAGTTGTCTATCTTGGAGAAACCTTCATCTCAAGGAGGCTGATGCACACATGTCTGTATAGTCAGAGTTGTCAAGCAGGAAGCAGACCCTCCCTCCTTCCCTCTCCCCTTTCCCTCTCTCCCTCTTTTTTTCCCCTTCTCCTTTTCCCCTCCCTCCTTCCCTGTTAGACTTCCCTGCAAAACTTTTCTGGAGCACTGCTTTCTACTGGAATTCTTCTCAGTGGCTAACACCAAAGATTCCCATTGTGCTCTGTTAGCTTTTTGCAAATTGGAAATTTTGGCCTCTGGACAGTTTTTCTCCAGCAGCTGGGCATTCCCAAATGACAAAGAATAATGGATGTACCTTGGATGGCCAGAAGAATGAACACATCTGTCTTGGAAGGAGTAGAGCCAGAATGCTACTGAGAAGCAAGCATGGAAGACTGCATCTAATGTACTTCAGAACGTGTTATTAGGAAGGGTCAGTCCCTGGAGAAGAGCACCATACTCGGTAAAAATAGAGGGTCACTGAGAAAGAGGTCGACTCTCAGTGACACAGTGGCTACAACAATGGGCTCAAGTGTAACAACGATTGTGAGGATGGCACGGGACCAGCCAGTGTCTCATCCTGTTGTGCACAGGGCCACTAGGAGACAGAACCGACTAAATAGCACTTACCCCAAACAACAGCAATCAATAGGAGTCCCTGGGTAGTGCCAATGATTCATGGGCTTGACTGCTGACTGCAAGCCTAGAGATGTGAGACCACTCAAAGGCACCTTGAAAGAAAACCTTGGTGATTGCCTTACAACAAAATTAGCCCTTGAAAATTCGATGGAGTGTAATTCTACTTGGACATACATAGGGTTGTTGCCAGGATTGAGAAAGGACTCAAAATAATTCTTCTTTGAGGAACTCAACAAAATTATACTATGAACACTGACACTATACCAAACACTTTCCAGAATATTTAATCACAACTACAGTATGAAGGAGACATTATTACCTCTGTTCTAAAAGAGGTTAAAGCTATCCCAGGAAAAGGCAATATTTGGTGCAGTCAATGAGACAGAGGCATGATGCACTGACCGTGTTCTCTAATTTTAATCTGGATTTCTAGACTAATAGCTATGTTTTTGAGAAAAAATATGCCTTTTTTTCATCCTTGGTGGTCAAAACTAGGATGTGAAAACATTTGCCCTGAGGGGTCTTAACCAAGTGACCCTTTGCACTCTTCAAAATACATCTGTTCAGGAGGAATGCTATCTGGACACTGATACCAACAAGATACTTTCACAAGACCAGGAAAATATATGTATGCATCTTGTGACCGTGATCTAGCATCCTGTGAAATTATCAATAATCCCCAATTAAACTATTAACAATGAGTAAACAATTAGAATGTGATTATTACAACAATCACTGATTTTTCTGTAATTGCCCTCCCTCATAGGAACCCTATAGGACACAGTAGAACTGCTCCATAGAATTTCCAAGAAGTGCCTGGTGGATTCAGACTGCCAACCTTTTGGTTAGCACCTATAGCACTTAACCATTATGCGGCCCCTGGTGGCATAGTGGGTTAAGTGCTACTTCTGCTAACCAAAGGGTCGGCTGTTCAAATCCACCAGGAACTCCTTGGAAACTCTGGCACAGTTCTACTCTGACCTATTGGGTTGCTATAAGTCAGATCTGACTCAAAGGCAGTGGGTTTGGTGGCATAGTAGCTAAGAATTTGCTGCTAACCAGAAAGGTCAGCAGTTCAAATCCATCAGCAGCTCCGTAAAAACTCTATGAGGTAATTCTATTCTGTCTTACAGGGCCACTAAGAGTTGGAACCAACTCAGTGGCACCTAAGAACAACAACAGTGTGGTTTGGTTCATCTTTTTACCCTATAAAAATACTTGTGTAATAAAACTGTCCAAGACTCTATGGTTCCAGTTTCAACAGGCTACATAGCTCCTCATTTGCAATTGTTTTAAGCCATTAACAAGCCCCTCTGTTTGAACTTGAAACTGCACTGAAGATTTCTCTAAAACAGAGCCAAATAAAATTACCCTTTTTATAGGTGAAAAATAGTCAAAGACTGATACTTTCATATAGTTCATCTGATAGTTGAGAAAGCCATCCCCCAAATGAGAATTTGCATGAAGTCATGGAGTTGGTGGTAGCAGAGGTGGCTTTAATGTGAAGTCTGCCTGGGTACAAATTTCTCACCTGCTCCTCTCACAGTGTTGGATCCTGCTGAGTGACGCAGTGACCTCTCCAGCCCTGTGACAGCTTGAACAGAGAAGCCCTTCCACCTTTCAGTGGCACACAGGGACACACAACCATCTATTTCAAACCCGAACCATTCCAGTCTGCACCAATCTAGTTTCCTTCCTCTGATAAAGGTCTTGCCCTTGGCTCTATCCTGAGAAAAGATGGAAGCAGTTAGAGGAGAGCTTCTCCCAGCTGATCTGGAAAAAAACAAAAATGAATGGGTGTGATCAGGAGCATACGCAGGAACAAACTAAGGAAATACATTAAAAGACAAAGTTTGTAATGTATCTTTCAAAAGCCAATAAAATTGATTTTACTGAGCATTGCAGATGTGCTTAGTGAAGACATGGCATGATTCTGGGATACATACATCTTTCTTTACCATACTCATTTCTGTTTGAAGCAGGAAGAGATAATAGCATTGGGTCTTAACCATAAGTCATTTCTTCACGTGACCATGGGCTTGAATTTGCTCCAGTAATTCCAAACACATTGCATGCAAATAAATTAATTGGAGATTGAAATTAAAAAGAGTAAAATCATTTTGTCTTCCCTCGTGGAGATGCAGGGGTGTGTGTGTCTTTCTCCTCCTTCCTTTTTCTTTCTGTCTGTGTGGCTGTTTGAGGGACATTTTAAACTAACAAACACGGAACTGATATGACACTGTGTTCTCCTGATGGAAAGATGCTAGGTCATGTCAGTCATAGTTTCATTCTCTGAGGGCAATTTAACAGATACATTTCTGTTCTGCAGCAGCTACCATTGTCCTTTTCTTTCTTTTATTTCACTAAGTTTTTATCTCTTGGTTTATTTTCATATGGAACAAAAGACAAATATTTTTCCATGAAAAAGTCCATTTAAACTAGAAAATCAATGAAAAAATGGACTTTTGAATATTCTGCAAGGGCATACCGTTTATTTTAGCTTTCTCTTTTGTGCATCTAGCTTTACAGAGGTTACTGTGAGTCTATGTACATACATTTTTTTTCATTTTTTATTTTTATTTTTTATAAAGGATATTAAGCCCAAAGTTTCCCAGCATAAATAAATATGGCTATGTGTTTTACTTCACAGCAGAGGAGAACATCAGATAAGCTGTCAACTGGCAAGTTGATTTGATTAATATTTTCCCAAGCCATGTTACAATGATAGGTGATAACATGGAATTACATGGATGTGACTTACAGTAGGAGCATTAGACACAGCAAAATTTGACAAAATACAGCCCATGAGCCGAAACCAGCCTGCAGTTTGTTTTTGTGAATAACTACCCCCGTTTGTCCACGCATTGGCAGTTCTCATACAACAATGGAAGAACTGAGAAATTGAAACAGAGATGGCTTGGTCCACAGACCATCACTTGGGTTTTACTTAAGTGCAGACAGACATGATGGGATGTGAACCACAAGTTTCCAAGCTTTGTAAACTACTTCATACTTATCTCTCCTCTGTTCACACATATTTACAGTGTTCAGCAAGATTTCTCTTGCCCCACACTTGTGTGTTTTTCACTAACTTGGTGGATATTTATTTAGTTTTCTTGGTATGTACACATTCTAAAATAGTCCTCAGTTCCTGGTCACATTACATTCCTTTTTTTTTTTAACAAAGAAAATGAAAATACTCACTTTAAACAAAACTAGAGTAAATGACATATATGAACTTAAGATTAATTCTGGAAATTCCATGCTCTGTGAAGTGCCCCATGACTTTAGAGACTTCAAAAGGAAGATATGTTAGTTTCATTGCTCACTCTGGTCCTTAAACGTTGGAAAATACTGTTGGATTTGGTTTGCATTTCTCACTTGAAGGATTATCCTTACAACCTGAGATATGGCCTGAATTAATTGGATCCCTGTTCCACTGTTTAGTTTCCAGCACTTTAATATCAACCTATGTCCTTCATTAATCTTCTATTTCCCTTTCCCAGTATCCAATTTGGTAAGAGCTGAACTATCTGAAACTAAAAATAGCTGGAGTTTGATTAATATCTTGCTAATGCCCAAAGGGGCAGTGTGTAGAAATCCTGCTACACAATGGTGTCCAGGCTTCATAAGTCTTCATCCTGCCATAAGAGCTGATCAATGGCCACCACCAATGGCCATTTGAGCCTAGGCATGACAGTTTTCTATTAACACTGGGTATTATGGATGATGCCTTCTCACATCCAAATATTCACATACTTCTCAGTTGGAATTTTGCTGAAGATTGATGGCCTTATGTGAAACGACAGGTTTGTGATGGATTTCACATATGATTGTTGTGACTACTTCACTTAAAATTCTTCTTCGGTTAGATTTTTGCCAACCTGAGTCACTGAATTGCTCGCATGCACCGTTTCACATTTGCTCATAACTACCAACCATATATTTCTAAACCTTCTCCCATCTGAAACCGTGAATAAAAGAAAGAAAATTGCTTCCCATCCAGTGTAGTATTTTTTTCTATATCTATTTCTTTGAGTGACTATTCGAATTTGGTTTCATTGTGATATTACGTTTTATAATTTAGAAAAAAACTTCATGTAACATACTAGCTACAGGACCAACTCATAGCAACCCTACAGGACAGAATCGAGTTTCCAAGGAGCACCTGGTAGATTCAAACTGCTGACCTTTTGGGTAGCAACCATAGCACTTAACTGCTAAGCCACCAGGGTTTCCAATATGCCACCGGAGTTCCATAAATTCTCTTTCTTAATGGTTTGAAAAATGGTAAAAGAAGACAAAGCAAGAATCGGGAGATAAACATTTGGGAAATTGTGATAGAGAGTTCAATAAAATGAAAACAGATTTAAACTCATGGAAAACAGTTTAGTAAAACTTGAAGATTTTAGTTCCTTGCTTGCTGTCTTTTACAATCCTCTTTCTATTAAGATTCTTGATTGATTTCACTATACAGATGCATGCTTCCTTGACTTTCTCTCCATGGATAACGTCCTCTACACAACCTCCTAGAATAAAGCTTACCCAAATTATGGTGTGTACTGCTGGTTCTTTAATTATAGCTATCTTGCGCACACTGAAGGTCATATAAAATGACTGATGAACCAGGTCAGATCATCTTGTTTGTACCACTTCTGAGACACATATGAGACTTGAGGGACTTCCTCCAGAGTGTAGATCTGCAAAGGTGGTTAGCACTTTTTTTCCTTTCTTTGCTGCCATGTTATGGTCAAAACCCAAAAAACCAAACCCACTGCCGTTGAGTCGATTCCAACTCATAGTGACCCTATAGGATAGAGTAGAACAGTCTCATAGAGTTTCCAAGGAGCTTCTGGTGGATTTGAACTTGTAGATTTGAACTGCTTTTGATTACCGGCTGATGTTTGACCACTGTACCACCAGAACAAAGTAGAATTAGTTATTAAATCTCTACACCTGCTACAAGCAGCTGTCCGTGAGCCCTGTGGGATTAGAAGTCCCCAGGGTTTCTCACTTTTTTTCCCTCTCCTTTTTATTCTTCTTTCCTGGTCTTTTATGACCATCTGTGGGTCATTTCTCTCTTCTCTTTCTCTGTTTATTTTTCATCTGCCTGTATCAGTCAGTTTATAGACAAGTATCTTGTCCTTTACAAATTACCATGTTTAATCTGCTACTTCTCTGGAGAAGATAAATCTTTGTGCTGACTATTAGCAAATTTGAGGGTATAAAAAGGTCTATCTTCACTCATTTCTACATGTCTGATGATTAAATAAATATTTTATGGGCATTGGCTGTTGAAATGTTTCCAGATTGAGAATGAGAGGATGAATGGTCAAGTTATTTGTATTACCTTACTGAACACTAGTTACACAGTTCATCTGTGATAGCAAGAGTAATAAAGTTTTTCATCTGTGGTATTGGAAGATACTGCAGTCAGCTGAAGACACCATGTATTGTGAAGTTCAGAAACTTTGCAAAGACTAGAGGTACTAAATTTGTTTTTTGCTGCTGGAAAACCTGGTGGTGTAGTGGTTAAGTGCTATGTCTGCTAACTAAAAGTTGACAGTTTGAATCCCCCTGGGGCTCCTTGGAAACTCAGTGGAGCAGTTCTACTCTATACAGTAGGGTTGCTGTGAGTTGGAATTGACTTGACACCAGTGGGTTTGGTTTATATTAGCCTACAAGCACTTCTCTTTCAGTGATAAATCACAAAGGTAAAATATGAGCTAGAAGAGAATATTTCTCTTTGTGAGAACTTGTCTTGGCTACTTACAAGATATAGTTTAGACAGAGCCTTGCTATGCAAAATGTGGTACCTGAACCTGCAACATGATCGCACCTGGGAGACAGTTAGAAATGCAGACTCAAAGCCTTCTCACCAGGCCCAGTAATCAGGTTCCGCATTTGAACAATATTCTCAGACAATTATTGTGGACATCAAAATTTGAGAAGCCCTGCTCCAGACAGGATAAATATGAAAAAATACTAGAAATTTTAAAACTCTCTTGTTATTTGTCATGAGCACCCCAGAAAGTGTTGGGGGTTGTAAGAGGAAAATATGCAACTACAAGGCTTGGGGTTAATGATAAGCTTTATCTAATCAAATCACATACTTACAATTAAGCATGGGAGAAAAGGTCCTAGCACCAGGACACAAAGGCACTGTTACATTACTTAAGAACTATTATCTACATTGACATTAGTTAAGGACTGTCACTTGCATTAGTTAAGACCCACATAGGTTCAGGGTACCACAGGGACAGCAGGGTTAATCTCAACATTATCACTGACACTTCCCTAAAAGCTGGTTTCACTCTAAGAAATTTGGGGATGGGCTGTGCTCTCACCATGTGGACATCAGGAGAATCTGGAGTAGGAGTCTTTGATGCCAGGCATATCAGAGGTGGAGCCGGCAGGGACAGTACAGGAGGCTCAGGTACCAACAGTCACAGTCATTCGAACCAGGCTATTTAGAAGTCAGGAGACCATCAAGGCGTCTTGGATGTAGATCCACAGGCAGGGACAAAACAGGAGGCTCAGACACCAACGGGAAACAGTTACATCCACTTGAACCAGGACTTTGAGGGCAAAGAGGATGAGATCTCAGGATTAGGTCACAACATGGCAGCAGGGCAAAGTCCTAGGATCAGGTCACATCACAAGAGCAGACCAGGGAGGATAGACCACCAGAGGGGACTGCATGCCCTAGGCCTTCAAGGATAAGGCACAGCAGCAAACTGGTGGGCACAGACTCCCAGAGGGAGATATACACCCCAAATCCAGAGTGCTGAGTTTTTATACAAGTTGTTTGCTTGGTTCTGGTTGCTATTGGTCAGTTTTGTAAGTCTTATCTGCTGGTACCTTTAATTGTTGACTTCTTTCTGATTGGTTGTTTTCTTTATCATGTCTCTGACTATCTACTGCTGTGGCCATCTGGCAGTTGTTTTTCTCTCACTTCTACTTCTTTACCATGACTTTGCATTTGCTCACTATCTTACTTAGCTTGAGCACAGCTATTTCATGTTTTCATATCTGAACCAATTTACAGTCCAGCCAATTGTATGTATGTTTATGATAAGAGTCCAGTTTATATTTTATTTATATATATTTATATATTATATATAATTCATTATATATTATATATAATTCATTATATATTATATATAATTTATTGTATATCGTATATATTTATATATACTATATATTTTATTGATATATATACACGCACATATATATCCTCATTTCATTGTTGGTGTTGTTTTATGCTATGGAGTTGATCCTGACTCATGGTGACCCGTGAGATAGAACTGCCTCATAGGGTTTTGCCTAGGCTGCAGTCTTTATGAGAATAGATCAGCAAGCCATCTCTCCCATGAGGTGGCTGATGGATCCCCTTCTCCAACCTTTCACTTAGCAGCATAGCACACTCAGTCACTGTGCCACTAAGGCTCCCTAAACAGTTTATACAGGTATGAAAACATAAAATTTTCTACTATTGGCAGATTTTAAAGACAAGTAAAATTAGGTTCATATATATAAGTAAAAATTGCTCATATTTATCAACACCGCAGTGTTGATACTGATATCATTTTTTATAGATCATTACAGATAATCCCAGTAGTATCCAGACAAAATCGTGTTTCAGAGATAGAGCTACTCATGTAAGTTTCCATTAGACCATAGTATGTTACAATTTCAAACAAGACATTAAAGGAGCTTCTGCTTGCGGGAAGGCGAGACATAAGGCAATTCATTCTGCTCTGTGTTGAGATAAGTAATGTGAGTAACAATGTGTGCCAAAGACAGTCGCCTTTCTCTAGCTTCGTTTATTTCTCTTTCTTACCACCCCCACTTCCATTAAGGGAGTTTTCACAAAGGTGTAATCTCAGGGTTCTTTGTGTCTCCCACGTAATTATAATGGCACTACCCTATTCAGTAGAGGGCTAATTGTTTCAAAATAGAGTTCTGGAGCCACTGCCTCAGGTGGATAGTTAAATGTAGTGTTAATTGGATGGCAGAAGCATTTACTTGGGAGTCAGAAAAATCACTGGGCTTGTGGTTACCAGCCTGGCTAGAAGGTCAGAGGGTCTTTTTGAGGAGTAACAATTCTATTTTATAAAGTACACTATTGACACATTTTTGTAGTTCTGGGACATGAAATTTAGGAGCAATCTGGGAGAAAACACTGTGGCAAAGTGTAAACTGTGATAGGAAGCAGAAATGTGATTCATTCCTTTCTGTGGTATGTGTGTTTCCTTGTGGATGCGCTGATGGTGCAGTGGTTAAGTGCTACATTTACTAAATAATGTAACAATGTGTGCCAAAGACAGTCGCCTTTCTCTAGCTTCATTTATTTCTCTTTCTTACCACCCCGACTTCCATTAAGGGAGTTTTCACAAAGGTTTAATCTCAGGGTTCTTTGTGCCAGGTACTGCTTGGAAACCACATGGGGCAGTTTGACTCTGCTCTATAGGGCTATTATAAGTCAGAATCAACTCGGATGGCAGTGAGTCTGTGTACAGAGTAGAATCCAGTTCAGGGATCCCAGCTACCCTGCTTCTCCCACCGGCATCCCCCACCTATTTCTTTCAGACTCATCTTGGTGGAGTGCTTGCTAACTTCCTCCCATCTTCAGTATCCTGTCTCCCCAATCCACATACAGATCTGTGCCTTCACCGT
Organism: Heterohyrax brucei; assembly: GCA_028571685.1. Classification (NCBI taxonomy): domain Eukaryota; kingdom Metazoa; phylum Chordata; class Mammalia; order Hyracoidea; family Procaviidae; genus Heterohyrax; species Heterohyrax brucei. The sequence continues at coordinate 25,109,016 of CM053147.1, forward strand.
TTGTCCCAAGGAGCCCTAGTAGTGCAGTAGTTAAGAGCTCAACTGCTACCTGAAAGGTCAGAGGTTCAAATCCACCACTTGCTCTAAAGGACAAAAGACCTGGTGATCTGCTCCCATAAAGATTATAGCCTTGGAATCTCTATGAGGCAGTTCTACTCTGTCCTGTAAGGTCACTGTAAGTCAAGATCTAGTAGACATCATACGGTTAATTGTCTTGACCATTTCCTATTATTTAAGACATTCCTCGGAAACTCTATGGGGCAATTCTACTCTGTCCTGTAGGTTCACTATATGTCGGAATTGACTCAACAGCAATGAATTAACCTGTTTTCTGACCTTGCTTCACCTCGCTTCAGTGTTAGCAACTGTCCTAATACATCTGCCAAGTTTTCTCCCGTTAGGACACAGGAGAAGGGTAAATTTTACATTTAACAAGGGAAAACAAAATGAAAAGTATAGGACAGAAAGAATCCAAAATGACACCCTGTGTGTAAAAGGATTTCCCCCAATCCTGCCCTGTATATCCCTCTCAAGATCCAATTATTTTTTCCTTTGAATTTTTTGTTGATAGTATGTGTTTTCATTAATGAAGGCATGGTGATTATAGGACCAGTGTGGAATTTTTGTTATAAGTTATAAATTTTCATACCTGTTATCTGGGATCATATGTGTCCAAGAGGCCTCTGGATGACTTAAATCCAGCTGATACAAGCCAAGCCAGCCAAGTGCCTTCCAGTCAGATCCGACTCATGGCGACCCTAGAGGCCAGAGTAGAACTGCCCTCTAGAGTATTCAAGGAGTGCCTGGTGGATTTGAACTGCCAACCTTGTGATTAGCACAAGTCAGTGCTAAAATTGGTTTATTTTTATTTATTGAAAATTTGCAAAATGTGATGTAAAACCTGAAAGCACCTGCATATTCGTTTTATTCTTGTCTCCTTAGTTTTCATTACTGCAAAAGCAGTACTCAGAAGCAAAGTAAAACTAAAGGAATTTGAATCTCAGGAAAATTGGCCACTGCTGTGTATTCTTTATCATAACAAGAGCAGTAGTAACAGCTAAGAAGCAGAAACAGCTGCCCTGGAATGGTGCATTTTACCTGTTGCGAACGAAAGCAATGATCGGGCCCTGAGATTGAATGAAAGGTAAGAATAACTTACATATTTGCCAATCTTTTGAAAAGTTCCATTGCAATGCATTATTCTGTATTGGAAAGGCGTTTTCTCTTTAGAAGCTAGAAAAAATGGGAGTGACACTTGGAAAAAAGGCCACTATGACTGAATGCAGACTGGTAGTAGTTTATTCTCTTAAGTATATTCACAAGAGAACATAGTAACTAAGAAACACAGGAGATTTAACTCACAAAAATAAAGACAAACCTGTCAAAAATTTAGAAAAGTCATATATCCAAGAGACATCACTCAAAACAATGCTCGATCTACACAAAAATGAATGTCCCACTCAGGATTTTTAGTTTTACCCATTATCAAAGGCTCCCACTTTGAGGCTGAACATGTTAAAGTTGAGTTATTTCCAAAGAACACCAGAGGCATAAAACATGGGTGGGAAACTGCATGTCCTTCCAGGCTTGAAAGGAGTATCTCTCCTTAGCCAGATAGCTCATGTGGTTATTCCACTTTGTTAAAGAGACCAAAACCCTAGTACCAGTTACCCTCCAGTCAACCGTGACTCATGGCTTGTCAGTGTAGAGTTGTGCTTTATAAAGTTTTCAAAGGCTAATTTTTTGGAAGTAGATTGCCAGGCCTTTGGATGGACTTGAACTCCATCCTCTCAGCAGCTCAGCTGTATGTATGCCTGGACTAAACAAACAAAAAAACCCATTGCTGTTGAATCCATTCTTTCTCATAGTGACTCCAGATGACAGAGTGAGCTGTAATCTTTATCCAAACAGACCACCAGGTCCTTTCTCCTACGGGGCAGGAGTAGCTGGTGGGTTCAAAACCTTTGACTTTTTCATGAACAACTGAGTGTTTTAAAAATTGTGCTGCCAAGGCTCCTTCCTGTTAGCCGCAGATGAGGCAGTTCTCCACCAACGTTATTCTTCCCAGCCGCTAGGAAAACAAGCAGTATGCAATAAAATTCCCACCTATTTCAGTATGTTAAAAAAAAAAAAAAAAAAAAAGGCAGGATTTTTTGCCAGAGAAAATTGTCTCTGTCTTACGTTTGTTTGTTTAAACTATCCCTAAATGTTGGAAATCCTGGTGGCGTAGTGGGTAAGTGCTACGTCTGCTAGCCAAAGTTTGGCAGTTCAAATCTGCCAGGCTCTCCTTGGAAACTAGGGAGCAGTTCTACTCTGACCTATAGGATCACTATGAGTTGGAATCCACTCCATGGCAGTGGTTTTAAGTGCTCAGAATGGGGGATCCTTAAAGGCCATTCAGCAATTAAATAGAAATATAAAACATCTAGTCAGCAGCTATCCTCTATAAATGAACTCTACAATGGGAAGGAAATACAAAGGTAGGTGAATATCTGTGCTATCACGTTTTCTTATTCATTCACATAAATGCAGCTTGTAGGATAGAGGTGGTAAGTCTTCAAGAAAGAAGCTGTATCCATATGCCGTGCCATGTGCTATATACGGGTTCCATGGAAACCACAAACGTAAGGCTTCAGTAGAAGCTGAATCGTTGAGAGAAAATGAGAACGACGATGAATGGGAATTCCATCTGAGTTAGCAGCTATAGATTCAATCACTGGTACCTTTAGGGGCTAATTAACAAGGTCCACAGGGCAAGGCTGGTACCAGCAAATGCCCCAGGATACCGAAAATGCATTAAGTATTTCTAGTTTAAAAGGCAAGTTAGGTATTTAAAAATAGGGTTATTTCTCTGGGTGGTCAGAAATATACTTTGCTAATTAAATTCTGCTGATTGCCCAAATACCACTGCTAAATTCTAAAATGTATTTGTGTGATCCTGTACATTGAGATGCCTCTTAGTTTTCTTCTCTCCCTTCTCTTGAGAATACGCAGCCAACCACAGGAGAGTCTATATGAGGCATTAAAACTTGTTAATTTCTTATAGATGTTTCTAAGTCTGTGTGAGTATAAAAAATCTTTTTAACAAGATCGTTAAAAGGTTGCTATTTTCTACACAAAGGAAGAGATTATAATGTGGCCAATGAAGAGATAAAGGCAAAACAATAAACAAAGCTTTTATTACTGGTATTAGGAAGATTCAAAGAGCCTGTGACTGATTATTAACTGATAACTAAATGCCTTTTGAAAATTGACTCTAAAATTTTAGCTGCCAGATTGAGTTATATCCTACCGAATCTTGGAAAGAAAAATCATAATGGCTTTCTAAAGATTTTATGACATTAATTGGAAAATCATGTATATCAATCTGCATATCATTCTTAGAGGACAGAATTGGTTGACTTTAGGAAAAAGCTTCATATATTAGTCATTTCCTGTTTGAAATAAGTGCACAACTGTATGTTTTAGCAAAGCTGACTGAGGCTTGTTCAAAGTAAATGTTAGTTTGAGACAATTATACTTATTACCTACACCAAAAGCTTTGTGGGAATCTGAACACCCACATGGTTTTGTCCTCATGCCAAACATATTAGGAGTCACAATACTTATGTTGAGTAATCAGCATTAAGATTGTGTTTCCTTCGTATCAATTTTTGAATGAGAAACTGATCAGTGTTGTAAACTTTTGCCTATATACACACACACACACACACACACACACATTGTGTTTTCATGTGAGACAAGAGTTTTCATATGTGTATTTTCACTCGACAACATTTGGCTGGCTTGGCATTTTTACCCTCAGTGTCATTATTCTGGTGGTGAAGGGCTACTATGACAGGCCAAAGGTTGCCAGTTCAAATCCATTAGGTGCTCCTTGAAAACTCTGTGGAGCAGTTCTACTCTGACCTATTCACTATCATTAGAAATTGACTCAAAGGCAGTGGCTTTTTATACCATTATTCTATATTAGTTCATTATCTACTCTGTAGATTAATATGAGTTATCTAATTCTTATTTGGTTTCAGCATTATTTTGTTATAATGCATCAAATATTGGGATAGAAATTCTGCTTCATACAGGTCAGGTAGCTTTGAAATGATTTTTAAGCTGTTCTCAATAACCTGGATAGTTGCTCATTTTCTTATTCTATTCTTTGCCTATAAAGATTACAAACATGCAAGATTAATCCGTGATGTTAGAAACTAGAACAGTAATTGCCTCTAGCAGTGAGGTGGAAGTAGGGAGATAGGCTAGAAAGGAATATAAAGGAACTTCCTGGGCTGTTGAAATATTCCTTATCTTAACTGGGGATGTGGTTGCCCAGGTATATACATTTTTTCCAACGCTCACTGATACCTGTGCATTTCACTGTATGTAAGTGATAACCCCATATAAAATACCTACATACATGCACAGATAAGCAAATAAGTACATAAGTGAAAGGTATCATCTCTGGATTTATATGCCAAGCCAAGTGCCGGCGAGACTGATCCGACTCAGTCTAGATTTAAATCTTGGGCTCTACAACTTCCTGGCTGTTTGACTTTAAGAAGTTACTTTGTTTCTCTGTGCCTTGTGTTCCTTAAACTTGTATTTGTAAATAAAAGAATGCTGTGAGTGTGAAATAAATAAACACATCCAAGGAGCTTACAACAGTGCCAGGAACATGGTGAGGTTACAGTCAGTCTTAGGTATTATGACTTTACCCCTCCTGAGGTGTGACGATATTAATTTGAGTCTAAATCAACAATAATTTTCTCTCCTATACTGTTTATTCTTGGCCAGCAAAATAATGTAGCAATCAACTACCAGGGTATACTTTCTGGTTATTCATTCAATGATTGTTTTTCCTTTTAAGAATGAGGGTAACGAGTGATCTCTTCACATTACATGGTGTTGAACAACTAGCTAGATCCATCTACATTTAACTGGTAGATGTGGTAGGTGTGTTTAATTGAGGCTGCTGAAAAAGTTGTCCTCACATCATGTATATGCTTTTTTTAAAAAAAATATTAAACTATTCCAAAATTTTTAGTTTAAGTAAAGAGGCCTCTTAATAAAACTCTTAGACACTTTCACTTAGCAGATGGGAGCAAACCATTAGCTATCATAATTGAAAAAATAGAGTGAGTTCAAGTACAGATAACTCCCTGTTCATCCAGTCCAGCGAGTAAAACTGCTTTAAAAATACTAGACGGGTGAGGGAGGGAACCTTTAATAATTTAAATAATCCTTTCCTAGAATTTATCTGTTAGTTCAAAAGATCTTGAATTTCCTATTAGGAGGTAAAGTGCAGGCAGTGTTACGGATGCTTGGGCTTGCCTGACCTTAATATCTTCCATTTAGCTCTGCGTATGTGCGCAGTAAGGAAGTCCTCTGTCATCTCCCAGGATGGCTGTCCTCACAAGGAAGGATCTGGTGACAGATCAGTTTCTCTGACTGAAGTCATTCGTTACAAGAGCAGTGGTGACAACATGAGAAGGACTTTTTGGTACCCGTGGAAGTAAGAAAGTGGGGGCAATAATGAAGCCCTTTAGGAAAGCAGTGTAAACCCTGGTAGCATGGTGATGCTGCAGCTGGTAACCAAAAAATCAGCAGTTCAAATCCACCAGGTGCTCCTTGGAAACTCTGTGGGTCAGCTTTACTCTGTCCTATTGGGTCGCTGTGAGTTGGAGTTGACTCTGTAGCAATGGGTTTGGTTTAGCTTGGTTTGGTTTCAGGACAGCGGTCTGTACATCAACAGCCCCCCCGGTGTGGTGTACGGGTATTGACTCTTGTTGGCTTTCAGAAAGATTTTTTTTCTCCCTCTGTTAACCATAGTCTCATCAGTCTGGGGGTTTAGGGACTTGTTAATTTCAAGTAGCATCTCTAATAGTTTTCCTCTTCTGTTCAAAGAGATGGATTACCTTTAAGAAAGCATTAAGACTTCTTTGATGTATGAAATTCTTGGGTCCATTTATATCTATCCTGTTAATAACATGGGGCTCTGATTTTCATCTGTGTGATTTTGATCATGTCATTCTATCAGGTGGTTATAGATCATAAAAGGGAAAGTGGTATGGAGGCAGACTCCCCAGAGACTAGACAACAATTTAGGGTGGGCTACAAGAATCAGCATTTATACTGTTGGGTACTAAACGCTATGCTAAGCAATAAAATAACCAAACCTGTGGACATGGAGCTAATTCTGACTCATAGTGTGACCCTATAGCCCTAAGCCAACCAAACTCAACCCACTGTCATTGAGTAGACTCTGACTCATTAGTGACCCTATTGGACAGAGCAGAGCTACTGCATAGAGTTTGCAAGGACTGCCTGGTGGATTTGAACTGCCAACCTCTATGGTTAGCAGCTGTAACCCTTAAATACTACTCCACCTGGGTTTCATTATAACACTAGGAATGCTCTATTTATTTAATTTATTTTTTTATAAACTTATTACTTTCAATCATAGCAGTAAAGTCATTTTTCTCAGTTGTAAGGACTGGCTGGACTTCCTTAGCTCCCACCTCTACAGCCTTTCCCTGGGTGTAGGAAGGCGGCCACTGTAGACCCATACACATCACATGTCTTCTATTACCTTTGTCCTCAGGCTATGATTTAACTGCAAATTAAATGGCAGCTCCTGATGTCTTGATATCTGCCCATTAAGTCTAAGACTGGAGTGACCCACTCATTTTGCACCGTTAGAAAAGTTCATCTGGAAAAGAGCCACAAGAATGGCTGGCCAAGCAAAAGCAACATGTCATTAAATATGTGCATCCAAATGACACCAGACTTCAACAAGATTGTATTAGTCCGAATTATCTTCTTTCACCAGTTGTCAGAAATGTCAGGATTTCCCTGTAAATATTTCTGACATCCTGTTGACAGATTCCTTATTGGAGGCAAATTGATGGAGTAAGGTGTCAGAGTGAATAATTAATCCCTCTTGCCTTTTGTCTGTTAGGAGGCTGTTCAGAAAGCTTTGCCCCATAAACATGAACAAAGGCATTGAGGAAAAAATCACTAAGTACTAGGAAAATGAAAGAAGCAAGTAAACAAAACAGCTATATGTTGAGCAGGCTCTTAAAGCTGCAGTTTGAAAACTGTAGGGAAATTTAAAACAACTCGATAGGATTGTTCCAGAAATAGAGGTCATGATCATGCCTCTGTAGGGAGCCTCTAATAATGATGACCTTTTGGTTAAAAAGTATATGAAAATAAAATTTCCCATGGATGGAGTCCATAATGCTAAAACTGTAATTTAGACATCAGAATATAGTGAAAGAAAATCAGAGCCTTCATTCACGATCTCCAGAAACCGAGGTTTAAAATATTCAATTTTGGAATATGGAATGTATCTTCTTCTGTCCCTATAGTCACCCATCTTTTGGGTGGCATAAGAGAAATTAAAAAAAAAAAAAAGCTAAGCCAAACACACTACCACTGAGTCAATGCCAACTCACAGCGACCCTATAAGACAGCGTAGAACTGTCCCACAGAGTTTCCAAGGAGCACCTGGTGGATTTGAACTGCTGACCTTTTGGTTAGCAGACCTAGCACTTCTGGTGAGATGGTCGGGAAGAGAAAGATACCAAAAAGGGGGAAGTAGATGGACACACAACTACCGAAGGTTTCAGTCTGTGACAGGGCCCTACCACTGGTGTGGGAGAGTCTGCTTTCTTGGGACTTAAGATTAAACTACCTGGAGAATCCCTTAGTAAAATTTTCTTTGGTATTCTAGGTGTTGGCTACAATTCACAGGCTGTCTGCTTGAACTGAGAGTAAGCTGTGGTTCAAATAACAAAGAAGTAAGATTTGAAGACTAGATTTTTTTTTTCTTGTAGAATCTGTGTTGCAAGCTGGGGAGCAGAGAATAGTGATGTCATCACTCTCAGTGATGACAACTGTTGTGTTTCCCTGCAAAGCATGCCTCTCATGGTTTTGCCAAAGGCAAGGAGTACAGGAACATGGACACACTTCAATTCAAATGAAAACATATTCGTTTAAAAACATATATATCTGATAATATCATGTGCTTAGCCATTTTCAAGTTGGCCAGGTATCACTTTGAGAGAATGAAGTGGGAGGCCACAGCAGACAAAGATACTTGTCACATTAAAACATAGCTTTATGGTCTTACCTGTCTTTCAGACATAATTTGCTAGCCAAGTCAACAATTAATATATGTAGATGACATTTGAAATTTCCCCATTGTTCTTCTCCCCTCCAGATGGCTGTAACAGTGTAGTTCTGAAATGTATTCTATAGTAATAATTGGGACAATGGAACAGTTAATTGAGTGATAAAGATTCTCTCCTTGAAATTCAGTATTCTGCTTTGTAGAGAGAAAGGGAGACATATTTGTCTCCAGTGGCAAGTGCCATAAGGAATACTACGTGGACACGGAAACAGGGAGAATCACTGAAAGAAGACTGGCAAGGGATGGTACTTGGAATCATATAGGGTCAGCTGACAGTGAACGATCCCGGGCTAAGACTTTCACGTTTTTACGTGCCAAACTCATCTACATTCAACAACAAAAGAAATGATGGCAATAATTAACTGTAAATATATGAAATCAAATGCATCGACATAAAATGCTGTCAGTCTTTTCTTCTTTGAAGCTACCTCTTTGAAGACAAGGATGTTCAAATACTCAACTGCTCCATCTCAAGAACTACTTCAAAATCAAAGAGGAAACATGGAATGCAGCTGTGTGTTCATCAGGGCTTTTGTTTACCTGTGTTCTCAGTTTCTTGAGACTGACACAGACAGGAACTGACTTCCTTTTTAAAACTTCTCATTTCTGGAACTCACAGCTGGGGTCCTTTTGATCACTCTACAGTGGTATTTCTGTCGTAATAAACTGTGGATTATTCATTATTTATTCCAGGTGATTTTCAATAGAACACTGTTTTCAGATACCTACTAGGTATCACAGTTTAGCCTTGAGCCTAGATTTTAATAATAGTGGTAAAAATAGCAGTAATATGAGGACTGCCAATTAAGGTCACGAACTCATCCTAGAAAAAGGGCTACATACCTCATTTCTGAATATCGCTGCGGCCGCCTTCAAAGTACTACCCTTGGGAAGATACGCACCAATGCCAGTGCTTAATCCACCCTTCAAAGCAATTTTGGAACTCTTTCTAGAATGGCCTTTGTGCACAGTTGCACGGTGCCAAGTTTGCACACTTAATTGTGTAGTTGTCTGTGAAGGAGTTTTTAGCCAGTAAACAAATAACTGTATGGGAACATCCTCCCTACTCACAGGATCTGGCTCCCAATAACTTTTCTCTACCCAAAGACAAAGGAAATACTGAAAGGAAGACATTTGGATGACATTTAAGACATCAAGCGTAATACAACAACAACTGTGATGGCCATTCCAGAAAAAGAGTTCCAAAATTGCTTTGAAGGGTAGACTAGGTACTGACGTGGTTGCATAGCTTCCTAAGGGCAGTACTCCAAAGGTGACTGTAGTGCTCTTCGGCAATGACTTACGTAGCACTTAGAACAATTAAGTTAGTGGACTTAATTGTCAGACCTTGTGCTGTTAGAAATTTTGAGCCTTAGTGAATGCCAGGGATTTTAAGTGTTTTATTTTAAATATAATCCTACTTTATCCTCTACATAGTCTTAAAATGGATAATTTATTTTCTTTCATTTGCAATTGAGATTCAGAGAATGAATAACTTGTTAAAGATCTTACAACCAGCAGAGAATAGAGTCTCTGAAGCCCCAGTACTCAATGAGCCATACTCACCTGCCTGAAAACATCCCACAAAAGGATCATCGCACATTATCTTCAGCACTGCTTGCCAATCTTGTTTCTCTCAGTTTTCATAGGCTACTCTGTGCTCAAGCCTGCTGGCCTTCTATCTTTTCACTCTGAAAAGATGAAACTTCCTCCTACTTCAAAGAGAAAATTGAGGTAATCAGCAAGGAACTCCCTAAAAACCTATTATTAAACTCCTATGACTCACACATCTGTACCCTTCTCTTTCTCTCCCTTCTTATAGAAAGGAGCCCTGGGGACACAGTGGTTACAATACTTGGCAGCTAACTGAAAGGTCTGTGTTTAGACTTACCAGCTGCTGCACAGGAGAAAGACGTGGCAATCGGCTCTTTTGAGGATTACAGCTTTGGAAACCCTGTGGGGCACTTCTAACCTATGTGGTCCCTGTATGTTGGAAATGCAAGGGGTTTTTTGTTATAGTAGAAGACACACCCCTCCTCTATGGCATCTAGACCACAATCTTGTCCTCGTCATCCACACAGAACCATGACACTGTCTGTTATCCTTTCTCTCTCCTGTACATTAAATGTCAAATGGAAATGATAGTAGTGCTTACTTCTTCAGGTTGTTGTAAGGCTCAAAGGAGGATATGTAAAACTAATGTATAAAAACTAGTGCGTTGTTAGGTGCTCTCAAGTAGTTTCCAACTCATAGCAGCCCTATGCACAACAGAACACAATACTGCCCGGTCCTGTGCTGTGCCCACAGTTGTTTTTATGCTTAAATCCATCAGTGCAGCCACTGTGTCAGCCCATCTTGTTGAGGGCCTTCCTCTTTTTTGCTGACCCTCCACTTTACCAAGCATGAAACCCTTCCCTAGGGACCTGACAGCATGTTCAAGCATGTGAGATGCAGTCTCGCTGTCTTTGCTTTCAAGGAGCACTGTGGTACTTCTGCAACAGATCTGTTTGCTCTTTTGGCAGCCTGTGGTACATCCAGTATTCTCCAGCACTGCAAGTCAAAGGCATCAGTCCTTCTGACTTCATTATTTATTGTCCAGCTTTCACATGCATACAACGTGATAGGAAAAAACAAACCATGGCTTGGGTGAGGTGTGCCCCAGTTTTCAAGGTAACATCTTTACTTTTCAACACTTAAAACAGCTCCTTTGCAGCAGATTTTCCCAGTGCCACGTGTCTTTTGATTTCGTGACTGTTGCTTCCATGGGTGTTGATTATGAATCTAAGTAAAATGAAATCCTTGACAGCATTAATCCTTTCTCCTGTTGTTGTGAAGTTGCTTACTGGTCCAATCATTAAGAGTTTTTGTTTTCTTGAGGTTGAGGTGCAGTCCGTACTGAAGGCTTTGGTCTTTGATCAGTAAGTGCTTCACTTCCTCTTCACTTTCAGCTGCCGAGATTGAATCATCTGCATAATACAGGTTGTTCATGTGTCTTCCTCCAATCCTGATGCCTTCTTCATATAATCCAACTTCTGGGGTTATTTTCTCATCATACAGGTTGAAAAGATGTGGTGAAAGGATACAACCCTGACGCATACCTTTCCTGGCTTTAAACATGCAGTGCCTCCTCGTTCTGTTCACGCAACTTCTTCTTGGTCCATGTACAGATTCCTCATGAGCACAATTAGGTATTCTGAAATTCCCATTCCCTGCAATGTTATCCATAATCTGTTATGATTCACACAGTTGAATGCCTTTGGATAGTCAATAAAACACAGGTAGACATCTATCTGGTGTTTTCTACTTTCAGCCAAGAGCCATCTGATGTCAGCAATGATATCCCTGGTTCCACATGCTCTTCTGAATCCACTTTGAGTTTCTGGCAGTTCCCTGTCAATACACTACTGCAGTTGCTTTTGAGTGCTCTTTAGCAAAATGTTACTAGCGTGTGATATGAATGATATTGCTTGATAATTTCTGCATACAGTTAGGTCTCCTTTCTGAGGTATAGGCATAAATATGGATCTCTTCCAGTCTGCTGGCCAGGTAGCTGTCCTTAATACTTCCTGGCTCAGAATAGCTAGCTCTTGCAGCACTGCATCTGTTTGTTGCAACATCTTGGTTGACATTCCATCCATTCCTGGGGCCTTGCTTTTCACCAATGCCTTCAGTGCTGCCTTGACCTTTTCCTTGACCGGTTTGCGATCGTATGCTACCTCCTGAAATGGTTGAAATTCTGCTATAATAACTCTGTGTATTCCTTCCATCTTCTTTTGATGCTTCCTGAGTCATTTAATATTTTCCCCCTAGAACCCTTCACTATTACAACTCAAGGCTTAGATTTTTCCTTCAGTTCTTTCACTTTGAGAAATGTAGAGTGTGTTCTTCCCTTTTGATTTTGTGTCCAGCTCTTTGCACATGTCATTATACTACTTTGTCTTCTTGAGCCACCCTTTGAAATCTTCTGTTCAGTTCTTTTACTTCATTTCTTCCTTTGCCTCTAGCTACTTGACATTCAAGAGTAAGTTTTAGAGTCTCTCCTGACATTCTATTTGGTCTTTTCTTTTTTTTTCTTGTCTCTTGAAAGACCTCTTACTTTCTTCACGGGTGATGTCTTTCCACAGTTCATCTGTTCTATGGTCATTACTGTCCAATGCATCAAATCTATTCTTGAGATGATCTCTAAACTCTGGTGGGACATCCTCAAGGTCATACTTTCGCTTTCATGGACTTGTTCTAGTTTTCTCCGGTTTCAGTTTGAACTTGCATATGAGCAGCTGATACTCTGTGTCGCAGTCAGCAACTGGTCCTGTTCAGACTTCTGATATGGAGCTTTTCCATCGTCTTTTCTCACAGATGTAGTTGAGTTGATTCCTGTGTATTCCATCTGGCGAGGCCCGTGTGTATAGTCAGTGTTTCTTTTGGTGAAAAAACGGTATTTGCAGTGAAGAAGTCATTGGACTTGAAAAACTCTATCTAGAATATAGGAAATATTTGCTGAAGGATGTAGCTGAGGAGGAGGAGGAGGAAGATGATGTCCCTACTCTGTAGCTTTCCCCCCTCCCTCCTTCTTTGGATACTGTGATCTCTGTGTCACTTTCTTTTCTAGGATGAAATATCTGCAAAGAGATGAGCAGTGCAATTTTTTTTTTCAAGTGAAACAAAATGTTCATGCTTTGAGAATGGCTGTGATTTCAAAGCAGGAAAGTATTTAGAGGCTGGAGAAACAGGCCTAATATTCTTTCTTTCCCAATACTGTCTTCAGATAAAATGTCTGCTGCAGACCATCTGCCCACGGTGGTGTTTTGTGAGCTAATATTGTGATGCTGAGGAACTGTCAAAGGGATTTCAGAATCCTGGTCATTGTTTACCCCTTTAGGCTTGCTCCTCCATCTTCTCCAACTTTCCTGACAGGTGAACCTATATGTTACTTTTAGCCTTTCAGGATAAAACTGTAAAATTCTCATGAAGGTCATCTCTCTGGAGCCACATAATTTAGTGGAGTACAAAATGAGTCCAGTGTGGAACAATTGCCCAGAAATTTCTTTTCTACCACTTATTTTAAATAATTTATTATTTTCAATAAATCATAATGAATCAAGTACACTTTTATAATAGACTTTTGAATGACATTATTTGTAAGTTTTGTTTTTTTGCTTGTTTGCTTAAATTGCAGGCCAAATTGTGTTTTCATATCTGTCTTTACAATTCTCTTTCTCCATTTGGATTTTTTTAAATTTTATTTATTTATTTATTTTTTATAGCTCTTTGGGTGACAGCTTACAGTACTGTGGGGAAGACAGTATTTGGAAGATACCTACCTGGCTAATCACCTGGAAGAAGTCTATTTGCCTGCCTGTTACCCCCAAAAGTGATCCAGTAGATTATAGAAATTATCAAACCAAAAGCATTGATATCAACATACAAACAAAATTTTGCGGAAGACTTTGCGGAAGAGACTACAGCAGTATGAAGAGAAAGAACTACTAGAAATTCAAGTTGGATTCAGTAGAGGACATAGAACCAGGTATATCATTGCTCATGTTAGGTGGATCCTGGCTGAATGCAGAGAATATCAAGAAAGATGTTGGGTTGTGTTTTATTGCCTATTTAAAGGGATTCAACTGTATGCATCATAACAAGTTATGAGTAATACTGTGGAGAATGGGAATTCCAGAACATTTAATTGTACTCGTGAGGAACCTGTACATGGATCAAGAGACAGTTCTGCAAATAGAACAGAGGATACTGCATGGTTTAAAGTCAGGAAAGATGTACATCGGGGCTGTATCCTTTTGCCATACCTATTTAATGTGTGTGCTGAGCAAATAATCTGAGAAGATAAACTACATAATGAAGAATGCGGCATCAGGATTGGAGGAAGACTCATTAACAACTTCATCCTGCAGATAACAGACTGTTTTAGTCAGCTAGTGCTGCTCTAACAGATGTACCACAGAGTGGATGCCTTTAACGAAGGAAAGTTTATTGTTACACGGTCTGGTAGGCTACAAGCTTGAATTCAGGATGTCTGCTCCAGGCAAAGGCTTTCACCCTTATTGGTTCTGGAGGAAAGTCCTTGTGTCCCATCAGTCTCTGGTTAGGGAGCCTCTTGGTGCAGGAACCTCAGGTCTGAAGGACATGCTCTGCTCCCTGCGCTGCTTGCTTGATGGTGTGACATTCCCAATTCTCTGCTTGCTTCCCTCTTTTTATCTCCCACAGGATGAAAGGCTAAAGGATGGTGCAAGCCACACTCCAGGGAAAGTCCCTTAGCAAGGGTGTGGTGGTCCCACCCTAATCCTTTTTTTTAACATAATCATCCTAACAGCCACAGGCATAGATCAGGATTTACAGCATCAAAAAAATCACAACACAGAGGGCAATCACAGAATACAGGGAACCCTGGCCCAGCTACATTACTACACGTATTTGGGGGGGTGCAGGGACACAATCAGTGGTAACAACTTTGCTGTTGAAAGTGAAGAGAAGCAGAAGCACTTACTGATGAAGATCAAAGACCACAGCCTTCAGTGTGGGTTGCACCTCAACATAAAATAAAAATCCTCCCAATTAGGCCAACAAGCAACATTATGATAAATGGAGAAAAGATTAAGGTTGTCAAGGATTTCATTTTACTTGGATTCACAATCAGTACCTGGGAAAACCATAGTCAAGAAATCAAAAGACAGATTACATTGGGCAAATCTGCTGCAAAAGACCTCTTTTGCAACTGATGCAAACCATTTTTTCAATTGCTGCCTGTGCATGTGAAAGCTAGATGATAAATGTGGAAGATTGGAGAAGAATTGACGCTTTTAAATTGTGGCATTGGCAAAGAATACCGAACAGTGTATGGACTGTCAAAAGAATGAATAAATCCACTTTAGAGGATGCACAGTTGGAATGCTCTTTAAAAGCAAGGATGAGACCATGTTTGACGTGCTTTGGACATATTATCAGGAAGAATCAGTCCCTGGAGAAGGACATCAGGCTTGGTAAAATAGAGGGTTGGCAAAAAAGAGGAAGACCCTCAATGAGATGGAATGACACTGTGGCTACAATAGTCCACTCAAGCACAGTGACATTTGTGAGGATGGCGCTGTACCAGGCAGTGTGTCATTCTGTTGTGCATAGAGATGCTATGAGTCGGAACCAACTCAATGGCACCTAACAACAACAACAAAATCTTTGCCTGCAAAGTGGGCTTCAGGTATGGTTTCAGTCCTAGGTTAACAGAGCATCTAAGGACTGTAGTTTCCGGGGTTCCTACACTATCTTTTAGATTGTTAAGCCCTGTCTCTTTATGTGAATTTGAATTCTATTCTCCTTTTTTCTCACCCTCTTTTTGGGACGCTGTGTTGTGTGCCCTGCCAGGGAAATCTAAAATTTACTTCTTGGTGTGTCTAAAATATTGACACCATCCACCCTTGGGAAATAATAAGCATTTTTGTTATCCTCGAAGACTCGTCGGCACTTGGCTTCGCTGGTTATCCTCAAGTGACAGAACAAATCAAGAGAACAAGAGTTGAAGCAAATTTGCCTGTTTACTTGGAGCAGAGAGAAAGATGTGATAGTCTGTTTCTGTGAAGGTTTTCAGCCTTGAAAACCCTGTGGGTGCAGTTCTACTCTGTTCTATAGGGTTGCTATGAATTGAAATAGGCTCAAAGGCAATGAGTATGTTTTTTCTGGTGTTCTGTAAATTAAAGTACTAAACTGTAAACAATGTTGTTAGTTGCTGTTGAGTTGTCATTGGATGCTACACCTGCAAAGAGGTGTTCAGTCCTTTGGTATGGAGAATGAGGAAGCTGTAGATACAAAAGACCAGTTATCTTTTCCTGAAGTAACACAGCTGGTTAGCCACAGCTGCTGATTCTGACTCAGGAGACCCCAATTGGTAGAGTAGAACTGTCCCAGGCAGTTTCTTGGATATAATCTGTACAGAAGCAGATTGCCAGCTCTTTCTTCCATGGAACCACTGGGCTAGCAGCTGTGCTGTTAACCACCATGCACCTGAGGCAACAGAGTAAGCTTCTAGGCCTCTAACCTCCCTTTTAGGCTAGCTCCCACCCTGTGTGAGTTCCAGAAATGCAGAAAAAGTGAAATAATATTTTTCCCTACTTAAAATTCTGTAAAGCCAGTATTTTCGAAACCTATTCCTGAAAGTTTTCTAATTAATTCACATTTGTTGTTGTTAGTTGCTAATAAATCAGCTGTGACTCATGGCCAGTTGATGCGTAATCCAACAAAAAGTTCCCTGGTCCTCTACCACCTTCTTGGTTGTTGATATCTTTAAGGCTATGGTATCATGCCATCTCACTGAGAGTCTCCCACGCCTGCCCTGGCCCTTCACTTTATCACACACCATTTTCTTCTCCAGTGATCAGTCCCTCCTGATGGTGCATCTGAAGTGACTAAGACAAACTCTGCTGGGACAGTATTCTATGCTCCATAGGGTTTTCATTGGCTCATTTTCAGATGTAGATCACCAGGCCTTTCTTTCTAGTCTGTCTGAGTCCAGAAGCTCCACTTCAACCTCTCCACCTGGGTGACCATTCTTGTATTGGAATACTGGGCGCATAGCTTCTAGCATCATAGCAACATGCAAACCACCATAGTACAACAAACTCATGGGGTAAAATTCAGTTATGCAGGTGTTTATCTTTTGATTTTAATAATTGTTTAAAAACACATTAGTTTGCTTTTCTACTGCAATAATAATAGTAGCTATAATTTAAGTGTCGGTTTTTGTTGTTAGAGGATCCTAATTGCTTCTGAGTCACCTTTTGGACATGGATTATGGATTATAATGAAAAAACCATTATAGTATAAAGTAAACAATTAAATGCTGACTTGGGGCTGGTATTTAGATCCCATGTAACCATGCCAACGTAGGCAGGCATCTTTGGATCTTAGTTGACACACCCATGAGTTGGAGATAATATTTCTTTTTTCTTCTTTAATGACTTTCTCAGTGTCAAAGTAGATAACCTATGTAAAAATGTCTTTTAAACTCTAAAGTATTGTGCTATTCCATGGAGGCATTAGGAGGCTTGACAGAAGGATACAGAGGTAAGTAGGGGTATATCCAGAGAACAACAGTTGACCAGTTTCCTGAAGTCATGGGGGGAGGGCAAGTTCTTGGGGGATTCGTCATGATACAGGGTTTGGCCCAAGGCTTTGCATAGACAGAAGCTCCGATTAACTGAACTCTGGTGATCTGACTCAAAATAGTGAAATTCAAAACCCACTGGACTACAAACTAGCCAGAAAATTCCTAAATTTTCATGATCTGAATACGCATGTTCCCATCCCAGCATATCACCTTCCTGGTGTCAGGCAAAATATAGGCAATGAAATTTGTTAAAGAAGATATCTACCATAATAGATATCTACAATATCTATTATAGCAATATATTTTGTAGATAAATAAATTTTCTTTTAAATAACTTTAAAAATGTTTCTTTTAAAATAACAATTAAAAGTTATTTGATTTAAGCCATGTTAAGATCCAAGAATTTCTCTCCACTACAACAACAACAGACAACTATCTAATGACTCTTCCCCCAGCACAATGTTAACTAAACCTCACCAACTTCTGTCTCTTTAAAGTTTCTTTTTGGATACTCCAGGCTAGCAATCCCTCTTTTTCAGTTCAACCTTTTTCTAGGCATGGCTAAATGCAATTTGTTCTTTTCTGCTTATTATTTCCAAATACATTTCAGAACTGTCTTCCTAGTGGCATAATGATTAAGCACTACAGCTGCTACCCAAAAGGTCAGCAGTTCGAATCCACCAGGTGCTCTTTGGAAAACGTATAGGGAAGTTTTACTCTGTCCTATTGAGTTATTTGTGAGTTGAATCAAACTCAGTAGCAATGGGTTTGGTTTTGTTTTTTTCCCCATAACTACATGGAAATCAGATTGATTGGAATTTTAGTTGCTTCCAAATTTTCTCAGTCACAGATTTAAAGATGGTTCTTAAATTAATTCTCAGAGATAGTTAATCACACCTATTCAGCGAAGAACTTGACTGTTAGTCAAAAGGTTGGGTGTTTGTAGCCATCCTGTGGTACTTCAGAAGACAGCCCTGCTGATGGGCTTCCAAAAAGGTCACAGATTTGAAACCTCAGTGAAGGCATTCTGCTCTACACACACAGGTCCCCATGAATTGTAAACAACTCCATAGCAACTAACAACAACATCACTTAAATTTTACAACTGTAGTTTACAAACGGCAATCTTATTTCCTTTTTTGCAATTTCTCGGAAGTCATTTTATTCTCATATCACAGAAAGAATCATTAATAGAATTATGGCTAATATGAATATTGATATAGCCCTGGTGGTGCAGTGGTTAAGAGCAAAGTCTGCCAACCAAGTTCAGCAGTTCAAATCCACCAGCCACTCCTTGAAAACCATACTGGGGAGTTTTACTCTGTCCTATAGGGTCACTATGTGTCAGAATTAGCTTGACAGTAATGGGTTTTTTGGGGGGTGGGGTACTATAAATACTGATGGTGCAGTGGGTTAAGTTCTACGTCTGCTAATGTTCAAATCCGCCAAGTGCTCCTTGGGAACTCTATGGGACAGTTATACTCTGACCTCTAGGGTTGCTATGAGTTGGACCTGACTCAACAGCAGTGGGTTTGGTTTTGGAGGGGTTATAAATATTGATAGTAGTATATAGTCGACTTCAGAATAAATGAAAGAAGTTTTTCTATCGAATTATTTATTTCCTCTAAAATGAACTCTTTCAAGCTATCTAAAAAGTATACTTTCCAGTGAGGTAGAATTTTGCTTAAATAAGGCTTTAATTTCTAAATTAATTTTGGATTTTCTCAGCATTATACAAAATTGAATGTTGTGTCAAAAGTAATGCATTGTCATGACATTTAATGTGTGTATTTTTACTAGTCTCGTGTCTTTCAGAGAATTTTCAATCTACAAAATGTCAAAGAATATTATTTTATCCAACTCTTCAATTTATCACTGGGGACTTACATTCTGTCCTGGAGTGAATTTTGTCCCCCACCCCAAATATATGTCAACTTAGTTGGGCCGTGATGCCCAGCAATGTGTGATCATCCTACATTTTATGATTGCAATTTTATGTTCAAGAGGCTTAGGATGGGGTTGTGATACCCTTACTAAGGTCCCATCCTTAGTCCAGCGTATAGGGAGTTTCCTTGGGGTATGGCCTGCATCTCAGCAGAGATAAAAGGAAAGAGAACCAAGCAGGGAGCCTGGGGACCTCATAGCACTAGAAAAGCAGCACCAGGAGCACAGTACATCCTTTGAATCTGCGGTTCCTGTGCCAGGATGCTCTTAGATCAAGGGAAGACTGATATCTAATAAGGACTTGCCTCTAGAGCCAACACAGAAAGAAAGCCTCCCCCCTGGAGCTGGTGTCCTGAGTTCAGACTTCTGGCCTACAGGACTGTGAGAGACTAGACTTTGTTAAATGTCACATCCGCTTGTGGTATTTTTGTTATAGCAGAACTAGATGACTAAGGCATTCTCCAAAAGATTTCAATATTTTGTTGAGGGCAAATCCGGGAGTGCTTCTTGCTCATTCATAGCTAGTTTCTCTTCTCCATCAGTGCTGCCAGCTTCTTAGTTTGTGCCTTTACAATGGATTGCTCAAGTTATTAAGATGCTCTGAACTTTGCTTTCATTCTCACTGCCCTGTCATTGGGGAGGTCGTAGAGCAGAGACACAACCTAAATTGGTGGGTACCTCTGGGAACTCAGAGAAGCTTCCTGGAGGTAACTTCTGAGACTTGAGTTTAAAGAATGGTTGATGAAGTCAGAAAAAGTGAGAGACTTTCCCTGTTCTTCAAGACAGGCTTCGGGTTCATCGTAAACACATTCTCTCAGCTCCTGACTTGCTTTTTACAACTGCAATGTCACTTTGTGTTTTTTAAAAAAAATTATTTTTGTGAAAATGTAAATAGCAGAGCATATGCACCATCAACAGCTTCTACATTACAGTTTAATGACATTTATTATGTTCTTCACATTGTGACCTCACTCATGTTTTCTCTCCCGGTGTTGTTTCACCACCATTGACCAAACTCATCACCCCATAAACTACTAGTATAGGATCTTGAGTTAGTGTTGTCCATTTGATTTGATATAGAAAATCCTCTGAAAGAGCACCATACTCAACACAAGCACCCTTCACTCATTCAGCTGAATGGTCGTTTAGTTGTCCCACTGTGTTTGAATGTTCTGCTTACTGACTTGCATTGTAGCTGGATTATAAATTCAGTCACTGTTGGAACTATGGTTTGCTCACTGTGGTAGCTGCATGGTAAATAGCAGCCAATAAATAGACACAGCTGATAGAATAAACAAATGAATGAACATGATCAGGAAATAAGACTGTGCAAATTACCATGTTAACCCAATTCCCCCTTCATCAAACTTCTCAGTTGAGGTCAGTGTCCCAATATTTGTATCCCAGAAATCTCTCATTCCCAGGAAAATCAGGATGGTTGGGCACCTGCAGCTCATCCTAGCTGGGTACTGAGCTGGCTCATCCCGCCTCATGAGGTCCACTTGTGTGCATCTCATCCTAAAAATGTGTTTAGTGACATCGTGCTGTATCTTGAAATTGGCCATGGTGGGAAAATGTATACCATGGAAATGCAAACACTTCGTATCAAGTCTTTTTGCTTAGGTTTGCTTATTAAACAATTATCAGCACACCACTGCTTCTTCTCTTTATTGCTACCAGCCACTATGAATCCACTGGCTTTGTTAGGTCCCCTGCCTGTTGAAGACTTACTGAAGGCACTAGTCATGTTCCTTCACCAACATCTCCCTGTGAACAGCTGTGCCTTGTCTCAATTCTGCAAGGAACTAATTTTTGCTAGGGGCTTGATGTGTAACTCATTCTGAAGGATTATGCCTCTTCCCAAATTATATCAATTCATATTACCAAGGGTTTTGTAGATTAACTGCTTCCTTCAGAGAAAGGGTAACCAGTGTGGTGGTTCTTTTTGTGCAAAAGGAACTCTTTCACATACACTGTACACCTATTTGCCAGAGTAAATCCAGGTTTTGAAGGTCATCAAGCTTAGGCAATTTTGGAGCTCTCTTTATGAAAAAGAATACAAAATTATAAATAAAAGAGTAAGTATTTATTTAGAATTAGGGGAAAAATCACTACAAATTTCTGAAGGCTTTGAGTTTCAGATTCGTTATTTCTAAGAACTCTTTTGGTAATTGACCGGAAATTCTTGGAGAAATACTTCCTGGTTATAAATGGAATCTCTTTTTACCTAACGTTCTACAGCTCCCAGCAATTCCTAACAATCAAAGGAACTGTGCAAATGAGGAACCCTGAAGCTAAAATTTAATTAGCTTCATGATAAAGTCTCCACTGGCACTGTCTGCCGGTATGTTCTCTAGAAGTTTCTGAAGCTACACCTTCTTTTGATAAGAAATAATAAAAGGTGGTTAAGATGTGATAGCAGGAGGTAGAATATGAAGAATAGGCCTGTATATGAATTGCTACCTTTATGTGAAATCTTGGCAAGCTATTTAGCACCTCTGAGCCTTCATTTATTTGCATACAAAAATAAAATATTTTGATCTTGCCATTTTCAAACAGTGCTCCAAGGACACTTACTGGGGTTGAGATCAGGATGAGTGATTGCATGATATTCTTAAGAGAAGGTGTGTAAGTTCTTGTCTATTTTCTGTAATGGCAGTTGTCTATGTTTTGCATCTGGAAGTTCTAAGTATGACTTTGTCTGAATAAAAGAATCTCAAGTTTGTGTGCATGTGTGTGTGTGTATGTTTTTCTCTAATAAAAATTTAACACCTGTGAAGGATTGAATTGTGTAGCCATGTGGCTGGGCCGTGAATCCCTGATTAGGGTGGGACTGTGAATCCCTTCACACAATTACCTCCGTGCTCCACTGTGAAGGGAGTTTCCCTGGAGTGTGGCTTGTCCTATCCTTAATCCTTTCATTCTGCAAGAGATAAAAGGAAAGAGAAGCAAGCAGAGAATTGGGAACCTCACACCATCAACAAAGCAGCACCGGGAGAAAAGCGTGTCTTTCAGACCTGAGGTTCCTGCGCCAAGATGCTCCCTGGACAAAAACTGATGCAATACTAGACTTTTCTCCAGAGCTAACAACGGGGAAAACCTTTCCCTGGAGTGGACATCCTGAATATGGACTTGTAGCCTACTGGACTGTGTAAGAATAAATCTTCCTTTGTTAAAGCCATCTACTCTGTGGTATTTCTGTTAGGGCAGCCCTAGCTGACTAAAATAGACCCACTGAAATTGAAAATTTCATAAATATAATAACTTTTCCAATGCTAATACTCTGAACTTCAGAATTCTTTTAAATAGGATAAAAACCATTTTAGGTAACTTGTTGCATTCCAGTTATCACTTGGAAAGATGTTCTTTTAAGTGATGAATACTTGCTGCCTTTATTTGCCTGAAAAATAATCAAGTGTCTTGTTGCTTCAACCATTCTTCGGATGTAAAATTCTCAGCACAGTCAACTACTGTCTAATTGCCTTCAGGATGATGAGTCTCAATATAGCAGGGTTCTGATGTCAGTTTGTGAGGATATTAGGGTGTCTGTCATGCTGACATGTGTTTACATTCTGCCAAGGAATTCCAAAAGCGAATTCATACAATCCAAGCTGCTAAAACCCCCCAACTCTAAAAGTAAGCATATCTACCAGGTAATTAAAAATACAAATTTGTGTTATTGCAAAATTGATAGCTTTTTTCCTAAAATGGTTGACCAATAACTCATTTTCCTGTTTTACTTACCTGCTTCTAACTTTTCTCATGTGTCTTGTGAATTGACAGAATTTACTCCAAGGTAAACCCCAAGATTATATGGGTTTATCTTAACAGTTCAACGTGCTTTTTCATATAAGCACTGTAAGGAATAGTTTCTTCTGACAGGTTTCCAAATGGACTATCTGGGAACAGTCATAACTGGCACCAACCAAGCAATTAATTTTGTGGGACATGATCTAAAAAGAGTCCTGATGACACAATGGTTAAGCGCTTAGCAGCTAACTGAATGATCAGTAGTTTAAACTCAGCAACAGCTCCTTGGGAGAAGAGATCTAGCCATCCGCTTCTGTAAAGACTGCAGCCTAGAAAACCCTATGGGATAGTCCTTCTCTGTTCTCTGTAGGGTTACTATGTGTCAGACTTGACTCTATGGCACAATGACAACATAGTCTGAAGTCAGTTCAGTCTCCCGATTTGTTTTTTGGTCACTAAAGAACAAACTGGAATCAACAAAGTGGTGCTACATCTATTTGTTTGTTTTAATGGTTTCTGATTCCTTATGGAGAATTTTGTCAGTGTTGCTAAATATTTCTGATACACACTGCATTTGAAAAGTTGACGAGAATAAAAGGTATTCCTTCCATCTGTGTCTCCAGGTATAAGAACTCAGTCTGGCTTATATCACCATTCCTGGAGTAGAGAAGGTATCTATCAACTACTTTTGGAATGACCACATGCAGCAAGTGAATGAGAACATGAAAAGTATACTGATGTCACTATAGTGTAAGATATTCCTTATTGTCTAGCTTATCTTTTTCTAAAAATGATTGAGCTCTAGTTTCTGTATTAACACAGACATAAAAAAGTTATATTTGGATAATAGAGTAATATAACAAAACCCTTATTTTAAAAAATGTGTATTTTTCAAGGTCTCCAAATCTTAACTGTGAAAAGTATCTTTTATGCACCAAATACTCTGGGGTAACAAATCCTAAGATTATATAACATGACAAGTTAATACAGCTGGTGCATGGAGAACAAGGATTCAAATATTACACTGATATTGACGTAAGCTTTAATTTTTTTTAAAAAAACGATTATTACCATGTTTGGCCTGTGGGAAAAAACTCCATAGCTTTTCGAGCAATCTCACCATATTGTGGAGGTTGATGGACACTCAAAGACAGGATGTGTCCAAAGACTGAGGATGGCCTAGACCCTACATCATGAAACTGATTGTCATTGACCAAGGCCAAGTGCGTGGTATAGGTTGGTAGATCTTTGGTGTCTCACATCACTGTGCTGAGAAAACATAGGCATGACAACACTCCCATGTGTAACTGAAAATGTTACTTAAGTAGCCAATTTTATATTTTGTTTTGGGGTGAGAGAGTAGCAGAATACCGTGAAAATAGCCTAATTGATTGAATGCTGGACTAAGTTCTTTGAATTTGGTCGAATCGTTCCTAGAGAACATAAGCTCCTTTGTTGAGCTTAAAGAGATGTTACATGACTTCACAGCATAATCTCCCATGAAGCCTGAACCCAAGGTTGGGACAAATTATCAAAGATTTTTCGGCAATCTGTAATTAAAGTCCTACATGGTAGCTCTTATGGATTGAATTTTCCTTCCCCAAAATACATGTTGGAATTCTAACTCCTATATCTATAATTGTAAGTTAAGGTAATGTAATCACCTTCCATAATGCAATACAGTGTAATGTAATCAACCAGTTGAGGTCAAACCTGCATACAGTGGATCTGAAACCTAATTGTTTCTTATATATACAGAGAATTATAAACACAGAGACATTCCTACACACATGTGAAGACAGAGTTCATGTGAAGATCACAAGGGAATCTATGAAGCAGTGTCTGAATTAACAAGGAAGCAATTGACATGACTGAGACTTTTAGGCTCTGTAACTATGAGAAAATAAATTTCTCTTCTTTAAAGTCACCAACATGTAGTATTTCTGTCCTGATAGCACTAGGAAACTAAGACCATGGCCTAACGAATAGCAGTTTTCTTACTTAATAGGGTTGCGATGAGTTGTCATTGACTCGACGGCACTGGGTTTGGTTTTTGACCTTTAACAGGAAGTAGGTAGGTAATCCAAGACAGAGTCAGCAACTTCCTGTCATTTCATACCCCAGTCCCCTGCTTTATAACTTGGTTATTCTTATCACGTGTCTCCCAGAATCAGAGTTTGCCCCATTATTGCAAAATGACTGCTCCCCTTTCAGTCTCCTATCTGCATTTCAAGTGGGAAGAAAAAGAAAAAAGTGGCTAGTGGGAAGTCTAAATCCCTTATGATGAAATCAAACACTTCTAGAATCAGGAAGCAGTCTTGTACCTTTCTCATTGGCCAGAATTGCACATCTCCCCTGGGTGCAAGTGGGACTAGTAAATCTCACTTTCTACTTGGGCACAATGCCAGTTGCTGTAGATTGGAATGAAGTGGACAGGGAACACTGGGTAGGCAGCCCTTACAGTGGCCACAGTCTGTCTATACTTTAGGATTAAGCATCTTGAAGGCTGAAGCCCTACAAGCATTCCAGTCAACTCAGTTTATAAGCAGTGAGAATGAATAATATGCAAAGTCCTCGTCTAGGTAGCAGGGGAATTCTAAACAGTCAAGACAGGGCTGGCTTTATGAAGCTTAAAATCTAGCAGTAGGGGCTTAAAAGTCAACACCTTTAACAAGACAAGGCAGTGTATGACAAAGGTACTCATGTATTAAAAATTTCAGATGATCTATATCCTTTAAACCTGTTGCCCTTGCAACAGTTCCAACTCACAGGGACCCTACAGAACAGAGTAAAACTCCCCATAGGATTTCCGAGGGGCAGCTGGTGGTTTTGAACTGCTATCCTTCTGCTTAGTAGCCAAATGCTTAACCACTGAGCCACCAGGGCCCGTTACCACTTATCGGTGGAAAGGATTAGGAAAATTGACTTTCTCAAGTCTTCCATTCCCTTGCAGACTCTTTACTCGCCAGGTTATTAGATCAGCTCTCAGAGGCTCAGAAATATTGGACAAAGGTTTCTGATTGCTTTCTATTTCTCCTTTATGTGTTTTTACTCTGGCAGTGTAATGGTTAAGGGCTACATCGGCTAACCAAAAGGTCGCAGTTCAAATCCACCAGGTACTCCCCGGAAGCTTAGAGGGCAGTTCTGCTCTGACCTATAGGGTCACTATGAGTCAGAATTGACTCAACGGCAGTGGGTTTTTTGGGGGTGGTGGTTGGTAAAACCTCTGACATACATTTCAGGAGAGTGTTATGAGAGAAAATTATAGGATAATCTTATAGCAGAAGGACAGATATGAGGAAAAATACAATGGAAATTTTAATAAGATAGAAGACAAAAAGAAGCAATATACTTCCAGCTTTGTTCTGAAATTAGGAGCCAGCTTGGAAAGGATGATTGTAATGTTAATAGCCACAGAGAGAACTCTTTTGGGATTGACAAGTGTGAATCTTTTTACATATGTTTTGTATGGGGGAAAGCAATGCTGAAGCAACACACTGTTAATTTTTCTTCCTCTGAATACTACTTCAATTTATAATTTAATATAGTATTATCTTGATATTCATTACTGGAGTCAATACATTCTATTGAACAAAGGGACTCAGTCTTTAATTTCTTCTGTACTTAAAATTATAGTCATATAAACACAGAGGTTTCTTTTGAAAACAAACAACAAACCCGTTGCTGTTGAGTCAATTCTGACTTATAGTGAACTTATAGGCAGAGTGGAACTGCCCCGTAGAGTTTCCAAGGAGCACCTGAAGGATTTGAACTGACAACCTTTCGGTTTGCAGCTGTAACATTTAAACACTACGCCACCAGGGTTTCCTCTTTTGAAAACAGACGGCTGAATATTAGAGGTCTAACAATTGAGTTCAAGAACTCTTCCTAGAAAAAGTGCTCAATACCTCGTTGCTGACTATCACTATGGTCACCTTCAAGTAGTCCCCTTGGGAAGCTGTGCATGGATGCCAGTGCCTAGTCCATGCTTCAAAGCACTTTTTCTAGGATGAGTTTTTGTGTCCGATGACAGCTCTGATAGACATTCCAGAAAAAATGTTCCAAAATTGCTTTGAAGCGTGGACTAGGTGTTGGCATCAAAGCACAACTTCCCAAGCTGAGTACTTCGAAGGTGACCATGGTGATGTTCAGCAGTGAGGTGTGTAGCACTTTTTCAAGGATGTGTTCCTGAACTTAATTGTCTGGCGTGTACACAAGATAAATAAAGCTGTATCACCTGTTTCCAAGCCTGTCCTGAACCTTCTTTCTGAGTTCCTGTTTTATAAGGACAAGTGTGTTATTGCTTTAATGTGCAAGCTCTACAGCTAGTTTGTTAAGAAATAATAATTGAAGACATCGTACTGATACCATGCCTTTCCTTGCTCATTACAGTGCCTGTTGCTGATGGTGTAAAAGCCTTTCTTTTACCTCTTTGTAGAAAATGAATTGTACCAAAAGAGAAAGTAAAAATCTTGAGAGGATAAAAGAGTTCTGAGGTTACATTATTAGTGACAAGTCTGGAAATAGTCCTCTGGTTTCCTAATCAATGTTTAAAACTGTTCAGCTTTCTAATGAGATAAAGATAAATTTGGGTCAAGACCACGGTGTTTTTTAATGAACAAATAACATTTGGTTGAATAGTCAAGAGGCGATTCTTAATTGCACCTACTACAGAATAGGATAAATCTGTGTGTTCCAAAAAGGCTTTTTTCCTCCACACATCATAAATTTTAGAAATCAACATTTTAAGGTAAATGATTTCACAACATAATACTCAACAGTTTGTAAAGGAGATTCAGAAAGTATGTTAGGGTGAAGATGGAAGTATCAAGGGGAAGATATGGTATAATATTTAATATTTCTGAGTTGACTAATTATATAACTTCACTCTTTGCAAGAATGTAGTATCTATCAAATCCTGTAATGATCAGTTTTGCATGGGGCTGCTGGGAAGGAGTCTTAAACAGTCTTTAAGTCCATGTTCTCTCCTTTGACTTGCTTCATTCTTTATCACAAATGATATTTATTATCATCACAATAAACATAGTTCCTTTTATACAGATTTTATTAAAATAATTTGACCACCAAATAAACCCTTGAAAAGTCCTTGTTACGGGAAAAACTATTTTAGGAAACTGTCACTTAATTTTATTTTGGCCTACACTACTTGATATTAAAAGAATTCTACCTTCCTGCTCTCAGATTTTTCTAGTATACTATTTCTTTTCCTGAAGAAGCATTACATAGAATCAACTATTATTTTTCTCCTGTGCTCCAACTATAGAGTATTATATTAGTTTCCCACTGCTATGGTGACAATATATACAGACGAACTTCACCAGTTGGAAAACACAAGTATCAAATCAACTATATCTACGGAAAGAGAAAATGAAAAATCGCAATGTTATCAGCCAGAACACATCTGAGGCTTGCTGTGGAACAGTCAATTGCTCATATGTTAAGTCAGGTTGAAGCTGAAGAAAATTAGAACAATATATGACCCTGAGCATATCCTACTTGAATTTGGAGACCATCTCAAGAACAGATTTGACACACTGAATATTAGTAGCTAAAGATCAGATGAGTTGAGGGAAGATATCAAAGACACCATATACAAAGAAAGTCAAAGGTCATTAAAAAGACAGGAAAGAAAGAAAAGACCAAATTGAATGCCAGAAGAGACTCTGAAACTTGCTCTTGAACATGAACTGACTAAAGAAAATGGAAGAACTGATGAAGTGAAAGAGCTAAGATGAAGATTTCTAATATGTCGTGGATTGAATTGTGTCCTCAATAAATACGTGTAGCCATTTGGTTAGGCCATGATTCCCAGTATTGTGTGATGTTCCCGCATTTTGTAAATCCTGTCTCTATGATGTTAATGAGGAAGGGCTGGCTGCGGTTGTGTTGCTGAGGCCGGGCTCAGTGTGTAAGACTGTAGTGTGCCTTGAGGCAATTTCTTGGGATATAAAGGAAAATTAAGCTAGCAGGAGATTTGGAGACCTCATACCATCAAGAAACAGTGCCAGGAGCACAGTGCATCCTTTGGAAAGGACTCAGGTTTCCCGTGCCTCAGAAGCTCCAGTCCAGGAGAAGCTTGTTGACAAAGACCTTCCTCTGGAGACAACAGAGAAAGACTTCCTCTGGAGCTGATGCTCTGAATTTGGACTTGTAGCCTACTGGACAGTGACAAAATAAGATTTCTCTTTTTACAGCCACCCACTTGTGGTATTATTTCTGTTATAGCAGCACTAAATGACTAAGACAAAAAGGCAGCTGGAAAAAAACAAGTATTATAATGAAATGTGCAAAGACTTAGAAACAACCAAAAGGGAAGAACACTTGGCATTTCAGAAGCTGAAAGAAGTGAAGAAAAATTCAAGCCTCAAGTTCCAATTTCAAGGCATGTTATGGGCAAGATATTAAATGATGCAGGAAGCATCAACAGAAGGTGTAGGTAATATACAGAGCCAGTGTACCAAAGAGAAACGGTCAACATTGAACCATGTCATGAGGTAGCACATGATGAAAAACTGACACAGTCAAAAGAAGAAGTCTAAGGTTCACTGCAAGCTTTGGGTAAAAACAAGTCTCCAATTGACAAAATACCAACTGAGATATTTCAGCAAGTGGAAGAGGCACTGGAGGTGCCCACTTATCTATCCCAAGAAATTTAGAAGACAGTTACCTGGCCAACCATCTGGAAGAGAGCAGTATTTATTCCTATCCCAAAAGTGATTCAACAGAAAGCAGAAATTATTAAATAATGTCATTAATACCACATGCAAGTACAGTTTTGCTAAAGATCATTCAAAGGTGGTTGCCACAGTGTGCCAACAAAGAAACTCGAGAAATTCAAGCTGGATTCAGAAGGGGATGTGGAACCAAGGAGCCACTGCTGACATCAGACGGATCTTGGTTGAAAGAAGAGGCTATCAGAAAGATGTTTACCTGTGTTTCATTGACTATGCAAAAACGTTTGACTGCATAGATCGTGAGAAATTATGGATAACACTGAGAAGAAGAATGGGAGTTCCAGAAGACTTAATTGTGTTCAAGAGGCAGTTGCTCACACAGAGCAGTGGGATACTTTATGGTTTAACATCAGGAAAAGTGTGCATCAGGGCTGTAGTTTTTCACCACATGTATTCAGTCTATATACTGAGCAACTAATTCAACAAACTATGCTGTATGAAGAAGAATGTGGCATCAGGATTAGCAGAAGACTTTGAAGAGATGGGAACATTTTGTTCGGTCTTACTTGCTATGACCCTCTCAGTCACCTGAGTGGGACTATGCAGATAGGGTAATTATGTCCCACCAAGGGAATCTGATTAGTTTGCTATCCCTCTGGGCTTGAGATGAGCCATACAAAAGTGAGAGAGGGAGTGGATCCTACCACCAACAATGAATAACAGCCAGGAGCAAAGACTGTGTCCTTTGAACAAGGATCCTTGTGCTGAGAATTTCCAGAAAGCAGGAGATGAAGAGAGAGCAAGCTGAAACCCTGAAGACAAGCAGTGACAGAAGAGACTTGCAGGAAATCATGCAGTGGGCTTGCTAGTCTGCAGAGCAAGAAAGCTAAAGATCTGATGTGGCTTTGGGAAACTTATTGGCGATGGCTAAGGGGTTTCATAATGTTTGCTTGAGTAGGGTAGAGGTCTTGGGCCAGAGAGCGGTGTGACTGCAAGCACAACTGAGAAGACGCTGTCCTGAAGGAAAAACTGTACTCTGAATTTTCCTAAGCCTGAATTGTAACCTGTGAGTTCCCATAACTGTGAGTATTGTCTGTGAGTTCTGTGTAGCCATGGCAATGAATTATCAATCCCAGCAGAGAAATTCAGAGTGTCATTGGAGGGATGGTAACTGTCACAATTTGTAAAGATCATAGAGAGAAGAGGCATGTCTGACGTCTGTATCCTAAGAATCAGCCTTAGGTTGCTGATTTTGATTCTTGTTCTCCTTTGTGACATTAGAGGAAGTCAGACACAGCCCTGATGCCATTTTCACCAAGACTCTTTAACAATCTGTGATATGCAGATTGTGAAGAGGACTTTAAACACTTTTTGATGACCAACGAAGACTGTAGCCTTCGCTATGGATTACACCTCAACAACAAGAAAACAAAAATCTTCACAACTGTGCCAATAAGCAACATCATGACAAATGAAGAAAAGGCTGAAGTTGTCAAGGATTTCATTTTACCTGGATCCACAATTAATATCCATGGAAACAGTAGTCAGAAAATCAATGTCATATTACAGTGCACAAATCTGCTACAAAAGACTTCTTTAAAGGGTTCAAAAGCAAAGATGTCACTTTGAGGACTAAAGTGCACCTGACCCAAGCTGTGATATTCTCAGTCACCTCATATGCATGCAAATGTCACATAGTGAATAAGGAAGACTGAAGAAGAATTGGTGTCTCTGTATTATCATCTTGGTGAAGAATGTTTCATATACTGTGGTCCACCAGAACAAACAAATCTGTCTCAAAAGAAGTATAGTCAGAGTGCTTCTTGGAAGCCAGGATGACGAGACTCCATCTCACATACTTTGAACATGTTATCCGGATAAACCACCCACGTAAGAAGGATGTTGTTCTTGGTAAAGTAGAGGGTAGTGAAAAAGAGAGACTTTCAACATGGCAGACTGACACAGTGGTTGCAATAATGGGCTGAAACATAAAAGTCGTGAGGACAGTGCAGGACCGGGCAGTTTTGTTCTGTTGCACGTAGGTTTGCTGTGAGTGTGATAGAATCCCGCGGCATTGAACGATGGCAACATATTGTTACTATAACAAAGTACCACAGATTTAGCAATTCAAACAGCAAAAATGGTATCTTGTGTAATTTTATTATTATAAATAACAAAACTATTATAGTGCATAAGGCTCGAAATTCAACACAGCTCTTGTTAGGTGTCATCGAGTCAGTTCCGACTCACAACTCTGTGAACAGCAGAACCAAACACTGCCTGGTCTTGCTCCATGTCCTCAATCATTTTTATGCTTAAGCCCGTTGTTGTGGCCACTGTGTCCATCCATCTCATCAAGGGTCTTCCTCGTTTTCATTGACCCTTTATTCTACCAAGCATGCTGTCCTTCTCCAGGGACTGATCCTTCCTGACAACATGTCCAAAGTATGTAAGACGCAGCTCTATAGTGGGCTAAAATCTTGGTGTCAGTAGGGTTTTATTCCGTTTTTGGAGGCTCTAGGGACAATCGCCTCCTGTTCACACTTCTTGGCTCTGGCCCCGTTCCTCCACCTTCAAAGCCAATAGCACTGAATCTCTATGAGCATTTTTCAATAGTCATCTCTCTCTCTGACTCTTTCGCCTCGTTCTTTCATATTTAAGGACATGTGATTATACTGGCTTTACCTGAGTAGTGCAGGACAATCTCCTTGTCTCAATGTCTTTAATTTAATTATATCTCTGATGACATTTTACTGTCTAAGGCAACATATTCACAGATTCTGGAGATTAGGACATGGACTTTTGGGAGTGTGTGAGGTCTATAACTCTGCCTACGACAGGGACGTTACCAGCAATGCCTCTCAGTGGCTTACTACTGCAACACTTACCAATGTCAATTCCCACCTCTGGTGTTTCTTACTGTTGATAGTTCCATGCTGAGCTGAAGCTACTTTGCCAAACTGCAGAAATATCTTCTTCACCCCCGCATTGGTCTGAACCACATTTGAACCTGAAGATTCCAAAGGCATTGCCTGTGTTCTCACACTGCCATAGAGCTTTCATTTGAAAGCATCCTTTTTATTTCTTGTTCTCAGTTCTTTTTCTTATTAAGGTTCAGATATATATCTCAGAGGATGCATCTTTACAGTGTCGATCACACTGAGGTTCTAATGTTAGCCCAAGGGACACACAGGTCATCTTTGACTTTGGCTTTTTTATTGTAAGAGTTTGTACCTGTGATATCACAGGGACAAAGCCGAGAGCTAGTTTAAGGAGGAGTTGGGGAAATTATGTAGCAGATTTAGAACATTTCCTAAAGTACATTTTATGCCACTATGACTGCAAAATGTTTGGCACAATACAAGTGGGTTGTGTGTAGAAGACTGTGTTTCATGAACAAATAAATTCTGGGGATTTTGTATCTTGTATCCCCCTGTTGGGGTTTCACAGCCCAGGGCAGCACATCAGAGGGTAGGGAAGTGACTTCGACGGTGGGGAGGAGGACAGTCTTGAGCTGTGTGAACCTGGGCAAGTTCTCTAACCTCCCTCAGTCTCAGTGTGAAACAGCAGGGTGGAAAAATACCTACATCACAGAAGTGTTTGGGGGAGTCAATACTTAACATTTGTAAAGTTTTCGAATGGTAATTATTGCACAAGAATTTATAAAATAACACAAACACAACATCGAAACACATACCATTGGGTTGACTCTGCCCCATGGCAACACCATGTGCTTCAGAATAGACCTGCACTGGTTAGGTCCTTAGGTCTCCACTAGGATTTGCAATGGCAGATTTCTTACAAGAAAATGACCAGATTTTCTCCCAAAGAGCCTCTGGGTGAACCTGGACTTTGACCCTCTTGGTTAGCAGGACAGTGTACTAACCGTTTGTACTACCCAAAGATTCCAACGTAAAACTCGAGGTCTGGAAAAGAACTGTAAGCAAATATATTTAGTGTTGTTTTGTGCCCATGGTACTCCTTCTATCCCAAGTAACATCTATTACAATCCACAGAAGTACTTTTCTACAAAGTTCTGTGGAAAATAACTGATAGAATAACAGTTAATTTTGTGTCTTATTTAATCATTGTCAATGTACTTTCCCAATGATATTTTGGACGTGGATGTTAAGGGTACAATTAAATTAGAATGTAATGCATGAGGCAGGAGGCTTCTCTCTAACCAACCAGAACAGGGCACATGTTGCTGCTGCGTTAGGTGCCAGCAAGTTGGTCCCGACCCTTTGCAACTCTCTAGGATAGAGCAGTACCGTCCCACAGGGTTTCCAAGGAGCAGCTGGTGGATTCCAACTGCTGACCTGTTCGTTAGCAGCTGAGCTCTTAACCAATGAGCCACCAGGGCTGTGCAGGGCATATAATTGTCAATGATTAATTATTAAATTGTTTTTCTAAAAAAGAAAAAGATATTCCTTTCAAGATCTTTCATTAAAAATCTTAAGTTAATGCATTCTAACCACTTGCCTTATGACTCATTCTTTTAAAAACTTTAATTAGAGATTATTTTCAATAGCAAAACCTTTATGACTCATTTAATAGACTTAAGCATTCATAACAAAAAAAAATGTGATTTCTTCATTTGGCCTCAGGTTCTTCTTAGTTTTCCTGATTTTTCTTTAAGAAGCCTATGAGAACTGAAAAGGCACCTAGCTGCACCTATGAATCACAAAGAGAAAATTTTATGAACGAAATAGGTGAACTATTACTACCAGTGAACAAGATACCCCAGGCAGCTCTGTGTGACTTTCACTTTATTTCTATAACTCTATTCTACTTTGCTTTCATTTAGGCTAAGTCTATGTACTATAAGATGTCAATATTACTGTCTTTTAAAGTATTATAGTTGGCAAAGTTCTGAATAACAAGGCTTTTAATGTATTTAACTTTTCATCTTTCTAATTTCATTCAATGTCTTTTTGTTTGGTCCTCAGGAAAAAATGGAGTACAGTTGATCATGACCATCTGCTTAAAATTCTTTTACAAATTTCAAGACTAGTGAAAAATTCATCAAAATGTCTTCTTTGAATAAATAACCTCAAGTCCTTTATTTATTCCACTGAATTCGATATTTAGTGTACAACTATGCTACTCTAACACAAACCTGTAAACAATTCCTTTTCTAAATGCGTAGCTTTGAGGCTGCTTATGTACCATGAGGTATTTGTTATGTCCCATGAGGTATTTGGTTCTTGTATTTGGGGGGTTTAGGGTGATAGTTTCTTGGGACATTCCCGTGAAGTGGCCTAACCCCATTTTTGGTGCCTCTGTTCTACCTTCTAGTTCATTGCATAGCTCCTGGCTTCTTAAAAGCTTATAAGCAGCCACCCAGTGTATATCAATTTGTCTTTATTCATCTGCAGCAACGGAGGAAGAGGAGGGTTAAGAACAGGAGAAGGATACGGAATGTGTGGCTGTCTTAATTCTATAGTGCTACTGTAACAGAAATATCACAAGTGGATGGCTTTAACAAAGGGAAATTTATTCTCTCACAGTTTAGGAGGCTGGAAGTTCAAATTCATGGTGTCAGCTCTAAGAGAAGGTTTTCTTTCTTTTTGGTTCTGGAGCAATGTCCTTGTCATTAATTTTCCCCTGATCTAGGAGCTTCCCTGTGCAGGGACCCTGAGTGCAAAGGACACGCACTGTGGTTGACTTTACTTTCTTCGTAGTATGAGGTCCTCCTGTCTCTCTGCTTGTTTCTGTCTTTTGTATTTCAAGAGATGACTTAAAACACAGTTTAATCTTCTACACTGAGTTCTGCCTCATGAATACAACTGTCTGTAATCCTGCCTCATTTTCATCATAGGGGTAGGATTTACAATACATAGGAAAATCACATCAGACGGCACAGTGGTGGACAATCATATAATATGGAAATTGTAGCCTAGTCAAGTTGACACATGTTTTTGGGTTGATGGGATGCAATCCATAACAGTGGTTAACAGCCTCCGTGAGCAACTGCTTCTTTTGCTATAAGACCAGAAGAACTAGATGGCACCTAGCTATGATTACTGAACATTTGATCAAAGAATTTACAGATGAATCCTAATCAAAGGGGGAATTTTCAGAACAGAATTTCCAGTTCTCATGGAATCCAGATATTCTGGAGCCACTGAATCTGGAAGAACTCCCCAAACTGTTGTTGTTGGGAAATCTCTAAACTTTAAACCAAAATTACCCCCTGAAGTCTTCTTTAAACCAAACAATAGTTTAATCAATATAGAATGTCTACCTTCAACAGTGTGGTCTTGTAAGATCTATTATATGAGAGCAAAGAAAACCTGGTGGTGTAGTGGATAAGTGCTGCATCTGGTAAACAAAAAGGCAGCAGTTCAAATCCATCAGGTGCTCCTTGTAAACTCTATGAAGCAGTTCTACTCTATCCTATGAGGTCCCACAATTAAGTCCTTGAACTTAATTGTTTCAAGTACTACGTACCTCATTGCTAAATATCACCATAGTCACCTTCAATGTATTCCCCTTGGGAAGCTATGCACTCACTTCAGTGCATAGTCCACCCTTCAAAGCAGTTTTGGAACTCTTTCTGGCATGGCCATTGTGCACAGTGGCATGGTGACAGGTTGGCCAACTCAACAGTGTGGTTGTCACTGGGGGAGTTTTTGGCCACTAAACAATTAACTGTATTGGAACACCCTCCTTACTCACCTGATCAGGCCCCCAATGACTTTTTTCTTTATCCCAAGATAAAGGAAATACTGAAAGGAAGGCATCTTGATGACATTCAGGACATCAATGGTGTTATGATGACAGCTCTGATGGCCATTCCAGAAAAGAGATCCAAAATTGCCTTGAAGGTGGATTAGTCTCTGGCATTAGTGTATAGCTTCCCAAGGGGAGTACCTGGAAGGTGGCTATAATACTATTCACCAATGAAGTGTGTAGCACTTTTTCTAGGACAAGTTTGTGAATTTAGTTGTCAGACCTCTAATTGTTTTCCTATAGGGTTGCTGTCATTTGGAACTTGACGGAAGTGGGTTTGGTTCTGGTTTTTATATGGGATCAAAATTACAGTAGTAATGTAAAAGATTAGGTAAGAACCTTAGAGAGCTGTGAGTTTATGTTAATGGAGGAGGTGCAACTCAGGAAAGGAGGATAAGAATGGTTGTACATCTTGAAGAATATAATGTATCTTAGGCTGGGTTTTCCAGGGAAGCAAAACCAGTAACACATGTATGTACAAGGAATGATTTATATAAGGGAAGCAGCTCACATAGTTGTAGAAGCCAAATGTCCCAAGTCCTGGCATAAGCCTCATATGGCCACTGGAGCTGGTGAACCCAAGATCAGCAGGTCAGAGACCACAGTCACAGATCAGCTGTATAGGTTGGAAAATCCCAGGCTAGCAGGGAGACTGTGAGGTCTCTGCTCACTGACAGAGCTGCAGGGGCTGGTGAACCCAGGATCAGCAGGTCAGGGAACAGGACTGTCACTCACTGGCTGTAAGGGTTATCCAACAGCTGCTAGTTCAGGTCCAGGAACCAGATGCAAAAAAAAAGAAGAGAGCAGGAGCTGCTGGCCATGTGAGCAGACAGGAAGTAAGTGGTGGAAGGCAGAGAGATGAGAGATGAAGGGCAGGAAGCCACCACAGACCCCGCCCCTGCCACTTGATACAGCTGCCAAACATGGAGAATTGTTGTCCAGCCAAGTTGACCCAGTCTTAGCTACCACACAATGCCACTGAATTATACATGTCAAAACTGTTGATTGTTGCATGTTTGCTGTGCATATTCTTATGAACAACAAAAATCAAATAAATTATACATAAAGATACCTTTTTATAAGTACAGAATAGTATTCTAAGGATGGATTGCAATGCAGATAAATTCATCTCACATAAGGGAAATTATACCAAGTATTATCAGGGTGATACAAAGTACTGTCGGATTAAAGGGGTGAGGAATCCTTGAAGGCTTAGTAAATAAACTGGATATTGAAGAACACATACAACTTTTGGAAAAAATAAATATCTGTCAGTCTAGTGAATGGTAAACAGATAGATAGGCTGGCATTCCAGGAATATGCTACTGAAGAATGAAACGCTGCCAACCCAGAGGCCCAGTGGTGAAGAAGTCCACAGGCTTAAAGGAAGACTTTGGGTAGCTGAATGTTTTCAACATACATTCAGAATAGTCGTTTTGGAAAACTAGAACTAATGTGGAGAAAGATTCAAAGGGCTGAGAAATATAGACAGAAAGACCGGATCGGGGATGATTAATTCTGTAAAGGAATAAGGAGGGTGAGGGCCTGAACTGGAATACAAGAAAAATAAAGGAGGGATGAACAC
The DNA here is from genome assembly GCA_028571685.1 of Heterohyrax brucei. Classification (NCBI taxonomy): domain Eukaryota; kingdom Metazoa; phylum Chordata; class Mammalia; order Hyracoidea; family Procaviidae; genus Heterohyrax; species Heterohyrax brucei. The sequence continues at coordinate 25,147,025 of CM053147.1, forward strand.
ACAAGACCCTTTAGAGATGACAGCAACAGGAGTTTGGGGGGCAAGAGACGGGCAGAGGAGATCGAAAGGGAAGCAGCCTAAATGAGGTAAAAGAACAAGGAAATAATTTAGTCTCAACTATAAATAGCTTATAAAATCAATATTCTGTGTAATACTGCCATGGTGGACATTACACTGTGCATATGTCAAAACTCACAGGATCTTATGCAACAATGAGACCATGCTAACGTACACTGTGGACTTCACTGAATGAGAACGTATTGCCACTGGGTCAACAATTTTCAAAACTATGGAGTAGGATCGCAAGGTGGTAGTAACAGGGGAAACAGTGTAGTGGAGAGGAGGGCTATATGAAACACTACTTTCTGTACAATTTGCCTCTAAACCTAAAGTGGCTCTTTAGGAAACGCTGGTGGCATAGTGGTTAAGTGCTACATTTGCTAACCAAAAAGGTCGGCAGTTTGAACCTGCCAGATAGTCCTTGGGAACTCTGTGGGGCAGTTCTACTCTGTCCTATAGGGTCGTTATGAGTTGGAATCAACTTGACAGCCCTGTTTTTTTTTTTTTTTCTTTTAAGTTGCTGGCTTGGCTGGCAAGTTGCTTTAAAAAACAAGTTCTATTAAATTCAAAACAAAACAAGACTGGCATTTGTCAGTTGAAATAGAGAGGCAATTTATTCAGTTTAGTGAGGAAAAGCTTTAGACTGAATAGATTTTTGCATAAACTTAAACAACAACAAGTATTTGCTTGCGATGCAAAAATAATAATTTAGGACTGTTGGTATGGATTATGTTCTTAGGTAAAAGAGAAGCAATATATGAGGGGATAAGACAAACCCTGAAACTGTTTTAAAGGCACTGATGTCTTTGTTTCAGAAAAAACGATGACCTATTTGGACAAGATAAATTGTGACACAGTATCATTTTTTCTTCATGTTCTATTCATTTTCAAAAGCAACTCTTTTAATGAGCCTGAATGCATTACATCCAAAGGGAAATCTGTTACCGCCAATATTTGTAATGTCTTTGTAAAAATTATTCTAGAAGCTGAAGTCAGACCTTCATTTCTTTGGGTAGAGGTCACAAAGAATTCTCAGGCAGCTTTTGATCATGCCTACCTGGTTGATGAATTAAAAGAGTCAGCACATCAAACCCATTTTCAGATGTTTTTTGCCTTTTTAACTCTCTAAGAATTTGCCTATAGCTACATCAGAGGGGAATTTAGCTCAAAGCAACTGATCAATCAATCACACGGTTCTGCGGGCAGCATCTCTGCTAGTGCCTGAATATCTGTAACTGGAATGGTGTAACTGAACCATGAGGAGCATGTTGGGGAGACATTCTTTTTTGCTCCTCAGATCCGTTCTCTGCATAGCAGTCAGTGTGATCTTTTTTTTAAAAAATACAAATCTAATAAAGCTATTTTCCTGCTTAATAGGATGCAATGACTTCTCCCTGTTTTTAGATCAAGACCAGTGTCTGCACAGCAGACCTGTCTCTCCATATTCACCTCACACCTTGTTGCCTGCACACATGCCCCCTTCCACACCCTGTGCTGCTCATCACACGACACTCCTTGTGCTCAGCATTTCAGCCAATATGGCCTTCTTTGGCTGCTCTGCATCTTAAGCATCTAGTGGTGCTTTAAGAGAGATGCCACAAAGGGATGTCTTTAAAAAAGGCAGTTTTATTCTGTCACAGTCCAGTGGATTACAAATCCAAATTCAGGGCATCAGCTCTAAGGGAGGTCTTTCTCTGTCGGCTCTGGTGGAAGGCCCTTTTCATCAATCTTCCCATGGACTGGAAACTTCTAAGGCATAGTGACCTGGGCCCCAAGGATGTGTTCTGCTCCAGCACTGCTGTCTTGGTGATTTGAGGCCCTCAACTCTCTGCTTCCTTCTCTTTCCTTTATAATCCCAAGAGATTGCCTCAAGGCACAATACAATCTTTCACCTCGAGTCAGGCTCCACCAGCACTAAGGAGGCCTATCCTTTATTAACATCACAGAGGCAGGGTTTACAGCATATAGGAACATCACACAATACCAGGAACCACAGCTTAGCCTAATTGCTACGTACATTTCAGGGGGAACAAAATTCAATCCATGACACTCAGCTATACACTATTCTGTCTTGTCAGAGCATTGTCCTGAATTGTTCCCTGTACTTGGAATATTCTGCTTCTACCCAACCTTCTTTGACTTTTTTTTGAAGTTAAACTTTTTACTTTGAGATCATTGTCAGTTTGCAATGGGCTACTAACCAAGAGGTTGGCAGATCAGATTGACTCAGTGGCACAGAAGAAGAAAGGCCTGGTGATTGACTGCCATATAATTACCAATGATGTGACTGAAAACTCCATGGAGCACAGCTCCACTCTGAAGTATGTGGAGCCTTCATGAGTTGCAAACGACACAACGGCATTTTTTTCCCTCTTTTTTGATCGGTTCACACACAGTTATAAAAAAATAACACCGAGAAATCTGGCATATCTTTAACCAGTTTCTCCCAGTGGTAATATCCTGCAAAATGATAACTCAATACCACAACCAGGATACTGAAGCCAATACAGTCCAGATACAAAACATTATCAGCACTACGAGGGCTCCATTCCCAAGGACACTGTCCTTGTACAGCCGTGCCCACTTCCTTCCTTACTCAGCCCCTCCAAGTCTCTGTCAGCCACTGATTTATTCTCCATTTACAATTCTGTCATTTCAAAAATATTATATGAATGGAATCATATAGTATGTAGCTTATTGGGACTGATTTTTTTTCACTTAGCCTACTGTGCTCCAGATTCAACCAAGCTGTTGTGTCTATCAATAGTTTGAGCCTTTTCATTGCTGAGTATACGAAAACTGCCAATCAAATTCCCAAACTCATCCTAGAAAAAGTGCTGCATAACTCATTGCTGAGTATCACTACAGTCCCCTTCGAAGTCTCCACTTGGGAAGCTAGGCTTCTACACGGTTGCCTAGTCCACTCTTTAAAGCAATTTTGGAGCTCATTTTCTGGAATGGCCATCAGAGCTGTTAGCATATTACTCTTGATGTCCCGAATGTCATCTAAATGCCTTCCTCTCAGTATTTCCTGTATCTTTAGGTAAAGACAAAAAGTCACTGGGGGCTAGAGTAAGTGAGCAGGGAGGGTGTTTGAGTACAACTGTTTGTTTACTGGCTAAAAACTCCCTCACAGACAAGTGTAGAATTAAGCTCACAAGCTTGCCGTTGTGTCACTGCGCACAGTGGTCGTTCCAGAAAGAGTTCCAAACTTGCTTTGAAGGGTGGACTAGGCAATGGGATGGATGCATAGCTTCCCAAAGAGAGTACTTCATAGGTGACTGTAGTGATATTCAATAATGAGGTATGTAGCACTTAGAACAATTAAGTTTGCAGACTAATTGCCAGATTCTGTGTGCCTAGCTCACATTCCTAGTAGGTATCACACTGTAACTTCAAAAGTAGTCCAGTGATTCTTTTATCACTCTATCTCCTTCTTTAGACTCTAAACTTGATGCGGAAGTGTTAGTGGCTGTAATCATTCTGTTCACAGTGCCTAGCACTGTGCCTGGCATGATTAGTAGGTTCTCAGTAATATTTACGAGGAAACCCTTATTGCACAGTGGTTAAGAGCTAGGGCAACTAATCACAGGGCCGGCAGTTTGAATCTATCAGGTACTCCTTAGAAACTATGGAGCAGCTCTGCTCTGTCCTGTAGTAGGGTCGTTATAAGGCAGTATAAGAAGTAGAAAGGACTCTAGTGTTATAGTTAGATTTTGTCTTTCTTAGCAGTGTGATCATTTACACTTTAATTTCTCATATATTGAGTGATGTAACAGATAGGACTTGTCAGTGTGTGACCCAGTGGAATCCAGTAGCTACCAATTCCTTTCTTTTGCTTTCCTTTTTTGCTCAGAAACTGTGGCCCTATTTTTTCTTTTTTTATCTTCAGTGCCAAGTACAATGTCCAAGGCACGATTGAAATTCAAGAATTATCTAATGGGATTCAATTGATAGATTTTGTTATTATATAATAGGACTGATCTCAGTTTCTAAGGCAACATCATAATCTAGGAAATGTAAATAAAAATAAAAAGAATCAAAGTTCAAAGGCAGCAAAGTGTTGTTTAGAAATAAAAGAAAAGCTGTTTTGTCAATGGTTCACCCTTGAACTAGAACAGCAAGCTTGCAAATGATGAATATAAATTTATTTCAAGGAAAGAAGACAAATGTTCACTGGATGCTAAATGGTGTAGAAAGTTGTTTAAGACCAAGAACATTTGGAACTACGGAAAGAATGTGAACTACGTTTAGAGATCAAAAGGCCTCAGAAGAAGTAGATACGAAAATTTATGTCAAATGGAATCAATTTTTATCTTTTGCTGTATCAGGAAAAGGCAATCCAGAAAAAAATGGTATATACTTTCTTAGGCTTCATGATACACACTGGGCATAGGTCACAGGAAGAATAAGTTATAGGAGAAAGGCTTCACAGCCTTTCACTGGCCTTTGCTTACAAGTTGAGGTCAGTGTCACGGACCTTACGATGCTGCCATAGAGTGACTATGAAGGAGTTATCTTTGGGGTCCATGATGCCTATCGAATTTCAGACTGTTAACATGATACACATAGAATATTGGATGCTTCCAGCTGAGAAGGCTTCGAGTTGTGGTTCTGAGAAAGGAATAGAAAAGCTCAGGAAATTCAGAACATCTCTGAGTTAAAAGGGGGACTGTGGTGACACAGAAGATGACTAGTGAATGTGCACGTGATAATAGATCCTTATCTAGTGTAGACAACGAACCAGGCACTGCTCTAAGAGCTTTACACATACTAAGTCCCTTAACCTATCATGCCCTGATGGTGCAGTTGTTAAGAGCTACAGCTGCTAACCAAAAGATTAGCAGTCTGAATCCACCAGCCACTGCTAGGAAACCCTCTGAGGCAGCTCTCCTTTCTTCTACTGGGTCACCATAAGTTGGAGTTTCCTTAATGGCAATGAGTCCTACCACAACTGATGGTCATATTGTGATATTCATGTTGGCACATAGAAGCAGCAACACTTTAAGTCAACTGGCACTCTGATTTCCTACAGGAAACAAAAATATGAGTATCTGGGATGAAGGAAAAGGAATCTTATAAACCTTACTCAGCTGTCTGGAGCAAGAGACCAAACTCATTGCCTTTGAGTCAATTTCAGCACCTAGCTACCCTATACCCATTGCCATTGGGTTGGTTCTGATTCATAGCAACCCTATAGGTTTCCAGCTACCCTATTTAAAAACAAACAAACCCACTGCTATGGAGTCGATGCCAACTTATAGCGACTCCATAGAACTGTTCCATAGAGTTGCCAAGGTTTGCCTGGCAGATTTGAACTGCCAACTTTTTGGTTAGCAGCTGTAGCACTTAATCACTAGGCCACCAGGATTTCCAGCTATCCTAAGACAGAGTAAACTGTTCACAGGGTTTCCAAGGATCACCTGGTGGGGATTTGCACTGCCAGACTTTTGACTAGGAGCCATAGCTTTTAACCACTATGCCACCAGCGTTTCCAGCTACCCTACAGGACAAAGTAAAATTGTTCGCAGGATTTCCAAGGAGCAGCTAGTGGATTTAAACTACCAATCTTTTGGTTAGCAGCCTGAGAGCTTAACCACTATGCAACTAGAGCTCTAAGCACTATTCTTTGTAATTTTGGAGGTTACGTATCCCTTTGGAAAAAAAAAAAAATACAGACAGTGGAGATCCTTGCCAGAAAAATGCAAATGTCCACAACGCGACACACAGTTTCAGGAAGTCCACAGATGTCCTTCTGTCCCCATTCCCCCCATGGGCTCCACCCTCACCGCTGCCCAGACTGAGAAAGTCTGTTCTAGGGTCAGTGTAACCTCATCCAGCCAAACCATGGCTACTGAATACACGGCTGGTACTGAACATCTCCCATGAAAAAAACTGCCTTGCAGTATTCAATAATCTGAGAGAAGGAATTGAACGCTCTGAGCAGTGAGTCCCGCGGAGCTGTGACTTTCTTTACGGTAATCCTCCGCCACAGAAATAACTGGACCCGACAGAGTCCCCTGCTGAAACACGCAGCCGTTCTTTTCTTCCTAAAATTAAAACCATCTTTCTCTCATAATTGCTACATATATACAATTTTCAGGACTGCCTTTAGAAATAGGTAGAGTAAGCTGTTGCTGTTTGGTTTGCTTGCAGGAAAGATCTCGAACTCAGAGTGACTGCTTCTATTTATACTTGAAACTCCAAATATAATGTTGGGGATGGGAAGGAGTGGAGTAAAAAGAGAAACAAGCTGAGGAAGTGGTTCCTGAAAAAAATTTGCTGCCCAGTGGAAGAAAATGTTGCCCATCCCCAAGAAGACTCAGGTCATTTTCATCTATAGGGCTTTCACTGAAATGGTTTTTGGAAGTAGACCACCAGTATTTTCTTCCCAGTCTTACTCTGGAAGTTCCACTGAAAGCTTTCAATACCATAACAATATTCAAGTGTTCACCGACAGGTGGGTGGTGACTGACCGTTAGGTGCCTGGGCCAGGAGCCAACCACCTCTCCCAAACCACCGCTGCCTTTTCTAGTGGGGTTGAAACTTTTTAAAGTTATAAGCTGTCATGGTTGGAATTGTGTCCCCCCAAAAATGTGTGCAGCCACGTGGTTGGGATATGGTTCCCAGTATCTTGGGACTGTCCTCCATTGTGTGGTTTTGCTAACCTGTATGTTAAAGGATTAGGGTGTGACTGTAAATTCCTGCTGTAGGGGAGTTTCCCTGCAGTACGGCTTGCCCCACCCTTAATGCTTTTAGCTTGCAAGGAATGAAAGGAAAAAGAAACAAAGGACAATTTGAGAACCTCCCTACCATCAAGCAAGCAGCACCGGGAGCAGAGCGCGTCCTTCAGACCAGAGGTTCTTGCGTGAGGATGCTCCCTGGACAAAGACTGATGCAATACCGGACTTTCCTCCAGAGCCAACAAGGGGAAAGTCTTTCCCTGGAGCGGACACCCTGAATATGGACTTGCAACCTACTGGACTGTGTAAGAATAAATCTTTCTTTGTTAAAGCCATCCACTCTGTGGTATTTCTGTTAGAGCAGCCCTAGATGACTAAAACATAAGCCCTGGACACATATCCTTTGTGCATTCAGAACACAAACCCCTCATCTCTAACAGGTCAGTATTACTCTTTTATCACTTGGGGTCTTGGAGATGAGCGAGGGGGCTCAATGGACTTGGCATCAGCTCTCAGCCACCCTGGAGATGCAACCCCGTGACCGTGAGCCCCAACACATCCAGCTCCTCCGAAAGCAAGTCCTCAACGAGGCCTAGACCTTCCAGCCCAGGCACAAGGGGGAGCTTAGAGGGCAGAGGCGTTGCCGTTTAAGTGGGGCTAAAAAGAGGTGGGCTGCGTAGCTGCCCGGGACGTCTTGGGCTTCTTCAACTGTGCCGCTCTTTGCCTACTGCCCATCGGCAATAGCTGCACTGGGCAGTCCCGCTTTCTTAAGTCATGTCCCCAAGTTAGAGGAACAGCTGTAAGGATGGGCATAGGTTCTGTGAGCCCAGCGGCCTCCTTACCAGCAAGGCCGTGAGCCTGTTGAGAGACTCATCGTCCCCAGCATCCTGGTCGGTGAGTCTGAGAGATTGAAGCACCTGGGGTCATGGCAGGGGAAAAGTGAGGGGTGAAAGGGAGTGGGGTTGGGAGAGCAAGGGTCTCAGTCACTTAGTACTGCCGTAACAGAAAAACTGCAAGTAGGTGGCTTTATAGTCTGACATGTGTTGTCTCCCGGTTCAGGAAGTGCAAAGCCCCAGTCCCCACTGCGTGTCGATTTCTTCCTTGTTGGTCACTCCAGGTGTTCCTTGTTCCTTGGCTTCTAGATGACCTTCACCTGAAGTGGGCCTCCCCAGAGTCTGTCCGCCTGAAACGATAGAGGAGGGGGTGGGAGCTAAAGGCTGACTTAGCTTCCTTCACACCCTGCGTGTGTGCATACGTATTATGTTGTTCTTGTTGTGTGTTATGGGGTTGATTTAGACTCGTGCCTAGTGACCCCATACAACAGGGTAGAACTTTCCCGTATGGTTTTCTGTCCATAATCTTTATAGAAGCAGATTACCAGGTCTTTTCTGTCATAGATGCACTGGGTGGATTCAAACCACCAACTTTCCAGTTAGTGACTGAGCTCTTAACCATTGTGCAAGCCGGGATCCTTTAGGTCTTTTGAAATGTGTTTATTTATAGCCTATGCTGACAGGCAGCAGCATGGGAACTTTTAAGAAGGATCAGCCTGCATTTTTCTCTTCCTGTGTTTGTAATTGTGTCTTGCTGTCTAGGAGTTACCTTCTCCTTCCGGTTCGAATAAACCATGTCTCTGCAGTTGTGCTAGGAATTCGGTGAAACCCTGTCCCCTGATGTGATCTTCTAGGTGCTGATGACAATCGCCTGCACTGTGCTATCCTTCCAAGGTATATGCTTTTTCTCCACCATTCACAGTGGTGACGGGACATCAGTTCTGACATTGTCCATTCTTCTCTTTTCTTGACCCAGAATAGTGAATCCATACCAGTCATTGATCACTGATGAGCAGACCTCTAACACAATCCAGTAGTTCATTCACATTTGTAAGCTGAATGGGATTTCAGGAAGCCTAACTTCTCCTGATGTTAGCCACTTGGGATAAAGGGATCATCATTTAGGATCCTTCCTCTTGAGCTGCTCTTGCTTCATGCTATCTCCTCTGTCTAGAATGCTCCATTATTTCTGCCTTTCAAATACCTGTTCACTTTTTATAACCTGATACGTGTACTACCCCGCACAAAGCCCTTCCAGACCTGCCACCTGAATGAGATCTCCTTGTTTGGTGACTTCCTTAGGCCATTGGTGTTCTACTTAGCACACTCTGATGCTGTGCCTAGCCACTGGATTGTAAGGTCCTGGATAAAATTGCTGGGTTTGCTTATTTGACTGCTTCCTCAGTAGCTCTCACAGGGTTCCCACAACAGTGTACATCTGGTTATTTTATTTTTTCTGAGCCTTCTTTTTTCTTTTTTAAAACAATATTTTGTTGCATTTTCAGTGAAGGTTTACATAGCAGTTTAGGTTTCCATTCAACAATTTCTACACAGATTGTTCAGTGACATTGGTTACATTCTTCAGGATGCTTGGATATTCTCATTATTTCCATTCTGGTTCTTCTATTTCCATCAATCTAGCCCCTCCCAACTCCCTTACATTTTCTTCTATGTTTCAAAGTAATTGTTGACTGGTTGGTCTTACATTAAAAAAAAAAAAAACAAAAAAACCGCTGCTGTCGAGGTGAGCTTGACTCATAGCATCCCTACAGGTCAGAATGGAACTGCTGCATTGAGTTTCCAAGGAGTGCCTGATGGATTTGAACTGCTGACCTTTTCGTTAGCAGCCAGAGCACTTAACCCACTATGCTACCAGATTTTCCACTTGGACTTATAGGTGATTGTTTTAAAGGAGTACACTGTTTCCAGATGCTACTCATTATTTTGTGAGCCAGTCCTTTAGCCACTAAGTGACCTGGTTTAAGGTTGGAAGAATATCTCAAGGAGTTTTCCAGTCTCACCAGTCTGGTAAGTCTAGTTTACTTATTTGATTTTGTTTTTTTCTGGGGGCAGTTGAGGTTCTAGTCTACATTTTTCTCCCATTATATTAGGGTCCAGTATTGTGGCCCCAATTAGAGAGGTTGGTAGTTTGTTCTTCTGTAGCCAGGTGCCATCTGGTTCTTCTGGTCTCAGAGCATGGAGGCTATGGTTCATGTAAACTATTTTTCCTACAAACTAGTTCCTTTTGTAAGTGTTTTGTTTTCTTCTTTCTCTGTGGCTACAGGTAAGTAGTAAAACAATAATTTCTTTTATAAGGATCAGCACAAAGCTGGTTTCTGTAAGGTGGAGGTTAAAGATCTCCCAGATGTCTAACTTCTGAGCTGCTGTACCCCTCTGTCACCTCTAACAGTAATGACTCCCTCTCTCCTTAGTACTCTGCCTGTTGTCTTCGGGTTCCCTAATTCTCGGCAACATCTCACAAAGTTCACAAACCACATAAAGGAAACAGCTCATGTAGTCGTAGAGGCTGGCAAGTCCCAAATCTGTAGATCAGATATAGGGTTTCTCTTGACCCTATGGCTGCGGGGGGCTGACAAACTCAAACCGGAAGTTGAGACCTCAGGCCGATAGCTCACAAGGTTGTGGCATCTGGGAAATCAGGTCCAATGGTAGCTGGCTGGTACACTGGACTGCAGAGGACAGTGAGCCCTAGAACTGACAGATCGGACAGCAGGCGTCTGGATCAAGTTCCAAGAACCAGAGGTCAGCTGATCATGAACTGGATGTGGGACCCAGATGAGAGACAGAGAGAATGTTGTCAGGACACACACCTATATCTTAGAGGCTGGTCACGTCCCAGGGAAGGGCATAATTTGAGTAAGGGTGGGACCTGAGTCACTCCATCCTGCAAGGCTGTCATTTAACACACCCACAAACCCTATAGGACGAGTAGAACTGCTCCATAGAGTTCTCAAGGAGTGTCTGGTGGATTCGAACTGCTGACCTTTAGGTTAGCAGACATAGCTCTTAACCACTATACCACCAGGGTTTCCAACACACAGAGTGCACCAGTTTTGCCTAATCAACACAGAGTTCATTATCAGCAACACAGGAAACGGAGGGCAACCATACAACACTGGGAATCATGGCCTAGCCAGGTTGACATATAGCCCCAATTATAATAAGTTCCATATACTTTATTTGCATAATCCCACTCAATTGGTGCATGTGAGTCACAGAGACTGCACTTAAGAACGGCTGTATTAAACAAGTCACTGCACCTCAGGTGGAGACCAGTACTTGTGTCTTTTGTGACCAATTGCAATCTTTTGATACTGCAAACACTACTCACTGAACTAATATGTAGAACATACTTTGTGAATTATATTATGGCAGTTAACTGAGATATTCCATGACATTATGCTCTTAATGCTTAAACCCAGAAAACCAGTTCCATGAGATGTTTGGCAATGTCCAAAAAGTATCTGTAACTGTGTCCCCTAAGTGCTTTATTATATATCTAAATATAAAGGCATATAGTCACAGAGCTGCATATACGTATATATGCATACACTTATGTGTATACACATACATAGTCACATGTACCTACTGTCATGGAATAAGTTGTATCTCCCCAAAATATGTCTATCAATGTGGCTAGACTGTGATTCCAAATATTGTGTGATTGTCTGCCATTATGTCATGGGATGTGATTTTCTTACATGTTGTAAATATTATCTCTATGATGTTAGTAGGATAGGATTAGTGGCAGTTACACAGATGAGGCAGGATGCAAACTACAAGATTAGATTGTGTTTTAAGCCAATCTCTTTGGAGATATAAAAGAGAGAAGTGAGCAGACAGGGGGATCTCATACTAACAAGAAACTGGCCTTTGGACCAAGATTCCTGCACTGAGAAGCTCATTGACCAGGGATTGTTGATGACAAGGACTTTACCCCAAAGCTGACAGAGAGAAAAATCCTTCCCCTGCAACTGGCCTGCTAGACTCCAGAAGAATAAATTTCTCTTTGTAAAAGTCATCTACTTACGATATTTCTGTTATAACAATACTGGATGACTATACTCATATGCTTTCATAGACGCATTTGTATCTGCACATCCAGTTTTTTCTTGATTTTGCGGTTCCTTCAAAATCATATATGCCATAACAATTGCCATCAGGTTCTTTTTTGTAGTGTACATTTCGGTGATGCTTTCTCAAGGCTTTGAAGTCCTAGATACACTGCTTTATGTTCCTAGAATAACCAGAATTTGGGTGGGTTTTTAAATCAGAGCTAGAAAGTAGTTTGGTGAATGCCCAGTTGAAACATGTCAGTGAAAGAGCATAACGGGAAACAGCAGTCAACATCGCTTGCTGGAGTTTTACAGCATGCTGTGAAATGTAGGAGGCAGATCAGAGAAAAATAGAGTGTAAGGGAAGAAGTGGTTTTTATAGAGCTTTAGGGAACACTTAGAATAAGTTAAAGGTTATAAAATATTTAGATTTATATAGCAATTTTATTTCAAGGAACGTAAGGGGATTATGGTAATTGAGACACAGGTCAAACTGTTGCTATATATTTTATATTCCCAGAGCCAGCATCGTGCCTTGCATCAAGTAAGAGTTTAGTTAATATTTGCGGGATGGATCTGTGAGGCACTGGCTATTTTGTCAGTGGTTTTCAAAAGTGGGTACAGGAACTGGTACTAATTCACAGGAAATTATAATGAGAGCAGGGAAAGGAAAGAAGCTAGTTTACAATCATAAATATTGACTGCAAACTTACTATGTGAGTGCGTGATGGTCGATTTCATGTATCAGCCTGCGTAGACTCTGCTGCCCAATTGTTTAGTCAACGATTAGTCTAGATGTTATTGTGAAAGATACCTTGTAGTAATGATCAACATTTGTAATCACTTGACTCTAAACAAGGAGATTGTTATTCTTGATAGATTCCGAGGAGTTGGCTACAACTCATAGTGACCCTTTGTGTAAAAGAAGGAAATATGACCCAGTCCTGTACCACTGTCATGGTCATTGCTATGTCTGAGCCCACTGGTGCAACCCCTGTGTCAGTTCATCTTATTGAAGGTTTTCCTCTTTTTCATTAACCCTCTCCTTTACCAAACACGGTGACCTTTTCCAGGTGTTGGTCCCTAATCATAACTTCTCTAAAGCAAACAAGATGAAGGTTAGAAACAAGATGCTTCCAAAGATCATTCTGGCTGTACTTTTTCCAAGACATGTTCTTGGAAGATACATTCTTCTGGAAGTTGATGGTATATTTAGTATCTTTTTCTAGCACCAGGAAATCCTGGTGGCATAGTGGGTAAGTGCTACCACTGCTAACCAACAAGTCGGCACTCCAGATCCACCAGGCACTCCTTGGAAACTCCATGGGGCAGTTCTACTCTGCCTTACGGGGTCATTATGAGTCAGCGTTGACATGACAGCTGTTTTTTTTTTTTTTTTTTTGCCAGCACCCTACATTGAATGTGTTAATTCTTTGGCCTCCCTTTTTTATAGTCCACTTTCACGTGTACGTGAGGCAATTTGAAATACCATGGTTTGGATCAGACACACCTTAGTCCTCAAAGTGATACAGTTGATTTTTAGTGGTTTAAGGAGGTCTTTTGCACCAGATTTGCCCAGTGCCATTTGTTGTTTGACTTCCTGACTGCTGTTTTCAGACATCTTAATTGTGAATTGAAGTCAGAAGAAATCTTTGACAACTTCAGACTTTTCTTCATTTATCATGATGTTGCTTATTGGTCCCACTGTGAAGATTTTTATCGTCTTTAGGTTGGGGTGTAATCCATACTGAATAGTTCTGATCTTGATCAGTAAGTGCTTCAAGTTCTCTTCACTTTCAGCAAGAAGGTTGCATCATCTGCATATCATAGATTTTTAGTGAGTCTTCCTCCAATCCTGATGCCATGTTCATCTTCACATAGTGTAGCTTCTTGAATTATTTTTTCAGTGTCGCAGATTGAATTTTGTCCACCCCCAAATCTGCCTGGGCCGTAATCTCTAGTATTCTGTGATTGTGCTCCATTTTGTGATTTTCCTATGCTGTAAATCCTAATCTCTGCCTTTGGTTAAGAGACTAGATTATGTTAAATAGGATTAGAGTGGGATTGTAACAGTCTTCCTAAGGTCACCTCCCTGCTACAGTGTGAAAGATCTTTCCCTGGAGTGTGGCTTACATTACCTTTTATCCTTTCACTGCATAAGAGATAAAAAGAAAGGGAAGCAAGCAGAGAATGGGGACCTCATAACTCCAAAAAACTGCACTGAGAACAGAGGGCATCCTTCGATCCTGAGGTTCCTTCACCAAGATGGTCCCTGACCAAAGACTGATGCACTACAAGGGCCTTTCTCCAGAGTCAACACATACAGAGTGTGTTACCCTGGAGCCAGCACCCTGAATTCAGACTGCCAGCCTATTGGACTGTTTGAGAATAAACTTTTCTTTGTTAAAACCATCCACTTGTGGCATTTCAGTTAGAGCAGTACCAGATGACAAAGATACTCAGCAAATAGATTGAATAAATATGGTGTGCGCCTTTTCTGATTTTAAACCATGCAATATCCTCTTGTTCTGTTTGAATAATTGCCTCTTTGTCTATATACAGGTTCGGTGTGAGTACAATTAATTGTTCTGGAATACTGAATCTTCAGAATGTTATCCATAATTTGTCATGAACCATACAGTTGAATGGCTTTACATAACAACAAAACACAGATAAACGTCTTTCTGGTATTTCCTGCTTTTGGCTAATATCAATCTGAAATCAGCAGTGCTATTCATCATTTCATGTCCTCTTCTGAATCCAGCTTGAGTTTCTGGCAATTCCTACAGCCATTTTTCATTATCCTGAACAAAATTGGCTTGGATGTGATATTAGTATTGTTTGATAATACTAATGTTTCAGGAGCTCAATAACATAGGCAGGCCTCATCCAGTCAGTTAAAGGCCATGTGAACAAAAATTGAGATTCAGAGAGAAGAAATCCTGCCTCAAGACTAACATAGAAGTCCTGCCAGAAGTTAAAGCCTCTTCCTAGCCTATGGATTTCAGTTTTGGCAGTCCCTGCCATCCTGGCATGTTCGGGAATGATAAGGTTGGTTTGACTTAGCACATTTAGAAATGGTAGGAAAAGAAATCTGAAAAGTGGGTGCAGCCAGACTGCAGGGGCTTTGTAGAAGGCGGTGAGCAGTCTGGATTTCATTCTGAGAGTGATACCTAGCTTCTGGATGGTTTGGGGTCAGGGAGTCATACCAACTGGTTTAGTGTTGAAAGACTCTGGCGAGCAGCTCTGAAGCGTGAACTGGTTGCAGGGCAGGAATAGAAGCAGGGAGGCTGGTGGGCAAGCTGTTGTAGATCAGGGTGATGCTGACTTATACAAAGGCAGTAGCAGTGGAGGCAAAGAAAGTGACTGTCTTGGGAACTGTTTTCTTTTTTTTCTGTAGTTGACAAGGCATCTTTTTCTTTTCTAATTGTAGGGATACAGGAAAGAGACATTTTAGGGAAAACTTCTGTAGCAGGTTCTAGAGAGAGTGACCAAGAATGCTGTTTCTAGCATATTCCTAATAGACATTGGAAAGAGAGGATGAGTAAATTGTTGAATAACTAAGCCTGAGATTGAGAGCAGAGGTCAAGAACGAACGTATCTATTTGGCAGTCACCAGCAGAGGGATGATGTTTACCTGAGGAAACTGGGTGAGTCCCCATTGAAGAATGCATTAATAGAGAAGAAAATGGAGCCTGGGACTCTACAGCGTTCAATCAAAACCCACGTCAAGCCCATTGCCATCAAGTTGATTCTGACTCATAGCAACCCAGCAGAACAGAAGAGAATTGCCCCATAGGGTTTTCCAAGGAGTGGCTGTTGATTTCAAACTGCCAACCCTTTCTGGCTAGCAACTAAATTCTTAACCACTGGGCCACCAGGACTCCCTGTAGCATTTCCAGATTAGGAAAAAGAAAAGAAGCAAGCAGGAGAGACTATGAAGGAGTGGTTGGTTAATAGGCAGGAACGTTATGGGAACACACAAATGACATCAGACTGTGTGAGGAATGAGGAAGTGCTAATCTGTGCCAAATACTGCTGGGAAGTTGAGTGTGGTAAAGACTGAGAACTGCTGGACAGGGCCAGATGGAGGTGCTGGTCACTTCCCTGAGTACACTGAATAGAAAGCAGAAGGTGACAACATTGAGGCAACATTTGTAGTAACTTAGCTATGAAGGAAAGCAGAGCAATGGGCCAGCGAGTAGAAGCAAGGACAATTTATCTGCTGCAGTGAGAAGGAAGGTAGAATTTAAGAGTACAGGTAGAGACGGAGGTGGCTTTCATAGGGGGCAGAAGCAGATGTTACCTTCAGATTGCAAGGGGAAAAACATAGAAAATCCTTGTACTCTTTTCCAAAAGCATCCCTCACCATTTTTGGCAAAATGTCAAATCATGGGCAACTGAAAACTGCCAAGGCTTGTGAATAATACTCGCTTGCTGTAAATTTGTTGTTATGTTTCACACGCATGTCCAAGTTGCTTAAATCAGTGATTTTAGTCATTAGAAAAGATTTCTAGTCCATTCTGTGCAGCAAAATAAATAACATTAAGAACATTTAAAATGTTTTAAATTACTGTTTAGGCATCAACCTGGGGGAAAAAAAAAAACATACAAATTCTTGAATTACTATCTTCTGTCCAGTCTCTCTTTCTCTCTCTCAGTATAAACAATATAATAGTAGGGATTCACTGAAGACAGATAAGTCTAGAATAGTTATTCTTACCAGCTATTGTGCAGTAAGCATAAAAGATAAACAAACGAACAAAACTCAGCTCACTCTCTTCAGTCTTTTCAGATTGCAATGTTCAGAGTTTCAATGCCATGTTCACTTCTGCTTTGTGAGCAGCACGGGGTTGTCAGTTTAACCGTTGTCTGACCATTCATTTGTGCAACTAGGTGATAGAAAACCAATAGTTTAAGGGTTGGGAATGTTTGGGGAAAGCAGTATTCGTTTTAGAAAGCTTGATGACACAGTGGTTAAGAGTTACAGCTGTCAACCAAAAGAATGGCAATTCAAATCCACTGGGTGATCCCTGGGAACCCTATGGAGTGGTTCTACTCTGTCCTGTAGGGTCTCTATGACTCAGAACTGACTTGGCAGCAACAGCTTTTGGTAATATTCATTTTAAAAGGAAACATGTATTTACACAAAGATGAAATAACTGTGATCCTGAAAGACAAGATCCATTTGTTTAGTATCACTAAAATAAAGGTTTGGATTGATTCTTTAATACTCCATATCAAGATACTGATACTGATCCATTACACATGTTGGTGTATTTTTGTGACTTTTTGGTTGAACAACAAAAATACCCAAGTCTGTTGCCACTGAGGTGATTTCTACCCATTGTGACTCTGTAGGACAAAGTAGAACTGCCCCATAGTGTTTCTTAGCAGTCGCTGGTGGAGTTGAACTGCCAACTCTTTGGTTAGCAGCCAAGCCCTTAAATCAATGTGCTGCCAGTGTTCTTCTGGTCGAACATGAAAGAAACAAAAAGAATTCAGATTCATATTAATTGAGGTCTTACTTTATGCAAAGCACTATGCTAAATAATTGAAATGCATTGTCTAGCTTACTCTAACAAGAACATGGTAAGGTAATAATTCTCTAATTTTCATCATAAAGGCACTAAAAATGAGACTCCAGAGGGGTTAATTAATTATTCAAGGTATCACAACTATTAAATTTTGGATGAATAAGGTAGCCGTGGGTCTGCTGATCTCTACAGCCTTTGTTCTTAATCTCTGTGCTCTGTTGTGTCTCTTTTAAGGGATGGCAGATCACACTGCCCAAACTGAAACATTTATGGCCTCACACAGTCTCCCAAACTTCTCTTCTTATTAACACATCCTTTTTGCTTATGCAAGTAAACACTTCTGTGCTGAACATTGGTACTCAGTTCATTAAGACTTTGCATTAGAGTCTTGCAGTTATTTCTAAGCATTTTACAAGCAAGTATTTTCCTTAGAGCTGCACTCAAGATCTGTGGGTTTTGAGGATAGAGGAAAGAGTTCACCAGTATCTTTTGATGAATTTTCTCTATATTCATGCCTGCAGTGCTCTGGCCTGTGAAATGATACTTTTGAAATTAGGACATCTCTTAAAGTAATTGTGCCAGAAGGTACCATAACTTAGTTTCGGCTCTTATCTGCAGACACCCCTATGTCTGCATTCTAATCCTAATACCTGTTGTCTTTTAAACAATACCCTGACTTCTAAGATTTGCCCGAGTGGAGCTTTACCATGAGACCCTAGATAATTCAAGAAGCCCTTAATTATTTGTGAGGCCTTGGTGAGGTTTCTCTTTATTTTATTTAGATTTCCCCTTGTGAGTTGTCTTCCCACAGGACTTCCACTATTGTTGTCCATCTAGAACTCTCTGGTAGATGGTGGAAACGAGCATGGTTCTGGAGGATACCTGCTATGGGTTTAATTTTGGGTCTTTATTATATGGTTATAATCAACTTTTGTTTTGAGATATCTAAGATGTACAAACTGGAGATTTTCGATTTACACAATCAGATCAGATGCTGTAGCTAAGTTCAAAAGTATTACTGGTTTATGTGTGGGATGGGTGGGAAGGGAAGGACTAGGGGATGACTTTTAATTTCATCCCAACCTATAGAAACCCAAACCTCACCCAGTGCCATCAAGTGAATTCTGACTCATAGCAACCCTACAGAACAGAGCAGGACTGCTCCATAGAGTTTCCAAAGGGCGCCTAGTGGATTCGAACTGCCAACATTTTGGTTAGAAGACGTAGCACTTAACCACTAACAGGTAATAAAGATGCTGGTCTGAGTATGCCTTTTGCTCTCAAATTTCTTCCCTTCCACACTGAAGCTTCTCCTTGAGTTATGCCCTCCAGAAGGCAAAGGTGATGTCTCCTAGATATCACCCAGGGAAACGATCAGGTTTGATAAAGGGTGTGGGAGGGTGGGAGGAGGGAACACATGATAATCCCTTTTGGTTCACTGTTCTGCTTACATACTGGGTTCTAGTTTGGTTACCAGAATCACTTCAGAGTGTTGTCTGAAGCACCAGCCTGACTTATCTCTTCGCTGATGATTCTCTTTAGCTGCGATTCTAGAGAAGCTGCCTGTGAAATCTAGCTTTTCAGTGAGGAAACAGATCACACTGGGCTTCTACTCAGGCTTACAAATTATATCCAGTCTTTCTTTTATCTGTGGCTGTTTCACGGTCAGAGTTTAATAACTGCTAACTGAAGAAACTTCTGTGACTTGGTGAGTTCTTGGAGATTATGTCACCTGGAAGAAAGATTTCTGATGATATACCGTAATTAGCACCCGCCTTGAAATCAGGGCTGTTGTTTAGAATGAACAGAATTTTTGACTTCTTAAAGAGACATAGTGTTTCTCATGTTATAATTGAAACAATAAAATATTGCTTTTAACTTTGATTCTCCTTTTTCTCCTAATAGGTAGTCACTTGTATTTTCTGAAGACTGAGTCAAATATAAACCTTCATAGGGCAGGTATATTTCTCTAACTTAAGCAGTCTACAGTGATTTTCACTTCTAACTTTGATGCCTCAGATTTTACTGTTTGTATTTTCTGAGCCAAAATTGTTTTACATGAACACAAAAGCTTTCATTGTTTGATGTCTTTCAAAATGAATAAGCCTGACCACGTCCTCTAAGGAGTTTTCCATGGGTTGCTTTCTGTGATGGTCCTTTCCTTTTCTATTTTTATTTTTTTACATGAGTGAGCTAACAGGAAACAACTGTTATTTGGCCAATTTATTTTAATAAGAAAACCATGCGTCTACTTAAAAGATGGCTAGGAATGTGTTTTTAAATTCTGAGTGCTGTAACTGAATTTAGCCCAAATGCACACTTAACACTTCCAAGATGAAACAATATGTTTTTGATTCCTGCTTGTAGAGTCTCATTAGGGTTCTCAGAGGTCAAAGAACCAGGATCTGAAGCAAATAGAGTACACACAGTGCACCCAGAAAGCAGCAATCAGCCACACACAAAGTGCTCTTCTTTCAGAGCAGTTACTGCACACCAGCTCTGCATTCTGTGGTTGTTGTGTCTAAATAGTGACATTTATTCTCCCTAATGTCCACAGGGCTGTTATTTGTAGAGAACTGCTTTAAATTGCCATTTTTTTGCTTCATTGATTCATTTCTGGACAGTGGATGCTGTCTGAGGCAGCCTTTTTTCCTTTAAAATCCCTGTCCACACAGTTTTCAACTGTCCTGGGAGATAGACTTTCTTCTTGAAGTCTCTGCTGTAAACACCACTCTTGAAATTCCCTGAGGTGAGTGCTAGTACAGTGATTTTGGTTGCCGGAAGGTCACATATTGGAAGGTGACATCAGATCTTGACAATGAATGTATTATGGAGAGTACAATCTAATTTAAAAGTCAGTTTTCACAGAAGACTCTGATCTTGTTTACAATTCAGTTTTCTCAGGAACGTTCTAGTAATGTCTTTCTGCTAGTTATAAGGAGATGATTTTCATGCGTATGTGAGGGTATCCTATAGAGGAATCAGCAGGAGTTCTCTAATTTGAATTCAGCCTTTAATATTTTCTTTGCTTAAAATGTTAAGAGGATAGCACAATTTTAATACTTTGCTATTTGGGTTTTTCACATTCTTTATTTAGCTTTTATTCTCTTTGGCTCTTCAATATCTCAACTGTTATAATAAAGTACAAGCTCTGACAATTAAGTCTGCAAACTTAATTGTTCTGAGTGCTACATACCCCATTGCTGAATATAACTACTGTCGCCTTCTAAGTACTCCTCTTGGGAAGCTATGCACCAACGCCAGCACCTAGGCCACCCTTTAAGGCAATTTTGGAACTCTTTCTGGAACAGGAGTCAGAGCTGTCATCATATTACCCTTGATATCCTGAATGTCATCAAAATAGCTAGCTTTCAATATTTTCAGGAAAGAAAAAAGTCACTGGGGGCCAAATCAGGTGAATAGGGAGGGTGTTCAAATACAGTTATCTGCTTACTGTCTAAAAACTCCTTCACAGACAACTACACAACAAAGTTTGCAAACTTGCCACTGTGCCACCATCCACACGGCCATTCTGGAAACAGTTCCAGAATTGCTTTGAAGAGTGGTCTGGGTGCTGGCATCCGTGCATAGCTTCCCACGGGGGGTACTTTGAAGGTGATCCTAGTGATACTCAGCAATGAGGTATGTAGCACTTAGAACAATTCAGTTCGCAGACTTAATTGTTCAGACCTCATATACTGACACCCACATTGGCCTTCACTACCCCCAACCTGCAGCAGAAATTCCAAAATATTTTCTCACCAAGCTTGTCATTTTGGAGTTTGTATAACTTATTCAAGAAATCACTATGAATTACTTTCAACTTAAGGACGTTTGGCTCCTGGTATGTCTAGGCGGTGGGAACTACAGTAAACAGGTGAACGAGATCAGTGTATCTCAGACTATGTCTTGTCATTGGAGGTGCAGTCGAGGCAATTCCAGCTCATGGTAACCCTGTGTGCAGGCGAGCAAAATACTACCTGGTGCCACACCATCCTCACAACTGTTGTTAGGTGTGCAGCCATTGCTGCAGCCACTGGTTCAGTCCATCTGTCGAGGGTCTTTCTCTTTTTTGCTAACTCTTTTCTTTATCAAGCACACTGTCCCACTCTACAGACTAGTTCTTTTGGTAACCGGTCCACAGTACATGAGATAGAGTCTCACTGTCCATGTTTCTAAGGAGCTCTCCGGCTGTACTTCTTCTAAGCCAGACTTGTTCATTCTTTTGGCAATCCATGGTAGGTTCATTATTCTTTGCCAACACTAATTCAGAAACATCATTTCTTCTTGAGTCTTGCTTATTTACTGGCCAGCTTTTGCATGCATCTGGGGTAACTGGAAACACCATGGTGTTAGTCAAGTGCACCCTAGTTTTCAAGGTAATGTCTTTGTTTTTTAACACTTAAAAAGGTCTTTTGCAGCAGATTTACCCAAGGTAATATTCTGTTTGATTTCTTGTCTGCTGCTTCCATAGGTCTTGATTGTGGATCCAAGTAGAATGAAATCCTCCACCACCGCAGTCTTTTCTCCATTTGTCATGATGTCACTAGTCTTCCCTCCTATGTGCCATCATTATTTGTCGTCATTTTAAATAACAATAATAAACTAATGCATAGAAAGGGTAAGTAACCATTCCAAGAAAACACAGATGGTAAATAATGGAGCCAGGATTAAACACCCTACATAGTCCATGCTCCTACTTGGTGTTTACAGTAAAGGAAATGAGGAGTTCTCTCAAATCCCACACATAGCGCTCTATGATTGAAAGCATTTTAGCAAACTGTTGCATGCTAAGTGTGTATCTACATAATGCATCACTGGTGTGAATTAGCTGGAGAATAGGAGACATTTATTTTTCAGATGAGTATTCACTTACACAATTCAGGGCTGTATTGTAGTCATTTTTTGTTTTAGTCGTCTGCTCTAATAGAAATACCACAGAGTGGGTGACTTTAGCAAAGAAAAGTTTATTCTTACATGGTCCAGTAGGTTACAAGTCAGAATTCAGTGTGTCCTCTTTGTTGGTGCTGGAGGAAGTTCCTTGTGCTGCATCAATCTTTGGTCAGGGAGCATCTCACCACAGGAACCTCAGACCTTGAAGCACGCACTCTCTTCCCAGTGCTGCTTTCTTGATGGTACAAGGTTCCCAACTCTGCTCGCTTCCCTTTTCTTTTATCTCTTGTAGGATGAAAGGATAAAAGGTGGTACAAACCACACTCCACGTTTACATTGGAGCTGGGAGGTGACCTTAGGAAAGATATTATAGTCCCACCCTAAAGTTCTCTAACATAATTCACTCTGTTAACCACAGGCAGATGTTAGGTTTTATGTATAGGAAAGTCATGAAATGGAAGGCAATCACACAATACTGGGAATCACCAGCCCAGCCAAATTACTGTGCACATTTTTGAGAGAACACAGTTCAACCCCTGACAGTTTTATGTAAGGCTTAAGAGTTTAGCTGTCATAAAGATGATCCACTGTCCATCACAGTGACTTACAAATTGCTTAAGACCCACAGTTCAACATTCAAGTTGAATTCCTTGAGATAGTCTCTCCACTTATGTATATTTGGACCCTGTCTTTAAACTACACTAGTTATAAAGAAAGAATTGAAGGCAAATAATATCATGTACTCAGGGTCTCCTAGAGTGCTGTCAGGAATGGTAGGGAAGACAAAGCTGAAGCAAAGCCATTAAGAGTATCTAGATTTGCACATCTTATACTTAGTTTATTGAAAAATGCCAATTAAGAGATTGTGCTTACCCTGTTTCATATGGAATGTTCTGAGGCACCCCCAACCACATTTTCCTTATATATGAAGTCATTTAAAGTGTATTTTTTTATTGTGACTAAGTGAAAGTATACAAATCAATTCTGCATGCCCACCTATCTGCAGCTCCACCTGTTCTCCTCACTCAGTGACAGCATAATCCTCCTTTTCACTCTGTATCTCTAGTATCCTCTCAGTGAGCATCTGTCCCCTTCTCTCCACTTTCTTCTAATGTGTACTTTTTTGTGGATACCTAGCTAAAACTTTCTTATATCAGCCCGCTCCTGTTAACCTCTTGGCCTCCTCTTCTCTTGAAGCATAAAGGTAGTCACATATATAAAATGTCATGAATGGGTGAAAAACTTTCTGAACAACTGGCACCAGAATTTCCTGTAGGAAGAAGACTGTTTCTGGTTAAGGAAGTCCTTTTACATCTCTTTGAGGAGAAAACATAAGAGCATGAGAATAAGTGTCATCAAGCAACAAGGATAAAACAAAAGTGAAATAGAATTAGACGTGGCAGAAAAGGGACAAAGAAGAGGGGAGCAGAGGGCTCACAGTGTGGGGGAGCTAGAACACTGACAGAAATGGCCTGGATAATGCCCAATACTGAATTGTCAGTCTTTTATGTGACTGTAATTTATTAACTCCCCTTTCTTCTTCCTTAGCGTTTAATGATGCTCATTACACACACAGGCCTGATGTCAGTGGTTTCTGTGAAGATCAAATCAAAGTGATGGAGGTCTGTGCTGAGGTTAGAGCAGAGCAGAGAAGATGAAGAAACAACTAGCTATGCAAACCTGGGAGAAGATGGAGGATTAAGAAGAAAGAAAACAAAACCAGAGAGAGCTTGGACAAATGGGAATAGGCAGACATTCAGAGGGAGGCATTAAATACTCCAGTAGATGAGAAATGAGAGTTTGAGCTAATCTTGTGTAGATCTTGACTGGTTCTTGTTGTTAGCTGCCCTCAAGTTGATTCTGACTCATGGCAACCCCACATGAGAAGAGGGGAATTGCTCCATAGGGTTTCCAAGGCTATGACCCTTTGGAAGCAGAGCTCCAGGTCTGTCTTCTGAGGTGCCTGTGGGTGGATTTGAACTCCTGGCTTAGCCTTTTGTGCCAGTACCTCAAGTGGAAGGATGACCCAAGTGGACTTTTAGATTGGCAGCGTTAGGTTCAGTTACACTTTTATGGGCTTGCTGCTTTTTGTTCGAACTAGTTTCTAGCTAGCAGAATAAGAATCTTTCACTATTGTCCATTTTTTCTGTGTGGTATTTCACCTGATTTTTCATACAGGCAGGCTGCTACATATTCATTGAATTCTTTTGTGGTAGAGTGAAAAATGGGGTATGTTATGCATGAAAAGTGTCCTGGTTTTGTGATCCCTGTGTTATTCTCTTGTGGAGGTTTTAAAGTCTTCAGCCTCGAGTCTCACAGGAACTGGATAAGGAACATAGCTTTGTCTATTTCTTTGACTATTTCTTGACTGTCTGGATTATTTAATATTTTTATGGATTAAAAGAGTCTTTTTATAAAATAACTTCTATCCATAGGGTAAAGGTAGTTTAATTTTCTGTAACCAACAAGCATTTGAAACTCTATACATGTTCTAATGCTTATGATTAATTTAACTCTCTGAGTCAAAATCTGCAACTAAGCTCATTATATTTTCAAATTCTGGAAAAGCATTTAGTGTCTTATGAGGACTTTAAATATTTGGAGTAATTATATTTGGCATCCAGAATTTTTTTGGAAGATGTATTAAACAAAATGCTACTTGGCACTAGTAACAGGTAAAGAAATCCAAGCATAAATAAACAGGCAAGACACAGAATAGCACTTCCTTTGGGAGTTTGCTTGTCATTCTTAAAAAAATCTCTGTGCCCTAAAAGTTCTCCTTTATATATATATATATTTCTTGTAAGAGAACGATTCTGTTTTTCTTAGATATATTAAAAAATTCTCGTGGTGTAGTAGTTAAGAGCTACCACTGCTAATCAGAAGATGAGCAGTTTGAATCCACCAGGCACGCCTTAGAAACTCTATGGGGCAGAGTTCTGCTCTGTCCTGTAGGGTTGCTATGAGTCAGAATGGACTACAGAGCCATAGGTTTTTGTCTTTTTAGATATATTAGCTCCATAATTTATGACAACAGATTAAGTTATGTGCAAACAAGCCAATGAGAATGTATTTATGTTGTGCTTTGCAACCAACCACCTGTGAAGCAAGTAATATTATTTCCACTTTGTACATGAATGTGGTAGGCAGCCTCCAAGATGATCTGCAGTGACCCACAGCTCCTTTGTGACTCACTTGTAAAGTATTATCATCAAGCTTATAAAGCCTAGAACCCAACAATCTTATTCCTAGATATGTATTTCATAGGAAATCCTTCACATGATCTTTAGGTACAGCCCTTGTTAGAAATAGCATAAACTAGGAAGAGTCCAAATATTGATAGAATGTGTAACTGTTTTGTGACATAATCATATAGTGGAGTACAGTGAAATAGATGCATTTCATGTAGTAAAAATAATTGTATTTAAGTTTATGTCTTTGTCCACTATCTAATTTTGACCATCTAACACACAGCCTGTAGGTGTAAAATATGAATATGACACTGACCCTGACTTTATGGAGCTCACATTTTATTTTTAGCTGATTTTCTTACACTCTACTCCCTGTCTCCACTCTTGGTAATAATGTGGGAAGAGACAGAAGTTATCACTTAAGATAAAATGGAAATAATGCTTCCCCTGTGTAAGGAATTGATACAGTAGTGAGCCCTCTTCTCCTTGGGAACTGGAAGCTCTTAAAAAGCTTTGGGCTGTTAATGTATTGGTCGGAGCCAAGCAATCTAACCCATAAGGAGAGACTTTATTATGTTGGATAGTTTCACAACTCTCCACGTCTTTCATCCTGACAACACTGTACAAGTAAAACCAAAGCTCCCAGAGATTATACAGTTACTCTACCATACAGCTATGATTGGACTCTCCAGTCTCTTGGCCTTAATTATGCCACAATGCCCCATTTTCACTCAGAAGGTCCGTGATGACATCAGGACAAAAATTCACCTGGCAATACCAGCAAAAGGTAGACAATAGGTTTTATAGGCAAATGGAGAAAAGATTTTGTGTTATGCAAAAGAAAGGAGGCAAAACTTGGGATCATATTTCCTTTCTAGAGAAGTTTTACTCTTGGGGTAGTCTCTGTTGCACCATCGAGGTCCTTCGTTGCTTGTCTGCTACTACGACCATCCCAACAAACACTGGTCTTGCGAGCAGTTACTTGGACTACTTACAGAACAGGCTAACACTCCTCACATACAGCATACATTATTTTTATCCTACCTGGTTTGAGAAATGTTGTGTCATGGTGGAAACTGGAATAACTCCCTGTCCACAAGTGTTCTTTGAATTCCCAAATTTCTTTAATTACAATTCCTTCTCATTTTAGAAGAGACATACGAATTGCTGGGGAGTAAAAAGGCCCTAAACACTCATCAGTTTGGGTGTTAATAGGTAGCTGCATCTTATTTGTGCTTTATTGTAGGTAGCTGTATCTTATTTGTGCTTTATTGTTATTGAAAAACAAAGAAATGTTCCTTATCTTAGTACAGTTAATTTATTATTTTCAAACTGGTGCCTATACTTCCAGAACACAAAATTAATAGAATCTTGACAAGCCTCCATGAATTACCCAGAGTCAATAGTTGTTCTTCCCATCTGTCATCTTAATTTGTTGTATGTCTCTCAGATTCATTAAAACAAAAATACACATTTAATTTCTTTCCATTTCTATTGGCACTAAACAAGAAAGTAAGAGTAGTCATAAATGAAGTTTATATGAAAACTCACAATACAAAATCACTGATTGAAAAGAAACTTGGATGTTACTCAGCCCTGCCAATCAGTTCTTTCAGACCACAAATGCCACATTTATACAGCTACCTAGGTCACAATGCAAGAAGGTTTAATGATTGTTTTCTAAATTTGCAACAAGTGTTATCTCCATAGGCTGAATGACTGGTTGTAAAGTGATATGGGCAAGCATATGTTTTCTATTGAAATAATTAAACTGAGATATAAAAATATTTAACACTGCACCCATTTTTTTGTCATGTCTGAGAGAAGATGAATTATTACTTGACCTAGAATTTTGGAATTCAAATAATGGAGAATAAATTAATGCACATTTCTTACACGTCTTTCTGGAGCCCTGGTGGCAAAGTCCTTAAGGTCTCAGGCAGCTACCCAAATGGTAAGCAGTTTGAATCCATTACCTGTTCTTTGGAAACCCCATGGGTCAGTCCTACTGTCTCCTATAGGGTTGCTGTGAGTCAGAGTCAACCCAACAACAACAATATGTCTTTATATAATGAGAGGGTGACGGAAAAATAGAGTAAGTCATTTCAGCGTTGTGTGTTGTCTCGTGGTGAAAGTGAGCACAAGTCAAGCTGTAGGAGAATCCACATCACAGCTGAAAGCAAGGCAAGTCTGAAGGAAAGAGAGAGCACACACACAGCTGGTTCAATGAGTGAGGTAAGGCCAGGAAAGGGGAGAGTAAGCAATGATGTCAGAAAGCTGGAGAAGAGAGCAAGTTGGCCTGGAGTTTAAGGATCAGGTTAGGACTAATGGTTTAAATAAGTCCACAGGGTGGTGCGAGAGGTGAGCACACCAGGCTGTTAACTAAGAGATTGGTGGTTCGGGTTCACCTGGAGATGCCTTGGAAGAAAGACCAAGCGATCTCTGTGTGAAAAATGAGTCACTGAAAACCCAGTGGAGCACAGCTCTACTCTGACACATACAAAGTGGCAATGTGGCAGTATCCACTCTCTAGTGAGTGGTTTTTGCTTTAACGGTTTAGAGCCAAGACTAGCCGCTTTGAGAGAGCTCCGTAGTAACCCTTTTAGGAAGTGCCTGGGTCGCACTGAAGCAAGAGCAACAGCTTACGGAGATTGTAAGGAGCAAGGCACAACCGCGTACTGTCCCTACTTCTTACCAGTAAGTGCTGTAGTTCCTTCATTTTTGTTTCTTGTCACATGTTAGTGAAAAGTGGGTTGCCCATTCCTTCTGGTTTCCCTGACTCTGTCCTGTGGAATGGCTGTCATTGTGTATAATTATTAGTCACTCCCCTTTTCAGATGCAGATTATCATGGCATGAACACTTCCACCCCTTGAGGATTATCAGCCATCCCCCCTCCCCCCCCTTTTTTTTTTTTTAACTTACAGCCCCTATTTAAATGCACATAGGGAAAGAAGACTTGCTTGACCGGTGTAATTCTGAAAGCTAGGGAGAAACAGGAAACTCGTTTTCCTGGTTTGGGGGAAGGGCAGCCGATTATGGAAAAGGCTGTGATACTGTATTCTAAAAAAGTTAAAGGCACTAAAGTAGAAAAAAATTGATTTGAAGAAATAATTAATATCCTAGTAATCTTGGAGGATTTAATAGAAGCTTGAGGTCAGATGGAAACCCTGGTGGTGTAGTGGTAGGCAGTTCACATCCACCAGGCTCTTCTTGAAAACCTTATGGGGCAATTCTACTCTGTTCTATAGGGTTGCTGTGAGTTGGAATAGACTTGACAATAGTGGGTTTGGTTTGGTTTGAGGTAAGACACAGTGTAGCACAGGCTGTAAATGAATTCTAAACGGAGATGAGCAAGAAATGGTTAAGTTGTTATTTGAATTGGGCACTTTCCTGTATGCAAGATGATCTTCACTCAAGGACTAGCAAGGACCCAAACACAGTTATCACTTGGACACACCCAGTACTTCTTTAGGTTTAAAAATAGGTAAGAGTTTATATTAACTTGAATTGGAAAGTTGAAATCAATTGGTCACTTCTCATTTTGCTGTTTGCTGGAAGGCACATGGTCTAGGGATTCAAGACTTCAATGAAATTCAAGAAACTTCTTCTACTGGCACCAGGTCTCCATATGGGGATTCTGACAGCAGAGGCATTTGGGAATCAGTTGATCACTTGAGTGTTTAGTAATGGAGTTAATGTGGCCCATTGTGATCATTTCTGTAATTAGAAGCTGAAAGCTGATTAGTTAAGTGGAACTCATTTGGAAGGAACTGATTAAAATTTTGTATGTGATTAAGCATTAAATAGAATGTTTGAGTCCTACAATCAAGGTTCTCATTAGTAATATGCAGAAGTATTTTTTTTCCTAAAAAACCTTGTGAATCTCATCCCTGAACATCTCCACTGTCTTCTCGATACTCAGTAAACGTGGTTTTTATAGTTTCACCTTCCTCATTCCCACGTTCTGTTTAATCCTCTTCAGTTAGGTTTCCTGTCCACTGCCATAAAGACATTTGCACCACTTTTGCAGGTCATCGCTGATCTTGTAATTAACAAATAACTCTTTTTCCCACATTGGATTTTTATTATCTGAGGCACCACCACACTGTTTTCCACACGGTTGTACCATTTTACATTCCTACTAGCGACAGATAAGGATTCCAGTTTCCCCACATCCTTGCTAACATTTGTTATTTTCTTTTTATCTTAGTGATTCTAGTGGGTGTGAAATGGTATCTCACTGTGGATTTGATTTACCCCTCTCTAATGGCTAATGTTTGGAAACTCTTTTGGCCTAGTGATTAAGTGCTATGGCAGCTAAACCAAAAGGTTGGCAGTGTGAATCTGCCAGGTACTCCTTGGAAACTCTTTGGAGTAGTTCCCTGTTCTGTAAGGTCACTATGAGTCAGAATTGACTCAATAGCAATAGGTTTGGTTTCTGGTTTGCAACAGCTAATTGGAGCCCAAGTACTACCTTGGGTGTATACTTCGTGAATTTACAGAGACTATTTCAAGACTAGATTTGATGAGTTGAACACTAATGACTGAAGACGAGATGCATTGCAGAATGACATCAAGGACATCATGCTTAAAGAAAACAAGACGTCATTAAAAAGACAGCAAAGAAAGAAAAGACCAAAGTGAATGTCAGAAGAGACTCTGAAACTTGCTTCTGAATGTCAAGTGGCTGAAGTGACAGGAAGAAATGGCGAAGTAAAAGAGACGAACAGAAGATTTCACAGAGTGGCTTGAGAAGACAGCAAAGTATTGTAATGACATATGCAAAGACCTGGAGTTAGAATACCAAAACGGAAAAAGCACATCTGGCATTTTCTCAAGCAGAAAGAACTGAAGAAAATACACAAGCCTCTGGCTGCAATAGTGATGAATTTTATGGGCATAATACTGAATGGCACAGGAAGACTCAAAAGAAGATGGAAGGAATACACAGACTCAACATATGAAAAATAACTGGTCAAAATTCAGCCGTTTCAAGAGGTAACAGATGATCAAGAACCAGTGGCAATGAAGGAAGAAATCCAAGCTACACTAAAGACACTGGTGAAAAACCAGTGAGATGTTTCCACAAATATATTCAGCACTGCAAGTGCTCACCCATTTGTGCCGAGAAGTTTAGAAGACAGCTGCCTGACCAACCAACAGGAAGAGGTCCATATTTATACCTAGTGCAAAGAACGGTGACCCAACCAATTATGGAAATTATCAGACAATACCATTAATATCATACACAAGTAAAATTTTGCTGCAGATTATTCTGAAGGGGTTGCAGCAGACGTTGATGGGGAACTGCCAGAAATTCAAGCCAGACTCAGAAGAGAATGAGGAACCAGGAATATTATGTCCATAGTGCTATTAGATGAATCCTGGTGAAAACAGGGAACGTCAGAAAGAGGTATCCATGTTTAATTGACTTTGGAAAAGCATTTGACTGTGTAACATCGTAAGAGATTATGAGTAACATTGCAAAGAATGAGAATTCAGGAACACTTAACTGTACTCAGATCCGACTCGACGGCACTTGGCTTGGCTAACTGTACTCATGGAGAAACTATAGCTAGATCAAGAGGCAGAACAGAGCCAGATGATACTGCATGGTTTAAAGTCAGAAAAGGTGTCAGTCAGGGCTGTATCATTTTATCATACTCGTTCAGTCTGTATGCTGCGCAAATAATCTGAGAAGAACAGGCCATCGGGATTAGTGGAATACTCATTAACAACTTGTATTATGCAGACAGCACAACCTGGTTCTCTGAAAATGAAAAGGATTTGAAGCACTTATGGATGACCATTAAAGACTTCAGCCTTCAGTGTAGATTAAAATGCAACTCAGGATAACAGAAATCCTCACAACTGGATCAATTGGTGGCATGGTGGTTAAGTACTATGATAAATGCAGAAAAGATGAAAGTTGTGAAGGATTTCATTTGACTTGGATCCAATGAACATCTATGGAAGCAGCAGTCAAGAAATCAAACAATGTATTGCCGTTGTTAAATCTGCAGTAAAAGACCTCTTTAAAATGATCGAAAGCAAAGATGTCACTTTAAAGACTAGGATGCACCTGACCCAGCCTATAGTGTTTTCAGTTGCCTCATATACATGAGAAAGCTGAACAATAAATGAATGAGGAAGACTGAGAAAGCACTGATGCCTTTGAAGTACAGTGCTGGTAAAGAATATTGAATATACCATGGACCACCAAATGAACAGACAAATCTGTTTTGGAAAAAGCACAGGCAGAAAGTACGTTAGAAGTGAAGGTGGCAAGACTCCATCTCACACACTTTGGACACATCATCAGGAGGGATCAGGCTCTGGAGGTGGACATCGGGCATGGTAGAGGGTCATCAAAAAACAGGAAGACTGAATTAATGGATTGACACAGCGGCTGCAGTAATAGGCTCAAGCGTAGCAACGATTGTGAGGATGGGGTAGGACTGAGCAGCGTTTCCTTCTGTTGTCCACTGGGTCACTGGGAGTTAGAACTGACTTGAAGGAACCCAGCAGCAACAACAACAACCGTTAACAATGCTGAGCATCTTTTCATGTGTTTGGTGGCCCTTTAAATACCTCTTTCGTGATATGTCCATTCAAATCCTTTGCCCATTTTATGATTGGGCTATTTGTTTGCTGCTAATTTGTCAAAATTTTATCAATATTTTGTTATTACATTCCTGTTGGATGTATGGCTTCTGAAGACATTTTTCCAGTTTATAACTTGCCTTTTCACTTTTTTGGGAAAGTCTTTTGATGAACAGAGTTTTTAATTTTTATAAGACCTCTAAGGGCAAATTTAGGGGGTCGGTGAAAAGGAGGAAGACCCTCAATGGCACAGGTAAATCGGCACAATGGCTACAGCGTGAGCTCAAGCAGAGCAACAATTGGGAGGAAGGCACGGGACCTGACGGGGTTTCAGCCTGCTGTCCATAGTGTTGCTGTGACTCAGGACCAGCTCAGTGGCACCTAACGGCAGCTATGATGACAACAAGTTCGCATTTATTTTGTCTTTTGCTTTGTATACTTTTTGTGGAAAGCTAGGCTTCACAGCTCTGCCTCTGTTCTTCTTCTAAGAATTGTATGGTTTTAGTTTGCACATTTAGGTCTTTAATCCATTTTGAATTTGTTTTGGTGTGTGGTCTGAGGCAAGAATCCTGTTTCATTTTTCAACATGTAGAAATTCAGTTTTCCCAGAACTGAGACTTTTCTTTCCTCATTGAATGGACTTAGCATCCTTGTCAAAATGAGTTGACCACTGATGTGTGGGTTTGTTTGTGAACTCTCGCTTCTATTCCGTTGGTCTGTGTATCTGTGGTTACATCAGGACCAGCCTGTTTGATTGCTGTAGCTCTATGGTGTGTTTTAAAATCGGACTGTGTGAGTTCTCCTGCTTGGTTCTTCTCTTTCAGCATTGTTTTCGCTATTTAGAACCTCTTGGAAACCCTAGTGGTTAGTTGTTAAGTGGTATATCTGCTAACGAGAAGGCCCGCAGATTGAATCCACCAGATGCTCCTTGGAAACTCTGTGGGGCAGTTCTGCTTTGCCCTCTAGGATCACTATGAGTCTAAATAGACTCCATGGTAGTGAGTTTGGCTTTTGCCTTTCTGTATAAAACTGACAATTGGATTTTCTGCTTTCTATCTATTTAATTCTTCTTTAATCTCTTTTTGGTAGTGTTTTACTATAGTTTTCATTTTATAGTCCTTTACATCCTTGTTTTTATTGTTTGCTTGTTTTGTTTCTTTTTTTCCCCCACTTTTTGCCACTCCCTCCTACCCTTGCTGAAAGTATTTTTCTTTTCACCCTAGTGAATAGGGAATCCTTGAAAATGCGATGTCTAATTCAATCAACACTAGAGGGTTTACAGTATATGTGGAATAGTTTTTTTTAACCCCAGATGGTGATGGTGCTCTTTCATAATAACAGTGTCTCAGACAGGGCCTGTACATCGTAGAAGTTCGGTAAACTGCTGCATTCTTTGCAAGGACTTGAATCCCAGTGGGGGATCAATGGTGTACCATGTAATTCTGTGTCATGATTTGTGACTTATCCAGAGTCCAATACTTACCTAGTGATTTCTGTTGGGTAAGTGAGTATTCTGCAATCTCAGGAGATTGAGATTGGATGTAGTCAAATTCTTCTTCCAATGTAACTCCTAAAAGCTTTAGGTCTAAAGTTTTTTTTTTTTTTTTTTAATCTTCACTAGAAAGTCAAGCAGCCTCTCATAAAGATTCTCCTAAGGTAGTTTAGCTGATACTTACAAACCTGACTCAACTCAGGAAATCTGATGCCAAGGTCTGTGTCCATTCCTTCCAAGAAACAAGATTTTATTGCAGTCTTGAATCTGGACCTGGTGCCTAAATCTTAAAACAATTACTTCCAATCATCAAAATCTCTGAGCTTTATATTTCGTATTCTTTAGTTGGAGTTTGTTGAATATGAGAAAATCTGTCAGTTTGGAACTGTTTATTTCAAATCTGTTAAAAATGAATAATAGCAATACAGTCAGCCCAATAACTTTACTTGAAGGTCTCTGGACAAAGAAGCATGAACCCATTTAGCAAATCCTTCTGGGAGTTTGGAAATTTAGCTCAGTATGAGTTGTCAAGCTATTGTAATTTTTTCCTGAATATATCTTTGATTTTGTGGGGTTATTGTGTTGTTAGGTACCATTGAGTTGATTCCGACTCTTAGCAACCGTGAACACAACAGAAAGAAGCACTGCCTGGTCGTGCACCATGCCCACAACCATTTTTATGCTTAAGCCCATTGTTGCAGCCACTGTGTCAGTCCGTTTCTTTGAGGGTCTTCCTCTGTTCTGCTGACCCTCTGCTTTATCAAGCATGATGTCCTTCTCGAGGGACTGGTCCCTCCTGACAACATGTCCAAAGTACAAGGTGCTATACTTTGTTAAATACAGTGAGGTACTCCATTAATCTGTAAATAAATTATAGTCAAAATCTAGGGGAAAATGAGAAGAAAATAAAATTGAACAGAAATATGGTTAGTAGGGAGAAAAGTGAGTTAAATATGAAAGTAGTGCAAAGGAGTGATAGCAAGTGTCTGTGAATAAATAAAGGTAAGTCCCAAAGCAGCCATGGATCAATTTTATGATTATTCATCTTAAAATAAGGAATTGATGAACTTAAGATTCTGGACCAAAAAATAGTTTCTTCAAGTTTTAATGTGAAGAGACTATCATTTTTAGAAGGAATCAGTAGCTGAATAAGCTATCAGAGAAGTGAAGGCAATACTAAAATATAAAATTTTTGAAGGCAGGCTAACAGATGGATTAACATTGGTGACATCAATTCTGTAATGCAGGAGGAGGCTGATTTAACTGACTCCGTGGGATCGTCACTGATTCAAATTGTGTTCCTCTCTATGGGAAGTCAGGGCAGCTGGAAATATATAAATTTTTGCTTTTTAAAATCATTCAAAATAAAACATGTTGTCAGGAGCTCATTAAGTCCCTCAGTCAATAGATGAAATATATCTATATCTACATATGTCTATATATCTTGAATTCTGATTTTTTAAAATTCCCTAGCTACCTCTATTTTTCTCCTTGATTTAAGGTGTAGAGACTTCTATAATATTGTTTGCATTTATTTAGTGCATCATTGCTAGTGTGTTATAAATAATATCTAATAATGGTATAGTGAGTTGAATATGTCCTCAGAAAGGCGAGCTGAAGGCTATCCCCCGGTACCGGTAAAGGTGAGCTTATTTGGAAATGTTGTTTTTAAGTGATATTGAGTCAGTATTTAACTCATGGCTACCTTATGTGTCTGAGCATATTGACAGGCCTTTCTCCTGTGCTGTGGCTGGATGGATTCAAACCGTCAACCTTGTGGTTAATAGCTGACCTTTTTACCATTGCACCACCAGGTCTCCTGTTAAAATAAGGTCACACTGGTTTAGGGTGGATCCTAAGTCCAGTCACTGTTGTTCTTATAAGGACAAAAAGATTTAGGGAAATACAGAAACACACAGAGACCATAGGAAGACAGAGAGAGAGTTCAGTGATCATCTACAAGCCAAAGAATGCCAAGGGTTGCCAGCGACCACCAAACGCTAGGAGAGAGCCGTGGAAGAGATTCTCCCTCATAGCATCTAGAAGGAACCCCCTCTACTGCCAGCTTGATTTTGAACCACTGACTTCCTAAACCATGAAAGAATTATTTTTTTCCTAAGCCACTAGTTTGTAGTATTTTGTTAAGGTAACCCTAGAAAACTAGTATAGACAGTTTTCATATTTACCACTGATGATTTTGCTGGGCAATATTTTTGCCATCAGATTTATTTTCAGGAAACAGCAGGAAGTGGTTTTCAAAATAGATGTGTATTGTGTGTATGTACAAAAGATGAATACCTTTTTAAAAAAATGCATGTAATCTGAGTTTTCAACACTAAATCTCAGTTTCTGCCTTAAAATGGCTTTTGGTAGCAAATTCTCTAATTTCTACCAAGATATTTATGAAGTTAGAGAAAATGAAGAAAATAAAGCTTTGTAGATTGAGCTTTGTAGAGTGTAATTAAAAAATATAATAATTTCAAATTTAATAAGAAAGGTGTAACTTCAGTACAAAGAATGCCTGTGTACCTTTTACCTACAGACCTAAATTCAATTTTGGTTATTTTAGTCCTGTCCATTTGAGAAAATACAACCTGATTGTCATGTCTTTCTCTTCCCCTTCCCTGAAGAACATTTCCTCTGTATTTTCCTTGGATTCTTAATCCTGACCTATTTTTTTTTTAGATTACAGGCCAGTCAGCCTGTTGCATGTCCCTTAATTTGTGTTTGTCTAATATTTTTTCGGGATTAGGCGCATATTGTGTATTTTTAGCTGGAATTTCTCGAAAGTGGTGCAGTGCTTTTTCATTGAATTCTACTTGGTAGCTTGCAATGTTGACAGCTAGTATGGCAGGTTATGGTTTTGATCACTTAGTTGAAAGTGATTTATCTGCCAAGTTTTTTTCTCTTTAAAGTTAAGTATCCTTTTCCTTTGTAATTATTAAGACTTTTTTTTTAAAGTAGGAAGATGTTTTAAAACTAAGCAAAATTGCATGTATCACCCAGCTTCCAGTCAGCAGTTTTGGCATCCACTGATATTTTATGCATGAATTAATTATGGCTGTCGTGCCTATAACTAGCAATGCTCTAGTTCCATCATTCTGTCTGTGTTATTAGTTGGATTCTTCTGAAAGCAAGGGATTTCTCTTTTCTATTTATCTATCTGTTGACTTGTATTGGTGTGTACTTACAAATTTCTGTTTTGCTTAATGCGTTAGGTTTTACCTCATTGTAAAATAATGTTTTAAAAGTAATAATTGAAAAAAGATAATAAAACATATGGTCCTAGTTGTGTATTCATAACGTAACATAACCCCACAGAGAGAAGCTTTTCCAGCAGTGACATATTGCATTCTAAGTGGATTAATATGGGTATATTAAGTACTCTAGAAAGAAGTAGAAATCTAAAGAGTCTGAGCATTTTGGAAATTGTAGATTTTTATGTAATTTATTGGTTCTAAGAACTGTCAAGTAGTGGAGTTAAAAGAAGATCCTAACACATTTTATTGGTGCATATTAAATGAAACTGTGGAGTTGCAAACCAAACCCTTTGCCAATGAGTTGATTCCAACTCACAGTGACCCTACAGGTCAGAGTAGAACTGCCGCATTGGGCTTTCGTGAAGCATCTGGTAGATTCAAACCACCACCCTTTTGGTTAGCAAACATAATTCTTAACCATTAGGCCAGCAGGGTTTCCTGGAAAGTAAGTTAGGTTTTGTATAAATCATGCAGTTCCTGTTGTACTCAATTTCATTTCTTATTCCTGTAACTGTGAGAAGTGAATTCTACTCTCATAACAGAGTAAACAACATAAAAAATAAACCTGTCTCTTCGCAAACACCGTACAGGCAGTCCCAGGTTACAAATGTCTGATGCAACACGCAACATTAACACACAGCTGTAGCTATGACCAACCCCTGTAAAGCCTATTGCAATAAAATTTTAGGTAATACAATAGTTTGTAATAACAAATAGGTGCTACTTTGAAACATACACCAAAATATTATTATTGGGTTAAATCCACCAACCAAACCCATTGCCATTGAGTCTTAATCCTGTATTATTATGTTAAAATGTTTTAATGTATATATATATTTTAGTTGTATAACTGTGCTTTACAGCTCAAGTTAATTTCTCATGCAAAAATCTAGGCACATATTGTTATGTGACACTAGTTGCAGTTGCTACAATGTGACAGCACACTCCCACCCCCGATTTTCCTGTGTCCATCCTATCAGCTCTGGTCCCTTTCTGCCTTTTTATCTTGTCTCTAGACAGAAGCTGCCCACTTGATCTTGTCTGTCATCTTGAACTAAGAAGCATACTCTTCTCAGTATTACTTTATGTGTTATAGTCCAGTCTAAGCTTTGTCCGAAGAGCAGACTTCAGGAATGGTTTTAGTTCTGGCTTACAAGAGTGTCTGGGGGCCATGGCTTCCGGGGTCCTCCAGTCTTAGACCACTGAGTGCTCTTTGTGTGCAAACCTGA
The DNA here is from genome assembly GCA_028571685.1 of Heterohyrax brucei. Lineage (NCBI taxonomy): Eukaryota > Metazoa > Chordata > Mammalia > Hyracoidea > Procaviidae > Heterohyrax > Heterohyrax brucei. Next base: position 25,184,883 of record CM053147.1, read on the forward strand.
GTTCTACACCACGCTTTTCCTGCTTCATCCAGGGCTCTTTGCAGTCCTCCCTGTCAGGATGCTCACAAAGGGTAGCTGAGCGCCCATCTAATTCTGGTCTCAGCCAAAGCAGGCTCTGCTTTATGTGGCCCTTTCTGTCTCTCAAGCTAGTATTTTCCTTGTTTTTGTTGTTCTTAATTATCCTTTACTCTAAGTTGGCTGGGATCAATTGGTGGTCTTAGATGACCACTCACAAGTTTTTAAGATCCTAGATGCCACTTGCCAAAGTAGGATGTAGAACATTTTCTTAATAAACTTTGTTATGCTAGTTGGCCTAGATACTCCTTGAAGCCATGGTTCCCAGACTGCAGCATCTGTTACTGTGTCCCTCAGAGTCTTTGGTTATGATCAGGAAACTTCTTAGCTTTTGGTTTAATCGAGTTGGGCTGACTTTCTCTGTATTTTGTGTAGTCCTACCCTTCGCCTAAAGATGATTCTTATGTAGTATCTAGTTAATTGAAACCCTGGTGGCATAGTGGGTTAAGTGGTATGCCTGCTAACCCAAAGATTGGCAGTTCAAATCTGCCAGATGCTCCTTGGAAACTCTATGGGGTAGTTCTACTGTGACGTCTATGGTCGCTGTGAGTTGGACCTGACTTGACAGCAGTGGGTTTGGTTTTTTTGGTATCTAGTTAGTAAATTCCGTTCTGTATCTCTCTTAACCCTCATAACCATTAAATAATATTTTGTTCTACGGTTAAACCTTTTCTTGAATTCTTATAATAGTGATATCATGCAATACTTCCCTTGTGTGACTAATTTCATTCAGCATAATGCTTCCTGATTCATCATATTGTGAGAGGTTTTGCAGATTCATCAGTGTTCTTTATCATTGTGTAATATTCCGTTGTGTGAATATCACACAATCTGTTTACCCATTCATCTGTTGGTGAGCACCTAGGTTTTCTCCATCCTTTTCCTATGTGAACAGTGCTGCAAGGAACATGAGGGTCATGGATTAAATGTGAACAGCAATTTGGCTGGGCCATGATTCCTAGTGTTGTATGATTGCACTCTATTTTGTGATTTTTCTATGCTATAAATCCTGATCTTTGCCTGTGGTTAATAAACTGGATTATGTTAAAGAGCATGGGGGTGGGACTGTAGCACTGTTCCTAAGGTCATTCCCTGCTCCAGTGTAAAAGGAATTTCCCCAAAGTGTGGTTTGCACCACCTTTTGTCCTACAAAAGATGAAAGGAAAGGGAAGCAAGCAGAGGGCAGACTTTACAACATCAGGAAATCAGCATCGAGAGCAGAGTGAATCCTTAGGACCTGAATTTCCTGCACCAAGATGTGCTTAGACCAAAGAAAGGCTGATGAAACACAAAGACCTGCATTCAGAGCCAATAGAGAAAGAGTGTGTTCCCCTAGAGCCAGAACCCTGGATTTGGACTTCTACTCTTCTGAGCTGAATAAGAATGAACATTTTTCTTTTTTTGCTAAGGCTATCCCATTGTGGTATTTCTGTTAGAGCAGTACTAGATGACTAAGGAAATCAGTGTGTGCTTATCTATTCTTGTGATGGCTCTTATTTCTCTATGATATATTCCAAGGAGCAGGATTTCTGGATTGTACAGTACTATTATTTCTAGCTTTTTAAGAAAGTGCCAAATGGAATTCCAAAGTGGTTCCATTTTACGTTTCCACCAGCAGTGTATAAATGTTTCAGTCTTTGCACAACCTCTCTACCATTTATTGTTTTGTGTTTTTTTTGGATTAGTCTCCGCCTTGTTGGGGTGAGACGGTATCTTGTTGTAGTTTTGGTTTGCATTTCTGTAATGACTAATAATCTTGAGCATTTTCTCATGTGCCTGTCAGCCACCTGGAGGTCTTCTTTGGGGAGGTGTCTTTTCTTATCTTTTGCCCATTTTTTAATTGGGTGATTTATCATTTTGTTGCTGAAGTCTTATGGCATCTTGTAGATTTTAGAAATTAGACCCTGGTCAGATGTGTTGTAGCCAATTATTTTTTCCCAGTGTATAAGTAGTCTATGAACTCTTTTGAATAAGTTTTTGGATGGGTCTTAAGTATTTGATTTTTAGGAGACCACAGTTATCTAGTTTCTCTTCTGGTGTTTTGTAAATGTTTCCTTAATTTTTTTTTTTTATACATACGAAGTATGCTCTATACTGAGGCAAACATTTAACTAACTGATGGCAGACACAAACTTACCTAATTGTTCCAACATAAGTGTAAATTCAACTTAAAGAAAGATTTAGGAATGGAATTCTTTCATAATGTAGGGATGGCCTATATGCTGAAATATGTTCCCTATTCTAAGATGGTTAAGTAGAAATATCAAATGCAGATACTACATGAAAATATGGCAGATGATAAGATTATTGTTCAGAACAAGCAAAATAAGAGCATAACTTTAAATATGATTATCAAAAAAAGCACCCCACCAAATATTTGCCAACATTATTAGTATTTGAAAAAGCATATAGTCTATATCTATAGCTGTTTACATCTGGCTGTTTAAATTTAAATTAATTAAATTAAATTTCTCCACTCCCTTGAGCCACATTTTAAGTGCTTGGTGATTACATGTAGCTAGTAGCTAATGCATTGGAAAAGACAGAGATAGAACATGTCCATCGTTGCAGAAATTTCTGTTGGTCAGTGCTGCTCTGTGTAAAAGTCACTAGGAGATAAATGGCTTAAAATAAAAAGGCAACTGGATGAAAAATCTTTAAGCACTACCAGAAAACTGAAAGACAAATTGCATAATTAAAATCAGCAATACAAGCAATAGAAAGTGGAATTGAAATGGTAGAAGACTAAATTCAGAATTTTTTATTTTTATTTTTATTTAACATAACTGAGTGAAAATGTACATTCACATATAAATTTACATGCCCCCCTATAAGCAGCTTCCACTGCTCTCCCTGTCCGGTGACAGCACACTATTCCTCTCTGCTCCATACATGTCTCGTCCTCCCAACAGTCTCCTTTCCCCTCCTGTCTGTCCACTCCCCTTCCTGCAGCCAGAGGTCAGCAAGATGATATCCTATAGATGTATAGAACCATAAAGTGCTTCCAATATATGGTCACTCTGCCTTGCCAAGTCCAATCCTTTCCTGTCCAAAGAGTGGGCCTTTGTTATAATTTGTGGGAAAGGGCAGCATCAGGGCAGGGGGCCATGTTCTCAGAGGAACCCTGAAACCGCTGGACCATCAATTGAGGTCTTTTAGTGGGGATCTCACAACGCACCTCTTTATTCTTGTGTTGCCAGTGAGACTCCTCTCTGTGAGCTCCATCGTGGCTATCACTGGTGGTGGCCGGGCACCATCCGGTTCTTCTGGTCCCAAGTCGATGTAGGCACCCACTCTTGTGGGTCTCTCCGTCTTCTCAGTTGTCTTGACCGCATGTCATTTTGGTCCTCGGTGAGCATCCGTTCCTGTTGAGTTGGGACCATTTGCTGTGTCCTCGGATGGCAGCTTCGCAGCTTTTAAGACCCCAGACGCCACTCACCAATGTGGGGTGCAGAGAGCTCTCTTAGCAAAACGCTAGTTGTGCCAATTGGCCTGGAATTCGCCTAAGAGCATGGTCCCCCGACCCCCGCCCCAGCTACTCTATCCTTGCAGTATTGAGTTAAGATGGAAGGCGTACTCAAGTTATGCTGAAGTCCACTTAATGTTGTTCTTGTTCCTAATGTGTGCTGTCACTGCTTTCTCCCAACTAGATTTCTAGTAACTATCTAAACTAAACCCTCCCCCAGTCAGCCTCCCTCCCTCCCCTCCCTTGCAGCTGTCAGAGTCTTTTCTTCTATACACAAGTCTGTTTTTGAGATCTTATCATAGAGGTCTCATACAGTATTTGTCCTTTTGTCGCTGACTACTTTCACTCAACATAATGTCTTCCAGTTGAAACCAGGTTAGGAGATGTTTCCTAGAATCATCATTATTCTTTATCATTGCGTAGTGCTCCATTGAGTATATGTACCACAGTTTACCTATCCATTCTTCTGTTGTTGGGCATCTGGGTTGATTCCATCTTTTTGCTATCGTGGACTGTGCTGCGATAAACATTCTGGTGCATGTGTCCGTTGGTATGAAAGACCTTGAATCTGTAGGATATATTCCAAGTAGTGGAATTATTGGGTCAAATGGTATATCAATATCCATTTTTTTAAGGAAGCACCAGATTGCCTTCCAAAGAAGCTGGACCATTTTGCAACCCCACCAACAGTGTAGGAGGGTTCCACTTTCTCCACAGCCTCTCCAGCATTTGTTGTTTTGTGTTTTCTGGATCATGGCCAATCTTGTTGGGGTGAGATGGTATCTCATTGTTGTCTTGATTTGAATTTCCTTAATAACTAAAGATTGTGAACATGTCCGCATGTGTTTTTTGGCTGCCTGGATCTCCTATTTAGTTAAGTGTCTGTCCATCTCCTTTGCCCATCACTTAATTGGATGGTTTATCTTCTTCTTCTTGATATTTTGTAGTATCTTATAGATTATGGAGATCAGGCATCAGTCTGACATAGAGTTGCCAAATATTTTTTCCCATTCTGTGGGTGTTCTTTTAATTCTATTAATAAAGTCTTTGGATGAGCAAAAGTGTTTGATTCTTAATAGTTCCCATTTATCTATTTTCTCTTCTGTTGATTGAGGTTTCTTTGACAGATTTTGGAGTCTGTCCTCATTGTGTATTAAAACTTCCATTGTTGTTCCTACCTTTTCTTGGATGAGTTTTATCGTTTTAGGTTTGATATTTAGGTCTTTTATACAGTTGGAGTTGGTTTTTGTATAAGGTGTAAGATATGGATCTTGATTCAGTTTATTGCAGATGGATAACCAATTTTGCCAGCACCATTTGTTGAAGATACTGTTTTTACCCCAGTTTAATGTCTTAGGGCCTTTGTTGAATATCAACTGTTCATAGGCAGATGGTGTCATCTCTGGGGTCTCAATTCTGTTCCATTGATCGATCTGTCTGTTCTTGTACCAGTACCAGGCTGTTTTCACCACTGTGGCAGTGTAGTGTGTTCTTAGGTCGGGTAATGAGAGGCCTCCCAGTGTGTTCTTCTTCTTTAGTAGTACCTTACTTATCCGGGGCTTCTTCCCTTTCCAAACAAAATTGGTGATTTGTTTCTCCATCTCATTAAAAAATGATGCTGGAACTTGTATTGGGATTGCATTATATAAATAAATTGCTTTGGGTAAAATAGACATTTTCACAATGTTAAGTCTTTCTATCCATGAGCAGGGTAGGTTTTTCCATTTATCTAAGTCTCTCTTAGTTTCTTGTAGTAAGGGCTTGTAGTTCTCTTTGTAAAGGTCTGTTGTTTCTCTGGTTAGATTAATTCCCAGGTACTTTATCTTCTTAGGGGCTATCGTAAATGGTATTGATTTAATAATTTCCTCCTTATCAGTCTCGTTGATGGTATAAAGGAAACTTACTGATTTACTTATGTTTATCTTGTATCCTGAGACTTTGCTGAACTCTTCTATCAGTTTGAGTAGCTTACTTATAGATTCCTTGGGGTTCTCTGCATATACAATCATATCATCTGTGAACAGGGAGATTTTAACTTCCTCTTTGCCGATGCGATGCCCTTTATTTCTTCATCTTGTCTAATTGCTCTGGCTAGAACTTCTAGCACAATGTTGAATAGGAGAGGTGACAGTGGGCATCCTTGTCTAGTTCCTGATCTCAGGGGAAAGTCTTTCAGTCTCTCTCCATTCAGGATGATGTGGGCAATTGGCTTTGTATAAATGGCCCTTATTGTGTTGAGGAATTTGCCGTCTATGCCCATTTTGCTAAGAGTTTTTAGCATGAATGGGTGTTAGACTTTATCAAATGGCTTTTCTGCATAAATGGACAAAATCAGGTGATCCTTGTCTTTTGTGTTATTTATGTGGTTAATCACATTAATTGTTTTCCTGATGTTGAACCAGCCTTGCATCCCTGGTATGAATCCCACTTGGTCATGATGGATTATTTTCTTGATATGTTGTTGTATTCTGTTGGCAAGAATTTTGTTGAAGATTTTTGCATCTAGGTTCATGAGTGATATCGGTCTGTAGTTCTCTGTCTTTGTTGGATCTTTCCCTGGCTTAGGTATTGGGGTTATGCTGGCTTCATAGAATGAGTTTGGGAGTACTCCATCCCTTTCTATACTGTGAAATAGTCTCAGTAGTATTGGGGATAACTCTTCTCTAAGTGCTTCGTAGAATTCTCCCGTGAAGCCATCTGGGCCATGACTTTTTTTGGTTGGCAGTGTTTTGATGACCTTTTCAATCTCTTCCTTTGTGATGGGTTTATTAAGTTGTTCTGCTTCATGTTGTGATAATTTGTGTAGGTGGTATGAGTCAAGGAATTGGTCCGTTTCCCCTAGATTTTCAAATTTGTTAGAGTACAGTCTTTCATAGTATTCTGTTATGATATTTTTGATTTCTGTTGCATCTGTGGTGACAACTCCCCTCTCATTTCTAATTTGGGTTATTTGTTTCCTTTCCTGCTTTTCGTTAGTAAATTTAGCCAGTGGTTTATCAATTTTGTTGATCTTTTAAAAAAACCAGCTTTTGGTCTTTTCAATTTTTTCAATTGTTTTTCTGTTCTCTAATTCATTTAGCTCTGCTCTAATCTTTATGATCTCATTTCTTCCGGTGCCCAGGAGTCCCTCTGTTGTTCTCTTTCTACTTGTTCAAGCTGTAGAGTTAGTTCCTTGATCTGGTTTCTTTTTTCCTTCCAGATGTGTGCATTTATGGAGATAAACAGACCTCTGAGCACTGCTTTGGCTGTATCCCATAGGTTCTGGTAGGAAGTGTTTTCGTTCTCATTGGAATCCATGAATTTCTTTAATTCATCCTTGATTTCCTCTATAACCCATGTTTTTTTGAGCACGATGTTGTTCAGTTTCCAAGAGTTCCACTTTCTATCTCTGTTTTTTCTGCTATTGATTTCAACTTTTATGGCTTTATGATCTGAGAAGATGCTTTGCAGTAATTCAGTGGTATGGATTCTGTTGAGCATTGCATTATGGCCTATCACGTGGTCAATTCTGGAGAATGTTCCATGTGCACTGGAGAAGAAGGTGTAGTTGTCTGCTGATGGGTGGAAAGTTCTGTATATATCAATGAGGTTTAGTTGGTTAATTGTGTCAGTGAGGTCTTCTGTATCCTTACTGAACTTTTTTCTAGATGATCTGTCTAGTAATGAGAGTGGAGTGTTAAAGTCTCCCACTATTATTGTGGAGTCATCTAACTCTCTTTTGAGCATAGTCAGTGTTTCTTCGACAAATTTAGGTGCTCTGACATTAGGTGCATAAATATTTAATATAGTTAAGTCTTGCTTGTGTACTGAACCTTTCAGCAATAAATAGTGTCCGTCTTTGTCCATGATGGTGGATTTGACATTAAAATTGATTTTGTCTGGGATTAGAATTGCCACCCCTGCTCTTCTTTGTTCATTGTTAGCTTGATATATATTCTTCCATCCTTTAATTTTCAGTTTGTTCCCGTCTTTAGGTCTCAAGTGAGTTTCTTGTAGACAACATATGGATGGGTCATGTCTTTTGATTCAAGATGACACTCGGTATCTCTTTACTGGAGCATTCAGTCCATTCACATTCAATGTAATTATTGATAGGTATGTGTTCACTGCTGCCATTGTGATATGTTTATTTTTATGTTGATGTTTTCTCTGTTGTTCTTATTAGTCTGTTCTGGGACACTCTTTTTTGTGAGTTGATTTTTCACCTTTTTCAGAGCTGGTTTTATAGTTGTTAAGACTCGAGTGTTAGATTTCTCGAAATGGTATGATACATCTTTATTGTGCTTATAGCTGCCCCTATGAACCCCCTTAATAAACTATTTATAAACCCAGTTTTAATTACTACCAGTCTTGTTATCTTCCTCTCCACCTGGAAGGACTATAACAACTGTAGTACATCCCTCTTTTTATTATGATGACACTATAGTTTTCATGATGATCACTAGATTGCTTCTTTCCAAATCAAAGCTGTGATTTACTTTGGAGCCTTTCCTAAATGAATAGAGTATTGAGTAGTGTGTCGTTCTAATACATAAAGTTAGTGGCTTTGTTCTTCTAACTTCTTTCAGTATTTCTTGTAGTTTGGGTTTGGTTTTTACAAAGTCTCTGAGTTTCTGTTTATCTGGGAATGTCTTAATTTCATTTTCGTATTTGAAAGATAGTTTTGCAGGATATATAATTCTTGGTTGGAAGTTCTTCTCCTTCAAGACTTTGAATGTGTCGTGCCACTGTCTCCGTGCCAGCATGGTTTCTGCTGAGAAATCTGACGAGAGCCTACAGGTTTTCCCTCTGAATGTTAGCTTTGCCTTGAGTCTTGCTGCCTTTAAGAGTTGCTGCTTATGTTTCATTTTGTTAAGCTTGATTATAATATGTCTTGGAGTCTTTCTTTTGAGATCTATATTGGGTAGCATACGATATGCATCTGAGATGTCTATATTCTCTTCCTTCATGATTTCTGGGAAGTTTTCTTTCAGCAGCTCAGCAACAATACTCTCTGTGTTCTCAGATGTCTCACCCTGTTCAGGGACTCCAATTAATCGAAGGTTGTTCCTCTTAATAGAGTCCCACATGCTTCTTAATGTTTCTTCATTTTTCTTGTTTCTTTTTTCTGATTTCCGCTCATAGACGCTGGCCTCAGTAGGTCTGTCTTCCAAGTCAGAAATTCTTTTTTCCATTTGTTCCATTGTGTTTTCTTGGCTTTGCATGGAAGTTTCTATGTCTTCGATTTTGTTCTTGATCTGTTGGATTTCAGAGTACTGGTGTTCCATCAGATCGAACAACTTGCTTAATTTTTCCTTTTGTTCTGCTGCATTTTGAATAAAGTCTAGAAGGGCTTTGTATATAATCAATTTGTATTCACTTCCTGATGCTTTCATAAAAGTTTCTTCATCTGGAAAACTACTTGGCTGCTTTGTTTGGGAGCCTTCTGAAGCCATGAGGGATTGCTTGTATGCCACAATTGTCTTGTTGCTTTTTGGGTCCCATGTGAGTATATAGAGGCTGGAAGAGGTACTGTGAGGATGGATTGCAAATGTTTCTCTAGGCTGTCTTCGAATGTAAAGCAAAAGGTATCTGACCAGTTCACAAGTCAGTTAGGTTTTCAGGTGTAGAGGTCCCTCTTCTCATCTGACAAAGTAAGCACCACTATATCCAACCCCAGATGATAACAAACTAGTTTGGAATATAGCAATGCTACTGCCCTGGTGGCCTCTGCTGACAGGGCCTAGCCTTAGCCAACACTGCGTCGAGTACTGGTTTTGTAATAGGAAAGCGCTCTCCTGTGGGCAGGCTCTGGCTCCCAAGCTAAGAATTAGGTCCAGCTGCGGCCACCGTACCCAAGATGGCGTCCTCCACACAGGCAGCAGACAGAGGGGCTAAAGGTGCCGAGAGGTAGTGATTCCTCTGCTTCTGTTGCAGGGCCCCAACGTAGGCAGCACTGTGCAAAATCACTACTTTTCTGACGGAGAAGCGCTGTCCCGTTTGCAGGCGCTGGCTCCCAGGCTAAGAACGAGGTCCTGCTAAAATCTCGGTACCAACATGGCGTCCCGCACCCTGACGCGGAGCTCCGCACAAACCCCACTGAGGCAGCTACAGAACGAAAGGCTCAAAGTGGTTAGATTAACAGAGTCCCGAGCCTGGCTCTCAGAATATGGGAATTTTGCCTGCCTATCCCCCCAGCAGAGTGTCTGAGTCCAGCCGCCAGGCAAGGCCCAGCTCCGTCTGCCAGCCGAGACCGAGGGAAAAAAAGTCAAACTGGTGCGTTTACCTTCCCTCCGGGAGAGCCGGGACTAGCCAGGAGCGGGGGTCAGCAAAAGACAGGAGGTTTTTCGCTGAGTGGTATGAAGTCCCAATTAACAGCTCTGTGCCGTGTCCTGTGGCTGATTAGGTGCTCAGAAGGCTCTGTTTGATTGTCAGTTCAGGTCTTGGTTTCCAGAGGGATAAAAGGAGACGTGGGCTTAGTCGGCTATCTTGACTCCGCCCCCCAAATTCAGAATTTAAAAACAAATGAAAACTTTCTCTGTAGAGTCTACACTGACTTACAGCTTTTGTCTGGGAAGGAGAGAGTTGAGCTGCCCCACAGAGCTTCCAAGGCTGAAATCTTCCCTAAAGCAGAGTGGCTGATTGGTTTAACCTGCCCACCTTTTGGTTAGTAACTGAGTGCTTAACTGCTGTACTACCAGACTCTCAAATTCAGAATGTAGGGGATGAACTGACAGAAATAAAAGAGACATGAAAATAATATGTGCTTTTCTATGCAATACATAGTTTTATATATGTGAGCACACATACATACACATACACACATACTCGTACTTACTTTTTAAATAGTGTTTCATGGGGAAAACCAATTATGTCTGTAGAAGATAATGGAGAGAACCCCAGCATTTCAACAGATGAGTAGGACCAATAATTTGAGCAGAGAAAGCCATAGAACCCTTACTAGAGAGAGGGACTGTTTGTCCCCATCTGTAGGCCTCGCTTAGCTGAAACATAGTCCGTGGCATGGATTTTTGAAAACTGCTTGACAATAAATTTTCAGTATCATTTTAGTTGTTAATTCACTTGGATGTTTAGGGGGACAGTATCTGAGAGTGTGGGCTGTTATTCTTGGTAACTAAATGTCTGTATGTTTATTTAATACTTTGCACTTCTCCTCCCCTCTTCCCCCCCCAAATAGCTTATTCAAACTCACTTTCTTTTGGAACAGAGGCACTTGTAGACTAAGTTTAGCTTCTCTGACCTGCTTAAAAGGTGGTGCCCAAGCAATTTATCTTCCATGTAAATGCCTTTTACACAGAACTCTTTGAACTATGGCTTATGCAGGGCAGAGAGGAAATCTGGAATTTCCTCTGCCCATCTGATTTGTCCTTCTCTGCCATCCTGACAACCAGAATTCCAGGAGCAAGGACCTGGACAGAATAGATATGTCTCGGATGATTCTGGAAGCTTTCTAGCCCATTTAATAAAATTAGCAATTCTATTCCTGAGCTCCTACTGGAGAAGCAGCCAAGGTTTCCCCACCTGAGACTTGAGTCACTTCCTTGAATTAAACAGAAATGGCACTATCTCAGATGAAAAATGAACTGAATGTTCCTTTTAAATCTCTTTCAGTATAACCTTTTCTTGACTTGTGAACTTCTGTGAAGAAATGTCTTGTCCTAACTTGTCCTGAATCTCACCTAATGCAATATATTTTATTGGAAGAATTACGTTCTCGCTCTGATATAGTAGGAAGGGCACCAAGCCAGACATTAAGAAAAATAAAATCTGGAAATTGGTCCATGCTTTAGTGGGATCTGGAATAAATATGTATACATGCACACATGATGTATATATGTATATGTATATATGCACACATACACACATATATATAATATCTGCATATATATTACACATTGGACTAAAAAAATCTCCTTAGCTGCCATTTTACTATTTGATCTGGGGTGATATTACTTGTCTTATATCCTCAACTACAGTCAGTGTGTTTTTGAAGGTAAGCGAGGTACAGAGTACCTAGTAAAACATCTCTATCAAGTAAGTTTTCAAGACATAGTAATTAATAATGTTACTTTTGTATTTTACTGTATTTATGCAACAATACTGAGTATGCCAATCTTGCAGAGTTGTAGCAAAGTTCAGGAGAGATAATTTATATAAAAGTGTGTTATACACTAGAAAGTGTCATCCAAATGAAAGATTATTATGGAAGTGATGTATCGGAACAGTCCCAAGGAGGTGCACACAGTTAAAGCACTCAGCTGTTATCCCAGTGGCTGGAAGTTGGAATCCAGTCAAAAGTGTCTCAGAAGAAAGGCATGGTAGTCTACTTCTGAAAAATCAGCCCAAGAAAACCTTATAGGGCACCATGAATCAGTGTGAACTCCACAGCCACTGGGTGGGTAGTGGTATCTCATTGTGGTTTTCTTTTTTTTTTCCAGTGGCTAGTACTCTCCGTCCAGAGAATAAACTTTACGGATGAGGAAAGTAAGAAGGCCAGTTAGGGGACTAATGCAAAAGAGAAAGATTTCTGAGTCATTAGTTTTGGGATAGAGTTAAAGCTGGGCACGTGGAGAAAAGCTTTTGATATGGCTTGAATTGTGTCCTCCAGACATATGTGTTGTAAACCCTCACCTCTATGCCTGTGGTTATAATCCCCTTTGGGAATTAGTTGTCTTTGTTATAAGGCAGGGTTACTGCAGAGTATGTCTTGAGTTAATCTCTTACAAGACATAAAAGGAGTGGATTAAGCAAGCAGAGACGGGGAAAATAGATACCAAGCCACAGGAGATCCCCAAGGAGCCAGAAAACAGGAGCTGAAGAAATGAGCAAGAATGTTCCCCTAGAGCTGATAGAGACGGCCTCCTCTTAGAACTGGTGGCCTGAACTCTGAATTCTAGCCTCCTAAACTCTTCAAAAATAATTTTTTATCTGTTGAAGCTGTTCACCTATGATAATTTCTACTGAGCAGCAGAAGGTAACTCAGACTGCTGTTTAACTTAGCATGTTTTCCAAGTGTAACAGTAACTTACCTAATTGGTAAGTTATGGTAGTAAATTAGAAACCTTGGTGGTGTAGTCATTAAGTGCTATATCTGCAACCCAAAAGGTCAGCAGTTCGAATCTGCCAGTTGCTCCTTGGAAACTCAGTGGAACAGTTCTACTCTGTCCCATGGGGTTGCCATAAGTCGGAGTTGATTTGACAGCAGTGGGTTTTTTCGTTTTAGTTACATTGTTATAGAATTAGAGAAAAGTAAAACTTGAAGGAGTACTTGATAGTGACAAATGCAATGGCAAGTTCAACTATATTAAATACTAACTTTCCATTTGATGATAAGGAGGAGTTGCAAAGACAGAGTTGGAATTCAGGAGATGCCCCATCAGGTCAGTTTTACAGGTCAAAATATTAGAGATGAGGCATAAACAGAGAAGGGAGCTCTGGTATCTACGGAGGATCCCCTGTGAGTCTTTCATTGGATATTGGTCGGCACAGGCACATGATGAAATTACCTCCAGAAGTGGAAAGAACCACCTGAAAAAATTAGAACAAGTCTCTGGAGCTAACACAGGCTCAAGAATAGCTTCTGTTCCCACTGGCCACAATTCGTGAGGCATCGTATAAGGAAATTCTTAGAGTTTTTGCTTCAGTAGCTGGGGAAAATTAGCTGCTCTTCTCCTGCCTAACAAACTCAAAATCAAGACCACAGTGGATTAGATGACTTTCAAGCACCTTGTATGTGACCCAGGGAAAAAGAATGTAAAGTATATCTATAGGAACACAAAACATCAAACACCAAACAAAGAAAAATTCATAACGTCTGATGTCTAAAAAAATTACCAGACATGCAAAGAAGCAAGAAAATATAACCCATAATGAAGAGAAAAGTAAATGAATCCAGATTAACTAAGAAATGAGAGAATGGTGGAATTAGTACATAAAGGTTCTAAAACAGTTACTTTATATATTCAAGTAGAAAGATTGAGCATGTTAAATATATACTCAGTAATATAAAAAGATACAGTATCTGAGTTAACAAACACATTGGACAAAACTGAGAGTGGGTTAGATACAGCAAAAGAAGAAATTAATGAACTTAAAGACATAACAAAATACTATCCAAACATAAAGAGAACAAGGACAGGAAAAAACGACCATCCGTGAAAGGCAGGACAACTAGTGACTTCATTGGATGCAATGAAAAGAGAGAAAAGGGAAAGAAAAAATATTTCAAGAAGTAATTGGCTAAAGAAGGGTATTTGTTAACTAGAGAAAAATCTAAAAAATACCAGACTACTGTCAAGTCAATTTCGACTCATAGTGACCCTATGGAACAGAGTAGAACTGCCTCATCGAGTTCCAAGGAGCACCTGGTGGATTTGAACACTTGATCTTTGCTTAACAGCCTTAGCACTTAACTACTATGCCACCAGTGTATGCAACCATGGTTCCCAGATCCCTGGCCCTACTGCTTTCTTCCTCAAAGTGTCTGCACACATACATAGGGAAATTCAGCACAGCTGGACTAAAGCAAAATCGAAGAAGTATTCTGCATGCAATCAAACACTTCAAGGGACAGAGGAGCACAGGTGGGGATCTGGGACCTGTGGGGTCAGGGAACATCTCAGTCAACTGGCAAAACAGTGTTAAGAAAATGTCCTGCAGCTTGCTTTGGTGGGGTCTTAAGAACTAAGCAAGTGGCCTTCTGAGATGCACCTATTGGTCTCAACCCATCTGGAGCAAGGTGAAATGAAGGACACCACAGACATAAAGAAAATTTGAGTTCCAGAGACAGAAAGGGCCACCAGTGTGAGACCAAAAGGACTGGATGGTGCCTGGCTACCAGCAGTGACCTCCCTGACAGGGAGCACAATGGAGAGTTCCTGAAGGACAGGGAGAAAAGGGTGGTACAGAGCTCAAGTTCTGTTAATAAGACCAGACATGATGGTCTGACTGAGACTGGGGGGATCCTGGAAGACGTGACCCCTGGACTCTCTGTTAGCCCAGTACCGAACCATTCTGAGGCCCACTCTGCAAACTGGGGTCAGACTGGGCTATGAGACACAAAATGCTATGAGGGAAGAGTGTGCTTCTTGGTTTAAGTAGATGTATGAGGCCAATGGGCAGCTCCTGGTCAGAGGTGAGATGAGAGGGCAGAGGGGGACAGGTGCTGGTTGAGTGGTTGCAGGAAATACAGGGAGGAAAACAGGAGTCAGCTGTCACATTGTAGGGAGAGCAACTAGGGTCACATAATAACTTATGTACAAGTTGTTGTATGAGAAACTGACTTGAATGTGAACTTAAAGCACAGCAATAAAAAAATAAGTAAAACAAAAATCTTGAAATAATGACTGAAAATTTTCCAAATTTGATGAAAATTCTGAATTTACAAATTCAAGGTGGTCAACAAGTCCCAAGCATAAGACTCATGAAGAAAACCTATACTAAGCATATTATGAGTAAAATTTTATTTTTGTGTGTCCCCTTGTTTATAATAGAATAAAACTTGTGAAAGCTGAAACATGTGTAAAATGGAAATTTGTCAGAAAAGCAAAATGAAAGTACATTCCCCTGATAGAAAGTGATAGAAAAGTGATAAGATGACACCCTGTCAAAAGCAGAAAACTTGCAAGCCTGGAAAAACTAGGCAGTCAAGTTACAGTTCTTGCAAATTTCAGTATCAGCCCTACTCAGCTTATACCTGATTATCTTATTCATTCATTACTGTGTGTCCAGTCCTAAAAACTGTTTTGGTACCTAGACATGCTTAATAAATGCTAAATATATGAGTGGATTTGTGAAGACTCGTATTTCTAGAAATTTTCTGCAATGGAAAGCTAGAAAGTAGATGCATGAGACATTTTTAATATTTGAGTTTCTTATGTATTTTATATCCAACAAGAAGGAACCCATTGAAAAAATAAGATCCAAGGTAGATAAAGTAGTGAATAGAGTACAGAGAGGACAATGTCTCTTAAAAGCCATGTTTAAAACTCTAGCTAGATGGGTGATACTTGGCTGGAGGAAAGGAAGCCAGAATCTTCTGAAGTTGTAAATAATTTAGGGTGCATAGCTAAACATATGTATTTTTTGAGCAGAGAAGGAAGAAGCTTAATGTAGTTCCTGACTTGCAGTTTCTACTCTCCATTTGTCAGAGGACAGAGATGATGTGATAGAGAAATCCTGGGAAGTGGAAGGTGGTTGAGTGCTTAGAATAATCTTAGAAGAGTCTGTTTTTAGGTGCTCTGGAGTTAGTTCCAACCCATTAAGACCTTATATATAATGAAACAGAATGTTGCCCAGTCCTGTGCCATCCACACAGTGGTGGCTGCATTTGAGCTCAGTGTGGCCACCACTGTGTCCCTCTCATTGAGGGTCTTCCTTTTTCTTTTGCTGACCCTCTGCTTTCCTCAGCATGATACCCTGCTCGAAGGACTGGTCCTTCCAGATGACATGTCCAAAGTGAGCAAGCTGAAGTCTCGCCAATCTTACGTCTAAGGAGAATCCTGGCTGTACTTCTTCCAGGATAGATGGTTCTCGCAGCCCATAGTACAGTCAATATTTTTTGCTAACACCATGTATAGAAGAGAAATATAGTCTTTTCTTGTTATCTAGTGGTGCTGTAACAGAAACATCACAAGTAGATGACTTTAATAAAGAGAACTTTATTCTCTCACAGTTTACTAGGCTGGAAGTTTAAATTCATGGCACTCTCTCCAGGGGAAGGCTTTCTGTCTCCATTGGTGCTGCGGATCTTGTCATCCGAGCCAAGGAACTTCTCAGGCACAGGAACCCCAGGCCCAAAGGATGTGCTCTGCTCCTGGTACTGCTTTCTTGGTAGTGTGAGGCCCCCTTGTCTCTGTGCTAGCTTTTCTGTTTCATGTCTGAAAAGAGATTAGAAGACACAATTGAATTTTTAGTTGAGTACTGCCTTATTAACATAGCTGCTACTAATCCCATCTCATCAACCTCATCGATATAAAATTTACAACACATGGGAAAATCACATCATATGACAAAAAGGTGGACAATCGCATGATAATGAGACTCATGGCCCAGCTGAATTGATAGATACATTTTTGGGGTGACACAATTCAATCTGTAACCGGGGGATTTTCCTGTGGATGAGGACTTGAACGATAATTGAGATGTGTGGATTGTTAGATGACAGTTAATACGTTGCATTAGTCTATGTAATTACTCAGCTAAATTCCAAGGTACAGCAAACATAATTCTGGCTATGTGAACAGATCTTAACCTTCCTCTCTGAACCAGCCGTCAATTCCAACAGTCATTGAGTGTAACGTGAATCTTTCTGGTGTCAAAGCATTGTTCAGAAAAAGGACACCTGGTCCAGAGAGATAGTCCAGAATCATTTCCCCATGTCAAGGTCAGTTAATTAGCAACTTTAATTACATTTTGAGCTTGAGATTCTCTTTTGTCATGTTAGATAGCATATTTGTGGTTGCTTGGATTAGAGTATAGACATCTCGAGGGCCCATTTTTCTGTCTACCATACCATCATAGGAAAGCTTGGTGGCAGAGGGTTAAATGTTATGTCTGCTAATCAAAAGGTCAGCAGTTCAAATCCACCAGGAGCTCCTTCGAAACTCTATGGGGCAGTTCTTCTCTGTCCTATGGGGTTGCTATGAGTTAGAATTGACTTGGTGGCAGTGGGTTTCATTTGGTTTATACCGTCATGAAGTGATAACTGGCTGAGATCACTCTATACATATCACCTTGTAAGACTGAAAAAAAATCTGTTTCACAACATGTTCATTCTAATATACTTTCCAAGATTCCTGAAAATTCCTGTAGGACTTACATTTTTATGGTTACCACTGGCTTCTTTCTAGTCATATTGCTACTAAAATATGTTATCAGCTACTCTCTTGCTGTTGCTCTTCTGCACCATCTCAGATTTCTGGGGGTGGCAGCTTGGGAAACAGGGAGGAAGGGTGGTAGATAACATTTAATAAAAACACCATCTCAAAGGGTTATTGGGACACGAGATCTTACTGAAGATTTGGTAAAATTGGTTAACAAAAACTTGTGATGATAAGGGACATCACATAGTTAAACACCAAACACTTTAAAAGTGAATATCCTTTTTATTAAAAGTTCTGTGTCTGCTCCATCCCTGGGGCTTTTTTTTTTTTTTTTTTTTTCTGGTACTGATACCATTCTGCAAGACTTCCTGGCTTCTGGACATTTGCTTAAGGCTTTTTCCTTCTTCTTTTTTTTTTTTAGTAGAAAAAACAAAAAGAAACAAAAAGAGGAAAGAAGGCAAGCCTTCCCTCCCTGTCTCTTTTATGTTTTATTTGTATAGGGTTGCTACTAGCTGGAATCAACTCAATGGCAATGGGCTATTGCAGACTATATTCTGTGGCTTACTGTTTTACACCCAAATCAGAAAATAGCCGTAAAGTGATTCTTTCTTAGGTGTTAGGGTTAAGTTTTAAAAATACATTCTAGGGTCTTCTATGTGACCTGGATAAGTAATAGACACTTGCAGTTCTGAGGGTCTCTGATTCTAATTGAGTGGGCGCCCACTCTAATACTCATAACCCTCATGAATTGAACTATTAGTTCCAAATAGTGCTTGTAGTAGCTCTTCTGCTGGAAATATTCAAGACAAAGTATAATTTCACCTTTATTCCTGTGCTTTGTTCCTGAAATGCTAGATGCTATATTTAGCATCATGTTTAATTTATTGCACTTTCTATATTCTTTAGTAACAGAGCAAAAACTGCGTCTTTATAAAGTACTTCATGTTTAAAAAATAAAAAGATGCTTTCTTTTTAAAAAATGACATTAAATGCTTCATTTCTAGAAGATAATATTTTGAAGAAGTGATACATTTGTAAACATTTTCTGTAATGAGGTATTCATTTATACTGTTTGAACAATACAACTTGTCCATCAGACAATGTAATGAGTAAAAATTAAATAGAAAAAAAAATTCATTGTGATCTGTATTCAAGACGCTGTGATACATTCATAGGCAAATGAGGCAGCCAGGATTAAAACTCATCACTGTATAGCATTCTAACCATAAATATGTGTTTGGTGAGCTTCAGTGGTTAGTTTGAAGAAGTATAAATGACTATTGCCTTAGCAAGTCACCTAATCACTTTCATCAACCCACCAATAATACTCATTTCTTTTCTTGAGAAATTGTCTTTAAGATCAGAGCCCTGGTGGTGCAGTGGTTAAGGACTGGACTGCTAACCAGAAGGCTAGTGATTCAAACTTGCCAGCTGCTCCCTGGGAGAAAGATGTGACAATCTGCTTCCATAAAGATTGTAGCCTAGAAAACCTATGAGGCAGTTCTATTCTGTCCTCAAAGTCAGAATTGACTCAAAGCATTTTTTTTTTTAATCTGTAAGTTCTACCAATGGTCTATCCTTTTGTTGTACCGCTGCATCTATCAGTTTGGAATTTTGCTGTGATGCTGGAAGCTTTGCCACCAGTATTTCAACCAATCAATAGGGTCACCCAGAATAGACAAGTTTCAACAGAGCTTCCAGACTAAGACAGACAAGGAAGAAAGGCCTGGTGATCTACTTTTAGAAAGTTAACCATGGAAATTTTACAGAGCAGAGCAAAACATTGTCCAGGTTTACTTGCTTTGGGAAGAGCACATTGTGTTTGGTAAAGTGAAGGGTGAGCAAGAGTAAGGGATGTCTCTGGTGAGATGAACTGGAACAGTAGCCACAAGGAGGGACCTGACATTGCCAGTGATCATGGGGTGAGTCAGGACCAGACAATGTTTCCTTCTCTTATATGTGGAGTTGTCACGAGTTGGACTCTGTATCAACTGTCTTTGTGATATTTCTGTTGTTTGATATTTACAGTAATTCCTTCATGTTATTGAATCTTTCTAAGAATTATGAGAGTATCATTGTTAATAAGAGAATCATATAGCATTGGGGTTTAAGCATAACCAATACTCTGGGAACTTCTGGAAGATCAAAATCAGCCTCCTCAATGGCTGCATGCAAATCAACACAGCTTAAACCAGTACTAGACCCTGTTGAGAAATTGGAAGTTTGTCTTTGCAGTCCAGTTTCCTTTCTTCTTAGGAAACCTTTTCCCTTCTATCACCTGGTGTCTCTGAGCCTCTGTCCCCAGAAGTGTTCCATGTTGCGGAAATATCACATTCTTTTATCAGAGATTCTTGAGCCGCACCCCATGACCACCCTTGAATTAAACTTCTACTCCTTCAGTGCACAGACTTGGAAATGCTGGTGGCATAGTGGGTAGGTGGTGCTATATCTGCTCACCAAAACATCAGCAGTTTGAATTCACTAGGTGCTCTTTGGAAACTCTCTGGAGCAATTCTACTCCATCCTATACATTTGTTACAAGTGAGAACTGACTCGACGACAGTGAGTTTTTTTTTTACTTAAATCTACAGTGTATTCCTGTAGTGAAAGTGAGTCTATAGGATATTCCCATAATAAATGAAAACCGCTTGGTAAATTATAGGCTTAACAGTTTATAGGTAGGTCCTGAAATCCCTCTTCTTAATCACTTGAGGATGCGCCAGACCATGTTTTCTAGTGGGACAGGGTAACAATTGTTCTCTCTTAAATTGTGTTATTCTGTGATAGACTATTACATTTAATGCAAAATATGAGACCAATGATATAATCATATAAACCTAGGCAAGGCCAATAGATTTGTTTCTGGAGCCTGCAAAAACTAATTTAGCCAAAATATGGATCAGTTTTTTGAGTCTTTAAACCATTAACCTTTTTGCAGAATGTTTGTGCTTCTCTAAAGAGCATGAGAAAAGTAGAGTTGGACATAGGACATTGCTAGCAATGATTGAAAAGTTACTTTGACAAGATAAATCAACTCAGTGGCAATGAGTTTATGGTTTTTTATGATAGCAAGAGAAACAAGAAGAGAATGAAGCAAAGGAATCCTGATAACTATCATGTGTGGGATCACACATCCTTCATGTGTTAGGTGCTGCTGGGATGAGCAAAGAGAAGGTTTGTCTGGTCAAGTAACTAGCTGAGGAATGCTGGTTGGATCAAACGCCAGCATCTTGAAGGGTTTGAGGCTGGCCCTGGCCAACTGGATGCCTTTCCTTTGTCCTGTGTTCCCAGTCTGCCTCTGTTCTTCCAAGATGTTTTAAAAGTTTGAGAAAGAAATCAACAACAGAGTAGATTATAGTCTGCTTGACCTCGAAATCAGCAATGATGACTTTAAAATGACGAGAACTGAGTAGACTCGCTAGTATGAGCTCTTTCTTCCCTCCCACAAACAGTACCATTCTGGATGATTTCCCTGAACATTGGACCAGGAGTTTAAACTGATTTAAGTAAACTTAAATGTTTTAAGTATATTGTTGATATTTTCATTTGCTTTTCTTTTTGCTGATTTGCATGTATGTAAAATGTGATGCACACTTGTAAGAAAAAATGTTTCTTTTCTGAAAGATGGTGAGTTCAAATATCCCAAAAGCCTATCCTGAGACCCCAATTAAAAAAATCTGTACGATTGAAGGGAGAGGTCTTAAGAATAAGTCAACCATTGTAAGAGAGTGTATAGATGCATTTCACAAACTACAAAGAGAGTTTCAAAAACTGGAATAAGTTATTGAGAATTAATCATTACTGATAGAGACACATATTATGAGAGGCTTTAAGTGGTTGCAAATCATGACAGCAAAAGAGTTCATGTCAGTGCTGAGACAGCTGAAGGACAGATTCATGTTGTTTGTTTAGTAAAGATGTACAGCACATGCACATTGGAAATTTTAACAAGTTGACTTTTAACCAGGTGCATGTAAATCGCTATGAGTCAGAATCGACTTGACGACAATGCGTTTGGTTTTTGCTTTTTACGTGAATCCCCGTAGGTAAGATATCTATTTTTGTTTGTTGAAGAAATTGTGTGTGCGCGATGCTATAACTTTCTGCTTTCTTTCTTATTTCTTGCTTCTTTGCTGCAGTGTTTGTTTAAAGGCTTACGTCCCCTTGGACTCAGACTTCCATTGATGCTAGGCAGCCCCACTGTCTGAAGAATAAAATTAAATAGTAAGAAAGGGAAAAATAAGGCTCATTTGTCAGGGCTCCTTGGTCTTTATTAACCCTCTGGGCCACACTTGCTCTCCATTTTAACTGTGCTGTTTTTTGGAATTTGTGAAAAACAACCTTTGATCAGCACTGCTCCAAGTCATCTCTGGGAATAGCCATTCATATGTGGAGGAGGGTAACAAGCTAGACTGTGAGTGCTGTTTACGTTTGAATGGCCGTTCAAAACACAAACAAGCAAATTTGTCCAAGAGTAGCAGCAGTAACTCAAGGGAAACAGCTTAACTGCCTCTGGCTTTAGCAGTGTTTGTAAACAACTGTGCCTTGCATCCAGGGGGCTGTATTGACTAGGCAACATTAGAAATTGTAAGCCTCAGCCTGGACATGCTTGGGACTTGTCCTCACCAAGGTAAGTTTTGAGGAGTGCTGATATTTTTAAAGGATTCAGTTGAGGTCCCTGATCTCTGTAACGCCAGCAAACGAATGAATACCTTAGAAATACATCTCAGAATTATCATTCCTTCTGTGTTTTTTTTTCAGTTTACCCTGAAGAGCCAATAAAGAACTAAAAAATAGTCCAGTGACATTCTATTGAGATACATGGACAAGATTTATTCAGTTTATCTGGCAATGTGTGAGTTTTTCCTAAATGAGTATTTTCTGAATAAATTGGAGGCATATTTTTGGTTACCTTACTGCCTAGGATAAAGCACGAGAGATAAAACCTTTGCACAGGAGAGGAAAAGTAAAACATATTATCTTCAGAGCACATGACATTGCCGTAGTAATTTACTTGTTTACAGTTGGATCAAGTGGTTTTGTTTGTAACAATCATTTTAATAGAAGCATTTTTAATTTGTGGATCTATTTAATGAATAATAGTTATCTTTTTTAATATTATCAGCATGAGTTATATGTAGCTAATTTGAAATCACACCTGTGAGTTATTTTTCTGTTCTTTGCTAAGACTCTTTGCTTTTTGTTTAAAAAAATGAATACTTTCACAGATCAGCAGGGCGTTTTTTTCTGTTGTTATTTTCTATAAAGTAAAAATAAATGCACACTTTCTAACCATAAATGACATCAATTTAGGGGGGTTTCCAGATCATCTCATATACATTTCATGCTACTTCTAAATTAACTTTGAGGTAAATTCAAACTCCTTTATGTAAGAAAATGTAATATTGAAATACTTCTAATTTATACTATTTAATATGGATGTAGGAAAACTTGGTGGCATAACGGTTAAGTGCTATGGCTGCTAACCGAAGGTTGGCAGTTCAAATCTACTGGGCACTCCTTGTAAACTCTGTAGGGCATTTCTACTTTGACGTATTTATCAGGTTGCATTGGAAATGACCCTGGTGTTATAGTGGTTAAGTGCTATATCTGCTAACCAAAAGGCTGGCAATACAGATTCTCCAGACACTCCTTGGAAACTCAGTGGAACAGTTCTGCTGTGTTCTTTAGGATCGCTATGAGTTGGAATCAGTTTGATGATAACGGGCTTGTATTTTGAATGAGTCAAAATTGAGTTGGTGACAATGAATTTACTTATTTTTGAGATACAGATGTAAGATTACTTTTGTAGCTTTCTGCACCTAAGTTCCTATAAAATTTTAATCTGTTCTACCGGCAAAGTTTGAGCATTGAAAGAGTGCAAGAGCTTGCAGTAGAAGTTGCCATAGGTTTTTAATTACTTCAGTCTTTTTTTGTATGATACAGGATTTTAACCCTTTGCATTAAAACAAAGCAGGAACTAAAGTAGGCAAAATATAAAGATGAGGAAGGAGAAAATGCCCAGGTCACATTCAACCCAAAGAAATGAGATACTCTGCCAGAGAAGAATTTAGAGATTTTTCTTTATCGTTACTTATTTTCTTTACAGAATATAATGACACATAATAGGCTAAACACAAAAGTTTCCTATTTGAGGTGAGAAAAGTAAGTAAGTTGCATTTTTTGGCGATCTTATTTTTTAAAAAAGCATTATGTTGTAATTCAGTGAAGTCAGTTTGCCATATAAAACCCTGAGCACCCGCCTCTCTGCAGGTCTGTCTGCTCGCCTCACCCTGTGACAGCACACACTTCTTCTCCACTCTTTCCTTCTAGTATTGACTCTACCAACACTTGTCCCTCCCTCTCCATCATCTCCTCTCCCTTCTTAAAAAGAAACTAGCAGGACAGCCTCGCATGTACAGTAAACCATGAAATACACATACCACCTGCATCTGCGCCACCCGCATCACTCTGTGTCCCCAAGTCCAGCCCATTCTTTGTCTGAAGTGTTGGCTTCAGTACTGGTTTCAGCTCTGGGCTAGCAGCAAGTCTAGAGGCCAAGTTTCCAGGGGAGCCTCGAGGTTGCTGGATCATCAAGTCTGGTCTTTTCATAGAGTTCTAGATCTACACCCCTTTTCTCTCATGCCTACATCAAGGTCTTTATAATTATGTTTCCTGTCAGGGCCAGAAAGCTGTCTTGCTTTTTTTACAGTTCTAGCAGTCTTACAAAGAAGCAGTGTTGTAATCCAAAAGATTTTTTTACTTATACAGTTAGGTATTCATTCATCCATCTGATCATTAATTCATCCATTCATATGCCCACAGACTCATTCACCCAACAAATAATTAGCGAACACTCTCTCCGTGTCTGATACTACCCTAGGTGCAATGGATGTGAAGCTAAATAGCTTGAAGCTCCCCCTCACAAGAATCCAGCAGGGTAGCTAATAAATTTATATAAGAAAGCTGGTTAAGTTGGGAATCGTTAAGTAATATTGCAGGTGCAATGATAGAGACCCCAAATCCAGTCCATTCTCAAGGACAGAAAAAGTGCAACCTCCTTAGGCAGGAAAAGTCTTAATTAGGAATCAAAACTCCCCTATTTATTCTCAGGTTTTTCCATTGGGAAAACCAGTCAGTTATTTTGTGACCTTGAACAATTTATTAGCTTTCTGTGATCCTTAGTTTCCTTGTCTGTTAAAAGCCCACATCTCGACACTAATTCAGAGTCATTTCTGAAAATACATGTAATAGGCAATGTCCACCTGCAGCTTTCATCTGAACAGTAATTCTTAATGAAAAACAAACAAACAAAAAACTTCCGTTCTTCACTCAAATTGGATTTGAGAATTTTCTTTCTCCAATGTCATCCTGAACCTTAACATAGTCTCTGAGTAATTCCACAGCAGAGAAACTTCTTTACTCTTGTGTAACCCAGAGTTTCCCAAATTTACTCAGCTCTCTAATTTCACACATGAATAGTTTACTAAAAATATCTTGGGTGTTCTGGTCTTGTGATAACATTATCAAAATTTAAAATACTCTCTAAGTGGTAAGCATTTAAATATTAAACGTTCTCATATTATTAATACATAAAAATATTTTAGTATAGATGTTCACACATATATTTTCAGTCCTCTACTAAATTATGAACTCCTTCAGTTTGTACATTATGCCCTATTTATCTTTGTAGCCTCTGGTGGGTTTGGTTTTAATGTTTATTGAATAAATGTGTGAATAAAGCTGAATAAAGGTTCTCATATTTTACTTATTCAGCTTATAAGCAAGGCTGAATCATTAGGTGAATGTATAGGCTTTGACAGTTTATATAATAAAATAAATGTAATAGCTATATCTTAAAATTAATTGGCTTGGCTTGGCATAATTTATTTGACAAATACTTACTAAGTACCTTCCAATCCTGGTGGCCTAGTGGGTTAAGTGCTACATCTGCTAACCAAAAGGTCAGCAATTCAGATCTGCCAGGTACTCCCTGGAAACTCTATGGGGAAATTCTACTCTGTCCTATAGGGTTGCTATGAGTCAGAAGTGACTTGAGAGCAGTGGGTTTTTTGGTTTTATGGAAGGAAAGGAAACCCTGGTGGCATAATGGGTACATACCATGGCTGCTAATCAAAAGGTCAGGTGCTCCTTGAAAACTCTGTGGGGCAGTTTTACTCTGTCTTATTGTAGGGTCACTAGGAGTCAGATTTGGCTTGACACTAGTGGATTTGGTTTGGTTTGGATTGGATTGGTATGGAGGAAAAAACAAAACAGGGAGATAGCACAGGGATTGCCAGGAAAGGAGGGTCTCAGTTTCAAGTAAATGAGACATGTAAGTGTTCTCTGAAAAGGAGATGCTGGAGCGAAGACTACAAGGCAGTGAAAGATTCGGGCACACGGGCATTTGGAAGGAGTGCTCCAGACTGAGGGAACAAGAAATGTAAAGGCCTTGAGGCCAAAGTATGCCTTGAGTCAGTATATGTAGAAGGAAGAAACTGTTGTAGCTGCAGCTGAATTACTGAGGGTGAAGGGAGTAGAAGAAGTCCGAGAGATAATAGGAAACTGGATTATGTAAGAGTTTTGGCCTTTCCTCTAAGTGAAACGGAAAAACCAAGAAACAAACCTGCTGCTGTTGAGAGTAACAGTGCCCCAAACAGTTTCCAAGGAGTGACTGTCAGATTTCAACTGTAAGCCTTTTGATAGCAGCTGTGCTTTTAATCACTGTGCCACCAGGGCTCCTAGTGAGATGGGAAATACTGTCTCTGAGTATCTGAGCAAAGGACTCCCATCATCTGACACTGAGGATTGACAGTAGGGCGCCAAGTTGGCAGCAAAGTGAAGAGTTCAGCAAGAGGGTGATGCCGTAGACTGTGGTGATAACGGTGGTGGTAAGAGAAGTGATCAGATTCGGGAGCATTTTGAATTTAAGCCAAAATCTTTTACTGCTGGATTAAATGTAGAGAGTAAGAGAAAGAACTGTGGAGAGTGATAAAAACAAGGTTGCTGGCTGAGCAAATAGAAAGTTAGAGCTGCCATTGATGTGGCAAAGACTGGTGGTAGACCAACTTTGCATCAGACTAGAGCTTCGTTTTGGACAGACTATCTTGGGGATGCCTGTTAGACATCCAGAGGAGAAATCAAGTAGGGAGTTATATTTATGGCTCATGAGTTTAAAAGGAAGATCTGAGCTGGAGATGCTAACTTAGGAGCCATTCTATATTCCTGAGAATAGAGTACATCATCTAGGGAATGAGTGTAGATGGTAAAGATGAATGCTTTAGTGGTAGCAATTAAGAGACTGGGAAAACTAAGAGAAACCGGGAGAGGGAGGGGAGGAGGCTGTGTGGCTCTGTAACAGGAAGAAACCAAAAGAATGGGGTATCTTGAGAGCCTACTTTGAAAAGTATTTCAGGACAGAGGCAGCTATCTGCTATGTAGTGTTATGCACTACTGATAGGTCACAAGAGTGGAGGTGTGACAAGTACCCTTGGCTTGGTGGTTGTGGAAGGGTATCATCAATGAGAGGTGAAAGGAGTGATGGAACAGGTGGAGGAGGAGGAGAACATAAACTCTGAGACAGTTTTACTTTCAAAGACGTGAGAGAAAAAGGCTGGTAGTTGTAGGGACCTGGAATCAAAAGTGTATGTGTGTGTGTGTGTGTGTGTGTGTATATGTGTGTGTGTGTGTGTGTGAGAGAGAGGGAGAGAGAGAGACGTAAGAGAGAGCAAGCATGCATGCATGCACGTGCACACATACAAATTTAACAAAAAGTGAAATAGAAGCATAAGTGTATTTTAATGGAATGACAAAATAGAAATGAATAATTATAAAAGTAGAAAAGTAGGAGACAGAAATGATTTTTTTGTTGGAGCAAAGTCCCTCAGAGGCAACTGGAATAGACTCCCGTGTTCAAGCGGCTTCTATCTTTAATTTCTTTAAAACGATCTCCGAATTTACAGACTCTTCCCTTTGTCTCCTTTGTGTCCAATGCACAAGTGGAGGGATTCAACACGTGGCATCTATCCCTGTTGACGTGGCGCCATCCTGACAGTTTTACAAACAAGAAAAGCCAGACTTTGGGAAGCTAAGTAATTTGCAGAAGTCACATAGCTAGTAAGGAGCAGAGCTAAAGTGCAGGTGGATGTATTCTGCACTGAATCCAGTATTCTTTCCCCTTCCTCACAGCTCGAGCCCGTTAAAAGGTGACTTTAATGTGCTATTTGATTTTATGCATATGATTGGAGGAAAATGTGCTAAGTCAGGCAAAAATGCTGCGTACTAATGATCTCAGCATTAGCTTGTGGACTGTGCATGCTCTCCAGGTCTTTCTTAGTTGAGTTCTCCTCCCCTTGGCCTTCAAAGCATATTTACACCTGGACAAGGGACAATGTTCCCTGGTGGTGTAGTGGTTAAGTGCTACATCTGCTAATCAAAAGGTTGGCAGTTCCAGTCCACCAAGTGCTCTTTGGAAACTCTACGGAGCAGTTCTACTCCAACCTATATGGTTGCTGTGAGTCAGAATCGACTCAGCAGCACTGGGTTTTGTCTTTCTTTTGGTAACGGACAGTGGTGGTTGGGTAGGAGCATGATATGAGGCCCTCTTTAGAAAAAGACTTATTACAGAAGCAGGTTCAAACTACAGGGTTTTTTCTGTCTCTAAATTGGTATTTTTAGATTTTATCTGTGGATCTAATGTATTCTCAAAAAAAAAAATTGAAAACATACTTAATCTTGACTATATGTTGATCCTTCTAAGAACGGTAAAATGAGAATAAATGATATAAAGCATTATGTTCTTTCAGGAAAGTGTTAATGACAAAAATGTCAAGACCTTGCTCCATAGGCAGGCCACTGAGTTTACTCCGATCCTTCTCCACTGCTACTCTTAAACCGTGGCAACTAATTTTTCAGAGTGTGGTCACTGGTCAGATGATCTCTAGGTGAGTGGAAAAGAGTGAATCAGCATAAAGTCACCTTTACAGATGTCAGAGGTCCCAGGGTAGGACCCCTTGTTGGTTCAGTAGCAGTAATTGCTTTCCAAATACATCGATAAGCGTAACTTTTGTCCTTTAAAAAATGCTCTTCTGGAGTATTGGACCAAAAACCAACACGACAATATTTTAGAACTGGATCAGGACTAACAGTGATAGGATATTATTTGATTAGTTCATTTATTCATTCAGCAAATTTAGTGACCATCTTCTACGCACTCGTTATTTCCCCCTTAACAAGTAGTCAAGAAGTCTCTCCTTTTGTGGATGTTACACTCTAGTGGGGAGAGATAAACAATAAGCAAAAAATATAATTGACAAGTAAATTATATAGTATATTAAGCTAATAAAGCCTATGGAAAAAATAGATCAGGATGTGAAGGATCAGAGTGAGGAATTAACAGTGCTTATGTGCTCTTCTCTGTTGTGCTGACAGAAACCCTAGTAGTATAGTGCTAAGTGCCAGATCTACCACCCCAAAGGTTGGCAGCTTGAATCTACCAGACCCTTCTTGGAAACTCTGCGGAGCAGTTCCACATTGTCTTATATGGTCACAGTGAGTCGGAATTGACTCCATGACAGAGAGGTTAGTGGGTCTGTTGCAGCTGACACTCCTGGGGACATCAATAGTCACAAAGCAGAGGAAGACTTGTAAGTAAGCAGAGGGGGTTTTCTTAGGTCTTCTGTATGTTTTCTGCTTTTAGTCTGGAGATAGTCATAGTGAATTCCGATGGCACAGCAGTTGTGTGGGAACTGGATGAACTTGTCTGTCACCCTTTGAAATCTCTGTTTCTGACAGGTCAAATATTTCAATCTCTCTTGTTAAGAATATTATAAACAAGGTTCTTTCTTGGGGACCTTTTTTATCTTTAATAATAACCAATTCAGAGAAAGTAGGACAGAGCAACTAGGATAATTGGAAAACAACAAAGAAATAGATGGCTCATGACTAATTTTTTGGCATTCTGTAAACTCTGATTATTTAAAAAACATCCATCATATTTCTAAAATCTGAGTAAGTCACAGGCTAATAACATCATCCTGTAAAACTCTGATAATAAAACTCATGAAGTTGGAAATTGGTGATATTCTGCAGGGCAATAAAAAGGAAGAAAGAAGATTGAGTAATTATTTACATCTCCTCAAGCATCATGCTTGTCAGTGAAATCCTTCAGAAGAGACATGATTTCAGATTGTTTCTGCATCCCACAGCCAAGCACAGCACCTAACAGAATGTCCATTTTTTCGCTCATGCTAAAGTTTCTAAGAATCACCTGAGGTACTTATTAAAAATATATAATGTTAAATTTCACTGCATAGCACCTACCTGTTTTAGCAAACTATTCATTGTTTATCTGAAATTCAAGTTTAACTGACCATCCTGTCTTTTATTTGCTGAGTCTGATGACCCTAAACTTGGATTAAAATTAAGAGTGAATGTATCTCTGAACTAAGAACAGAGGTCACAACTCTGAGATAAGCACTGACCTAAATGATGATCAGTTTCATATGGTTCCATACAGACTTGCCCGGTGTGTAGGCTGGCTTGTTGTTTTTTGTTCTGAGATGAAACATTAACCCTGATATCCCATCTCAGAGATGACTGTGGTTCGTCATAAAGCGGACCCAGTAGAAGAGTGATTATATGAGCAAATCTATTACCATTATCAAGA
Organism: Heterohyrax brucei; assembly: GCA_028571685.1. NCBI lineage: Eukaryota > Metazoa > Chordata > Mammalia > Hyracoidea > Procaviidae > Heterohyrax > Heterohyrax brucei. Next base: position 25,214,914 of record CM053147.1, read on the forward strand.
AACTTCTTAAATCGAGTAGCCCAGTACACTATTGCAGCTTCATTTTTTTATATGAGGATTTTCTAATGACAAAGACTAGAGCAGTTTATTTCAGCTTCTGTGTCTGTTTCCTTTTCACTGGAAGATGTCAACTGTTACCTCTTTTAGAAGGAGAGTGTTACTCTGACCAGTCATTAATTTTTAACAATTTTCATGCTGAAATGATCACAATGTATTTTACACTCTGGCTGAGTATTCATTCTTTCTTCAGTGTGTTTATGTTTGTTTACTTTTATGGCCAGTTGGACTTATCACTGAATCTGCTCCACCTTCAAGAATTCCAAACAGATCTCATAAAGTTGTTATTTGGTAAAGAAAGAGAATCATTAAAGATCACCATAGAATTATCAGCAGGCATCATTTTATTTTTGTATTGCTGAACAACCAGTTGCCACAATTTTAAACAGCTTAGAATAATGTAGGTTTATTATCTCACATGTTCTGTAGGTCAGTAGCCTGGGCACAGCCTAGCTAGGTTCTGCACTTAGGATTTCATCTATCATCGCAAGACTGCCCTTGGGTGCTTCCCAGGGTGGAGTTTCATCTGAGTCTCTGAGTCCTCTTCTAGACTTTAAGGATTCTTGGCAGAATTCACTTCCATGTAGCTACAAAACTCAGGATGTCTTGTTGCTTCAAGTCCAAAAAGGAGAGAGTGTCTCTGACTTCTGTTGTCTGTGATCTCTAGGTAGTCATTGAAAGGACTGACCTTCTCTGTGAAGGGCTACCCAGTTTGACAAATTTGTTAGTTTGCTGCCATCAGTTTGACCTCAATTCATGGTGATGCGTGTATAATGGAATGGAATGGTGCTCTATCTTTCCTCGTCTTCATGGTCCCTCTTGGCGGCCATGGTGTTTTGAGTACCCTCTAACCTAGGGAACACATCTTACAGCACTGTACTGGACAGTGTTCTGCCGTGATCCGTAAGGTTTTCATTGACTGATTAGCTAAGCGTTTCTTCCTAGCCTGTCTTGATCTGAAAATTCTACTGAAACCTGTTCACCATAGCTTCAGGTACCATAGTAACAAGCGAACTACCACAGTATGAGAAACTGACCAACAGGCAGACGCTGATCAATTTCAGCTCTGCTTGTTAGGGGTATTAATTACATCTACGACATCCCTTTATCTTTGCTGCATTTTGTAGCATAATTGTGAGAATAATACACCATCACCTTTGCCATATTAGTTAGAAACAAGTTACAGGTGTCACCTACACACAAGAGGAAGGAATTATACTGTGACTTGAGTCATTGGGGATCATTTTAGAATTCTACTCATCATTTTGTATACAACATACAGCTTCAGTTCTTAATTGAGATGGACAAGAAATGAGATAAAAGGTAACTAAACCTTTTTGTGTAAGATATAAATAAAAATTTGGAGGACAGGAGATAAAAAGAAATCAAGAAAAGAGGTCCAACGTCATGGTTTGAGTGTCCTGGTTCAGTGAAAATCCAAAGAACCGATGGTTTGATAGATTTTATGATCACTACCATCTCAAATTCAGTGTACAATTATTCAGTTTAAAGCTTTGGAATGTAAACTACCTCAGTGTCCCAAAACTTCAGAAAAGTTTGTTGCATATAAGTTACAGATCCTCAGCCTGCTGACATCAAGTTGGTTCCAACTTGTAGCAACATTATAGGACAGAGTAGAACTGCTCCATAGAGTTTCCAAGAAAGTTCTAGAGGTCAACCGGCTGACTTTTTGAATAACAGATGTAGTAGCATTTAACCACTACTCCACCAGGGCTTTCAAGTTCCAAGGAGAGACTGAGAATTGACTGGAAAGAGATGGAAGTAGTTTTCCTACATGTATATGTTTAGGAGTTGATTCAGTTTTTTCTTGGTTACTAGAGAGCAAGGTGAATCCAGCAAGACAGCATATCTCAGGAAAATTTAAGAACTTAGTTTATGGGATACATGCAGCTCTGTTTTAAAGGAGAATAATCACTAGAATTTGTCTTAGAATATACAGTTTATATCAAGCTAGACCAGAAAAGTCAAATTCATTTTTTAAAGAGGACAAACAGTAAACTTTAGGACTGTACAAAGCAAACACAGGCATTTACTTGCCTTTGGAAAGAAGAACTGAGAAATGTTCAATGTGTTTGCAAGTGGTTCCTGCTATCTGGTCTCTGCTACCTGGTATCAACAGCTCCTGGACATAGAGAACCTGCACACAGCAGACCGTCAACACTGTCTGGTGCTGTGCAGTCATCAGACTTCTAGAGAGTACTTATGTCAGCAAAACAGCACCTCCCAAACCAATGACAGTTTATTAGATTTTTAAAATGACACTTTTAGTGATAAAATCACCCTAGGGTTCAAGTACTAGAAATGATACAGATGTATATATGAGTCAGCCTTGTGGATTAGATGATATAAAATATTAATGGTAGTTTCAACATTCAACACCTGCTGAGTATGACTTTTTACACAAAGCCAGCATGTGATTCTCTTTGTGAGAGTGCTGGAATTCTACAACAGGAATTCAGCCCACCGAAATTGGGAACAGTTTTGGTATTTAACTTGGTTGTCAGGTTGGTTGCATATCAAGGGCATGGCTGAAAGAAGATTAAGGGGGAACAATGTGTTGAAATAACAATGAGTTTGAAACTCAAATCTCTTTCTTCCAAACTAATTTATATGGCATTGGGTGACTGACTTAATACTTTTGTTAATTAAAATATTTTATTGTGTTTTTGGTGAAAGTTTGCACAGCAAATTAGGTTACCATTTAACAACTTCTGAACAATTTGTGACATTGGTTGCATTTTTCACAGTATCTCAGCTTGCTTATTATTTCCATTCTGATTATTCCATTCTTTGTAGTCTTGTTTCCCTTCCCCCTTTCCTTCATCTCTGCTTTTGCATAAGTGTTGGCTGTTTGGTTTCACATAGATGATTTTTTTAAAGGATAATGTACTCATGGGCGATACTGTTTATTTTATGAGCCAATCTTTTAGTTAGCTGTGAGCTCATGGAATAGATTTTGGGTTAAGGTTTAAAGAGTATCTGAAGGTGATAGCTTTAGGGAGTCCTCTAATCACAACCAGTCCAGTAAGCCTAGACTTTTTAAAATATTTGAGTTTGGGTCACAGTTTGCTTATGTTCTGTCAGTATCCATCTACTGCATTTCTGATCAGAAGGGTCAGTAGTGGTAGCCAGGCACCATCTAGTTCTTCTGGTCTCTGAGCAGATGAGGTCATGGTTACCACAGACTATCAGTCCTGTAGATTAATTTCTTCTCTGAGTCTTTGGTGTACTTTTCGTTTTTAACTCTGGATGCTTTGAGATGAGTGTTTCTAGCTTGGAGGACCACTTACAAGCTTTGAAGACCTCTGATGTTACCTGGCTAAGATGTGGAACTTCAACTTTACGTACTGTATTGTGTCAGTTGACTGAGTTGTCCCACAAGACCATGGTAAACCAGTCCTTTGAGGAGTCTGGTTAAGTTTAAGAAGCATCTTTGTTTGTTGCCTGTCTCAGGCTGGGTTTTCTAGGGAAGCAAAACCAGTAACACGTATATGCACAAGGAAAGATTTATATATAAAGGGAACAGTGATGCAATTGTAGAAGCTGAACATCCCAAGTCCTGGCACAAACCTCACGTGGCCACAGGAGCTAGTGAACCCAAAGTCAACAGGTCAGAGACTAGAGTCCTAGTTTACCAGCTGTATAGGTCAGGAGATCCCAAACTGGCACCAAGATGGTGAGGTCTCTGCTGACTCACGCTGCTGCAGAAGCTGGCGAAGCCAGGATCAGTAGGTCAGGGAACAAGACTGTCAAGCACCAGCTATAAGGGTTGATGAATCCAACGGCTGCTAGTTCAGGCCCAGGGACCAGACACACAAAGAGCAGGAACTGCTGGCTACCTGAGCAGACAGGAGGTAGGTGGTGGAAGGGGGAGAGAAGAGAGCTGAGGGAGGGAAAGCCACCACAGGCCCTGCCCTACCACTTGATACAGCAGCCAAACATGGAGTTGCCAAGTTGACACAATCTTGACCACCACAGTCCACCCCTTGTCCACTTGGCATCTATACACACCTTCCCTTACCATCCATAGTCTTTGAAGGAATACAATGACAGTCACATCTATGTCTAACATGACATAACTAACGCATGTGCAACTGAAAGTGTATTAGCCCATATACATCTTATATTTCATAAATAAACAAAACCATCTGATATTGGGATATCTTGGATTGAATTGGGTCCCCCCAACATATGTGTAGCTATGTGGCCAACCCATGATTCCCAGTATTTTGCGATTGTCCTATGCTGTATGTTAGAGGGTTAGGGTGGGACCATAAATCCCTTCATAGGATCACCTCCTTGCTCCACTGTAAAGGGAGTTTCCCTGGAGTATGGCTTGTACCACCCTTTATCCTTTTATCCTACAAAGGATAAAAGGAAAGGGAGGCAGGCAGAGAGTTGGGAGCCTTACCACCAGAAAGCCACACCAAGAGAAGAGCATGTCCTTCAGACCCAACGTTCCTGAGCCAAGATGCTTCCTGAACAAAGACTGATGCAACACAAAGACTTTCCTCCAGAGACTGGATTTGGACTTGTAGCATACCAGGCTGTAAAAGTAAGAATAAACTTTCCTTTGTTAAAGCCATCAACTCATGCTATTTCTGTTAGAGCAGCACTAGATGACTAAAACATTCCCCTATATGGTTTATAGTATATAGGAGTGTATGTGGATATATATACCTTTACATCAATAGACACAGGAAACCCTGGTGATGTAGTGGTTAAGTGCTTCAGCTGCTAACCAAAAGGTTGGCAGCTTGAACCCACCAGGTACTTCTTGGAAACTTCATAAAGCAGTTCTACTCTGTCCTGTGGGGTCACTATGAGTCAAAATTGACTCAACAGCATTGTCTTTGGCTTTTTTAATATATACCCACACATAGATATAAATGTCTATGTGTAGGGTTGCTATGAGTTGGAATTGGCTTGATGGTGGTGGGTTTGGTTTTTTTGTATACCCCTATATACCTATATACTATACACTTATATACCTATGTACATATTCATGTAACCACATTCCTATCTTTTAGTTGTTGTAGTACAGTTGTATATGTCATAACATTTATGAAAAACGACCTTTTTTCTTGTGTACTTCCCGGTGACATCATCTGCCTTGGTCCAGCTGTGCATACCTCGCTCACATTTGATGTTCTATTTCCTATCACCAGACATAAGTGCATGTCGTCTAAAGAGCCTTCTCCTCCCACTGCTATTGCATTACACTTTAGGACTTTAGCTTTATCCTCAGTAAAATGGGGGCAGCTTCGCAGAATGAATGATGAACGTTCAAGGGGGCTCCAAGTTCTAAATTATTATAAAAACCTGCCTTATTATCTTCTGATGGTCTCAAGCTAGCTGTAAACAAGTCTTCCCTCTATAATGCACAACTGAAACCAAAACATTGCTGTTGAGTAAGGTTGAGATGACTCTGACCATCAAGTCACCGCAAGGGGAGCATATGGTAATAGACTGGTACCACAAAAGACTGTTGACTAAATGCAAATCAGGGACCTCTGACGCTCCATGGGATTCTGAGTTGGTATCTGTTCTCCCTTCAGCCAGTCCTTTCAAGTCATAGGAAGTAACTATCTGCAGGAAATGACTTCTCAGTTTAATTCTTTTTTTTCCCTATGTGAATAAAAGTATGAAATGAAATGATAAGAAGAGTAAATGAAGTCTGAGCACAGGAAATGGTCTCCACCTGTCACTTTTGTGTGTTAATATATTGCACTAAAATGTACTTTAAAGTTAGGCAGAGTAGATGTTATCGTGTCTACACTGATCAGGAAGCTGCCTGATAGTGGCTTTGCCTGCAGGTATTTCTAATGTACAAGATGATAGGCCAGGAGAAGAGGTAGAGCTAGTTACTAGAATTTATACCTGGTTGCCTTATATTATAATCTCTCTCGTTTTCTCTTTCCTCCATTTGGCCAAATCTTGCTCAAAGAGCGTATACACAGCGGGGAAGGAGGAGTAATTGGATATGATTCTCTTTACTCTTTGAACCCCGTTCTCTCTCTCAACTTTAATTTATATATTTAAAAGTTAAGTAATACAAAATGTTCTAGCTAATTAAGATAAAATGATACCAAGACATACCGCCTGCAGAGCACACTGATACCTAAAAGGATGCTTTGAAGATTTTTCTTAGGATCTTCCAGAAACTTAGTCACCCTACAAAAACAAACCCATTTGTAAGAAGACCTGGGTGTTGAGTGTTTGAAGACATACATTAATAGAGTGCAATCTAAGCTTTGTGGTTTGGCCAGTTGTAGTCTCCATTAATAGATTTTACCCATCCACTGCTGCCGAGTTGATTCTGACTCAGGGTGGCCCTCTAGGACAGAACAGAAGTGCCCTATAGAGTTTCCACGGAGTGCCTGGTGGATTGGAACCGCCAGCCTTCTGGTAAGCAGCCGTAGCACTTAACCACTACACTGCCAGGGTTCCCTAATAGACTTTAGAGAGTAATTTTACCTGCCATTCTCACAGCTCAGTGCATCAAAATCCATAATTAGTCTCTAAATGCATTCTATAAAAATTGCCTGCAAACATTCTTTCTTCCCCTTAGAGTCTTTGTTTTTGGGTCTGCTCTCTACGCTGCTGTTGCTGCAACATTTTTTCTTAAACAACTGATTTGATCATGTCATTTCCTTTTGCTGTGAGCTCTCTGGAATCCCTGGTGATGTAGTAATTAAATGTAGTAGCTAACAAAAACAGGTCAGCAGTTTGAATCCATCAGGCACTCCTTGGAAACTCTATGGGGCAGTTCTACTCTGTCCTATAGGGTTGCTATGATTCTGAATAGATTTGATGGCACCGTGTTTATACTTTTTTCTTTTTCGGTTTTGTAAGATCTCTATTGAAACTCCATAGTTCGTTCAGAAAAATCACTAAAACCTCTCGTTTGGCATTCAATTTGTTACCCAGTTGGGTCTGTACCCTGGAGCGGTTGAACTGATGAAACATAGTCCAAGTTAGAAAGAGGAAGGTTTATTAGGAGGTGTGATACCATCAGAGACTGAACAGCAATGTAGGCTGTTCTCCATGGAGTCTCAAAAGACAGTTTTTACATCAGAGTTTGTGTATCATTTTGGCAAGGAGTACCTCATGTTTTTAAGCACGTAGCCTACGGACAATTGTATACATCACAAAAAACTCTTTATTAAACTATAGATTTGTATGTCAGGCACCCGGACTGTAATCTGCATGTTTGTAACAGGCAAAGACAAAGCTTACACAGAAATTCCTCAGCGAGTGAAACTAGCTTGGCAAGTCCACTCTGACTGAGATAAGGAGCAAGAAAGAAGGTTGTGGACCCAAAAAAGGCTGCTGTCTCCCAGGCTGAATGCCATTTTTCAGGAGAGCAAAGAAGAGGAGGAAGACCAACGTCACAGGAGCTGAGGGGGCTCTGTGACCGTTTTGAAAGAGGCCAGTGCTGAGGCCAATGTAGCTGGTGCGATAAAAGACACTTACAGATTATTTAGGTATTGTTCTGGCATTAGTTCTGTGAAGCTCTGAGCTGCCCACTTTGAAAGGGAGAAGACATGTTGCAAGGTATTAGGGTTATAAATTCCTCTCCTCTCCTGGCCTGAACTTAACCTCTCTGATATCTGCACACATGGCCTACTGCGCAGACCTAACACATATACTCTGCTGGTACAGTCATGTCTCACCGGCTGTGTCAGTCAGCTAGTGTTGTTCTAACAGAAATGCCACAGAGCGGATGGCTTTAACGAAGAACAGTTTATTCTTACACAGTCCAAATTCAGGATGTTCTCCCCAGAGGAAGGTTTTCCCTGTCAGCTCTGGAGGAAGGTCCTTGTGTTGCATCAGTCTTTGATCAGGAAGCATCTTGGTGCAGGAACCTCAGCTCTGAAGGACAGGCTCTACTCCCAGTTTCTGCTTTCTTGATGGTGTGAGGTTCCCAACTCTCTGCTTGCTTCCCTTTCCTTTTATCCCTTGTAAGACAAAAGGTGGTACAAGCCACACTCCAGGGAATTTCCCTTTACAATAGAGCAGGGAGGTGACCTTAGGAAGGGATTTATGTGTCCCACCCTAATCCTCTATAATACACAGCATAGGAAAACCACAAAATGATAGGCAGTCACACAATACTGGGAATCATGACCCAACCAAATTTCTACATGTGTCTTGGGGGATGGGGAACACAATTCAGTCCGTGACCCTGGCCAATAAACGTTCCACTCCCTCTCATGAGACCAAGTCTTTGCATGTACTCTCTTTATTTCTGGCAAATCCTGCTCACATATTTATAAGAAACCTCTCTTCTGCGCCCTTTAGGCAATCACTCCTCACTTTCTCTGGGTTCCAGAAGATAACCTTATGCCACTGCTATAATATGTGTGACACTGCATTGCAGTTTATCCATTTACATGTCCGACACCTCTGTGGACTCCACTGGTACAGGAACTGTCTAACTTGGCATTGAATCCACAGCACATGGTATGGTGCTTATAACCTAGCAGGTAATCAATAAATATTTGGTAGAGTAACACAAGGACCTAGAAGCTTTATTTATTTTTGCCCTATATAAATTGCTTAGCTTGGTTTCTTTTGAAGTCTTGATTTCTGTAAATATTTAAAAAGAGTCTCACTGTCATATTCTCGGTGGGGTGCAGCAGGCCACACCAGGACAATGTTCCCACTGTTGCAATGGAAAAAAGGCAAGATAAGTACCCAAAATCACAGTGTTAAAGGGTTCCGAAGCTGTCCAAGAAGAGGACTAGATACGATAAAGTTAAGAAAAGAGCATGGTACACAGGTAGGCTGTGGATTCCCAGCTGTTTTTGCCTAGGGGGCATTTTCCAGTTCTGAATTTGATGTAGGGATGAGGCTTGACTCCTGTGCAGAGGTTCTGCCTGGAAAAGAGCATCCAGAAAGGTCTTTTGTATTGTTTGGTCTGGAGCAGCAGACTGAAATCTTGAGAGAACACAATTGCATGCAGTCAGCAACAATTTGAGTTCACATGGAAAGTTTACCAAAATTAACCAGCAGATGAACTGCAGGAATCACCTTAAATGTCAAAAGATTAGAATACAGTATATTGTCCAATCATGGTAGAATTAAGTTAGAAGTCAATGATAGGGGGAAAAGCGCCAATGGTCGGGAAAGGAAACAGCCCATTTCTAAATAACACATGAGTAATTAAGAAATCAGAATGGTAATTATAAAACGATTTAGACTGAATCATAATGAAGATGCAACATGTTGAAACTTGTGTGGTACGCAGCTAAAGCATCGTGAAAGCAGTGCTTAGAGAGACACATATGCTTGTGAGTGCATAGATTAGAAGAAAAAAAAGAAAATTTGAAAGTTAGTGTTTTGGTCAGGTAGGGCTGCTCTAACAGAAATATCACAGAGTAGATGGCTTTAACAAAGGAAGGTTTATTCTTACACTGTCCGGTAGGCTACAAGTCTAAATACAAGGAGGTCCACTGCAGGGGAAAGCTATGGCTCTGTTGGCTCTGGAGGAAAGTCCGGTGTTACATCAGTCTTTATGCAGGGAGCATCTTGGCACAGGAACCTCAGGTCTGAAGGATGTGCTCTTCTCCTGGTGCTGCTTTCTTGATGGTACGAGATTCCTAATCTTCTGCTTGCTTCTGTTTCCTTTTATCTCTTGCAGGATGAAAGGATTAAGAGTGGGGCAAGCCATACTCCAAGGAAACTCCCTTTACAGTGGAGTAGGGAGGTGATCCTATGTAGGGATTTACAGTCCCACCCTAATCCTTTAACATACAGTATAGCAAAAACACAAAATGGAAGACCATCATAGAACACAGGGAATCATGGCCTAGCCACATGGCTACACATGTTTTGGGGGAGACACAGTTAGTGATTTACAATTCTGTCTCAAGAAGATAGAAAAATAACAAGAGGTAAATCTTATGGAAAAAAAGAGGAAAATAAAAATGAGCAGAAACCAATGTAGTAGAATGAGAAAAGCAACTAAGCATAAAGATTTTTTAAGATTAATCAGGTTAATGAAGTCATAGCTAATATGTTTAAGAAAAAACAAGAGAGAGATGGATTATCATTATAAGAAAAAAAAGATACCACTAAAGGTCTCACAAATATGCAAAAGAAAGTAATGTTATACTACAAACAATTTTATAGCAATAAATTTAAAAATTTAGATGGAATGGGAAAATGTGACTAAAAATATAACTTCCAATGTGGATATCAGAAGAAATATAATACCTGCATTATCATATACACATATATTAAAAAACTTCAATCCATTATTAAACAGTTTTCTACTGAAATATGCTTCATCAGAGCCTTCTTCCAAATATTTAAGAAAGAAATAACACCCAATTTATGCAACCTCCTGAAATAAGAGAGCCAGAGGAGAAAGTTTCCAACTTCTTGTTTTATTATTATTTTTAATAAGCAAACTTTTAGGACAAAGTAGAACTGCCCCACTGGGTTTCCTGATGGACTTGAATGACTGGCCTTTTGGTTAACAGCTGAATCTTAACAACTAGGCCAACAGTATAACTTAAAACCTGACAAGAACATTACAAATAAGGAAGAGTAGACACTAGCCTCTCATAAATGTAAATGTAAAAATTCTTAACAGAATGTCAGTAATTAAATCAAATGAATTTCAAAAAGGAAACAAATTGACAAGTGTAGTTTATGCCCGCTATGAAAGGCTAACGTTTGAAAATCAATATAGTTCACCATATTAGCAGAAGAAGGGAGAAATGTTATATAATTATCTCAATAAATACAAAATTTTGATTCAATGTTCCTTCTCGATAAAATCTGTAGCAACCTAAAGGGAACTAACTCCGTAAATGTGATGAATATTTGCAAAACACAGCCAACATTGTCTTAATGGAAAAGTATTAAAATTTTTCTCTATAGTTAGGAGAAAATTGTGTTTTTATTGACTATCATGCTGGAGATTCTAGTCAGTGCAGTACAGTAAGAGACCGAGAGAAAGGACAAAAGCAGAAAACAAAGGGGAGGAGAGGGGAATGGAGAGGAGGGGGAGGGGGAGGGGAGGGAGAAAGGGGGGGGAGGGGAGCGAGAGAGGAGGGGGAAGGGGAGGAGGAGGGGGGAGAGAAAGAAGAAGGAAGGCAGGCCTGTGGTTTTAAAGACATGCATTCTCATTATTTGAGATCAGTCCTTAGAAAATCCAAAATAATCTATGGACACGTTATCAGAGTTAGTAAGTCAATTTAGGAAGGCTGCCAGATACATATAATCAGTAGACAAAAATCAATTGCACTTCTATGTTGCTGTCAACATAATAACAAAGATTTTAAAAAGATATTATTTGAAAGAACACTCAACTGTTAAAGATCCAACATTCAATTTAAATAACCTTGTGGAGGACCTTTATTCTGAAAACTAATCAATATTATTGAGCAGTTATTTTCTCAATAATACTTTTAGTAAAAGTTAAGAAGACCCCCCCAAAATGGAGAAATATTGCTGTTCAATCTTGTAAAGATATTTTGATCCATATTAAATATGTTGATTCAATAAACACCAATTAAACCTCCAGTATAATTTTTTTATGTAGAAATTGACTAACAGATTCTAAAATTAAAATATACAAATGTAAAAGATTATGAATAGTCATCACACCTTTAAGAGGAACAAAGATGGCAGATGTCATGGTTTAAATTGTGTCACTCCAAAAATGTGGGTGGCAGTTTGGCTAGGCCATGATTCCTGGTATTGTGCAGTGTTGCTATACGCATAAACCCTGCCTCTGTGATGTTAGTGAGGGAGGATAGGCAGTTGTGTTGGTCTGGCCAGACTCAATATGTCAGATTGTGTTGTGCCTTGAGGAGATGTCTTGGGATATAAAGGGAAGCAGGCAGAGAGTTGGGGACCTCATACCAGTACTGGGCATGTAGTGTATCCTTTGGAAAGGACCCCGAGTCCTCAGAAGCTCCATATCCACAGGAAAATTGACAAGAACCTTCCTCCAGAACCAACAGAGAAAGGCTTTGCCGAGACCTGATTCCCTGAATATGGATTTGTAACCTTCTGGATTGTGATAGAATAAGATTTCACTTTTTAAAGCCATCTGCTTGTGGTATGACTGTTATAGCAGCACTAGATAACTCAAATATCTGATTTAAAGTCTACTAAATATCAAGACCTATTACAAAGCTCTGGTTGTTCAGTCATCGTGGCATCACTTAAAAGGTAGACTAATGGAACAGAATACATAGTCTGAAAACACATTCACACTTACAGGTTAATCCAGTTCATAACAGTGGTGACAATATATTGCAGTTAGAAATATGTAGTCTTTGCAATAAACACTTCTGGTTTAATTGGGTACCTGCGTGGCAAAAATATGTCTTGACCTCCTCCGCCCTTCAAATCATATAACAAAATCAAATGCGTGTGGATTACAGATTTAAATGGGGTAGGCAAATATCCTTGAAATGGAATGTTTAAAAAGTGCTAAGCACAGAAGGAAAAAAAGAGGGGAGATTATAAATAGGGCACTATTAAGATTATGAATTTTATCCACAAAATATTAAGGGAGTCAAAATGAAACCCAGAGGATGTGAGAAGGTATCCAAAGTACATGTATTTAACTAGAACCTCAGATCCAGAATGTGTAAAGAAATCCTATAAATTGATAAGAAAAAGGCCACTAAATAGAAAAATGAGCAAAAATTTAAACAGACTTTTCCTCAAAAAAAGAATGCCCAAAGAGCCAATAAATACTTGAAGAGGTTCTCACCTTTATTATTAACTAAATTAAATATAAATTGAAACCACAGTCCCATTAACTCTGCATAAACACCAGATGACTAATATGGAAATGAAAGAAAATACTGAGTGTTATGTAGGGTGTAGATCAACTGGAATCTTTGTATGATGTGGGCAGGAGAGTAAATTGGTACACTTGGGGAACTGTTTGGCAGTACATTCTAAAGCTGAACAGATATGTACCCTTTGATGCAACAAGTCTGCATATGTTCATTAAAAGACATGTGTTTGAATATTCATAGCAATATGATTCATATTACCCAAGAACTGAAAACTAAAATGTTTATCTACAGTTCTTGTAGATGCCTTTGAGTCAGTTCCAGCTCACAGAGACCCTGTGTACAACAGAACAAAACACTGCCTGGTCTTGTGCCAGCCTCCCAACTGTTACACTTCAGCCACTGTTGTAGCCACTGTGTCAGTCCCTCTCACTGAGGGTCTTCCCCTTTTTTTTGCTGGCCTTCTACTACCAAGCATGATGCCCTTCTCCAGGGATTGGTCTCTCCTTATAACATGTCCAAAGTATGTGTCCAAGTCTCGCTGTCCTTGCTTCTTAGGAGTAATCTTATACTTCTTTCAAGACAAGTTTGTTCATTCTGCTGGCAGTCTGTGGTATATTCAGTATTGTTTGCCAACATCATACCTGTATTGTAGTAAACTGGGTTAACATTAGTTTGAAAGAGACAGAATTCTGAAGACAGAATTTCGTTTTATTTAAGTCAGATAGTTCCAGTGTTGACAATATATTTTTCCCACCTGTATGTTGTAGATAAATACAATGAACATGACACAACTTTCAGAATAAAAATTTACAACCGGATGTAACAACATAGATGAAATTTAAGAACATGGAGTTCATCAAAAGAAGCCAGACACAGAGGAGTAACAATTGAATGATTCTATTAAAACAGAGTACCAAAAAAAAGAAAGAAAAAAGAAAGGCAGTTAAAACTAAACAATGCTATTAAAAGTAAACATTGAAAAAGACAAAAACAAAATGTGAAAAACTAACTCTTGTATAGTCTGTTCCAACTCACGGTGATCCCCACGTGCGTCAGAGAACACTACTCTGCATGGTTTTCAATGGACGACTTTGCAGAAGTAGATTCCTCAGGGCTTTTTTCCAGTAGTGATCAGGTTATCCTTTTTGAGGATAGAAATGTGAATAGGAATTATAGGATTATAGACACAGGTAATGTGTTCAATCTTTATCCAAAGGCTGATTGTGCATGAGTAATCATTTTATAAAAATGCATTGAAAGGTACACTTAGGAGTATGTACTTTTCTCCTTGTATATTTTCAAGTAAAATATGTTACAAAATTAAATCAGGTACTGGATTTAATAAAATAGTAAAATTATTAGTCATATATTACTCTGTGTATAATAGCATTAGACAATTACGTTTAAGTTATTTAATCACATCTACAGTATCTCAAGATAGAGGGGTGACACGGTGGGAGGTGCGTAAGCAGTGTTATTGAACTGTTCATGTAGAAATCGTGACTGGATATATGCTTGGTTGTGTATATTGCCACTAAAATAAAGTGTTAAAAAAAATTAAACCTACTAGGAGAGGAGTTAAGAATTCTAGTATATATATGATTCTAATATATATAATAATACATGTATGTTTATATGTCATATATACATTTATACACACAAATATTAGCTACATCACTATTATGAGATGCCCATTCACATCTGCTGTTCGAACTTTCTTTTAATTGTCTATAACTCTCTAAATGAATAATGTCTTTTCTAAGGATGGGCACCAAGCTGGTTCCTATGAGGTTGAGGTTAAAGATGGCCCAACTGTCCAACTTCTCCGGGGTCCTGAAACCCTCTGTTCTCTGTAACAACAATTCCTCCTCCTCCCTCAGTCCTCTCCCTCTCACCTTTGGGTTCTGTAATTCACTGCAACGTTTCAGAGAACTCACGAGCTAAATTAAAGAAATGCCTTCTGTGGTCATGGAGGCTGGCAAATTCCAAATCCACGGGGCAGGGATAGGCTTCTCCTGACCCATAGGCCTGCAGGGGCTGCCACACACAAACCACAAGGTCAGACCACAAGTAGCTGGCCTGCAAGGCTGGAGAAGCTGGTAAATCAGCTCAGATGATAGGCTACCAGGCCAGGACTGCAAAGGCTGATGGGTTTGGAAGGTCAGGCAGCAGGCTTCTGGCGGAAGTCCCCAGAACCAGAGGTTAGATAATCACAAACTGGGCATGAGGCCTAGCTGCAGAGAGAAAGAAAATCCCACCAGGCTACCCACAAATGTAACTTGAATGCAGGTGTCACCCCACTGAAAGGCGTAACTTGAGTAAGGGTGGGACTTGAGTCCTGGCACTCCTGCAAGGCTGTGATTCAAGATATTCCCTACACTGATCCTGCCTCATGAACATGGAGAGTTTAGGATTCACAGCACATCACACGAAGGATAATTAGGATAATTACTTCAGATCACACAATGGAAGAGAATCATACAATACTGGGAATCATAGCCTAGCCAGAGTGACAGATAACCCCAAACACGACAGGTTCCTTGTGTCTTCTTTGGGTAGTATCCCTTGGTCACTGTGTGGGAGTCACAAAGACCGTGACTAGAGGGCCATGTTAATGAATTCATTGCACCGCGTCTTCCTTCTGCCACTTTCTGTTAATTTGCAAGATATGACCCTTCCGGTGTCCACAGGCAAACTTCTGATCTTTTTTTTCCTAGCTAAATCATCATATTTATTTTACTAATCAGGAATGCCTTAACCATCAACATATGTAAAACCATGTTACTGCTTTTATTAGGTTCCTGTCTTTTTATACACAGTGGCAGCAGCAACAGGCTCAAGCTTAACAAGGATTCTGAGGATGGTTCAGGACTGGACAGCGGTCTTTTCTGTTGTACACTGTAGGGTTGCTGTGAGTCAGGACCGTCTCAATGGCCCCTAAAACAACAAGGACAGAAATCTTCTTATATGTGTACTAACAAAGACTTTGTGTGTTCTGTCTGTAACCCTATTTTCCTCTTAAATCTCGTGGATTTTATAGTGAGATATTCTGCAGTGATTTTTTTTGTTTGTTTTTTATTGTCATTGAGTGAAAGTACATAATCCAAGTTAAATTCGCATGCCCGCCTATCTGCAACGCCTTCCACTCTCCTTGCTTGGTGACAGCACACTCCTCCTTTCTGTTCTATACATACCATATCCTCTTAAAAGTCTCCTGTCCCCTCCTCTTCGCCCTCTTCTCTCCCCTCTATTAAGAGGCCAGTAGGACAGCATCCTACACATGCATAGAACCATAAAGTGCACACACTGTATGGTTGCGTTGGGTCCCTGGGTCCAATCCACAAGAGTTGACCTCAGTAATGATTTCTGGTCAGGGGCAGCAGCAAGTCTAGCACCCATGCTCCCAGGAGAACTCCCAGGGCTTCGGACCATCAGTGTGATTTTTAAGAACACGTATGTTCTCTTATGGTAGACCTAACTGAACATCCAATTCCTTAACAACTTTAGGGGCTTTTAACTATAAATTTCATCTTAAGACAATCAAAACTCGGTGGCTTCAGGCCCATATTAGAAATAAAATAAAGAGATTAGAAGTTATTAAGTGTTATAATGCTGTACCCACGTGGAGATGTATTTAGGGATTCTGAGATCTCAGATCACAGTGTAACCATTGTGTAGCTGTTGTTAGATGCTGCTGTCCAGTTGTCTGTGGCTCATGTTGTTCTTACTAGGTCCTGTCAAGCTGGTTCTGACTCATAGCAATGCTATTTTCAACAAAACAAAACATAGCCGGGTACTATGCCATTCTTACCACAGTGAGTATGTTGGAACCCATTTGTCTTAGTTATGTAAAGCTGCTGTAACAAAAATACTGTAAGTGGATGGCTTTAACCAAGAGAAGTTTATTGTCTCACAGTATAGGGGGCTAGAAGTCAGTGTCCAGAGTACCAGCCTCAGGGGAAGGCTTTCTCTTTCTGTTGGCCCTGGAGGAAGGGCCTTGTCGTTAGTCTTTCCCTGATGGTGCAGCTTCTCAGCACAGGTACTATGGGTCCAAGGGGTGCTCCCAGTACTCCTTTCTTAGTGGTGTGAGGTCTGCCTGCCTCTCTGCTTGCTTCTACTTTTATATCTGAAAAGAAATTGACGTAAGATATCACATGATCTCATAGATTGAGTCCCGCTTCGTTGACAGAATTGCCACTAACTCCACCTCATGAATATCTTAGCAACTCTACAGGACACACTAGAACTTTCCCACAGAGTTTCCAAGGGAGTGCCTGGTGGATTTGAACTGCCAACCTCCCATCAATATTATAGGAGTGGAATTTACACCACATAGGTAAATCACATCAGGTGACAAAACAGAAGACAATCATATAATACGGGAAACCGTGGCCTAACCAAGTTGATACACATTTTGGGAGGACACACTTGAACCCAGAACACCATTTTAAGCCTGTTGAATGAGTCTGTCTTGCGGGGGGGGGGGGGGGTCGTCCTCTCTTATGCTGACTTTCTATTTTACCAACCATGATATATTTGTACAAGGACTCGTCACCCCTGACGACGTGCCCATAGTAAGCCAGACTGTCTCACCACCCTGGCTTCTAAGGAGCATTCTGGCTGTACTTGCTTCTGAGGCAGGTACGTTTGTCCTGTAGAGCCTGTTGTATTCAGTGTCCTTCACCAGCACCATAATTCAAACACACTGATTCTTCTTTGAGCTTCCTTGGTTGTTGTCCGCCTTTCTCAGGCATATGATGTAGTTGGAGACAGCATGACCTGAGTCAGTCACACCTTAGTCCTCAGTATGATATCTTTGCTTTTTAAGATTTTAAAGAGGTCTTCTGCAGGAGATAATATGTGTTGAAAAAAAAATTATTGAGACTCTTTATTAATAGACACAGATTCACTGAAGCTGGTTAGTCAAGCCGTGCCGTTTCTAGCAAAAGCTTCCCATTTATCTAGCGATAATACAGCATAGCAATCTGCACTGAAGGACTGTTAGCGTGAAAGTTAGTGATACAGGGTTTAGAATGATCTCCTTCCTGAGGGCTACACAGTAATACAATAAAGAATAGATCTCATACTAGCAAAATGGTGTTTTAAGTCAATGATACAAAACTTGACTGCTTTGGAAAGGGTGGATATATGCTTTTAATGAAGTAGTTAAAAAAACACCCATTTGTGATAAATAAGTTCTGTACGCTGTGAGCTGTTTAATATCAGCTGATGGGAATATGATGAAGAGATTTTCTTTTTACTGTAACATTGGTTGCTACATAAGTCCCATCTTGTAAAAGCCATTATGCCCATATCCCAGCCCCCTCCTCCTGACATGGACAGCAACAACAACTAGAGACAGAGTTGAAAACGATTCTGGGGAACCCTAGTGTGTGACATTTTATGCATACAATTACTGAGATGTCACCCAGAAATATGATTGTGCTAGCGGGTGGATGAGGGGTGCTAGGTAATGAGACGGCAGTGCTTAAAACAAAGGCTAGCATTGTCTCTTTGTATCTAGATCACTGTTCTTCAGAACATGAGGGGTTGGCAATGCTCATTAACCCTTTACTTGCAAGAATTACAGGGTGCTGCTAACATGGGCATTGCCAATTGATGCTTCATGGGAATTTGACAGATGTTGTCATCTTGGTTTGTTTGGGAAATCAAACCATTTGATGTAAATTTGGTGAAATCTGTATGTTCTCCCGTCATGATACAAATGCGAATGATTAAGGATTAAGGGAAGTTTTCTGATTGTCCCTGTTCTGTTCTGTCCCTGGACAGAACAACTGCTAAAGGGAACACAGCCAGTCTCTCTGCCCCTGGGAGGTGGCAGACAAGTTCTCAGACTGCTGAGGACCCTGAAGGGGCCCTCTTGAACTTGTCTTTGCAAACCTTTGGTAGGTAGCTCTCATTCTTGGGGACAGAGTCTATTCAACAGACTTTGGAAAACAAAAATTGTTGTGGCTACTGTGGTCGCTGTGGCAGTTGTTGCTGCTGCTGGTTGCCACTGAGTAGATTCTGACTGACAGTGACCCCAGGTGTGCAGAGCAGAATTCTTCACAGGGTTTTCAGGGCCTGCGACCTTTCCAAAGCAGATCGCCAGGCCTGTCTTCTAAGGCACCGCTGGAGCACATACCCACAAGGGGCCACCAGGGTTGGGGAAAGATTGCTGCGGTGAAAGTGTAGGGACATGAAAGAGTGCACATTCTGGGATGTCTCTTTGTGCCTCATGTGTGGTTTTGAATTGCCTGTAGAGGTGTGACAGAAGAAAGTCAGGCCTGATATTCCTCTGTGCCCCTGGCACTTCTAAAGGTCAGACGGGAGATGAGTCAAAGTGGAAGTAAGCAGAATTTCCGAATTACCTCCTTTCTCATAGCATTCATACATTATTCATTGATCCTCTGACCATGTATGGAGACCTGGGATAAGTACTAGGGAAAACAGAGGCAAGTAGAACATGGCTGTTCGCTGAAGGAGCATTCAGTTCAGGCAGGACAACTAATGAGGGCCTCAGAGTATTGTGGGAACCCAGGAAGTTGAAAGTGGGGATGGGGGAGGGGAAAGAGGAGTCGTATCTATCTAGAAACCAGTTGCCCTAGCATTGATTCCAACTCGTGGTGACCGTGTATGTTTAAGCAGTACTAAGTTTCATGGGATTTTCTGGGGCTGATTTTCCAGAAGTAGATTACCAGGCCATTCTTCCGAAGCTCGTTTGTGTGGATTCAAACCTCTAAACGTTGGGTTAGCAGCAAAGTGCATTAAACATTGGTAACCCAGGGCCTCTTGTCTACTTAAGAGTAGAGATCTTTAACCAGTGGACCCATTTGGCAGTTGATGAGTTAAATCCTGATGCTTCAGTTTCAAACTAATGCTTATCATAAAACATCTCTTCAAAGTATAATTGATTGTGACAGTGTTCAGATCGTGAGTCAAATTGTAGAGCTGTAGTTACTGTTCTAATTCATGAATAAGAAGAAAATTAAAGCCTATTGTTCTGTGTTATTCTGAAAATGGTATGGTGTAGAGGAAAGAACTCAGAACATGAGTTCCAGCCTTTGTTTTGCAACTAACTAGTTTTGTGATTTTTTTTTTTAATCAAATCCCTTAACTTTGGCTTCAGCTTTCCTGTGTGTAAAATGAGAAAATCTCCTCATTCTAGATTATAATGGCTACTCCTAAACTTAAAACCTCCGAATAGGATAAAAAATATATACAAAAATTAAATTCTTAAAAATATTCTGTGAATAAACAGACTTTGCAAGGCAACTGGATGGAATTTGGACCTCCTTTGAAATGAAAATCCACTTGGAAGCCAGATGGTTGCGACTAGCAATCTCCACGTGAGATCACTCTCAGGAAGTCCATCTGCTTGAATTCCCACAGTTCCCACGTAGGAAGTTAGGGTCTCTGGATATTCATAATCTGGTGAGTCAGTTTATTTTCTCTCTTTTCTCGTGAATGCCAAAGACAGTTTCTCTGGTGGAATATAACAAATCTAAATTTTGACTGGTGTCCTTAGAATATGCAATGAATGGTCTTTACCATGAATAGTTACAGAAAGCTCGGTAGAGTATGAGGCATAATTATAAATTTTTTTAAATTCAGTGGTTTCCAGGCACTGCTACTCAGGACTTCCAATCCTGAGTGCTGAAATCAACTTCTGATTTTAAGTTCCATTCCCTGTCCAATCCATTTACAGGGCATGACCTAGATGAATCTTTTAAAGGAGCTCTGTCCAATAGAACTTTCTGTGATGATGGAAATGTTCTGTATCTCTTTTATCCAAAATGAAAGCTACTAGCTATTGAGTACTAATGAGCATTTGAGATTGGCTGTGAACTGGAGAAACTGATTTTTTTCCTTTTATTTAATTTCAGTGAACTTAAATTTAAATCTAAGTAGCCACGTGTGCTAGCGGCCTCCTATTCGAATGATATAGTTCTTAAGCATAACTTTGACCATGTTCTCCTCTACTCCTAACTTTCTACAGCTCTTGTCTGCCTGTGATGTATCATTGAAATATCTCAAGCTGGTATTCAAGAACTTCATAAACTGTTCTTGAACTACCTTTTAGACTTACTGTTTTTCATGCAATCTATATTCCAGCCAAACTGAAAATGTTTGCTGTTTTCAAATCTATCTCCTATTTTCCAGGAATCATGTTTTATTTACATTGCTCTTTTTATGACAATGATATTTTCTCTACTTCCCTAATTAGTATGTCTTATTTTGAAATGGCTCAATTCCATTTTCCCCAGCTCTGTAAGGTCTGTCTCATACATGTCAATTGGTATCTCTCAAACTCATGGAATCTCATAACACTTTCTTATGACAGTTTGTATCATAACTATTCATACACATACGTGGTTTACTAATTAATTAATCTTCTTGTGAATATCTGATTTAACTTTGTATTCTCCTGATGCCTTCCATGTAGGAGTAGAAATTAATTTTTAAGCAAAAGCTACAGTGTTGGGTTCAAATCAAGTTACTTGACTTACTTCCTGTATAATCGATTAGCACAATGTGAGGCCTATGGGAAGTTTGGAGTAAAAACCAACTCTTTTACTAAGTGGCTGAGAACCAAAGGTTTGCTGAAGATTCAAATTTGGGCTTTTCGCACTTAGCTTGTCATATTACTTTCAATGCACAGACTAAAGGCCATGGCCATACACATTTATTGAGAGATGAACGTAATGAGCCAACATCTCATTCTCTAAGAGGATAATAGAAAAACCTTTTTCTCTCTCAAAGTACAAATCGTTGATCTCTGTCTCCATCCCCTCCAATGAGAAGTGGAGTTTGAGGGAGAAAGTCTTGAAACTTAGCCCCAGTGGTGTGGGACCAACATCAGGTCAACCAGGAAGCTATTCCTTGGTGAAGGAAGCCAAAGATTCAGAGAAATCATGTGATCTCTTGCCATCCACCTTGTTCCCATGCCAAAATCCACTGTCGTCAGTACTAGGGTCACATGGCTTATTTGCTTTGGTTTGGGCTTGAATGGACTTACAAAGATACATAGGGAAAAAAACAAGAGCACGGAGTTAGAGGAAAATTGCTCCTCTCAGCATTTGAGAGAATACTTTGTCCTCTGCTTTAGGATACCAATCTTTAAATTATTTATGCTGACTTTTTGGAATCAGCTCAATGGCAATATTTTTTTCTTTTGTTTTGTTTTTCCTTCAATGGCTGAAATAAAATACTTTCAAGTGTGTAAAGAACACACTTAAAGATGTTGCTCAAAGACACAACACTATAGTAAAATGTTAGTGATTATGCTTGAATTACCAAATGCTTGGCTCAAAAATATGTCTAAGGATGTTTAATTATTTTTATCTGCAAAAATCATTCTAACTAGCTTCTATCTTTAGCAATAGTAGCTGCTTTGCTTTAATGAACTAATAGGACATGTGTAATCTAGGTCTGAATACCAGTTTGCTGCTTACTTATTGTGTAATTAATATTTTTGTCTGTAAAATTGAAAAAAATAATGTTTGATGAGGCTGTTTGGAGGATTAAATAAAATGATTTTGATAAATCATTTAGCATGGTGGCTGGCAAATAGTAAGCCTTTAATAAATGTTAGCTGCTATGATTGATTACTGTTGTTATAAATAGAGATAAGACAGTGTAATCATACGAGCTTCAGAATCTGATCCTTCTAAGTAAGAATCTAGATTAGGCCAATTATAAACTGTCACTGATTGCACTGTGTCCCCTCAAAAATGTGTGTATCAATTTGGCTGGTTCATGATTCCCAGTATTGTGTTATTTTTCCCATGCATTGTAAATCCTGTCTCTCTCGCGTTAATAAGAGAGAATGGCTGGCAGTTGTGTTAGTGAGGTGGGACTCAATCTACAAGCTTGGATTGTGTTGAGGCACTCCTGGACAATAAAAGGAAGAAGTGAGCAGAGAGATGGGGGTACTTCATACCACCAAGTAGTCAGTGCCAGGAACAGAGTGCATCTTTTGGACTGGGGGTTCCTGTGCAAAGAAGCTCCTAGCCCAGGAGAAGTAGGGTGACTGAGAAAGCCTTCCCCTGGAGCTGACACGGTAAATTTGAACTTGTAATCTACTGTACTGCATAAGAATAAATTGCCGTTGTTAAACTCATCCACTTGTGGTATTTTTGTTATAACATCACTAGATGACCAAGAGTTTGGTACTAGGAGCATGGTGCTGTTCCAACAGATACCTAAAATGTGAAAGCAGTTTTGAAACTGTGAATAGATAGAAGAGGAGCAGCAGCAGAGAACCAGCAGCTGAAGGGAAGAGGTAGCAGTGAGCCAGCAGCAGCAGAACAAGGAGATCTGTGTGACCTGGCACTGAAGCTGACTCTCAGAGTGAGAGAGCTGAGTGCCTGTGTGCAGGAGGCTTCCTAGTGGAGTGGGGTGCCTAAGGGCACTTACTGGTAGAGCTACTAAGCTTTGGAACATTTGTCCCTGTAGGGCAAGTGCAGCTATGAGGCCCCATGAGCTAAGAGGCCACAGCAGAAGCTGAAGAGACAAGGAGCACAAAAGGTGAAGATGTTTCAGTCTTGAGAGGTATGGCTTTTGGGGCTTCGAAGAGTGGGGCACCTAAAGTAGAGAGAGCAGAGTAGCTATCCCAGTGGGCCTGAAGTCCAGGTCCCAGTGGCCTCCACTAAGAATCTGGAGCATGTGGCCAATACCTACAGTCTAGAGGGTAGAGCCATTGTGTAAATTGTCTCAGAGAATGGAAAAGGATTTTCAAAGCCTTAAGGGCTAACACAATGTGTTCTACTGACTTGATTGGTGTCTGATATCCCTTCTTTCACTGCAGTTTCTCACATTTGTAATTGAAATGTCTAACTCATGCCTGTCCTGCCATTGTACTTTTGAAAGCAGATAGTTTATCTTCTGGATTTCACAGAAAAAGAAAAATTTTTGGATTTCAGACTTGAAGGTAAGCCTTTTGCTAGGAGATGACCACATTTTGCCTTTTGCAAAGGTATGTATTTTTTGGTCAGGGGCAAAGTGTGGAATGTCATAGATTGATTTGTGTTCCCCACAAAATTGTGTCCCCTCAAAAAGATGTTTATCAATTTCACTGGGCCATGATTTCCAGCATTGAGTGATTTTTTTTCCTCCACATCTTGTCAGTCCTGCCTACATGATGATAATGAGGGAAAATGGGTGGCCATCATGTTAGTGAGGTGGGACTCAATCTTCAGGGTGGTGCTGTAGACTGGAATGTAGAAGAGATGTTTGGGGACCTCATGTACTGAACAGTTAGGTCCCCGTGTCCTTTGGACCGGGGACCCCTGTGCAAAGAAGCTGCTAGTCCAAGAGAAGAAGACTGATTGAGAAAGCCTTACCCTGAGCTGAAGTGTGAATTTGGACTTTAATCTGGATTTGGACTTTAAGCCGACTGTCATGGATTGAATTGTTTTCCCTAAGAAATCTGTAGCAACTTGACTGAGACATGATTCCTAGTGTTGTGTGATGTCCTTCCTTGCCTCTGTGGTGTTAATGGGGGTAGATTGGCGGTGGCTGAGTTGGTGTGGCAGGGCTTAAAGCATGGAATTGTATTGTGGGTGTGGGTGGCCTCTTTGGATATAAGAAGAAAGGAATGGAAGGCAACCTGGGATTTAGGGAAGCTCTTACCACCAAGAGGCAGTGCTGGAAGCTGAGCATGTCCTGTGGAAAGTATCGGGGTCTCTGTGCCTATGAAGCTTCCAGTCCAGGAGAAGATTGATGACAATGACTTTCCTGTGTTGCCAGCAGAGAAAGTCTTCCCCTGGGGCTGACATACTGAGTTTGGACTTTTAGGCTACTGGAATGTGACAAATAAAATTTCTCTTTTTAAAACCATTCACTTGTGGAATTACTGTTAAAAGCCAAGCCAGCCAAGTGCCGTCGAGTTGGATCTGACTACTGTTAAAGTAATACTAAATAACTGTAATGCCTGCTTTACTGTAAACAAATACGTTTTTCTTTGTTAAAGTCATCTACTTGGGGTATTTCTGTTATGGTAGCACTAGATAACTAAAACATAAATTTTATCTAACTTCTCTGAGCCAGTTTCTTTTATGAAAATCCTCTAACATAATGATAATAATTTCTCACTTCATAAAAATGTGGGTACATTGGAACTGAATGACATAAAGTGAGTCAAGCACTTTGCACAGTTCCTAGGACACAAAAAGAGCAGTGGTGTATTTAACTTTCTCCATGTATGGCTTATATGGAAATAAATACTGTAAACAATATTTAAGAACACCTCCTCCTCAATTGGTCTCTTCATAAACCTTTCCATGTAACCTTGGTTATACTATATCTTAAACCTTTTATTTGGAAACTGTTCCAAGCCTATAGAAAATTGTCAATCATAGTACAAACAATTCCTATATATTTGTTGTCTAGACTTACTAATTATTAGATATTTTACTCTATTTTTTTATCATTGTGCTGTCTTTCTGTAATAGTTGTATTTAGACACATCTTGATATGTATATGTGTGTACCTGTATGTACTGCTTTTTTTGAACCACCTGAAAGTTGCCTGCATCCCACTTCTTTATCCGTAGGTATGTCAGTGTATGTTTTCTAAGAACACAGATAATATCTGACAGCTAATCCCTCATGCTTACCAACCTCAGGAAATTTGACATCAGTACAGTATGTTTATCTAATCTACAGTCCTTACTCCAGTGTTGTTAATTGACCCCGTTACATCCTTTTTGGCACTCTTCCCATTCCTCGTGGCGTGTGGTTCAAGACCATTTACTGCACTGAGTTGTCCTAAATCTCCTTTAATCTGGAACCATTTCTCAGCCTTTGTCTTTTATGACATTGGTATAGGTGAAATACCTGCTGATAGATGAGTCAAGAACTGGGCTCTGAGGTCACTAGTTCTAAGATGACTCCGACAATCCCTGCCTGCTAACATATATGTCCTTGTACAGCACCTTCTGAGTGTGGTCTTTCTCCTGTGGGGCCATGGAATGGGTTTAAACTAGCCAGCATCTCAATTAGCATGACCACTGAGTACCAGGGCTCCTTCTGACATCTCTAACAGTCAGAGGGGATCTGTTGAGTCTTGCCAGCAGCCGTGTGAGTGAGCTTGGAAATGTATCTGCTCCCAGTTGAGCCTTGAGATGATCATAGCCCTTGCCAATATCTGATTAAACCTTTCAGAGGAACCCAGAGCCAGAGTTTTTCCTATCAGATTTTCTAGAGAAGGTAAAAAGAAGAATAAATGCAGCAATTAGAAATTTTCTACTTAGATAGCCCTATTGAAAATTTAAATTTTAGCTGTTAAATGCTGCTTTTGCACTTAAGGTAGTGAACATGTCAAAGAGGAAAATATAGAAAATGACAGTTTATTAAGCCCCACAAAAAAATTTCAGTGGTTCAGTTTTTAAAGAAAAATACCACATTGTATTTTTTTCTTTTTTGGCATGATATAATTATAGTCAAAATTTTATGTGCATGATATTAAAGATGTTTTCTCATCTTGCTGTTTTCTTTTTTTTTCACAAAGCAGAAACATAGTGTGTCCTTTCCTAAAGTCAACTTCTAAAACCAAACCCATCGCTGTTCAGTTGATTCCAACCCAAAGCAACCCTATAGGACAGGGTAGAACTGCCCCATAGGGTTTCCAGTAAGTGGCTGCTGGATTCGAACTGGCAAATTTTTTTGGTTCTAGCTGTGACTCTTCACCACTGTGCCAGTTAACATTTCCAGATTGATCTTTTGAATGCTGTTTGACACATAACCAAATGACCACATTACCCAGTGAATTAAACATAACCACAACTTGCCAAAATAAACTACTAATTTGTGGTATTTTACCCTTTTAATTTTTTCAGCATATGTTTGCTAATGTCAAATATGGCAAAAAAAAAAAAAAAAAAAGAATCTGTGGTGAGTAAACTTTTTGCATACTAGTGGTACACTTGTGGCATTACTGTATTGTCCCCATAACCTCAAATAAAAGGTTTAAATTAAAGTTCCATTTACTTTTTTATGCTATGTAAAGTAAAAATAATTGTCTAAGTAGTCTTGACATGCTTACTAGTATTTTGGTAGGGAACATAATTATTGCTATCAGTGCTAGTCTCACTTAGTTAAGGATGCTTTTTAAGCCTTTTAAAATATTTCCTTGACCCCAACTTGTTAGTCTGTGGTTATATAATAAAATACAGTCTTGTATACAATGTGATTTGTCTCTTTGGCGTGTGTGAGAGCAGAAAACATTTTAGACAAAGTATCCTTTCAGTGAAATTTGTAATTTTTCAGCTAGTAATTACCAAATGCCAGAATTAATTTTTCTCAGATAATTATTCCTTAAGCATAGTTGACAATCCCAGGCATTTAACTCATTCATTAAAATGGAATAATGATTTCTTCACTAGTTTCCACTACCACTAATGACATGCATTATTATGCATCACTAATTTCCATGAAGAACAATGAGACACTATTTTATCGGTATTTACATTTACTTCATGCGTTGCCACATGCTTGTGACAAAATGACAAAACACCCAGGTCAAATTAACCTTTTTTTCCCTCTGAAGAATAAATAAACAACTATAAGCATATGATCTTAGAGATGCTACTAAATGCTTTTATTGTACAATTTGCACTAACATAGTGAATAGTAGCTAAGAAGGGCAATAGTTAAAATTTTAAATACATGAGATGTGAATTATGAGTAAACTTGGAACCAAAAAATTTAAAGTATTTCAGACTGCAACTTAAAGTGTTCCTATTAAATTCTCTGTTTTGTTGGATACTTTGCATTTGTATCATAGTTACTTTCCCCAGTTACCAAGTCTTTATTATTTTGAAAATGTGTTAATTAACTTACTTAACTATTGACTATAAGCATTATTGCAATAAATGATAAATGTTACAGGGAGCTGGTGTTTCAGTGTTTACATTACTGCTCAGGAAAATAGCAACAATTTACTTTTGGTAAAGATTGATTTCTGATGTGGGCTCCTTGGTGCCCTGGTGCCACAGTGATCAGTAGTTTGACTTCTAACTTAAAGGTCGGCAGTTCAAACCCACCTGCTGCTCCTTGGGAACCCTATGGGGCAGTTGGGCTCTGTCCTGTATGATCGCTGTGGATTAGGCTCAACAGCAACAGGTCTGGAGTTTTCTTCTTCTGACTCCTAAAACCAAAGAACTCAAGCTTTTCTCACTTTTACCTTGAGAAATTATCTTCAGTTTTTATAAAACAGAATTTAGGTTTAACATAGTATGTCAGACTTCATACTTGGTGGTCACTGTACCAAAATGTCTTCATATGCACATTGACTGAAACACTTCTTCAGCTGGAAAAATATTAATTAATGTGTGGACTTGACCCCAAATGATGCCATTTCCCTTTAAAATCATAGCTTCTCGTTGCAAAGGCATGCTGGGTTAGCCTGGTTTGTGTGAAGCACCTGCGATGTGTAGGGGCTGGTGAACCATGGAGGTGACAGCCAGAATTCAAATCGCTTCCAAACCAAAGAAACAACTGTCCTGATTTTAGGAGTTTGATGATTAAATTAGAATGTAGCCGATGAGAAAGGAAGAGAAAGCCTGGAAACACGTAATGGTCTAGATGGTTCTTTCTAAGGCTCAACAATAATTCTCTCTGTTGCTAGGGAATGGCTCTTCCAGGCTAACATGGGTAGGAAACGTTTTTGCACAGCTTTTGAATATTTCCCTTCCATCAGTCATCCACACACATGGGTGCATAATGAGGGTGGGTATTTGTCAGGAAGAGAACACACTTTTAATTTGACATTTTCTTGTGGAACTGAGGCAGCCAGCTTCCCTGGCTTTATTCCATCTTTTCATCCCACCAGACTTTCCCTCCTACTCAGCATATAATCATGGCATTCTTCACCATAAAACATAGGCAGATGGGTCCTTGGATCATTATTTGTAATCTGATTGAAAAGATCTGTTTCTGCTTCTCACAGTCCCCATTCCACAGTTCTGTAAAGTCAGTCTTCATTTCTCAAATTCACAATTGTTCTTTTTCTTATCTTAACAAATGCAATTTTTCTCCCAAAACTTTCTCATGTACTTGCTAGACCTCCATAGTTTGTGGGGAGAATAATTCACATAAAGTGTTGGAAACTCTTTCTTTGTAAGAGCAGAGCAGTAGCACTTTCGAAGTGTAAAGTACCAAATAAGTGCTATATAATAACAGCAATTTTACTGAAGTCAAGTCATCTACCCTTTTCTCATAAATGCAGATGCTTCATTATTTAAACATGCATTTAAACACCATTTACATGGGCTCTATTTATCCGTTGCCATTTACTCAAATTCCCTCATAATTAGATCATCTCTCAATTTCCTTTAAAAATGACTGGAAGCATCTAAAAAGCACCAGTGTTAAGAGGTCGTTCCTAAAGAGTAGCTCTGAGAATTTTTTGGAAATGATTTCCCCAGGCATCCAAAATACATTTTTCTTTCACTATTAGTATGCCAGAAATTTTGCTGCACAGGGTAGAAGTATACAACATTATATCATTAAACTGTTGTAATACTCAAGTACTTACAAGATTTTTTTTTTAGCATATAAGTAACTCTATAAATCTAATATATAAAAACTCTTCAGAGAGCCAACCCCATTGATTATACATGGAATGTGGAAAATGTGATAAGAATAAAAATCACTTTAAAAATTGAAACCTCAAGCATTTTGCAAGGTGTAATTCCCCCCCACCCCCTGCCCCAAGGGACTCATTCATAAAATCCTTGCCCTAGACCTTGGGAAAGTTGAGGTTATCTTTAAAGCTCATGGCAGTTGATTAGGCATAGTTATCTTGCATAAGAAGTATGAATGTCTGGGTTTTTGGCTTTATTAAGATAAATTCATATTCTATATGCTGTAGACACTCTAACTTAATCATAAGTTTGATGACAGTGTTTTGTTTTTTAATGGAAGTATCAGTGGGGGGAGGGGAAGGTGGCTATGAAAACTGGTTTTCCCAGCTCTTTCATCTGTGTTTGTATGCTGCTGTCAGTCCAACATCTTCTTTAAGTCTCACCCACTCATCCATAAACATAACTGGGGGAAAAAAAAATTAAAAAATAAAAAAAAAACTTCATGAGAAATGCAAACTTTCTAAAAACAGACAAGATTCAAATTTCCAGTGTATGATTTTCAGTAGAGGACAAATGCCCCTTAAATCTGTTTTAGTCAGATAAAGAAAATGCTGATTGTTATATTTTTGGTTACCTACTACCTGACTAGGGTCGCCATGAGTCGGATCCGACTCGACGGCACTTGGCTTGGCACTACCTAGCCTAGTGTTCAGTATTTGGAAAAGTTCATTCTGGTGAGATGAAATCTCTGCTTCAGGGAACTTACGTTCTAAGAGCAACTTGACACAAGCTACTTTTGATAGATAAATGATAAAAAGAAAAGAAAGACTCCAGTGGCACAGATTCAACTGATAAGTTTTGATTTCAAAGGATTATTATCTAACATCATGTTGTGAAAGTATACACATGAGGCCTGCCAGTTTAAGTTCTGAACTCATCCTAGAAGAAGTGCTACATACCCCACTGCTGAATATCACTACAGTCACCTTCAAAGTAGTCCCCTTGGGAAGCTGTTCACCAACACCAGTGCCTAGTCCATGCTTCAAAGCAATTTTGGAACTCTTTTTCTGGGATGGCCATCAGGGCTTTTGTATTACCCTGATGTCCTGAATGTCATCTAAATGTCTTCCTTTAGATATTTCCTTTATCTTTGGGTAAGGAGAAAACTCACTGGGGAAAAGATCAAGTGGGAAGGGAGGGCTCCCTTACAGACAGCTATCCAGTTAAGTTCGCAAACTTGCCACCGTACCATTGTGTGCAGTAACCGTTCCAGAAAGATTTCCAAAATTGCTTCGAGGCATTGATGTTAGTGCAGAGCTTCTCAAGGGGAGTGCTTCGAAGGTGACTGTAGTGATACTCAGCAATGAGGTATGTAGCACTTAGAACAACTAAGTTCACAGACTTCATATATACATACACACATAATTACATACGTATATTTTTATTACAGAAGGAACAGTTTTGATTTTTTTTTTCTACCCACCCACTACCGTTGAGTCAGGTCCAACTCATAACGACTCTACAGGTCAGAGTTCAGTAATTTTCAGTGTTATATCTAATTCTCATGCAAGTCTCTTGGGTACTATAATTATACTCATTTTCTAGCTAGAGACTCAGAGACACAGTGAGAGTCAGTAGCTAACCCTAAGTCACATAACTAGTAAGTGGGGAACAGCTTCAAGCCCACACAGTCTCTGCAGCTCTCTACTGTATTACCTTCCAACACTGCTGATTTCGCAGTGTTCTCCGTCTCTCCAATCTTGGTAGATGGATTCTGTGCTGGTTCCAGAGACCCATGCACTCATTGTTGACTGGGTTATCTTTACATCTTGGCCTCCATCCTTTGTGTTTTTCTGGGTCCCTGCTTCTCCAGACTCCAAGAGAGTCAATGCTCAGGGCAGCCACAACCCTAATTGACCAGAGTTGGCATCTA
Organism: Heterohyrax brucei; assembly: GCA_028571685.1. Lineage (NCBI taxonomy): Eukaryota > Metazoa > Chordata > Mammalia > Hyracoidea > Procaviidae > Heterohyrax > Heterohyrax brucei. The sequence goes on from CM053147.1 coordinate 25,246,286, forward strand.
AGAAGAACTCTGTGAGTCGCCATTGTGTATATGACAGCAACTGTCCGCTAGATCTCCAAGCCTTGACCTCTCCCTCCTCTGAGCACCTGTACAATGCCGTAGACTCCCCAACTAACATCTCATTTTCCCCACATTTGCCATTTTCCTGTATTAAGTTTACCACCAAATTTCACCAGGTAAAAACTGGAAAGGAACTCTACATTGCTCCTTCTTCCAATCTGTGCCCAGTATCCTCAGCCTGTCATTTCTGTTGTTTCTGTGTCTTTCAAACCCCATTCTTTTCCATTCTCACAGTCATTGCCCAGAGTCTTCATCATTTCTTGTCTGGATTATCATAACAGACTTCTTTTGTATGCCCTGTGTCTCTAGCCATGCTCTATTCTTGTTTATCCATCATGAATCTGATGCCAAAACCATAGCAGCCCTATAGGACAGAGTAGAACCACTCCATAGGGTTTCCAAGGAGTGACTGGTTGATAAGAACTGCTGTATTTTTTGGTTAATAGCTGTAGCTCTTAACCTCTGTGACACCAGAGGTCCCAAATCTAATACAGTGATCTTTAGAAGAGATAAAATGTTCAGTATTTCCTAAGGATTTTTAGCGTAAGTCTAAATGCCATCCTAACTTCTGAGGACTTCTGACTTCCCTTTGTACCTCTCTGATGTCTTCTCCTGACACTCTTCCCTTCAGGCTAAGTTTAGCCACCTTCCCCAAATCTCACGACACCTCTTCTGTTGTCCCCACTGGAACCATCCATAACTGCTGAGATCTCTCACCACTTAGAGCCCTAACACCTAGACCCCTTCATATAATAAGAACTCAGGCTGTAAAGGAAAACAGACCTGGGTTTGACTCACTGCTCTACCACATTCTAACTGAGTTAGGTGAACTTGGGCAAATAATTTTAGCTTCTCTTTGCAGAAAAGTTGTTAAATGCTAGGTCTGCTAACCAAAATGTCAGCAGTTCAAATCTGCCAGGCAGATTTAGAAACTCTTGGAAACTCTGTGGGGCAGTTCTACTCTGACCTCCGGGGTTGCTATGAGTTGGACCCAACTCGATGGCAGTGGGTTTTTTCTTTGTAGAGAAGTTATTAAAGGATGTTCCTCACAGATCTGTTTGAAAACTGAAACACAATTTGTCCATGTAAGCTCTTACTATTACACCCGGGACACAAGAAATGTTTAGTTAATGTTGATTACAACTAGTGAAACACGATAGATGTAAATGATTGAGATAAAAAAGAATTTATAGCAGATAATGTGTATGAAATTAAATTTATAGAAGAAAAGAGAAGTTTCCTGTTCAAGGAGAGAATGGTTCATTTTAGTAACAAATTCAAAAGCTTGTTTTTGGTCTAGCTTTCATTTTTATATTTCTACTGCCGTGTTTGACTTGCCTCTTGAGAGGTACGATTGTCTATTTCGAACAGTGTAGACTCTGTGAGTCCTGACTGAACTGGAAGAAGTGCAAGGCACTTTGTATTGCTCAGGTCATCTGAAGTTCCCATCCTGGAGGGCACCGATGAAGGAAAGCTGGTGTCAGCACATTAGAGCACATCAGAGAAAAACTGAGCAGTGACAGAGTCTGTGCAGTTGCTCACACTCATTAGACACTTTTTAAAGGTCTGCACGATTGTCACTGGCAATGATGGCAAACTTCAAGTAATTCGGAACCAACTTTTTATTATCTTCTATGGTTCTATGAAAAATTGGTGTTTAATACATGGATTGTTATCTCTGAATGGCTTTCTTCCTTAATACCCTTTGATCAAGAGGCACTGTCTAGCGTCAGTATCTAGAGTCCTTAGCCTATGGCATGATGGAGATTAAGTGGCAAAGTATAAACAGTAGGATGATAGTAACTAAGATAGTTAAACTCTTGATAATTTACCCTGTGCTTTTCCATATATGACCTCATTTGGGCTCCTTTACCATGGATGATCTCATGTAGGAAGGGAAGTGTTTTTATAAGCTTCTTTTACACTCGAGAAGAAGTTAGGGTAATAATTACTCACCTTCACTTAGTAGTAAGTGGCTTTGTCAGAGTCATTGAAGGCGTATCCTATACTCCTCTTCCTTTGTTTTGAAGGATGGGGTATTAACACAAATATAAGTGGTCTTGAAGAAGCAAGAGAACACTAAGAAAGATTGGATTGTGTCCCTCTGAAAATGTGTGTATCAATTTAGCTAGGCCATGATTCCCAGCATTATTGTGATATTGCTCTGTGTTGTAAATCCTGCATCTGTGATGTTAATGAGGGAGGATGGGTGGCAGTTGTGTTGGTGAGGCAGGACTCTATGTATAAGGTAGTACTGTGCCTTGAGGCAAACTCTTGGAATATGCAGGAAAGGGACTCAAGCAGACAGCTGGGAACCTCGTACCATCATGAAAGAAGCACCAGAAGCAGAGCGAGTCCTTTGGAAAGGACATGGGATCCTTGTGCCTCAGAAACTCCCAGTCCCGGGGAAGATTGATAACAAGGACTTCTTCCAGAGCCAGTAGAGAAAGACTTCCATTGGAACTGATGCACAGATTTTGGACTTTTACTTACTTTTCTATGAGAAAATAAATTTCTCTTTTTAAAGCCGTCTGCTTGTGGTATTTCTGCTAATGCAGCACTAGACAGCTAAAACAGGTACAGATATGGCAGATCTGTTTCACTCTGGACAGGACTGAGACAGTATTTAGGTAAATGTGTACTGTACAATCATGGGGTCAACCAATGGGGGCGGTCGCTCTGCAGGAGAAAGATGTGGCAGTCTGCTGCTGTGAAGATTACAGCCTTGGAAACCCAATCAGGTGGTTCTTCTCTCTTTCAGGGTTACTATGAGTCACAATGGGACACAACAACAATGGATTTGATTTTCTGTTTTGTTTTCAACTTTTTTATTAATTACAGGAAAAGAATAAAATTTCTAACATCTGTCAATTATCTCATCTATGATAAACCCTCAGTCCTCCACATACCACGTAGCCAACGTAGTCATTTTCTTCTGTGGATAATTCTCTTGTTAAGTCCTTATAACAGGGGTCTCATACAAAATTTGTCCTTTTGACACTGCCTGATTTCACTCAGCATGATCTCTTCCAAATGAGATCATGTTATGAGATGTTTTGTATAATTGTCATTGTTTTTTTTTATCATAGCATAGTGTTCCATTGAGTATATGTACCATAGTTTGCTTATCCATTCATCTGTTGATGGGCATCAGGGTTGATTGAAACTTTTTGCTGTTGTGGACTGTACTGCAACAAACATTCGTGTACATGTGTCTGTTTGTGAGACAACCTTTGTTTCTGAAGGATAAATTCTAAGCAGTGGAGTTACAGAATCAAATGGTATATCTATTTTCAGCTTTTTAAGAAAGTGTTAGATTGTTTTTCAAAGAAGTTGTACCATTTTGCAATCCCACCAGCAGTGAAATAGTGCTCCAATTTCTCCACAGCCTCTCCAGGACTTGTTGTTTTGTGGTTTTTGGATCATGGCCAATCTTGCTGGGTTGAGATGGCATCTCATTGTGGTTTTGATTTGAATTTCTTTAATAGCTAATGATCATGAGCAATTCTGCATGTGTCTTTTGGCTGCCTGGATATCCTCTTTAGAGAAATGTCTGTCTATCTCCTTCACCCATCACTTAGTTGGATTATTTATCATTTTCTTGTTGATATTTTGTAATACCTTATAGATTATGGAGATCAGATGTCAGTCTGACATATAGTAGACAAATACTTTTTCACATTCTGTAAGTGGTCTTTTACTTCTTTTGATGAAGGCTTTGGATGAGCAAAGTGTTTGATTCTTGGTAGTTCCCACTTATCTATTTTCTCTTCTGTTGAATGTGCTTTGTCAGAATTTGAAGTCTGTCTACATTGTGTATTATCACATCCATTGTTGATCCTATTTTATCTTGGATGAGCTTTATCATTTTAGATTTGATATTTATGTCCTTTATCCATGAGTTGGATCCAACTCGACAGGACTGTTTTCTTTTTTTTCATCCAACTTGAGTTGGTTTTTGTATAAGATATGAGATATGGGTCTTGTTTCCATTTTTTTGCAGGTGGATATCCAATTTTGCCAGCACCATTTGTTAAAGAGACTGTTTTTACCCCAGTTTAAAATCTTGAGACCTTTGTTGAATATCAAATGTTCATAGGAGGATGGTGGCATCTCTGGGGTCTCAACTCTGCTCCATTGGTCTGTCTATTTTTGAACGAGTACCAGGATGTTTTGACTATTGTGGCAGTGTAATAGGTTCTAAAGTCAGGTAGTGAAAGGCCTCCCAGTGTATGTTCTTCTTCTTCAGTAGTGCTTTACTTATCTGAGGTTTCATCCCTTTCCAGATAAAGCTGATGATTTGTTTCTCCATCTCATTACAAAATGTCACTGGAATTTGTATCAGGAATGCATTATATGAGTAGACTGCTTTGGTAAATAGACATGTTCACAGTATGGAGTCTTCCTATCCACGAGCATTTATGTAAGTCTCTCTTAGTTTTTGTAGTAAAGTCTTGTAGTTTTTTGTAAAGATCTCTTATTTCTCTAGTTAGATTTATTCCCAGGTATTTTATCTTTTGGGGGCTATAATAAATGGAATTGACTTTGTGATTTCTTCTCTAATAACCTCACTGTTGATGTAATGGAATCCTATTGACTTATGTTTATCTTGTATCCTGATACTTTGCTAAACTCTATTAGTTCCAATAGTTTACTTATGGATTCCTTTGAATTCTCTGTACAAACAATCATGTCATCTGCAAATATGGAGACTTTTACTTCTTTGAAGCCGATACAGATACCCTTTATTTCTTTGTCTTGTCTAATTGCTCTGGCTAGAACTTCTAGCACAGTGTTGAATAGAAGTGATAAGAGTGGGCATCCTTGTCTAGTTCCTGTCCTCAGAGGGAATTCTTTCAGTCTTTCACCATTCAGGATGATGAAGGCAGTTGGCTTTGTATAGATGCTACTGACTATGTTGAGAAATTTCTCTTCTATTCCTATTTTTCTGAGAGTTTTAAGCATGAATGAGTGTTGAATTTTGTCAAATGCCTTTTCTGCATCAATTGACAAAATCAGGTGATTCTTATCTTTTGTGTTACTAATATGGTTGATTACATTAATTGTTTTTCTGATGTTGAACCCCCGAGTAAAAAAAATAATTCATCATGATCCAGTTAGTTTCATGCCAGGGATTTTTTTTTAATGTATGTAAATTTATATGTATATGTCATGCTGTGTACATTTAAGAAACAATTACCTATTCCATGGAATCTGTTCTGACTCATTGCAACCCCGTGTTTATGTGAGTACAACTGTGCTCTGTAGGCTTTTTAATAGTGGATTTTATTTATTTTTAGAAGTAGATCATCAGACCTTTCTTCTGTGGTGCTGCTGGCTGGACTTGAGCCCCTCATCCATTTGTTTTATACCTCCCAGGGTCTCCAAGGGCATAATAGAATGTATCTAATGATAATTGTGTTGGAAATCTTATTTATACTTTTGATGACTCAGAAAGTGATTTATGATCATGTAGAAATATCAGAGATGATTTATTTATTGTGATAAATATGCAGATGCGTCAGTTACCAAAGATTTCAGATTCTTTGAGAAATATTCTTTACATTTAAATGAAAAAATGTGTGTTAATGTGAAGTACTTTATAAATAGAGTTCTGTGTGTTGTTGCTGTGAAAATGGTAGAAGCAGAAGCCTCAAAGTTACTTGCTTGAATGCCAGAAACTTCTGACTGGGAATAAAATCACTCTTTTCTTTTCTAGACTTCATTATCTTCCTTCAAAAATGATATTCTTGTGTTGGCCCATGCCAGTAGTATACTTCCTATTTCCATATTGTGCGTGCCAAGTTAAAGACAAGATATTAAAGTAGAAAGAACATGAACACTGAAGTCATAAACTGGGAAACAAAATCCTCTTCTGTTTATTGGCTTTGTGACCAAAGGCAACATTGTCAACATCTCTGAATGATCGTTTCTGAGTCGGTACAATTTGCACACAGTGTATAAATGAACAAATCTGTCTTGGAAGAAGTACAGAATGCTACTTAGAAGCCAGGGTTATGAGATTTTGTCTCACTTCCTTTGGACATGTGAAAAAAAGGAAGAGCTTCAAGGTGATAGCATAGTCAGTGACAATGGGCCCAAACATAGCGACCATTGTGAGGGTGGGTGGTACAGGACTAGGCAACATTTATTTGTTCTGTTGTACGTAGGGTTGCTATGGGTCAAACAGACTGACTGGCACCTAACAAGAACAACAATAGCAGTCGGTACAAGGCAGATACTATTTAACACACTGAATTCTTCTGAAGGGTAAGTGAGATAATTTAGGTAAAGCACTTAGCGTTGCGCCTTCAACAAATGCTTTCTGTTGACCTCATCACTTTTTATCTTTAGACAGTAATTGGTGGGGGAGGTCCTATTATTTTGAGATTTAGTGTGCCTGTCTTTGTTAATGTCAAATGGACTATATCATCTCCTAATGGTGATATTTTCAGATGAAAGAGACTCAATCCTTTTAATCTGTGCTTATCAGAGATCTTAGTGTGGGTGCAGCATCTGGCAGCTCAGGGCATGATGAAGTGTTGTAGAGGTAGAGGAGGATTTGGTATGGTCTCTCAGTTTGAAAGCTCACTTATATTGAAATGCAGTCAGCTTTCCTGTAACTTCTTTTCAGTTTTTGTACCTCTATTCCCTGGCCTGCAAAGAAAGCAGAATCATTCTGGTCATTGGACAAAACTTCTGGTATTTTGAGTATTTATTGTGTTCACAAGAAGCCCTGGTGATACAGTGGTTAAAGTTCTCAGCTACCGATAAGGTCAGTAGTGTGAATTCACCAGAGCAGATAGATCCATGGGGGAAAGACACGGCAGTCTGCACCCATGAATATTATCACCTTAGAAACTCTGTGGGGCAATTGAGTTCTGCTGTAACAGTCACTATGAGTCAGCATCAACTCAGTGACAATGGATTCTGTTGGCTACAGTTTGTTGCGTACTGGGCCCTCAAGCAATGGGCTGACACAGTGGCTGCAGCAGTGGGCTGAGGCATACCTGCTATAGTGAGGAAAGCAAAGACAAGGCCATGCTCCTTTCTGTTCTCATAGGGTCACTGTGCGTCTCATCTGACTCTTGGCATCCAACAACAACAACAATTGTGTTCTACATTAACTTTTTTCCATTTCAACACCCCCAGTTCCTACAAGCTTTCCTGATAATAACCATTTACCCAAACACTTATCATCCTCATCGTGTTCTCTTGTTCACAGTGTCCTTAAGTGGCCTTGGAGCAGAACATAGTATTCTAGGTATTTCAAAGAACTGTGGGATTCTCCATGGAGTGGACACTATGTTTCTATAAAGTAGCATAAAACACTCTTCATGTTTGTATTTTCAAATCTTTTTATTTTATTTTACTTTCAAGCTTTTTCATTCCAGTCTTGTGTGTGAACTCAACAACATTACTTAATGTTTTCTCTTTAAAGCTGTTGGCTATTAAAAGGAGTTTCCCTTCTTGTAATTATGCTGGTGGTCATTCATATCCAGTTGTAGGATTTTGTATTTCTCTCTGTTATACTTTGTCATTAGCTTCATCTGTCTACTAAAATATATTGAGGATTGCAATTTTTTATTCTCTTATCTAATGTAGAAGTACTTTATGTCAGTATTGTGGTCCCTGGTAGTTGGATAAGTATGCCTTAATAGACTTACTAAAGTTTATTTTTATAATAATACAATAATGGAAACCTTATTGCTAAACAGGTCAAGACAAAATTTAGTGCACCAATGGCTGGCATTCTAGATATCTCTATTCAGGTAAGAAATGATTGCTACTCAATAACTTATAGTCTCTAGTCATATCTTACCTCTGTTGACCTTGATAATTATTCTATTTGGGTGATTTATTGAATGAATCAGGTGAGATTCTCATCATTCTACAGACATAATCATTCAGGACTGAAACACTTGATTCATTTAAGTCATGTATCCCTTCCTGTATTATTTCCACATCTCTCCTGAGTTTTGCTCTGAAGACACTCTCTGTCACACAGGTACACGTATTCACTGTAGCATATTTAGAAGCTACTGTAAAAATGTGTGCTTCTCTTGTGCAAAGAATGTGGTCAGACAACTGTTTTTCTTGCCTCGTTCTCCACTCCTAATTCCATGTTCTTCCTCTCACTTTGTAAATGCACATGTGCATCCATAGCACACAGCTTGTTTTCATAAAATTGAAACTATGTGATCTATAATAATTTGTTGCCTCATTCTCATTTACGTTTTCTTGAGAACTTCCCAAATCATGAGCTATTTCAGAAGAATCTGAATTCTATTGGCTGCAGTACATTACATAAAATAGATACAGAATAATTTATGTAACAAACCCCCAGCATTAAATAAATCACTCAATTTGGCTATTATGAATGAGCCATGATTAACATCTTTATAGCCAAATAATTTTCAGCAGCTCTCATAATTCTTGAAAAATGCCTAGAATAAGTTAAGTAAGTGGTCATAAATTTATGTGTATAAATAAGTAAGCAAACCATCAATCCCACTGCCATGGAGTTGATTCCAGCTCTCACCAACTCTATAGGACAGAGTAGAAATGTTCCATAGGCTTTCCAAGGCTGTAATCATTTCAGAAGCAGATTGCCAGGTCTTTCACCTGCCAAAGTGGCTGGCTGGTTTGAAACACTGATCTTTTGGTTAGTAGCTGAGTACTTAACCAGTACGTTACCAAGGCTCCTTATGAATATACATGCATGTGTGTAAGTGTGTGTGTGTATATATATATAATATGTATAGCATTTATATATTATATATACATACATATACACATGTATATACATGTGTACATCTATATATGTATGCATATACACAGATATATGCATTGTTCATTTTATAAAACAAATTTATTTTCATTAGAGAGAATATATAAAATACAAATAATGAAAAAGTATAAACAAAAAGTTGTTACCACATTACTCAGAGAAAACACTGTTTCAACTTGAGTGTCTATGTACCTGTATTTCCAGTATTTTTAAAATACATTTCCTACTTAAAATACAATAAGCAGGTTATACTGAACATAACTAATTTTTCTATTAAAACAGATTGTGAGCGTTATATCTTATCATTGATTTTTCTGCAATATACATTTAATCTATATGTCATTCTTTTGTTAATTTTTTATTACTGGTCAGTTATGTCATGTCAATTTGCTTGTTATTATGTAAATTGTGATGAATACCTTGATAATAAATCTTTGTATATCTAATAATTATCAAAAAAAGCCCTTAGTGAATGAATGAAATAAATATTGCTGTCATCATCACTAGAATGGGAGTTCTAAAATGCTTAATTGTGCTCATGCAGAAATGGTATAGACTAAGAAACAGGAAATCTTTCAAACAGAGCAAGAGGATACTGTGTAGCTTGAAGTCAGGAAAGGTGTGTGTCAGGGTTATACCCTTTCACTAGTTCAGTCTTTGTGCTGAGCCCATAATCAGAGAAGCTGGACTATGTGAAGAAGAAGCAACATCAAAATTGAAGTAAGACTTCTCAACAACCTGTGATATGCACATAACACAACCTTACTTGCTGAAAGCAAAGAGGACTTAAAGCACTTACTGATGACAACCAAAGACTACAGCTTTCAGTATGGATTAAATGTCAAAATAAAGAAAACAAAAATCCTCACAACTGGACCAATAAGCAACATTCTGATCAAGAGAGAAAGATTGATGTTGTCAAGGATTATGTTTTACTTGGATCCAAAATCAACACCCAGGGAAACCACAGTCAAGAAATCAAATGACATTGTATTTGGCAAATATGCTACCAAAGACCTCTTGAAAGTGTGAAAAAGCAGGTTGTTAATGAGTCTTCATCAAATTCTGATGCCTCTTTTTAATACAGTCTAGCTTCTCAGATTATTTGCTCAGTTTACAGTTTGAATAGATATGATAAAAGACTACAACCTTTCCTGATTTTTAAACCACATGTTATCACCTTGTTCTGTTTGAGTGACTGCCTTTAGCTTTGAGTACCGATTCCTCATGAACACAGCGAAGTGTTCCAGAAGTCCCATTCTTCACAATGTTATCCATAATTTGTTAGGATCAACACAGTCAAATTGAACAAATACAAGTAAACATATTTGTTTTTTTCCTGCATTCAGCAGGGATCCATCTGACGTCAGGAATGATATCACTGGTTCCACATCCTCCTCTTAATCTGGCTTCGATTTCTGGCAGCTTCCTGTTGATACGCTGCTGCAACCACTTTCAGCAAAGTTTTAATTGCTTATGATATCGATGATACTGTTTGACAATTTTTATATTTGTAGGTTCACTGTTCTTTGAAATAGACATAAATATGGATCTCTTCCAGTAGGTTGCCAGGTAGCTAGCTGTCTTCCAAG